>CM036912.1:1740019-3132519 GCA_020800305.1 Porphyrio hochstetteri
AATCAATCAAAGAATGAGAAAGGAATTAGAATCAATCAAAGAATGAAAGAAAAGGAATGAAAATCAATCAAAGAATGAAAAAAGGAATTAAAATCAATCAAAAAATGAGAAAGGAATGAAATCAATTAAAAAATGAAAGAAAAGGAATTAAAATCAAAGAATGAGAAAGGAATTAAAATAAATCAAAGAATGAGAGAAAAGGAATTAAATCAACTAAAAATGAAAGAAAAGGAATTAAAATCAATCAAAGAATGAAAGAAAAGGAATTAAAATCAATCAAAGAATGTGAAAAAATAATTAAACTGAAGAATGAGAAAGGAATTTAAATCAATCAAAGAATGAAAGGAAAGGGATTAAATCAATCAAAGAATGAAAGAAAAGAATTAAATCAAAGAATGAGAAAGGAATTAAATCAATTAAAAAATGAAAAAGGAATGAAACCCATCAAAGAATGAAAGAAAAGGTATTAAAATCAATCAAAGAAATGAGAAAGGAATTAAAATCAATCAAAACTGAAAGAAAAGGAATTAAATCAATCAAAGAATGAGAAAGGAATTAAATCAATTAAAAAATGAAAGAAAAGAATTAAATCAATCAAAGAATGAAAGAAAAGGAATTAAGTCAATCAAAGAATGAGAAAGGACTTAAAATCAATCAAAGAATGAGAAAGGAATTAAATCAACTAAAAAATTAAAGAAAAGGAATTAAAATCAAAGAATGAGAAAGGAATTAAAATAAATCAAAGAATGAGAGAAAAGGAATTAAATCAACTAAAAATGAAAGAAAAGTAATTAAAATCAATCAAAGAATGAAAGAAAAGAATTAAATCAAAGAATGAGAAAGGAATTAAATCAATTAAAAAATGAAAAAGGAATTAAATCAATTAAAAATGAAAGAAAAGGAATTAAAATCCATCAAAAAATGAGAAAGGAATTAAATCAATCAAAGAATGAAAGAAAAGAATTAAATCAAAGAATGAAAGAAAAGAATTAAATCAAAGAATGAAAGAAAAGGACTTAAAATCAATCAAAGAATGAGAAAGGAATTAAATCAACTAAAAAATTAAAGGAATGAAATCAATTTAAAAATGAAAGAAAAGGAATGAAATCAATCAAAACTGAAAGAAAAGGAATTAAATCAATTAAAAAGGGAAAAAAAAAATGAAAAAAATTAAATCGATTTTAAAATGAAAAAAAATTAATTAAATCAACTAAATCAACCTCGGAGGATCCCAGTTCCCTGTCCCCCCAGGAGAGGATTACCGTGCTCCAGGTGTGCCGGGTAAGCGGGCGGTACCTCAGCCTGTAGCGCTGCGCCTGTGCCGGGTGCTGCCACAACAAGGTGCAGCTGGTGGCAGAGGAATTTTCAAATTCCACTAAAAAGTTGGGAGGGTGTGGTTGCACTGGGGGCAGAAACAGAAAGAAGCAAAGGGTGGCTCAGTGGGGCCTGGGGGTGAGGTGCTAAGGAGAGTTCACAGAAGCACAGGGGCTGGAAGGGCCCTCCAGAGCCCATGGGGTCCAACCCCCTGCCAAAGCAGGGTCCCTAGGACAGGGCACACAGGTCGGTGTCCAGATGGGGCTGGAATCTCTCCAGAGAAGGAGACTCCACACCCCCTGGGCAGCCTGTCCCAGGGCTCCCTCACCCTCACTGGGAAGAAGTTCTTCCCCACATTGGGGGGGAACTCCCTGTGCTCCAGCTTGAGCCCATCACCCTTTGTCCTGAATTCTAACTGGAGTTACTGGTTTAGGCTGGCTGGATGCTTTTTTGGAGGGGTTTAAATGAGAGGGGGCTCAGAAATGCTTCTGAATCTTCCCTCGAGCGTGTCCAGAGAAGGGCAACCAGGCTGGGGAAGGGGCTGGAGGGCAAATCCTCTGAGGAGCAGCTGAGGGAGCTGGGGGTGTTGAGCCTGGAGAAGAGGAGGCTGAGGGGAGACCTTCTCCCCACCTCCCCTGCCCTGCCAGGAGGGTGCAGAGAGGTGGGCGAGGGTCTCTGCAGCCAGGGGACAGGAGATGGGACAAGGGGCAATGGGCTCAAGCTGCCCCAGGGCAGGTTTAGATTGGACATTAGAAAAAAACTCTTTACTGAAAGAGTTGTGAGGGCTGGAACAGGCTGCCCAGGGAGGGGCTGAGTCACCTTCCCTGGGTGTGTTTATAAAAAGGGTAGATGAGGTGCTCAGGGATCTGGTTTAGTTTAGGATGGAAATGGTTGGACTTGATGATCTTAAAGGTCTTTTCCAACCTGGTGATTCTGTGATTCTATGGAAAAGGCTGGGAGGTGGTGAGTGATGTGCTTCCTTACCAATGTCTATGAGTGTGAACACGAGGGGCTGGGAAAAGGCACTTCCAAGGTCGTTGGAGGCAGCAACCACCAGCGTGTACGTAGAGTCAAAGTTCAGCTTGCTCAGCGCCAGCGAGCCAATCTTCTTATCCAGGCTCTCTTCTGAAACACAGAGGACATCTGTCTCGTTGGATAGCCTGGGACAGAAGGGAGATGCTTGGTTAATACTCTCCAAAAAAGGTAAAGACTGGGGGCCTCAGGGCACAACTTGTGCCCCCGGACAGTTGGGCTGCTCTGGGTCCCTTGGGGCTCTTCCAGTAGGGCCAAGGGTCCCCACACTGAAAGCTGGGCAGGGTGCCTTCTCCTTGAGACCTACACTACCTGTTTAGACACAGTGGTTATGGTGAATCAGTGGCCAAGGTGTCACCCTGCTTTGTGTTATTAATTCCAGGAGAAGGAAAGATGGTTGGATTCCCACCGAGCTCCATGTAGGTGAGCAGGTTCCTTTTGATGGAGCCCAATATTCCTCCACAAACGAGCACAGGCATTGGCACAACAGGATTTGGGGGGATGGGGATGTTGGGTTTGGGGGGTTTTTTGGTTTTTTTTCAGTGGTTGTGTTTTAAAAAGCTACCCATTAACCACCTAACTTATTTACAGTCTGTCATCAGACTGTGTGACTCCAGACCCAACTTTGAACCTTCAGTCCCATTGCCTTGAGTAACTCCTTTGGCTTCTCCATGTGTTTTCTTCCCCCTGAATCAGAGGTGAGCAGACTGACCTTTGGTAGATGACTAACTTACTACTGGTGAGCGCTGCTGTTACAGCACTCCCAGGGCTCGTTAGCCACCACACTTCCCTACCCTTTGCAAATTACATGGGCACAACAAGCAGGGACAGGGTGCTACCCAGTTGCTAAGAAAACTGCTGCTACCTTGGCCAGCAGAAGCAAGAGGAGGAGGTAAAGAAGAGTGAGCCTTGCAGGGCAAGGTCACCATGCAAACAGGGACTAGTTCAGCCCACCCAGTGGTTTGCAAAAGGCTAAATTAATTTCTTTTACCCAGATTTTATAGATTTTAGAATATATATAATATTGTATATTATCTATGCTATATTTTTATATATTATAATTAATATATAATTATATTATAGATATGCTATATTTTTATATATTATAATTTTTATATATATATAATTATATCATCAATAATATTCCTCCTATGCATGGCAGCCTCCTTGGGCTGACTCCTAACCCAACTCTTTCCTGAGCTTTAATAAGGGCAAATCTGCAATAAATGGGGTAAAAATAATAATAAAAACCCCTCCAAGATGCAATTAGAGGTATCAAAGAGCCCACCTCCCCACGTTACTCACTGTATTAGGTAAGTAGTGTTGATGTGTGTGAGCCTGCCTTTCTCCCAGGTGCAGGTGGGATGCCCATCTCTCCCATGCTGGATACAGGACACGTTTCTTGGCTCATCTGGAGGACCTTAAATGGATATTCCTATCAGTTTCTCCCTTAGAGATGCTGCTGGGAGGCACTTTAAGAAATGCACTGCTTGGCTTTTTGCTTCTTTTGGGTTTATTTTTTTGTTTTACAGGGTGCATAGACAAACTGCTGGGGCTAATATATATATATATATATGATTTTTTTACATGTGAAAACAGCTGAGACTGTGATTTCCGTGGCCCGCTGAGAACTCTTGATACTTGAGCGAAACCTCAGTGACTATATAAGGGTGTCAGATGAATACAAGTGTTTAGCAGCTCTCCAGGCTGGGCACCACAATTTACAACACTTCTTTAGAGAGGGGGGGAAGGGGAAAAAAAAGGCAAAAAAAGCAAAAAACAAAGCCCAGCAGAAAACACTGCAAGAAAATCTAAAGCTGTGTTTGAACTGCTCTGATGAGCCCCCCCTCCTCACCCCAAGCTCTGGGGAGGTTAATGGGTGTTGGGGTAGGAGAGGAGGGAGGGTGATGCTCTGGTGCTTGCTCTGAGCAGGGAGTTTTTCTTTCAGCCTCTCTCTGTTTCTCAGCAACGGAATCTTTTCAGTGCAAGAGAGCGCAGTGGGTGGCCTTTTTCCAGCAGAGGTGCTACTTTCTGAAGGCACGGCTCAGAGGGGGACCCCAGGAAGGCGCTTAATTAAGGCAATTAACATCTCCTTACTCCCAGACTCGATATCCATGCCGCAAATGAGCTTTCTCTTGTATTCACAGACGATTTTGCAGGTGAACATGTGCTTGCCGTAGGTGTGCACCAGGAAGTCGGCGCTGACGGAGCCGCTGTGGTTGCTAATTAGCTCCGAGCTGTTAATGAAGATGGCGATCCTGCACTGCTGGCTGTGGCGGGGGGGTTTCAGCTGGCACGAGAGGGTGATGCTGGTGCCGGGCCGCACGCAAGACGCGGTGTTAGCGGTCATGTTGCCCTTGTCACAGACCTCAGCGGTGGCGCGGGCGAGGCGGCTGGACGGCAGGTTGCCTTTGCTGCAGGCCTCTGCAAGAGAGAGAGCCCTGCTTGAGAAGGACTTGGGGATTCTTGGTGGATGAGAAACTTATCATGAGCCAGCAGTGGCTCTGGCAGCTCGGAAGGGCGATGGGATCCTGGGCTCCATCAGCAGAGGGGTGGCAGCAGGGACAGGGAGGGGATTGTCCCTCTCTGCTCTGCCCTCCCCAGCTGGAGTCCTGTGTCCAGAGCTGGGGCCCAGTACAAGGAAGATGTGGGGCTGTTGGAGAGGGGTCAGAGGAGCCATGGAGATGCTCAGAGGGCTGGAGCAGCTCCCCATGGAGAGAGGCTGAGGGAGCTGGGCTGGGTCAGCCTGGAGCAGAGAAGGCTGTGGGGGGACCTCATTGCAGCCTTCCAGTCCCTGAAGGGAGCAGAGGAACAGGAGGGGAATCAACTTTTTAAAAGGATAGACAATGACAGGACAAGGGGGAATGGATTAAAACTAAAGGAAGGAAGGTTTAGATTAGATATTAGGGGGAAGTTCTTTACAGAGAGAGTGGTGAGGGGCTGGAACAGGCTGCCCAGAGAGGGGGTGGGTGCCCCATCCCTGGGGGTGTTCAAGGCCAGGTTGGATGGGCCCCTGGGCAACCTTGTGTAGCTCCAGGCCTGGAGGTTGGTGGCCCTGCCTGTGGCAGGGGGTTGGAGCTCTGTGATCCTTGGGGTCCCTTCCAACCCAGACCATTCTATGATTCTAAGGAGCCTTGCTCACGGCCCTGCTGCTCAGCCTGTGCCACACACCGCGCTCTGAGAAGGAGTCATACCCCAAGAGAGAGAGAATCGTGGAGTAACAGAAGGCTTTGGGTTGGAAGGGACTAGTTTCAACCCCCCTGCCCTGGGCAGGGACACCTTGCACCAGACCAGGCTGCTCAAGGCCTCGTCCAACCCGGCCTTGAACACCTCCAGGGATGGGGCTTCCACACCCACCCTGTGCCAGGGCCTCACCACCCTCAGAGGGGCAATTCCTTCCTGACATCTCACCTAACCCTGCACACTTTCAGCTTGAAGCCATCACCCCGTGTCCTGTTCCTGCACTCCCTGGTGACCCATCCCTCTCCCACGTTCCTATAGGACCCCCTTAAGTCTTGGTAGGCTGAAATTTGGGCTCCCCAGAGCCTTCTCTTCTCCAGGCTGAGCCAGCCCATCTCTCCCAGCCTGTCTCCAGAGCAGAGGTGCTCCAGCCCCCTGATCATCTCTGTGGCTCCTCAGGACTCACTCCAAGAGCTCTACATCTTTCCTCAGCATGGAGTAGCACTGTGCCTAGTCTTCACCAGGGTCAGAAACCAAGGGGGGGGGGGTTGTATGATGACCAGCCATCATACAAAACCCCCCAACCCCAGGTGAGAGCTCTCAGAACTCTTCTCTCATCGTGGTTTAAGGGAATGCCGTCTACTGAAGAGACAAGCAAACTTTTCTTGGACTTGCAGGGAGCTCGTGAATTTTCAGAGGGGCACAGGACATGGGAGGAGCTTGTGTCTTTTTGGAGAGGCACAGGATGTGGGACAGCCAATCCTGCACTGCCCAGGATGCTCGTGCTGTGGGCAAACAAGCTGAGCAGCAGCAGAAGGTGAGGGCAAGGTTCCTCCTTCCTCACCAGGTCTGGCCTTCTCTGTGGAAGCCGTAGACACATCTTCTCACATAACCAACAGATCCACCCTGAACTCAACCAAATACAACCTCTATGTGTGACTTTTTAGCAACCCCAGACCAGCAAGAACAAGGCCCATCACCACAGAGCATGGGATGATGCATGGCAGTAGTAGCAGATCAGGGTATTTTTTTTTATGGAAAATACCTAATCCAGCATCAAATTTTGCTCTCTCTGATAAGGAAGATGTTTATTCACACACTAGGCTGAAGCAGGAAAAATAAACCCCAAACCCTAATGAGGTGAGGGTGTGCTTTGAGTGCTAATTGCTATGCAGGGAGGGGTGAATCTTACCTGTCATGAAGTGCACCAAGAACCAAGCTGCTGCAGGCACGATCCATACAAATGACATTTTGCTCCCTACAGAGAGATTAATACCTGTCACCAGGTCTGGAACATGGGGGAATCTTTTACAGCTACTGGTAGGTTACTGTCTTACAACCTCAGAGCCCCCTGAATGCTTGTTTTACAGGACTCTTCTAACAACAGCCTCTGCTGACACCAGTAAATCAGGATTCCCAGGCTTTGGCATTAGTGGCAGTTGGTATCTGCTCCCCTCCCTCCCAGAGCTCCCCTCCCTCAAGCCCAGAACCCAAAATCCTACTGCAGAGGACAAGCACAAAGCATCAGTACCCCTCACAGCACAGGGTCTGCATGCTGTGCTCCCACACAGCCCACGCTCTCCCCAGACCCTGCACCCTGCCACAGGACCCCCCGGGCACCCTGAGGGATGTCCTGGGACAGCCCCTATCTCCTCCACACACCCTCTTTCTGATCCATCAGGGTGCTTTACACCACCCCCCTCGTCCCATGTGATGCTGGAGCCATTTGGGATGCCCACCACCACGGAGCAGGCAGTGCACCTCACAAGGACCTTGGACTTGGAGACCCCAAATCCAAGCAACTCGATCCCACCCCGGGTGCTCAATGGACTCAGGAGATTCCCAGACCAGAGGATCACACATATCATTTTGGATAGAGCCTTGGGAACTCACAATCCTACCACTCCTTTCAGTTGCTGCCCAAAAGGAAAGCCACCCCACGCAGCTCAGCTATGGCAGCTTAACTCCACCAGCACACATGGTAAGCACCCTGCTAACGCCACAACCAACCCAACCAGCTCTGGGAACCTTTTAAAGGACACAGGACTGCTCAGAAGTTCTGCACAACTGCAAAGATATGTCATGTCTAAACTTGAGGGATAAAACCCCACTCCAGTCCCAGGAGTTATGAATCAAAGCATCTTTTATTCCTTATTCTCTGTTATTCTTGTCTTATTCTGTATTATTCAAGTCTTATTCTATATTATTTTAGTCTTATTCTTATATTATTCTATATTATTCTTATATTACTCTTTATTATTCTTATATTACTCTATTATTCTTATATTACTCTTTATTATTCTTATATTACTGTATAATAATATATCATTGTATTTTTCTATTCTATAGAATTACTCTATTATACCTTATTTCCAGTTATTCAAGGTCAGCCAGAACTAAGCTTGGTATTTGCCCCTACATTTTGCAACTCTTTCCTTTTTCTCCCTTCTCTAGCAGCCCTACAGGAGCGATGGGAATATATTGGATGTTCCAGAAGCAAACACCCCAACGAGCTCTTTGTGTAGCTCCTGAGCTGTCACAGAGATGCAGCTATTTTAGCAGCTTGATGCTGTGTTGGAAACAGAATCACAGACTCACAGAGCTGTAGGGGTTGGAAGGGACCCCCAGAGCCCATGGGGTCCAACCCCCTGCCAAAGCAGGGTCCCTAGGACAGGGCGCACAGGTCGGTGTCCAGATGGGGCTGGAATCTCTCCAGAGAAGGAATCTCTCCAGAGAAGGAGACTCCACACCCCCTGGGCAGCCTGTCCCAGGGCTCCCTCACCCTCACTGGGAAGAAGTTCTTCCCCACATTGGGGGGGAACTCCCAACTTGAGCCCATCACCCCTTGTCCTGTCCCCACAGACACTGAGCAGAGGCTGCCCATGTCCCCCTGTGTCCCACCCTTCAGCTATTGATAAACACTGATCAGATCCCCTCTCAGTCTCTTCTCTCCAGGCTGAACAGCCCCAGCTCACTCAGCCTTTCCTCACAGGGGAGATGCTCCAGGCCCTTCAGCATCTCTGTAGCCCTGTGCTGGATTCTCTCCAGGAGATCCCTGGCTTTTTTATCCCAGGGAGCCCAAACACATTGCCATGAAGTGAAACTTTAAATCCCTGCCTGCTTTTTGTTCCACTTTGGCTGGAGGAGCACTTCCAGGGGGATGCATTGCTACAGGTGTTTTAATATAAAAACCAACAAAAAAATGTAATATATTAAAAAAAAAGTACTTTTTTTCCTATATAATGAGGTGGAACCCATGTTTTTGAAGCAAGATGATATCTTGACGTGATCATGAAATACCTGTTTGCCAAAATGCCAGTGAAGCCCTGGCTCTAGTGCAATCCAGATGCTCCTTGGACCACAGTGCTGAGCATCACTGCGGTGCCTCAGCTTGGCCCAGAGATGCTTCACACGGTGCCTCCCGTAGGTGATTAGTAACTGTGAGAATGAGCAATCACAGCACCCAGCTTCTTCAAGTAAATGCTCTGTCTTCCAATAAACTGAAATTGCCCAGAGTCTGTGTAAACATCCTTCAGCCAACTGGCTCTCTGACAGCAAAACGGTACCCAAAGCACTTGAGTCAACGGGCAAAAATAGTCTTGCTTTAAGTAGTTTTAATTAGTGGTTTACTTAGGTAAGTGCTAGACAATCTGTGTGGCATCATGTGAGTGCAGCAGAGCGTAGGAAATGTGAGAGGAGGAGGAGAGATAACCTGCAGCTGAGAGGAAATACAGAGGGAGGGGGGGAATTAAGAAGATCAACGTGGGAAAAGGGTATTGCTGTGCTAAGGGAGAGAGGTGGGATGTTGTGCTGCTCTGTATGAGGAAGAGGCATTGTAGAAGGTGATCCTTCTACCCCACAACTGTGGTGTAGAAGGATCACCTTCTACAATGCCTCTTCTCACAGAAGGTGCCTGTTCATGTGTGTTTATCTCAACTGAAAACAAGTGACAAAGACCAGATGTTTCTCCCTATGGATCTGCCATCACCACGCCAGCCACCGACTCAGGTTCTTGCAAAGCACAGAAGCTCCCTGCATTGCTTTAAACCAACTTTTTATGCCTTTGCCCCCCTACTTTTCCCTAAAAGAAAAGCTCCACGTGGTGCAAGCATCTCTTCTAAGGGTCTCACACCCAACACACAGGGCCAACAGACCAACCAACTGACAAGCATAGTGGAGAAAGGAGCATTTCTCACTGTTACATCTCAACCAAAACCAACCCCCAAAGCTACCTGTGCCCAAGCTGTGCTGTTGCTTACACATCACTAATAAAGCTAGATGTATTTCTAGGGAAATCTCCCACTATCAGCCAGCTCTGGGTGCTGCTCCAGCTGCTGCAGACCCAGTGAGGTCAGCAGCACCCTGTGCTCTTGGCTGGGCAACCACAGGCTCAGCGCCATCCTGCCCAAGCGACTCTTCACCAGTTACCAAGTTATTATTAGACCTCACCATATGACAGGCAGAGATGCTGTCCCTTCTAGAGGGTGGCCCTTGGGTGCTGCCCTGCCTTAAGCAGCTCCATCCCAGCGTGCAGCCAGCATCCCAAGGCAGAGGGAGCATCCCGAGGCAGAGGGAGCATCCTGAGGCAGAGGGAGCATCCCGAGGCAGCCAGCATCCAGAAGCAGGTGATGAGCATTCCAAAGCAACGAGCACCCCAAGGTAATGAGTGTCCTGGGGCAGGCAGCATCCCGGGGCAGGCAGCACCCCGAGAAAGCATCACGGTGAGAAAGCAGCACCCCGGGGCGGGCAGCACCCCGGGAAAACATCACGCCGAGAAAGCTTCACGCCGAGAAAGCAGCACCCTGGGACAGGCAGCACCCTGACCAGGCAGCATCCCGGGGCGGACAGCATCCCGAGAAAGCATCACGGTGAGAAAGCAGCATCCCGGGGCGGGCAGCACCCTGGGGCAGGCAGCATCCCGGGGCAGGCAGCACCCCGAGAAAGCATCACAGTGAGAAAGCAGCATCCCGGGGCAAGTAGCACCCCGGAGAAGGCAGCACCCTGGAGAATGCAGCACCCCGGGGCAGGCAGCACCCCGAGAAAGCATCACGGTGAGAAAGCAGCATCCCGACGAAGCATCACCCCAGGGCAGGCAGCATCCCGGGTCAGGCAGCATCCCGACCAGGCAGCATCCCGGAGAAGGCAGCATCCCGAGAAAGCATCACGGTGAGAAAGCAGCATCCCGGGGCGGGCAGCATCCCGGGGCAGGCAGCACCCTGGGGCAGGCAGCACACCGGAGAATGCAGCACCCCGGGGCAGGCAGCATCCCGACGAAGCATCACCCCAGGGCAGGCAGCATCCCGACCAGGCAGCACCCACGGCCAGGATGCCGCCGTTCCCATCACACCTCTATAACTCGCTGCCTGCCACAGGCGCTTCGTGCCGGCACCCGAAGAGCCGCAGCGCGATGTTTGGGGGGGGGCCGGGAAATGCCCGTTCCCAGCAGCACCCCCACTCCCACCGCTCCCATCCCGTGTCCCGTCCGGGGAAGGATTGGGGGGGGTGTATGTGAAGCGATCAGCACCCCGGTCCCGCCGCCCGCCCCCCGAGCCGGGGTTACTCACCGCGCAGCCCCGCAGCCGCCGGCAGCCTCCGCGTGTGCGCAGCGGCACCGGGACGCGCCCGCCCCGGCCCGCCCCCGGCCCCGGCCCCGCTCCCCCCGCTGCTCGGGAGGGGAATGCAGGCTGCGGGGGGGCACACAAACGGACAGACACCCTTTTCCGGAAGGATTTAAACCCGGCCCCGTCCGAGCAGCTGGGTGCGGGCAGGAAAAGGAGCCGGAGCAAAGCGGTACTGGGCTCCCCACCCTCTCCATCCCCTCCCACCCCCCTCCCCATCCCGCCCCCCCCGCCCGGCCCCGGGGTGGCTCGCTGGGAAGGAAGGTAACACACGGGAAATTTCAGCCTTTTCAGAAAAAAAGGAGGAGATTACCAGGAAAAAAAAAAAGGGGGTTGTGAAACTCCAGGCGTGAGTTTGGCTGCCGGGTGATGCTCTGCGCTGGGAGGGAGGGGGCAGCTAGAATTAAACCCGGCCTAAGGAGAAGGGGCTTGTCCCCAGGTATAGCCACCGGGATGCTCATCTCTTGCTTTCTCTGGGTTTTTTTTACCCCTCCCACGAAGTACCCCCGTGTTAACGAGCTTTTAACGGGAGTTACCTTGTTCCTTCCCTTTCCTGGCTGTTGGTAACACAAGCTCAGCTTTCATGAGAGCATCTCCCTGCTGCCATTCACTTTTTCTACCTTGAAAATGTCTGCTAAAAGCCTGTGGGGTTTGTTTAGGGGCGGGGAGGGCGGATGTTCAAACGCAGAGGGAGAGGAGGCACAAAGTCTGCAGCCTCCAGAGGTCTGGAGTTTTGCATTCAGCCCTTCAGACCCCTTGATCCCCCTTCCAAACCCAGCTCTAAGCACTGTGCTTCTCTCTGGAGTGCTGTTGAAGCTCCTTAAAGCACCATGTGTGAGCTGCACCCCCTCCCTGAAACTCCCGAATCCCAACAGTTTCTCTCTAAGTCTGCATCTTGGTTCCTCTCTGTCACCCTCTGGCTCACGCTGTTCTGCTCCCAGCCTCACCTACACCCTGGGAAATCAGGGGTCACCCCACTTTAAACCAGGAGGAGTTAGCTCAGGAGTTCATCTGTTCATGGTGTTTCTTACCGAGGCCTCGTGTGTCGCTCCCCCTGGCTGCGTAGCTTTGCTCTTCCTCCTCCTCCTCCTTCTCGGACAATACCGGCAGCAGCCATCGTGTGATGCCCTCAGGTGGCATCAGCCAGACTCCAGCAGCGTTTGACTCATCGGTGACATGGTTAAGGGCTGATGCTTGGCTGGCCTGGGCGTTCAGAGGTCTGTGTCCTGGTGTCAGGAAGCCAAACCAGCCTCCATGGCCTGTGATGAAGTGCAGTTGCTTTCTTTTTCCTCCCATCACCAGTGAAGACTCCTCTCCTCCTTGAGCACAAAGATCCAGGAGAAAGCATGTGGTACCTATGAATCATAGAGAAAAGAGGCTTCCCTGCAGTTGGATGTCTCCCCAACACCTCTCCTCCCTGCTTAGCTGTGACAGAAAGAGCCAAAGCACAAGGTCCTGCTGCCAGCGGAGCTGCTGGTGATGAGAGGATGCTGTGCCAACCTCCCTGCTCCAGCAGGCAGAGGGGGTGATGTCAAGGAAAGTTTGGAGTCATCAGTTCCCTGAGAGGAGGGAGTGTCTGTGATTCTGAAAGCAGGGCTTGGGAAAGCACCAGCAGCAGCTGACAGAGGAACCTGTGAGGTTTGGTGGTGATGGTGGCCAGCCCCTGAGGAGCACCTGTGCCCAAGCAGGGGGAGGGCAAAGGCAGAGGTGGCACCAAAATGCTGTTGGTGGTGGTAGAGGAGCCCGTGGGGATGTCAGACACCACCCAAGGCGTGAGGGATCCCTCACGAGTGTCTGACATCCCCCATGGGCTGGGTGGAAGCAGAAGACAATGCTCCTCTGGTGTTCAGGGGGTGAAGCCTGTATGATCAAACAACAGCCAATGCACAGCTGTAAATACAAGGCCCAAGGGGGGTTGTTGACCCTGCACTTCAGGGGACCACCTGCTTCAGGAGCTTGTATCCAGGGGGAGAACTGCAAGCTATCCCCTCGGAGACAACAGCAGATGATGGAGGCTGTAGCCAAGGGGGGTAGGGAGTGCTTCTGTCACCTGTAGGGTGTGAGGCACAGGCTCCTGGTGCCACCCCACTGCCTTCTGCAGAGCTCCCAGTGATGCAAAGCTGGAAGGAATCTCCATCAGTAGAGACATCAACACATGGAGGTCAAGATGCTTTCTGCTTCAACCAGGGTGAAGAGCACGGGCTTTCCTTCTGGCAGTGACAACTGAGTGGATGTAAGGGATGTAACAAAATCTGTACAGTCCTGGCTGCAGTTCCTGGAAGTGAAAGATGAAAGAGTTCCCCTGGGATTGATAACACACAGAGCTGGAGGCTTGGGAAGCCAGGCAAACCAAAGCAGAGGACTGGGGGTGGCTTGTTCAGCCATTTGTTTTCTGGCTTGGTAAGGAAAAAAACCTGCTTTCCAAAAAAAAGTAAGGAGCTTCAACAAGCTGCCTCCTGCCCAGCTTCCCTAACAGGAATCAGGGAATGCCAGTGCTGGTGGTGGGAGAAGGTGGGAGCCCAGTCAGGGCCCAGGCAAGTGCTGGTGTTAAAAACCATCACAGGAGGAAATGGAGCTGAGACCCAAAAGTGAAATCAGCAGGTGCAGCCCTTACACCCTGGTTTCATCAGGTCAGGGGTCTGGAAATGACCCAGAGGGAGAAGAATTGTGAGGGAACAGTGGTGAGTCCCCAGCGCTGCACCACTGAGTGTCAGAGCCCTGGGAGTGAACCCCTGGGGCCTGCACACCCACACCAGCCAGCGTGGGCCTACCTGAAACCCTGCTGTGGTTGTCGCTGGTCGGTCAGCCAGGAAGGAAGGAGTAGTGTTACTTTCTCTAACGCAGTTCCTTGGTGCTCTGGAGGTCTCGGTTTGCCCGCCTTGCCTCGGCCAGCTCAGGGAAAGCTGCTGGGATTGCGCTGGCATCCCAGTCCCTGGAAGGTGTGCTGTGATTTCTTGCCTCCAGTTTGTGTTCAGCATGATGTTGTTTTCTTGTATCTGCAAGGACAAAGAGTTATCTAAACCACCCCCCCTCAACCTCCCTCCCCCCAAACATCTTTCCTGCTGGCTTGAAGCCCTCAGAGGCTCACAGGCTGCTTTCAGCCTGGCATCTCTTCCCCCTCAGGAAGGTTTCTCCTCCCAGCCTGCTCTTTGCTTTCCTAATTTCTCTGAATACCTGTTAGTTTCTTGCTGGGTTTGGTGATGTGTGGTTTCCAGATCTGATTGTGCCCGGGCCCACACAAAGCCCTAGGGCAGCGCTGTGCTCAATGAGAGGTCTCTGGCTGTGCCAGGAGCGCGGCCTTGATCTCGCTGTCACAACCGTCGTCGCCTCTTCTTTCAGTTGCATCGTTCCTCTGCGGTTGTCTTGTGGTGGGGCCGACTCTCCGTCACTGGCTGCTCTTCCTATGGATGAGAAGGTCTCTGGTTCTTCAGTGGCTGGTCCCAAGAGCTGCTAACCATGGCAGCAGGGATGAGCCTTCTCCACAGCAAGGCCACGACGGGCAGCTGAGGATGAGGCCTTATGGAGCGGCTGGAGCCAGTGACACCGACACCCCCCGCTGTCACCAACCCAACATGCAGCACCAAAGTCCGAGCCCAAACACTTGAGAAGCTGAAGGAGGACAGCATGGAACATGGGAATCAACTAAACCCCATCTCAGACGTTGTTTGGAGCGATGACCTGTTCTTTCACCACGCAGGATGGTGACTCCCACCCCGCTGGGCCTGATAACTGTGGCTGAGAGGATGCAGCAGCTCAGGCTGGTAGGAGCATCTTGGCTGCTGGACATCAAACCACGGCACGTGCAGGTTTGTCCCCAGGAACTGAGCTTGCTCTGCTTGTCTCCAGTGCCTCTCTTGCTCCAGCTGCTGATGTCCAGGCCCTTGAGTTTCAATCCATGGCCCCGCCGTGACATCGCAGTTACTGCTATGGTGGGACAAGAGGCAATAATTAAGGGCCTGGAGCATCTCCCCTGTGAGCAAAGGCTGAGGGAGCTGGGGCTGTTCAGCCTGGAGACAAGAGACTGAGAGGGGATCTGATCAGTGTTTATCAATAGCTGAAGGGTGGGACACAGGGGACATGGGCAGCCTCTGCTCAGTGTCTGTGGGGACAGGACAAGGGGCGATGGGCTCAAGTTGGAGCACAGGGAGTTCCCCCCCAATCTGGGGAAGAACTTCTTCCTGGTGAGGGTGAGGGAGCCCTGGGACAGGCTGCCCAGGGGGTGTGGAGTCTCCTTCTCTGGAGAGATTCCAGCCCCATCTGGACACCGACCTGTGTGCCCTGTCCTAGGGACCCTGCTTTGGCAGGGGGTGGGACCCCATGGGCTCTGGGAGGCCCCTTCCAACCCCTACAGCTCTGTGATCCTGTGAATACTCCCCTGAGCGTTCATCTGCCTTCAATACTGCAATGGGAGTGACAGAATTTGCCTTACCCCAGTGGGATGAAATCAGTTTGGTAAACATGGTCACTCTGTGTCCCTTGGGTGCACAACCAAGCCAAGGGAGGATGAATTCATGGAGGGGACAGTGAAATCAGATAGACAATGTGCGAGACACAGCATCATCCTGTATCCTCTGTGAGGTTGAGTCTCATGGGGTTTTCCAATATTCTGCTGGCAAGTTTGATTCCTCTCCACTGTGAGAGACTTGGCTGGTTTGGGGAGCAGCAATCCCCAAATCCCCCTAAAATAGTTGATAAACCCCAAACTCCTGCAGTCTGTTTCCCAGCCACCACATCCAACACCTGCTGTGAGGTGTTAGCCAGGTCCTGCTCCCTCTGCTCTGTGAGTGGCGTGGTGTTTTCATGGGATCTGGCTCTGAGGCTGAGGGTGAGACACAAACCACAGCGTTGCTTCTCACATCCTCTTCTAGGAAACGCAGCGTGGGTTTCGGTCTCTGCTGGTTGAGCTCAGCCCTTCTGCCCTGCCAGTCACTCCTTGGCTTCCCCTGACAGAACGAGCCCTCCTGAGGGCCAGGGGGTGGATGGGGCTTTACCAAACAGCCCCAGGGGGGTTCATGAGTGTTCCAACTTCCATGGTGCAGCTGTTTCAACCGCTGGTGTTTTCCCAACGCTGCATTTTCCAAGGGCTTTGGCTGCTCCAGAAGTTTCTCTGCAGCTCTGCAGGTCACAACCTGGGCTTTGACCTTTTGTCTTTGCATTCAGTGATACCTGGAGGTCAACTGCTGCTGTTCATGGACTGCTCAGGTTCTCCATCCAGTTCCAGCCTCCGCAGCATGGTTATCCACTGCTAAACCTCTCCCACGCTTTGCTGACAACCAAAGAGGTACAAACCCTTCCACATGCAGCAAGTCCAGCAGAAGAAAGATGCCCAAGCACTCAGGAAACATCTCTATCAGCTTCAGATCCTTGTACCATGGGGCTTTGAACTTTAGATCCTGATTTACTGGCATTGGTGGAGGCAAAGTGACTTGGGGAAGGTCATGCAACTGGTCTGTGACTAAGCTGAGACTAAACCCCACCTCTCCTGTGCTTCAAGCACTAAACCAGACTTAACACTAGGTCCTCCTGCTGAAAGCCTGGTGGTGGTGGCAGAGCAGCAGCATAAATTGTTTAGGATCATAGCTATTGATGCATATTTAATGCATCATTTATTGCATGTTAAGTTCATTTGTTATGCATTTATTAGACATTTAATTAGCTTTCCAGCATATTTTTTGAAGGGAGAGGGTAAGCAACAAGGCCTGAAGGGACTGTGAGCCTGTCTGGTCTGCATCCTGCTGTCAGCAACTCCTCCAGGCTTGCTGAGGGCTTGTGCCCCAGCAACATCACAGGTTCACACCTCGTATACCCAGTGCTGACTGGGATGGAGATAAGAGCAGGCAGCGAATGGCTCTGCTCTTCTCAGAGCCTGGGGAAGCTTTGAAGACACCACCCCAATTTTTTGTTGCTTTTAAAATTCGTTCTCTCCTTCCAGAAAGGTCCTTTTGTCCCCTGGGGTTGTGTTTGAGCTGCACAAAGTGATGTGAAGCGGCGGTGACAGGGATGCTGTGGCCAGCAGGACCAGTGTGGGGACCGTCCTCTGTGCCAGGCACTGGTGTGCTCAGGTTTGGGCCCCTTGTTAGCAGAAGGATGCTGAGGGGATGGAGTGGGTCACAGAGTCACAGAGTGTGGGGAGTTGGGACCTCAAAATCTCACCCAGTCCCACCCCTGCCAGAGCAGCATCACCCAGACTAAACCCCACAGGAACACATCCAGATGGGGTTTGGATGTCTCCAGAGAAGGAGACTCCCCAGCCTCTCTGGGCAGCCTGTCCCAGGGCTCTGTCACCCTCACAGGGACAAAGTTCCTCCTGACATTCCCATGGAACCTCCTCTGCTCCAGCTGCACCCGCTGCCCCTTGTCCTGTCGCTGCCACCCCTGAGCAGAGCAATGGAGCAGGAAGGGGCTGGAGCACAAGGCTGATGGAGCTGCTGAGGGACCTGGGGGTGGCCAAGAGAAGAGGAGGCTGAGGGAGACCTGATGGCCTTCTGCAGCTCCCAGGAAGGAGGGGTAGTGAGAGGAGGGTGGTCTCCTCTCCCAAGTCACCAGCAGTAGGAGAGGAAACTGCCTCAAGCAGCCTCAGGGCAGGTTTAGATGGAGATGAGGAAGCATTTCTTCATCAAAAGAGTGGTCAGGCGTTGGGCCAGACTGCCCAGAGAGGTGGTGGGGTCACCACCACCCCTGGAGGGGTTCAGATCCCATGTAGCCACTCCAGGACAGGGGTTGGCTGGCTGGGGGTGTTGGATGGGTGGTTGGACTCAATGATCTTCTCCAGCCTTAACAGTTCTCTGGTTCTAAGACCAAGGGACATCAGTTCATCACTCCTCAACATCATTGGACGTCAGGTCACCCCTTCTGCACAGGGAAAACTCCCACTAAGCCCTCCCCCCACCCCCCAATTTCCTCATTCAGCACAAACAGAAAATGTCAGGTCACAAAACAACCACACAGAGATTCCACTCTCATGGGAGAAGGTCCAGGTGAGTTTGCAGGGGGGTGCTGAGAGCTGCACAGGAGATGGGTGCTGTTTGGTGCCTGCTGCCTGTGGGTAGAGACATTACTCAGCGTGTACTTCCTCTCTGTGCCTCTGAGGTGCTGAACCCCCTGTCACAACGAAGCTGAACATCCCGTGAAGCACTTTCCCAAACTGATGGAGAAGCTCTGGAAGCTGCTGGCACAAGATTTGGCCACCAAGCAGGTAACCACACTCAGAAAAGGCTTTAGAAAATACCAATATTGAGAGCTGAGGGAGCACAACGCTCAAGGGAGGTGTTAAAATGAGTGCAGGACCTCAGGGTTTGATCCAAAACATACCCAAGGGTTGCCCATGCAAGGGTCTCAGTGATGGGAGGCTCCCAACTTGTGCTCCCCCTTCCCAGCCACAGAGATATTTGCAGGTATCCACCCCAGAGCAGAGTCAGCAGGGCTGGAAATTCAACTGGTGGGTACCTGGAATGCAAGGCCAGGCTTTTAGTCATCTTCTTTCTTCTCCCTCTCTCTTGAGATGAGTGTTTTCACCCTGGCGGTTGGGTAGCTCAGGTGGTACAGGTACCACGAGCCTCAGGATGTGGACATTGAAAGAAAGAAAGAAGAGAAAACCCCAAACCCTTCCCCATCTCGTGGTGGGGCTGCTGGTGGGATGGGGCTGTTCTTTCAGTTTCCTTCCTGCACAGGCAGAGGTGGCTAATTTTAGACTTGCTTACATCTCAGAAGTCTCCTTTCTGCCTTGGGAAATGGCTTAGCTGCTTCTGGAGAAGGATCCTGCTCCTCTGAAAGGGAAATCGAAGTACCCAAGCTGTTTTTTGGGTGGTGCAAAGGGAGAGGTGCTGCCCAGGCTGGAGGGAGGTGGGAGCAAACATCAAGGAGCCCGATGAGCTTGTGCAGCAGGTGCTGGGGGAAGCACTCGCTGTGCTGAGCCAGAATTGAAAGCAAGATTATCATCTCTCAGCAGTTCTGCTGCCAGAAGTGATTTCAGAGCTGTGAAAGTGGCTAAGCCTCGGTGGGGAGCGATGCTCACACCCGATGCTGCGTCAGCCGGCTACCTGCTCAGCCTTACAGCTCAGACCTGCTCCCCCAGGCAGGTTTTGGGCTGGCAAGGGGTGGCTGGGGGAGCCTTTTTGCCTCTTGATGTGGTGGTGTTAAAGACACCCCCGTTCCCTGCAAATACCCCTGGCCAGCCCAGGCCCTGCTGGGCTGTGTGGGCTCCTTGGTGAGCCCAAATCCCACGCAGGGGGTCTCGCTCAGAGGGTCTCTGTGCTGCTTGCCATAAAGGGGACTCGAAGCTGTGATGCAGGCACGGTGGGTGTGTTCAGGAGGGGTACACTGAGGCCCCTGCTCCCTCCTGGTAGCTGCTCTGGTGGCTGGAAGGATGCAGAGCAGGGAAGGCACTGCCTGCTGCGGGCTGCTCCGGCGGCCTCAGCCCCTGGTTTTGGGGGCAGAGTGTCCATGTGCTGCTGCAGACAGCGCTGGAACGGGGGCTGTGGGTGTGCATGAGGGTGTCTAGGAGTGAATGGGCGTGTGTGGGTGTGTGCAGGCCTGCATGGATGTGCATGGGTGTGCATGGACATGTATGGATGTGCATGGGTGTGCATGAAGGTGTCTAGGAGTGAATGGGCATGTGTGGGTGTGTGTAGGCTTGCATGGGTGTGCATGGGTGTGTATGAGGGTGTCTAGGAGTGAATGGGCATGTGTGGGTCTGTGTAGGCTTGCATGGGTGTGCATGGGTGTGTATGAGGGTGTGTAGGCATGCATGGACATGCATGGGTATGTGTGGGCCTGCATGGACATGCATGGGCATGTGTGGGTGTGCATGGGTGTGCATGAGGGTGTGTAGGCTTGTATGGACATGCATGGGTGTGTATGAGGGTGTCTAGGTGTGCATGGGCATGTGTGGGTGTGTGCAGGCTTGCATGGACGTGCATGGGTGTGCATGGGTGTGCATGGGTGTGCTTTGGTGTGCATGGACATGTATGGATGTGCATGGGTGTGCATGAATGTGTATGGGCTTGGATGGAAATGTGTGGGTGTGCATAAGTGTGTGTAGGTTGTATGGACATGTGTGGGTGTGCATGGGTGTGTATGAGGGTGTCTAGGCATGCGTGGGCATGTGTGGGTGTGTGTAGGCTTGCATGGGTGTGCATGGATGTGTATGGATGTGCATGGGTGTGCATGAGTGTGAGTAGGCTTGCATGGACGTGCATGGGTGTGTATGAGGGTGTCTAGGCTTATATGGACATGCATGGGTGTGCATGGGTGTGTGTAGGCTTGCATGGACATGTGAGGGTGTGCATGGGTGTGTATGAGTGTGCACAGGCTTGCATGGACATGCATAGGCTTACATGGCTGTGCCTGGCTGTGCAGGAGTGTATGTAGGCTTGCACGGACACACATGGGTGTGTGTAGGCTTACGTGGATGTGCATGGGTGTGTATGAGTGTGTGTAGTATGCATAGGGGAGTGGGGGGGTGCCTGTAGTCCTGCATGGGCATGCATGGGCGTGCATGGGTGTGCATGGATGTGCATGGGTGTGCATGAATGTGCATGGGTGTGCATGGATGTGCATGGGCGTGCATGGGTGTGCACACCACCGCCTGTGCACACCACCGCCTGTGGAAGGAGGGACGGGTAACTGAGAATGAATTCAAGGAAGTTGTCAGGATGTGTAGAGGTGAAATCAGAAAGGCAAAAGCCCAGCTTGAATTTAACCTGGCCGCTGGGGTGAAAAAGAATAATAAACTCTTTTATAAGTACATTAACAGTAAGAGGAGGACAAAGGAGAATATCCACTCTTTACTGGATGAGGCTGGGAATGTGATCACTGAGGATAAGGAAAAGGCGGAGGTTCTGAATGCCTTCTTTACGTCTGTCTTTAAAGGTCAAACAGATCCTCAGGGTACCCCTCTCTCTGACCTGGTAGTCTCAGCTGGGGAGCATGCTAACTCCCCTGTGATTCTGGAAGAAACAGTCAGAGACTTCCTACTCCAACTGGACTGCCACAAGTCCATGGGGCCGGATGAGATCCACCCGAGAGTGCTGAGGGAACTGGCAGAGGTGGTAGCCGAGCCGCTTTCCATTATCTATCAGTCCTCCTTGCTGACTGGTGAGGTCCCAGAAGACTGGAGGCTTGCCAATGTGACTCCCATTTACAAGAAAGGTTGTAAGGAGGATCCGGGGAACTACAGGCCTGTTAGCCTGACCTCGGTTCCAGGGAAGGTTATGGAACAGATAGTCTTGAGGGAGATCATGCGGTATGTGCGGGATGGCCGGGGGATCAGGCCTAGCCAGCATGGGTTCATGAAGGGCAGGTCCTGTTTGACCAACCTGATCTCCTTCTATGATCTAGTGACCCATCTGCTGGATGAGGGAAAGGCTGTTGATGTGGTCTACCTAGACTTCAGCAAAGCCTTTGACACTGTCTCCCACAGTATTCTCCTGCAGAAGCTGGCAGCCCGTGGCTTGGATGGGTACACCCTCGGCTGGGTAAGGAGCTGGCTGGAGGGCCGGGCTCAGAGAGTGGTAGTAAATGGAGTTAAATCCAGCTGGCGACCGGTCACGAGTGGTGTTCCCCAGGGGTCGGTGCTGGGGCCTGTCCTCTTCAATATCTTTATTGATGACCTAGATGAGGGCATTGAGTGCACCCTCAGTAAGTTTGCAGATGACACTAAATTGGCTGGGAGTGTGGATCTGCCTGGGGGTAGCGAGGCCCTACAGAGGGATCTGGACAGGCTGGAGAGCTGGGCTGAAGCCAATGGCATGAGGTTCAACAAGAGCAAATGCCGAGTCCTGCACTTTGGCCACAACAACCCCAGGCAGCGCTATAGGCTTGGGGCGGAGTGGCTGGAGGACTGTGTGGAGGAAATGGACCTGGGGGTACTGATTGATGCACGGCTGAACATGAGCCGACAGTGTGCGCGGGTGGCCAAGAAGGCCAACGGCATCCTGGCTTGCATCAAAAATAGTGTTACTAGTAGGAGCAGGGAGGTAATTGTCCCCCTGTACTCAGCACTTGTGAGGCCGCATCTCGAGTACTGTGTTCAGTTTTGGGCCCCTCACTACAGGAAAGACATTGAGGCTCTGGAACGCGTTCAGAGGAGGGCTACTAAGCTGGTGAGGGGTCTGGAACACAGGCCTTACGAGGAGCGTCTGAGGAAGCTGGGATTGTTCAGCCTGGAGAAGAGGAGGCTTAGGGGAGACCTTATAGCTCTCTATAACTTCCTGAAGGGAGGTTGTAGTGAGCTGGGGGTCGGCCTCTTCTCCTGTGTAGGCAGTGACAGAACTAGAGGGAATGGTAGCAAGCTGCGCCAGGGGAGATTCAGGCTCGACATTAGGAAGCACTACTTCTCAGAAAGGGTAGTCAGGCACTGGAATGCACTGCCCGGGGAGGTGGTGGAGTCACCAACCCTGGGGGTGTTCAAGGAAAGACTGGATGTTGTATTGAGGGATATGGTTTAGTGGGAGCTAGTAGTAATAGGTGAATGGTTGGACTGGATGATCTTCTAGGTCTTTTCCAACCTTGATAATTCTGTGATTCTGTGATTCTGTATGGGCGTGCATGGCTATGCAGGGATGGGCATGCATGGGTGTGCATTGGTGTGCATGGCTGTGCAGGGGTGTGCATTGGTGTGCATGGGCGTGCATTGGTGTGCATGGGCATGCAGGGGTGTGCAGGGGTGTGCATGGGCATGCAGGGGTGTGCATGGGCGTGCAGGGGTGTGCAGGGGTGTGAATGGCTGTGCATGGGCGTGCATGGGCGTGCATTGGTGTGCATGGGCGTGCAGGGGTGTGCAGGGGTGTGCATGGGCGTGCATGGGCGTGCATTGGTGTGCATGGGTGTGCAGGGGTGTGCAGGGGTGTGCATGGGCGTGCATGGGCGTGCATTGGTGTGCATGGGCGTGCAGGGGTGTGCAGGGGTGTGCATGGGCGTGCATGGGCGTGCATTGGTGTGCATGGGTGTGCAGGGGTGTGCATGGCTGTGCATGGGCGTGCATTGGTGTGCATGGGCATGCAGGGGTGTGCAGGGGTGTGCATGGATGTGCATGGGCGTGCATGGGTGTGCATGGGCATGCATTGGTGTGCATGGGCATGCATGGGCATGCAGGGGTGTGCAGGGGTGTGCAGGGGTGTGCATGGCACCAGCACCCCTCTCCACCCCAGCCACACGCAGCATCCCCTCCGCTGGCTGCATCTCCAGTCCAAAACCAGTCTGTGCTGGGACGTGCAAGGTAGGAGCAGAGGAGCAGCAGAGCAGGCAGCACAGAGCTCTGAGAGCCCAGGTGCTTTACAGAGCATCACAACCATCTCTGGCACTTATCTTCCTTAAAAAGGAGTGGGTGAGCAGCATGTGGGTATGGGATCCAACCTCCCCACCTTTCCAGCCATCCCTGGTTGCTTTAGGAGTGTTTTGCAAGACCAGTTCCAAAGTCCCCAGCAAACTGTGGCAGATTTCACTCCAGTGCTTCCTTTTCTGGGTGTCAGGAGCCCCAAATTCCCAGCCACCTGCCCACATAAACCCCCATCTCACTGAACACCCCGTGCTCGGCACTGCACAGCAAGGCTGAGGCAGCAGCAAGCTGCTGAGAGATGATAACCCCCTCACTCCAAAGGAGGGCTCTGCCCAGAGATCCTAAATCAGCCTGGCAGGGGATGAAGGCTCCTTCCTACCTGATGTGGCTTTTATTATTGAGTGGGAGGGAGAAGGAAACGGGGATGCTCTGTCATGGGGAAAAGATTTCCTCTTCTTGGTACCCACGTGGGCTGTGGGATGTGTAAATCCTCCTCAGCATAGCATCTCTCCATGAGGAGTCATCCCAAAGCATTTTAGACCATTCAGTTGGCATCTTGGGGACCATTTTATCCATCTTGGCTGCATCAGCACCAGGGATGACACACTCTGAGTACCAGAGTGGGCTTGAATACTAACTGAAGTGCATTTGCCTCCTGCAATAAATCATTCCAGGTGTAAGAGGAATCCAGGCTTTGTGGGTTTCTTTATCCTTGGGACACTCTGAGGTAAGTTTAATACTCTGATTTACTGGCCCAAGTGTTCCAGGCAGCCACAAACAAGCGCTTGAGGTCACTTGAGAGGGGGAATTCCAGGCTTGGAGTTGGGTTCCAGTCTCAGAGCTGTGGACATCACTTCAGGGTTCTTTTTGCTTAAATCACAGCTACCACCTATTTCAGAACAATCTTCCCATGCTTTGCTGAGAGCAGGTCTTTATATCCACTGACTCTTTGTTCATGGCCCTCAGGCAGGACACCAGCTCATCTGGCACCAACGTTTGCTCTTGGACATCACCGGAGAGCGTGGGACCCCATGGGTTATCCAGGAGGGACCCATGTCCCCCCTGGGCTGGGCTGAACACGTGGCTTTGCCCACTCCTGCTGTTGTTTAAGATGAGGTTGATCTTCTCCAGCAGACAGACCTGAGGTCCCCCTCCATCCCTGTCCCACAGCTGGGGAATGGGGCTCGTGTAGTCTCTGAAGAAGATGTTCATCTCCGGCTCTGGGAGGAGGGCAGGGGGCTGGGTTTGGTAAATGTTGGCAGCTACGTAGCCCAGGGGGTTCCTGTCAGACACCTGAGGTTTGTAGTCACTGATCTGCTCTGGGGTTGTGATTTGGGCAGGTACCACTCTCCCTGGGCGCTGCCCATCTCTGGGGACCTCTCTGCTGGGCTTCTTCCTGGTGGCCACGTTCTTGTAGTCCATGTGCACCTCCTCGATTGCTGTGACTGTGGGGTCACTGGTGTCCAAGAATGGCTCATGGGTTTCACTGTTACTCATTAAATCACTCTTTTCCTGGGAAAAAATCATGAGTATAGTGAAAAAGTGGCACATTTTGCCAATGGGAGAGTTATCCTTAGGGCATCCCATGGAAGAAACGGGGCAAGGACTCGTCATCCTCATCTTGACTTCCTTCCCACCTCCCTCACCCAATCCCCCCCGTGAAACAGACCATGGTGAGGTGGACAAGAGGAGGCAGGGGAGCAGCCTTGCCTGTCCCTCTGCTTCCATACACACCCCAAGGGCCACTTGAGTCAACAGTGGCCACCAAGTGAAGGGTGTATTGAGGCAAGGTTTATATGCCTCAGCTAAGATGGGCTACCAGCAATTCCTGATCAATTCCTGGCCCCTTACTGCTTAATCCTCTTCCCATCTGTGTTCCTCAGAGCTTTTATCTGAGGGGAGACAGGTGAAGAAAAGCTGGGACATGAGGGTGCCATTACCTGGAGTGACTTCACCACGCTGCTGTTCTCCATGTGGGGAAAGTCTTCAAAGAGCCACTTTGGCAGCAGCGACACAAGGGTGCTGTTAATCCTTCACCAAAACAAGAAAAGAAAAGATAAAACCCCCAAGAAGTGAGTCCATTTTACAGGTGACTTCATCTTCACCCAGGAGGAAGCTGTCCCTTGGCAGGAGGGGGACACCAACTGCATCCATCCTTCAAGGATGGTTTGGAAGCCCCATGTTTACCCACTACAGGTGGGTTTTTCCCTGTTTGAACTCTCTCTCTTCCCCTTTCTCCAGGTTTGATGTGTGGCGGAGCACACTGGGAAGCTAAACTACTCCAGTTGAATCCCCTCTGTAAAACATCCTATGTGGGTATGTTGCTAAACTGGGAGTAGAGGGAGAAACAAGCTACTACATGTGTGAAGATGGAGGTGTGCATGTCCTGAACTGATGAGCAAGGGGCTGCAGCATCCCCTCCTCAGTCCAAACTGGGGCTACCAAGTCCTAGGATACAACTTACTTGGAGAGTCTGTGTTTCTCCTCCCTTTTTCAACCCCTCCTGTCCTATATATCATATATCCCATGATATATCGTGTGTCCCTATGTCTGGCCTTGATAGATTTTCACTTTCTTTGGCAGATTTTCACTTTCTTTGACAGATTTTCACTTTCTTTGACAGATTTTCACTTTCTTTGACAGATTTTTCCATTCTCTGCCTTACTGTCAGGCACACAGATGCCTTTTCACCCAGCAACATGCTTAATGGGAGGAGTTGTCCTTAGGAAGAGCAGGTTTCTCTGGTGGATTTTGAAATATTCTGGCAGAAAGTTGGGAATAAAGCGGGGGGGAAACATGATGTGGGAAGCATTACCTTTTCCTGGCTGACTTTTTAAACATCAGAACTAGCAAAACAACGGATAGTATGAGCACAGTGATGCCCAGCCCCAGGAAAACTCCAACATCATCGTCTGAAAGAGGGACAGAGAGGACAAAGGTCAGTTGGGTGGCCCCACTCTGGTGCTCCATCCTCCACAGTTGATGTAATGGGCAGGTTGTTGATGAAGCAGCCTTTGTTTGCTCTTTGTGCCCCTCAATTAGTGAAGCAAAGCTGTAACAAAAGTGGAGAGGGGCTGGAACAGGCTGCCCAGAGAGGGGGTGGGTGCCCCATCCCTGGGGGTGTTCAAGGCCAGGGTGGATGGGGCTCTGGGCAACCTTGTGTAGCTCCAGGCCTGGAGGTTGGTGGCCCTGCCTGTGGCAGGGGGTTGGAGCTCTGTGACCCTTGGGGTCCCTTCCAGCCCAGCCCAGGCTGGGATTCTATGATTCTAAAACCAAAACTGCCACCCTGTCCACGCTGCCCTTTGGCCAGAGCACCACAGGGCCCCCTGCAACCCCATGGGTGGATGGGGAGGATGAGGTCAACCAAGTCATTCAAAGAAGTGTGGTCTCTGTGTTGAACCCTTTCCCTTGCAGCTTCACCTTCCAGAGGTGCTGAGCTCAGTTCTTCAGCTGACAATGGTTTTGCTTTTGGTTTGAGCCCCGTGGCGTGTCGCTATGTAACCTGTACCCAAAGATGTGTGAGCCAGGGGCACAACCAGCACTCAAAAAATGGGTGTGAAACGCTTGAACAAGTCTCTGTTTGGGCTGAGAGGTCAACATGGTCTATTGTTGCTAGGTTAGACCTTAACAGTGCCTTATTGTGCCCTTGTTTCCTTATCTCCTACTTCTTGTAGGCTCACAAGCCTCCTCAGCAAGCAGAACTCAAGGTGTGCTTCTGCTCCCCTCCAGTGAGAAGGTGCTTCCCTGGCCCTGACCTCCCCAAAGCAAACATGACCCTTGGCATCCCCATCAGCAGGTGCTGTGGGTGCTCCTTGGGCTAAAGCTTCCAGTTCTGGGCGAGGAGAAAGGCTGGCTTAAGGAGTCTGGGCTGCTATTGCCTTACCATGGGAGATGTTGCTGGAGGTGCTGGCCAGGGATGGGTCCTCTGAAGGGACTGGAACAGAGAGAGGGGAGAATGAAACACCCATAACTTCATTTAGAGGACAGTGGGTGGTGTGGAAGCTGTTTCATAAGAAGCTAAAATGCTTCTCACGTTGTTTATATTATTTAGAATAATAAATAAAGGCATAAGGAGGGAAATAAAGCTCCCAAAAACAATTAGTAGCTCCAGCTCTGGCTGGACTCTACACAATCTCCTGTTTCTCAGAGATCCAATTAAATGAGACATGGATGAACACCTAATGCTCATTGCAAAACATCTTCCACAAGATTCTCTCCCCTCAGCAGCAGGAATTTAGCTTTCCTGAGGAATCAGAAGTTCTTTGCAGAGAGAGTGGTGAGGGGCTGGAACAGGCTGCCCTGAGAGGGGGTGGGTGCCCCATCCCTGGGGGTGTTCCAGGCCAGGTTGGCTGGGGCCCTGGGCAACCTTGTGTAGCTCCAGGCCTGGAGGTTGGTGGCCCTGCCTGTGGCAGGGGGTTGGAGCTCTGGGACCCTTGGGGTCCCTTCCAGCCCAACCCAGTCTGGGATTCTATGATTCTCCAGGAGCACCCACAGGTTGTTTCCCCACAGGTCTGAACCCCATGGAGGTGAATCCTCTGCCATTGCTGTTGGTGTGATGGGCTGTGTGGGGAGGGAGGATCCAGCTACAGGAGGGTGGTGAGAAGCATATTTTTGGTTAAAATAAGCAGCAGAATGGGGGGCTGGGGGCAGCCTGGGATGAACCCATTGGGAATATTTGTTTCAGGTTCTTGGGAACACAAACAGATGCCATGGTAGGGGCCAGCCAGCAACGCATGGAGAACTGAGAGCAGCTGAGCAGATGGAATCCTCAGGTGTTCCCTCAGGTGTCAGGGCACCAAGGGCCCCGCCTGCATCCCCACCCCTCTGCAGGGGGCTAGTTAAGCCCATCCCTCACCCCTCCCTGGGCTGTGCTGGAGGGGTTCTGGAGGTCCAAACTCACAGCTCCTCTCTGTGCCTTGACCTCAGCCCTCTCTTGTCTCCACAGAGCTGCACAGCCACCACCGGGCAGCGTGAGCATCCCTAAGTGCCACGGCTACATCTGGCACCCATGGAGCAGGGACAGTGGGGCTGGGAGGTGCCCCCAGCGCTGCCATGCTGAGCTGCACCCAGCTGAGGACCAGTGGCAGGATGGAGCAGCTCGGGGAGCTCAGTGCAGGTGGTGGTGTCAGTCCTCACTTCCCTTTGTAAACTGGCTCCAAAGCAGCTCCCAGAGCTGCATCCCACCTGCTTCCCACACCAGGTAAGGAAGGGTGGGATCCCCTTGGTCACTGCTCTCTGCCAAACCTGTTTTCTATGGTTTGGGTCATCTGCAGCATTTTAATGTCAAGTGTGTGAAGCAGCAACCTCATCTTGAGACTGTGCCTGGAATGGTGGGTCCAGTTCTGGGCCCCTCAGCTCCAGAAGGACACAGAACTCCCTGCAAGAGCCCAGTGCAGGGCCACCAAGGTGATGCAGGGAGTGGAACCCCTTCTTTATGAGGAGAGGCTGAGGGAGCTGGGCCTCTTTATCCTGGAGGGGTGACCTTATTAATGTCTATCAATATGTAAAGGGGGAGAGTCAGGAGGCTGGAGCCAGGCTCTGCTCAGGGGTGGCAGCGACAGGACAAGGGGCAGCGGGTGCAGCTGGAGCAGAGGAGGTTCCATGGGAACATAAGGAGGAACTTTGTCCCTGTGAGGGTGACAGAGCCCTGGGACAGGCTGCCCAGGGAGGCTGGGAAGTCTCCTTCTCTGGAGACATCCAAACCCTCCTGGATGTGTTCCTGTGGGGTTTAGTCTGGGTGATGCTGCTCTGGCAAGGGGTAGCACTGGGTGAGCTTCTGAGGTCCCTTCCAACCCCTGATGCTCTGTGACCTGTTCTCTGTTGGAAAAGCAGGATGGCTCCATTGACATCCCTGTGGAGTCAGGTGTGGATGTCCCACACATGGGGTCTGTGCACGGGAGCAAAGATCAGCCAGAGAAACCTCTGGTGCAGCTGCACAGAGAAAACCCTCTTTCCTGAGATTCCTTCTGGAGCCCAGCTTTCCTCTGGCCAGTTTTACATCTTGTTTCTAAAAGTAATCCTGCAAAGTGAGTGTGGGCACACGGGGAGTGAAGCTGGAAGCTGAACCACCCTACTAGGCTGGGCTTACCTTGGCTGGAGCTGGGTGCACTGACTCCATCGGGGTAGACAGCATACACTGACACGTTGATGGGACCTCCTGCTACCACCTCATCTGCAAAGGAGCAAGAGTTGCCTTCCCTGTGTATGTGGAAGCTGCCAAAAAAAGCTCTAGGCTGGCTCAAGGCCTTGCTACTGAGTGGTGAAAGGAGATGGAGATGCCTGGGGGTGTGCCCCATGCTTGGGCAGACCTCCAGGGCTCTGGCACAGAAATTCTGCCCTTGTCATTTGTTTTGCCTCTCTAGCACCCTGCTGAGCTGTGTGAGAAAGCCAAAGGACTTTGTCTCCCCTGTGAGGAAAGGCTGAGGGAACTGGGGCTGTTCAGCCTGGAGAGAAGAGACTGAGAGGGGATCTGATCAGTGTTTATCAATAGCTGAAGGGTGGGACACAGGGGACATGGGCAGCCTCTGCTCAGTGTCTGTGGGGACAGGACAAGGGGTGATGGCTTCAAGCTGGAGCACAGGGAGTTCCCCCCCAATGTGGGGAAGAACTTCTTCCCAGTGAGGGTGAGGGAGCCCTGGGACAGGCTGCCCAGGGGGTGTGGAGTCTCCTTCTCTGGAGAGATTCCAGCCCCGTCTGGACACCGACCTGTGTGCCCTGTCCTAGGGACCCTGCTTTGGCAGGGGGTGGGACCCCATGGGCTCCGGAGGCCCCTTCCAACCCCTGTGATGCTGTGACTCCTGGGATCTCTTTACCTTGGATGTGCAGCTGTGTGTCCTGGTATGGGACTTTCCTCCAGCGGTACCACTCCTCCTGGCTGTACTGGGAGGGGGAGACCCACTCCACCAGGAACCAGAGCGGGGCCGTCCTGCTGCGGCCAGGGGGCTGCCAGGACACCAAGACCCCACTCTGGTTCTCAGGCTTGACCTCCACAGCCACGGGTGCTGGGAATTCTGTGGGGAGAGATGGTGAAGAGATGGTCACCCCAAACCCAGCTCCAAAGGGTGAGGCAGGGACAGGGAAGATGTGAATTTTACTGGTAGAGCTTAAGGGCTGGAGAGGGGACAAGAAACTCTCCGAATAGGGGGCTTGCCCACACATAATGCTGTCTGCACGTCACAGCAGCACGTCCCCAGCTCCATCCTGCCCGAAAAGCCTCACCTGTCACTTCTTACAGGAAAGAGCCCTGGTTCTGATAAGCACCAGAGCCTGGAGGACTTTTTTCCACCTGATTTTCTCCGCAGCTCCTTTTTAGTCACGCGCTCGGCCCCGATCTGCACGGGGCTTTCCCCTCCCCTTGCTCATGAAAAGAGGCAGCTTTTCAAAAATAGGAAAGTGTGGTTGTGGGGCAAACCACAGCCTGTGGCACAGGGAACTGAAAAGCTGGGCCAGAAAGGATTTTTTTTTTTTTTTTTTCTCATTTCCTCCCCCTTCTCCCCTTTCTGGGTGCTGTGAGCTGGGCACATCTCCCTGGCAGAGGTAAGGGGAGATCATTTTGGCAGCAGACAGGACAAACTTACTCCTAAGCTTGTTGCCTCAGCCTTTAGAAGCCAAGGGAGCATCCCTGTCTTGGAGGGGACACACACACACACACACTGGCCTTGTCTGGAGGGTGTTGCCATGCTCACAAGCTAGCATTTTTCCTAATATCACAGAATCACAAGGTTGGAAAAAGTCTTTGGAGATCAAGTCCAACCATTCTCATCCTAAATTAAACCAGATCCCTAAGTACCTCATCTACCCCTTTTTTAAGCCCCCCCAGGGGTGGGGACTCAGCCCCCTCCCTGGGCAGCCTGTGCCACAGCCCCACAACTCTGCCAGGGAAGAACTTCTCCCTCCCATCTGCTCTGACCCTGCCCTGGTATATCCCTAATAATCCTACTAACTGGTCCCAGTTAAAGCCATGAGCAGTGTTTGTGAGTCCCTACCTTCCTGGCTGCTGGCTCCCCAGCTCAGGGGGATGCTGGCAGGGCTGGAAGCCCCCCTGGAGTTGTGAGCAGTGACGTGGAGGACACGGGTTCCTGGGGGCACCAGGATGCTGCACGCTGTGCTGGAGGTGTTGCAGAGGAGCCGGGATCCCCCGGGGCTCTCGGATGTCACAGCGTAGCCCAGGATCCTCCCACGGGCATCCTGGGGCGGCAGCGGCTGCGGATGGACAGACAGACAGTGCGCTGGGGGTCTGGGCGGGGGTCCCACACTGCGCTGCCACAGTGCAGGGCAGATGCTCCCTCAGCACTGGAGGATGGAGAGGGTTTTTGCCCCAGGGATGTGTTGGGGGTCTCATCTTCCCCCCCGCCCCCTTCCCCAGTGTCTGTGGTTGAAGGGCTCTCCGGGAGAGCATCACTTCGGGCCGCCTCCCGGCAGCTCTCGCCTGGGGGAGGAGGAGCAGGACGTGCCCAAAACCAGCCTTTACCTTGATCAAGACCGTCACCTCGCGGCTGCCGTTCGGGAACGCGGGGCCCAGGCGCCGCCACACGTCGGGCGCTACAGCGGGGGCTGCGGGGGGAAGCGTGCGGCGGTGGGCGGCCAAGGAGGAACCAGCCGGGGCTCCCACCCATCATCACGGGGCTCCCACCCACAGGCGGGCTTGGCTGGCGGCAGCGCTGGAGCCTGAGCTCTGGTGCCGCAGGGAGGAAGCGGCCCAGACTGCGCGAGCAGCGTTTTAGGGTGAGCACACCCCTGGCACCCTCGCCGTGACCCGGGCTAGGAGCCAGGGCTGTGCCTGCACCCATCCAGAGCTGGTAACTGGGGTGCGGAGGGGGGAAGCTGGCTGGTGCTGGTGGGGCTCTGTGATTTCCCACCCAGGGCAAGGGGTGTTCCCTGGTGCCAGGGCAAGGGGGGTTCCCGGTGCCAAGGCAAGGGGTGCTCACCGGTGCCAGGGCAAGGGGTGCTCCCTGGTGCCAGAGCAAGGGGGGCTGCCTAGTGCCAGAGCAAGGGATGTTCCCTGGTGCCAGGGCAAGGGGTGCTGTCTGGTGCCAGAGCAAGGGGTGTTCCCTGGTGCCAAGGCAAGGGGGGCTCCCTGGTGCCAGGGCAAGGGGGGCTCCCTGGTGCCAGGGCAAGGTGGGCTTCCTGGTGCCAGGGCAAGGGGTGCTCCATGGTGCCAGGGCAAGGGGGGCTCCCTGGTGCCAGGGCAAGGTGGGCTTCCTGGTGCCAGGGCAAGGGGTGCTCCATGGTGCCAGGGCAAGGGGGGCTCCCTGGTGCCAGGGCAAGGGGGGCTCCCTGGTGCCAGAGCAAGGGGTGCTCCATGGTGCCAGAGCAAGGGGGGCTCCCTGGTGCCAGAGCAAGCGAGCCAGCTACCAAAGCTGGACAAGCACATCCCACCCCTCTTTCTGCACCTGCAAAGCCCCCTGGTCTCTCTCCAGCTCCCACCGTGCTGCAGCAGCCTTGGGACCCTGCCCAGATGGACATCATGGGGCTGGGAGCGCTCGGGGGCTGAGAGAGGAGCTGCCAGCTCAGCTCCTGGCTGCAGAGTGGGGGTGGCAGCGATGCCTCTTGGGCCAGAACATCACCCAACAGCGGGATCTGGTGACATGGGGGGTCCTGTGCCCCCCGCATGCACATGATGCTGCCTAACTTGGGCCAGGTGCCTGCAGAGCATCTCCAGGAGCTGCTTGGAAAGGGTGTTGAGAGCAGCACGGAGGCTGAGCCTACCTGCCTCAGGGGTGGTGTAGAGAAAGGGGGGGCTCCAGGGGCTCCAGGGGCTGTCGTCGGAGCTGAGCCGGCACCGGACCTGGAACACGTAGCGGGTGTCACTCTGCAGCTTGTGCCTTGAGTGGGTCCTGTGCTGTGCTGCACCATCCCACACCTCCACCTGCAAAGGAAACGGGGGGCTAGGGGGGAGCAGGACACAGCCAGCACCCCCACCCCATCACTGCTGGCCCCCCATGTGGAGCGGGAGCACGAGGTGGTCGCTGCCTTCCTTATCTGCGTGGATGGGGATGGTCATGGTGCCCCCTGAGGACATGGGGGGGCTGACCCTGGGGGCACAGGCTGCCAAGGGGGGGTCCCCATCGCCCCTCTTGTGACTCTCTATCATGTGTTTTTCAGAGTGATGCACCACACCCTCTGCTAACACACCAGGCAGGATGATGGGTGGGACAGCGAGACCCCCCCCAGCCTGCTGCCACAGTGGGCTTCTGGCACCAGGGTGATTTGGGATGGGGACTATGGGTGGTGCTGGGGTCTGGGTCCAGCCCCTGCCACCACCCACGAGGGACCCAGGAGGAGCTGCAGGGGGTGTGCAGGTAGTTGTGAGTGTGTGGGGTGAGTGAACACACACGTGTGCACCGAGCATCCCCAGGGACTGTTCAGCTGTGTAATGTGTGGGAAGGGTTTGGATTTCACCCTTTTCCTTAAAAAGCAGGGATAACCTCCCCAAAACCTGTCTGCTCACTCAGAGGGCATCAGCTGGGCTGCCCCACCAAAAGTGGGGTGACGGGGGTGACCCCACAGGCGCAGAAGCAGAGAGGTGGGTTTTCTGTGCCCCCATTGCCTGTGGGCACTGAGGGGTGTCCAGCAGGACCAGGACCAGGACTGTCCCATCTCCTAACAGGGGGCAGCTTGCACAGGGCCCCCCTTCCTGTGGGTCTGCATGGGGGGGTGGGGGGGTTTTGAGGGGTCCCCTAACGTCTCACATGCCATGCCAGGGTGCCTGTAGCTTTGTGTCGCTCCTCACAGTGCACATTGTCCAGCAGTGTCTGCCTCTTCCAGTGGATGGTGGTGGTGGGGGGTGACGTCTCTGTTGTCTCAGCGCTGGAGACCAGGGGCAGGGTGGGCACCACTACGGGGGGAGCCAGGAGAGCGTGGGTTGGGGGGGCTGACATGCCCAGGGAGGGGTGTAGGGGGGTACCTATGAGCCACACTGCTCATGCACATCCCAAAGTGACTCTGTGGGCTGGTGCAGACGGTGTCTCACTGCCCCAGCGCGCTGTGCAGCTTGTGGATGGACAGACGGACAGACAGACGTACCCAGATTCTGCAGGTTGAGGCGCCGTGGGGCTGAGCGAGCAGTGCCCAGCTTGTTCCTGGCCTGCACCCACGCTGAGTAGCACGTCCTGTTGTGCAGGGTGCTCAGTGGCACCAGGGAACCCGCTGGGAACACAGCATCCTCCTCAGCATCCTCCTCAGCATCCTCCTCAGCATCCTCGGCACCCTGCGCCCTCCCCACGCTGGGAAGCAGAAGGCAGCCAGTCAGAGCCTGGCGTTGCACCCTGGACACCCCAGTTCTCAATGAGGGGGGGTCTTGGCTCGCACACAAGGCACAGGCAGTCTCCAAACCCGGAGCCTGTGGCTCCTAAAGGGATCTGAAGAGGCATCGCCACCAGCTCCTGGTGCTGCCACGGGGCTTTGGCAGGAAGGGGACTCGCTCAGCTCTTTCTGGCCTCATGATTGGAAGCTGAGTGAGTTTGAAGAGGGAGGTGAATCCCTCTCCTTCACAAAGCCCACGCCAACCCTTTGCCTTGCAGGTGGATGGGGAGGCCTGAGTGACCCAGGGCCTGTGGGAGAAGCTTCCCTGGAGCTTCTGCCATGAAAGTCACGGATACTTCAGCCAGCTGTGGCACCACACATGAGATTCACACCGAGTTCCATGCGCTTTCCTTGGCAGCTGAGCCCGATTAGCTCCACCAGCCCCCTCGCTGTGTGTCACGGGGGGGCAGAAAGCACCCCCGAAGGGCCGCGGCCTGCTGCACCGCTCCAGGCCTCAGCTTCGCTACCCTGCTCCAGCTGCAGTGTGAGGGTTTGGGCAGCGTTTGCTGCACGCTGCCAGCTTCACCCCCCCTTCACGTGTCCCTTTGAGCTCGGGGAGAGCCAGCAGCCCAGCGGTGAGGCACCCACCGAGGCCTGATGCAACTGGGCCGCCGCGGGCACCGGGCGCGCCGAGGCCCGTCCTGCCCAGCTAACCCCTCGCTGCGGTTTGCAGGCAGGAAACAGGGAAGGCGCCAGGTTTAGAAAGTGTAACTAGGCCACGGGGCCCGCTGCCAGCCACCAGCAGCACGGTGTCACCCCCCACAGCACCCCCTGCACCCATTAACCCCCACCCCACACGCCGCGGGGCCCTACCTGCGCAGGTGGAGGGAGTAGTGGGTGTGCAGGTGGGTTGTCCGCCCCGTGTCCCACGTGCAGGTCAGGTACCCCGAGTGCTCACGGATGCTGCAGGTCAGGTTGCTGGGGGGGTCTGGAGGGTCTGTGGGGGGTAGGGTCAGGCAGAGCTCATAGCCCCCCCCCCTCCCCATCCCCACCCTGGCAAGGCAAAGCTCAATCTGCTGCACCCCTCAAACTCACACCCGCACCCCAACCTCCCCAGTGCTGTTGGCTTAGCAAAAATCCACCCCCCCCCACCCTCTTCCCATAGGTGTGGGGGTACTCACAGCCGGCACAGATGTCAGTGCCACACACCAGCCGGTGCATCTGGCTGTTGGTGCAGCGGGCAAAGCAGGTGACGGACCTGTACGGTGTCTGGAAGTTGTGCAGCTGGAGCTGGATGGCGCTGCTGTTGAGGCGGTGTAGGGTACCCTCAGGGCGGCTGTAGTTGAGGAAGATGAAGAGCTCGGTCGAGGGGCAGTCCAGGGTGGAGAGGCAGGTGATGGAGATGTTGGTGCCCATCCGCACCACCTGAGCCGGCTCGATCCAGACGTGCCCAAAGCATGGGATGGTGGTAAAACCTGTGCCCAACATCCCCCCACCCCCACCCCAACCAGCTCTGGTCAGGATGGGTCTTGTTAGGAGGGTGTCCCACAGGAGAAGATGATGCCCATGGGCTGCGCTGCTCCACACCGACAGCCGCTTTGCTGGGATGCAGGCGGCAGCGCAGCAGGACCCACGATGGGGGGGCTGCCTTTGGGCTCCCCTAGCCCTCTCTCTCCCCTCCCAGGACAGGGATAACCCCCCCTCCATGCCTTCAGCAGCCACCCAGTACCCGGTGACTCATCCCTTCAGCTTGGAAACAGCTTAGTTTCACCCATTTTAGGTTTTGCTCCAGCACTTAAATGACTGCGGGGGAAATCACACGTCGTCTCGAGAGCTCTGATCCCCCGAGATTAGGGCAGCAGCCCCCACGCAGAGGCACAGGCTGCCCTGTGCTATCAGATGAGGCTCTGCAGCAGCCTGTATCAGGCTCGATCTGGCCTTCCTGGAAAGGGTGCAGCTGTGCTCCGGCTTCCCGCACGCAGGATCGTGCTGCGTGCCACAGCTGATGCAATGCCAGCACCCCGCAGCGCCCCTGGATGCGGCCCCCATCCATCCAAAGAGGGGGGAACATGGGGGTAACAGCACTGCAAGGTGTAGAGACCCCCTCCCCCCAAGTGCATCCCCCACCCCAAATCCATAGCATCGTGTTGGCTGGGGTGTGTGGCCCGTGGTGGCCGTGCCGCGCCGCGTCGCCGCGCTGTGCCGTGCCTCCACTTACCTCTGCACAGGCAGCAGAGCAAGACATGGAGTGCCAAAGCCTCTCTGGATCCTGCCATGGCCTGGGCTGCGGCCGTGGCCTGTGCCTGGCATAGTCTGGAGGGAGGAAAGGCATCGGTCATCCCCACATCCACACCGCTGCCACATGCGGAGCCGGTCTGCCCTCACCACAGGATGCTCAGGGACCACCCCAGGGGCAGCACTAGGGATGTGTGGCAGGGCTGGGGTCAGGGATTTGGGGGATTTGGAGGATTTGGGGTCAGGCAAGGCAGGAGCCAACCTGCAGGCAAGCAGGGCTCAGCATTTCAGTACCCCCCTTGGCAGAGCCCCCCTGTCCGGCCCTGTGAGCAGCCCCCAGGCCACTTTCCCAAGCTCCCACCTCTGGGCATATTCCTCTCAGCTTTCCCACGTGTGGAATGTCTCTGATCCTTTACCTATAAACTCTGGCACAGGGTTTTGTAACCCCAGGATGGTGCAGAGAAGCACAGCCTCCCCTCCCCAGGGCAGGTGATGGAGCAAACAAGCCCCCTCCCTGGAAAGCAGCTCCCAGCACAGGCAGGGGGACCAGGAGGGGATGGATGGGAGCAGCCAGTGTGGATCTACAACAGGGAAATCCCACCAGAGCAGCCTGAGAGCCTTCCTTGAAGAGCACCAGCACGGCAGGTGAGGGGATGCAGGGGGTGCTGCTTGGTTTCATCCTGCCCCTCTGCTCAGCCCTGGTGAGCAGCATCTGGGGTGCTGGGCATGGGGCTGGGTGGGCTGAAGGGGGCTTGGGGGGTGGTGTTAAGTCTAATGGGGGGATAGAGGTGGGGGAGGCAGGCTCCTCTCAGTGCTGCACAGGGAGAGAGGGCACTGGGCCCCCATTAAAAATCAGGAAATCCCAGTTAAATGTTAAAAAAGCACCTTAAAGGTAATGATGCCCTGAGGGGCTGCCTGCCAGTCCCCCATCCCTGGAGATGCTCAGACCCGACCTGACCTGTGCTCATGGGTCAGAAATTCCCCTCTTTCCCTAACTGTGTCAGGTCCTGCCCACCCAGAGCAATGGCTCTTCCTGGCAGTGCTCCCCCCAAGAGACGACCCCAAAATCCCAGGCATGGGCTTCCCCCTCTCTGAGGAGCTGTGCTCACATCCCAGTCCCAGTTGTGCCTGAATCTTTCCCCACTCACAATGCTTTCCTCCCTGGCCTCTTAGGACTGACACTCCCCTCCCAAAAGCACCCCCTCCCACTCCATCAGGGAAGCCACAGTGGCTCCAGAGAGGGAATACAGTTCCTGGGTGGGGGTGGGATGGGAGATTTACTCTTCCCCAAGACAAACACCCACCTGGGAGCAGGTTGCACAGCACAGACCCTCCCTGAGAGCTGGGGTGATGCTGTGTTGGGCACGGGGCTGGGAGGGCTGAAAGGAGGCTTGGGTGGGGGTTTTGAGTCTACTGGGGGGATAGAGGTGGGGGAGCCAGGCTCCTCTCAGTGCTGTGCTGGGTGCTGGGCAGGTCCTTGCTGCAGCCTGTCCAGTTGCACGATGCTGAAAGCCCAGCAGAGCCCCCAGCACCTCCGGAGTTCTCCAAATTAAACTGACCCCATACAAAGCCTGAGGGTCAAAATAGCAAGTTGCCCCCCCTGAGGGATGCTGCAGAGCTGGAGCTCGACCCCAGCCAGGCTGCCAGCCACAGCTGATGCTTTTGTGTCTCCTGCTGACCTTGTTTGTCCAAGTCTTCATCATTTCAAGGGCCTCAATATTACCTGTCCCACTGGGAGAACTCCAGCATCCCCCCACCCCACCCCCCCAATTGCCTGCAAGGTTGAATAAACTGAGAAAACCCCCAACAAACCCAACAAAAAACCGAACCCAAACCCTCATGGTTTGGGAAAAGAGCTGAAAATGCCATGAATGCACCCAGCTGCCAGCTCTAAGGCATCATCATCACAGGCTCTGCCTGCCACAGGGACCGCTCGTGTTCCCATCCCCGCTCTGATTTAGGGGTGTTGGCAAGCTCCAAAGCCAGAAGGAAGGAGATGGTTCCCTTCTCTGAGAGCTACCTCCACCAAAAAACAACCCCCAGACTCCTCATTCATTAGTGGTAAAGGAACAGGGGGTGAATGAGCCATCCTGGAGGTCCCAGCCTCGGTGGCAACGCGTGTCGGAGGCGGTGGCTGAGAAACTCAAGCCAGGGTTCATATGTATCTCTCTATATTTATGCCTTGAAATCCTCTGGGATTTAAAAATGAAAGGCAAAACCTGGGAGCTGAGGGATAGGAAGGGGAGGTTTGGGGCGGGGGGGTGCTCCTTACCTTGCCAGTCCTCAGGGCATGTGGTGTCGGGCCCCTCTGCCTGCTGCTGCGGCCGGGGCTGCCGAGCGCGGCGAGGAGCATCAGCAACTGTCACCCAGCCTGACCTAGATAGCAGCACCTCGAAAACCCCAGAGTTTCCAGTCTGAGTCAGTCCATGGGAAAACCCAGCATCCCTTCAAGGACCAGCCTTGGCCAGGGAGGGGGTGGGGGTGGGGTTTTTTTGGGTAGTTTTTAAAGCTGTTCCAGGATTTGGGGCCATCCTGGTAAATGGGAGTCCATCCCAGCTGGAGATGATGATGACATCGCCGTGCCTGAGGTGATGGGAACCCAGCAGAGGGGCTCTAGGGTGGTGGGGAGGGGGCGTGCTGAGCTCCCTCAGGCATTTTCCAACCAACCCCAGGAGCCCACAATGAAAAACTCCTTGAGGACTGAGGTTGGTTTTGGTGACACCCCCCCCAGCGTCTCCCCTGTGTCTCCCTGGGATGCTGCGAGCAAGGAGCAGAAAGGGGGCTTGGGGGGGCTTCCCTGGTGCTCCCCATCCCAGTAACTCCCAACCCCACCCCCAAACCCCTCCCTAGAGAGCTGGTGGCTTCCTTTTTCGTGTCGGTTGAAGAGTTAACCTCAATAACAGTGTTAACCTCATTAGACGCTGCAACCACAGGAAATACCACACTGCTGGCCCCAGAAAACATTAGGAAACACCATTTCCAACCCCCCCACCTCCTGGGGGGGCAAGAAAGACCCTTCCTCTGCCAGCCAGCCCCTGGCAATGCTGGGCTCCAGCTGGTCCATGGTGGGGGGCTGTGAAAGGGATGGGTGGGTGGAAGGAAGAGCACCCGTCTGCTGGTGGGGCAGGGAGGTGGGGGGTGTCTTTGGGGGGTGATGGAATGAGAGGGTTTGTGTTCACCTGCTGACAACTGTTTCTAGGGGGTCTTTGCCCCCTGGGGTAGGGGAGAGCAAGGCCCAAAGGGGGGCTGTGGGGGTCCCAGCAGCCTTGGCACGGCTGCTGGGACCAGGGGGAGGGTAGCTGGGGCTGAGCAAGGACTGCTGGCTGGGACCCGCTGTGGGGCACACATTTGGGGAGGGGGCTGCACATCTGGGGCTGGGGCCTTCACATTTGGGGGGGGAGGGGGCAGCCTTTCAAGCACACACATCTGGAGCCAGGAGGCCCTGGCATCTGGACCCGGGGGTGGCACATCTGGAGTCAGGATGGCACCCAGAGAAAGCACATCTGGGCCCAGGCAGCACATCTGGAGCCAGGGCAGCAAGGGGGGGGGTGAGCATCTGGAGCACCCAGCCTGGGTGTCCCAGCCCTCCCCCTGATCCCCCCCCAGGCTGCAGTTGCCTGCAACTCCCCGGATCACCCTGGTGCTGAGAAACTCCCACTGTTGCACAGCCACAGTGAGCAGCAGCTCGGATCCCACCCCAGCCAGCCCCCCGGCAGGAGGGGCTTGCCTGCCCCCCAGCTTGCTCTTCCCTGTGCTCCCAAACCCCAGTTGCTTCAGCCTTACTGGGAAGCAGGGTGCTGTGCCTGGCATGGCGTGGCACAGCACAGTATGGCATGGCATGGCATGGCATGGCATGGCATGGCACGGCATGGCAAGGCATGGCATGGCATGACATGGCACGGCATGGCTCACCACACTTCTCCCAGTGCTCCCCAGAAAGCTGCCTCCAGCCCTTCCCTGGAGACCCCAGTGCTCCCCAGCCTGTTCCCAGCCAAACACCCACCCAGCCCATCATCCCCACCCCATACTCACCACATCCAGCCCAGGGCTGGGGGCAGTTGCCCCCTTACCCACCGTCCCTTTCTTTGGACCCCCAACCTGCCTCAGTGGCACTGACCTCTTGTGTCCCTTCTCCTCCCTGTTCCTCACCCCAGCAGCACCCACGTTTTGGGGAGGGCACCCTCTCACCCTGAACTCGAGCAGTGAGGAGATGCACGGGGCCTGAGCTGCCTCTGCTCTAATGGGGCTGGGGGCAGTTGCCCCCTTACCCACCGTCCCTTTCTTTGGACCCCCAACCTGCCTCAGTGGCACTGCCCTCTTGTGCCCCTTCTCCCCCTCAGCCCCAACCCCAGCAGCACCCACATTTTGGGGGCACCCTCTCGCCCTGAACTCGAGCAGTGAGGAGATGCATGGGGCCCGAGGCGCCTCAGCTCTAACGGGGGCTGGGGACAGTTGCCCCCTTACCCACTGTCCCTTTCTTTGGAGCCCCCAACCTGCCTCAGTGGCACTGACCTCTTGTGCCCCTTCTCCTCCCTGTCCCCCACCCCAGCAGCACCCACATTTTGGGGGCACCCTCTCGCCCTGAACTCAAGCAGCTGAGGAGATGCAGGGGGCCTGAGCTGCCTCTGCTCTAACGGGGCTGGGGGCAGTTGCCCCCTTACCCACCGTCCCTTTCTTTGGACCCCCAACCTGCCTCAGTGGCACCGAGCACTTCTGCCTTTTCTCCCCCAGCCCCAACCCCAGCAGCACCCACATTTTGGGGGGCACCCTCTCGCCCTGAACTCGAGCAGTGAGGAGATGCACGGGGCCCAAGGCGCCTCAGCTCTAACGGGGGCTGGGGGCAGTTGCCCCCTTACCCACTGTCCCTTTCTTTGGACCCCCAACCTGCCTCAGTGGCACTGACCTCTTGTGTCCCTTCTCCTCCCTGTCCCCAACCCCAGCAGCACCCACATTTTGGGGGCACCCTCTCGCCCTGAACTCGAGCAGTGAGGAGATGCACGGGGCCCGAGGCGCCTCAGCTCTAACGTGACTTTCGTAGGCCGCACGGCCGCCCCCGCGCCGGCGATTGCATCTCGCTGAGACTTCCTCACGGGCTGCTGGGCCCTGTGCCCCGGCCCCCGCGCCAGCCCCCCACCCACCACAGCTCTGGGTGCTGCAGGATCCTGCCACTGCCTCCTCTGTGCCCCACCAACCATCCCCCTGCCCTCATCCCATGCGGGGAGCAGGCTCGGGAGCCCCTTCCCCCCTGCCTAGGTGCGTGCCGCCCCTGTCAGCGTCACTGGGGCACCAGGCAGAAACTTCTGGCTGAGCTGGTGGCCAAAGGAGATGGAGATTAAGTGGGATTAAGCCAAGGTTTGTTATCTTTGGTGGGCAGTGAGTCACAGGCTCAGCTTAGCGGGAAGGAAAGGTCGGGCCAGAACAGGCTGGGCTGCCAAAAGGGAGGCCCTTGGGTCATACCTAGGGCTGGGCTTGGCATGAGGGACAGGGAGGGCTACGGGGGTATGGGGACATGGAGAACATGGGGGACACAAGGGACATGGTGGGTACAGGGAATGTGGAGGATATGGGGACACAGGGGATTCGGGGACATGGGGCATACAGGGGCACAGGGGACACGGAGGACATGGGGGACACAAGGGACCTGGTGGGTACAGGGGACATGGGGGATATGGGGACACAGGGGATTTGGGGACATGGGGCAGACAGGGGCGCAGGGGACACGGAGGACATGGGGGGCACAAGGGACATGGTGGGTACAGGGAATGTGGGGGATATGGGGACACAGGGGATTCGGGGACATGGGGCATACAGGGGCGCAGGGGACATGGAGGACATGGGGGGCACAAGGGACCTGGTGGGTACAGGGAACATGGGGGACACAGGGGATACAGGGGGCATGGGGGACACAGGGAATATGGGGACATGGGGGATATGGGGGACACAGTGGATACAGGGGACATGAGGGACATGAGAGATACGGGGACATGGAGGATACAAGGGCACAGGGGACACAGAGGACATGGGGGACACAAGGGATACGGTGGATACAGGGGACATGAGGGACACGGGGAAATGGGGGATATGGGGGACACTGGGGACACAAGTGTCCCAGGAGTGTGGTTCTGTGCACGTCCCCCCCTCACCACGCTGACACCACCCCTCCCACCCCTCCCGAACCCATTCACCCGGAGCCTCCAAATACTCGACCTCAAAACCTACGTGGTGGCATTTGTGGCACGGCTGCTGCCCCTGGGGGGCTTCCCCACACCCCCCTGGGGTCTGCAGGGGTTCCCCACCCGCCAGCAGGTCTGTCCATCACTGCAGGGTCACCGGTGCTGCCGGGGGGATGGCTGTGGCAGCGGGAGGGCAAACCTGGGGGTCAGAATTGGGGCTGTTTGTGTCAGTCCCACCGGGATCAGGCCCCTCTGCTGCTGGAGGAGGAAATACTTCCAGGCCCAGCATGGACAGGGCTTAGCAGGGCAACGAGGAAGGTGGGACAATGAGGGAGCTTCTCAGGTTGTGTTTTTTGGCTGGGCTAAAAGGACATCCTGGGGAGGGGCAAGGTGCTGGCGGGCTCTAAGGTCGGCCTGTCCTTCCCACACCCCGTGCTGGGGAATGGCCCCGGCTGCTCCCACGTCCCTTCGCTGGAGCAGGGCAGCAGCGGGGACACGGATTGGGAAGGGGAGGAAGAAGAGCTTGCTTCCCCATGGGAGGGAAGGGGGTTTGGGGGCACGTCGGGGTGTGCAGCAGCTCAAGGGGGGGCTGCACCCCCTGTTTGGTGCTGGAGGCTGGATGCAGCAGGGAGACATGTGGGGATCAAGCTCTCAAAAAGGGGTCACCCCACTGTAAAACACCCATGGGCAGCAAGCCCCCTGCAGCTGCCCTTCCTCCTCCTGCCAGGAAGCACCCCAAAGTGCTGCAGCTGCCAAGCTGAGGCTCATCCCCTTCAGCACCCAGCTTGTGAGACCCCCACACCCACCCTCCACCCCCCTCCCACTCCCCACTTGCTGCCCCATCACCCACACTGCCCATGTGGAGTCCCCAGCTCCCCCCACCCAGGGGGCTGCAACATACAGACCCCTCCCCATCCCACCACCCCACATCTGCCCCACTGGGGATCCCCCATGCCCTGGCACAGCCACAGCCCCACGGCAGCCAGCATCACCAGAGGAAAACCACTGTGCCAGGTGGGAGCAACGGGCTCCCCAGCCCCATGGGCGATGGGAAGCAGATCCCAGCACGGTGCCAGCTCCGGGCAGACACGTTGGCACTGGTGTCCCAGCGAGGCCCTGGGCTGTGCTGATGTAACCTACCAGGAGGTGTTGGGTTGGGTGGTTTTTTTTTTGTTCGAGGCGCCTTATTTTGGGGTTTTTCCACTCGGCCCAGAGGGAAGATTTCATCTCGGAAGGGGAAAGGCCCTGTGCCAGGCTCTGGCGTGCAGGGTCACGCCAGGGCAGTCTGCTGCGGGGTGCTGGGCACCCAGATGTGCTGGTGACAGTGGGTCTGCAGGGGAGGGGGGAAGGACCCCTCCCACAGAGTGACCCCCCTCCGGAGGGATCCCCCCCACCCCATCCCCCTGCCTGTAAAGGTGCCTGTGCTGCAGCACATTCAGGGTACATGTCCCTTTGTCATGAGGCAGCACCCCCCTGCCCGATGCCCCAGTGCCCCCCCCATCCCCCCCACCATGCCAGACCCCTGTGCAGTGCCCCCATTGCAGCCCCCACACTCTCACCCCATACGTGTCCCCCCATGCCTGGTTCCAACGATGCCCCTCTGTGTCCTGACCACCCCCCCTGTTGTGTTGTGTCCCCTCAGCCAGACCCTGCCCCCCCATGCCAAACCCCGGGCAATAAATCTCCCATGGGACGCCCCCCTCGCCAGACCCCCATGTGATGCCCCCCGTGTCTCCCCACCAGACCCCTGTGCTGTGCCCCCCCGCTGTACCCCCTGTGCCTTTACCCCCCTATTGCCATACACTCCGTGACATTCCCCCCTGGTCCCTGCGCCTCCCCCTTGCCCTATTCCCCCCCGTGCCCCTCCCCAGTGCCGTACCTCCCCATGCCCTGCCCCCCCCATTCCGTGCCCCCCCCCCGGTGCCGTCCCCGTGCCGTGCCCCCCTCCCCTTGCCGTGCCCCCCCGGTGCCGTGTCCCCCCCCGTGCCGTGCCCCCTCCCCTTGCCCTGCCCCCCCCGCCCAGTGCCGTACCTCCCCGTGCCCCCCACCCCTTGCCGTGCCCCCCCGGTGCCGTGTCCCCCCCCAGTGCCGCCCCTGTGCCGTGCCCCCCCGGTGCCGTGCCCCCCCGATGCCGTGTCCCCCCCCAGTGCCGCCCCTGTGCCGTGCTCCCCTCCCCTTGCCGTGCCCCCCCGCCCAGTGCCGCCCCTGTGCCGTGCCCCCCTCCCCTTGCCGTGCCCCCCCCCCGGGTGCTGTACCCCCCGGTGCCGTTTCCCTCCCTCGGTGCCGCCCCTGTGCCGTGCCCCCCTCCCCTTGCCGTGCCCCCCGGTGCCGTGTCCCCCCCCAGTGCCGTACCTCCCCGTGCCCTGCCCCCCCCGTGCCGTGCCCCCCCGGTGCCGTGTCCCCCCCCAGTGCCGTACCTCCCCGTGCCCTGCCCCCCCCGTGCCGTGCCCCCCCGGTGCCGTGTCCCCCCCCCAGTGCCGTACCTCCCCGTGCCCTGCCCCCCCCGTGCCGTGCCCCCCCCCGATGCCGTGTCCCCCCAAGTGCCGCCCCTGTGCCGTGCCCCCTCCCCTTGCCGTGCCCCCCCGGTGCCGTGTCCCCACCGGTCCCACCCCGCCTCGTCCCGCCCCCGTCCCGTCCCGCCCCGCTCCCCCGCCCCGCCTCAGGCCCCGCCCCGTCCCGCCCCCGCAGCCATGTCGTCGGCGGCGGCGGCGCGCAGACGCCCGTTGGCCGGGGCCGAGGGGGGAGCCCCCGCGGGAACCCCCGCGCCCGGCGATGCGGAGCGGGGCATGGCGGCGCCGGGCCTCACGCTCTGCCTCAAGCTGCTGGCCGCGGCCTTCTACGGGCTCAGCTCCTTCCTCATCGTCGTCGTCAACAAGAGCGTCCTCACCACCTACGGGTACGGCCTCCTCCCGGCACCCCCGGGGATGCTCCCCCCGCACCCCCGGCGGCACCCCGCGCACCCCTCCGGGGGGACCCGGCTTGTGCCCCCCACTCCCCCCGGGGTTGCGCGCCCCCCCCCTCGGGCTGTGCCCTCCCCCCCCTCCCGCCAGCCGGCGCCCCCATCCCGGGGTTAGGTACCCCTGGGCATCCCCCCCCGACCCCAGCAGCGGGGCTGCACCCCCTGCACGCCCCCCACCTCCCCAACCCCGCATCGCCCCCCCACCCTATGCACGCCCCCCCCCATGCACACCCCGTCCCCCCCCCACCCCGCCCCGTGCAGACCCCCCTCTCCCCCCGGCAGCGCGGTGCACAGCCGGCGCCCCGTGCGCCCCCTCGGTTCCCCGGGCACCCCCTCGGCACGGCTGGGCAGCCCCCCCGGGGCTCCACCGCTGTGCGGGCTGGGTGGGGGGGCTGTCCTGTCCCCCCCCTCACCCACACGGGAGCCCCGCTGATGTCTGCTCTGTGCCCGCAGGTTCCCCTCCTCGCTGTGCGTGGGGCTGGGACAGGTGAGTAGGGTCCCCCCCCCTTCTTTTCCCCCCCCCTTCTCCACGACCCCCCACCCCGCCCGGGGGGCCGTGGGGCTGACCCCCGCTCTCTCGCAGATGCTGGCCACGGTGGCGGTGCTCTGGGCGGGCAAGGTGCTGCGGGTGGTCAAGTTCCCCGACCTCGACAGACACGTTCCCCGGCGGGTAAGACCCCTGGCCCGGGCACCCGGCTCCCCCGGGCCCCGGGCACCCGGCCCCCTGCCCGTCTTCCCGGGCCCCGGGCACCCGGCCCCCTGCCCGTCTTCCCGGGCCCCGGGCACCCGGCCTCCTGCCCGGCTTCCCTGCCCGGGCACCTATCCCCCTGCCCGGCTACCCGGCCCCCTGCCCGGGCACCCAGCCCCCTGCCCGGGGGCTCAGCCCTGATCCTGGGCACAGTGCCGGTTCTCGGTGCCCTGGGGCCATGTGGCCACAGCGGAGGAGCTGGCACACGTGTGACTGCTGATGGTGTGGGGTGGAAGTAGTTTGGTGTCTGTTTATAAGGGGAGGGGGCTGCTGGGGGTGCTCCTGGGTCACTCATGTGTCCCGTTGTCCCTCTTACGGTGTTCCAGACGTTTCCTCTACCTCTCCTGTATTTTGGGAACCAGATCACAGGACTGTTCAGCACGAAGAAGCTGAAGTATGGATGGCTTGTTTTGGTGGGGGGGGGGGGGTGTCTTTGTGGGGAAGGGGTGGGGGTCTGGTGTCAGCGGGGAGCTGCTGCTGAGCCTTATGGCTTTGGGGTGACCGGGTGATGCGGTTCTTCCTCTGCTCCCATGATGTGGGAGGGATGTGGGTGAGGGTGTGGGAGGGATGTGGGTGAGGTTTTGGGGGCTACCCCCAGGACCCCCTGCCCCGAGGGGCTCTAGCATCTGTGATGGTGCTTTTGGGGTGTGGGAGTGATGCTGCCTCCGTACGGGATGCTCTGTGGAGCCCTTACCCTAGTGCATCACCCGGGGTGACCCCCACTCACCCCCCCAACCCTTCCCCTCGCAGCCTGCCCATGTTCACCGTCCTGCGGAGGTTCTCCATCCTCTTCACCATGTTTGCCGAAGGATTCCTGCTCAAGTGAGTCCCCCAGAGCCCCCACCCTCCCACCCCCCATCCCCAGGGCTCCCGGGGACACATCCCAGTTAGAGAAGGGCGAAGGTGTTGGGATGATGTGTTGAGGTTCTGTCTGCCCCAGATGTGTGTGTGGCAAGGGGTGGGGGGTGTGTTTTGGGGATGAGGATGGGTGCAGGCAGTGGGTATGGAGTGCCGTGGTGTGTGGCATTTCGTGGTGCCCTGCCCCATCCCCACGTGGCTGGAAGGAGCTGGGCAAGGGGAGGGCAGCCGTGCTCTCTCTCTGCCTGTGGCACACTGTGGGTTTGGAAGCAGAGGGTGTTGTGCCCCTCCACCCCACAGACACCCCCCAAAACCACTGGTGACACCCCCCTGGTCCTGCCCCACACTGTGATGCCCATCTTCACCCCTTCTCCTGCACCAGGCAGAGCTGTTGATGACCTTCCCCACATCAGGGCCAAATCGTGGGGGTTTATTTAACAACCCCCCAGATAGTGGTTTAGGTAACGGTGTAAACCCACCGTGTTCTCCTGCGGGTGGGCGTCCCTGGGGTCTGACAGCCCTGTCCTCCTGCCTCTCCCCTCAGGAAGAAGTTCTCCTGGGGCGTGCAGATGACGGTGCTGGCCATGATCCTGGGCGCGTTCGTGGCTGCCAGGTGAGCTCCGGGCACGCTGCCCGCTCCCCTCGGGCTCAGCCCTCCCAGGGGATGACGCTGAGGGTGACGGTGCATCCCGTGCCAGGGGGGTTGGAGCTCTCTGATCCTTGGGGTCCCTTCCAAACCATGCCAGTTTATGATCCCAAGAAGCTGGGGGAGTAAACGCTGGCTGCTTCTATCCCCTTGGACATGCTTGCCTAGTAGGAAAGCAACGTTTTACCCCCTCAGATCCCATCCCCTCCTTGCTGGTTAGCTTTTCCTGGCCACTTCCCAGAGCAGAGGGGAGAAGGGATCTCGGAATCACAGATCACAGGGGTGGGAAGGGGCCTCCAGAGATCATCAGGTCCAACCCTCTGCCAAAGCAGGGTCCCTAGGACAGGGCACACAGGTCGGTGTCCAGACGGGGCTGGAATCTCTCCAGAGAAGGAGACTCCACACCCCCTGGGCAGCCTGTCCCAGGGCTCCCTCACCCTCACTGGGAAGAAGTTCTTCCCCACATTGGGGGGGAACTCCCTGTGCTCCAACTTGAGCCCATCGCCCCTTGTCCTGTCCCCACAGACACTGAGCAGAGGCTGCCCATGTCCCCTGTGTCCCAAAAGGAAACCAGTTGGGAAACAGCACTCTCTAGATACCACCTCTTTACATCAGAGAATCACAGGATCACAGAGCTGGAGGGGTGGGAAGGGGCCTCCAGAGCCCATGGGGTCCAACCCCCTGCCAAAGCAGGGTCCCTAGGACAGGGCACACAGGTCGGTGTCCAGACAGGGCTGGAATCTCTCCAGAGAAGGAGACTCCACACCCCCTGGGCAGCCTGTCCCAGGGCGTTCCGGGGTGCACAGCTCAGGGCTCTGACCTGTCCTTCCCTTTCCCAGCGCGGATCTGGCATTCGACCTGGAGGGATATATTTTTATCCTCATTAACGACGCCTTAACAGCTGCAAACGGGGCCTACGTGAAGCAGAAGCTGGACTCCAAGGTGGGCTGACCTTCAGGGAGGCTCGGATTGCCGGCAGCTCACGGCGGGGGGTGGCAGAGAGGGGACAGGAGGTTCTCCTGGTGCTCCCCCATCCCTTTCCCCAAGCCTCCCCCTTCCCCACCCCTCCTTCCCCATCTGGAAGGATTGGGCCGCTCCCGGGGCCCGGCCTGGCTTCACGGTACCCCAGGGCCGCTCCCGGGGCCTGGATTTCCATCCCCTCCATCCCCTTTCCTTTCCAGTACCACTGGGCTGCTCCCAGTGCCTGGCTTTCCAGTACCACTGGGCTGCTCCCAGTGCCTGGATTTCCATCCCCATTCCTTTCCAGTACCACTGGGCTGCTCCCAGTGCCTGGCTTTCCAGTACCACTGGGCTGCTCCTGGTGCTGACCAGCCCCGTGCTCACGTGCCGGTTACAGTCCTGGTCCCTTGTGGCTGTGTTTGGATTGATGGTGGGTGTAAATCCCAGTGTGAGCTCGTTCCCTCAGGCTGTTCAGTACACATACACAGACAGACAGGCACATATATTGATATATATATTAAAAATATGCATATTTATCTATAAAAAGCCCCTCCAACCCTCCTGGCTCTGAGCCCCCTGCCTGGATTTCGCTGCCTGCACCCGAGTAGCAGTCTAAACAACACTTTAAATTCCTGTTTGGAAGCAACTTCAAGATGACACAGGTTTCTTTTGCCCTTTCTTTGGGATTCTTTCCTCCCCAGGAGCTGGGCAAGTACGGGCTGCTGTATTACAACGCTCTCTTCATGATCCTGCCCACCTTGACCATCGCCTACCTCACCGGGGATGCGCAGAAGGTAGGATGCCTGTCCCCCCCTACCCCCAAAAAGCAAATCCCCGGTGGTTTTGTGCCCCTCAGGGCTCCAGAAATGGCTTTGCTGTTTGTTTTAAAGGTGTTTATTCTGTTGCTTGGCCTTAGGGAGGAGGGGAGCCCCGTCCTTCCTCATCACCCCCGTTGCAAACAGGCTCTGTGCCCGAGGAGGGAGTCGCTGTAGGTCTCGGATTGGGCTCTGAACCCCCAGATTTGCCCCATCTCTGGATGGTTTTGTAATGCTCCAGAACAGTCAGAGAATCCCAGAATCACAGGGGTTGGAAGGGAGGGACCCCCAGAGCCCATGGGGTCCCACCCCCTGCCAAAGCAGGGTCCCTAGGACAGGGCACACAGGTCGGTGTCCAGACGGGGCTGGAATCTCTCCAGAGAAGGAGACTCCACACCCCCTGGGCAGCCTGTCCCAGGGCTCCCTCACCCTCACTGGGGAAAAAAGGCAAATAGTGCTTCAAAACATTAATTTTTAGCATAGATGGGTTTCTGCAGACCCCTCACCTTCTCACTGGGGCTGGTGCTGCAGCAAACCACTCCAGAGAGCAGCTGGTCCGTGCTGCCTCAGTTTACCTGGGGCTCTGTGTGCCTGAATCACAGAATCCCAGACTGGGCTGGGTTGGAAGGGACCCCAAGGAGCACACAGCTCCAACCCCCTGCCACAGGCAGGGCCACCAACCTCCAGGCCTGGAGCTACACAAGGTTGCCCAGGGCCCCAGCCAACCTGGCCTTGAACACCCCCAGGGATGGGGCACCCACCCCCTCTCTGGGCAGCCCCTTCCAGCCCCTCACCACTCTCTCTGCAAAGAACTTACACTGCTGTGCCAACAATAAGCACTTTATCCTTGTGTTTTATAAATACTGTTAGTGTTCTATAAACACTGAAGGGGCTGGGTGTTTGGGGGGTGGGTGTGGGTGTTTGGGGGGTGGGTGTGGGTGTTTGGGGGGTGGGTGTGGGTGTTTGGGGGGGGGTGGGTGTTTCTTTTGTGCTAGTATCTTCTATTTCTTTATCAAAATGTGCTTTCATGCACCTATGTGTATTCACACACCTATTTTTTGGGGGGGGTTTGGACCTGATGACCTCTTGAGGTCCCTTCCAACCCCTGTGATTTGGGATTCTGTGACTCCTCAGCATCAGCACACGTGGCTGTGTGCAGCCCCTGGCTCTCTGCACCCAGAGCCCCTCTCTGGACTTCCCAGCATGAGCATTTACCCATGGGCAGGGGAAGTGATTGCTGGGGGTGTTACCCCCCTCCCCAGACACCCATGGGTGCTGGGGGTGCCGGTGACCCCGCAGACCCCCCCCCCATTTATGTCCCCCAGCCCCTGATGGCTTTATTCCTCGTTAGGAGCACTAATCCCAGTGAGCTTGGCTGGGCTGAGGAGCTGTGGTCAGCAAGGGGGGAGCGCTTGGGGTGCAGGCAGCCCAGGCTCAGCTCAGGGTGGGGATGTATTTGGGGATGAACCACCCATTTGTGAGCAGGAGCTGGAGCAGAGTGCTGCTCTGTGCCACACTGGGCAGCCTCTGTTCAGCCAGCACAGAAACTGCCTTATTTTTGATGGTTTTTCCTACTTTTTCCTCCTTTTTTTTTCCCCCCCTGAATGAACTTCTTTTTCCTGGCTGGGCTGGGGATGCTGGCACACACAAAGCCAGGCTCTGTTGGAGCTGCTGCTGGGAAGCTCCCTGCCTGCAGCCCCATGAAAACCCCTCTTGTGCTGAGCAGGGTGGGGGGCTGCAGTGGGGTGGGGGGCTGCAGAGGGGAGGGGGGGGGGTGGTGAAGCCTCCCACCCTGCTCCTGGGTGTGTTACAGCGTGGGGGTCGTTAAGAGGGGGTTGAGGAAAGCGAGGGGGGGACACACAACCCTGGCAGTGAGAAGCATTTCCTGGGGTCTGGAGGGACCCTCCTGTGTGTCTGTCTGTCCTGGCACCCTCCTGTCCTCTCCACACCCTCCTGGGGGGGTGTGAGGTGCCCTGAGCCTGCTCTGCTCCTGCTGAGCTCCAGCCTCTCCAGGCACAGAGATGCTCCCATCCCCTCAGCACCCTCCCCAGTCCAACCCAGTCTCTCTTGTGCCAGACCCAGTGCTCCCAGAATGGCCCTGCCAGCACTGAGTGGTGGGGAGGACCCCCCACAGTGGGAAGGATCCCCCAACCACAGCTCAGGACCCCACACACCTTCTTTACCCCCAGGGCACATCCATGGTCACCCCAGTGACCACCAGCACCCCAGGGCTGCTCTGCAGGGCTGTTTCCAGGCTGGGTGGCCCCAGCACAGCTTGGGGGGCTGCTGCTGTTCCCCCCCAACCCCCAGGGCAGGGGGGCTGCTGTTCCCTGTGCTGAGCAGGGGGAGGTTGGGTCTGACCCATGTCCCCATCCCAGCAGGCAGCACCCACCCCCTGGTCCCCATCCCTGCTCCCAGCCATCTCCTGCTGCCAGGGTGATGTCCTTGGAGCCCCCAAACCTGCCACTGGAGTGTAACTCCAAACAAAACAACCCCAGCCCTGCCCCCTGCCCCCTCCATCAGCACCACCCCCAGGGGCTGAACCCCCAAAACACTGCTGGGGTGTTGGGGTTTGCTCTGCTCACCCCCAGCTTGTTCCTCAGCCCCCCCAGAACTCCCTAAATCGACACAGGAACCTTCTGCTCCTTTTTGGGCATTGGAAGCCCAGAGAGCTGTTGGGGTGGGGGGTGACTGCAGGGTGCTCTGGCTTGGGGGTCCCTCACTGCAAGCCCCAGGGTGGGTGGGATGCACAAAGTGTGGGTGCTCATGGGGCTCTTGGGGTGGTGATTCCAGATACCAGCTATTTGGGAAATGCTTTTCCTGGTTACTCCTTCTTGTAGGGGTGTTACTCCCTGTTGTGTGTGTGTCTCTGGGTGCTGCTGGGGGAGGTGATGCTGCTGTGGGCAGCCCCCAGGTACCATTTTGGGCTGGTTTTGCTTTATTTCTTTCCCTGCTGGGGTGTGAAAGCTGAAGCTGGGGGTTTGTCTCTTGTCTTGCTGCCAATGCTTGTGTTTCCTCCTCCTCTTCCTCCTCCTCTGAGGCCTGTGGGGTGTGTTTCTTGCAGGCGATGGAGTACCAGGGCTGGGCAGACACGCTCTTCATCATCCAGTTCATGCTGTCATGTGGGATGGGGTAAGGACAGAGGGGGCTGCTGTGGGTGGGGGGTGTCCCACAGTGTCACATCTTGCTGGGCAGAGTTGTTCTGTGTTTAAAACCCCCCCAGGATTTAATCTCCTGCTTGGGATAGGGACAGTGTTTGTGAGAGCTGGGGCAGGTGGGAATGGTTTCCTACCCCACTTCAGCCAAAACCAGTAGTGCTGCTCCAAATCCTGCCCTAGGAGAGAGGGGATGAGCTGAGTGGTGACACACAAGGTGTGTCCTGGAGCCTGAGAGGGGCTCTCTCTTCCTGCAGGTTTATTTTGATGTACTCCACGGTGCTCTGCACTCAGTACAATTCTGCTCTGACAACTACAATAGTTGGCTGCATTAAGGTGAGTGGATTGCTCAGCTCTGGGTGGCTCTGGGGGGTGTTGGGTGCTGTGGTTCTTCTCCAGCTCTGGGTGGCTCTGGTCATCTCATGGCTCCCAGGAGGGTGCTGGTGCTGTGGGGTTTGCTCCAGCAAAAGCTGTGAGCATCCTTGGGGCACCTGCAGCATCCCTGCATCCTGCTTCTGCTGCTCCAGCACCGCATGGCCCCGGCTCTGCAGCCTGGGAGCCTGGCTGGTGGCTCGGGGGCCTTGGGTTTTGGGGGGCCTTGGGTTTTGGGGGCCTTGGGTTTGGGGGCCTGGTTTTGGGGGGCCTTGGTTTTGGGGCTGGTTTTGGGGGGCCTTGGGTTTTGGGGGGCTGGTTTGGGCCTTGGGTTTTGGGGGCCTTGGGTTTGGGGGCCTGGGTTTGGGGGGCCTTGGTTTTGGGGCTGGTTTTGGGGGGCCTTGGGTTTTGGGGGGCTGGTTTGGGCCTTGGGTTTTGGGGGGCCTTGGGTTTTGGGGGGCTGGTTTGGGGGCTTATTTTTTGCTGCTGTTGGGAGTAGAGAGATGCCTGGTGTGTGTTTGCTTCCCTGGGGCTGACAATGTGCCCAGGAACAGCTGCAATCCCCTGGGTCACCCCAGCCCAGCGACCCCCTTTCAGGAATCGGGGTGCTCTGGGGTGCTGGGTCAGGCCTTTGGTACCCGGGGCTGGTGTGGAGCTGGGATGGAGGGAGCATCACAGCCCCGGTGGCTGCAGCATCCCACTGCCCCAGCAATCCAAGCTGCAGTGTGGGAGCATTTCTGGCAGCTCCCAATGCAAAGCCAGCGTTGCCACCCCTCTCCCCCTGTCCCCATTTCCATGTCACTTGAACACCCGCTGTGTTTCCACTGCCCTGGGCTGTGCAGAAGCTGACACCCTTGTTCCCCAACTCTTGTTCCTCTGCAGAATATTTTAATAACCTACATTGGGATGTTTTTTGGAGGAGATTATATTTTTACATGGACAAACTTCATTGGCCTCAATATCAGGTAAGAAGCTCTGGGTGCCCGTGGAGCTGGGATGGTTCAGCTGGTTAAACGCTGCTGCTGAAACAGCCACCCAAAAATAACCCCCCTGGGGTTGGTATTGGTGCTGAGCAGGATTGTAGAATCATAGAATCCCAGACTGGGCTGGAAGGGACCCCAAGGGTCACAGAGCTCCAAACCCCTGCCACAGGCAGGGCCACCAACCTCCAGGCCTGGAGCTACACAAGGTTGCCCAGGGCCCCAGCCAACCTGGCCTTGAACACCCCCAGGGACGGGGCACCCACCCCCTCTCTGGGCAGCCCCTTCCAGCCCCTCACCACTCTCTCTGCAAAGAACTTCCCCCCAATCTCTCCTCTCCCCCTTCCCTCCTCCAGCTTCACTCCAGCCCCCTTGTCCTGCCAGTCTCTGCCCTTTCACAAGCTGATTCCCCTCTGGGATCAGGGGGTCCCAGATACCTGGGGGGGCTGTAAGCTGGGGCATACACAAGTGTCCCATGTGCTCAGGTGGTTTCAAGGCACGAGCCTGGGATGTGGAGATGCTCTCAGCGTTGGGTGTCCAAATCCTCTTGCTGAGGGAGCAGATGATGTGGGTGCTGGGTTTGGGGGTCTTATCCCAGCCCAGAGGGGTCTGTCCCTCTGTGCTGTGAGGGTCTCACCGCTCTGCCTGTCCCCTGGGGATGGAGAGAGCCCAGTGCTGGGCCAGGGGCTCAGGCTGGGGAGTGTTTTGGCTGGGATTAACCCAAACCATGGGTTTTAGGAGGAAACCAGCTCTTTCTCCTGCAGTTGAAGCTTGCAGTGGCTCCTGACTGTTGCTGTACCCACAGTCCTTTAGCAGCTGGTGGCTGTGTCTGCCTGGGGCTGGTCACAGAATCCCAGAATCCCCAGGTTGGAAAAGACCTTTAAGATCACCAAGTCCAACCATTCTCATCCTAAACTAACCCAGATCCCTGAGCACCTCATCTCCCCTCTGTTAAACACCCCCAGGGGTGGGGACTCAGCCCCCTCCCTGGGCAGCCTGTGCCACAGCCCCACAACTCTGCCAGGGAAGAACTTTGCCCTCCCAGCTGAGCTGACCCTGCCCTGGGGCAGCTTGAGCCCATTGCCCCTTGTCCCATCTCCTGTCCCCTGGCTGCAGAGACCCTCGCCCACCTCTCTGCACCCTCCTGGCAGGGCAGGGGAGGTGGGGAGAAGGTCTCCCCTCAGCCTCCTCTTCTCCAGGCTCAACACCCCCAGCTCCCTCAGCTGCTCCTCAGAGGATTTGCCCTCCAGCCCCTTCCCCAGCCTGGCTGCCCTTCTCTGGACTCGCTCCAGGACCTCAATGTCCTTCTGATGGTGAGGAGCCCAGAACTGGACCCAGCACTCGAGGTGCAGCCTCCCCAGTGCCCAGTCCAGGGGCACAATCCCCTCCCCAGACCTACTGGCCACACTCTGTCTGACACAAGCCAGGATGCCCTTGGCCTTCTTGGCCACCCAGGCTCGCTGCTGCCTGTCCAACCTCCTGGTGTAGAGGGCAGCAGCTCAGGGTGCTGGCTGCAGGCTTGTGTCATGCATGGTGCCAGGCAGGAGCGTGCCAGGAGCATTCCATCAGTGCCACAGCCCCGAGCTGCCCCTTCTCATTCCCCCCCCACCCTGTTTTGCAGTATTGCTGGGAGCCTGGTGTACTCCTACATCACCTTCACCCAGGAGCAAATGAGCAAGCAGCCTGATGCTGGCAGCAAGATGGAGATTAAAGGGAAGAGCTCAGTGTGACCAGGGAAGTGCTTTTTTTTCTTTTCTTTTTTTTTTGGATTTGTATTTTTTTTTCCTTCTCTCTGTTGGTTTTTTTATCCCCTCTCCCCTCCTGGAAGCAGCTGGTGTGGGCCAGTGACAGGCAGAGTATGGGGAGGAGGAGTTGGGCTGCTGCTCTGAGTTTGCACACTGGAGATCTGCTGCCTTTACACAGCCCTGGGAAGATGCTGAGGATGGACTGCACGCTGGAGGACACACCTAATGAAGCCTGATCTGAGGAATTAATGGGGTTTTCTAATCATGCTGCAATTTGGCAGGAGAGACTGGCACACCTGCTGCACGTGGCTGAGGATGGGGGCTGCCTCCCAGCACCCTGAGCATCCTTGGCTGCATCCCTGGGTGCTGGGTGGGGCTGGGGGCTGGCTCTGCTCCGTGCCTCCCCCAGCCCCTCTGGCTGGGAAGGGGCAGGAGGGAGGGGAGCCAGGGTGCTGCAGCCCCCATGGGGTGAGTGCTGGGGTTCCCCCAGCAAAGCTGCTGCCCCATTGCTGGGTGCTCAGTGCTCCAGCCTTGCGTCTGTCTGGCCCTGGGGCTGGGGGCTTGGTGCCTCCCCCCTGCTCCCAGCACTGGGTTTGCCCCCCTTGGTTGCTTCACCCTTCTCCTTCCCACTTTGACAAGGCTCAGGGATGTGCCTGAGCTGAAGCTTTTACCCAGCACCCCGAGCTCCTGGGGGGCAGCAGCCCCCCTCTGCCCACCCCCCTCAGCATCCCTTGGGTGGGGGAAGGCTGCTGGTCGTGCTGGGCTGGCCCCAGCGTAGGGACCCTCCTGGGGCACTCTGGGGCTGGCTGTGGGGCTGGCAGGAGAGCTGATGTCTCACCAGCTCTGCAGAGCCTCCTCCTCCAGCCCCAAAATCCCATCCCCAGAGCAGAGGCTGCTGGCTCCCCCATCCCCTTCCCACCCCTCAGCACCAGGCCCATCCTGGAAGAGGCCCATGGTGTTTTGGCCAGGGGGTGGGCAAAGCACCAGCACCCCAGCTCCCTCCCAGCCCCAGTTCCTTGGGGGGGGGGTTTGCCTGGCACCAGGGGGGTGTCTCAGCTCTGGGACCCGTTAAGAGAACGGGGTTTTTAATGAGTCTGGCTTCTCAGGGTCACCTGAGCACAGCACTTCTTTCTAGGCCTCTCCCTGGGTTGGCTTTTGGGTTAAAAAAGGATTGTTTTATAACTTTTGGTTAAAAAAGGATTTGGTAAAACTTGTATTTCTGAGGGGTTTTTGTACCCCCCCTTGGGGTCAGCAGGAGGGGGGCAGGGGCTGCTCCTGGGGGTTGGTGTGGCTGCTGGTGGTGTAAGGCACCTGTGGTGCCCTGATGTGGGTGGGGGGTCAGGTCTGGGGGGGGGGGGGGGGCTGCTGAAGCTCCCCCATCCCCAATCTTGCTTCCAGCAAAACCCCAGATCTGCCATCAGCTGCTGGAGCTGCTCCTTGTAGGGAAGGGTGAGGAAGCCCCCAGCCCCAGGTGGGGGTGACTGCTCCAGCTTCCAGCTGCCCTGTGCCCCCCTCAGCCCCCCCCAGCACCCCCTCCCCTGGTGCTGTACAGCCCCAGCCCTGCAGTGAGGAGCAGGAGCCCAGCTCGTGCCACGTTGGCTCCTGTGATGTCGATTGTGTCACAAGGTTGGATGATTATTCCTATTTTTGTAATAATTTTGGAATCTACTGGTTAGATTTACTGGCCAAACTGGGCCCTGGCCCCACAGCTGCCTGGGCCTGGGGCTGTGCCAGGCTGCAGCTGCCCCCATGTGCTGGGGCAGCAGATGGTGTTTTCTATGCTGTTAATTGACTAAACTCTTTTCTACCTGGACTCTGAGTGGTGATTGAAGGGGGACAAGGGCCCTGCTGGGGTGGGGGGCAGGTCTGGTGGGGGCAGGAGGGGCTATGATGGGCCTCTGTGGTTTTGTACTGGCCTCCAATAAACCCCTTCCCATCCCTCCTCTGCCCCCCTGCCCTCCCTTGGGGCATTCCATAACCCCTTCCCATCCCTCCTCTGCCCCCCTGCCCTCCCTTGGGGCATTCCATAACCCCTTCCCATCCCTCCTCTGCCCCCCCTGCCCTCCCTTGGGGCATTCCATAACCCCTTCCCATCCCTCCTCTGCCCCCCCTGCCCTCCCTTGGGGCATTCCATAACCCCTTCCCATCCCTCCTCTGCCCCCCCTGCCCTCCCTTGGGGCATTCCATAACCCCTTCCCATCCCTCCTCTGCCCCCCTGCCCTCCCTTGGGGTATTCCATAACCCCTTCCCATCCCTCCTCTGCCCCCCTGCCCTCCCTTGGGGCATTCCATAACCTCTTCCCATCCCTCCTCTGCCCCCCTGCCCTCCCTTGGGGTATTCCATAACCCCTTCCCATCCCTCCTCTGCCCCCCCCCGCCCTCCCTTGGGGTATTCCATAACCCCTTCCCATCCCTCCTCTGCCCCCCTGCCCTCCCTTGGGGTATTCCATAACCCCTTCCCATCCCTCCTCTGCCCCCCCTGCCCTCCCTTGGGGCATTCCATAACCCCTTCCCATCCCTCCTCTGCCCCCCTGCCCTCCCTTGGGGCATTCCATAACCCCTTCCCATCCCTCCTCTGCCCCCCCTGCCCTCCCTTGGGGCATTCCATAACCCCTTCCCATCCCTCCTCTGCCCCCCCTGCCCTCCCTTGGGGCATTCCATAACCCCTTCCCATCCCTCCTCTGCCCCCTGCCCTCCCTTGGGGCATTCCATAACCCCTTCCCATCCCTCCTCTGCCCCCCCCTTGCCCTTCCCTCCTCCAGCCCCAGGAGGATGAAGGCTGGAGAGGAGGCAGCTGCTGAGGGTGATTAAGGGGGGTTGCAGGTTTGGGGTGCTGTGCCTGGAGGGTGGGTGGCCTTTCTGGGTGTCCTCTGGGACACAGGGAGGAATGGGGGGGAGGTGAGGGGGGTCTCCTGGTACACAGGGAGGAATGGGGGGTGAGGGGAGGCTTGTGGCTTTTCAGCTTGAATTACTATTGGGAGGGAAAGATCCTAATGGGGAAGGGGGAGAAACCCCCCCAACAACCCAACCCCCCCCCTCCCTGGGTGTTGCTAAACTCAGTCCCCATCAGGAGCTGCCAGGGTGTCTGGGTCACACCTCATGAGGCGCTTCCAGCACCCATGGGTGCTGTGGGAGGTGACAGTGGACCCAGTGCTGCTCCCCCAGTGGGCAGAGGGATTGAGACCCCCCCTCCCTGCCCCTGCAGCTCCCAGAGCTGGGCAAGAGCCACCCGGTTTGGGGAGGGGGGCTGAACCAGTCCCAGGTTTGCTGGGAAAAGGGGGTGTTGTATGTGGAGCCAAGGGCATCACCACCCCACTGCCACAGAGGCTCAGGGAGCAGAAACAGCTCCTCCTGCTGCTGCTCTGCTCAGAAACACACTCAGCAATCGGGTTGTGCAGACAGGATGTTTATAAAAATACTTTAATAAGCTTTTCCAGAGTTGCAGAGAGGGAGCAGGGCTGCCAGGGGGGGCTGGGGAACAGTGCAAACTTCCTACGGGTGCAGAAGGGAGAGAACTACTTGGTAAAGAGCGTGTGTGTCTGTGGGGAGCAGCTTTGCTCTTGAATCCCATGATTAATCCTTTTGGGAGCCCAGCAAGGAGTGATGCTGGTGAACCAGCTTCTCCCTTGAGGCTTAAAGCTCTTCCTCAGCCCAGGGCTTCCCCCCTCCACCCTCCATGAGAAAAACCATCCCCAAGTGTCTTCTCATCTTTCTGGCGCAGTTTGGAAACCCGTTTCCCACCCCTTCCAGGCTCCAAGGGGTGCTGCAGGCTTTCAAATGACAGCAAAGTCACTCTAGGGCTCGACTTTTAAATAGCTTTAGTAGTGCAATGACTTCTCAAGTGAGAGTGGCTGCATTTCTTTGAGGAACACAAACACAAAGTACTTTATAAAACAAACACCAGCAGAAACAGGAAAAAAACAAAACCAAACCTTAACTTGCAATTAAATACTCTTAAAGGCTAGCTGAGCAGTTACATAGGTGTTGATTATGGAATGTCAGGTCTCTTCTATCTATCACCAAAAGAAAATATAATAGAATAAAATAAGGTTAAGCTTAAAAAAAAAACAACCCAAAACAAACCCAAAGTGTTGACCCTGGAAGGATCCAGAGTGCTGCATGTCCCACACAGAGCCTGAGGAGTGACTCAGTGATGCTCCTGGAGGTAAATTGGGGTTGGAACTGGGTCCAACTTGGAACTAAAAGAACCAGGGAGAAATAAACCCAACAAGAGGACTCAGTCCAGCCACAGAGCCTGGGGGCTGCACAACCCACAGGCTGCCTCCAGCTCCAGTCCATCCTCACTATAAAGCTGTGATACTCTGGGGTTCCCTCGTTACACCAGCTTGTGTAAAGCAATTAATCACATAATTAAGTCCTTAAGAAGCCTCAAGCTGTGCCTCTCTCTCTCTCTCCATGGGAGCTGCTGCCCAGTGGTAGGAGCAGGTGCTGCTCCTCAGCAGCAGGGGCATCCACTCATCCTTACAGCCCAGCCCAGAGGAGCTGGCTCATTAATGACCACAAAGTCACATTAATGACTCATTAATGACCCTGAGTACAGGGAGTTGAAGGAGGAGACAAACCCCCCTCAGCAGTTGGGGGGGGGGTTCTTTTTTTAGGTGGATTCATCAGTTTCAAACCATGGGACCCTACATGTGAAACTGGAACTGTGAAGACTCACAGTAATTAACACTAATAACCAATTAACCCCCACCAAGCCGTGGGGGGGGAGGGCACAAGATGATTAATGAGACAAATGAACAATTGTTCCTGGTTTTAATGGAGCAGAGGTGTAGCTGTGGCTTAAAAAATACTTTAAAAAACCCCAAACTGGTGTGGAAACTCCATCCCAGGGGTGTGACCCCAACTTGGGCAGCTCCCAGGTGAGGCTGGTGGGGTGCTGAGCATCGCCCCCTCCCCACACATGTACCAAACCCCCTCGTTTCTCCCCCTTTAAGCTCTGACTGGGCCTATTCCTGCTGCCCCTACTGAGTCTCCTCCTCCCTCTGAAATCCCCATCCCAGCAGCTTGCAGACATTCCAGCCCAGGCACATCCCTGGCCCCATTCCTGACCTTTCCAGTGCTCCACAGAATCCCAGACTGGTCTGGGTTGGAAGGGACCCCAAGGGTCACAGAGCTCCAACCCCCTGCCACAGGCAGGGACACCAACCTCCAGGCCTGGAGCTACACAAGGTTGCCCAGGGCCCCAGCCAACCTGGCCTTGAAATGGAGAAGGGATGGACAGACAGACAATACCCTGATGGAGCCTCTAACCCCTGGTCTGGGTGAAGAAGGGTTGGTAACCTCAACTCAAGCTTGTTTGGCTGCCATGAGCTTAATCTGAGCGCAGAGTAAGCTGAGAGAAGGTATGAGGAAAGCAAAGACCCTCTGTGCAAGGCAAGCATCGAGCTTCACAGCCTCTGTAGCATCACTATTTGCCATAAAACAAGACAAAAACCCAGGTTTTCAGACTCAAATGCCTTCTAAGCATTGCTGCTGTTCATCATTTATGGTTTTCTGAGAAGAAAAGAACGTGGTGGTGAGTAAGAAACATCTTTTTTTAAGTGATTCAGTTTGGTTTGGGGCTTTTTTTTTTTTCTTGGTTTTTTTTTATAGAAAAGACTTCAGCAAAATAAAAGGAAGCTGACATTAGACTCTCATAAAAGTTTACCAACTGTACAAGGTAAGAAAATTATACAAGCTTTTTTTTTTTCTTTCTTCTTTTTTTTTTCTTAAGAAAGGACAGTTCAGTGGAGACATTAAGTACTGTAAAAATCTTCCAAAGGCTACAAAGGAATCTGGAAAAATACAGAATGTATTTCTTTAGCCCAGATGAAGTTATGGAAAGACATCATTGATGTCAACAATTTTACATAGACAAACCTGACCTGGTTTATTTATTTACCTTTTTTAAAACTTCTATATATAAAAATAGTTGTGCTCCTAACTTTCAGGATTCATAAGGGTTCCTTAACAAGGGGAAGGAGTGTGGGGGGGTCTCTGTGCCTACAGCTGATGCATGTCTTGGCATTCTGGATTTGGATTTAACCTCCTGCAACATTTGAACCAGCCCCCCCCTGCTTCAAATAGGCTGTTTTGTTCACTCATCCAAGGCTTAAATAGTGTATTGCACAAGTTTCCTGACTGGATTAGGCTGGGAGTGTTGGTGCAGAAACTCTCTGACTGGTTTCTCAAATCTCTTTTTAAGAGCCTGAGTTCCCAGAACTACACTTGATGGCTCTGAGCAGCACAACAAGCTCCTACTGCTTTGTCAGCCCTGAAAAAAACCCCAAATCATCAAATCTGAAGAGCCAACTAGAAGGGATTAGAAAGAAATCTCAGCAGATTGGTTTTTTTTTTTAGGGAACTGGATTTTGTAAGGTAACCCATCAACCCTGAAAATTTTAGACACCCAAAAAATTTACTCCAAGGAATAAAATCTGCTCCTAGGATTCAGTCATCCATAGTTTCTAGTTCTTCAAGCTTCCCATGTGAGTTGGCTTCTTGGAAGAACTCTGAAGAACCTGGGCTCTCTTTGCCATTGCTGTTAATTCTTCTTCTTTTTAGAGGTCTCTCATTTTTTTCTTCACAATCATTTTCGTTTCTTGAAGCTGAATGAGCAAGTTTTGGGTCAAGGGCAAGGTTCTCAGTCTCATACCCATTCGTATCCAGATCAGTGTGAGGGGTTTTCTTCCCACTGGTAGGTCCATTCACATGCAATCCTTCCATCTTTGCTTCATCTTTACTTGGTATCTCACCTGGGCCATTAGCAGACACCCCTGTGTTAGAGAGGGACCATCAGAGGGGAACAGAAGCACAAGCACTGACAGAACAACCTGTGACACAAGGCTCACCAGTCCCACTGCACTGGAGAGCCAGTGCTGCTCTCCAGACCCTCACTGGGTGATGAAGGAGGGGTTTATCTGCATGCAAATGACACATTTCATCATGACAGGGTTTATGGAAGCCCTCACAAGCAGGAGCAGCCAAGAAAATGCCTGGAATCCTGTAACTGTCCGAGCTGCAGGTGGATTGTGCTCAAATGGGTGGTTTCCATCGCTCCCAAAATCCCCAGGTTGGAAAAGTCCATTGAGTCCAACCATCCCTGTCCTGTGCTGACCCAGATCCCTGAGCACCTCATCCACCTGTCTGTTAAACACCCCCAGGGGTGGGGACTCAGCCCCCTCCCTGGGCAGCCTGTGCCACAGCCCCACAACTCTGCCAGGGAAGAACTTTGCCCTCCCAGCTGAGCTGACCCTGCCCTGGGGCAGCTTGAGCCCATTGCCCCTTGTCCCATCTCCTGTCCCCTGGCTGCAGAGACCCTCGCCCACCTCTCTGCACCCTCCTGGCAGGGCAGGGGAGGTGGGGAGAAGGTCTCCCCTCAGCCTCCTCTTCTCCAGGCTCAACACCCCCAGCTCCCTCAGCTGCTCCTCAGAGGATTTGCCCTCCAGCCCCTTCCCCAGCCTGGTTGCCCTTCTCTGGACTCGCTCCAGGACCTCAATGTCCTTCTGATGCTGAGGAGCCCAGAACTGGACCCAGCACTCGAGGTGCAGCCTCCCCAGTGCCCAGTACACTCAGTTTGCACCACCTGATGTAGTCCCACAAGCTCCTCACTCCTCTCCCAACTGCTTTCCCTTCAGCTCCTCGGGAAGGGCTGTCCCTCCCTCTCTTTGGAGCTTTTCCTCCTTCACTAGTGATCATGCCCTGGCTCTCCTCCTGTTCCTCACTGCCCTTCAATGCTCTGTGCCTGGTGAGACCAGCTAATGGCATTCCCAAGCCAAGCACCAGAGCAGCACAACAGCCCAGTTCCCCTCTCAGGTTGTTCTAAATACCCTGCACCACGTTACACACCCACACTAGAACAGGGAAGGGAAGACAAGGACAGATTAATTACATTTAAAAGGAAGATTCCACCAGGGATTTATGTTCCATATGTGACCACTGGCTAAATGGAAACATGTTGCTTTTTTTAAGAAACATTTTTAACTGAAAGCTGCTAACACCTTGGAAAAGACTGAACACTAAAATAGAGCTGGTTTCTGAGCAGCAAGCAGCTGAACTGCTCAGTCAGCCTGTCATCTGTGAGGATGTGGCAATGCTCTCCAGCAGGGACAGGGCAGGCACTTACCGTTCTGGTTGCTGTTGCTGGCTGTGCTGTCCTCCCTTTCAGACTGGCTGGTGCTGCTGTTGGAGGTGGTGGGAGGAGGGGACGGAGCTCGACTGGAAGCTGCACTTTCACTTTCATCCAGGAGACGGTCCATGTAATCTCTGCTCCAGAGAAACAGCACGGTCACAGAGCCACCAGGCTGGGAAAGCCCTTCAAGCTCAGCAAGTCCAACTGTCCCTGTCCTGTGCTGACCCAGATCCCTGAGCACCTCATCTCCCCTCTGTTAAACACCCCCAGGGGTGGGGACTCAGCCCCCTCCCTGGGCAGCCTGTGCCACAGCCCCACAACTCTGCCAGGGAAGAACTTTGCCCTCCCAGCTGAGCTGACCCTGCCCTGGGGCAGCTTGAGCCCATTGCCCCTTGTCCCATCTCCTGTCCCCTGGCTGCAGAGCCCATCGCCCACCTCTCTGCACCCTCCTGGCAGGGCAGGGGAGGTGGGGAGAAGGTCTCCCCTCAGCCTCCTCTTCTCCAGGCTGAACACCCCCAGCTCCCTCAGCTGCTCCTCAGAGGATTTGCCCTCCAGCCCCTTCCCCAGCCTGGTTGCCCTTCTCTGGACTCGCTCCAGGACCTCAATGTCCTTCTGATGGTGAGGAGCCCAGAAATAACCATCAGCAGAAGTGAGTAGCCCAGAAATCACTGTCAGCATCGCCCTCACTACGTAAAGGATCAGCATTTTATATATATTTTATCTATATATGTATATTATATATACATATATTATATATACACTTATATTATATATATAATATTTTTATATATATATACACACATGTATATGTGTGTATATATATGTGTGTGTATATATGTGTGTATGTATATATATATATATATACACACATTTTATATATATATACACACTGTGAGCATGATCAGTGCACATTGTGTATCTTCTGGAACACACAGATTCATCCTGTGGAGTCAAGAGCTTTCAAATCTACCACACAAACTGCCCACATATGGTTTGGCCACTGCAACTAGGGGTTTGCTGACCAGCCAGCTTCTTTAAACTCAGCCTGTCCTTACACCTGAGACCTGTGAGGTCATGTAGGAGCAGGAACTCCAGCAGGCTGTGATGCTCTGGGCTGTTTTCAAGGTGAGGGGCAGGGTTGCACTAAGCTCTTGGCATCTGCTGTGAGAGAGGAAACATCTCTCTCCTGTAAATAAATTTTGTAGATTTACACCCTCAGAAGGGGTAAAGTTTAAAGCAAACAAGAAACTTCAAGAGAGTTAAAGACATTTCTGTGTCTGAAATCTCATACAGATCTACAATTTAGGTCAACTAATAGTAAATCTCTTAGGAAAGGCTTAAACAAACAGAGCTGGGTGGTAAAGCCCTTGTATGTATGGTGTTAGTCTGGATTAACTCCAGAAGTAGCTTCACACTGGGTGATACTGCACCCTAAATTCTCACATCTATCTGAAAATTCATTCAGGAACAGTTCAAGTAGAACCCTTAATGATGCTGCTTCTGACAGGGCTGTTCAGCACCAGAAACCATCGACTGCAGAAGAACTGGAGAATCTTTTAAGGGATCAATAACAAAAAAATAAATCAACCAATCTGGGGAAAAAAAGGAAAAAACAAACAAAAATAACCCCCAGGTGGGAGAAGAAGGGGAGAAAGACAGTCCCTGACAGCTGGTTAAGGAAACCCAGCAGGTCTGGGTGCTTCTCTCCAGCAGTCTGTGTTACAAAGCCAGAGCTGGCACCCCTTACTGTCACGCTGCAAGCTCCCTTCAGTGGTCTGACACACACTCCTACCACCTTAACAGAAATGGGGGTGGTGAAAAGAAGGCTGAGCAGAGAAGCCAGGAGAAGGAAAAAAGGATGGTAAAAAGGCTTGGAGAACGTTGGCAGAGAGAGTGGGATAGTACAGTCATTGCATTGGAATGAAGGGCAGAAGAGTATGTTGGCTCACTCTCTCAGCCTGAGAGGAAAAAGAGACATGAAACAGTGAAAGGAGCTATGTCCACCCAAAAAAACCCTTGTACAGGGCACTGGGGTAGCCAGAACTCTTGCCACATGATTTATTTTGAGAGTATACCACAGTGGGTACCCCAAATCCCACCTGAAACCTATGACTAATGACTGCATGTATCTGAAATAAACCAAGCATTTAAAAAAGGACCCCATGTACTCAGGGAAATGTTACATTGGTGAAACATTTGGCCAGAAACCAACCTGAATTAAATATATAAATTTGTAATAAAAATTTAAACAGTCTATTTATTAGAAATAGACTAAATCCAATACAAACTGCTGGCCTCATTCCAAATAACCATGTTTTGGAAATGACATCATAAGCTTTTCTTACACCTCTTTCTTCTTTCCCTGCAGCAGCTCAGGACTAGGAAATCCCTGGCTTGTTGGATCACCTCAGATCAGAGCAGTATCAAATAAAGATTTAGATCTAAGATGTAAAAGCCCCTAAAAGGATGCCCATCTTACGTGACACCAGGATGCAGGTTGTATTTCTTCTTGCCAAAGCGGGTCTGCTGGGCGAAGAAGTCATAGCGCTCCGATTTCTTCCACATGTAGTAGAACGCTACACACTCACCAACAGATCTTGTTCGTACCTAGGGAGTAAGGTGGCATGCAGATTTGGATGGATTTCAATCCATTCTGGGCAGAAAGCTGCTCTTTAAATCAAAAAGGTGGGAAATGTGAAGTCAAAACTTCTTTATACAACGCAGGAAGGAAGCAGGCAGTGTCGACTGGAAATTTCAGAGGTCCACAAGTTGAAACACAAAGTTGAAGGGGGTTTCTGAGAGTATTTGGGATACTGTGAGGTGCTGCTTCAGGAGAAATACTCCCATGTGTGTCACCAGGAGCAGGGCAGGACTGATGGGATGCAGATCTTCCCATAGGTACACACATTTGTGCACTTCTCTGAGCGTTCATGGCCAGCCTCACAGAGGATCCTGCACTCTGGCCAATCAATTTGGACATCAGTGTGGTAAAATTTAGAGTAATTTGTGGAGGAAATCAAGAATAAGGATTTATTTACAATATACTGCTTTAAAATAAATGTGAGAACTACACTGGAAATGAGCATTTACCTTATTTGCCTGAATCACATGGAAATCTTTGCCATAGACTTTCAGTCCTTGCTCAAAGTTCCGACACTCTTCTTCTGTCCAAACAGATAGTTCTTCTGTAGCAAGGAAATAAAGACAGTATTTCACCAAAAAAAAAGCATAAGGCTGAGGAAAGAAGGCTTCAGTGACAGAAAACATATGTGGTATTCCAGTCTCTTACACCAGCTGCTGACTAAATGGGACCCACCTCCTGAAAGCCACTGACTGGAGCAGAAATGAACTCTCCCCTCTAGTGAGTAGGTGGGAAGTTTGGCTGCTTCAGGACCTGGTTGGTTAGGGGGGTTATAAATGGTCTGCAACTCCAGCCCTGCTGTGTGGGGGAAATAAGTAGGCAGCAGAATCACAGATCATAGGGGTTGGAATGGCCCTCCAGAGCCCATGGGGTCCCACCCCCTGCCAAAGCAGGGTCCCTAGGACAGGGCACACAGGTCGGTGTCCAGACGGGGCTGGAATCTCTCCAGAGAAGGAGACTCCACACCCCCTGGGCAGCCTGTCCCAGGGCTCCCTCACCCTCACTGGGGAAAAGTTCTTCCCCACATTGGGGTGGAACTCCCTGTGCTCCAACTTCCCATGCTCCAGAAGGAAACAGAAGGGCTTAGAAACCTGGCCTCACCCTTCTGCCCCTAGAACCGTAGGAAGCAAGGAGCCTTCAAGCCAGGATACAGCTTGAAGGAGTTCATGCTTTTGACCCAAAAGCAGTTGCTGGTATTTGGAAGAGGGAAAAGGAATGAGGAGTGAGATCTTTATTGCTGGCAAGAGCCAGCAACACCAGGCTGCTAAATCCAGTCAGGTAGAAGGAGGAACTGTGCTGCTCACATGACTGGGTGGGGAATCTTGGCCCCACTGAAGCCAGAACAAACCCTTAGTAACTTCCAGTCACTCTTCTAAGAACTTAATATAATTTGGCCTTATTGATCCTTAAGGTCACAAATAAATAAGGTTTGAAACAGTGGGAGGACAAACTTAGTCCTGTCCACACGATCACATCATCCTGTGATTTGCAGAGTTAAACTCTGGAGAAGCCACAGGTGTGAAAGCTGAACCAAGAGATGGACATGCAAGAAGGACTGTGCCTTCTCTTGGTTCTCCTTCCTTTGAGTACAAAGATCAACACTGTATCAGGAAGTGCTCAAGGCTCCAAAGGCATCTTTAAGACAGGGGTCTATTTAGGGTTGTGTAAAAGGTTAAATAAAAGGGTTAGATTCTCATTCTCTTTTTATTCAGAATTGTGAATTACTTTGTACTTCGTGGTTGTGTCACTAACTTGGATGATGAAAAAGGTCTGTAAGAACAAAGAAGTTGCTGAGAAGTCACTTTAAATTCTAACTTCTTTATTCAAGTCACAGATCCACTGAACTGGGCTGACAGGAAGTTCATTTGCACACCCTCTGTGCACACCTACACCTGCTACTCTCCCTCCCTCTGAGAGCAGGAAGAGGTTCACTGAAGGCTGCACCAATACCTAAGGCTTGGGGCAGCCCAGCTCAACCTGCTGACTGCAAAACCCAACACACATGTAACAGATAAAAGGAGAGTTCAAGAATCCAAAGTTCACTTTCAGTGTACACTCACCTCTGGCTGCTTTGACATTGAATCTCAACCTTCTTAATGATTCTTCAGTATCAAAATTGCACTTAACCAGTTCATACAATGCCTGGGAAGATGGAAAGACAGACATTGAGCTGTCTACACACCCCTCAATGTACACTGTGCCACAGAAGCACACTTAGTAAATCACTGATATCTATTAAGAAAAGCTTAAGAAGAAACTCATTGAATAAATGCAATGTAATTTAAGATAGCAGAGAGATCTATTTCCACTATTTAAATTTCCAAATCTCTAAGCACATATCCAAGCAAAGTGTTTTAACATTTTCATCCCCTGGCTACAGCTGTAAAACTGATGGGTTCTTCTGTCTGAAGGAAAAAAAAAAGAATTATGCATTCATAGAGCTTTAAAAAACCCTGTAACTGAAAGAACAGGACTCATTCACACATAATTATTTATATATAAAATAATGCACTGATGCATAAAGCAATGTAAAGCCCAAGGGGACAGTTTAATACTTGTTGAGAGGTAAAAAACCCATCACATCTGTAATTCCACAAGGAATAATAAAGCTGTTTCAAACCCAATTTTAATTCCTGGGAGTGAAATAAAGGGATAATTCATTCTGTAACATTAAACTACAAATCCTAATTATTCCTAGATACCTGCTCATTGTCTTTAATATGTGATCCTTCAGGAATGGCATCCAGGCCCTTCTCATCACCCGTGCGCCTCGACGCCTCATTGAGGAACTCGATCACTTTATCTTCTGGCAAGAAGTCAGGGTTCCAGAGCAGCTGGTCATCGTTCTCATACACTGGAGAGTGTACCACAGGCAGGGGAAACACAAAAAGCAAGCTGAACCAACAGCAGAGAATCTCCAAATCCCAGTCTGGGTTGGAAGGGACCCCAAGGAGCACACAGCTCCAACCCCCTGCCACAGGCAGGGCCACCAACCTCCAGGCCTGGAGCTACACAAGGTTGCCCAGGGCCCCAGCCAACCTGGCCTTGAACACCCCCAGGGATGGGGCACCCACCCCCTCTCTGGGCAGCCCCTTCCAGCCCCTCACCACTCTCTCTGCAAAGAACTTCCCCCTAAGATCTCATCTAACCCTTCCCTCCTCCAGCTTCACTCCAGCCCCCTTGTCCTGCCAGTCTCTGCCCTTTAAACAAGCTGATTCCCCTCCTGTTCCTCTGCTCCCTTCAGGGACGGGAAGGCTGCAATGAGGTCCCCCCACAGCCTTCTCTGCTCCAGGCTGACCCAGCCCAGCTCCCTCAGCCTCTCTCCATGGGGAGCTGCTCCAGCCCTCTGAGCATCTTCGTGGCTCCTCTGACCCCTCTCCAACAGTCCCACATCTTCCTTGTACTGGGCCCCAGCTCTGGACACAGGACTCCAGCTGGGGAGGGCAGAGCAGAGAGGGTCAATCCCCTCCCTGTCCCTGCTGCCACCCCTCTGCTGATGGAGCCCAGGATCCCATCACCCTTCCGAGCTGCCAGAGCCACTGCTGGCTCAGGGGAAGTTTCTCACCCCCCATGACACCCAAGTCCTTCTCAGCAGGGCTGCTCCCCAGGAGCTCTTCTCCCAGGCTGTATATGTGTCTGGGATTCTTCCAGCCCAAGTGCAACACCAAAGTGTATTGTCTCATAAAGTCAGTGATTAGGAACTCTCAGAAGATCACTAGAGCACCAAGACTAAAGCAGAAGACACAGGGTCAGGTAAAGAGATAAAAACACTACGAGGTGTCTGGACCAGTAAATCTAAAACCCTGGGGCTGCCACAGCTGGCAAAAGCCACACTTCCCCAGGGAAGATGACACCCAGGGGCCAGACATTCTGGAGACAAACAGCTCTGAAAGGAAACTTTGCTATGACCTTCCTGCTACCTCCACGCAATACCCTCTAAACCAAAATCATTCAGGTAAAGACCACTGAATTTTAACACTACTGAACCTCTACTGCTTCTTTAGAGCTTCTGCCTGAGTTTCCAGGCAAGGGAAGCCACAGTAAATGGAAATTAATGGGAGGAAATGTGGGCAAAGAAGTATCCTCTGAATTATCTCCCACTTTTGTTTTGAGGAGCCTACAAGCTCTGTGGCATTAAAACACCACTACAGCAAAATAAAGTAAAATTCAGGTTATTAAAAAAGAGAGTGAGGGAAGTATCCAGACCCTGCTTGTGGTTCAGTCCTCAAGGAAACAACCTCTCAAAACCAGCAGGAAAGTAACTTGAACACTGACTCTATCAGCTTGGTGAGCACCACTGGCTCGTGCTCAAGAGGGGAGAGAGGAGTGAGAGCCTGGGAATGCCTGGTGAGGGCAGGGAGGGGAGGCCCAGCAGCATTCTGTGCAGGTGGGAAGGTCAGAGTGTGCCCAGGTACATCCCACTTGGGAAAATAGTATTTTTCAACATGGAAAGAGGCAATGAATAAAACCCCCAACTGGCAGGGGAAATTATTAAGCATCTTGCAGAGAACAACAGCTTCGTTTCACAAATGGCAGAGCTCCCAGCCATTTCCTGGGAGCCTTTTCCCCCTAATCTGCTCTCTAATCTGGTTGTTCATGGGAGAAAAGGATTCTGGACACCTTGGGAGACAAACTCCATCAGCCACAACAACTCCTTTGAGGAGATAAGGGGTAATCAGGTCTAAGCCACCCGCAGGGACACCAGCCATGTACCCTGCAGCAGGCAGCACCTGTCAGCTTTCAGAGCTAGCCTTTGATTTGCAACTCCAAGCCTTCTGAAAACCTGTATTTTAATTGTGTAGATTTTTTCTACACCCCCAGATTGCTTAGTGGCAGCTAATTTCATCTCCAGGCACACTTAGCAGAGCACCAGTCCACTGTAATTAGCTTAGTGGGGACTAAATGGAGGTTGTTCCTCCCAGGAGCGTGTCAGGACACCTTGTGTAAAGCAGTGTGGTTATCCCTAGAGGTTCCAGCACCCTGTGGGACTGGATATGAAAGGACCAGCCTCCTTCATGCTCAGGAATTTGACAATTAGAGCTTCCCCTTCATTAGAGAACAATTAACACAAAGGGGTATGTACACAGAAGTCCTAAATCCACAGTCTCAAACATTGATTTTTTCAACATTTTAAGCTTCATTAATGCTCCAGTTGGAGCCCTGACAAAGGTGACATCCAGAACACAGCAGAAGGAGAAGCTGTGGCAGAAGACACCAAAGCCCACTGGTCTATGAAGCTAGAAGAGCCCTAGCATGACTAGTGAAAATTTAACTTTGCCCCTCGATGGTTTTTGCCCAGGACACATGTTCTGTTCAGGGCAAGACTATGAAAAACTGTTTCCCACAGGTACAAAGCAGCTGTATATTTTTATTATTGGAGGCCAGAAGCCATTTAGAGCTGAGTAAATGCCAGGAAAAGGAGGGGACTGACCAGTAAAGCGTGATTTATTACATCCCAGGCAAACACACAGCTCAAGCTCTGTGTTCAGACAGAAGCAGGGAAGTGTGCAAAGAGCCCCTTCTTCACAGCTAAAAAGCAGATGTTTGCTGATTTGTCATTTTCTGGCTTTAATGGAAACTCCTGACTCCTCATGGAGTTTTAAATCACATTCTCCTCAGCCTTTCTGGCTCCCAAGCCTGGAGCTGAGGGAGTGAGTCGGCTTTGGAGCAAGCCTGCTCTAAGTTGAGGGCAGGACTGATGCTCCTCTCAGCCAGCTTTGAGCTAGATCAGGCTGCAGCATAGCTACCACAACCTGGAACTCAAAGCAAGACAACTCCTACTGCTGCAGGGCCTACTCATGTTTGAAGAAGGCACTGAGTTTTGGGCTGGTTAGTTTAAAAACTAACCTATATAAAGCTACAAAAGCTGCAGGCTCAAACTGAGTGTAAACAAATCCTTGGTAGTGGGCTGAATGAGCAGGAAGATGTATTGCTTTTAAGCTCACAGCTGGGTTTAAGCTAAGTCTACCTGTCCTGACTTTACACTGACAGCATACAGCCAAAGGCTCTTGTGAGAGGGAAGCAAGGTTCCTGCAAGAACCCCCCAAAAGCAGCATGAGAGGTTCTTTAATACTGATCAAAGAGTTATAAAATGTGAATATCAAAGCTGCTGGTACCATTTTGCCCCTTTTAACGTGTCCATCCAATTTCTTGATTACCCAGTTTGTTTTATGTAAATGGCATGTGCTGGGTGATGAGGTTAACACAGGCTGCACCAGAAAGCTCATGTACATTACCAAACTGCAAGGGTTCAACAGGCAACAGGCTCCTTTCCCCCTCCCAACCCTCCTTTCCCCACTTCCAAGACTCAGGCTCTGATGGTGAAGTACAGGATGAACTACAGTTGGAGATGCTGGTTCTGTTTTTCACTCAAAAGAGCTCTTTTGTTTTGCAAGACACATGGCATCAATGAAATCTTTTCTTGCTCCCCATCAGAAAACAATTACCAGCAGCCCTTAGAATCTCACCTTTTTCATTCTCTTTGTACTTGCATATGCCAGCTGGAATTTCAGCTTGAAACATAGAGCCCACCATGATTTCCTGTTTTGAAATAACAGAAACAAGAAGTTAGGCAAGCAGAGCTGTGCTGGTTTGTGTTAGCAAACAAGAGAACAAATCACATCTTTTATTTTTAACCCTTAAAAATGCTCATTGTCCAAAACCTCAAAATAGAGTTAACAGGGGCTATATGGAAATGGGGTTTCACAATCTGGGGAGGTGTTTAACACTTCTTACTGTCAACACTCATGGGGCAGAACTGGAGTGGATGTGGGTGATCTACAGAGCTCAGAGTTAGTAGGTCATGGATCAGCTCACCAGTCATGAAACACAAGCTTGTTTAACAGCCCTTGGTATTTACCTTTTTCCAGTCTTCTGAGGGGATGTAATCTTCATCTTCTTCAGATTCCTCTTCGATTTCACTGTCTACAAGACATTGTTCAGACACTTAGACAAAATGAGCTGTGATGGGGTGCCTGTGTGCCCGTGCCAGCCTGGTGAAGTGGGCTGGGATGCCACAGCCTGGCAAAGGTGAAGGGGGACACAAGCCAGCCTCTCATCCCACCAGGCTCCAGCCCTGCTCTGCCTCACTGCCACCTCACCTAACGCCACACAAGGTGCAAATGGCAGCTTAGTGACAATACAAAATGTTTTGGCATCGACCACTTGATACAAGGACCCCCCAACATCCACATGGAGAACGGACTGAGATGCATGGCAGGCTCTGAAAAGCCAAGGCACAAAGGAAGACAGCCACCAGTTCTCCTACTACCTGACTAAAATCTGCTTTCCCTCACACAGCTGGGGAGCAACTGAGATGATCCACATCCAAATTTACTACAGTTACCTTCTCAAAGTGTTTCTTTGTGGATGTTCAGCATCCACACGTGGGTTTGAGCACCGTTTCAACAAGCTCCCAGCTTGGCTACTGCTGTTCTTTCCTCACTGAATTTAAGGTAGGCTACAGCACAAGGTGGGAGAAATCTGCAGGTGTGCTTTCCTCAGGCTCACTGGGCTTCAGTGGGCTTGGATGTGTTGCTCAGAGATGCCCAGCAGTGTTTAAAATAGATTATTTTGGATAAGGACTGACAAAACCTTTAAGGTTTTTATGATATAGGCCAGTTGCCTTCTGCAAGGTGCTGAAAGCAGCTGCAGAATCTGGTTTATGTTTAGCACATGATAATATCAGCACTGAAATTGTGTGTATATTAAATTACATTCTATACAGAGCTGAACATTGTAAAAAACCCCAAACCTAATGCAATCCACTTGGCTATGCTAATGCTGTGCCTAAAGAAATACTGCAACCCTCTGCACAGCTACATGCTGAGGTTCCCTGGCATGTCTGGGTTAAAAGAAACTACTGATCAGAAAATGGCATGGCTAACAAGTATCAAGTGTAAGGTATGATAAGGAACCTTTGCTTTAACTTTTGTTTGTTAAAAGGTGTAACAGGAGGCATTGAAACGCTGGTGATGGTCACTTCCATCAAAGAAAGGTAAAATACCTGCTGCCCAGCCCAGATCCCATCAAGGGAGAGTGCCACAGAAATGACAGGTGTCTGAAGGACATTACCCAACACCAGCTCCACACTCCCAAACGGGTGCAAAACCAATTTGTAAACAAGAGACCAAAAAGATCACTCCACAAGGCTGACAGCAGTATCAGGGTGAGGCTGCACCTCGAGTGCTGGGTCCAGTTCTGGGCTCCTCAGCATCAGAAGGACATTGAGGTCCTGGAGCGAGTCCAGAGAAGGGCAACCAGGCTGGGGAAGGGGCTGGAGGGCAAATCCTCTGAGGAGCAGCTGAGGGAGCTGGGGGTGTTGAGCCTGGAGAAGAGGAGGCTGAGGGGAGACCTTCTCCCCACCTCCCCTGCGGGCGATGGTCTCTGCAGCCAGGGGACAGGAGATGGGACAAGGGGCAATGGGCTCAAGCTGCCCCAGGGCAGGGTCAGATTGGACATTAGAAAGAGATTCTTTACTGAGAGAGTTGTCAGGGCTGGAACAGGCTGCCCAGGGAGGGGCTGAGTCACCTTCCCTGGATGTGTTCAGAAAAGGGCAGATGAGGTGCTCAGGTATCTGGTTTAGTTTAGGATGAGAATGGTTGGACTTGATGATCTTCAAAGGTCTTTTCCAACCTGGGGATTCTGGGATTCAAACATGGAATTCTGGAAGCAAATTCTCCTCCTCATTCCCTATCCCCATTCTGTGACACTGTGAGGGTAATCAAGAGAACAACCAAATGTTTATGGGTACCAACATGCAGATTTCAGGAGCAGTGTTATGTTAACTCCAGCAGTTCTTATCCAAAGGTCAATCACACAGGGAGCTTAGTGCTAAACTGTACCTACTTGTATCAAAGTATTTACAGCGGCGAGGGCGAATGATCTCCTGGGGGTCTTGAGAAGCAACAGATGGTGCTGGGTCGTCATTAGATGACTGTGTCTCATCCTCCTGCCCTGAGGAATCTTTTATGGCCTCCTCCTTCCATGTAAAAAAAGCAAAGAGGAGATCAGCTAGCCCTTGTGTGTGACAAGCAGAACTCAGGCAATATTTTTTTCCAAACTCTCAATGTGTCAAAGCCAAAGCTGAGCAGAAGTGACTGCACAGATTGTGGCCTGTCCAGGCTCAGCCACAACGGATGTGTAAACACAGCATCTCATTTCCTGAAGGGGGTTTTAAGCAGATCAATGCCACGCTCAGGCTCTAATGCACAAATCAGAAACACAGTGAAGCACCACGCCTCATTTTCTAAATCAGTCCAAAATCCCTGCAGTTGTCACTTCATTTCATTGAAATTTGGTCTTTAAAATTCATCCTTAAGAATTTTCAATTTAAAAAAGGGAGTAATTCTTTACTGGTTATACTTTTGTCAGTCAAATGGAACTGGTACCTTCTGTTAGGTACCATGAGGTGCTGGAACAGGCTGCCCAGAGAGGGGATGGGTGCCCCATCCCTGGGGGTGTTCAAGGCCAGGTTGGATGGGGCCCTGGGCAACCTTGTGTAACTCCAGGCCTGGAGGTTGGTGGCCCTGCCTGTGGCAGGGGGTTGGAGCTCTGTGATCCTTGGGGTCCCTTCCAACCCAGACCATTCTATGATTCTATGATTAAAATTGATGGCAATAGTGGGGTTCAGCCCCACAGGCAGAGCACATACATGAGCTGTTAAAAGACCAAAGCTTAGAACAAGTTTCCTTATCAGAAGAGAATTATTACCATCATGGAAATGTACAATGATAAAGTTCAAATACATAAATAAATTAGTATTTCCTATCCCAATGCATGTTGCCCCTCTCTTTGAGGTGTTTTATGCCTATGATGCAAGCACTCATAGCTGCTAGTTCTAACACAGAAGCATCAGGCTCAGCACATGCTTACGTGCACCTTTACCAGCACCCAGAGCGTTCTCACATGAGCAGCTTAAAGGAGATTAAAAATAGAGACCAGCTAAGTGCAGTAGAGCTAAATCAGCTGCAGAAAGATGAGCGCTCGCAGAGAAAGCCTCAATTATTTATAAAATCATTCCACCCCCACAGATGTATTTCACTGCCTCTCTGCTCAGAGCACGCAAGCGTTTCGGAGCGCTCGGCCTTGTACCCTGCAGCAAACAATCCTCATGGGTTGGTCAGCTCTCTCTGGGCCCAGCCCTCCCCACCTACAACCTTTGGGCCAGTGATACTGAATCTGGGGTAGAAGAGACCAACATGGCCACTCCACACAGCCAGGCCTGCCCTCAGGCTAAGGCACAGGCCGTGTCTGCCCTCAGGCTAACGCACAGGCCCTGTCTGCCCCGCCAGGCCTGCCCTCAGGGTAACGCACAGGCCATGTCTGCCCCACCAGGCCTGCCCTCAGGCTAACACACAGGCCATGTCTGCTCTGCCAGGCCTGCCCTCAGGCTAACGCACAGGCCATGTCTGCTCTGCCAGGCCTGCCCTCAGGCTAATGCACAGGCCCTGTCTGCCCTGCCAGGCCTGCCCTCAGGCTAACGCACAGGCCGTGTCTGCTCTGCCAGGCCTGCCCTCAGGCTAACGCACAGGCCCTGTCTGCTCTGCCAGGCCTGCCCTCAGGGTAACGCACAGGCCCTGTCTGCCCTGCCAGGCCTGCCCTCAGGCTAAGGCACAGGCCATGTCTGCTCTGCCAGGCCTGCCCTCAGGCTAAGGCACAGGCCGTGTCTGCTCTAACAGGCCTGCCCTCAGGCTAACGCACAGGCCATGTCTGCCCCGCCAGGCCTGCCCTCAGGCTAACGCACAGGCCCTGTCTGCCCCGCCAGGCCTGCCCTCAGGCTAACGCACAGGCCACGTCTGCTCTGCCAGGCCTGCCCTCAGGGTAACGCACAGGCCATGTCTGCTCTGCCAGGCCTGCCCTCAGGCTAACACACAGGCCATGTCTGCTCTGCCAGGCCTGCCCTCAGGCTAACACACAGGCCATGTCTGCCCTCTGGCTAACGCACAGGCCCTGTCTGCCCTCAGGCTAAGGCACAGGCCATGTCTGCCCCGCCAGGCCTGCCCTCAGGCTAACACACAGGCCATGTCTGCTCTGCCAGGCCTGCCCTCAGGGTAACGCACAGGCCATGTCTGCTCTGCCAGGCCTGCCCTCAGGCTAATGCACAGGCCATGTCTGCTCTGCCAGGCCTGCCCTCAGGCTAACGCACAGGCCATGTCTGCCCCGCCAGGCCTGCCCTCAGGCTAACGCACAGGCCATGTCTGCTCTGCCAGGCCTGCCCTCAGGCTAATGCACAGGCCATGTCTGCTCTGCCAGGCCTGCCCTCAGGGTAACACACAGGCCATGTCTGCTCTGCCAGGCCTGCCCTCAGGCTAACACACAGGCCATGTCTGTTCTGCCAGGCCTGCCCTCAGGCTAATGCACAGGCCATGTCTGCTCTAACAGGCCTGCCCTCAGGCTAACACACAGGCCATGTCTGCCCCACCAGGCCTGCCCTCAGGGTAACGCACAGGCCATGTCTGCTCTAACAGGCCTGCCCTCAGGCTAACGCACAGGCCATGTCTGCTCTAACAGGCCTGCCCTCAGGCTAACACACAGGCCATGTCTGCCCCACCAGGCCTGCCCTCAGGCTAACACACAGGCCATGTCTGCCCCGCCAGGCCTGCCCTCAGGCTAACACACTGGCCATGTCTGCTTTAACAGGCCTGCCCTCAGGGTAACGCACAGGCCATGTCTGCTCTGCCAGGCCTGCCCTCAGGCTAACGCACAGGCCATGTCTGCTCTGCCAGGCCTGCCCTCAGGCTAACGCACAGGCCATGTCTGCTCTGCCAGGCCTGCCCTCAGGCTAACGCACAGGCCATGTCTGCTCTGCCAGGCCTGCCCTCAGGCTAATGCACAGGCCATGTCTGCTCTGCCAGGCCTGCCCTCAGGGTAACGCACAGGCCATGTCTGCTCTGCCAGGCCTGCCCTCAGGCTAACACACAGGCCATGTCTGCTCTGCCAGGCCTGCCCTCAGGCTAACGCACAGGCCCTGTCTGCCCTCAGGGTAAGGCACAGGCCATGTCTGCCCCGCCAGGCCTGCCCTCAGGCTAACGCACAGGCCCTGTCTGCCCTCAGGCTAAGGCACAGGCCATGTCTGCCCCGCCAGGCCTCAGCAGAGGGCAGGAACCCAGCTCACTACTACACGTTAGTGCCTGTGGAGGGACAAAGCCACCTCCTCTCGCTGCTCAGAGCCCTGACGCACGCTGAGGCTTTACCCGTCTAAGAGGAGGGACAGGAGGATCTGAAGGCAGCGAGTCACAGAGCTGGAGAGCTGCAGGGGTCAGACAACGCACAAGATGGACGTTGTGTCAGGGAGTCATTAAGCAGCAAGGACACAGGAAGGGAGAGGTTAGGAACAGCACCCTGCACAGTGAAATAAACCACTTGTGGGTCTCGTTTCAATTTTACAGCCCTCATGGACAAGGGGGCTGGAGTGAAGCTGGAGGAGGGAAGGGTGAAAGGAGATATTAGGGGGAAGTTCTGTGCAGAGAGAGTGGTGAGGGGCTGGAAGGGGCTGCCCAGAGAGGGGGTGGGTGCCCCATCCCTGGGGGTGTTCAAGGCCAGGTTGGCTGGGGCCCTGGGCAACCTTGTGTAGCTCCAGGCCTGGAGGTTGGTGGCCCTGCCTGTGGCAGGGGGTTGGAGCTCTGTGACCCTTGGGGTCCCTCCCAACCCAGATATGATTCTCTGTTATGCAAGTTTCTCGCCCTCTGCAGCTTCTTGAGCCTTTCCAGATTCATCTTTCTTTTACTCTTCAACCCATCCACACAGCAACCTTTTCCAGCATCTGCCAAGGGAGCCTGTTAACCCTGAGAACTTCATTTTCTGAATCAGATTTATCATCCCTTATCTCTGTGTCCCATCCCAGAGATCCTAAAATGGGTGAGGTACCAAAGAAACACACCTTTTCTTAAAGCCACATGAAGTAATGCAGCCTCCACTGATGCCTAAGATTTTTGTTACCGACAATACAAAGGGTTTCATGTTTTATCAGAACTCAGAGTGCAACTCCAAATGCCACCAGTAACAGAGAAGTTACAGCTGTGCCCATGACAGGCCAGGATTGTTACAAATATGTACAACACACCCAAGTAGAAAAGGCTCCTCTGAAATCAGAAGATTTCTTTGAAGAGCCACAGAACAGGGTTTTCGAGCTGCTAAGTTCCAGCATTTTTCAAAGACATTCAAAGCATTAGGCTCAGTTAACAATTCAAGCACAGCCAGGGCTGCCAGGCTGAAAAAACACAATTTAAAATGCTAAAGCTAGAGAATTTGCAGCCATTTCCAATGCTCAGAGACACATTTTATTCAATTCCACACTTGGCTGTTCAGTTTCAGTAGCTCAGCTTTTCATCTTGAAACGAGTATCCAGCTGTATTTACAGAGGAGCCTTAGGCATGGAAAACGTCAGCTCTGGAGTCAGACTATTTTGGAAGGACAATTACAGTCCCTTCTTACATGATGCTGCAAGTATACGTGTATCCCAATTTGCCACAGCAACAATTTGGAATGCTCCAGATGAAATTAAGAGCAATGCAGAGAAACACAGCTGGGTAATTAAGAATAAAGATCAGAGTTGTGAAATCAACTCAATTATGAATTAATTGTGGCACCATCAGGCACCTCAGAGTGGTCCAGACTGGCTGCACGAACAGCACTTTCAAATCAGTGCAAACACTTACTTTGTTTTCACCACTACAGCCACTGTTGTCATCGTTGTCAACATCATCATCATCTTCTCCCTCTTCCTCTTCCTCCTCCTCATCCTCATCGTCATCATCCTCTTGGAGTGGAACGGTCCCATCATAGCCGTAACGGCTCAGCAGCTCCTGGATCGGCATATCGCTCTCCTGATAAACATGCAAACACAGGTTGGGCCTTGGAACAAAACTATTCCACATCCCACAGCTGCTCTACCAGCTTCCAGCTGAGCACTGGAAACACAGCCCAGCAAGAGCAGCCCGCTGATGACCATGTACACCAAGAATGTAGGTGTTTGGGCCCCTCAGGAAAGCCTGTGGGGCTTATGCAGGGGGGATTTTTATTTCCCTTCTCTGAAATGTTATTTTTAAATCCACAGCAGACCTCCCATACCAATCTCTGAAGGGGCCAGGAAAAGGACACCAAAGGGCAGAGTGCCTCATTCTGAGATGAGAGAGGCTGAGGGAGCTGGGCTGGGTCAGCCTGGAGCAGAGAAGGCTGTGGTGGGACCTCATTGCAGCCTTCCAGTCCCTGAAGGGAGCAGAGGAACAGGAGGGGAATCAGCTTGTTAAAGGGCAGAGACTGGCAGGACAAGGGGGCTGGAGTGAAGCTGGAGGAGGGAAAGGGGAGAGGAGAGATTAGGGGGAAGTTCTTTGCAGAGAGAGTGGTGAGGGGCTGGAAGGGGCTGCCCAGAGAGGGGGTGGGTGCCCCATCCCTGGGGGTGTTCAAGGCCAGGTTGGCTGGGGCCCTGGGCAACCTTGTGTAGCTCCAGGCCTGGAGGTTGGTGGCCCTGCCTGTGGCAGCAGAGCTGTAACTCTCTGATCCTTGGGGTCCCTTTCAACCCAGACCAGTCTGGGATTCTATGACCCTTCCCTTTGTGCCCGTCTACTACCACTTTACTGAAACACAAGCACCACAGTGTGGTAGGTTACACCTGGTTACATCACACCCCTGTGGTACACAGAGTGAACATGCTCCTTCTTGGAATATCTAGCCTCAGTACTCCCTTTACCACCCAAAAACTACCTGACCTGAAAAAAATGTAGTGTTCTGTATTCATTGTGGGGGAAAAGCCAGGTGAGCTGTGTGTCAGCAGCAACTGCTTCACACAGAGAGCTGAGGTACTGCCAGTCTGCTCAGGAGAAGCTGGTCCTAGAGCAGGCAGGGACTTCTGCAATGTCTCCAGGAACTGAGCAGAGTGATGAGCAGAACTTGCAGTGTGTGGCTTGAACACAGCCTTTCAATTCCCCTGGGGAGCAGCGCTCCAGGGACAGTGCTGCAATGCTGGCTCTGAATAAAAATGACACCAAAACTGTGTCTCTGGGTGCCTCTCCCACTTTCTGGGCAGAACAAACAGTGAGGGGCTGGATGGGGGTGAGGGATCACCCAGTGATGGTTAGATTCACACATGTATTAAGCTAGTTGGGTACAAAACCAGCCACAGCTGGAAGCAAACCAGCTAAAATAACCTGCACATTTAACAACCTTTATGCTTAGAAAGCTGGTCCACCCTGAACAGACACTTCAAATGATACACTTGGTTCTCAAATTTAGCAGCTCCAAAACTGTATGTTCATTTTATTAAAAAATATTATTAATTTCTGGGCCTGCAAATTACTTACTTGGTGGCTTCTGATACCTCAGTATCCAGCCCTGTGGGGCAGCATCCCTGATGAGCTTTTTCAGAGCAGAAGCTTTTCAGAGAGCACTTTGAAATTCTCTCTCTTAAGAACAAACCCTTTGTTTATTATTTAGAGGTGTCTGCTCACCTCAACTATCTCTCTGTAGTAGGTAATACACATCTCAGCTGATAAATCAGATTGTTTTAGTTACTGGCTGACCCTAGACTTCCTGCAGTTTCTGGAAGCACACTAACAAACCCAATTACACAAGGTAAGTGCTGTTAGTCCTGCTGTGTACAAATAGGAGTAAGACAGGAGTTACAAGTACTTCTTGTCTGTGTATTGTATTGTAATGTATTTTACTTTACTTCAGAGAACTCAGCCATTCCACTGCTTACTGCTCCACTCTTTGGTTAAGCTGTAAACACAGTGGATACAGACCATGTGGACCTGAATGTCTTCACCTTCCCTCTTGGCTTGGTCCTTATCACATCATTTTAGGGAGAGAACTCTTAGAAGTGGGAGAATTAACGTTTTACTGACACAGACAACAGGGCTGCAATCTTAATTAAAGCCTGACAGTAGAGCTATCAGGAAAATCTTATTAATAATTAACCAAACAAATGTACACTTGGGAAAGTAACTCACTTTGGTCAAGCACTCCTCACCACTACTCCATCTGTAGACTCAAGGACATTCACTACAGCTCACAGCTACATGTGAACGACGTAACAGGCATATTACCCTGTGATACCTAGGAAAGCAGTACTGTGTCTACATTTCTCTTAGGTATAGCCTCTTCAAACAGTCCTTTACAATTCAAAAAGCCCCCAGGGTCAGCATCTCTCCAAGATAAAATACAAACCAGGGTTTCTGTACAGTTCCAGGATGCTGCCAAAATAGGAGAGGGTCAAAAAGTGCCAAGTCTTAGGAAAGACATGGAAACTTCTCATGTGGAAGATGTTTAATAACAGGAAATGAATTGTGCTTCTGGAGTAGAGGTGTGTGAGGGGGAGTGATGTAACAGAGCACTGTAGCATAAGGAGCACAGAGACACATTAGACTCCTCTACTTGAAGAGCTCAGGGGCAAACACTGAAATAAACACAGGATGGGTCTGAAACACCAAACAAGGTTCTCACACTGAATCGACTGTGCACCACTGCCACATGCCTCGTGGACACTGAGTTTACAGAGGTTAAAAATAAAATGGATCAATCCAGGGGAGGGGGAAATAGAGACAGACAGGCATTACAGACAAAGAGACAACATCCTTTCATACAGGCCTGAACTGCACCCTGCTAGAGGCTGGAGAGGTAACTGGGAGAAAGACTGCAGGCTTCCATGTATGGTTCTAAAGACAAGAGGAGCTGGTGCATAATCACAGAATCCCAGACTGGGCTGGGGTTGGAAGGGACTCAGCCCCTCCCTGGGCAGCCTGTGCCACAGCCCCACAACTCTGCCAGGGAAGAACTTTGCCCTCCCAGCTGAGCTGACCCTGCCCTGGGGCAGCTTGAGCCCATTGCCCCTTGTCCCATCTCCTGTCCCCTGGCTGAAGAGACCATCGCCCACCTCTCTGCACCCTCCTGGCAGGGCAGGGGAGGTGGGGAGAAGGTCTCCCCTCAGCCTCCTCTTCTCCAGGCTCAACACCCCCAGCTCCCTCAGCTGCTCCTCAGAGGATTTGCCCTCCAGCCCCTTCCCCAGCCTGGTTGCCCTTCTCTGGACTCGCTCCAGGACCTCAATGTCCTTCTGATGCTGAGGAGCCCAGAACTGGACCCAGCACTCGAGGTGCAGCCTCACCAGTGCCGAGTACAGGGGCACAATCCCCTCCCCAGACCTACTGGCCACACTGTGTCTGACACAAGCCAAGATGCCGTTGGCTTTCCTGGCCCCCTGAGCACACTGCTGGCTCATGTTCAGCCTGCAGCCACCCAACACCCCCAGGTCCTTCTCTGCCTGACAGCTCTCCAGCCAGTCTCCCCCAGCCTGTAGCACTGCCTGGGGTTGTTATGTCCATCCTTGTGATCCCCTTCAGGCACTGCTCTGCTCTCAGGGGACTCTGGGTTCCCCTATGGTGAGCAGCACAGGGGGTCACTGTGGGTCTCTGGACACCACAAAACTGTCCACACGTACCTGCATGGACAAATGCAGGATGGATGCTGCTCAACTCAAGTATTAACATGTTACAGACTTCACCAGGGTTTCAACCAGTGAGTAGGAAAGATCCTTACCCTCAGAGGAAGGTTAATTTTTATGACAGTCAGGAGTGAAGCCATTAAGGTTCATAAATGCTTGTGCAAACCCTGGCTGCCACCTCATCTCTGAAGGAGCTCAACAAGTACATTTGCTGCCTGGGGGAAATCTGAAATACTATGTGTAAATGGCAGGGGAAAAGACAGGAGAGCACTTGTCTTGCCAATAGCTTTGAGATTTAAATGGTCTATCACCCATAATTAAAATAATAATTAAAAAAAAAAAGGGATAAAAGTCTTGACATGCAGCCTGCTGTCCCACAAGTAAAAGTAACCATAGGTCTCTCCACAATCCTGCTGGCATGGAGGCATCTCCAACTCAGAAAAAGCCTGGCCAGCAAGACAAATTGTTGGTAGATTCTCTGCCCATCTGTAGAAGCATCCTGCAGAGCAGGGGAGCACAGGGGGCAGCCTGAATCTCATCTACAGCACTGCTCATGGTCCACATCACCAAGGAGCTGACACATGGAGAAAGCAGAGACTCACAGCCCCACAGCCATGGTATGAGGGGACAAGCTGATGGCTGAAATAGTCACAAATGAGACATTTGAATGTGGTGACACAAATACACAACCAGATGTTGACTCTTCACAAGATGGGGGGTGAGGGGGAAGCATATTTTCACCTTAAACCCCACACCATGCCTGTGGAGCTCCATTTCTCTGTGAAGCTAAACATGCTTTGTCTAGATTAAACAACTATTTATTTATCTTTATGTTTACCATCTAATAGCAAACCTGAAATTGCCAGAAAGGAATGATCATCTACACCCAAAACGTAGTTAAAGTGCACTAAATGAATTTAAAGGTATAATCACTTACACTAAAGAGGATTTGTACATTGAATATGCACCTGAGAATCATTAATGAGCTGTTCTGGAAGCCTTTCCAGCCAATGAGGCCACAGACAGCATTGGAATTCCTTTGCATTTATAATGAACCTGAGTATTATTCCTGCCTGGGAAGTAATTTAAGACAATACACAAGTGATGGCATAATCTCAAAATGCCAGATAAATCTTATATGCAATTATTTGAGAAGACACATGCTTCAAGATTCATTTATCACTGTTAACAATAATTGGGAGTTCTGATCCCAGCTCTGCTCTGCTCTGAGCCAATCATTTCATTTGCATCTCCATTCCCTCCACCTTAAAAATGAAGATACTCCTATGTGCTCCACTGAAGTATGATACAAATGCTTGTATAAAAATGCAAAAGAAATGTAAATTATGGGGTGTTTTTTTTTTAAATCAAAATCTGTGTGCACTGAACAGATTAGAAAACAGCAACACTGGAATATCCAAGTTGAGTCAGAGCAGGGTTTAACTTCTATCAGCTCTAAAATGCAAATCCTACACCAGCACATTTATGCAAAAAAAGAAACTAAACAAGCAGAGTGTTATACATTAAAGTATTTATGTACCAGTTTCCTTTTCCCAGCTTTTCAGAACTGCAAGTTTAGCTCAGCCCCTTTTCCCCCATCTCTGTTATTGGTCTCTTACTGCTTCAGGGGAGGTTTGGGGTTATTTTAAATTCCAAATATAAGGGAAAACACCTCCTTACACTGTGTGTGAGACTGTGGGCCGTGGTTATGTTTTAGGGCTACTTAAGGCTACCTACCCTGTTCAGATCCTCTATTTCAGAACTGAAGTTTGTTTCTCCTTCCATCATTTCCTCCTCTTCTAATGTCCGTTCATCATCAAAGTCATGCACCAGCATATCAGCTGATGGATCAAATTCATGGTCATCAGATGTTGCTGAACCTCCTGATGGAAAACATTTTAAAGAAGGTTTTTAGTTAGAGCATGGCCTCGCAGAGTTTATTCTTATTATTGTTATTTTGGTGACATTTTAATGCTCAAATTATAGAGAAATTAAAGTCTCTTCCAAGCCCTCAGTGATTTATCTCAGGGGAAGCCAGCCAATCTCCTTACTCAGAGGAGAGGCAAAGCTCTCCTTTGGGGGGGAAGAGATCATGGACTAAAGAACAAGGAGATACTGTTTAACTAGCCAGTGCTCATCTGGACATCTAGTTAGTTTGTAAAACGTTCAGTTTATGAAGATGTTGATTCCTAAATAGCCAGAAACCTCTCTTGAATCAACACTTCTCCTGGGAGCAGAAATACTCCTAAAACACAAACTCAGGCAGTTGTTTCCTTGATGCTTTGCAAGCTTGCTTGTTTACAGCCTAATGACTCTTCCAAACTTTAGAGTAAGCCTCATTGTTATGTAGACTTTATTTATGATGCAGAATCCTTAGTTATGTCCCTCCCCCCACCCCGTGCTTTTTTTTTTCATAGTTCTTTGCATAGTTCTGGTTATATTTTATGACAATGAGAAAATAAAACAAATGGATGAATGGTTTGGCAGATGCAGCCTTTTTCTGTAACTCAGCAATGCCAGATCTCTCATTAATTCTCCTAATATTTTTCCACATGTCCTCACTGACAATTTAAATTACATTTTCCAAAGCCTGAAGAGTGCACCCACACTAAGGGTGCAAGAGGGAGGGGTGGGCTGGAAGGGCTAAGGGTGACCATACTTTGTAGTTCCAAGTGTTTAAGCCATTGATTATTTCTCTGAAAGAATTAAGAGCCCAAGAGACAACAGCACTCCAGCCAAAGGAACTACACAAGGCTTTCCCAACTCACAGGATGCCAAACCCACTGGAAATAAATAACACTAAGTAAAGTGGTATCAAAGTGAACTGAAAAGCCCCCAGATACTCATAGTTTACACTCAGGCTGACTACTCAACAGCCAGCAGCTCTGTGATAGTGGAGTATCAGAAAATAACCAGCTTTAAAAGCAGAGAAGGCATGGCACCCCTCATTCTTAAAGAGGTTAAAAACACTGCTTTTTCTTGCTCCTTTTGCTCTTGGAGCTGTTGTGCATAAAACCAGCAGCACAACTATGAACTGAGAGCACAGGGTGCTGGAACTTCTGGCTCTGCATTTAACTCCAGCACCAATGGGCAGCTGTGCCAAGAGGGATGGTAACCACCTCTTCCATGCCCCCACATGGTGCTCCTCAGGACACCAGCATTCCCAAACAGCTTCTGCAGGGGCAGGAATCCTATTGCCCACGATGTATTTTAGGCTGGTACAGACTGGAAGGAAGCAGAGACTGCTTAAACCATCACTGCCTCCCACTACTCCTCAACCTCCATCCTTAGATTACTAACTGGAAGAGCTAGTTATCATTTTTCAAGGGTGTTTTCTTCCCTCACAAGTTAGGAAATATTAAAAATATTTACCTGGGCTTGAAGACTCAACAGAAGGCTAAAAAAGAAAACACAGGGAATTATTTTATCTATGTTGAATTTGTGCAAACTCAAGTCAATAATTCACCCAAAACAAAGCACTTCACTGCAGACAATGTATTTACAGATCCCCACAAACACACTGAAGCAACTCAAGGTAAATAGTTATTATTCTTTCCCTTATGTATTGATATTACAGCTCTATTTCAGTGAGAGTAATTGGAAGAACTGCCTGTTTTGTGATGCAACAATTGAGCTGATGAAGGGGTAATACAAAGCAACCTGATTCACCCTGAAAGTGGTGTTAAAATTCCACAGTCAGGTTAGAATGGCATTAAATCACTGCTGCTGCCTGGTGGGGTAACACTCCTTCCTCTCCATCTCTATCTGCTCATTTCCAACACTTCCTTTATGCCAACACAAAGCTGAAAGCCTGACAGGAGAGAGAGGTTAATTTTTAACAGATCCAGCTCTGATCTAACTCCATCCCCTTTTCCACAACCAAGGTATGTGCCAGATTCCATAGACAGTGGAAGCACAGGTTAATTAGCCTTCCTATTTGGAACTAAGGTGATGTAATACACGATTTCCTTGTTTCTATTTAAAAGAAGGTATGCCTTTTTAAAAGGCAGGCACAAATCACAACGAGAATTCCTCACAGAATAAAAGGAAAAAGCAATTTAACCTTCATCTCTAACCCAGCTGTGAGGAAAAAACCCCAACCAGACCCTCCTCCCAAGCACATTTCTGGCACAAATGAAAATGATCACAGACTACAAAGCAAATCCCAGAATCCCAGAATCCCAGACTGGTCTGGGTTGGGAGGGACCCCAAGGATCACAGAGCTCCAACCCCCTGCCACAGGCAGGGCCACCAACCTCCAGGCCTGGAGCTACACAAGGGTGCCCAGGGCCCCATCCAACCTGGCCTTGAACACCCCCAGGGATGGGGCACCCACCCCCTCTCTGGGCAGCCCCTTCCAGCCCCTCACCACTCTCTCTGCAAAGAACTTCCCCCCAGTCTCTCCTCTCCCCCTTCCCTCCTCCAGCTTCACTCCAGCCCCTTGTCCTGCCAGTCTCTGCCCTTTCACAAGCTGATTCCCCTCCTGTTCCTCTGCTCCCTTCAGGGACAGGGAGGCTGCAATGAGGTCCCCCCACAGCCTTCTCTGCTCCAGGCTGACCCAGCCCAGCTCCCTCAGCCTCTCTCCATGGGGAGCTGCTCCAGCCCTCTGAGCATCCCCGTGGCTCCTCTGACCCCTCTCCAACAGTCCCACATCTTCCTTGTGTTGGGCCCCAGCTCTGGACACAGGACTCCAGCTGGGGAGGGCAGAGCAGAGAGGGACAATCCCCTCCCTGTCCCTGCTGCCACCCCTCTGCTGATGGAGCCCAGGATCCCATCACCCTTCCCAGCTGCAGGAGACACTGCTGGCTCAGGGGAAGTTTCTCATTCACCATGACCCCCATTTTTTTAAATAGAAGGGGGAAAAAAAGGGACTTCCACAACAATCTTTATGTAAGAGGCATCCTTTGGCCTACTGTATTTGGTGACCTGACATTTATCATCAGAACAAACATCTTCTTTCATGAAATTCTGCTTTCCCTTGCTTGTAACTTTGCCAACCTTTGAACCTCCTGGGATGGGATTTGCATGTCAGACACACAAACCTCATTTGTTTTGAAAATTCAAGCAAATGTTTCAACTGTTTTCAGGAACAGAGCCAATGAAGTGGGGTTTGTTCAGAGTTAGGCAGGCTGCAGTGCCCCTGTCCCTGCCTCCTGCTGGACATGGAGATATTGTGGTGTTCCATCCCATCACACACACTGCTGTGTCCATGAAAAACCACCTGCTGAGGAATGATTTGGAGAATTTCAGTGTGTACCTTCATGATACACACTTGTGCACATGCATAATGCTAATTCTATATTGATCTCCTGCTAGAATGTCAAAATCTGTACAGCCAGAGTTCTGTGCAGAACTAAAATGAAGATATTCTGTTAGAAACTAAGACATTTAAACTCAGCTAAAAGCTTGTACTAATATTCCAAGATTTTTAAAGCACTTTCCTTCTCTGTAACTTCATCTCCTAAGGCCAAGCAGCCATTTCCACCCAAAACACCTGGCCTAGCTAGGAAGTAAAAGCTAAAACCAAACCAATCCCACACCAAAACTGTGCAATTTTGAAGTTATTTTCAGCTTCTCCTGTATTAGCAGCTCTTAAAAGTGAGAAGAAAGACACCTTCTTAGGAATTGCTGACCAAAATTCATTTATCTGGCTGCCTATTTGTGACCAGAGTCCCCAATGTACAAAGGGAAATTCAAAATGTATGTGGAGCAGAAAGCAGCCTACAGAGAGAAAACCAAGCCTCTAGTATCTGCCTGAGTCACAGAATCCCAGACTGGGCTGGGTGGGAAGGGACCCCAAGGGTCACACAGCTCCAACCCCCTGCCACAGGCAGGGCCACCAACCTCCAGGCCTGGAGCTACACAAGGTTTGCCCAGGGCCCCATCCAACCTGGCCTTGAACACCCCCAGGGATGGGGCACCCACCCCCTCTCTGGGCAGCCCCTGCCAGCCCCTCACCACTCTCTCTGCAAAGAACTTCCCCCTAATCTCTCCTCTCCCCCTTCCCTCCTCCAGCTTCACTCCAGCCCCTTGTCCTGCCAGTCTCTGCCCTTGAACAAGCTGATTCCCCTCCTGTTCCTCTGCTCCCTTCAGGGACTGGGAGGCTGCAATGAGGTCCCCCCACAGCCTTCTCTGCTCCAGGCTGACCCAGCCCAGCTCCCTCAGCCTCTCTCCATGGGGAGCTGCTCCAGCCCTCTGAGCATCTCCGTGGCTCCTCTGACCCCTCTCCAACAGTCCCACATCTTCCTTGTACCCCAGCTCTGGACACAGGACTCCAGCTGGGGCCTCAGGAATCACTAAGAAGCATCTTATAAGGTGTTAAAATAAAGACTAATCCTTCCTGCAGCTCAGCAGGGCACGGCCAAGACATCACTGCACGGTGTGTGGGCTGTGCCAGTCAGGGTGCAGCTCTCCCACCCTCCTTACCTCTGCCAGGGTATGAAGTCCTCTGCAGGCACACCCAGCCTCAAGCCCCAGCAGGAAGCAAGTTGTGGAGACATCATCCTCACACCCTGCAGCCCCAGGTCCCCTTTTAGCCCTGACCACGTAAAGCAGGATCAGCTCACTGTGCATCCAGCTGTCTGGAGTCAGATAGTGAGTCCTCCTCACAGCACAGGCTGCTCTCACCCAAACAAGTGACTGGGATACCGAGCTGCTCAGGGAAGAGGGAAGCAGAGCCAGGGCTGGGAAAGATAAGAAGGGAAAACCAAGTATCCCTGTGATGTATGATGAAATATTCTCCCAGAAATGACTGTCCTCCTAAGAACACAGAGCTGGATTTAACGTCCTAGAAAGCCCTGAAGATCATCTATTCTGAGAGCTAAACCACGTTACTCAGTAAACAAGAAATTCTGCAGATGCCATCCTAAAATCCTTCTTTCCACCCAGCCATCACAACACGTCATCACTGGGTGGCTTTTACACCAGCAAACACCCCTCCTGACACAAAGCCCAGCCCAAACCTCTCTCCAAGCTACAACCTGCACTTACTTGGGGCCACTTTCCCTCCAACCAAAGACTAATGCTAAATAACCACCCCCCACCGCCCTTTTTTGAGGTAAGAGGCATTTCCAGGGGGAGGTCTCAGCAGGGAGAGTTTCTGCAGTGCCTGTCCTGGCTCTGCAGGGGTAATCCAGAGGGGAACTCTGGCCAGCTCACATATGAGGCCTCTCCTCAACTCCCTTGTTGTATCTCAGTCCCAATCTGGGAAGCAAAGTCCTGGGGAAAGGCCTCAAGTCAGAAGGAAAGGAAGGAAAGGCAGGACAGCCCATAAACCAGGGATAACGGGAGCATCACAGCTGCTAAAAGTGAAGAAATCAGGGTGGTAGTGAGAGGAGGCTCACAGAATCACAGACTCACAGGGGGTGGAAGGGACCCCCAGAGCCCATGGGGTCCAACCCCCTGCCAAAGCAGGGTCCCTAGGACAGGGCACACAGGTCGGTGTCCAGATGGGGCTGGAATCTCTCCAGAGAAGGAGACTCCACACCCCCTGGGCAGCCTGTCCCAGGGCTCCCTCACCCTCACTGGGAAGAAGTTCTTCCCCACATTGGGGGGGAACTCCCTGGGCTCCAACTTGAGCCCATCGCCCCTTGTCCTGTCCCCACAGACACTGAGCAGAGGCTGCCCATGTCCCCTGTGTCCCACCCTTCAGCTATTGATAAACACTGATCAGATCCCCTCTCAGTCTCTTCTCTCCAGGCTGAACAGCCCCAGCTCACTCAGCCTTTCCTCACAGGGGAGATGCTCCAGGCCCTTCAGCATCTCCACAGCCTCCTCTGGACTCTCTCCAGGAGATCCCTGGCTGTTTGATCCCAGTTTGCCCAGCACTGGACACAACACTCCAGGTGGGGCCTGAGCAGGGCAGAGCAGAGGGGGAGGATCCCCTCCTGTGACCTGCTGGCTACACTCCTCTTGATGCCCCCAGGATCCCATTGTCTCTCTCAGCCCCCAGGGCACACTGCTGGCTCATGGCCACCCTGTCACCCACCAGGACCCCCAGGTCCTTCTCCACAGAGCTCCTCCAGCAGGTCACCCCCAGCCTGTACTGATTCAAAGGGCTCATGGTGTAATTATGGATGTTTCCAGAAAAATACCTGTGACTCAAAGCACAGGAGCCCTTGCAGGAAAGTCAAAGCTGGGCTGATGGGAGGTGTCCCTGCCCATGGCAGAGGGTTGGGACTTGATGATCCCTTCCAGCCCAAACCATTTTATGACTATGATAAGCAAACATCAGGTTGTTTTACAGCAGCACCAGATAGGGCACGGCTTCTGAAGGAAATGGGAATCAAGGACAGCCTGAGGTCAGGCAGCACCTAGCACGGTGTAACAGCAGCAGCTCTGCCAAGGGGGAAAAACCCCAACCCAAAAAGCAGAGCTTTGCTTTCAGCCACTGATAAGGATTTTCCAACAGCCACAAAGACCTGCAGGAGGTCTCCTGGTCCACAAGCCTTGTGTAAAGGGGAACAACCAAGTCCCACCTCAATTTAGAAGGTTTCCTACACTGAAATTCTCCACAAGCAGAACAGGGTCTGCTCTAACCTCTGCCCTGAAGCCAGGTTTGGATACCCCTGGCATGGTTTCTGTCTGTGTGCAGATTTTAAAGTGATTTATACATAGAAATATACAGAGTGGAGCCTGTTGGTGCAGTTGCACTTGAAGTTTCTGTCCCTCTTTACAAGTTTCAGGATGGAAGAGGCATCGTTCCCATCTCCAAGGATCCAAAAACTACTGGATGGACAGCCTCACCCCTGGGCAGGGGATGGAGCAAACACAGAGGAGGACAAGGAGGTGATGGGAGCAGTCAGCATGGATTTACTGAAGGGAAGTTATGCTTGAGTAGCCCAAGAGCCTCCCTGGATGAGAAGGCTGGCAGGGTGGGTGAAGGGGGCACAGGGGATGGTGCTTGGTTTTGCTTCAGCAAGGCTTTCCATGCCACCTGCCATAAGACCCTCCCAAACTGATGAAGCAAGCCTGGACAAATGGGAATGGGGATGGAAAACTGGCTCAAAGGGTTGTGAGAAGTATCAGAGTCCAGCTGAGGGTCAGTGCCAGGGCAGAGCCCAGGGGTTGAGGCTCTCCAACATCTTCATTAGGGCCCTGGGCAATAGGACAGAGACAAACTCTTGGTGTGTTTGCAGCCAGCAGGACCCTGGGAGGAACGATGGATACAGCAGGTGAGTTTGCTGCCAGGAATCTCCACAGGCTGCAGAACAGGCCCACAGGAACCTCATGAAGTCCAACAATGAAAAGCAAAGCTCTTCATCTGGGGAGGCAGGAAATCACCTCCTGGTACAGACAGGAGGTGCTGTGGTGAGACACCACCCCACCCACTACTTCCCCCAGGGTGCTGCATCCAGCTCAGGGGTCCCCAGGGCAAGTCCAGAGGAGGCCACAGGGATGATTAGGGGCTGGAGCCCCTCTGCTCTGGAGCCAGGCTGGGAGAGCTGGGCTGGCTCAGCCTGGAGAAGAGAAGGCTGCTTCTGGGGAGAGCTCTGAGCTCCTTCCTGTCCCCTGAGGGGCTCCAGGAGAGCTGGAGAGGGGCTGGTGCCCAGGGCAGGGAGGGCCAGGCCCAGGGGAACGGCCTTCAGCTGCAGGAGGGGGATGGAGAGGGGCTGGGAGGCAGAAACCCTTCCTGGGGAGGGGGGAGGCCCTGGCACAGGGTGCCCAGAGAAGCTGGGGCTGCCCCTGGATCCCTGGCAGGGCTCAAGGCCGGGTTGGATGGGGCTTGGGGCACCCTGGGCTGGTGGGGGGTGTCCCTGCCTGTGGCAGGGGGTGGGAGTATGCAGGCTTTAATGTCCCCTCCCACCCAAACCAGTCTGTGGTTTTATGATTAACTGGAATTCTTTGATTCCCCATGTGAGCCCACTACCTCCTGTGCTGTCCCTGGGCAGCACCAAGAGGAGCCTCAGACATCTCTACTGCAGTGCAGACCCTCCCCTGAGCCCCCTCCTCTGCAGGCTGAACAGCTCTCCCAGTCCTTCCTCACATCTCAGGTGCTCTAGACCTTCAGGCATCTCTGCAGCCCTCCCTGGACTCACTCAGCCTGTCCCTGTCTCTCTTGTCCTGGGGGGAGCCCAGCAGATGGGTTTCCCCAGTGCTGAGCAGAGGGGCAGGACCACCCTCCTCACCCCACTGGCACTGCTCTGAGCACAGCCCAGGGCACTAGTGGACTTTGTCACAGGAGCACATAATGGTTCACAGCCAACTGAGTCCACCAGCATCCCCAGAGCTGTACTGCATCCCATCCCAGGCTCTCCCATTTCCAGAGAGACAGGGGAGAATGGAACAACTCCAGCAAGGGACCCCAAAAGTGCCTGAGGGACTGGATCACCTGACATAGGAGGTGAGGCTGGGAGAGCCTGGGCAGTTCAGCCTGGAGAAGAGATGGCTCAGGAGGATCTGATCCATGGGGATGAATATCTGATGGAAGGGTGTGCCAAAGGCTGAGCCAGCCTCTTCTCAGTGGCACCCAGTGACCTGAGCCAATGGCACAAACTGGAATACATTTCAACACAAGGAAAAGCTTTTTTCCCTGTAAAAGTGAGGAAACTTGGGAACATGCTGCCCTGAGGAGCTGCAGTGTCTGCACTGGAGGCACAGGCTGGCTCCAGGCCTGGGCAAACTGCCCCAAGCTGGCACAGCTCTGAGCAGAGGGCTGCTCTTGGTTATCTCCAGAGGTGCCTTCCAACTGCAGCTCTATGACTACAGGCTGTGGTAAGACATTGAGCTGGAGCCTACCACAGAGAAGCAGCTTCCTGCTGAGCAGACACTGAAAGATCTTGCTGGAGTCAAGCACGCTTCAGGAAACAAAGCCCAACTTTCAGGGCTCTGCAATAGTCTGGGGAAGGCACAAGAACTCAAGCAAGTGAGCTATCCCACAGGCTGAAACACTGCTAAAGCCATTGCCACCTTCACAGCTTCAAAAGCATTGCTACAATCCTGCACTGGCCCTGGAGCTCAGAACAGCACCCAGGACTCTTAAACAACCCCAAAACACACAGCCAGCTCAGTCCTAGCCTAGGGAAGGCAAAAAATACAAAGCCCAAACCAGAAAGCCTGCAGAAACCACATCACCTCAGAACTCCAAGCCCCGTGCAGGCTACCTCACAGAAAACACACATCCCATGGGAGGTTCTGGTTCATTCTTCACCACAGACTCCACATGCAGCTCTTGGGAGAGCAGCCTCTGGGTCTCTAATCCTTTCTTCTAAAGCTTAGCCTACGAGATCCTCCCAGTCTGTCCTAGTTTGTGGATTATCATCTCTGCATTTCCTAGTTTCTAGTCCAAGGGATGCACTGTCAATCATTCCCTGCCATCTATTTCTAGCTAGATGCAGTGTCACATTCCAGCTCATCTATATTAATGGCCAGCTGCTGCCAAAAGTAGTAGTCTGACCTCTTCCCACCGCTCCACGTGCTCCTGCCACTTGTGCCAGGTCCAGCAAGGAGGCAGCCACAGCACGGGCTGGTTCAGCAAACCAGCCTCAAAGAAAACACAGGCTGCTGTCCCAACCCCAGCGGGGAGCCTGAGTGCTTCATCCTGGGCCTGTGCTACTGCCCCACAGGCTGCACACAACCCAGAGCAGGAGCTTGAAGCCAGACACAGGAGATGGGGGTAACCCTGCAGTGACAAACGTTAATGTTACATGTGAGGTGAAGGAGCATCCTGGGATCACAGACTCAGGTTGGAAAAGCCCTTTAAGCCCATCGAGTCCAACCACCCCTGTCCTGTGCTAAACCAGATCCCTGAGCACCTCATCTCCCCTCTGTTAAACACCCCCAGGGGTGGGGACTCAGCCCCCTCCCTAGGCAGCCTGTGCCACAGCCCCACAACTCTGCCAGGGAAGAACTTTGCCCTCCCAGCTGAGCTGACCCTGCCCTGGGGCAGCTTGAGCCCATTGCCCCTTGTCCCATCTCCTGTCCCCTGGCTGCAGAGACCATCGCCCACCTCTCTGCACCCTCCTGGCAGGGCAGGGGAGGTGGGGAGAAGGTCTCCCCTCAGCCTCCTCTTCTCCAGGCTGAACACCCCCAGCTCCCTCAGCCACTCCTCAGAGGATTTGCCCTCCAGCCCCTTCCCCAGCCTGGTTGCCCTTCTCTGGACTCGCTCCAGGACCTCAATGTCCTTCTGATGCTGAGGAGCCCAGAACTGGACCCAGCTCCAAGGGCTGTGAGAAGTGGCAGAGTCCAGCTGGGGGTCAGTGCCAGGGCAGAGCCCAGGGGTTGAGGGTCTCTAACATCTTTATTAGGTCCTGGGCAACAGGACAGAAGCAAACTCTTGGTGTGTTTGCAGCCAGCACAACCCTGGGAGTAAGGATGGTTGCCCTTCCCAGGCAAAGAGCTGTTTCAAGACAATTAGTGCAACCCTTGATTATTCAGTCCTATTTCCTTGCCTCCAAGCAACTGGAACTCTGGACAGGGCAGAACAGATGGCTTTGGGGGCCTTTGCTTATGAAAATTTCCTGGTGGTGGTTAAAGATCACACAGCTACACTGGTATTAGCAGGTTTTAAGTCCTGAGCTATGGTATGTCAGTGTAACAGCAATTCCTGTGAGAAAGGATACCCCTGTATTCCACTGGCTTTTCATTTTCTGCAGCAGCAATTCAGAGAAAAGTACAAAGCCCTTTTTTTGCCTCAAGGGCACTCATGGGAGAAAAGAGCTGCTGCCTCTAACAGCATAATGGCACCCAAGGCCCAGCAGAGAAAAGCTATGGGATGCTTAGAATATACAGGCTCAAACTGTTCTATGCCCAGCACCATCAGAAAAGACAACAGCAAATGTTTGTTGTGGGTTCAGAAAGCATGAGAAGTGATTCATGAACTCCTAAGTCATGGATAACAAGGGAAAACTCAAGGGAATCCTGCTGTGTGGATACACCACCACTGAGCACGTCTGTTTGAGCTCCAGATGAGGAACTTGAAGGAGTACCAGTTGTGAGAGATGTGAGGAATACAAACCCTGTGGTAAAGAGAAGACAGACACTGAGCAATCCAACATCAGGCTTGGGTGGCACTACAAGAACCTGCCACTTTGTATTCCAGCCTTGGGAAAGACAAGCAGAGTAGGTGTTTTCAGAAGGTTAGTGCCACTCTCACCAACAATGGAGCCAAAAGTCATATCCAATCCAGGGAGGAATAAAAGGAGCTGCAGCTGGCCAGCCTCCTTCAGGCATCACTGCCCTGTCAAGCACTGAACAGAGAGATGTCAGACAGGAAAACACCTAGATCTACGTGTCACTCTGACAACAAAACCTCCCTGGGCTTTGGGGTGGCTGTATTGCTGCAATTTGGGATGGAAGTTAAATGCTAAAAGCCAAACTGAGCTGGCATTGTGACAGGTTTATTTAATGCCAACAGCCTTCTGGGGGCATCGGGTTTGCAGAGCTTATTTTGGAACCCTCTGCTTCAGAAGCAGAGGTATCCTTCCAGGCACTGCCTGTTTCTGCAGCTGGCAGGAGGTTTTCATGTCTTATCCTAGTGCTTCATAGCTTCTTGGACTGGAATGAGATACTCCAAAACATGAAAGCTGTGGAAGCAACATGCTGAGTTTTCTCTCTTTACATTTATCCTACAGCCTGCAAAGAAACACCAGAACAAAACTGACAGGACACTAGAGTTCTACTTCTACCTACAGAACTGCTACTGAAATTGCTAACATATCTCATGCTGTTTAATGTAATCCATTAATAACAAAACAGCCTAAAATTAGCAGTATCTGCAGTCTGTGGGAGACAGTGCCAAATATTCTGCTCAATTTTACTCAGTTATCTTTAATAGCTCCTTAAGTGTTACCTAAAACGTTTAAAAATGAAAATTCAATTTGTCCACACTGATAGCAATAAGCCTGGCAACTTCATCAAGCTGATGCTCAGCTCTTCTGAGCTCTGCTACAGGAAAGCACCACAGTTAACTGCTGGGTTGCAGCAGCTTGATTTAGCCACATTTGGGGCTCAAAAACCTTTAATATTAACTGGCAACCAAACTTAAATTGCAGCAGCCTTACCTATTTTATAGCAACACAAAGACTGAAGCGTGAGCACCCCTGAAGAACACCTGTTATCAGCTCACAAGTGATGCTGAAGCTACATGTCAATACTAAAGCTACATGTCACTAAACAGCATCATTAAGTTAATTGACTGATATCAAAGTATTCTGTTCAAGTCAGATTTATTCCCAAAAATATAGATATACAGTTACATAAATAGTATAGAATCATAGACTGGTCTAGGTTGGAAGGGACCCCAAGGGTCACAGAGCTCCAACCCCCTGCCACAGGCAGGGCCACCAACCTCCAGGCCTGGAGCTACACAAGGTTGCCCAGGGCCCCAGCCAACCTGGCCTGGAACACCCCCAGGGATGGGGCACCCACCCCCTCTCTGGGCAGCCTGTTCCAGCCCCTCACCACTCTCTCTGCACAGAACTTCCCCCTAATCTCTCCTCTCCCCCTTCCCTCCTCCAGCTTCACTCCATCCCCTTGTCCTGCCAGTCTCTGCCCTTGAACAAGCTGATTCCCCTCCTGTTCCTCTGCTCCCTTCAGGGACTGGAAGGCTGCAATGAGGTCCCCCCACAGCCTTCTCTGCTCCAGGCTGACCCAGCCCAGCTCCCTCAGCCTCTCTCCATGGGGAGCTGCTCCAGCCCTCTGAGCATCTCCGTGGCTCCTCTGACCCCTCTCCAACAGCCCCACATCTTCCTTGTACTGGGCCCCAGCTCTGGACACAGGACTCCAGCTGGGGAGGGCAGAGCAGAGAGGGACAATCCCCTCCCTGTCCCTGCTGCCACCCCTCTGCTGATGGAAACACAGTACTCAAAGGCTGCATGGAAACTGACCTGTTGTATACACAAGGTTTAGAGACTCAGTTTGTACACCCTGCAGTTCAAGTTATTTGACAACAGAAGCTCATCAGCTAAACATTTTTAGGACCCATGCCTGAACTGTTGTCATCTTAGGAGGAGTTACTGGGGCAGCCATGTAAAACTCTCCTCTGAGCTAAGCTGGATGGAGACAACAACTAGTTCTAAGGTTGAAGAACATCCTTTCCTCAAGAGGACACATGTCTCTCCCCATAAACAGCTCTGTCAGTGGACAGCCTGCAGTTCCAGCCTGTCCATCTCTCCCTGTGTTGGTATCAAAAGAACTCAGAGTGTCAGAGACTGGTTTGCTTCATTTCCACCTTGGGAAGAAGAGAGCAAGACACTGAAGCAAGAATTAGAGGAAACAAGGCAGAGCTGCCACCTCCCATCGAACGGTTTCCCGTGTAAACGCCTCTCCCTTGACAGCTGAGCTGTCTGCACAGGAAGCTGAAGCTGTCACACATGTGGATTTCCTGGTTTCATTTGGTTGCTAAATGAGGAAATTCTCCTGTTTCCAGAGCACAGAGATGAAGGGCAATGTGTCAGCTCACAGATCTCAAACGTGTGTATCTAAACCTGGACACTCCCACCACAGAACAGGTCCCCTGAGCTGGCTGTTCCCTTCCAGGACTTGATTGCACCCAGGAGTTGGTAAGTGTAATCAAGCCCCCATGTGCAATCGAGTTCCTAAGTGCAGTAGAGCCCCCCCCCATAACCCCCAGGAGGGCACCCAAGCATTCCAACAGGCTGCCCGGTCTCCTTCCTTGGAGGTTCCCAACACCAGGCTGGAGACACAGAATCACAAGGTTGGAAAAGACCTTTAAGATCACCAAGTCCAACCATTCCCATCCTAAATTAAACCAGATCCCTGAGCACCTCATCTCCCCTCTGTTAAACACCCCCAGGGGTGGGGACTCAGCCCCCTCCCTGGGCAGCCTGTGCCACAGCCCCACAACTCTGCCAGGGAAGAACTTTGCCCTCCCAGCTGAGCTGACCCTGCCCTGGGGCAGCTTGAGCCCATTGCCCCTTGTCCCATCTCCTGTCCCCTGGCTGCAGAGACCATCGCCCACCTCTCTGCACCCTCCTGGCAGGGCAGGGGAGGTGGGGAGAAGGTCTCCCCTCAGCCTCCTCTTCTCCAGGCTCAACACCCCCAGCTCCCTCAGCTGCTCCTCAGAGGATTTGCCCTCCAGCCCCTTCCCCAGCCTGGTTGCCCTTCTCTGGACTCTCTCCAGGACCTCCGTGTCCTTCTGATGCTGAGGAGCCCAGAGCTGGACCCAGCACTCGAGGTGCAGCCTCACCAGTGCCCAGTCCAGGGGCACAATCCCCTCCCCAGACCTACTGGCCACAAACAGCCCTGAGCAGGTCAGACCTCAGAGCAGCCCCTGCTGTGAGCAGAAGGGATGGACCAGAGCCCTCCTAAGGTCCCTTCCACCCCAAAATGATCTCATAATCCTGAGTTTGGAAGTTTTGCAGGTAACCCTGAAGAACTACTTATCTGCTGCCTTCCCTTTTCCTGCCTGCTGCTTCTGAGAAGAATATTGGGTAAGATTTGGTTCTGTTTATTGCTGTGTAACAGAAGAGCCAAAAAAGCCAACAAAATACTAAGAAAAATAATAAATAACAGCCTCTTTTTTTCTGGAGAAACTCCCTGATTGGCTCCAGAGTGATTAACTGGCAAAAGCCACTGGTGGGGTTTTAGTACAGCTGACTCAGGCCAACATCAATCTACCTAAATCTCTCTGCCAGGGAAAGATACTGGCCAGGGGAAGCCCATGATACACAGTATTTCACAGGAGATAGTTACTGGGGATCAAGCAGAGGTTTGGGTGGCAGAGCTCACCAGATCTGCAGGGACACTGGAGGGGAAGCCAACTGCAGCCTGCCTGAAGCAGCCTGTGCTTTGCTGGTGAAGTTACTGTATCACCTGGTGACACCTTCAATATTGTAAATATCAGTCAAAATTACCCAGAAAGGTGTTTTGGCTGCAACTCTGACAACAGTGGTGGCTGCTACTAAGAAAAAGAGACAAACAGTGATTGGGGGGGCACAGGAGGGTGAAGGATGGCAGGGGATGACTCTGCCTGCAGTGACTTGACCTCCTCCTGAAGGAGGGAGGGGTGAGAGGAGAGATTAGGGGGAAGTTCTTTGCAGAGAGAGTGGTGAGGGGCTGGAAGGGGCTGCCCAGAGAGGGGGTGGGTGCCCCATCCCTGGGGGTGTTCAAGGCCAGGTTGGCTGGGGCCCTGGGCAACCTTGTGTAGCTCCAGGCCTGGAGGTTGGTGGCCCTGCCTGTGGCAGGGGGTTGGAGCTCTGTGATCCTTGGGGTTCCTTCCCACCCAGACCAGTCTGGGATTCCTCCAGCCTGCTATCTGCTCCACACTTCTGTCGTGCCACAACAGGAACAGCCAAGCAAAGGTGCAGCCAAAGTGAGCCTGAAATTGCTTAGAGGCCCCCAACGAGTCACACTGTCATGCTTCCCTCTCTGCCACGCTTGAGCAGCCACCAGCAAGAGGAAATAGAACCTCAGAAGTTAGAGATGGGCAGGAGATTGGAAGGGACACACACAGCACAGCAGGATGACAGTGACATAAGGCTGTCTACAGCTTCCAGTCACTCTTTAGCTCTCTGAGCACAAGGGACTCCCAGCCCAAGCACTCTCCCCCATGGTGAGCACACACCTCTGCAGACAGAGCTGGAGAGCAGATGCAGCCACATCTTTCAGGGCTCTAAGTCAAGGCAGAGCACACTTCATGGAGGTGAAAGCAGCTTCTGCCCACGCTGCTGAAACTACGCATCAACTTGTTGACAATTAAGCAGAACCAATTCTCACTCTGCTTCAAGCAGAGCAGATGACTGGAACCAGGAACCAACTGTATCCCAGGGTAGCCCCCCCTCCCCAGCTCCTTCACCCAAAGGGGTGATCATGAGGAGAGCCAGGAAAGTGCTGATGCTGTGAGGCTAACTGAGGAGGGCTGCTGGATGGAACCTTGGTGGACAGGACATGATGCTCACTAGAACTTCCCCAAGAGAGCTTCCATCTTCAAGGAGCACTGCAAAGCATGACAACAGCTACTCAGAATGCCAGCTCTGTCTTATCTGACATGCTTTCAACTGGGCATTTTCCAACTATTTACTGTTCATTTCCATGACAGAGCACAGCTTCAGCCTCAACTTGTAATATTCTGAATTTCCTGGCTAGGAAAAGTTGGAAGTCCGTGGAATGATCATATCCTAGTGAAGGATTTCAGATAAAACCTGATCCAGTCTATCATAGAATGGCATGGGCTGGAAGGGACCCCAAGGGTCACACAGCTCCAACCTCCTGCCACAGGCAGGGCCACCAACCTCCAGGCCTGGAGCTACACAAGGTTGCCCAAAGCCCCAGCCAACCTGGCCTTGAACACCCCCAGGGATGGGGCACCCACCCCCTCTCTGGGCAGCCCCTTCCAGCCCCTCACCACTCTCTCTGCACAGAACTTCCCCCTAATCTCTCCTCTAACCCTTCCCTCCTCCAGCTTCACTCCATCCCCCTTGTCCTGCCAGTCTCTGCCCTTTAACAAGCTGATTCCCCTCCTGTTCCTCTGCTCCCTTCAGGGACTGGAAGGCTGCAATGAGGTCCCCCCACAGCCTTCTCTTCTCCAGGCTGACCCAGCCCAGCTCCCTCAGCCTCTCTCCATGGGGAGCTGCTCCAGCCCTCTGAGCATCTCCGTGGCTCCTCTGACCCCTCTCCAACAGCCCCACATCTCTCTTGTCCTGGGGCCCAGCTCTGGACACAGGACTCCAGACAGAGCCAAACACCACAAGAAAACACATACAATTTGTGACACAAATGGATCAGTAGTGAAATATTAACACAGACTGGGGCTTCTGGCCAGGAAAAAACTCAAAAGGAAACTGAGCTTTTCAATAATTCCACTGTCTACCCAAAATCCCTCTGCTGTATTAGCAAGAGCTCTGCCTCCCAAGCCCTTAAGCCCCCAAGCATCAGGATTCTATCACACACAAATAAAAAAAGTCCACAAAACTCTTCTATTACAACAAAAATACCTCACACCAAGCAACAACAGCCCACTCTTCTCCAAGATCAGAAATGCAGCCTGCTAAATGCTACTGTTTTCCCTTCAATAGCTTGTCAGGAAAACAGGGAATACAGACAGGGATGATAACCAACCCCTCTGGAGTTTATACTCTCACCAAGGAAGCAAGAGAACTGAGTTCCCAGACCCCTTTAGGCTCACAGGTGCCTCTGTGATGTATGCTACAGAAACTGCTCCACAAGGAAGCAAAGAGAGACAGTTACAGATAAAAATCAAATGAGGAAAAGAAAATAGAATTGTGTTTAACAGGAGGGACTGATGTGAATCACTAATTTCAATCATGGTTTGGATCAGTCAGCAGGAAGCCCTGATTTAATCTCTTTTGACCTTATTTTGTACAGGGGTTTTAGTCCAAAGTTTGTGTCCAGTTCTGAGCTCCCTGGGATCAAACAGCCAGGGATCTCCTGGAGAGAGTCCAGAGGAGGCTGAGGAGATGCTGAAGGGCCTGGAGCATCTCCCCTGTGAGGAAAGGCTGAGTGAGCTGGGGCTGTTCAGCCTGGAGAGAAGAGACTGAGAGGGGATCTGATCAGTGTTTATCAATAGCTGAAGGGTGGGACACAGGGGACATGGGCAGCCTCTGCTCAGTGTCTGTGGGGACAGGACAAGGGGCGATGGGCTCAAGTTGGAGCACAGGGAGTTCCCCCCCAATGTGGGGAAGAACTTCTTCCCAGTGAGGGTGAGGGAGCCCTGGGACAGGCTGCCCAGGGGGTGTGGAGTCTCCTTCTCTGGAGAGATTCCAGCCCCGTCTGGACACCGACCTGTGTGCCCTGTCCTAGGGACCCTGCTTTGGCAGGGGGTTGGACCCCATGGGCTCTGGAGGGCCCTTCCCACCCCTGTGATTCTATGAAAGCTCTGTCCTCCCACACTGGTACAACATCTCAGTTTGGAACCACGTTAGTGGTCCTCAACTTTACTACTGTTTCCTACAGGGGAGGCTCTTACACATTCCTGCATGTGGTTGTGAAGCTATAACACAGCTTAATAAAAATACAAAGATTAAGAAGGTAAAAAAGGCTTATTAGGAGTGGTGATTAGATCATGTATTTCTTAAACATTATGTCCTGAAGCTGTTTGGAGCTGCACATTAAATCCAGAATTCAGTTAAACTCACAGAAATTTTAAACTCCTGAACTGAAAAGCAGCCCAGCAGTCAGAAAAAAAAGGAAGCTTTTAGCAGATATTACGAAGCTAAAGATGACTAATTAAAGCAGTGCCACACAAAGTTAATGAACAGATCTTCTGGTAAAAGCAACAACACTTTCAGAAACCCAGAAAACGCGAAAGCTCACCCAAAGAAATCCAGATGAGTCAGTTTAACCATCCACTGATAGCAAAGAGAAGAGGTCCCACCCCTCCTCTCCAAAACCAGCATGCTGCTGCTTCCCCTCCTGCCCACCCAGCACCTTAGGACAAGGATTCCAACTTTTAACCCAGAGAAATTCACTCTGCAGAAGGGAAAAACTGAAGTTCTTATTCCAACAAGTCAGAAAGCTGAATAACCTCAGTGGGGAGGAAGCAACTGAGGAGCTGGCATGAAGGTGCTCAACCACCCCCTTGAGAGTTGGGGAAACAGGACTGAGTTAGCTAACAGCTTCCTGCTGTCAGAGCTGTGCACACAACAAGGACACTGGCTGAGGAGAAGCTAAGGCTTGACATTTTTTGGAAGGAGGAATGTGTCATCCTCCTGTGGATCCCTGCACCTGGTTCTGCTGGCCTGTGTGATCCCCCACACCAGCTCCCATCTCTGCTGGATCTTTCCATTAGCTGATACAGCTGGTTACCCCACAGGGAGCTTCTGACTTCCTTCTAAGCTAGCATGGTAAAGCAGCCCATGGGAGAAGTTCAGAAAAGCAGGAGGAGCAGGATGTCCCCTTTCAGGCAGCCAGGAGCTGTTAGGCCACCTCAGCTGGTCTTTATCCCCCCTCAAGCCATAATTAAAACCAGCTTGAAATGCAAATCAAAAGCAGGGATCCTATGCCCCTACCTTTCCCACCCCACCTCTGACCACCATTCCCTGCCCAGGCAGCAGCCCTAGTACTGCTCTTACTCTTCAGCAAGTTAAAAAAAACCCCAAACACACACAAAAAACCCCCCAAAAAAACCCCAAACCAACCCCAAACCCACCACATCCCATTAATTTTGCCTGCTTGTCCTCCTGGGAAGTGGCTGTTGTGACCTGACCAGTGCATCCTACCATGGAATAAAATGAGGTACCAGCAGGAACTCAGCACTCCTGGAAATCACAGTGTGAGCAGAGCTGCCTCATCTTCTCCATACCAAATCTGACCCCAGCTCTTCAAGCTTTCAGAATCAGAAGATCTCCTTCTCACTTAACACTTTTATTCAAACATTACAGTGGCTGAATAAACAAAACCCATTCTCTTTCAACTACTAATCAGGCCTTTCAGTCAAGAATCTTTTCTTGTTGTATAAATACTCCTATTTGGGGGAAGAAAATACGTGTGTATCAGCATTTGCTCCACCACAAAGACTGAATAAGCAGCTTAAAGCAGGATATGGGGGATAGTCACAAAGCCTGAGCTCATCCTAAGTTAGAGATGTTTTCTGATTTATGGCTGGAACAATCTTCTAACGTGGTGGAATATCAGGACTTGGTTCAGTCACATCAGCGCGCTTCAAAATCAAATGAAACCCTAGCACAGGTTATTAACCCCAAATCTAAAGCTGGCTTAATATATATTCAAAATTCCTCCCCTCCCTTTTTTTTTTCCCCTCCCCTGTCTGTCCTGTATTCAAACTGGTAAGTAACACAAAAGTGAAACAGCATTTTTCTGTTAATTTAGTTTCACTTTCTGGATTAATTTACTTACTAACCAGGCTCAGAGCTCCAGGCTGAAGAGCTTTCCTGTCAGATTCAAAATGTTTCAGATTTATACAGGTCTGTATCTCCAGTGTTAGCCTAGCTGATCCTCTAGAACTCCAGGCTTTAGGATCCCTCCTGAAGGATGAGTTCCTGTGCGTTCCTTCATAAGAGTCAGGAGGAGATTTTTCCACTGGGGAGGGATGAGGAAGAGAGCAACAACAGCAGCCCCACCCTGCACCCACATTTGCAAACACAGGCTGGTCCCAGGCCCCTTGTCTGCTGAGACAGGCAAGTCCCAGGGCTGCTTGAATGAACAGCATCACACCGGGCGTTACTCGCCCAACACAACGCACCCCTCCTCCAGCACCCCCAGCACCTCACTGCACCCCTCCTCCAGCACCCCCAGCACCTCACTGCACCCCTCCTCCAGCACCCCCAGCACCTCACTGCACCCCTCCTCCAGCACCCCCAGCACCTCACTGCACCCCTCCTCCAGCACCCCCCTGCACCTCACTGCACCCCTCCTCCAGCACCCCCCCTGCACCCCTCCTCCAGCACCCCCCCTGCACCCCACCCCTGCACCCCTCCTGCAGCACCCCCAGCACACTACTGCATTCCTACTAAGGCACACCACTGCACCCCTCCTCCAGCAACCCCAGCAGCCCCCAGCACCCCCCTGCACCCCTCCTCCAGCACCCCCAGCACCCCTCCTCCAGCAACCCCCTGCACCCCTCCTCCAGCAACCCTCCTCCAGCACTCCCAGCGCCCCACTGCACCCCTCTTGCAGCACAACCCTCCTCCAGCACCCCCAGCAGTGGTTTTCAGTTCCTCCAGGCAGATGGCGATAGCAGAGCTTCGCTGGTGCTGCTGTGCTAACGAGGTTTCCCATCCTATCCCCTGTATGTTTTCTGTCCTAAATTCTGCCAGGAGCCACGTTTAAGCTCCTGGCTCAAATCTCTGAGAGCAAAGATGGTATTTTTGAAGATCTGATTGTTTCCCAACCCAGAGCACAGTGGTGCAGACAGCTCCACGGCTGAGAAGGAGCCTGAGCCAAGCCCACACTGCTGCTGCCACCCAACTCATCCCACAGGTGGGATCAAAGGGTTCACAGCCCCTTTATGCTGCTCCTGCCCCTTAACCTGAAATAAAGAAGCCAAAATAGGACAAAATAATTCACCTTGGCTTTTCTTCAGTAAAAGCAAAATGCTGAGAGGAGGGGAAAACAACCACAAAACCCCCAAAAGAGAGAAAGCTCTCTTCCTTTTTTAGTAAAATAGCAAGACCAGTGTGTAATAAAAGCCTTCCTGGTTGGAACAACGTCCATAAAGAGAGAAAACAAACTCCCCCTGAGCTCCATACCCCACTGGGTTTTTATTGCTCCCTGCAGCACGGATCCCCTACGATTCCCAAGGCTACTGGTGCTGTAAGGTTGATGTAAGGAGGTGAGAGCAAAGGATAGGAAGTCATTCAGCCTCTTGCCTGTGGCTCATCAGCTCCCACCACAAGAGAGCTCCTGTTTCACAATCACAGTGTTTAATGAACAAAACTTGCAAGGAATTGGTGAAACTTGAGACAAAGATCCCCAATGCCACGATGCCTCACATCAGCATGTGCCCCAGTATGTCTGTCCCAGCTTTACTGGTGGCAGGAGTTTAATGGCCACATTTTTTCAGCCAAGAAATTACTCAGGGATTCTCTACCCCTCAACATACAGGAATAAAACCCAGACTGGCAGGTTTTCTTCTAACTTTTAAGAAGTTAGAAGAATTAACTTAAATGTAATTAAATGTATTAATACATTTCATGGCAGTAACAGGAAGAACGCTTCGTTACAGTTGTCATTTGGGAGGGAAAGATGAAATAAATTTAAGTAAAAATTCACACATATTCAGGAATTTTAAGGGAAACAGGAAGAAACCTCATCTGTAAAATTCTAACCCTGATACCTCCAACCTCCCCAGCCTGGCTGGAAGAAACACAGCCCCCACAGAAGAGATTTATTTCTTCTTTTTTAAGCATCCCATCATTCAAATAAGCCTTTCCAATTCATTTGTCAACACTGCTCAAGCAGCAAATGACCCCAAGATTGGAATCTTCAGCTAACTTAAAGAAAACTTAATGAAATATCAATTCATCTGTCCTAACTTGCCTCTTAAGGAGGAAAAGAGCTGCTCTTCCACATCCTATCGAGCTGGACACATCCACACCTCAATAACCAAACACGAATCTCACTCGGCCTCACGCAGAAGAAAAGAGGTCAATAAACCTTCTCCCATTTCACAGAATCACAGGGGGTGGAAGGGACCTCAAGAGATCATTGTGTCCAACCCCCTGCCAAAGCAGGGTCCCTAGGACAGGGCACACAGGTTGGTGTCCAGACGGGGCTGGAATCTCTCCAGAGAAGGAGACTCCACACCCCCTGGGCAGCCTGTCCCAGGGCTCCCTCACCCTCACTGGGAAGAAGTTCTTCCCCACATTGGGGGGGAACTCCCTGTGCTCCAACTTGGGGCCATCACCCCTTGTCCTGTCCCCACAGGCACTGAGCAGAGGCTGCCCATGTCCCCTGTGTCCCACCCTTCAGCTATTGATAAACACTGATCAGATCCCCTCTCAGTCTCTTCTCTCCAGGCTGAACAGCCCCAGCTCACTCAGCCTTTCCTCACAGGGGAGATGCTCCAGGCCCTTCAGCATCTCCACAGCCTCCTCTGGACTCTCTCCAGGAGATCCCTGGCTGTTTGATCCCAGGGAGCCCAGCACTGGACACAACACTCCAGGTGGGGCCTGAGCAGGGCAGAGCAGAGGGGGAGGATCCCCTCCTGTGACCTGCTGGCCACACTCTTCCTGCAACTCCCCTGGCACAGTCCCTTCTGCCTTTCACAGGGGGAAGCTCTCCCTTCCCAGGGTTGCCTATAAAAGGCCTATAAATACCTATAAAAGGCTGTTCTCCTTTGTCTTTGACTACAAAAAGAGAGTAAAAGAATAGAAATAGGTCTGTTCTGTCCCCGGGCACCGGGGCTCCGCTCGAAGCCCCGGGGAAGCGGTTCTTTCACAGCGGGGCAGAGACAGGCAGTAGGAGGTAGGCTGAGGCGCATCCCTCTCCGCGCCGAAGGGGTTCCATGCCCCCAAGCCAGAGCCCCAAGCCCACCCCGCTTCCCACCATCCCCACACCCCCCCTGCCCGGCAAAGCCGAGCCCCGTGTCCCGGGGCCGGCACACACCCCGCTCCCTGCCCTCTTCCCCGCCCTCACCGCTCGGAGGCAGCGCCCCATCCCCCGCTCGTCTCAGGGCTCCTCTAGCATCCCACCGAAACCCCGGCTCCACGGCGGGGGGGGGGGGGGCACAGAGACCCCTGGGAGGCAGCCACCACCTCCCAGTGCCACCCTCGGGGGGGGGGAGGCGCCGCTCCCAAACCCCCGGCCCGCCCGCCCACCCCAAGCGGGCCCAGCGCCTCACTACCCCCCCCCCGCCCCTTCCCCCGCCCCAGGCGAAGCTCCCCGTCCCGGGGCAGCAGGCCCCGGAAGGGAGCTCACCGCTGCGCCTGGCCTGCGGGGCAGCTCCCCAGGCCCCGCCGCGGCCTCCTCAGCCCCACAAGTAACTTGCGGGACGCTCCGCCCGCCCGCGGCCCCGCGCAACAAGTTCCCGGGCAGGGCCCCCCCCCCCCACGCTCTCACCTCCGCCATGTTCGCTGCGCGGACGGGCCGGCGGGGGCGGCGGCGGGGAAAAAGGGAGAGGGGGAGGGAAAAGGGGAAGGGGGCGGAGAGCCGGGGAGGGGTCACATCGCCGCCGCGGCGGAGGAGGAAGCGGGGCCGGCGGGTCGCGGTCTGCGCGGCGGCAGCGGCGGCCGGGGAGCGGCGGAGGGAGGGAAGGAGGGAGGGAGCGGGGCGGGGGCACGCCGAGAGCTACGTCACCGCGCACAGGCTCCGCCGCACGCTCCCCCCGCCCCGGCGGCGCGCGGGAAGCCCGCGGCGCGCGTGCAGGGCCGCTCCTTCGCCGGCTCTCCCCGCCTGTCAGTCAAGGCGCTGGACACGCCCCTCAGCCCGATAGCCACGCCCCCTAAGCACACAGGTCACGCCCTCCAGCCCGCAGGCCACCCTCCAGGCCACGCCCCCTCCCCATAGACCACGCCCTTCCAATAAGCCACGCCCACATAGACCACGCCCTCCCAACAGCCCCACCCTTCCAACAGGCCACGCCCCACCCCAAGACCACGCCCCCTCCCCGGCCCCTCCAGGCGCAGGCCACGCCCCCAGCCCCATCCCCGGACATAGACCATGCCCCCAGCCTCAGCAGGCCACGCCCCCGGACACAGACCACGCCCCTCAATAGCGCACGTCCATCAATAGACCACGCCCCTCTCAGCCAACAGGCCACGCCCCCAATCAGCGCCGATACACAGGCCCCGCCCCATTACATAGGCCACGCCCCTCCAAAAGAGCCCCAGGCCACCGCCCCCTCTTCAGGCCACGCCCACCCAGCTGTAGCCACGCCCCCTGTGCAGGCCACGCCCCCTCCCTGTCAGCGCCCGCCGCCCCGCTCCGCGCCCCCCGGCCGCCACCGCTCTCTCCTCAGCAGAACCGGCTCCCCCGCGACCCCGCCTCGCTTCCCCCCTGCTCCCGCCGCTCCCTCCCCACCCGCGTCCCGGCCCGGCGGGCGGACTCACGCTGGGAGCCGCACAGGCGCGGGAGCTGCCTCAGCGGCGGCGAAGCACACGGCGGGAGCCTCGGGGAACGGGCGGCTCTCGGCCCACGGGGGAGAAGGCCGGCAGCGCCAGGGTGGCCCTGTGTAAAGGAGAGAAAAGCACCATAGTTAAACACAGCCGCGCAGCCCCCCCGGCCCCGCCGCTGGTGCCTCAGCCCGGCTGCCTCACCTGCCCGGGGCCGCGGCGGTCTGAGGGCTGCTACGGGGACACGCGCGGTCCTGCAAGGCAAAGGGGAGAGCTCCTGATCCGGGCGCCCGGCATCGCGGTGGCTCCGAAAAGCCAGGGATGGTACCGCCCGCCCGGCGAGTAGCCAGCCCTGCTCGGCGCCGGGGGAAGCCCGCGGCTGCGCTGCCCCGGCTCGCTGCCGGCCTGGGGCTGAGCCGCTCCCCGCCCGCCTGTGGGGCGCACAGCTCGCCCCGGGGCCGCGGCTCTCTCCCCAGCCGCTCCTCTGCCACCAGCTCTCCCACCGAGCCGCATTTTAAACCCGCTCCCCGCGGGGCGGTGCGGGGGGGGGGGGGGGGGGGGGAAGGAAAGCGCCCACGCACGCAACTCTGCTGACTCAAGCAAACGGGGAGGGGGGGAGAAACACCTCACCCCCCACCCAACCCCACCGGCCCCAAATCCCGGCATCTCCCCCCAAAACCCCACACCTGCCCCGCTCCCCGCCAGCGGGGCCGAGTTTTACGGCGGGGCGAAGGGAAGCTCCGGTCTCCCCGGGAAGCTCCGGTCTCCCCGGGCCGCCGAGGACCTTTGTGCTTCGGTGACAAAGGGGGAGCGGGGGCTGCCGCGGCCCTGACGGCAGGGGAGGAGCCCCGGGCCGGGCAGGGGGCGGGCACCCCGGGGCGGCGGGCAAGGCGAAGTGGGCGTTTGTGCGGCCCAGCCCCGGCGGGCACGGAGAGAGGGGCCGCGGGGATGGGGAGGCCGCGGCCCCGCGGGGAGGCGCCGGGTCCCTCCGCGGGCGCTGGAGGGAGGCTGGGGATGGAGGGGGGGGATGATGAGCGCTGCCCGCGTAGCGCTGCCCGGCCTATCGGCGGCGCCGTCCTTAGCAGCCAATCCCCGCGCCGCGTCTTGGGGAGCGCTGCCATGGTTACCGGCCGACGCCAAGGCCCGGCGCAGGGTGGGCGCCATGCAGGGCCCCGGCGGCGGAGGGCCGCGGCCTCCACTGTGAGTGTGGGGGACGGGGTAGGGCTTTCCCCGCGGAAGGGTTGGCCCGGCCCGGGGTCTTTCAGGCGGCTCCAGGCACGGAGCGGGGCGGGGAGGGGGTGGGTGGGCTCCGCCGGTGTCCCGCTCTGAGCGGGCAGCAGTGAAACCGGCCCCGCGGTCTCCTGCCCCGTTCTTACCAGAGCGGTTCCCGTGGCCGAGCTTTGCCCAGGGAAACCAAAGGCCAGTGGAGCATCATTCGGGCTTTTCCCCTGCGGCAGGCGTTGCCCTCACCCCTGTGCACCTCGCTCCTCTGGCTGCTGCCTGAGGAAGCCTCTGGGAATCCCAGAATCCCAGAATCCCCAGGTTGGAAAAGCCCTTTAAGCCCATCGAGTCCAACCATCCCTGTCCTGTGCTGACCCAGATCCCTGAGCACCTCATCTGCCCTCTGTTAAACACCCCCAGGGGTGGGGACTCAGCCCCCTCCCTGGGCAGCCTGTGCCACAGCCCCACAACTCTGCCAGGGAAGAACTTTGCCCTCCCAGCTGAGCTGACCCTGCCCTGGGGCAGCTTGAGCCCATTGCCCCTTGTCCCATCTCCTGTCCCCTGGCTGCAGAGACCCTCGCCCACCTCTCTATAACCTCCCTTCAGGTAGTTGTAGGTGGGGAGAAGGTCTCCCCTCAGCCTCCTCTTCTCCAGGCTCAACACCCCCAGCTCCCTCAGCTGCTCCTCAGAGGATTTGCCCTCCAGCCCCTTCCCCAGCCTGGTTGCCCTTCTCTGGACTCACTCCAGGACCTCGATCTCCTTCTGATGCTGAGGAGCCCAGAACTGGACCCAGCACTCGAGGTGCAGCCTCCCCAGTGTCCAGCACAGGGACTTCCTACCTTTGGGTGGAAGTCAAAGCACAGTCCAGCTGCCTGTTGAGATATCAGAGCTTCTTTCTTCCTTTCTCTCTCACCTGGTGCCTTTTTCTTCTCACCTTCTGTTCGCTTTATTGTCATCAGATCTCTTGGCCAAGAGCAATCCCTCCCCACACAGCACATCAAACCCCAAGAAGGGCTCTTCTCATGGTGAGAAGCCAAAGGAATCCCGTTCTCTCAGGCTTGTCACCCTGAAGGGCTTAAATCTTGTAAACCCTTCGTGGAAAGCTGAGGGAGAAGTGGTTTGGCGATTGGGTTTGGCTGCTTCTTGATTGAAACAGAGCTTGTGTGGCTGATTTCAGGGTGAGGTGTGGATCTGGAGCCAGTTCTGGCAGCCGGCGAACGAGCATCCTCAGTGGCATCAGTGCACACAGGGCAGTGACTTCCAGAAGGCAATCCACGACCTTGGATGGCAAAGCCAGGGACAGAGGGTCTCTTGTGGGTAACAAGTACACTGTACAGGTGAGAAGCTGTTTACACCAGCACTAAAACGCTCAGAAGGAGAGTTGTGGGTGCTGAAACATCATCAGAAAGCAAGAGGGAGAGGGAGGAGGAAAGGAGAAGCATGTCTGGAGCTGAAGAGCTGTGGAGACATGAAGTGATCCAAGAGAATCCAATCTGAAATGAAAATCATCAGTGGCCAAAATGAACCTGCAAGAATAGTAACTTAAAAAAAACCAAAAAATGAGTCACCATCCCTCCCTAATCAGAGAACTAATTGCTTTCAAATCTGTGGGAGATGTTGACTGCAGCACCCATAGGCCTTTACCTACACCCCAGAAGATTCCCACAGCATGATTTGAGGGTCCTGCTTAATGACCTTACTGAATGCCCTGCTGATAATAACATCCTCCCCCCTCCCCATCCTCCCTCCAGCAGAGTAATTCAAAAGAGGCATCACTGTTTGTCTCACTGCTTTTGCAGTCCCTGCAGTCACTCCATCGATGCTCCTGGTGGTCACTACAGAACAAAGAACCCAGGGAAGACAGGGTTTGACCAAGAAATAGCTCTGAGAGTGAGACAAATGTAGTTTTTCCAGGTATTTTTCAGCCATTTCTATAGAGTGAGTTCCAAATAGAATCACAGGGGTGGGAAGGGCCCTCCAGAGCCCATGGGGTCCCACCCCCTGCCAAAGCAGGGTCCCTAGGACAGGGCACACAGGTCGGTGTCCAGACGGGGCTGGAATCTCTCCAGAGAAGGAGCCTCCACACCCCCTGGGCAGCCTGTCCCAGGGCTCCCTCACCCTCACTGGGAAGAAGTTCTTCCCCACATTGGGGGGGAACTCCCTGTGCTCCAGCTTGAGCCCATCGCCCCTTGTCCTGTCCCCACAGACACTGAGCAGAGGCTGCCCATGTCCCCTGTGTCCCACCCTTCAGCTATTGATAAACACTGATCAGATCCCCTCTCAGTCTCTTCTCTCCAGGCTGAACAGCCCCAGCTCCCTCAGCCTTTCCTCACAGGGGAGATGCTCCAGGCCCTTCAGCATCTCCTCAGCCTCCTCTGGACTCTCTCCAGGAGATCCCTGGCTGTTTGATCCCAGTTTGCCCAGCACTGGACACAACACTCCAGGTGGGGCCTGAGCAGGGCAGAGCAGAGGGGGAGGATCCCCTCCTGTGACCTGCTGGCCACACTCCTCTTGATGCCCCCAGGGTCCCATTGTCTCTCTCAGCCCCCAGGGCTCACTGCTGGCTCATGGCCACCCTGTCACCTACAAATAAATCCAGGGCAAAGGTGACAGCCCTCTAAGGCTGAGCCCAAAAGGGAGAGCAGGAATGTACCCCCCCTCTTGCCACTGGTGTATGTTCAGCAGCATTTGCAGAGGTGTGTGGGGGGGTTATCTCTCTGCTCTGTCACCTTCCCACCTGGATCAGGAAACTCTTTTTGATCCAGATAAGAGAAAATGGCTCATCACAGTCTCTTGTTTTGGGGTACACAGGGAAATTAGTGTCATTTTTTTCCATATTCAGGTTTTTGATGATGAAGGAAAGGATGTGACACCCCACCCACTCTTCTGTTTGGATCCAAACAGAGCTGCACCCAGGAAGGGCAAGCTCTCAGCACCAAGTGCTCACTTTGGGGCCACAGGAGCTGGTTTCCTTGCTTCTTTTCCTCTGCTTCAGGCATCAGGAGTGAATACCAGCTTAGGCTCATTCCCAAGGTGAGTCAATGAGCTGTCTCTCAGACCCTGTCTCACAGGGTTCCTCTCCTGCAGTGGCTGCACATCTGCTCTGCAGAGATACCCAGTGCAGGGCTAATAATTACACTCTGTCCTCAGACTACAGAAACACACCTCTTGGACTTGTCATTTAAGTTGTAGAGAAGTAATAACAAATGGAATAAGTGGAATTTATTTCACTGTGAGGCTGAGGGAGCCCTGGGACAGGCTGCCCAGGGGGTGTGGAGCCTCAGTGCAAAGGGAATAAACTTGAGCTGTTTTCTCTTCAGGCTGGCAAATTCAATTAAGCCATGCAAAAGAAGGTAAGTAACTCTTTGTGTTTAAAAGGAGACATAATGAGCCCCATCCCTTTACCAGACAGTGTGTACACATTCTGTATCTCCAGGCCTGGAGGTTGGTGGCCCTGCCTGTGGCAGGGGGTTGGAGCTCTGTGATCCTTGGGGTCCCTTCCAACCCAGCCCAGTCTGGGATTCTATGATTCAAATCATATGGAGAGGAGATGCTGTTTATTCAGTCAAAGGGACTAAAAGATGAGCAAAGTCAGCACTGGGTGGGGGGAAAAAGCCCCAAAGGAAAGCTGTGTTCTGTGTCAATGTCATTGTGATTGCTGAGAAGAGGAGATGATTGCTCTTGGAGAACCACCTTTTTGTCAGGCTTCCTAGGGTGGCTATCCTGAGGGGTAATCCTAAAGGTAGGGGTGGACCTACCTAAGTGGGAGTAACCTAAAAATACAAGTTACCTCCTGCAAAATAAACACATCCTCTTTGGAGACCAGAGCTCCTCATTTAAAAGAACCCAACATGAAATGATCCAACATTGGTGTTAAATACCAAGCTTTAAAATTGCCTTTTTCAAATGCCTGTTGGATGGTTGGAATGGCTCACACTGAGCTTCTGAGGAAGGGAAAGATCTGCTGATGGTCTGCCCAACCATCCTTAAGTTTTGGGTTTTACTTCTAGTCATCACAGCTCTCCCCTCTGTGAACCTTACCTGATTTTCCATCCCCTCTGTGACTGTTACCTGGTTTCACAGAATCCCCAGGTTGGAAAAGACCTTTGAAGATCATCAAGTCCAACCATTCCCATCCTAAACTAAACCAGATCCCTAAGTACCTCATCCACCCTTTATTTGAACACATCCAGGGAAGGTGACTCAGCCCCTCCCTGGGCAGCCTGTGCCACAGCCCCACAGCTCTGCCAGGGAGGAATCTCTTTCCAATGTCCAATCTAAACCTGCCCTGGGGCAGCTTGAGCCCATTGCCCCTTGTCCCATCTCCTGTCCCCTGGCTGCAGAGACCATCGCCCACCTCTCTGCACCCTCCTGGCAGGGCAGGGGAGGTGGGGAGAAGGTCTCCCCTCAGCCTCCTCTTCTCCAGGCTGAACACCCCCAGCTCCCTCAGCTGCTCCTCAGAGGATTTGCCCTCCAGCCCCTTCCCCAGCCTGGTTGCCCTTCTCCGGACTCGCTCCAGGACCTCAATGTCCTTCTGATGCTGAGGAGCCCAGAACTGGACCCAGCACTCGAGGTGCAGCCTCCCCAGTGCCCAGTGCAGGGGCACAATCCCCTCCCCAGACCTACTGGCCACACTGTGTCTGACACAAGCCAGGATGCCCTTGGCCTTCCTGGCCCCTGGGCACACTGCTGGCTCATGTTCAGCCTGCAGCCACCCAACACCCCCAGGTCCTTCTCTGCCTCACAGCTCTCTAGCCAGTCCCCCCCCCCAAAAATTTCCTATCCCCTCTATGACCGTCACCTGATGTTTTTAGCAAGCTGACCCCTTCCAATGAGTCTCATGTGCATTTCAAAGCCACTTCAGCACATGCAAAGCTCTGAACTCTGGCTGGGAGCAGTGCTGCCCGTGGCTGTGTTACCACACAGCAGATAGCCACGCTTCACATTATTATCTGCCTCCCATGAGTTGGGGAGCTGCACAGCTCCTTTCCCCTCAGCTGCTTGGTGCCTCAGGATATCATAGAATCATAGAATGGTCTGAGTTGGAAGGGACCCCAAGGATCACAGAGCTCCAACCCCCCTGCCACAGGCAGGGCCACCAACCTCCAGGCCTGGAGCTACACAAGGTTGCCCAGGGCCCCAGCCAACCTGGCCTTGAACACCCCCAGGGATGGGGCACCCACCCCCTCTCTGGGCAGCCCCTTCCAGCCCCTCACCACTCTCTCTGCACAGAACTTCCCCCTAATCTCTCCTCTCCCCCTTCCCTCCTCCAGCTTCACTCCAGCCCCCTTGTCCTGCCAGTCTCTGCCCTTTCACAAGCTGATTCCCCTCCTGTTCCTCTGCTCCCTTCAGGGACTGGAAGGCTGCAATGAGGTCCCCCCACAGCCTTCTCTGCTCCAGGCTGACCCAGCCCAGCTCCCTCAGCCTCTCTCCATGGGGAGCTGCTCCAGCCCTCTGAGCATCTCCGTGGCTCCTCTGACCCCTCTCCAACAGCCCCACATCTTCCTTGTACTGGGCCCCAGCTCTGGACACAGGACTCCAGCTGGGGCCTCACAGGGCAGAGCAGAGAGGGACAATCCCCTCCCTGTCCCTGCTGGATATGCTGCCAGAGGGATTCTTCCCTTTCAAGTCTCTTTCAAACCATTTCATTATTTGCTTTCCTAAGCTGCCTGTGACTCCTTTCCCAGCACAAGCATCCCTGTGTGCTGTTCCAGCCCTCTGTGGCTTTGCTATCCTGCTAACAGCCCTATTTTTGCCATGCTTTGCTGCCTGATGCCTGGACTCTCACAACACTAATTCTGCTTCTTTCTTTCTCCCTGAAGGACAGGCAGAAGCAGCAGCACATCTTTATCAAACACATCAATGGCTGAGTCTGTGCTGGATGAAACAGCAGACCCTGGCTCCCAACGAGACCCAACTGCTGGTGGACCTGGTAAAGAGCACACCCTGCATGATTCCAGGTGTAAACTGGCCTCTGGAGCTCTGGGAGACTCTGTGCTGGGTGGATTTGAGATGCCCAGCACTTCAAAGGAACTCAGTGCCTCACAAGTTTTGGCTCCTGCTCCTTAGAATACTTTTTTTTACACTTAATTTGTCTCCTTTTGGATTTCAAGCAGAGAAGATCTCACTGCTGAACCTCAGGGGATTCTTTTTCAGATGTGGAGGTGAGGCAAGAGGAGGTGAAAGAAGAGCTGACAAAGGAAGACTTAGATAAGAGAGTGGACATCTACCTCACAGGGACTGAAACTCTCTGGATGCTGGATATGTCCCCTGGGATGGTGTCTGTGGAATCAGAAGATGCCAGCAGAGTTCGGTATGTCTGTGGGTAGTTGTGTACGTGCCTGTAGTGTGCTCAGCACACCCCAATCCATGCAGGTCACAGGAGGGGATCCTCTCCCTCTGCTCTGCCCTGCTCAGGCCCCACCTGGAGTGTTGTGTCCAGTGCTGGGCTCCCTGGGATCAAACAGCCAGGGATCTCCTGGAGAGAGTCCAGAGGAGGGACACAGAGATGCTGAAGGGCCTGGAGCATCTCCCCTGTGAGGAAAGGCTGAGGGAGCTGGGGCTGTTCAGCCTGGAGAGAAGAGACTGAGAGGGGATCTGATCAGTGTTTATCAATAGCTGAAGGGTGGGACACAGGGGACATGGGCAGCCTCTGCTCAGTGTCTGTGGGGACAGGACAAGGGGTGATGGGCTCAAGTTGGAGCACAGGGAGTTCCACCCCAATCTGGCGAAGAACTTTTCCCCAGTGAGGGTGAGGGAGCCCTGGGACAGGCTGCCCAGGGGGTGTGGAGTCTCCTTCTCTGGAGAGATTCCAGCCCCATCTGGACACCGACCTGTGTGCCCTGTCCTAGGGACCCTGCTTTGGCAGGGGGTGGGACCCCATGGGCTCTGGAGGGCCCTTCCAACCCCAGCAGCTCTGGGATTCCTGCTGATCACAGGGTCCCAAACAGGCTGTTCCTGAGTAGGTTCAGCATCCTGACCTCTGCCAATTCCCATTTCACTTTGGCTTAAATCCCTCTTGGGCTTGATCCTCTCTTGCCAAGAGAGCCTAAAACTCCTTACAACTCCACCTCCTTGACCAGCCTCATCCCCTCTTCCATGGCTCAGTTAAGGCAGGCTGGTGAAAGCAGGGGACAGTGACAGGAGAACGTGTGGGATACAGGGGGGTAGGGAAGATGGGGAGGTGTGGGTGGGGTACAGGAATTCCACTGCTTAATCTTAACAAAACCAGTAAGAAATTGCAACTCCCCACACTGCCTGTTGTGTGTAGCTTTCCAGCCAACTGTGTCTTGATAACAAGGATGCAAACAACCTAAGCTGGCCTTGACTCCCTCAGAGGCCTCTCACAGTGCTGGTAGCTACAGAAACCTCACCCACCACCAGTGACCTTGTCTGTTCAAATACCCCATCTCCTCTTCTTTGCATCCAGTGTGTTTCCACTTCAGTCACCTCCCCAGACTACCCCAACCTTTGGCAGGGAGTCAACCCTGAGCACATTGGGGTTTTGGCTTACTCCCAGGGCCTGAGAGGGCCAGAGCACAGCCAAGTTCTGTCTGTGAGGGCCATCAGAGTGATAAACTTGTCACACAGCTCTTGTAGGCACAAGCCCTGAGGCCTGACCTGCAGCTTCCTGCAGTCAGCAAGCCAAACAGCTCATCTTTTTTACTGAGAGAGTTGTGAGGGCTGGAACAGGCTGCCCAGGGAGGGGCTGAGTCACCTTCCCTGGGTGTGTTCAAAAAAAGGGGAGATGAGGTGCTCAGGGATCTGGTTTAGTTTAGGATGAGAATGGTTGGACTTGATGATCTTCAAAGGTCTTTTCCAACCCAGGGATTCTGTGTGTGATCTGAGTCTTTTCTGGCAGCACACACCCAGAGCTCATGGGAGGACCCCAACCCTCACTGCCTGTGCATCAGGGGGGTGTGAGTTTGGGGAAGGAGGCAGAGGAAGAGCATCCTATGATTCAGGCTGAGCTGGTGTCCACAGCACGTACTGCCAAGTGCCTGGGAGGAGACAGAGACACCCAGAAACCTGTGTGTGGACTGAGACAGGGTACAACCCACCCCTGCAGTTAGAACACTGAAATCACAGAATCCCCAGGTTGGAAAAGACCTTTAAGATCATCAAGTCCAACCATTCCCATCCTAAACTAAACCAGATCCCTGAGCACCTCATCCACCTGTCTGTTAAACACCCCCAGGGGTGGGGACTCAGCCCCCTCCCTGGGCAGCCTGTGCCACAGCCCCACAACTCTGCCAGGGAAGAACTTTGCCCTCCCAGCTGAGCTGACCCTGCCCTGGGGCAGCTTGAGCCCATTGCCCCTTGTCCCATCTCCTGTCCCCTGGCTGCAGAGACCATCGCCCACCTCTCTGCACCCTCCTGGCAGGGCAGGGGAGGTGGGGAGAAGGTGTCCCCTCAGCCTCCTCTTCTCCAGGCTCAACACCCCCAGCTCCCTCAGCTGCTCCTCAGAGGATTTGCCCTCCAGCCCCTTCCCCAGCCTGGTTGCCCTTCTCTGGACTCGCTCCAGGACCTCAATGTCCTTCTGATGCTGAGGAGCCCAGAGCTGGACCCAGCACTCGAGGTGCAGCCTCCCCAGTGCCCAGTGCAGGGGCACAATCCCCTCCCCAGACCTACTGGCCACACTGTGTCTGACACAAGCCAGGATGCCCTTGGCCTTCCTGCCCCCCTGGGCACACTGCTGGCTCATGTTCAGCCTGCAGCCACCCAACACCCCCAGGTCCTTCTCTGCCTGACAGCTCTCCAACCAGTCTCCCCCAAGCCTGTACAGCCAGAGTCCCTGCAGAGCCCCAGGGCTGGACAGGCTGGAAATGTACCTTGCTGTCTCTCAGCCACGCTGCCTTTTGCTCTCAAGCCATGAGAGCTGTGTACTCCTGACCTCTGAGCCCCACCAAAGGTGGTTGGAGTCAGGATTCTTCCTGATGCTGATGCCTACTGGTTTAGAGCAGCATCACAAGGTCAGAAATACCTCCTGAAAGAATCACAGAATCACAGGGGTGGGAAGGGGCCTCCAGAGCCCATGGGGTCCAACCCCCTGCCAAAGCAGGGTCCCTAGGACAGGGCACACAGGGCGGTGTCCAGACGGGGCTGGAATCTCTCCAGAGAAGGAGACTCCACACCCCCTGGGCAGCCTGTCCCAGGGCTCCCTCACCCTCACTGGGAAGAAGTTCTTCCCCACATTGGGGGGGAACTCCCTGTGCTCCAACTTGAGCCCATTGCCCGTTGTCCTGTCCCCACAGACACTGAGCAGAGGCTGCCCATGTCCCCTGTGTCCCACCCTTCAGCTATTGATAAACACTGATCAGATCCCCTCTCAGTCTCTTCTCTCCAGGCTGAACAGCCCCAGCTCCCTCAGCCTTTCCTCACAGGGGAGATGCTCCAGGCCCTTCAGCATCTCTGTGTCCCTCCTCTGGACTCTCTCCAGGAGATCCCTGGCTGTTTGATCCCAGGGAGCCCAGACCTGGACACAACACTCCAGCTGGGGGACAATAAGTGAAATAAACCCAACAATCCAAACCCCCCTGAGCAGTAAACCCATGACATGGAGCATCATCTGTTAAACCTGTGGTTAACTACACTCAGAAGTTGAATTTAAATGTCTTTTTTTCCCCCCAGAATGTCAATAAACAGTTTTGTTTGTTGTTTTCCCCCCCCAAGGGAGAGGAACAGGATTTACACTGAGCTGTGTGAACACAGACCTGGTAATGATCGCTATGTAGCAAAGCCCATGCAAACCCTGAAGGGAGCTGTGAAGGACAAGGAAGTGCAGTGTGACAAAATCACAGTGGAAGACAAAGGTAAACTCCCTGAGCACCTTACAGGAGAGGGGCTTTAGTAGGAACAGTCTCCCTTTACTGCACTGTACCCTTGGGCTCGTTATTACATTTAGTTTACTTAATAAACACTCCTTTGGGACAACTCTAGCCCCCAGCTGGACTGTGGCGTCTCAGAACACTCCCTGCACACAGGCAGGATATTTAGGAAAGGGTTCTTTCTTTCCTGCCTTCCCCTTCTCCTCTCCTCTCCTTCCCTTTCCCCTTTCCCTTCCCTCCTTTCCTTCTCTTCCCGCATCTCCTCTCCTCTCCTTCTTTCCTTCTCTTCCCACCTCTTCCCTTCCCTTCCCTTCCCCTCTCCCTTTCCCATTTCTCTTCCCTCCTTTCCTTCTCTTCCCTCCTTTCCTTTCCTTTTCTTTTCTTTCCTCCTTTCATTCTCTTTTCCTTTCCCCCTTTCCTTCTCTTTCCTCCTTCCCTTTCCTTTCCTTTCTTTTCCTTTTCTCCTCTCCTCTCCTCTCCTCCCCTTCCCCTTCTTTTCTCCCTTTCTTCCTTTCCTTTCCTTTCCTTTCCTTTCCTTTCCTTTCCTTTCCTTTCCTTTCCTTTCCTTTCCTTTCCTTTCCTTTCCTTTCCTTTCCTTTCCTTTCCTTTCCTTTCCCTTTCCCTTTCCCCTTTCCCTTCCCTTCCCCAGCAGAAGCTGTTTCCTCAACGTTGACCTCCAGAGCTTTACACTGAGGTGGGCTGGCATGACTTGCAGTGCCCCTTTCTACCCCCCCAGTGCCTGGACATGGGCACCCTACACTGCAGTGGTCCCTCTGCTAGCTGAGAGTGCTCCTCAGGGGGCAGAACACCCAATCCTCAGCCCCACTCTTGAAACATGAAAGGACACAGTTCCCTTTCCCCCTCCAAACTGTTCAGTGAGGCTGGTTTCTAGTTCTGTTTGCACAGTGCCAAGAGGAGAACCTCTGTTAGGAGACCTAAAGCCTTGGGGAAGGCAGAAAATCTCAGCAGTCTCACAAGAGAGAGGCAATTTTACAATTTCACAGAATATTCCACCTCAGTGCTTCAAAACCCTTCCAGCTCTGGGTTTTGGGGGTGTGTGCTGAGCTTTGCTGCCTGTTGGATGTTTCCTTGTGTGTGGGAGGACAAAGAAAACCATGGGGAGTGCTGGTTCCAAACATCTTTCCTTGCTGCTGGTTAGTGTTTGTGCCATGAGTGAACAGAAAAGAAGTAAACCAGAGATTAATCTGACTTGAAAACATCCCTTCCCCTTTTCTGTGTGCCACGAGCACCAGCAGGGCTCATCCCAGCCCCACCTGGAAATGCTGAGTGCACAGAGGCAAGGGTGCAGGGTGGTGTTGTGCTGGGAGATGGCCCTGCTGAAGGGAAGCCACGCACCAGGAAGGCTCAAGGAATTTTAGGGGTTGGAAGGGACCTCCAAAGATCACAGAATCAGAGAATCCCAGGGTTGGAAAAGCCCTTTAAGCCCATCGAGTCCAACCATCCTTGTGCTGACCCAGATCCCTGAGCACCTCATCTCCCCTCTGTTAAACACCCCCGGGGTGGGGACTCAGCCCCCTCCCTGGGCAGCCTGTGCCACAGCCCCACAACTCTGCCAGGGAAGAACTTTGCCCTCCCAGCTGAGCTGACCCTGCCCTGGGGCAGCTTGAGCCCATTGCCCCTTGTCCCATCTCCTGGTCCAACCATCCTCCAGTCCAACCCCAGCGATGCTGCTGCAGCTGCTGCCATCACACAGGCCTGATGCTTCAGCCTCATCCAACCCTCAGTTGGTGTCAAAGCCTCATGTAATGAGGGATTGGATGCTCCCTCAGTCAGTTTGCAGATGACACTAAACTAGGAGGAAGTGTTGATCTGCCTGAAGGTGGGGAGGCTCTTCAGAGGGATCTGGACAGGCTGGACCCATGGGCTGAGCCCAATGGGATGAGGTTTAACAAGGCCAAGGGCAGAGTGCTGCACATGGGACAGAACAACCCCCTGCAGCGCTACAGGCTGGGGGAGACTGGCTGGAGAGCTGTCAGGCAGAGAAGGACCTGGGGGTGTTGGGTGGCTGCAGGCTGAACATGAGCCAGCAGTGTGCCCAGGGGCCAGGAAGGCCAATGGCATCCTGGCTTGTGTCAAAACCAGCGTGGCCAGTAGGTCTGAGGAGGGGATTGTGCCCCTGCACTGGGCACTGGGGAGGCTGCACCTCGAGTGCTGGGTCCAGTTCTGGGCTCCTCACCATCAGAAGGACATTGAGGTCCTGGAGCGAGTCCAGAGAAGGGCAACCAGGCTGGGGAAGGGGCTGGGGGGCAAATCCTCTGAGGAGCAGCTGAGGGAGCTGGGGGTGTTGAGCCTGGAGAAGAGGAGGCTGAGGGGAGACCTTCTCCCCACCTACAACTACCTGAAGGGAGGTTATAGAGAGATAGGTGATGGTCTCTTCAGCCAGGGGACAGGTGATGGGACAAGGGGGAATGGCATGAAGCTGCCCCAGGGCAGGTTTAGATTGGATGTTAGGAAAAAATTTGTTACTGAAAGAGTTGTGAGGGCTGGAACAGGCTGCCCAGGGAGGGGCTGAGTCACCTTCCCTGGATGTGTTCAAAAAAAGGGTGGATGAGGTACTGAGGGATCTGGTTTAGTTTAGGATGAGAATGGTTGGACTTGATGATCTTCAAAGGTCTTTTCCAACCTGGTGATTCTGTGATTCTGTGATTTCCAGGGATGATGGTCACTGCCTGGGACATGTTTGACTCCTTTAACCCATCTGAAGCAGAACCCCCATCACAAGTGGGGAGCAGCAGAGTCACAACATGGAAAAGCAGCGAATCTCACACGACTAAAGAGGATGATCAGAGCACACCCATCCCCATCTCTTCTGATGGAGGTGACAGCTTTCCAGGTTTACATTTCTGCCATCTTTTCATCCTTTCTGACCACACCTAACCCTTGCTCTGCCCATGTGGCACTGGGAAGAGAGTTTCCTAAAGACTCTTGCACAGGTCTGTGCTGAGAGCTTTTCAGTGCAATGCCATCATCAAGGGGCTAAGAAGTTTCCTCCCCACCTGCAAAAACCACACAAGTATCCCATCATACTGCAGCTTTGAGCAATAAAAGCAAATAAAGTAAGAAAACAAATCTAGGGGAAGTATTTTCTGACAACAACAGATCATAGAATCATAGAATCAGAGACTGGGCTGGGTTGGAAGGGACCCCAAGGATCACAGAGCTCCAAACCCCTGCCACAGGCAGGGCCACCAACCTCCAGGCCTGGAGCTACACAAGGTTGCCCAAAGCCCCATCCAACCTGGCCTTGAACACCCCCAGGGATGGGGTGTAATACTTCTGTGCCTTTTACAGGTGGGGAGGAAACTTCTTAACCCCTTGAATTTTTCCATGCCAAATATTATCACATTAAACCTGTTTCTTTCAGGCAGCACAACTTCTGTGATGCTTTTGGAAAGTGTTGTCCTAGCCAGAATGCACAAAGAGGAGGAGGAACGCTGTTCAGAAGCTCTGCTGGCATCAGAAACCTTCCAGCAGCATCTATTCTTCATGGAGAGGGTTCTGATGGAGAATATTTTCCAGCCCAAACTTGCAGCTTATCGGCAGTTCCCTGTCCTTTCAGGTTTGTTAATTATTGGCTCCCCTGTTTTCAGCACATAGAGTTTTGTCCCTCTTTGAATGTCCTTACAGACAAGTCAGTTATGAAACAGGCAAAGGAAATGAAAGTTTATGGGATGTTGTGCAGTTTCACACTCGCTTTCACAGACATCCTTACCATACCTGGTGGAAAAATTGAGTAACTGAGTTCTGAGCTGCCTCATCTCCCCTTCACTGAGAGTTACTCAAAATATTAGTCAAACTTCAAAGAGTCACAGAGCTCTAGGGGTTGGAAGGGCCCTCCAGAGCCCATGGGGTCCAACGCCCTGCCAAAGCAGGGTCCCTAGGACAGGGCACACAGGTCGGTGTCCAGACGGGGCTGGAATCTCTCCAGAGAAGGAGACTCCACACCCCCTGGGCAGCCTGTCCCAGGGCTCCCTCACCCTCACCAGGAAGAAGTTCTTCCCCACATTGGGGGGGAACTCCCTGTGCTCCAGCTTGAGGCCATCGCCCCTTGTCCTGTCCCCACAGACACTGAGCAGAGGCTGCCCATGTCCCCTGTGTCCCACCCTTCAGCTATTGATAAACACTGATCAGATCCCCTCTCAGTCTCTTCTCTCCAGGCTGAACAGCCCCAGCTCACTCAGCCTTTCCTCACAGGGGAGATGCTCCAGGCCCTTCAGCATCTCTGTAGCCTCCTCTGGACTCTCTCCAGGAGATCCCTGGCTATTTGATCCCAGGGAGCCCAGACTTGTTAGGATACAGATTAACTCTCCTGCTCCTCCAGCCAGATTTGGCATCAGAATGCCTTTTACAGGGTTTTAAAATTTATTTTATATGGAAACCACTGGTAAGCAGAAGTTTTAGCCTGAGAGATGCTCAGTGTCTAACAAAGCATGTTCACTGCAGACTCTGAGAGGCATTTCCTCTTACAGTACATTTTACCTTTGATAAGAGGCTCCAATTAGCACGGGGATTAAAGAGGAGGAGAAAGAAGGCAGCTCCAGGCTGTGCTTCCTGATGGTACCTCTTCATTCCAGCCAGGAGGACTTTGCTTCTGACAATTGCTGCAGTCTTATTGACCCTGGTCTGAGATCAGTTTATGATTTGCATGTTGTATAAAACAAAGGAGTAGGTAAATAAAGAAAATACTCAGCAAACAGAGTCTACAATTACCCTCCAGTCCTAATTTTCCCAGCTAACGAGCCACTTACTGCAGCATCATGTACCTTAGCCATGGTGTTTCAGCCACCTAAGGGTGGCTCTTTAAAATTAGCCTTTAAACTTGGAAAAAAATCCATCCCTGTTTAAATAGATTTTAACACATGAGGGATTAGAAACACTCCTGGTGGGGGGGTGGGTGTGAATTCCTCACTTGTTGCTGAGTGGCTAAATGCACTCATTGAACACTCAGAGTGTAACTGGCACACTACAGCCTGATCCAGCCCTTCAGCCACAGTGTTGGGATGTCTTAATTCCTCACATCCTCATCTATTTTCCTGCAGAATCTGTGCTGCAAGGGCAGGTTTTTGTTTCCTCCTGATGCCAAGGAGCAGAGTTTGAGAAGTGGAATGTTCCTACTCACTCTCTATCTTGTCTGTGCATTTTAGATCCTGATGTCACATCAGACACGAGTGGTACAGTAGAAGCTGTGGAAGAAGCTAAACAAGAAGAGCATGGCAAGGAAGAGGAGGATGAGGAAGAGCAGAAGGAGGCATTCATGGACCCATCAGTTCTGCCAGATCTAAATAAAACTCCAGAAGAAGTTGTCCCTCCCAGGCTGGAGCAACTGTGGTCGTACATATGTGACTTAACCAAGGGTCACAGCGTGAGCTGCATGGCTTGGAGCAAAGTGAACCCAGTGAGTTACCCACCTGCTTCTTCTAAGCTGTTTATAAAAGGGTTTAAGCAATTAATAAGCTCCTGGGTGTGATGTGCTGTGTTGGGAGGGATTGCTCTTGGCCAAGAGATCTGATGACAATAAAACGAACAGAAGGTGAGAAGAAAAAGGCACCAGGTGAGAGAGAAAGGAAGAAAGAAGCTCTGATATCTCAACAGGCAGCTGGACTGTGCTTTGACTTCCACCCAAAGGTAGGAAGTCCCTGGACTGGGCACTGGTGAGGCTGCACCTCGAGTGCTGGGTCCAGTTCTGGGCTCCTCACCATCAGAAGGACATTGAGGTCCTGGAGAGAGTCCAGAGAAGGGCAACCAGGCTGGGGAAGGGGCTGGAGGGCAAATCCTCTGAGGAGCAGCTGAGGGAGCTGGGGGTGTTCAGCCTGGAGAAGAGGAGGCTGAGGGGAGACCTTCTCCCCACCTCCCCTGCCCTGCCAGGAGGGTGCAGAGAGGTGGGCGAGGGTCTCTGCAGCCAGGGGACAGGAGATGGGACAAGGGGCAATGGGCTCAAGCTGCCCCAGGGCAGGGTCAGCTCAGCTGGGAGGGCAAAGTTCTTCCCTGGCAGAGTTGTGGGGCTGTGGCACAGGCTGCCCAGGGAGGGGGCTGAGTCCCCACCCCTGGGGGTGTTTAACAGAGGGGAGATGAGGTGCTCAGGGATCTGGTTTAGCACAGGACAGGGATAGTTGGACTCGATGGGCTTAAAGGGCTTTTCCAACCTGGGGATTCTGTGGGCTTGGAAAGTCCATCCTGGCTAAAGCATCCCCCAGGAGAGCTGTGCAGCAGAGAAGAGATCTTCAGCTGGAGCTACATGAACATCCACTACCCCACACTGGTGTTTAAACCTCATTTAGTTCTGAAACAACTCCTGGCCAAGAGTGATCCCTCCCAACACAGCACATCAAACCCAGGAGCTTATTAATTGGGAGGGATCTCCAAGATTCAGCCCTGCAGTCAGGTAGGCTGTCTTTGCATCCCACTCTCTGTCCTGCCACAGAACCAAATCACTACAATCCTCCCCAGGTTGGGCAGCTGCATTAGGCTTCTCCTATGAATGTGTCCCCACAGCTTTACCTGGGCCAGAACATGTCACTTCAGCATGGGCTGCCACCTGAACAACAATGTTAAGAGAACAGTGTGAAGTTAATGGACTGTTACAGAATTGGAAGGTGAAATTTAAAGCCCTGCTGCTAAACTTTGTCACCACTGATGGAGTTTATTCATGATAGAGTCATAGAATCACTTAGTTTGGAAGAGAACCTTTAGAACAAGTCCAACCACAGCCTGACCCTGCCCAGCCCACCTCTAGATCATAGAATCCCAGACTGGTCTGGGTTGGGAGGGACCCCAAGGGTCACACAGCTCCAACCCCCTGCCACAGGCAGGGCCACCAACCTCCAGGCCTGGAGCTACACAAGGTTACCCAGGGCCCCATCCAACCTGGCCTTGAACACCCCCAGGGATGGGGCACCCACCCCCTCTCTGGGCAGCCTGTTCCAGCCCCTCACCACTCTCTCTGTAAAGAACTTCCCCCCAATCTCTCCTCTCCCCCTTCCCTCCTCCAGCTTCACTCCAGCCCCCTTGTCCTGCCAGTCTCTGCCCTTGAACAAGCTGATTCCCCTCCTGTTCCTCTGCTCCCTTCAGGGACTGGAAGGCTGCAATGAGGTCCCCCCACAGCCTTCTCTGCTCCAGGCTGACCCAGCCCAGCTCCCTCAGCCTCTCTCCCTGGGGAGCTGCTCCAGCCCTCTAATCATCTCCGTGGCTCCTCTGACCCCTCTCCAACAGCCCCACATCTTCCTTGTACCCCAGCTCTGGACACAGGACTCCAGCTGGGGCCTCCCCAGGGCAGAGCAGAGAGGGACAATCCCCTCCCTGTCCCTGCTGCCACCCCTCTGCTCATGGAGCCCAGGATCCCATCGCCCTTCCCAGCTGCCAGAATCATGTCCTCAAGCACAACATCTCCACACCTTTTACATCCCCCCATGGATGGTGACCCCACCAGCTCCCTGGGCAGCCTGTCCCAGTGCCTGACAGCCCTTTCAGTACAGAAATTCCTCCTGAATATCCAACCTAAATCTCACCCAGTGCAATTTTAAGCCATTAAAAAGCCATGATGTGTTGGATGCCACAGCTTTGTTTCTAAGGAATCTCCCAAGAAAGTAGAATTCATCAACTCCAAGGATAAGATACATAACAACAGGTGGTGATTTCTGAGCAGCCCAAGTTCACTCCATTTCAGTGGAGGTGAGAATGACTCAGACATCTCCTCTTTCAGACTAAGGCAGGGCTCAGTTTTTCCAGCAGAGCTCTCTTACAGCCCCAACAAAACTAACAGGTGGAGGGAAGGTAAAAAGCAGGTGAGGCTGAGAAACAGAAACCCAGTAAGATTGTCCCAAGGGGGGAAATTAAATAGAGAGAAAACCCTTTCATGATGTTAGTACACCAACCCCCCAGATATATTCTAAAGCTGGACACATTTTATAGACTTCCCAGTGAGGGTGAGGGAGCCCTGGGACAGGCTGCCCAGGGGGTGTGGAGTCTCCTTCTCTGGAGAGATTCCAGCCCCATCTGGACACCGACCTGTGTGCCCTGTCCTAGGGACCCTGCTTTGGCAGGGGGTTGGACCCCATGGGCTCTGGAGGCCCCTTCCCACCCCTACAGCTCTGTGATTCAGTCTTAGCATTATAGTGGGGAAAACCTCTCATTTTAAAGCCTTAGTTCCACAAAGCAGTGGTTTGTGTAGGAAAAAAAAAACCCCATGAAGTTGAAGCCTAAAATTTTCTTACCTGTGCTTATGGACAGGGAGAAACTGAATTCTTTGGGCCCCAGCAGAGAGATGAAAGCTGTGGGTTTGAGGTGGTTGCTGCAGCTTCTTGCACAGCCAGTGCTAGGAGAAAAGTAGAAGTATTATTTTATGTCCCATTAAATGCTGCATGTTAAACCTGGGCTATAGAATCACATCCAGTCCTCCCTGGAAAGGGACATATTTTTACAATGGCTGGGAGGGAGCACTGCAGACACAAGTGATGCTGCCCATGAAAGCACTTCCAGTTGAACCAGTTTCCAGTGCTCCTGGCAGCTGATGTTCCATTCTCCTGTGGTGTTTGTGGGTGACAGGGGCATCGCTTTTCAGACTGTACACTGAGAGCCACCCTCACCACAAAGTCACCTCTCAGAAATACACTCCTGAGCTTCAAGTTAACCCCAGATACATCTGTTATTCTGTGCTTTCAGGATCTTCTAGCTGTTGGCTATGGAGCATTTGACTTTAAAGAACAGAAGACAGGCTTGGCTTGCTGCTGGTCGCTGAAGAACCCCATGGTAAGGAGCTGCCACTTTGGTTGCTTCCCTCTCATGCATTTCTCTGCTTCTTCAGTTCATGCTGCTTTATTCATTTCCTCTTCCTGTTTCATTTTACAAGACCTAAGGCTGAAGGTCTTGTAAAGCTGAAACCACAGCCTTCTGGGAACTGGGTTTCAATTCAGTACCCAGCAGTGCACTCACATCTTCACCCTAAGAACGTGTGGGTGGGCAGGAGCTTAGTCCCTGTGTCCATCCACCCTCCTGACTGGTGCTTCCCAGAGAGGTGCTGGCTGTACTGGTGGTTTGGTAACACCAACAACTGGTCACAGGAGTTAAACTCATCACCCACAGCCCACCAAACAACTAACAGATGGTTACAGCCCTTGGGTAATACCATCTATGCCAGGTCACTTCACAATGCAGCTCCCTCTATCCCATTTTCAATCCCCACAGCGACCTACCCAAGCCTGTAAATCCCTTTTTTGTTCCTCCTGTGGGTAGAACCAGGTGCTTAAAAATGATTTTCCTGGGCTGGAAAAGTCTTGAGCACAGTAAATGCAAAAAGAAACTCAATTACCTTTTGTTTTCCAAAATCTAGAGGCCAGTTGTTCAGTACTTCCAGACTCTCTTTACAGGAAATATCTGTGTTCCACGTTTAAGGATTATCCTTTCCACTCCATTTTCTGTTGTGCCATGAAATTCTCTGAGGCTGAAGGAAATAATAAAGCATAATTAAATATAATTATCTCATCCACCTTCTCATTAGACTGCCAAACAGACAGGAGCTGCCACAGATACAGCAGTTACACCCTTGCACCTCCATCTGAAACATGATCCTTTTTAAAGTAGCCACTTTTCCCCCAAAAAAAAAGTCTTGGAAGGGGCAAAGCAAGACATTAAAAGTCACCTGATGGACATCAAAGCACACAGCCTGAGTGTGAGTCCTTCTACAAGCTTCACTTGGCCAAATTTGTTGTCTTAGACTACTATAAATCATGCAGAGTCAAATCTTTGAGGAGTAATTATCACCTCAACAACCAAATACTCTCCTAATCCTGGGCAGCACCGTAGCCCCCAAGTCCTGAACATTAAGAAATAAGACCTGGCATGGGCACTGAGATACAGCTCTTGGCAAACTAACACTCTGCTCTCTCCTTTTGCAAGCTCTTGTGGTTTTAAGGGTTTAATTTCATAACAGAGCTGAAGACAGAGACCCCAACGCTGCACCCACATCGCTGAATCTTGGGGCACTTGGGTTTTTTGGGGTGTTTGGCTTGGACTAGACCCATCTAACTTATTTTACAGCATCATATTTCTGGATTTTCCTGGATTTTATCAGTCCTAGCAAGAAATACACCACACCATTCAGACTGTAGTGCCTTAGTTCTCTCTAGAAGTGGTTGCTACAGTCATCAGTGCTCGAACTTTCCAGCAGAGCCTGGGAACTGGGTAGCCAGTGCTGAGAAAACTGAGGGGAAACAAGAAATAACTTCAAATATTCTTGTGTTTTCCTACTGGTCAGTGGCCAGAGCGTATTTTCCAGTGTGAGCATGGTGTCACTGCCCTGGACTTTTCAATGGCAAGCCCAAACCTGCTAGCAGTTGGAATGCACAGTGGTTCTGTGGTGATCTATGATGTTGGGAGCTGTCAGGATGCTGCGCTGTTGGACAGCAGGTAAGGCTGGGATTTCCTGCCTCCTCCCAGCCCTGGTCACCTCTGAGAGAATCCCAGATGGTGAAATACCACCAGTGAGTTTGTGAGGCCTCTGTTTTTACAGGAACTAAACAAAATGTAGCTCATAGGATGGGTATTGCATCTTCCATCAGCAGAGGGGTGGCAGCAGGGACAGGGAGGGGATTGTCCCTCTCTGCTCTGCCCTCCCCAGCTGGAGTCCTGTGTCCAGAGCTGGGGCCCAGTACAGGAAAGATGTGGGACTGTTGGAGAGGGGTCAGAGGAGCCATGGAGATGCTCAGAGGGCTGGAGCAGCTCCCCATGGAGAGAGGCTGAGGGAGCTGGGCTGGGTCAGCCTGGAGCAGAGAAGGCTGTGGGGGGACCTCATTGCAGCCTCCCAGTCCCTGAAGGGAGCAGAGGAACAGGAGGGGAATCAGCTTGTTCAAGGGCAGAGACTGGCAGGACAAGGGGGATGGAGTGCAGCTGGAGGAGGGAAGGGGGAGAGGAGAGATTAGGGGGAAGTTCTGTGCAGAGAGAGTGGTGAGGGGCTGGAAGGGGCTGCCCAGAGAGGGGGTGGGTGCCCCATCCCTGGGGGTGTTGAAGGCCAGGTTGGATGGGGCCCTGGGCAACCTTGTGTAGCTCCAGGCCTGGAGGTTGGTGTCCCTGCCTGTGGCAGGGGGGTTGGAGCTGTGTGACCCTTGGGGTCCCTTCCAACCCAGCCCAGTCTGGGATTGCCAGCACGATGGGAGTTTCCAGGTAGATAATCTGCAGGATTCCTGTTACTTTCAGGTCTGATTTGTTAGATTCCACATCCAGTAGCTTTGATTTAGTTCAATATTTATCATTCATTTAGCTGGGTTATTATTTCAGAAATGAAAGAATATCCACAACTGAGAGGCTCAGGGGAGAGTAACACTCTGGAGAAGTAAGGGCTGTGAATACTCAGGGGTGTTGCACTTCCCTAATTTCCAACTTTTCTCAGTATCTTCCAGTTTTGGCTGGAAATGCCTCAGGTGGACACTCAGTATTCACAAATACAAGTTTTCCAAGCAGAATTGCAGACACAGAAACATATGGTAATGCATAAACACCCAGAGGGGCCAGCTGGACTTTCCCCATCCACCTCCTTACACTGACACAGCCAAGCCTGTGGACACTGCCCTTCTCCCTCTGTGCTGCCATCAGTCTCCATTCTGATTTCTGCTGATAAACACTTACTTACATTGCTTAAATCCCACTTATTTGGGGCATGACAGTCTCTGCACTGCTGCTGTGTGAAGAAAGGGACCTTTCCATCTGTTTTGGCTCAGAGATGAGTACCTCACTGATGATTTTAGAAATGCATCAAGCTATCACCATGTACCATTTCATACTCCACATACTAACTAGGATGATTCTGCCCCAGAGAATAAATAATCATGGGAGACCAGTGGTGGGTTTTGGTCTTTTCTCACTGATTCCACGTGCCAGAAACAGAGAGAACATCAGAACAGGTCAGGGATAAGCAGGAATGATGAAGAAAGAGAGAGAGAAGAGGTGATCAGAGAGAGGTTTGCTTTGCAGGCAGCTCCCCATGCCTCATGCACTCTTGATTGCAGGTTGATTTTATGATCAGGGATCAATGAAAGGTGTGCCCTGAACTAAATAACAAACATATCTGATAAAAGAAAAGGTTTCCTGGAGAAAAAGAATAATTTTTTAGGTTTTCCTTTTCAAGAAAAGCTAAACAACATTTCTGTGACAAGGGTTGATGGTCATGATGAAGGGGAAGGGTTGGTGATGGTCATGATGAAGGGGAAGGGTTGGTGATGGTCATGATGAAGGGGAAGGGTTGGTGATGGTCATGATGAAGGGGAAGGGTTGGTGATGGTCATGATGAAGGGGAAGGGTTGGTGATGGTCATGATGAAGGGGAAGGGTTGGTGATGGTCATGATGGAGGGGAAGGGTTGGTGATGGCCATGATGAAGGGGAAGGGTTGGTGATGGTCATGATGGAGGGGAAGGGTTGGTGATGGCCATGATGAAGGGGAAGGGTTGGTGATGGTCATGATGAAGGGGAAGGGTTGGTGATGGTCATGATGAAGGGGAAGGGTTGGTGATGGCCACGATGTAGGGGAAGGGTTGGTGATGGCCACGATGTAGGGGAAGGGTTGGTGATGGCCACGATGTAGGGGAAGGGTTGGTGATGGCCACGATGAAGGGGAAGGTTAATTATTTTTCAATTCTACTGTCTTGTCTGTGTTTGTCTATGACTTATCATGCACATTTTTTTGTCCCAGTGAATCTTTAAACAAACACACAGGTCCTGTGTGGCAGCTGAGGTGGGTGGAACAGGACAGAGGTACCTCAGGAGATGGCAAAAGGGAGAGACTGATGTGTATCTCAGCAGATGGACGAGTAACCGAGTGGTTCATACAGAACAGACTCGACTGCAGGGGTAAGCATTCCCCCCACAGCTTTTCTGCTGGGGGAAAACACCTGGAACTGCAGTTGCTTTGTTGTACTTCAGGTGATGTGCTGTACAGCAGTTACCATGCACAGACCATTTAAGAGCTGTGGAACATACCAGAGAGCCATGAGCTATGCACAGCACTGTCACACCCCAACTGACCAAACCTCTCGCTGTCTGCACAGATCTGATGACAATAAAACGAACAGAAGGTGAGAAGAAAAAGGCACCAGGTGAGAGAGAAAGGAAGAAAGAAGCTCTGATATCTCAACAGGCAGCTGGACTGTGCTTTGACTTCCACCCAAAGGTAGGAAGTCCCTGCACTGGGCACTGGTGAGGCTGCACCTCGAGTGCTGGGTCCAGTTCTGGGCTCCTCACCATCAGAAGGACATTGAGGTCCTGGAGAGAGTCCAGAGAAGGGCAACCAGGCTGGGGAAGGGGCTGGAGGGCAAATCCTCTGAGGAGCAGCTGAGGGAGCTGGGGGTGTTCAGCCTGGAGAAGAGGAGGCTGAGGGGAGACCTTCTCCCCACCTCCCCTGCCCTGCCAGGAGGGTGCAGAGAGGTGGGCGAGGGTCTCTGCAGCCAGGGGCCAGGAGATGGGACAAGGGGCAATGGGCTCAAGCTGCCCCAGGGCAGGGTCAGCTCAGCTGGGAGGGCAAAGTTCTTCCCTGGCAGAGTTGTGGGGCTGTGGCACAGGCTGCCCAGGGAGGGGGCTGAGTCCCCACCCCTGGGGGTGTTTAACAGAGGGGAGATGAGGTGCTCAGGGATCTGGTTTAGCACAGGACAGGGATAGTTGGACTCGATGGACTTAAAGGGCTTTTCCAACCTGGGGATTCTGTGGGCTTGGAAAGTCCATCCTGGCTAAAGCATCCCCCAGGAGAGCTGTGCAGCAGAGGAGAGACCCTCAGCTGGAGCTACATGAACATCCACTACCCCACACTGGTGTTTAAACCTCATTTAGTTCTGAAACAACTTGTTTCCTGGCTAATAACAATGTTACCCAGAGTGGATGATGAAGAAAGCCAAGGGGGGAATCCCCAAACCCCAACAGCAGTGTCATTTCAGCTGTGTTACTCACATCTGCTTTGGGTCAGACCCCAGGGCTGGTTTCCTCTGCGCCTTGGTCAGCTCACCGAGAGCATCTCCCGAGCCCAGGACTCTGGTGTCCGTGCTGCTCCTCTTTATCCAGCTGAGCATTCCCTCCACAGAGCATCTCAAGAATCCAGGCACTTGCCTGCATGGCTCACCAAGGTCACTTTGAGGAGAAAGGTCCAGAATCCAGGAGTCAGAAACCACCACGTATGGTGGTTATGCCCCTTCTGCAGAGGTGGAGACCACGCAGAGCAAACCTGGCACACGGCTCAGGGCATCACAGCACACAGCAAGCCCAGTGCCCTGCATCCTGACACCTCCACCTCTTCAGAGGGCTCTCACTGCCAAACTCATTCTGTCCTTTGTACGTTCTGGATGAGTGATAAATGGGTCAACCCAACTTTGGCTACTCCTACCTTTCTTTCAGGAGACAGATGTTTATCTTGCTGGAACAGAAGAGGGACATATCCACAAGTGTTCCTGTTCCTGCCAGGAGCAGTTTCTAGAGACCTACAGAGGCCATAAGGTGGGTGATACTTTTTCCATGTAACCACAGCAGAAACTCTTTGTCACATTCACAGGTGTAATATTTTCTTTCCTTATCTTTAGTGAACAAAATGCCTGCAATAAAAGGAATCTACAGTTCTTTTCTCACATTAAGAATTAATTTGTATAGTGTAATGCCATATAGGGTTACTTTCTACAACACTAGGAGGATTTTTTTGAAGCAATTTATTAAAGCTGGTGCTATAAACTGTTTTAAAGCTTTAGTTCTGGCTTTACTTTAAGAAAAAAAAAAAAAAATCAAGCAATAGTCTGACTGTCCTGGAAACCACAGTTAAATAGCCTGACCTCTGGGAGAAAGCCAGAGGAACTTTAACAGCACCTCTTCTTTTGAAAGTCTTTGCTTCATCCCAGAAGATGCCCTTTCAGCACTGGCTTCTCCTAACAGAGTCACCAGGTTGGAAAAGCCCTTTAAGCCCATTGAGTCCAACCATCCCTGTCCTGTGCTAAACCAGATCCCTGAGCACCTCATCTCCCCTCTGTTAAACACCCCCAGGGGTGGGGACTCAGCCCCTCCCTGGGCAGCCTGTGCCACAGCCCCACAACTCTGCCAGGGAAGAACTTTGCCCTCCCAGCTGAGCTGACCCTGCCCTGGGGCAGCTTGAGCCCATTGCCCCTTGTCCCATCTCGTGTCCCCTGGCTGCAGAGACCCTCGCCCACCTCTCTGCACCCTCCTGTAGACAACCTCCCTGACAACCAGTGAAGGGACAGAATCAGCCACATGCTTTTTATTCCTAAGATCTCTCCTGTCTCATCACACCTGCCACATCCTCATTCCCTATGGGTCCCCATGAAACACCACTGGGTGTGCTGTTCAGGTCAGAGGACAGTCGAGGAGTTCCACAGAAGGTCACTCTTAAAAACCATCCCATGAGGCTGTAGCTCCAGACTAACACACAGTTCTCTGTTTCTCCCCAAACACCGAGGGTCCTGTCTACAAGGTCGCTTGGAATCCCTTCAGCACTGACATGTTCCTAAGCTGCTCTGCAGACTGGAGCATCAATTTATGGCACCAGGAGTCCCAGACACCCCTTTTAACTTTCAATTCTGAAGCCTCTTTCGTCTATGACATCGTGTGGTCTCCAAAATCAGGCTTCATATTCGCAGCAGCGAATGAAAGCAGAGTGGAAATCTGGGATCTTCGTGTCAGCATGTAAGTAATTAACTTCTCTTGAAGAAGATTTGGAAAGCAAATGGCACAAAGGCTACAGGTTATAGAATCATAGAATGGTTTGGGTTGGAAGGGACCCCAAGGGTCACACAGCTCCAACCCCCTGCCACAGGCAGGGCCACCAACCTCCAGGCCTGGAGCTACACAAGGTTGCCCAGGGCCCCAGCCAACCTGGCCTTGAACACCCCCAGGGATGGGGCATCCACCATCTCTCTGGGCAGCCTGTTCCAGCCCCTCACCACTCTCTCTGCAAAGAACTTCCCCCTAATCTCTCCTCTAACCCTTCCCTCCTCCAGCTTCACTCCAGCCCCCTTGTCCTGCCAGTCTCTGCCCTTTAACAAGCTGATTCCCCTCCTGTTCCTCTGCTCCCTTCAGGGGCTGGAAGGCTGCAATGAGGTCCCCCCACAGCCTTCTCTTCTCCAGGCTGACCCAGCCCAGCTCCCTCAGCCTCTCTCCATGGGGAGCTGCTCCAGCCCTCTAATCCTCTTTGTTATCACAGAATCACTGTCCTTACCAGGTCATGGCAGCTCCTCACCATTTGCTCTCTTAGTTACTGAGGGTATCACAGGTGGAAGTTCTTTTGTAAAAGCAGGTGGTGGTCACCAGACCTGTGAGGGAGAGAGGAGGAGCTGGGTGCCTCAGGGAGCTGACAAAAGGAAAAAAGGCTTTTATTCCTGTGGGAAATCATAGATTTTTAGCCAGAGCTAAAAGGGGAAAAAAAAAAAATCTTACAGAAACAAAACCTTGAGAAAACTGAGCTACTTCAGGCCTTTCCTAAAGATAAGATGGTCAGAGGTTCAGACATGACTCATGTTTCCCCCTCCCGTACAGGCAGCTCTCATCTCACACCCCACTCGTTAACCCTGTCCTTGTGCTGCTGCTCTGGACTGTTTAATGTTAATGACAGTGTGGAGGCAGCAGCAGAGTAGCAGCCCTGCCAAATCTTGTGGCAGCAAAAAGTGAATTACTCATACAATACAACTCGTATTAACCACCCCCTATGTTAGGCAACGGGACAGATTTCAGGCAGCCAGGATATCTTATAGAATCCCAGACTGGTCTGGGTTGGAAGGGACCCCAAGGGTCACACAGCTCCAACCCCCTGCCACAGGCAGGGCCACCAACCTCCAGGCCTGGAGCTACACAAGGTTGCCCAGGGCCCCATCCAACCTGGCCTTGAACACCCCCAGGGATGGGGCACCCACCCCCTCTCTGGGCAGCCCCTTCCAGCCCCTCACCACTCTCTCTGCAAAGAACTTCCCCCCAATCTCTCCTCTCCCCCTTCCCTCCTCCAGCTTCACTCCAGCCCCCTTGTCCTGCCATTATCTACCCTTTTAAAAAGTTGATTCCCCTCCTGTTCCTCTGCTCCCTTTGGGTGCTGGAAGGCTGTATTTTAGAAATGCTACATCTTAGTTAATAGCAGCCAGGATTTTTCTTCTGGCAACAAACTGCTGCCTCACTTCCTGGGTTTTAAGCTCATCTGCATCATAAATAGCAAAATGGGCAGCATTTATCAGGCCTGCATTGCTGCTAGAGCTCAGGGATGGTCCTCTCCAGGCAGGCATGCTGCTACCTGTGCCATCACTAATCCTTGCCTCCGTGGGGTTGCAGCCTGAACCCCGTGGGCTCCTTCCTTGCCAGCCCAAGAGGGAAGCACAGGGCTGTGCTCTTTGCCCTGAGCACCGACTGCCTGCTCGTGGGAGATGCTAACGGAGAAGTCGGCGTGTTCCAGCTGCAGAACCTGGCTGCTCCTGGCAGGGAGAAGGTAGGGATGGCTGGGAAGGGGGGGTGGTCTGCTGAGGCTTGTGTGCTTGATGGCACTTGTTCCTCAGAAAGGGGTTTCTGCTGATGATCTAGCTAGTAATCAGTCTGATAGGCTTCCATAACCAGATTAAAACCCGAGGTGGCTCCTGCCCTTGGGTATGCCATACTGCTAGAGAAACTTCAGGAGCACTCAAGTCAACATTGAGCTTCAGGTTTCACCTGGTTGCAAATCCAGAGGTTCTCCACAGCTGGATTTGGCAGGGATGCTCAGGCAAGGGCAGGAAGGTGGACATTCCTCTGGAGGTGACTGCATTTGGCACTACACCTTTGCCTGCTGGCAGTGCAGGAGGGACGTGCCCTCTCCTGGCCACTGACCAGTCTGACTTCTCGGTGTCAGCAAACCTGTTAGCCCTTCAGCTCACTCTGTATTGTCCTTAATCTTAGACACCACTGCTTATCCTGGTGAGAGCCTTTCTGTCCTTGATGCCCTGTGAGAATTGGGCTTGCCCTACAACTAGGTTCCTTTCCAGTTGTCCCATTCCATCATCTCCATGTCAGCAGCAGTATAAAAGCCAACCAATGTCATCTGTGACCCCCTTCAGTTGAGTTCTCCATAAATCCACAGTCCTTTATCCCAAAGCTCCCCATGGCCTTTTCCTTGCATGGTACAAACTCCTTCTACCAGCCTGGATGCTCCAGCACCAGGTGGGTCCCTCCTCCAGGATCTGTCTGCAGACACCACTCCTTTCTCCTTCCAGCTCAGTGAGCAGCTTTGCTTTGCTGGACTCAGGTCCCCAATTTATTAAGTGAAATTTTAAAAGTCCCTTTGGAGTTTTGTGAAGTTTTAAAAGTCCCTTTGGAGATGCACAGTACAAAATGCTAAACTTTAGTTGGAGGGAAAGAAGATACCAATGTTACCCTAACCTTCACTCTCAGGGTATTAACCATTCCTGATTGCACTTAGAGATTCTGGTAATTACCAGCCTCGTTTGACCAGGGCTATAAATCACAGAATCCCCAGGTTGGAAAAGACCTTTGAAGATCATCAAGTCCAACCATTCCCATCCTAAACTAAACTATGTCCCTAAGTACCTCATCCACCCTTTTTTTGAACACATCCAGGGAAGGTGACTCAGCCCCTCCCTGGGCAGCCTGTGCCACAGCCCCACAACTCTGCCAGGGAAGAACTTTGCCCTCCCAGCTGAGCTGACCCTGCCCTGGGGCAGCTTGAGCCCATTGCCCCTTGTCCCATCTCCTGTCCCCTGGCTGCAGAGACCCTCGCCCACCTCTCTGCACCCTCCTGGCAGGGCAGGGGAGGTGGGGAGAAGGTGTCCCCTCAGCCTCCTCTTCTCCAGGCTGAACACCCCCAGCTCCCTCAGCTGCTCCTCAGAGGATTTGCCCTCCAGCCCCTTCCCCAGCCTGGTTGCCCTTCTCTGGATTTGCTCCAGGACCTCCATGTCCTTCTGATGGTGAGGAGCCCAGAACTGGACCCAGCACTCGAGGTGCAGCCTCCCCAGTGCCCAGTGCAGGGGCACAATCCCCTCCCCAGACCTACTGGCCACACTGTGTCTGACACAAGCCAAGATGCCATTGGCTTTCCTGGCCCCCTGGGCACACTGCTGGCTCATGTTCAGCCGCAGCCACCCATCACCCCCAGGTCCTTCTCTGCCTGACAGCTCTCCAGCCAGTCTCCCCCAGCCTGTAGCGCTGCAGGGGGTTGTTCTGTCCCATGTGCAGCACTCTGCCCTTGGCCTTGTTAAACCTCATCCCACTGGTCTCAGCCCATCGGTCCAGTCTGTTCAGATCCCTCTGAAGAGCCTCCCCACCCTCAGGCAGATCAACACTTCCTCCTAGTTTAGTGTCATCTGCAAACTGACTGAGGGAGCATCCAATCCCTTCATCAGGGTCATATCCTTCTCAGAGAGGAGCTTAGGTGCAGCTGGATTCAGTCTCAGTCCCAGACTTGGTCAATGGTTTATGTCTAAAGGATTATCTATATGCAATCAATCCTTTCTATTTCTTAGCTAAGATCACAAATTTTAGTGCACTTATTCCCAACTCACCGAGGATCTGTTTGGGATCTGTTGCAGCAAGGATCCTCTGGGCCTCAAGGAGTAACCTTGAGAGGTGTCCCTTTCAAGGGGAGGTCCTGATGTGCAGCCTGCTGTCATCTCAGGAGAGCTCCAAGGGCTCCTGGGCTGCTCACTGTTTATGGAGTAAGATGACTGGCTCACAGTTATATTTACAAACCACCCATAGATGCCAGTGGACACTGCCCAGGGCTCTGTCTGGGTGGACACATCAGCAGAGATAGCCCCTGGCTAGTCTGTTAGCTGTCTTCCTGAACTCACTGAGACAGACACAGACATCACAGTCAACACCAGTGGTTATCAAACAGTGCAGATTCACAGGAAGCCAGGAAAAGATGGGGGCAGTGGGGGAAGCATCCTGTCACACTGCTCTTTCCCCCCCCTCTCTTGTTTTACAGGTAGACTCCTTGCGTGACATAATCAGTCCTGCTGCAGCCATATGATCCCACGTCCCAGCTGGTAAACAGCAAGAGAGACTTTGTGTGCTGTTCACATAAACTGTTCATTCTTTCTTCAACCAATAAAGTTTCTCTTTGGAACCAGAGTGGTTAGAAACTTCATTCAGATGCTCTGAATCTTCCCCTGGGAGCACCCCCCTCATCGGGCAAAGAGTGGGAATACACAGCCAGCTGCCCCCACAGTGCACATGAGGTAATGGAAGGGTCTCCTGAGTCTCTTTTCCCTGGGTCTTTCCTCCTTGGGTTACTCCAAAGGCAAAATTGCCAAAATCGAGAGGCTGAGGGAGCTGGGCTGGGTCAGCCTGGAGCAGAGAAGGCTGTGGGGGGACCTCATTGCAGCCTTCCAGCCCCTGAAGGGAGCAGAGGAACAGGAGGGGAATCAGCTTGTTCAAGGGCAGAGACTGGCAGGACAAGGGGGCTGGAGTGAAGCTGGAGGAGGGAAGGGGGAGAGGAGAGATTGGGGGGAAGTTCTGTGCAGAGAGAGTGGTGAGGGGCTGGAACAGGCTGCCCAGAGAGGGGGTGGGTGCCCCATCCCTGGGGGTGTTCAAGGCCAGGTTGGCTGGGGCCCTGGGCAACCTTGTGTAGCTCCAGGCCTGGAGGTTGGTGTCCCTGCCTGTGGCAGGGGGGTTGGAGCTCTGTGACCCTTGGGGTCCCTTCCAACCCAGCCCAGTCTGGGATTCTATGAAAATCACCTCCTTTGTAAGCCAAAGTCCTCACAAGGCATCGCCTGCACCTCCCCTGTGACACCACACAGCAACGAGTGGGCTTTCTGTGTGATCCCCCATCTGCCACCCCCTGGACCATGCCGGGGGGGAGAGCCAAGCTCAGAGTGCACGAGGTGCTCCTGCCAGTGGAGCTCCATCCTCCCACACCAGGCAGGAGCTGAGACAGACTTTTTCCACCCCGACAACTGTGGATAACATAAAAAATAATCACAGTTTAAATCCATTCTGCTCATATTGTCACCACCCTGAGAGCTCCTCACACAGGAGTCGTCCAACCCTGCAGCAAGGATTGGAACTCTGGAAGGCAGATCCGTGCCTTTGGGGGTCTCAGCACCCCCTGGCAGCTGGAGAGCTGGGAGCTGTTGGGAACACTTGCCCAGGCCTGTGTTGCTGGTTGGAAGCAGGTAGCATTGGGCTGTCTATGCTGTCTTTTTTTGAGGCAGATCAGAAGAAACAGGTTAAAAACCCCACCCAATGATACACAGGCTGGACCATGGTGTCTGAGAGGGTTCTTAGAGGCTCTCAAGGTGGAGCATCTCCACAGACAAGCAATTAAGGAGAAGCCCCATCTCAGGAGCTCGGCAGGGCAGCGTGCAGCCTACTCACTGATGGAGGCAGCAGCTGCCTGCTCACGAAGAGGCCGCCACAGGCCAGGCCCGTGTGTTTTATGGACACCCTCTTAGCCTGACCATAAACCCCCGACATTTAACACCTCACTGAAGTTAAAGATCATTTGGGATGCATTAACTTTCACTTCCTTCTCCGATCTGCCCATCTGAGGGCGAGTGTGCAGGCTCACCCTCCACATAAAACCCATCTTCCTGGGGTTCAAGGAAACACACCCATTAAGGTGAGTCACCCGTTAATCATTAGTACAGCCCCGAACAGAATACACCGTCTCCTGCCCATCAGTGGTCACCACTGTTTGCTTACTGGTGCTACTGGTAAAGAACAAGCTTCCTGTCAAGGCTGTAGCACCTCGTAACTCGCCCTGCACCACTAATTAACTGCAACGTTATGGTGCTGGAAAAGGCTGGTGGTGCTAGGAAGTGCTAAAGATCTCCAAAGCTCCTCGTGCATTTTGTTCTTAAACGTGGGATTTCTGGCCTTGTAATGGACAAATTTGCTTCTCAAGGTGTTTTATAGGAAGAATTTATTATAGAAGCTTGTGGCAACCACAGGCAACAATATCCATGGCAGCACAACAATCAACTCAGCCCAGGGCCCAGAGCACAGCAACGCTGCTCTGTGGGGCTTTAGTGAATCCACACCTGTCTGCCAGATGCTACCAAAAGGAAAAGGACAGCCAGGATGCTGACCTGCAACTCTCCAGTGCTCAATCTAGAGCCAGTCCCCTCTCTTTCCTGCACCTTTGTGGACAAGGGCCATGTCCAGAGGCCTTGCTGCAGCCACATGAGCTGTGCAGCCACACTGGAGCTACTCCACTGTGTCCAGGTATCCACAAGGCAAGCACACTAGGAAGCACGGTGAGGCACATGCAGGTTTGGCCACCAACATTTGCCACAAACCCCCTCAGTACATTATTTTCCAGTGAGTCTCTGCCCGGCACCATCAGATGCTTCCCCTGAAGCATCCACAGTTGCCAGCTTGACACAGGGATGCTTGGCAAAACAAGGCCAGAGTGATGAAGAGGCACACAACCACAGGCATCACCAGGAGCTCTTAACCAACTCCCTTTTAGTTTAGGGCCATCAAAGGAAAAATAGACCCAACATTGCTTAAACTCTGCTAACGGGCAGGACTGGGCAACAGGCTGTGGTAGCAGAGCTGTGAGAGATGCACACACAGACAAGCCCATTGTCTACAAATCGAGTAATAAACACTCCTTCACGTCTGCAGAACATACACATTAATGGTATTGATCTAAGCCTGTACCCTATAAACCTGTTATACTGCCCGTGTTCCTATAGCAAAGCAGTTACACTGTCTTAAGGAGTCTTTAATACCTGACCAAAACACCCCAGAGCACTTCAAACGTTACCAGAAACCAGTGATTCACTTGTTTTTAGCAAACATTAAGCCACCCTCAGAACGAGCCGCTGCTCAGCGGAGCGGATGGGCAGGCAGCATAAAAGAGAGGATCCCAGCAGAAGTCCTCACCTCAGCCTCACAGGTCCTCCCAGATCCTTGCACAGCCCCAGGCTCTGAGCATGAAGAAGGGCATCGTGCTGGCACTGGCCTTCCTCACTCTCCTGGTTGCAGCATGTGAAGGGGAAGGAAAGACCGTGAAGCTCTGTGGGAGAGACTTTGTCAGAGCTGTTGTCTTCACCTGCGGTGGCTCTCGATGGAAAAGGCATTTAGCTGATTATCACTACCTCTTTGGTAAGTACTAATTAACACCTTACAGGCTCACCACCCCTGCAAAGGGCTCTGGGGATTCAGAAGAACCAAATCATCTGCAGCTGCACCTAAGGGCTCCTGCTGCTCCCCTCAATGGGGCACCTTGGGCTTGGCTTTGAGGCAGCAAACAAACTTCATGGGCTGAGCTGAGCTCAGTGTGCTGGTTTGTGATGTAAAAACCATGTAGATCAAGGCTGAGGGAGCTGGGGCTTTCTAGCCTTGAGAAAAGGAGGCTGAGGGGACACCTCATCATCCCTGGTAGTTGCAGAGATGTCAGGGTTGGTCTCTCAGGTGACAAGCAATAGGACAAGAGGAAATGGCTTAAAATTGCCCCAGGGGAGATTTAGGTCGGATATCAAGATTTCCTTTACTGAAAGGGCTGTCAGGCACTGGGACAGGCTGCCCAGGGAGGTGGTGGGGTCACCATCCCTGGGGGGATGTTAAAGACATGTGGATGTTGTGCTTGAGGACATGGTCTAGAGGTGGGCTGGGCAGGGTCAGGCTGTGGTTGGACTCGATGATCTCCAGGGTCTCTTCCAGCCCAGGTGATTTTGTGATTCTTTGATCTTTTCCAAGTCAACCTGAGGCACCACAAGTTCAGCCTGAGGCTGTTGCTGACAAGCTCTTAAACTCTGTGCCCTGACACTTCAAATGGCACCGCCAAGCTTTGTCAGTGCAGGTTTTTGAGTGCTGCCTTCAGCAGGACGCACCCCTCACCCCACTAGAAACCTGAAACTTTATCCCAGCTTAAGAACATCAGAATTAAAATGTGGAATACATCCTCTGCTCTTCAGTTATCTCCCATGCACTGCCAGAAAGCTGCACTCCCATAGGTTAAACTAACTAGAAAAAGGAACATAATTGAGGCAGATGACAGAAACAGAAGCTTGCTGCCCTCCCTGTGGAGAAACATCTGTGTTTTTCACTAAATCCTATTGTAGCAGCAGCTTTAAACAGACATAAAAAGTGCTGCCACCTGCAACACCTCACCCCAGAGTCTGTTAAAAAGGAGGAGAAACCCCCACTGCTAAACTGAGTGAGGTAACTACTACCCCTTTGTAAACCCCACAAGGCAGAGCCTGGTTGGACTGGGGTATTTCCACTGCACCTGAACTGCAAATGTAATTCAAGTGGGAACACCCAGAACTCTGAAGTTGTGGGGTATCCGATGCCTTAATGTAGGAATCCCACAAGCAGCTCCAGTTAACATGCTGGTCAGGTGCCACTGACAGGTCAAATCCCAGTTTTACCCTCTGAAGCAACTCTATCAGGGTAAGACTGATACAGCAACTACTCCTCCCAAGATCACTCTTTGTGAGGAATCCATAAATTACCCTTTTTTTAACATGTTGACCACAGAGCATATCCCTCAGCTCTCCATTTTAATCCTGGCCTGGTGAGAAGTCAGTGATCTGGGACCCCTCAGCTATTTTAATCCTGGCCTGGTGAGAAGCCAGTGATCTGGGACCCCTCAGCTATTTTAATCCTGGCCTGGTGAGAAGTCAGTGATCTGGTACCCCTCAGCTCTCCATTTTAATCCTTGTCTGGTGAGAAGCCAGTGATCTGGGACCCCTCAGCTATTTTAATCCTGGCCTGGTGAGAAGCCAGTGATCTGGTGCACCTCATCATCATGCACATGAGAAACACAGAGGACACCACTTTCAGCTCCCTGTCCAGAGGCCAGTCTGTCCTTCTAGGAAAGAGAAATACCATAAACAACTCATAATTCCCCATCTTTCAATTTTTATGTGACAGAGGGTGAAAATCTCCTGCCTTTCTCACAAGAGACCAACGGTTACGCCGACTCCTCGACGTCCACAGACCAGAGGCTGGATGCTGACAGTGATGAAATCCCCAAGGCTGAGCCTGAGACGCAGCCAGACTCACAGGGCCCCAGCAAAACATCCCTGCTGAAGAAGCGTGAGGCAGCCAAGCTGCTGGCCACATCCTGCTGCAGCGTCGGCTGCAGCGAGAGGGACATCAGCTCCCTGTGCTGAAATGCAGCGGGTGCTGGTGAGGCTCGATGTCACAGCTGCTCATGCATTAAAGGGATCATGAGATGAAAACACAGTGATTTGTGTTTTTTAATTGGAGCTTTATTCTTGGGAGACCACTGGGGAGTGAAGGCTGGATGGCAGACACGGTGTGAACGGGCTGCAGCGACAGTTCAGGCTGGCTGGGCTCCCCAGTGTGTTTACAGTGGGTTAGAGCTAAACTTTTAGTCCTGGGTCAGTATTTAGTCCCACCTAACTACACCCTAGTTCCAGCTCTGCACATAAAGCATAATGAAAAAAGCAATTTATCACACAATTTACTCATGTCCTTCACTTGTGACAATCCAACAGCAGGTTTTGGTTGTGAAATCATAGAATCACAGGGGTTGGAAGGGAATTAAGAGCTCATCAGGTCCAACCCCTCTGCCAAAGCAGGGTCCCTAGCTCATATTGCACAGATAGGTGTCCAGATGGGTTTTGAATGTCTCCAGAGATGGAGACTCCACAACCTCCCTGGGCAGCCTATTCCAGTGCTCTGTCAATATACAGGTAGCAAACCCTCTCCCTCCAGAACTGGAACACAGCAACCATGGTGCAGATGCCTCTGTGCAGCATGTCACGCTGTGATGCCCCCGAGTCTCAGCCCACCAGGGCATGGGAATGGCTGGAGCCAGGGAGATCTGTGTCCATCCAGCACAGCCCCTCAGCAGGGCAGCAGCCATGGTTTGCCTCCAGGGAGATCTGTGTCCATCTAGCACAGCCCCTCAGCAGGGCAGCAGCCATGGTTTGCCTCCAGGGAGATCTGTGTCCATCTAGCACAGCCCCTCAGCAGGGCAGCAGCCATGGTTTGCCTCCAGGGAGATCTGTGTCCATCTAGCACAGCCCCTCAGCAGGGCAGCAGCCATGGTTTGCCTCCTGTTGCAGCTGCTGCCACTATCACCTACCTGAGGCCCTACCCAGCAGGCAGCAGAGACTGGAGATACACTCCTGAGGGGTGTATCTCCCCTCTTCTCTGCAGGCAGGTGCCAGAGAACCCCAACTCAGGTGGGGTTTTTTTGCTAGATTCAAGCACCCACAGAAGGGCCAGGCATCTTAGATCTATATACTCTAAGCATGATCTCACTTGAAGACATCTCCCCCTTATTTCAAGCACTGTGGGACAGAGCTTCTCCAAACAGGACTAACCACCCCCCTCCTCTGCAGTGGGGGGTCAGGGGCAGCCCCTGGTGAGCAAAGCCCTCCCCCTCCACAAACACCACTCGGTGTGGATAGTTTTAAAATGCTTTTGGTTTACTCTCCAAAAATCCCTCTGTGGTTTCTACTTGGGGATTATGTCATGAGGGCAAATTCTGGGAGAAAAAGAGTATTTCAGGGCAAAAAAACCAAGTATTTCAGGGAGAAGAAGAGTATTTCAGGGAGAAGAAGAGTATTTCAGGGAGAAGAAGAGTATTTCAGGGAGAAGAAGAGTATTTCAGGGAGAAGAAGAGTATTTCAGGGAGAAGAAGAGTATTTCAGGGAGAAGAAGAGTATTTCAGGGAGAAGAAGAGTATTTCAGGGAGAAGAAGAGTATTTCAGGGAGAAGAAGAGTATTTCAGGGATAGCCGGTTCTGCAAGCAGCTAAAATCAGGTGCAAAAGAGCATTTCACAGAGAATCACCTCCCAGAGAAAGCTCTGGGTAATACAATGAGTACACTCACCAGCGAAAGGCTTATGGTAACAGCACTTCAAAACAGGTGAAAATTGCCTTCATCCTCCACAACCATTTTCAACAAGAGAAAGAGGAAGAGTTAGGCAGAATGTTAGTGTCTCCTGCTGCTAGACTCGACTATCTCATTCAAAATAGACAGCATAGACATTTGCAAGAGCAAAGAGAGAAGCGTTCTTGAACACGTAGGATGAAAAGGTATCGCTGGCAGGATCCCACAGGCACCTGCTCCCGATTTGCATGCTCTGCTCGTTCAGCTGCCCGATATGTGTAACCACAACAATCTTGTACCTTGGTATCATGAGGTCTTTTACCCGAGCTTTAATAACCTGCAAGAGGAAAACAGGTTTAGGCACAAGCAGTGATGTCTCTTCGCAGGGGATGCTCTGCTCAGTTTGATTTTCTGGGGTTGATTTCTGGGCAAGCGTGGGCATTGGGGTACTGAGACACAACACCCATCCTGATGAGAAACTTGGAACTGCCCCATTTGAAACGTGGCTTGCAAACTCCCCCAGCCCCGTGGACAGGTGGCATGTGCACCATACGTTTCATGGGAGAGACAGTGCTTCCATCACCTCCAAACAGGCACTGTTTTCCTCTGCACTGCTGAAATGCAAGCACAGATGTTAAGTAAGGACTCCCTGTACGTGAATGTTATATTCTCTTCTCCATGTGTTCATAGCTACCTTCTGGTTACAGGGGGGAAAGGAAGAGTGGGCAGCACTGCTTTCTGAGCACCGGTGGTGAGCTCTTCCCAGCCAAATCAGCTTAAAGACCCAAGGCTCAGGACAGACTTTTCTCAGCAGCAGGTTGGGATTTAATTGTAGATGTCACCACGCAGAATTCAGCTGATACCATAACCGTGTTGTGTCAGAAAGGTCTGAAATATACGTGAAACTTATTAACGGGGACAGGGCAATGGCAGCTCAGAGCTTCTCCTGAGCCCTGTGCTTGGCCTGAGCCACCCCCACTCCAACTAAACCTTGTCATTCAGTCGTGTAAAGCCAGCATCTGCCTCTGGCTACCTCTTGGTGCATCTTCACGGCCTCCTCTGGCACCTCTTGACGTGTCTCTTTGGGGACAGCCACCTCCCTGACACCCCCACTGAGGCGGGAGGACAAAATGTCCGCCTCCCGCCTCAAGCGCATCCTTTACCTCAGCGATATCCTTCGCCATGCCCCCGCTCCGAGCCTCCTCGTAGGTCTGCTCCCTCAGGTAGCTTCCCAGCACCTCCCTCAGGATATCATCCACCGCTGCCACCGGGAAGCGTTTTGGGGGGACCTGAGGGGGCAAGCGCTGAGGTTGAAGCTCGAGGTTTTGGGAGGGGGGGGGGGAAAGCCTGAGGAAGGCGCCTCGGAGATGCCATTGGAGCCGTCTCGATGGCCTCCCCCGCCTCTGGGAGCTTACCTGAAAGGGGGTCGCTACCAGCCCCGCCGCCATCACCCCCTCACGGCTGCTGAACGGAGGCGGAAGGGCGGCGAGGAGAAGAAGGCGGGAGGGAGGCGGCCAGCGCCGACCCGCGGCCGCCGGGAGCCGGGACCCGGCTCCCGGCGGCCGCGGGTCGGCGCTGGCCGCCTCCTTCCCGCCTTGCCTGCGCCGCCACGTTCTCCCTAGGTCCCCACAGCCCACCCCGCTCCGTGTCCACACAGCTCCTCTATGCCCTCATGGCCCCTGAGGGGCCCTGCAACCTTCCCCGCGGCCCCTCATGGGTTTGCACGGACCCTGCGTGGCTCCTGTGGGTCTCCAGGGAAATTTCCCCCCTCTCCATGAGCTCCACAGGTCTTGATGTGTCTTTATATAGCCCACACAGGGCTCCATGACCCCTGTGGATCCTCATGGGTTGCATGTGTCCTTACAGCCCTGACGTGGCCCCATAGGCTCTGTGGGTCTGCTCCTGAGGTGTCCCCATGGTCTCTGTGGGTCTGTTCAACCCCTGACATGTCCCCATGGTCTCTGTGGGTCTGTCCAACCCCTGACAGGTCCCCATGGCCTCCATGGGTCTGCTCCTGATATGTCCCCATGGTCTCCATGGGTTTGTCCAACCCCTGACATGTCCCCATGGCCTCTGTGGGTCTGTCCAACCCCTGACAGGTCCCCATGGTCTCCGTGGGTCTGTTCAACCCCTGACAGGTCCCCATGGCCTCTGTGGGTCTGTCCAACCCCTGACATGTCCCCATGGCCCCTGACATGTCCCCGTGGTCTCCGTGGGTCTGTTCAACCCCTGACAGGTCCCCACAGCCTTTGTGTGTTTGCTCAACCCCTGACATGTCCCCATGGCCTCTGTGGGTCTGTCCAACCCCTGACATGTCCCCGTGGCCTCTGTGGGTCTGTCCAACCCCTGACAGGTCCTCGTGGCCTCTGTGGGTCTGTCCAACCCCTGACATGTCCCCGTGGCCTCTGTGGGTCTGTCCAACCCCTGACAGGTCCCCATGGCCTCTGTGGGTCTGTCCAACCCCTGACATGTCCCCGTGGCCTCTGTGGGTCTGTCCAACCCCTGACAGGTCCCCATGGCCTCCATGGGTCTGCTCCTGATATGTCCCCATGGTCTCCATGGGTTTGTCCAACCCCTGACATGTCCCCATGGCCTCTGTGGGTCTGTCCAACCCCTGACAGGTCCCCATGGTCTCCGTGGGTCTGTTCAACCCCTGACAGGTCCCCATGGCCTCTGTGGGTCTGTCCAACCCCTGACATGTCCCCATGGCCCCTGACATGTCCCCGTGGTCTCCGTGGGTCTGTTCAACCCCTGACAGGTCCCCACAGCCTTTGTGTGTTTGCTCAACCCCTGACATGTCCCCATGGCCTCTGTGGGTCTGTCCAACCCCTGACATGTCCCCGTGGCCTCTGTGGGTCTGTCCAACCCCTGACAGGTCCCCGTGGCCTCTGTGGGTCTGTCCAACCCCTGACATGTCCCCGTGGCCACTGTGGGTCTGTCCAACCCCTGACAGGTCCCCATGGCCTCCATGGGTCTGCTCCTGATATGTCCCCATGGTCTCCATGGGTTTGTCCAACCCCTGACATGTCCCCATGGCCTCTGTGGGTCTGTCCAACCCCTGACATGTCCCCATGGCCTCTGTGGGTCTGTCCAACCCCTGACATGTCCCCATGGTCTCCGTGGGTCTGTTCAACCCCTGACATGTCCCCATGGCCTCCATGGGTCTGTTCAACCCCTGACATGTCCCTGTGGCCTCTGTGGGTCTGTCCAACCCCTGACATGTCCCCACAGTCTCTGTGGGTCTGCTTCAGACCCCCTTCAGCCACAGTCCCTTGTATCCTGGGGTGCATGAAGCATGACATTGCCAGATGGTCCACGGAGGGGATTGTCCCGCTCTGCACTGTGCTGGGGTGTCCTCAGAGGGACACAAAACTACTGGAGAGCATCCAGAAGCGTCTGGACGATGCACTCGGTCCCATCCCTGTCTTGGCTGGCTCTGTGTGGAGCCAGGAGTTGGCTTTGATGATCCTTATGAGTCCCTTCCAGCTCAAGAGATTCTATGATTCTATGATCCCCACAAGCTCCAAGGATTCCACAGTCCCAGCAGATCTCCACACATCCCCACACGCCGACCCAGACCTGTCCCCATGCCAGGAAGATGCTCATAGCTCCAGCAGCAATGATGTTTTGGACCAGGGACACATCAGCCTTTGAAACCCCTGTGTGTTCCTGCACGTGCAAGCAAAGCTCACTCAGAAAAAGGTAGTGTTTTATGGGCTCTGTTTATTTTTCAAGGAAAGAAAAAAAAATAAAATCACATTGAAATTGCAACTCAGTCGGGTATTGAATGTGGTTCTTATGTATGGAATGAATAAACTTCGCTCTGAGGTGGGGGGAATGTACTTGTTGCAACATTATGCATGGTCAATAATTGCATATTCAAGAGTTTGTGAGATGGGTGGTGGTGGGAGGTGGTGGGTGGGGGGGGGAGGATGGAGGAAAGACATTTATAAAACCCCTTATTTACAAAAAAAAAAAAAAAATGATATCCACAGAGTCGTAGTCTAACCTATAAGGCAAGTAACATTTAAAATAGGTGGTTTCATGATTATCTTCAACAAGTCAATACAACACATTCAGATTACCAGTGGTCAAATACAAAGCTTCGCTGCGATAGTCCGTGTGCAACAAACCTGTAACGTCTTTTACAGTGGTTTTTATTTCTCTGAGAACAGTAGGGAAGCAGCAAAGTTTTCATCACAGACTAAGCAGTACCTAGGCCATCGTAGACTAAAGGTATAATATATCTCATTGCACGTTTAGGCAGAAAAGGCCAGCCATTCGTTAACTTATTTAACTTAAATCTTAAAAATAGACCTGTGCATCTTAATCCACAAATATTTATAAACATTTTATACACCAGGGAGGTTGGAAAAGGACACAGGGCGATACCCTGGGAAAGCCAAGTCCCTTCTAGGGGGGGGTTCCCCTGGGTTCAGAGGTGTCACGGTGATGAGGTTCTCCTGCACCCTCCTCCCCTACCCTCCCACCACCAGCCTGTGGCTGCAGGGCTGGAGCTTCTAAACCACAACCTGACTCGATTCCTGTCTCAGACCACAACTGACGTCTCTGTACAGCTTATGCCGTCAAAGCGAGCGGGTGATTTCATCAACCTTAGAGTGTTTTGGAGTGGAAAACCCCTTTCCTGGGTGGATGACGAACCCAAGAGCGGGCTGGCAAGCCTGCAGCTGTTCACCCTGTGCCCAACAAGGCCAAGTGTAGAGTGCTGCACATGGGACAGAACAACCCCCTGCAGCGCTACAGGCTGGGGGAGACTGGCTGGAGAGCTGTCAGGCAGAGAAGGACCTGGGGGTGTTGGGTGGCTGCAGGCTGAACATGAGCCAGCAGTGTGCTCAGGTGGCCAAGAAGGCCAATGGCATCCTGGCTTGTGTCAAAACCAGCGTGGCCAGTAGGTCTGGGGAGGGGATTGTGCCCCTGTACTGGGCACTGGGGAGGCTGCACCTCGAGTGCTGGGTCCAGTTCTGGGCTCCTCACCATCAGAAGGACATTGAGGTCCTGGAGCGAGTCCAGAGAAGGGCAACCAGGCTGGGGAAGGGGCTGGAGGGCAAATCCTCTGAGGAGCGGCTGAGGGAGCTGGGGGTGTTGAGCCTGGAGAAGAGGAGGCTGAGGGGAGACCTTCTCCCCACCTACAACTACCTGAAGGGAGGTTATAGAGAGATAGGTGATGGTCTCTTCAGCCAGGGGACAGGTGACGGGACAAGGGGCAATGGGCTCAAGCTGCCCCAGGGCAGGTTTAGATTGGATGTTAGGAAAAAATTTTTTCCTGAAAGAGTTGTCAGGGCTGGAACAGGCTGCCCAGGGAGGGGCTGAGTCACCTTCCCTGGGTGTGTTCAAAAAAAGGGTAGATGAGGTGCTCAGGGATCTGGTTTAGTTTAGGATGAGAATGGTTGGACTTGATGATCTTAAAGGTCTTTTCCAACCTGGGGATTCTGTGATTCTGTGATTCTGTGGGAGGGATCAGATATTCCAAATTCCTCACTAAAAACCTGGGTTTGATCACACACACCTTGGCCTGGAGTGAGGTCCTGCTTGTGTGCAGATCTCTGCAGAGCATCCCCATGCTGTCACTCGTGGCTTTAAGAACCATTGCCAGCAGTTACTGCAGCCTCCCTGAAGTCATAGGGCAGGTCATGCAGGACGGGGGAGTAGGGGGTGTGTTTGGAGGGCGGGGGGAATTTCTGCAGATCTTTTTTTCCTAGCCTTGCTGTGAAATAAGAAATTAAATACTGATGGTCACAAAAATTCCCCAGCTCTGCAAAAATCATTTGCCTTGGGAAACTGGGAAGAAGAGAAGGAGGGAGAGAAGGAGGAGGGAGAGAAGGAGGAGGGGGAGAAGGAGGAGGGGGAGAAGGAGGAGGGGGAGCAGGAGGAGGGAGAGAAGGAGGCGGGAGAGAAGGAGGAGGGAGAGAAGGAGGAGGGGGAGAAGGAGGAGGGGGAGAAGGAGGAGGGGGAGAAGGAGGAGGGGGAGAAGGAGGAGGGGGAGAAGGAGGAGGGGGAGAAGGAGGAGGGGGAGAAGGAGGAGGGGGAGAAGGAGGAGGGGGAGAAGGAGGAGGGGGAGAAGGAGGAGGGGGAGAAGGAGGGGGAGAAGAAGGAGGGAGAGAAGAAGGAGGGAGAGAAGGAGGAGGGAGAGAAGGAGGAGGGAGAGAAGGAGGAGGGAGAGAAGGAGGAGGGAGAGAAGGAGGAGGGAGAGAAGGAGGAGGGAGAGAAGGAGGAGGGAGAGAAGGAGGAGGGAGAGAAGGAGGAGGGAGAGAAGGAGGAGGGAGAGAAGAAGGAGGGAGAGAAGAAGGAGGGAGAGAAGAAGGAGGGAGAGAAGGAGGAGGGAGAGAAGAAGGAGGGAGAGAAGAAGGAGGGAGAGAAGAAGGAGGGAGAGAAGGAGGAGGGAGAGAAGAAGGAGGGAGAGAAGAAGGAGGGAGAGAAGAAGGAGGGAGAGAAGAATTCTGGTGATGAAATTAAATCAGAGGAACCGCACTGCTGCTGAGGGAGGGAGAGGTCTGAGGATGGCTGATCACTTTTAGTCCAAGATGTTTGCCTCTCTGTTAGGTAATTAAACAAAAGAGTCAGTTTTTCATTGCAGCCCAGCCATTCAAAAGTGATTCTGCCAGGAGAAAGCGGAGCAGCGATGCTGTATGTGATGCTCGTGCTGCAGGAGTCCCGGCAGCTGCCGTTCCACAGTGCCAGCACCAGATGCTTTGAGTCACCCAAAATTCAGTAAACCACCACCAACACAACTCATGGCAGCCCCAGCAGCATGGCAAGGTCTTGGCTGGGACCTCGGTGGGTAAATAATCCCCCCTGCAAGAGCTGACCAAGGTTTACGACTGGGTGTTAAACAAGCCTGGGGCTCATGCTAAAAGGAGAAGGCAGCCAGGTCTCACCTGCAGACCTGCACAGCTTCAATGTGACCAAGATAAGATGCTCAAGCAGCATATTTCTCTGGTGTTGCCCACACAGCCCAAACCCTGGGCACTGCCAGGACAGATACCCCAAAGCTTTCCCCAGCAAAGGCGTGCCAGTGCCTGCAGCCTCCCCAGGAAACTGCCTTCCCTCCCCATCCTCTCCCTGCCTGGCCTAAACAGGAAGCTGTCTTCACAAAAACCTGTTTATTTTTCCCCATCTATGTTTTAATAAAACCCCCTCGAACAGATAAAACCCCTGAAAGGGCACAGGGGAGATAAAAGTCAGTGTAACTCACATACCACTGGCACCTTTAAATCCTGCCTGCATCAAGGGGACTGGGCAGCTGTGAAACTTCCTTGGTATGAGATCATGCTCATGTGACAAAGGTTTTGTGAGTGAAGGTGCTCACCCACCTTCCAAGAACTCACAGCAATGGGACTTCAGTGGCCTTGCTGCAGAAATAAGCAGCAGCTTTATAACAGGGGAGTGGTGTTAAGGAGCCAAAGGAAACACCAAGTGAGCTGTTTATTAACTGGGAGTATTTCACACTACTGAGCAGCTTCAGAGTTGTTAAATGTTGTTGAAGTAGGAACTGGGTCTGGAAGGTCTCCTGTGAGGAGAACCATACGCTGGATGAGAACCAGCTGGATGAATATCCAGTTGGATATTTGCAACAAACAGAGGAAAAGTTGTGAAAAAACAGGAAAAACCCAGAAAAATAAAATAGAAATCAAGACAAAAGGCTTCCTGATCCTACCAGCTGAAGACCCAAGTCTGCAGGTGTCGGTGGGGACAAACCCCCCAGCTCCTTGGCCCTGCGTGTGGGAGCTGCTGGTTGCTACCCCAGAGGAGAATCCCTTGGGGAAGACGGGTCCACACAAGTAACCAAGCTAAAGCCTTTCTGTTATTTGAATTGATTATCCTTTATTTATCCTTTCCCCCCACCCCTGAGCGCTGCTGAGCTGAGGGGTGCCAGTGCTGAGGGGCTGAGCCCCCTCCTCAGCCCCAGCCTGACTTGGCAGAAGACCTGCTGGACCACACACAGTGCTGATGCTCAGCTCTCACAACGTAGGTGACTTGCAGGCAACTGACTTGCTGCTGCCTTTCTCACCTCCCTCCTGACACAGCTGCTCTCTGCCAGTGGGCAGGGACACCTTCCTTGAGGATATGCTGGTTTTCCTACCTAAAAGTGGAGGCAGAGCCTGAATACAACAGGGCAGTGCAACCCCTCTGCCCTTTGCAGAGCCTGGGCTCTCATCAGCGCTACAGAAGCCACAACTGGGGATGAACACCCCTTAGATACACCCCTATTCCATGCTCTAAATCTGAGTCTGATACATCCCAAGCTACTGCTCACAATCTTTTCTTCTGCTAACATCTTCTCAAAGCCAAGTGGAAAGAGGGCCAGGGCCCTGCTCTTCAGATTTAGGAGCACAACTGGTCTGTTGCCCTTCCCCACATGGATAACACTGAGGTGTCAGGCTCCTACAGCAGGTGAGAAGATGAGTACATCACGAAATGAGCATCCCCAGGGCACTCTGCCTCTGCTCAGACATCAGTCAGGGCAGGAGAATGAAGACACCAGCGTGGAGCAGCAGCTCCTTGCAAAGGAGCCCAGAAGTGTGGTCGTGCTGGGAGGGAAAGCAGAGACACGTGGTTCTCATGAGCAAACAGAAAACTGGGCAAAAGCAGTATGCAAAAAAACCCCCAAACCTGTCCCAAACCACTGGCTTTGGTCCCAGCGTTGCGGGCTGGGATTGTTTGGTGTCACCCGCTGGTGGCTTGGAGGGGGACTTTGTCCCTGAGGGGCTGCCAAGGTGCTGGCACATCAAACTCAGGGCTGCCAGGCAATTCACCCCAGTAAAGGGTGCAGGACTTTTGCATCTCTCTACCCAGGCTGCATCCCAGCCCTGCCACACATCTGGAAAATGGGACATCTGTGTGGTGGGACAGTGGAACTGGGACACGCCTGGGAGCTCTGGGGCACAGGGTTCCTCTTGGTTCTTTAAAATGCATTTAAAAACCCAATGCTAATGTAAACACCTTGTCTTTCAAACGAAATATAAAGCAAAATATCTATGTTCTGGTAATATTTACATTATAAAACCCTTCTCTTTTCAGGCCTATGACATAGCTCTCTCTTGGAAGCATGAGCTTACAACAATTGTACATGAACCAATTATGCAAAAATTGATTCTTAGCTTCATTTCCCTATATCCCTGTGTAGGAAAGGGGTGGGTAATGTAATTGGGATGGATTTCTCTTTCAGGGGAAGAATTATTAGCAGAGCTGAACCCTCCACCCAAGCATACCTCCAAAAAGGTACAGGTAACCAAGCTAGTTGTGCTTTAGCATCTGTGTGGATACCCTCCGCGAGCGGGCACGCAGCTCAGCCACCCTCTCATACACATCACCACCCAGGAGTCATCTCAGAACAGAACCATCTCCTGATTTTCTTCTCAGACAGGCAGAGATTTCCCTTTTCCAGCCACACCCCGACCCGCTCTGCCAACGAGCGCTCCCCGACACGCACAGTCCGAGCCCGTCAACGCGCACGCACAAGCCGAATCCCAGCAACATCTGTGGCTGTTCGGCACCCCCCAGCTGGGATCCCCCAACAACCTGTTCAGTGGGTGCTGCTACACCTCCCTGTGCACCCCAACAGCAGCTGCATTTCATTCCAAGAAGAATCTTTTCCCCAGCACCCCCAAATCCCCCCGTTAAAGGAAGCTCTCCATCTCACCATGGATGCCACGCACACCATCACTGAGGCCAACATCAGCCAGGACTCAAACTCTGCCACACCATCCTGCCCAGGAAGGTGCAAAGGCACAGAGAGGGGGCTGCACACCTTTAAAGGGTTTCCTAAACCCCTGGGGGGCTTTCAAAAATCGAGGAAGGAAAAGGAAGAAGCGAGAAATGCAACCAAAAATGTGAAGAGATGCTTGGGAAATGTGTCCTTAGAAACAGCAATGGCTTTTCTAACCACCTTGGCAGGGTGGTAAGGTCAGAGTTGCTACTCAGCCTCTCTGCCTCCTGATTTCCTTATCAGCATCTCTGCAAAGTGGCAGGTCGCAGGGCAAGGAGAAGCGCTCTGCACACACGCCACTGGGATGCCTGATGATAATCCCTGCCAGACAACAAGGGCACATCCACAGAGGATTCTGGTAACAGAAAGTTGATGTAAATACTCTTTATAGAAGTATTTTTTCCCCCTGCTTTTTGCTGGGAGGCTGTATTGGGAACCCCCACGTTCACAGCAATGTTTGTCTGGAGTTAAACCAGCTGAACTTGGAGCTCCAGCTTTTTATTTGTCACTGAGAGACATACTAAGGACTGAAGGAAAAGTAAATCAGCATGTTGGTTCTCCTCTGCTCTCTCCTTTTCGAGGCACCCCCTTCATAACAGCTATCAGTATGGTATTGAAATCGTATATATTGACAAAATGTAATCTACCTCTGTAAGCATTGTGCCATTCAACAGTACTACTATTAAATTTATATACCACAGTTTAAATTACATCCATTTCATGAATGGTAAAATGCTAAAACTCAAGTGTCTAACTGCCAAAAATACAGCCTTACTGGAATGAGTACAATTTACAAATACAATAATTACATTTTAAAACCATTAACAATGTTACATCTAGAAGTAAATACTGTAGGACTGGTCAAGACGGTGTTTTCCAAGGAAAAAAATAATCAAAGAGAATGCTGAAAGTTGTCACCACTTCCAACAGCAATGTCCCGAGTGCAGGATTTAGTTCATTTGCCTTAAACTGTAATTAAAACCCGTTCCACGCACAGCAGTCCTTGGGTATGTTCCATGTTATTATTTTCCAGAGGCTTCCATCAGTTATCAGCCAAGTATTTACCTAGAAACGGGATCAGAGGTCAGCTGTGGGGAGGATGCAGCCCCGTTTCCCAGGGGGATGGCTGCCTGCAGCCACCAGCCCCCACACCCACGTGGCTGCCCCATTTCTCTGCAGCAATGGGGCAAAAAAGAGTTGTGGGGCTGTGGCACAGGCTGCCCAGGGAGGGGGCTGAGTCCCCACCCCTGGGGGTGTTTAACAGCCGGGGAGATGAGGTGCTCAGGGATATGGTTTAGTTTAGGATGGGAATGGTTGGATTTGATGGGCTTAAAGGGCTTTTCCAACCTGGGGATTGTGTGAAAAGCTCTTTCTGGACATCCCCAGACCCCTGAGCAGAACAGAGCCCATGAAATTCAACAAGCAGGAGCAGGATTTATTCCAAGGAGTTTACTTTATTCCCTACAGGTTGTCAGGGCCTGGAACAGGCTGCCCAGGGAGGGGCTGAGTCACCTTCCCTGGATGTGTTCAAAAAAAAGGTAGATGAGGTGCTCAGGGATCTGGTTTAGTTTAGGATGAGAATGGTTGGACTTGATGATCTTAAAGGGCTTTTCCAACCTGGTGATGCTGGGATTCTGCCCCTCTGCTGCTGGTCAGCCCCATCACCTCTTGGGCTTCAATAAGCAACACATACACAGCGAGGGCAGTCCCAGCCATGCCAGCACAGCAGGATGGCACCACTGGGGACACTTGCTGTCCCAAAGAGCAGCACCTACCTGCTGCAAACCTCTTCTTGATGAGGGAGAAGCGGTACCCGGCGCCCACGAGCTCGATGTCGCAGCTGGACAGCGTGCTCCCCTCGCTGGTGAACTGCACGGCCAGGGGGGCCGGGGTGCTGGGCCCCTCTGAGAGCTGGAATCGGGCCAGGAGGGAGCCCACACCTGCAATGTGTGGGCATGAGACCCTTACAAGCCTGGAGAGGCACACACCACACATCCCAGATCAGCCAGCAAAGGCAGTGAGATGCCCCAAAGCGCTGCGAGTGAAGCCCACTCCCACGGTGGTACCCAAACCATCAGCATCCCCAGGGAGGGGCGTGCAGAGGGGAACCCCCCCATCCTCCCAGCATACATGGCTAGCACCCAGAGAAGCACCCCATGGGAGGCTGTGGTCCCCACAACAGGGATGCAACACAGGGCCTCAGCCTTCAAACACAGAGGGTCAGTGGAGCAAAGGGCTCAGCAAACAGCCACATCCCACCCAGCATGTTAACACCCTCCTGTGATGCCAAAGGGGTTGGCAAAACATTATGAGTGGCACATAGCCCTGCTTTTCAAAGCTCTCTCTGCTCCTAGCTTTAAATAGCTTTAAATAGCATCTATCCCCAACAAGCACCAGCAGGAATCTGCGTGTCCAGGCTTGCACCCAGGGATGGGTGTCTGATTTAAGCATTCAGAGCTAACAGCGTGCCTCTTGGCAGGATTACCTCCATTTTCAGATTTCTGAGAGATATCAGGGATCTTCCACAATATCCTTTGCTGTTCAGCGTTCCTAAAAACACACAGAGGAGAGGGCTTCTGTGAGAAACGAGTCATCCCAAAGGAACCGTCTGGATTTTGCTAAAGACCAGGTGGGCTGGGGAAAGCAGCTCCAGAGCTGCAGTTCTGGGAGCTTGGCTTTGGGTTTGACCCAAGCAGGAGCAGGAAAACCCTGTTCTTGGGTTGTAGGTGAGTGATGGGTGAGAAGCAGCCATGCTGGACCCCGCTTCCCCGCTGCAAACTGGGATGGCAAGGATGGCTGTGCATCCCTTCGAGCCCCAGCCAAAAACCACCAAATAAGGGTTGTTATTCTGCTGCTTGGACAAATGCCTTCAAGCTCTGACCTCTTCCCTGTGGGAATGGCCAGGAAAGAAATACCCTGAGTGGAGTTGTGTGGTCCCTCCTGCAAGAGGAGGACATGTTTGGGTCCCCCAGCCTGCCCACAGACACCTCCCTGAGTCGGGGGGGACAGCAAATGGTGCCCTTTTTGGGGTGAGAGGTGCCTACCAGACAGCAGGAGGAAGCACAGCTTGAAGTTTGGTTACTCCTCCGTCGACGGGGACGAGGAACTGGACGTTGTTTAGAGCTACTGGTGTGGTCATTGCCTCTGTATTGTACTTGTAGTCAATGCGGAGGTCAGTGCTTGCAGGGTCACAGCGCCAGCTCACTGCAAGGTTTAATGGAGTAGACTGAATACCCTGGGCAGACACCTTCCAAAATGACAGAAAAAACATTTAGTTTCCATAGGGGTGAAGGGAGAAAGCCCATTTTACAGACATGGTAATTGCATTTGGTTTCAGAGGAGGTGATAACCTTGTATTCCCACTGAAAGGTTTGTACTGGGCTCAAAACCAGGGAATCTAATGCCATATGGATGGGGCCAGTGGGACAGCATGCCCCACCTCATGTTATCTCTGCTCAGCGCCAGGGAAATAGCTTGTTTTACCTCTCTTAAGCTAAGAACATGGGTTTTTGGCACAGTTTTATCTCACAAAAAGACCCCAACAACCCCCAAACCAAACCCTACCTGGTACTTGAGCATATCCACATTGTAATAGGTGGCTTGTGGTTTCTGTTCCGATACCTTCTTTAGGTGAGTCATCAGATTTGGCATGTTGACCCAGAACTCCTTGGTGTTGGCGTCACTCTGCGTGTTGTCACTGCACAGAGGGAGAATTAACCCTTCCTGTTAGCAGCCTCCCAGAATCCCCAGGTTGGAAAAGCCCTTTAAGCCCATCGAGTCCAACCATCCCTGTCCTGTGCTAAACCAAATCCCTGAGCACCTCATCTCCCCTCTGTTAAACACCCCCAGGGGTGGGGACTCAGCCCCTCCCTGGGCAGCCTGTGCCACAGCCCCACAACTCTGCCAGGGAAGAACTTTGCCCTCCCAGCTGAGCTGACCCTGCCCTGGGGCAGCTTGAGCCCATTGCCCCTTGTCCCATCTCCTGTCCCCTGGCTGAAGAGACCATCGCCCACCTCTCTGCACCCTCCTGGCAGGGCAGGGGAGGTGGGGAGAAGGTCTCCCCTCAGCCTCCTCTTCTCCAGGCTGAACACCCCCAGCTCCCTCAGCTGCTCCTCAGAGGATTTGCCCTCCAGCCCCTTCCCCAGCCTGGTTGCCCTTCTCTGGACTCGCTCCAGGACCTCGATGTTCTTCCAATATTTAAGGGCTTGAGAATTTCCTTCCCAAAATTGGGCCAGGCTTCCAAGGAAGGTACTCTGGGCTGTGTGTTTTTGCAAAGCACCCTATTTCTCTGGAAAAACCCTTGGGATGCAGGTGAGGTGGGGGCTTACCAGCAGAGGAGCTGGGGGTTTGGCAGGACGTGCTCCAGCCTGTTGTAGTTCAGAACGCGGAAGGTGAGCACCGCCGGAGCGGGGTTGTTGGCAAAGTGTCGGGTGATGCCCGCTGGAAACGACAGCACCATCTCCCCAGTGATCTTCACAATACACCTGCAGCACCGGGCACAGAGACCGAGGGGGGGGGGGTGTGGGGAGGAAACGGGGTGGGGGAGCTCAAAATGCAGCAGCAGGAGGAAAGGAGTTCATGGGAGGGAGGGTGTGGTGACACCACCCCACTTCCCACCCGCCGTGCTGGGGGCATGAGTCTCTGGTGCTGCTGAACAAGGGTGAGCTGACACAGCAGTGGGGACTGATGCTTACACAGCAGTGGGGACTGATGCTCACAGGGACACCCCAGGGCCCCTTCTGCTGCTCTGTGCTGACATCCCACCACCTCCTTTCCTCCCTCCCCATCCCCTTGAGATGCTCACCAAAGCCTCCACAGCACCCCAAGGTGTCCCGACCCCAGGATCCCCCATTCCCCATCCTGTCTCAACACCCAGACCCTGTCATAGAATCACATAGAATCATAGAGTCCCAGACTGGTCTGAGTTGGAAGGGACCCCAAGGATCACAGAGCTCCAACCCCTCTGCCACAGGCAGGGCCACCAACCTCCAGGCCTGGAGCTACACAGGGTTGCCCAGGGCCCCATCCAACCTGGCACAGGGCCCCATCCAACCTGTCAGTTGGCACCTACTTGTTGGGGTCAGCTCCTTTGAAGTATGCATTGACTGTTTCTGTGAAGGCAGCAGCGACGGGCAGGGTGTCCTGTGCCCCCATGGTGAGGGGGCTGGGTCCCCGCGATGAGCCTGCAACAGAGCAAAAACCTCCCCTTCTTACCTGCAGAGAGAAACAGTGCCACTCCCTCCCCAGGGCTGGGGTGAAGGGGCACCCACCAAGAACACCAGACTAGCAAAAAAATCCCTCAGGCTTTAGAAGCAGCTTTAAAATCCTCTTTCCCCCAGCCCAAAAGCAAGCAGAGAAGGTCCCGGAGGAGCGCCGACCACAAGCAGTGTTGAGGGGGGCAGCAGCACCCTCCAGCATGGCTCTGCCACACCACAGGCTTTGCATGATGTGGTTGTTGGAGTTGGTTTTGGGACCCCAGCAAGAAGGGATGGAGGGGTGCATTGTCCCTTAGCCAGAGAGCTCAGGCTGTGGGGGGGGGAAAGTGGGATGTTGGGTCCCGTCGCGACATTTCCCCCCCACACAGCCTGAGCTCCTGCTTGCAGGAACCCCAACCTGTGGGAGCCCTCCAATCCCCAGCACACTCCCCTCTCCTGCCCAGCAACACCCCCCAGCACAGTCCCTCACCCCACAACGCCCACCATACCCTACAGCAAATCCATAACCCATCATCAGCCTGGAACTACAGAGGAGAACGTGGGACTCGGTGCAAAATCAAGCTAGAGCCATTGATCCATGGGTTATTCTGCTTGCTTTGGCCATGCTGTGTGTCCAAGGACACCAGCCAGGCTCAGAAATAGTTCAGCCCTAAGCAGGTTTCCCTTTGCCAGCCAGGGATGCTCATCTCCCAAAAAACATCGGAGGAGGAAAAGCATCACCGCAAGCAGTGATCATAGAATCATAGACTGGTCTGGGTTGGAAGGGACCCCAAGGGTCACAGAGCTCCAACCCCCTGCCACAGGCAGGGCCACCAACCTCCAGGCCTGGAGCTACACAAGGTTGCCCAGGGCCCCAGCCAACCTGGCCTGGAACACCCCCAGACACGGGGCACCCACCCCCTCTCTGGGCAGCCTGTTCCAGCCCCTCACCACTCTCTCTGCAAAGAACTTCCCCCAATCTCTCCTCTCCCCCTTCCCTCCTCCAGCTTCACTCCAGCCCCCTTGTCCTGCCAGTCTCTGCCCTTTAACAAGCTAATTCCCCTCCTGTTCCTCTGCTCCCTTCAGGGACTGGAAGGCTGCAATGAGGTCCCCCCACAGCCTTCTCTTCTCCAGGCTGACCCAGCCCAGCTCCCTCAGCCTCTCTCCATGGGGAGCTGCTCCAGCCCTCTGAGCATCTCCGTGGCTCCTCTGACCCCTCTCCAACAGTCCCACATCTTCCTTGTACTGGGCCCAGCTCTGGACACAGGACTCCAGCTGGGGCCTCACAGGGCAGAGCAGAGAGGGACAATCCCCTCCCTGTCCCTGCTGCCACCCCTCTGCTGATGGAGCCTGTGATGTAGAAGCACTGATCCCCCCGGGCACCCAAAAAAGCTCCTTGAGAGGCCACCACCGCTGCACCCCTTCACCCTGATCTATTTTCCAGCTTTGGAACCTTCCATTTTCATATCACATTAAGCACCAGGATTCATTTTTGCCCCAAACAAGCTCAAAAGGAACGTGAAACATCACCAGAGGGGCTGCTTACCGGGGGACACCCCCTTTACTCCACTACCATCATTCAGAGGGAGGCGAATGGGGCTGTGATTCAGCCCAGGGTTTGGTTCAGAGCATGCAAGCACGTGTGAGCTGCCAGCACAAAGCCATCCGAGGTGGAACACCTCGTGCCTGACCCTGGGGACAGGCAGCACCTCCGCGGGCAGCGGGGCCAGGGGAGCGCGAAGCGACGGAGCCAAACGCAGCGTGTTTCTGGGGAGCCCCTGCTCTTTTATCCCCTGGGCTAGCTTAAAAATAATAATAATAATAATATTAATAATCCCCTCTGTCCTTTCTCTGCTGCTTCCCACCACCGTGCTTGCTGTGGGTGGGAGTTCACTGGCTTTATTTGCCCCCGATCTGGGCTACAGGGTGTGATGTGCTGTACAGTCCTGGCTTGCTGCTGAGAACTTCAAATCCTCAGGTTTGGGTGAAGGAAATCAGGAGTTGCAAGCACTTCTGTCACTTAAATTATGCTTCAAGTTTCAATGTATTTTCTGGGGAGAAAATGGGGAGTTTGCAGGTAGAGATTCCTTGTGCCCTACAGATGCAGGCAGGGTGTGAAGGGAGAAAAGCAGAGTCACTCTTGACAGCAGATGAGCCTCTCTGGGGCTGGGATTGTCCCTTCAATGTCTAACAGAGCCTAAAAGGGTATAAAAAAATTAACCCTCTTGGCCATACACCTTAAAAGACTCAGGGGAATAAGTGATTTCAGCCACAGCCTGGAATAGTGATGCTCAAAGTGTCTCACTGTCACAGCACACAGGACCGAGCATCCCACCCACGCAGGACAGACCCATCACCACACGCTCATTAATTGTCCTAATGACCCCAAGGAGGCAGCACGAGGCTCCCTGAGCCTCTGGTATTTGAAAACACAGCCCTAAGCATCTCCACACATCCCTTCATACATCAGGGACTGGCAGACATCCCATACAAGAGCAGACACTTCAGGTCAGTACCAACTGTGGGGACACACAGGGACACAGGCAGCACCACTGACCCAGGGGAGAACGTGGTTTTTTGGTAAATTCTTATTGGAGAGCACAGGGAGAGCATCCTTGCTCCCTGCACCCATAGCAACGACCCTTTGCCCCATCAAACCCAGCAGAAGGCGATGGGATAGTCCCAGAAATATTCTGGGGGGAATTTTTCCACCCAGAAACAGATGAGGTTCCAAAATGCTGATGCAGACTGGGTGTTGAGGGTGAAAAGTGGAGGTATCACCCTGCAGAGAGACAGCAGTAGGCTGCTCTGGGCAGGGAAGGTGAAATGAAGGTCTTCAGCCATCCAGCAGCACCAAAGCCCAGTATCCTTGGCAATATAATCATAATTCTTTTGAGAGAGAGGAAAAAAAACCCCATCTCCCAACCACACACGCTCTGATTGCAGCCCCACTGAGCCCAGACCCTTTCCCCTGATATTCAGTCTCCCATTTCTCCCACCCCTTCTCCATACAGATCCAAGATTTCATCATTCTCCTGAATGAAAACCATAGATCCAAGGACAGACAGGCTCACCCCACTGATCCCCACATCCCTGGGCTCAGCTGGCCCTGGAAAACCTGGCTCCATCTGGACAGCAACAGCCACGAAACATGCTCCATGCCTCCAACCTGACTTTGACTAGAACTCACAGGGGTGTAATTGGCATTCAGGGGGCTCAGCCCCCTCCCCTCTTCCCCATCCATGAACCTCAGTGTTCTTTTGATGGCTTTGGAGGCTAACCAGCTTTTAAAGTAAAAACTTAATGTGAAATGAGTGTCTTTGCTCTAATTTGAGTCCTAAAATTCCTTTCTAGCAACTTGAGAGCCAAGCTGAGGTGAAGCACGTGCTGGGGCATGCCTCCACCCAAGGATGGGCTCTTCAGGGACTGCTTCAGAACTTCTCTTTGAGGAGAAATGACCCAATAACACTGGAGAAGAAACACAAAATAATAATAAGAAAATAATCCACCTGATGGAGCTTCGGATCCAGCCCCAAGCAGCAGCCAGGATCACTCGCCTTGCTTTTCCCTACACAGTGGGGGAGACCACAGGCGTGGAGGAGTGATGGCTGAGCACCAGAGATCCTGGTACTCAGGAGCCCCCATGGGCTACGACCAGCGATGGACCCACCATGGGCTCTGACCAGTGATCCCAGTACTCAGGACCCACCATGGGCTCCAACCAGCGATGGACCCACCACGGCTCCGACCAGCAATCCCAGTACTCAGGACTCACCACGGCTCCAACCAGCAATCCCAGTACTCAGGACCCACCACGGCTCCAACCAGTGATCCTGGTACCCAGGACCCACCACAGCTCTGACCAGCAATGGACCCACCACAGGCTTCGACCAGCAATCCCAGTACTCAGGACCCCACTATGGGCTCCAACCAGTGATCCTGGTACCCAGGACCCACCACAGCTCCGACCAGCAATGGACCCACCATAGGTTTTGACCAGCAATCCCAGTACTCAGGACCCACCACGGCTCCAACCAGCAATCCTGGTACCCAGGACCCACCACAGCTCTGACCAGCAATGGACCCACCACAGGTTTCGACCAGCAATCCCAGTACTCAGGACCCACCACAGGTTTCGACCAGCAATCCCAGTACTCAGGACCCACCATGGCTCCAACCAGCGATGGACCCACCAAGGCTCCGACCAGTGATCCCAGTAGCCAGGACCCACCACGGGCTCCGACCAGTGATCCTGGTACCCAGGACCCACCACAGGCTTCGACCAGCAATCCCAGTACTCAGGACCCCACTATGGGCTCCAACCAACGATGGACCCACCACGGCACCAAACAGTGATCCCAGTACCCAGGACCCACCACGGGCTCCGACCAGTGATCCTGGTACCCAGGACCCACCACGGGCTCCAACCAGCAATCTCAGTACTCAGGACCCACCATGGCTCCAACCAGTGATCCTGGTACCCAGGACCCTCCACAGCTCTGACCAGCAATCCCAGTACTCAGGACCCACCATGGGCTCCAACCAGTGATGGACCCACCACTGCTCCAACCAGTGATCCCAGTAGCCAGGACCCACCATGGGCTCTGACCAGCAATCCCAGTACTCAGGACCCACCACAGCTCTGACCAGTGATCCCAGTACCCAGGACCCACCACGGGCTCCAACCAGCAATCCCAGTACTCAGGACCCACCACGGGCTCCAACCAGCAATCCCAGTACTCAGGACCCACCATGGGCTCTGACCAGTGATCCCAGTACCCACCACGGCTCCAACCAGCAATCCCAGTACTCAGTGATCCAGGGGACTCTGCTCTGCCGGTGAGGGCATCACCGAAGCTGCACGAGGTCTTCTCACACCAAACACACCACCAACAAACCCAACCCAACGCCAACCCAAACCCAAAAGACTCTTGGGTCATTTCAACATGCCCATCTCAGCAGCTCTCCCTTCGCCTCCCTAGAGCTGAGCACTGAAATTTAGCGTTTTACTTTAAAAATAAAAGACTCAGAGATTTAGGGTGAGATCAGGAATGGGAGAGAGCTCCTTCCAGAGATGCACCGTGAGCCCAGAGCCAGCGCCGCGCTCCCACGGCCCCGATGCTGGGCCAGCACGTCCCCATGGCCGAAGGGCTCAGCCAGGGGGCAGGACAAGACCCTCCCCAGCTCTGACCACACGTGCTGCCACAACCAGGGCCAAGAACTCAAACACACCAGTCACAGCCCTGAGCACACTGAACCCCCAAGGAAATCCCTGAACGCCGGGCGCGCTCGCAGCGCTGGTGCTGGATGGAGCAAGGGGGCAGGAGGAAGCGCAGAGCAGGGTGCCAGCGGGGGTGTGTGGTGCTGGGGTGCGTGGTGCTGGGGTGCAACATACTGAGGGGGGTAACACTTAAACACAGCTGCATTGACCATGCCCACCAGCTGTGCTCTGGACGGGCACGTGGCACCTGGAAAGGAAACCCAGGAAGGGTTTTTTGGGGTTATTTGTCACTGGAAACAGCAAAATCATGATGAGGATGGGGAGGAAGCAGCTCCTCCCCGGCCCCCTCCTAGATCTAAGCCAGGAGCTGCTGTCAGAGCAGGACCACCACCTCCATCCCTGCCGTGGCTACAGCATCACGCTCAGCAGCGCGGGGTTCGCTCCTCAGCAGGAGTTGGGCTGTGAAGGGGACACACTGGACACACAGCCAGCAAGACCCCTGCTCCAGCACGCCCTGTGCCAGCAGCCCCCGGCCCAGCTCTGCCTGCAAGTGCCACAACAGCTCCAAAGCCCTTCCTGCCTCCAGCAAACCTCCACACTTGCCTTTTCCTTTCCTTTTTAAAGAACAAAGCCTGTGAGGTGAGGCTCTCTCCAAAGCCACGGGGCTGGCCACCCGGGCACTCACACCTCTGATGCTGCCCAAAACAGCCTCTCCTGCCCCCACATCCTCCCCAAAGCATCTTTTCACCTTCCAGGGACCCCCAAAACCCACCATGGCTCCAACCAGCAGCACAAAGCGGTGACATTTGGGCTGTGACCCTGGCAGTTCCCTCACCACAGGGAAAAACCTGATGGGAGATGGGGAAAGGGGCCCTGGATTGGCAGAGATCCTGTTGCTCTCCGGGTTTTAATTAACCGCTCAGGGTAACGAGCAGCTGGCAAGGGAGAGTAGAAAGAAGCCCTGGTTGACAGAGTCAAGTTCCTTGGCAGTGCAAGCGGTTCTGCTCTCCAGTTCTTCACCTCAGTCTCTGTGTGAGGATGTTCTTTTGGGGGTGGTTTTTTTAATTAACAAAGAGAGAAACAGCTCACTGGGACAAACAGCACAAATCAGATCAAAATTATTCTGGCTGCACTTGTGATGCCAGCTAAGCAGCCACAGCATTTTGCATGGAAAGCTGGCCTGGAGCCTTTGAAGGAAACCCCTGGGAGCTGGAGAGCAAGAGCAAGGGGAGCGAGTGGTTACCAGGTGTGCTATGCACTACTTACCTTCGAAAGTCAAATAAAACTTTCCTCTGTCAAACCAAACGAGGGAAGGCTGTTCATTCTCTGTATGGCCAGGAGTTGAAGCGGGATGGGAAAGGTTAAGGAGAGGGAGAGAGAAGGACACAAGTGTGAGTCACAGAGCAGGTCATTTATCTCGCTACGGGGAGGGGACGAGGCGCTGCAAGCCGTTCAACGTGCAAGGAGAGGGGAGGGGGGGGGGGGGGCTTTTAAACTCTGGGTTTGGCTTAGGAAACGGAAAGCAGAAAGCAAAGCTATGGAAGCCCAGATGGAAGAGCACTTTTGCCCGCTCAGGAAGGATTTTGGGGGTGGTGAGCCTCTTTTTTAGCCTGGAGTAGAAGAGGCTTCTCAGCTCACGCGCTCTGTCAGCAAGCTCCAGCTGTGCTGATTTGGGCAAAGGCACCTCATCCTCTTCACCCCCTGGTGCTGCCTTGGCTGTGCCACAGCAGCAGCCAGTGTTTCCCATTGGGATGCTGCACCCCCCTGCCACGCCGGGGTGCAGAGAGGTGCCAATCTCATCACACAGTGAGACGGAGGCGTTTGCCGCTGCGCTGGAGGACACGGAGCTTGGGGATAACCAAGCACGCACACGGAGAGGGAGATGCCTAGCTGGAATTCCTCCTTTCCCATCACAACCGCTGGCTCCCTGTGCTCACACCACCTCAAAGCCACGTCAGACACCAGGTAGGATGGGAATAATTAGGGGGGACACACACAGAAACCCAACAGAACCGCTTTCTGAGCTGTTCAGTGAACTCTTTGGATTCAGGAGGCGCCAACCTTGTGCCTCGCTGCCTTTGTCAGCACTGAGAAACAAACTGCTGTGCAAGGTGCTGTGAGTGGTGGGTGCTGGGGTGCCCACAGCAGCCCCCTCCCACCCCAGTTCCAAAGCCAGAGGTCTTGGCAGCACCTTGCTGGCGTGGTACCCGCCGGCATCACACAACGCCTTTCAAAACACAGGCAGGGTGTCAATCAAAGCATCATCCCCTGATGACACAAGCAGAAGAAACGCAAAGGGGAAAGAACATGGAAAGAGAAAATAAAAGAGAATGAGAAAAGGAATCTCAGAGGGACCCAAAGCTGTGTCAGTGAGCAGGCACGAGAAGAGACGGAGGAGGATTTGGATGAGAAGAGTAACGGAGGGAGCACTGACACGGGAGCAGCAGCGGCTTCCTTTGCAAGAACTTACTCAGACCGCACATGCAGCCACAAGGAAAGCAAACCAGAGCAGCACGGAGGACAGAGCAACGGGGTCAAAGTCTTCACATGCTCTTGGACAAACTCCATGGGACTTTGTCACAGGGAACAGAGACGGAGAGCGGGATGGAGACGGCCCCGGCCGTGAGCTGAGGGCTGCGGGGTGTCCCAACTGGACCCCCAGCAGTCCCTGCCCCACTGCAGCACCCACAGACTTGCCCGAGCAGCTCTGCCCCTGGCCCCCCTCTGGGCTGCACAGCTTCTGCCTTGTCTTTCCCCTTCCTGTGGGTCAAACCTGGGCATTAGGAGTGCTCTCCCCTCTGCTACAGGTTTGCAGCTCGATGCCACAAGTGCTGCGCGGATGCTCGCCCAGCACCGCTGCCCACCCTGGAGGAGACAGTGGGAAGATGCTTGGGCTGTCCCAGAGTAGCTCCCAAACCCCATCTCTGCCCCTCCTGCCCCCCACCTGGCTCTTCCCAGGCCAAATCCTGCTCCAACAGCACAAGCCCCTTGGCTTGCATGGAGCTGGAAGCATAAAACCTGCGATGCAGGGGTGCTGCTCCTGGGTGCCCCTGCCAGGGATGATGCCAGGAAGGGAAAAGCCCCCAGGGAAGGGGTGGGAGCTGCTGGTGCCAGCGGGCACAGCTTCCCACACCCCCCTTTCCCACAGCCACGATAGCCCCTGCTGCTCAGGGGTTAAAAAACCATCAACCAGCAGCTTTGCTTCACAAAAACACACGTGTTAAAGGAAATAAATGAATAGAAATGAAGCCACACGCCTAAGGGAGCCCCACTGGCTCAGCCTGTGGGACCAGCACGCAGCCCCCACTCCATACCCACATCTCCCAGCCTCCTGAAGCCCCTACAGCCATCCCTGTCCCAGCCTGGCTGCTCCCCTCCACCAAACCTGTGTTTACCACGGTGACACCCAGCACCCCATGGCCACCGTGCCCACCACAGGCACCAGCCAAGGCCACCAGCAGCCGCTCGCTGCGGGACAGCGGGCACAGACAGGACTGACAGCTGACACACACCAGGGATGCTCAGGGCTGGCTGGCCCCTTGCTTGAGACGTAAGGTGGGGGTGTTTTTCCCCCAGCAGCATGCTGTGACGGTGACCAACAACCGGCGAACAGGTAACAAGCATCTACACCACTTCCAGAGTGAAGCAAACAACAGGATGGAGACGCAGGGCAGAGACTCCTACAGAGAAGGGATGGAGATGCAGGAGAAAGCACCATGGGGACATCACCCACAGCTTGGGTCACCCTGTCATCTCCCAGCCATCAGAGACAACCTCATAAGGGGACAGTGAGGGAAACGCTGCAGCCAGGACCGTGGCTGAGGACACACCAACACCAGACAGGCGTGGGTTTTCGGAGCCATGCCTCCCTGCCACGCAGAGCAGGCGTGCTCATCATGAAAACCATGGGAAGGGAAGGAGAAAAGGAAGGGAGCATGTTCCTGGTAGATGATGGAGCTGAGGGAAGCAAGGGGCAGTGGGGCTGGCAGCTGGGTAGGATGGGTGGCAGAGGAGGGTGCACTGGCAGGGGGCACGCAGGGGATGGAGGGGAAGGGGGAGGGAGGAGAGGGGGACCCAGCTCGTGGAGCTGCCAGCCAGACTTTGTTTGCATTTCTCATCTCAGGCCCTGGGTGTGTGGGGGGGGCAGCTGGGGGATGCTGGCAAAACCCCCATGTTTTTCAGGATGCTCCTCCAAACAGAAAGCTGTGGGCCTTTGTTCCAGTATGGGATGTGTCAAGCCAATGGTTTGGAAGAGCCTTTTCCAAGAGCCCATTTCCCACTACGAGGGGGAGGGAGCATGAATTTTAGAGAGTCACAGAGTTTTTAGCACCAGCCCTCTCCTGGATCCCAAGGTCTGGCTTCCAGCCTCCCTCCCCTCCAGGGCACAAGCATCCCCCACAAAACAAAACCAAACCAACCAAAAAAAAAAAAAAGAGCTTATTTTGACCAAATGTACAGACCACAAGCACATGATATGTAATATCTCACATGGTGACAACCTCTACCCTCACCAAACAGTCATTTTCCACTGTCAGAGCTGCCACAGAACCTCCCCCCCAGCAGCATCACGTTCAACCATCCACCCCCCACCCTCCTCAGATCCCTCCCCCCCCCCCCTTTTTTTAGGATCCCCCACTTAAAACCTGCTGCAAATTAATGAGGGTGAACCCGAAGAAGGATCTTAGTGCAATGAAAAGGTTTCAGGACTCTCTGGAGGGCGCTGAGGAAGGTGGAAGAAGAGCAGTGCTGGGGGTGTTTACCGACGGTGGGAGTGGTGGCTGCGCTCAGGGAGTTGGTGGAAGATATGGAAGAAGTACTCTCAGCACGGGCTAAAGGTGCTATTGGAGGAGGGCTGGAGGAGTGGATAGGAGGGCTAAAAGGCCTGGACTGTGGAAAAACATAAAACAACAGAAGGTTAAAGGAAATACACACAGCAACATCTGCATCAAACACACAGAAACTGGGGGTTTTTGCTGGTTTTACCTGTAACTCTCTGTGACCATCCCTGGGCTGGGCAAACCCAAAAGGCTTTAGGGCTCTTTAGCTTTTAGGTGCTTTAGTCTGGGCAAACCCAAAAGGCTTTAGGGCTCTTTAGCTTTTAGGTGCTTTAGTCTGGGCAAACCCAAAAGGCTTTAGGGCTCTTTAGCTTTTAGGTGCTTTAGTCTGGGCTTACTAAAAGGGATTCCCACCAGCTTGGCTTGTGGGTTGGGGTGTTTGGAGCTCCTGTTCGCTCTGAGTGACAGGATGGGCTCGGTGCATCTGGTATTGGGAAGGTGCCCACCACATGCCACCAGGAGCAGCTTGTTGGGTCCACATGGATCCTTTAGGGATAATTTCATATCCATAATGCCAACTCAGATACTCCCCATCACTCACCTGAAGCAGCCCAGGGCAGAACGTGGCAGCCCAGCTGGCTTGGTACAATGGTGGGGACCATCACTGAGCATCACCAGGCACCTCCCACCCAGCCAGACGCCCTTCCCAGGACTGCCAGACCCACACTGTGTTACCCCAAGGGGCTGAGCACAGCCAGACCCTTCCCAGGGGTACAGCCCCTCCTCCCACCCGATGCCCACCCGGTGTTGCCAGATGCTTTTCCCACATGTTGTTGGTCTCTAGGAGATCCCCACCCAGCCCAGGCAGCGGATTCCTCACTCTGAGTTGCCCATCCATCTCCCCCAACCCCAAACACAGCCCCACCACCTCCTCCCCCTGCACGCCCCACTCCCACCCTTGGTGGTGAACGTACCACGTCGGTGACGGTGGGCTTGCCGGGGGGCAGCTTGGGCCGGGAAGGGGGTCGGGGTGGGGGTGGTGGGGGGGTGCTGCATGCAGCCAGCGGCGTGCCAGGACGAGCTGGGGACGAGGAACCTGCAACAAAGGGGAGGTGTGAGTGCATGACAGGCCAGAGCCCACGGCTGCTCCCCCCACACCCCGCTTCCCACCCGCACCCATCTCCCCGGTGCACACAGCAAAAGCTTCTGGCCCAGGAGCGGGTGCAGGCACCCAAATCCCCTCAAATGCTGCTCCCCACCTGGTGCTCTGCAGGGCAGAAGAGCTCTCCAGGACCACTGATGCCCATCTGTGTGTCATTGGGGCTGCCTGTCTGCGTACCTGCCCCCCGCTTAGCCAGGGCACCATGTAAAGTGGGTATCAGAGGAGTTTTAACATCTTTATCCAAAAACCAGACACGGGCAGGAGCAGAAGGATGTGCTGAGGATGAGCCCTGCAGCAGCTGATGCTCCCAGGGCTCCCTAAGCTCCTGGGTGGCACAGCCACAGGGTCCTGGTGAGGATGTGGAGAGGGAAAGCTTTATCCAAGCAATGAGGAGGAAGGATGGAAGAGCACGGTTATCAGATGTGCTGGGAGCACAAGACACTTCCCAACCCTCTAGAAGAGTCTTGAAGAACAGGAGCGTGCTGGTTTTGGGGTTCACATCAGCCCCAGCAGCTGCTGTGATGGGGGACACTCAGTATCCATTGGATAGAAACTCCAACAGATGCTCAAGAAGACATCCAGATGTTTCACTCCCCATAGAGAAATCCCTCCTGGGGGAAGCTCAGCAGTAACCAGTGCTGTACCGAGCTGTTGGAGGCTGCACCAAGACAAGAGGGGTGGCAGGAGCCAGGGGGGCCACACACAGACCCCGTTCTGCAGGGTGGCTGAGCTGGCCTTTGCTACCAGCCCCAGGGAGCACAGCAGCACGTTCTGCATGGGGAGCAGCACGCTTTGCTCACCCCAACGTGGGGCTGATGGCTTCAGAGAGAATGGGTTCACTGAGGACTTTGGGGGTCATAGCTCAGATTAGGGAACATCACTCCCAGACCTAGAGAAGTGAGATTAAAACCTAAAGTGAAGGGTGAGCTGAGAGATGAGCTCGTTTAGAGAGTCAACCCTGGCTCTTCCTTTGCACACCTCCAAAATCCAAGCTGTTCTTACTTGGAAGCCCATTTTGGGCACCAAGGGTTGACCTTTCCCTTCCTTATCCCAAGGAAAGCTGGATGAGACAGGAAGGATTCAGGGAGTGTGACCGAGTGGTGCTGAACAAGCTTCACGAGACGGAGCTGGTGAGGATGCTGTTGGCCCCAGCCATCCCTCTTGCTTTCATCCAGGGAGGTTCAGTCTTCAGGTACCACAGGTCCCTGCAGAGCCACACACCTCTAGAGACTGTCTACAAGCTGTGGCAGCGCTTTGGAGATGAGCATGAAGTCAGGAGTCTGCTGGGATACCCAGCCCCACCACGGTGATGCCGATGAACCCCAGCTCCCATGGGATGCAGAGGCAGGAGAGCAGCCTGGGAGGGCTCTGCTCTGCAGCATCCCACAGCCAGCTGCAGCATCTGGGACCTCAGGAAGGGGGAGATGATGGGCATGATCTTCCTTTGTCTGTGTGTGTCAACCATGTAGGGTGGGTGAGGCTGAGCTGTCAGCAGAGCTCGCTGCATGGAGGAGGAGGAGGAGGAGAGACTGTGCATCCCCCCTGAGCAGGCAGCACTGCCCAGGAACCCAGCTCCATCCATCCATCCATCCCCATCCTGCAGCCCAACACGGTTCCTCAGGGGCTCTGGGGTGGAAAGCAGCGCAGAAGGGACTTGCTGCTTCCCACTGCTGATCTTCTGGATGTCCCAGCTCTAACCAGTGCCACCAGTAGCCTCTGGCAGCTGGTCCTGTGCAGCCCCCACCCCATCAACCCCCCTACCCTGCAGCCACCTCGCCAACACGGCACAGAAAAGCCACCACCACTGAAGCCAAGCCACACTGGCAGCCACAGCCACGCTCAGGGTGACACCCCCAGCAGCCCCCCCTGAGATGGCAACAGCCCCCCCAAAGCAGATGGCAGGGCTGGGGGACAGCAGTGGGCACCCAGGGTGGCCATCACCCCCCTCAGTGCCTGCTAGGGGGTACAGTGGGGGTAGGCACACTGGCCACACCAGTGCAGTAAGTGCTGGTAAGAGAACACAGGCTGCTGCTTAGTGCTGCAGGAGAGCTCATTAAGCTGACCTCTAATGAGCTCGTTTGCCCTAATGGGCACTGCATAATTAAGCAGGTAAAGCCAGGTGGGCAGCACAGGCCAGACAAAGCCCTGGGGTTCAGCCCCCATCACTTCAGCCCCAGCTGAGGGACAAGGGCTCTGTCACCTCTGAGCTGTGAGGCAGCTGGTCACAGTAGCACTGGAGCAAGGGGCTGTCTGCAAGAGCCCCCAGGGCTGAGGCTTGCTCCCGTTCTTTGCCTGAGCTGTTCCCACCTCTGTTCACTCTGAAGCCTACTGAGGACAGCACTTTGGCAAGGGCAAGCCTATGCCAAACGCTGGGGTGGAGGGGCACAGGTGCAGCAGAGGGGGAAGACTGAGGAAAGGCTGGCAGAGCAACCCAACCATGAGACACGCAGCAGGGAGCAGGGGGAGAGGACACAGGAGGCGGAGGGCAGACGCTGGACGTGGAAGCACGAGAGGGCCGGGTGGGAGCAACGGGCACCGGGCACAGGCACAACCAAGGCAGGAGGGGAGGGTGGATGCGCTCAGGGCCACACTGAAGCACAGCCAAGGCCACAGGACGTACCACTGGTGCTGCCCGTGCCGCTGCTGGCGCCCGGTCCGGGTGAGGAGACCACCGTGCGGTAGGTGGGTGGTGGAGGGGGAGGTGGGGTTGCCCGTTGTCCCAGCCCAAAATCTTTGGGAGAGGCAGCTGGCTCCAAGTTATCCTCCTTAAGGTGAGGCTGCTCCGAAACCTTCTTGTGAACCTCTTCCAGCTGGAGCGGCGAGGGGAGGGGGCGGGTGGGCTCAGCCACCGCACCATCAGCCGGGCTGCTCGCTGCTGCTGCTGGGGGGGACCCCGTTTTATCTCGGGGTGTCAACTCCAGAGCCCCATTTTCCGGAGACTGATCAGAAAAATTGACCCACTTGGCTTCTGCGTTAAGGGCAGCAGCCTTGGGGGAGGGCACGGGGCCAAAAATGCTGTCCAAGTCAGTGATGGACGGAGGTTTGTCCCTTTTGAGCTCTGGTGCTGCCTGGTCCCCTCCTGCGGTCAAAGCAGTTCATTTTACACTCAGCATCACCCCGCAGAGCCCCGCTCCTGCTCCTCCTCCCTACAGGGCTCTGTGCCAGCCCCTGCCTAAAGGGGATGCTTTCAGAGTGCCACAGTCTTATAAGCTGCCAGGGAATATAATTCATGTGCCAGAGAGGCCCTACGCCACCGATGCCTAACAGACAGAAAGACGGACGCTGTAGGAGCACACACGTGCACCCTGAGCTAAGCCCAGCTCCTTCTCCATCACTTCATGCACAAGGGGCCTGTATCCTCCCCAAAAAACCCTACAGCTGCCCTGCAAACTGTTATACATCATCTAAATATCATTATCATCATCATCACTCTGGGGTACCAGTGGGCATCAAGCTCACACCCCCAGCTCTTGCACACTCCCCTATATAGATAGTTATGAACACACACATATAAAATATATATAGTTGAAACGTGTTGGCTTGACTCTCAGGAGCTGGTGCTGGATGTGGGGAAGCAGCTGGTAGGGGTAGTGCAGGGCTCTGCTCCCCAAGAGACACCCCCCACCCATCAATGCTCATCTCCAGCCTGGGAGATGACAAGGAGATGGGATGCCCGTGCATCCCGTTACACATCCCAAGGGGGAAGCTCCTCCAGACCCCCCTTCCCTGCATTTCTCATCCCTGAGGGCTGGAGCTGGGGGAGCTGGCAGCACTCTGAGCCCAGGAAGGTCACACGGTGCTTTGGTTTGCACAGGCTGAAGTGAGGCCTGAGGGAGCACAGGAGCTAAAACTGGCTCTGGGGTCCTTGTGTCAGCACCCCCCCTCGCTCCTGCTCTACATTTAAGGGATAAAATACTGTTTGGATCCAACAGAGGGGGGAAAAAAAAAAAATGAGACTTGAGACACTTGCTCCACAGGATGAGTGGGCTGAAGCATGGCAGAGCCCAGCCAACACCCAGCCTCACCTACACCCTTGTCTCTGACCCTACACACAGCCAGTCTGGCTGCTCAGATAAACAGCAAAACCCCAGATCTGGGAGCTGGGGTGTAATCTGGATGTATAGAGCAGGGGGATTTTGGGGTGGCAACATGCATTACACCCTGGGATGCTCCACACTGTGCCCAGACAGATGTCTGGCCCATACAGGGCCCTGCCCAGGGGCTGCCCACCCACTCACCCACCCACCCTCCCTCCAAACCCCCCCTTCCCCAGCAGCAACATGAATTATATGCTTATAAGCACTCCATGTCCTCAGGCCACGACCAGCAGCATCTTTCAGTCCCTTCCTCCTTTGGGCTGCCCTTTCCTCCAGGTCACCCACTGTCCCCTGCCCACCCCCCACCCCTGCAGCCTCTCACCCAGGGCTGCCAGACTGGGTGGGCTTTTCCCACCTTCCCTGAGAGCAATGGGAATTTTAGGGTGGGCAGAGAGGGCTGGACCACCCTCCTGAGACAAGCAGAGCCACGATACAGGCTGTGCAGTGCTGCTCCAGGCACTAACAGCTCTGGGGATTCCCAGCTGGGAGCAAGACTTCAAAGGTTATTGTTGCATTTCATTCCTAAAAGTGACTGGTATTGGGGTGAGGGGGCATGAGAGGGGGGAAGGAAAGAGCATTTGTTTCACTGGGGTGATACTGGTTTGGGGGGGGTCAAAGGCATCTGTGCATCGCTTCTAAAGCATCACCCCAACTGCAGCACCCACAGAAGCACTGTGGATGCCAGGGAAAGAGGATGCAGGGCAGAGGGTGTGTGTGGGGGAAAAAACCCATAGGGACCTGACCCCCTACCTCCCCCCCCCCAAAAAATACTCTCCAGGGGCTGTGTGAGGGGGAGGCACAGTGCTGAGCTTTACCTATTCCCACTGTGAGCGGGGAGCCGGTGCGGGGCGGCGTGGCCGGGATGTTTTTCGGTGGCAGGGGTGGAGGAGCTGGAAGAGAAAGTGGAGAGAGGAAGGGGAGGGATATAAATAACTGGTGGCTGTGTGTTGGGAAAGGTGTGTTTGCTGGGAAGGGGGGGTCCTGCAGTGCCACACTGGGGTGCAAAGCTGGGAGCTGCAGCAGCAGCAGCAGCGCTGGGATGGAGCATCCCCGCAGCTTACTGAGCAGCGAGCAATACCCAGTGGGGGGTTTTGTTGGGTTTTAAGAGGTTTCTGTGGGGTTTTTTTCTTTTAAAGTCTTTAAATCTTGGGTTGCACTCATTTTTAAAGCCTGAATTAACATTTTAATTAGAGCTGGTAGGCTCTGAGGCACATATCTGCCTCCACGTTCCTCCTGTGCCCCCAACCCATCCAGATGCAGGATGCTCACGTGGGAGGAGGAACACGGTGGCTTGTTAACCTGCTGCTGCTCCACAGGGACACTTCTGCAGATGTAAATACCACCCAAAGCTCCTGGAGGAGCTCCAGGGATGCTCTGGATGCAGCTCAGCACCATTAAACCACCACCTCAATCGCCAGTCCAGAGGTAACCTTGGCACTGGGGCTGGAGAGGGGGGAGCTGGGGTGAAATAGGTTGTGTTAGTGGTGAGTGAGGGGCAGAAAGAGTGGAGAGACAAGGGGAAAAGTGACTTTGCAGCCAGGGAACAGGAAAAGCTGCAGTTCCCCCCAGTGTCCCAGGCAATGTGGAAAGCAGCAATGAAAACTGGGGGGTCCAGGGCTGGGTTGAGCTAGAAAATGGTGTTCCTAACACACATGGTCAGGTACTTCTTGCCTCTGAGGGCAGCACAGCTTTAGCCCCTGGCTCTGCACAGACCAGTTACCCCAGAGATGTTTCACCTTGTGAACACACATCTCCCCAGGCAGGATGTGTGTTGTCACTCCCATCCTGGGTACCACATCCCACCCCTCATCACCCCTTCCCTCCTCTCCCTCCATCCCACCCCCTCATCACCCCCTTCCCTCCTCTCCCTCCATCCCACCCCCTCATCGCCCCCTTTCCTCCTCTCCCTCCACCCATCCCACCCCTCATCGCCCCCTTTCCTCCTCTCCCTCCACCCATCCCACCCCTCATCGCCCCCTTTCCTCCTCTCCCTCCACCCATCCCACCCCTCATCACCCCTTTCCTCCTCTCCCTCCACCCATCCCACCCCTCATCACCCCTTTCCTCCTCTCCCTCCACCCATCCCACCCCTCATCACCCCTTTCCTCCTCTCCCTCCACCCATCCCACCCCTCATCACCCCTTTCCTCCTTTCCCTCCACCCATCCCACCCCCATCACCCCCTTCCTCCTCTCCACCCACCCCACCCCCATCACCCCCTTCCTCCTCTCCACCCACCCCACCCCTCATCACCCCCTTCCTCCTCTCCACCCACCCCACCCCTCATCACCCCTTCCCTCCTCTCCCTCCATCCCACCCCTCATCACCCCCTTCCCTCCTCTCCACCCATCCCACCCCACATCACCCCTTTCCTCCTCTCCATCCATCCCATTTCCTTATCACTTCCTACCTCCCTTCCATCCATCCCACCCCTTATCACCCCCTGTCTCCCTCCCAACATCCTGCAGCCAGAGTCAAGCTGGAGAAGAAGGAACCCCCCACCCCTCATCCCACTTGCTAGGGGATTAAAGTGGTACAGGACCCTGGGTGAGGAATAGAGGTTCCATCACTCGAAGTGGTAATTGATTTGCCCTTAATCACCTGCTTGGTCACTTACTTCCAGTTGGAAAAGGCCGTGGTAGCTTTGGGGACTCTACACTCATGTTGCTGGGCTGGGCTGAGCCCCAGATCTCAGGCTGATCCAGGGCAGCTGAAAAGTCAGATAGAAAGAGGAATATTCAGACAAGGGCACAGGGTAAAACTCTTCTCTTCCAAATGCCAGCACACCCAGATGAGATGCACTCACCTGAAGCTCAGAAAGAGAGGAAATGAAAGTGAGAGAATTCTCTTACTGATTAAAGACAGGGTTTGTGGGGTTGCTTTTTCCTGCAATATTAATTACAAGCTCATGTGAAGCATGATGAGCAGGTTGAGGGGGGAATCTGCCCCTCTGCTCTCATGAGACCACCCCACCTCCATGGTTCTCTGCAACCTGGAAGTGTCCAAAGATGGGTTGGGATGGAGCTTTGGGCACCCTGGGCTGGGGGGTGGGGTGGGAGAGTCCCTGCCCATGGCAGGAATGTTCTGGAGGGGGGGTTTGAGGTCCCTTCCAGGATGGGCTTGGGTGATTTTCAAACAGGTCATGCAATTAGTTTGATGCTCATGCTGCTTGGCTGGCAAACAAACAAACAAACAAAAGCCATTTACGTATTTGGAAGCTTATGAAGTGAAACATCACATTAATTGCAGAAATTGTTTGGAATTTTAGGATACACAGAGAAAAAAACAGGCATTAAACTGGAAAGATTCTCATATCTCTGTGTGAGTCTATATAATCCAGTTATATTCACACAGACTGGGAGGGGGGAACCTTCCCCCTGTATCTCATTTAAACTTCATGAATTATTTTCCTTTTCTTTTGATATTTGTGGAGAATTTTGCTTCAAAGAATCAGCCCAAGTCATTAACAACAAGGACTAACAAAGCTTTGAGTGGCAGCAGCCAACTTGTCTCTGGGAAGAATCCTCTCCCATGGGTGAGCAGGGTTTTTTTGGGGGGGGACCAAGCCTTGTAGGACCACTGTGCTTTGGGAAAGCTTTTAAAAGAGAAAGAGATAGCCAAAAAGCCTGGAGGGGGGTGGAAGTGTCCCTGTGTGCCTGTCCAGGGGGAGAGGGGAGGTTATTGAGATGATGGCATCATCCTCTCAGGCACGAGGAGCTCAGGTTTAGCAGAGCCTGCTGAGCAGGGGAAACAGGGTGTTCATGTGAGAGCCAATATTTATAATATTCATTATATTTAATATTTTTAATATTCATTAGCTGTGCTCCCCTGGGAGCTGCCTCACAGCCACATCATTAACCCATCAGCTGAAGGAGCAAGGGTTTAATAACCCCAACCCCACCCTACCTACAACACAGCTACCCCACCCCTTCATGTTCTGCTTTAATTCATTATTACTTTTCATTTGGTGCCCCCCCATCCCCCTCCACGGGCAGGGCACAGCCTGATGGGACCCTGTGTCCCCCCAACCCACCATCCAGCTTCTGCTCCTCGAACGCCGACTCCAGCGGGGGCCCGAAGAGCGGTGCCAGCGTGGCGGGGTCCTCCACGGCTCTCTTGCTGTGGGGAGACAAGGCCAGAGGAACCATGAGGTTTGTACCCACTCAGGACTGAACATCATCATGTTTTTGGGTGTTTTAGGCAAAGGGGCATCTGGTTGACCACTCAGGAGGAGGAGGAGAGTGGTAGTGTTATGGTCACAAACCCAAGCAGCCACTGCAGCACCAGGGATTGCTTCAGGGTTAGTCAGAGCTACTGCATGGAAAAGGGATGATGGAAGAGCAGAGGTTCAGCCCACTCTTGGGTCCAGCCCAGGGCACACTCCTCAGGAGGTTTTGGCTCTGCTCCATATAAACCAGGCTCTGTTTGTGCTCCTCAAGCAGTACGTACCCACAGCACTCACTTGCCAGCTCTCCCACCAGCTGATGTCCTCACTGCTTTGGTGGGGAGGGGGTATGGATGTCATCCATCAGGGACCAGGGGTCCTGCCACCACCTGGCCCCTTGGCTCTGCATGGTTCGGCTGGGCTGCAGGGAGGGGGGATCCCAGACCCCTCACCTCATCCCTCATCTACTCCCACAGCACCTGAGCAAAGAGCCAGCAGACCCAACACCCACCATGCTCCACGTCACAGAGCATTTCCTCAGCTCCCTTAAAGCCCAAGGCCTGGCCATCCCATGAGCCAAGATGCTGTGACAGTGATGTTTGTGCAGCAGCACCTTGGAGGAGCCAAAGCAGGACAGCTCAGGGAGTGTACTGCACAGGGATCTTCACTGTGCTCAGCTGGGGCACAGAATCCCCAGGTTGGAAAAGACCTTTGAAGAGCATCAAGTCCAACCATTCTCATCCTAAACTAAACCATCTCCCCAAGTACCTCATCTACCCTTTTCTGAACACACCAGGGAAGGTGACTCAGCCCCCTCCCTGGGCAGCCTGTTCCAGCCCTCACAACTCTTTCAGTAACAAATTTTTTCCTAACATCCAATCTAAACCTGCCCTGGCACAGCTTCATGCCATTCCCAAGGGGGCTGCAGGTCCATCCAAGAAGGATGCTCATCACTCATGGGGGTCCCAAGGGGGCTGCAGGGATGCAGGTCCCTCCACGCAGGGTGCCCATCAGCGCTGGGGGTCCCAAGGGGGCTGCAGGGATGCAGGTCCATCCATGCAGGGTGCCCATCACTCATGGGGGTCCCAAGGGGGCGGCAGGGATGCAGGTCCATCCATGCAGGGTGCCCATCAGTCATGAGGGTCCCAAGGGGCTGCAGGGATGCAGGTCCATCCAAACAGGATGCCCATCAGCACTGAGGGTCCCAAGGGGGCTGCAGGTCCATCCATGCAGGGTGCCCATCACTCATGGGGGTCCCAAGGGGGCTGCAGGGATGCAGGTCCATCCAGGCTGGATGCCCATCAGCCATGAGGGTCCCAAGGGGGCTGCAGGGATGCAGGTCCATCCACGCTGGATGCCCATCAGCACTGGGGGTCCCAAGGGGGCTGCAGGTCCATCCAGGCTGGATGCCCATCAGCCATGAGGGTCCCAAGGGGGCTGCAGGGATGCAGATCCATCCACACTGGATGCCCATCAGCCATGAGGGTCCCAAGGGGGCTGCAGGGATGCAGGTCCATCCACACAGGATGCCCTGTCCATGGCAGAAAGGATCAAACCCTGGGGATGCTTCCCACAGAGACGTGGGGTAAGGGTGTGATGGCCCATGGAAGCGTTTACAAACCACATGAGGGTGATGGGCCCCAAGGAGCTGTGCTGGGAATGACCCCAGTGGCCCCTGTACTCACCTGGCTGGGTCTGGTGTCGGTGTGGAGCGCCTGGGCCGGGCGATTTCCTCACCTGCAGCACAGGATCAGAGTCATTCCCCTGCCTGTGTCATCTGTCTCCCCCACCCCATCACCCCCTGGGACCCCAGATCTACAGGGTGGCTCAGCCCAGGTGTGCACAGCACGCATCCTGGCCCCACTATGGAGATGCCCAGCAGGAAAAGCTCCATCTCATTCATTCAGTCAGACCATTGCTGTGGAGTAGCACCTCAGGGTACCCCAGGGATGCCCCCCACACTTTCTTTAATGAAGATATTTGGGTGACACTGCTCCTGCCAGGACCACTTTAAAGCCAGCCACAGCTCCCCTTTGGGGTTTGGGTTTTATTCCACTCCCCAAAATACACCCCCCCTGCCCCTCCCACCACAACCACCATCCCTGAAGGCAGCAGGAAATACTTACTGGATAAATTCCTTTTAATTGTCCCCTGGAATTAGAAAGGCAGGAGGTCAGTGGGACACACAGGGACACGGGTGCCTGGCTGCTGTCACCCATGGAGGGACACAGCAGCAGCCCAGCAGTGAATGCTGGTGGTGATGTTCACTGCATGTGGCTGAAATACTGTTTGCTCCCCACATACAGGGAGCAGAACCACCCCATGGAGAGGGTTTTGAACCATGTGAATCCAACACCCAGCAGTGCTGCCCTCACAGCCATCCTTGCTGCCAAGCTTATGGGGGTCACCGACACCCTCACCCCCTCAGATGGGTCAGAACCCCCCCAAATCCTCACATATCATAGCCTGTGTTGGCTTAAAGCATCTGAACCTTCACTCTCACCATGCAGCACAGGTGGCAAAAGCCACCCCCCCCCAGACTGGAGGAGCTGCAAGGGGATGGGTGCTGGGGGTCCTAAGGGGGCTGCAGGGATGCAGGTCCATCCACACTGGATGCCCATCAGTCATGGGAGTCCCAAGGGGGCTGCAGGGATGCAGGTCCATCCACACAGGGTGCCCATCATTCATGGGGGTCCCAAGGGGGCTGCAGGGATGCAGATCCATCCATGCAGGGTGCCCATCAGCGCTGAGGGTCCCAAGGGGGCTGCAGGGATGCAGGTCCATCCACACAGGGTGCCCATCACTCATGGGGGTCCCAAGGGGGCTGCAGGGATGCAGGTCCATCCACACTGGATGCCCATCAGTGCTGGGGGTCCCAAGGGGGCTGCAGGGATGCAGGTCCATCCAAGCAGGGTGCCCATCAGCGCTGGGGGTCCCAAGGGGGCTGCAGGTCCCAACGGAGCTGCAGGGATGCAGGTCCATCCACACTGGATGCCCATCAGTGCTGGGGGTCCCAAGGGGGCTGCAGGGCTGCAGGTCCATCCACACTGGTTGCCCATCAGTGCTGGGGGTCCCAAGGGGGCTGCAGGGATGCAGGTCCCAAGGGGGCTGCAGGTCCCTCCATGCAGGGTGCCCATCACCAACGAGCCTTCTGTACCATACGGTGGGGACAAGGTCCCACCACCAACCGGGGTCACACAACAGGGTGGCCAAGGGCACCAGCACCCCTCTCCCCTTCCCCTGTGCTCCTCACAAACCCCCAGCACAGACTTGCCCCCCCCCCCAGCACCCCCTCCCCAGAGCAGCGGGTGCTTACCGGGCTGCGCCGCTGCGGTCAGCGAGAAGGAAGAGAGAAGAGACACCTGGTCAGAGAGCGACAGGTCAGCGCTCCAAGGCCCCCAGAGCCCATCACCCCCCTCCACAACACCAGCTGGGTTTCCTTCTCCACAGCACACCACCGTGGGGAGAGCAGCATCCAGAGACACCCCAAACCCCCATGAAATGGGTGAATCTCCTCTTTTCAGGCTCCCATCACCATCACACACAGAGGCCATCAAGCCCTGGTGGGTCTTTCTGCTTTCCAAGACCTTTTAGATGCTCAACAATGGATGTAAAACAAGACACCTTGTCCAAAAACCACCAGCTTCTTCACCCAAACTATACTCCCAGATGTTCAAAGTAAAACCAGCCCAGCTCTCTTAAAATACTCAAGGTTAAACCACAGGAGAAGGAAAATAAGCAAATAAGCACCATGCCTTCTAGAAGGGGAGGGGGTGTTATTCACCTCTTGCATCTCAGCTCTGGAAACATGCATAAAATGGACAGAGAACACAAGACTATGCTAAAAAAACTACATGGGATAAAAGAAACTGTATTTCTTACCGGACTTTTCCTCTAAAAGAATGCAGAAAAGGAAAAAAATAAAAGAAGGAAAATGAGAATATGTTTTCTACAAAGGGATAATACAGCAGCAAAGGGTTTGCATCAGGACCAGAAGCATCAGGTGTTTAAGTTGGGAAGGGTACAGAGGAGCCATGCAGCCAGCCAGGCTGCCAGACAGAAGGTTGGAGTGGGAACACACAAGGAGGAATAAAATCTGCCCCTGGGGTGTGTAACAGGAAGGGTTGGTCGTTAGTAGCCCCAATAGCTAATTGCAAAAGGCCATTTCCAAAGCACTGCTTTACCCTTCGGTGCTTAAACTTACCAGCATCACCCAGTGACTGGGTATTTTTTGGCTGCAAGGCTCTGGGGCCGAAGGTCCCGTGGGAGGAGCAGGGATGGGGTGGGAGGTCTGGAGGTGTGGGGCTGCTGGTATGTGGGGCTGCTGGTATGTGGGGCTGCTGGTATGTGGGGCTGCTGGTATGTGGGGCTGCTGGTATGTGGGGCTGCTGGTATGTGGGGCTGCTGGTATGTGGGGCTGCTGGTATGTGGGGCTGCTGGTATGTGGGGCTGCTGGTATGTGGGGCTGCTGGTATGTGGGGCTGCTGGTATGTGGGGCTGCTGGTATGTGGGGCTGCTGGTATGTGGGGCTGCTGGTATGTGGGGCTGCTGGTATGTGGGGCTGCTGGTATGTGGGGCTGCTGGTATGTGGGGCTGCTGGTATGTGGGGCTGCTGGTATGTGGGGCTGCTGGTATGTGGGGCTGCTGGTATGTGGGGCTGCTGGTATGTGGGGCTGCTGGTATGTGGGGCTGCTGGTATGTGGCATGGGCAGGGTGTACCACTGTTTTCAGCTCTCTTCTCAAGAGAAGGAGCTGAGCTATCAGGCTGCAGCAGAAGGATGCAGCTGGCACCAGCACAACAGCATCTCCAGTTTTCTCCTTGCCCTCAAATCAAGGCACTGTGACTTCCACCCCAAAGGGAGGATGGGGAAGCCAGTGCCTGTGGACACATCAGCTCCCATCCCACTACTCTCTCCCAGGATGGATGGGGAGGAGGGGCAGAGCACAGCTTGGCAGCTGGCTTTGGAGAGACAAGCCCAGGATAAGGACAGGGACAGCCAAGGATGAGACTCCCAGTGATGCAAAACCCCTTTCCAACAGCCCCAGGCACTGGGGCTTTCCTGGACACCAGTGCTGCTTGCCAAGACCAGGCATGTTGGGGACCCCCCGGCACCGCTCACCTCCCCACCTGTGCCCTTTGGCTCAGGGTTTTGGATCCTGACACAGGGAAGCTGCACAGCTCCTTCTGTCCAGCCTGGCATAGGGCTTCCCCCCCCCCCAAAAAAATGCTTCAGGTTGAGTGGAGCATATCTGCACTGCTTGACAGGTCTGAGCCCCAGACCTGGGCCCCAGACCTGGGCCCCAGACCTGGGCCCCAGACCTGGGCCCCAGACCTGGGCCCCAGACCTGGGCCCCAGACCTGGGCCCCAGACCTGGGCCCCAGACCTGGGCCCCAGACCGCCAGCAGTAGGGACAGAGATTCCCCCAGAGCAAAGCACAGAGCACCCCAACCCTGCACCCCGAGGGCAGGATGCAGCCCACACCGTGCTGGCACACACAGCTCTGCACACAGGGCCTAAATCCTTCCTAACCCACCACAAAACTCCCCCCCACCCCGGCCTCAGGAGCAGAAACACCACGGGGCAGAGGAGACAGGCTCCTACCTGCCAGAAACACACCTTCTGAGTATTTCTCCAGAACAAAAAGGAATCAGGGACCTTTGGCCTGCTGGGATAATTTACCTGATATTTAGTTATTGCCAGGGGCAACATTGCTTGAGATTTTATTCCCCCCTCTCCCTAAAATCTCCCAATCCCCTACACCACAGGCTGTGGTATGGAAACAACGAGTAGCTACTCCTCATCTCCTCACACCAGAGCCACCACCTTGGGATGGGAGAGGGTCCTGTGGTGCCTGGAGCAGCAAACCCCCATGGCAGGGCCATGCTGCCAGCAAGGGATGCAGGAAATAAAAGCCATGAGGGAAGGAGAACGTGCCCAATACACACTTGGCCCTTGAAAGAAGTTCTTGGTGCTTCCCCACCCTGTTTTTGAGGTGTTGTGCTGCCTCCTCTCTCTCCTCCCAATTTCACACTGTCTCCTGTGTTACAAACATGCATGTATGCACCCTGACCTGCTGGGGCCTTGGCTTTGCAAACCCCAAATTAGCTCAGTTTGTAATTGTAATTGTAGTTTTCCCCCCTCCTTGTGATCAAAACATCCACCTATTTGGCAAACAACCCCCTTTCCACACTCCTCCTCCCTTCTTTTTTGCTGAATTGTGGTGCAGTTTATCCTTGTCAGGGGATTTTGGCCTTTGGGTTCCCCCCAAACACCCTTTTTTGTCACTGTTGTGCTTCCCAAAGCTGCCAACTGCAGTTTGAAACCCTCAAACCCCAACAGCCAAAAGGTCCCTGGCCAGAGAGGAGGAGTTCCCATCACTACAAAGGATGGAGTATAGGGGGAACAGAGCTGTGCTGGGGGGCTCTGAGGACAGTCCCTTGTCCCAGCAGCTTCCATTAAAAGCAGCAATGCTGCTTGGGCTTGGAAAGGAGGAATAAAACCACAGAAACTTCATTTCTCCTTCACTTGGAGTCTGAGATTCATTCACACTTCAGACACAGGCTAATTATAGCCTGTAGAACACCTCATCTGGGAAGACACTACAAGCCCACGCTAAAGCCCACTGAAAGACAAGAATCAAGTCTTCCCCTGGCTGAACAGATTGGGATGAGGCTGCAGAAGTCTTGAGAAGCCTTAGGAAAACCAGAGGGTGATGGTATTTATACTGGGAGGGAGCAACTTTCCTTCCAGGATGCTCAGATTGAGCCCTGGGGTATGAAGTGTCCCTTTAACATCCCATACCAGTGGTGTGGAAACCCCACAGGTGCTTTCCCTGTCCCAGGAATCAGGGCAAGACCCAGCTGAATGATGACCTTGAAGGAGGAAAAAGGGGGAAACAAGGGAATGGTGTGTTCTGATCTCAGTTGCCCTGTTTTAGGAGCAGGAAAGGGAATTTTTAAAGACATTTTGATCTGGAACCATCACCATAACACACCTGAGACCACCTTGCAGTCACATTCTTGTCTCTATATGGAAGAATTATAGAATCCCAGACTGGTCTGGGTTGGAAGGGACCCCAAGGATCACAGAGCTCCAACCCCCTGCCACAGGCAGGGCCACCAACCTCCAGGCCTGGAGCTACACAAGGTTGCCCAGGGCCCCATCCAACCTGGCCTTGAAACTCTCTAAACAAGGACACAAACAGAACTGTTGGCACTTAAAGAAGAGCCCCCCGCACTCTTGGGATGAGCCCCATGGAGCATCACAGCTTTTGAACCAGGGGAAGAGATGGAAACACCAAGGACTCACCACAGGGGATGGAGAAAGTGCAATGTTGCCTATGGATGCCTTCAGCTCGTCCACTGTTGCTGCACTCTTCAGGATGTCTTTAGCCTGCAGAGGCTTGATCTTGATGTTGAACTTCTTGTGTGCCTCCTCCTCCTCTTCGGATTCACTCGAGGAGTAGAAGTGCTTTCCTTTGGTAGGTAGAGCACAGTTAGAGAAGAAAGTTTGTAGGATCATGGAGTCTTTAAGGTTGGGAAAGACATCTGAGATCATCAGGTCCAAGCATCTGAGATCATCAGGTCCAAGCATCTGAGATCATCAGGTCCAAGCATCTGAGATCATCAGGTCCAAGCATCTGTCCAACACCACATCAAATAACCCATGTCCTGGACTGCCACAGCTACACACGTTTTGAACCCCTCCAGGGATGGTGGTGACCCCAGCACCTCTCTGGGCAGCCTGGTCCAACACCTGGCTGCTTTTCCAGGGAAGAAGCGTTTCCTAATCTCAAATCTAAACCCCTGCAACATAATTTGAGGCCATTTCCTCTTGTCTCATCACTTGTTCCTTGGGAGAAGAGACCAACCTCACTACCCCATCCCCCACTTCCAGTGAGTTGCAGAGGGATCAGGTCTCCCCTCAACCTCCTTCAGGCTCAACCTCCCCAGGACCCTCAGCTGCTCCCATCAGACTTGTGCTCCAGCCCCTTCCCCACTCCATTGCCATTCTCTGGACCTGCTCCACCACCTCAGCATCCTTCTTGTAGCAAGGGGCCCAAACCTGAGCACACTGGTGCCTGATACAGGGGATGGTCCCTGCCCAAATCCTGCTGGCCACACCATCGCTGCCACCAGCCAGGATGCTGTTGGCCACCCAGCCTCACTGCCAGCTCATGTCCAGCCAGCGGCTCTCCAGCCACACTTCACTCCAGAGAGGTGGTGGAAGCCCCATCCCTGGAGACATCCCAGGTCAGGCTTGATGAGGCTTTGAGCAACCTGCTCTAGTGGAGATGTCCCTGCTCACTGCCATGCAACTGTTTCCACCCTCAAGCAGCATCCAGCATGTAACACCACCCAGCCAGCACACATGCACAGCCCCATGGGTGCACCCCACTGCACATAGGGTGGGATATGGGGTTCTCCATGGGGCACCCCACAGGGATGCTGCTTCCTGTGCTGCTCACTCCTCATTTCACAGCACAGGCCCAAAAGGCAATGAAAACCACCTTCTGCTCCACCACCTCAGGTAATTCCCTCTGGGAGCTGGTTTTGGCTGTGGAGTGACAGCTCAAAAGGAGAAATAGAAGGAAGAAAATAACTAACAATTAATAAATCAGCCAGCAGCCTGCCTGTGAACCCCAGCTCATCTTACAGCCTGTAAGCTGAGAGGCAAAGCCAACAATAAAGGATATAGCCTGGTTCCTCAGGTCGGATGCTGTACCCCTCCTCATCGAGCTCAGGTGAGTTCTGGGTAGGGCACACAAAAGGAGAGACAAACAGGGAATTAGGGATGCTAATTCTGTCAGCTAATGGTAACCCTGCACCCAGCACCACGTCAAGCAAGCAGCACCCACGGGGGCATTTGGTGGGGCCAAGCCCCCAGCCCCGCTGCAGGGGGGTTTTTGCTGGTGCTGGGTTTTCCTGGCTAAGATTCTGCACTGCTCAGGTTTCCCAGTGAGTCCAGTTTGGGGTTTTTGCAGTGCTTGGTTGCCAGCCAGGCTTGTCCCTGGCTCACAGCAACGCTGCAGGTGTGAGCAGAGCTCTGCTTACCTGTGGGACCCTGGGCATGGGCACCCACTGCTTTCTGGGCAGGTTTATGCTGTTTCATGAATATGCAGATACAGAATATGCATCTGGATGCAGCTGACACCTGGAAATCACCCAGAACAGCAGCCTGGGCACCCCATCAGGAGCTGTGTGGGTCCTGGGTGCAGGGGATGCTCCTCAGGGCACTTACATATCTGTCCCAGTCGATCTCTGCGTAGAATCCATTCGGGGCTCCATTTGTTTTCTTCTGCAACACAGTGGAAACACAGGTTGGAAGGTTTAAATCAGGGAAACAAGAGGAGCACAGCACCCCTCACACCCCCCCATCGCTGTGGTGGGGACAGCGCTGGGCAGCTGCCCATGCTGTCACCATGAGGCTGCTCTGTGCATCCATGTGGGGACACAGAGCAGCATCTCCCATTTCTGGGAGATCTTCTGCTCCAGAGAGCTAAAATACTCCCTTTTTTTAACTGAACATATAAGATTTATTACAAAAGAGAAAAGAGAACTGGCTGTTTTCTATGTGCCAAGGTGCACAGCCCATGGGGAGATCCCGATGAGCACGGGTAGCACCTCTGTTTGTCATCAGGAGATAAACACTATCCCTGGAACATGCTGAAAGAAGGATTTGGTTTTGTTACCCAGCAGCTGAATCCCCCCCAACACACCCCCCCAAACACACTGGGCATCATTGCTTCTCTGTGTGGTGAAGCTGGGTTGCAGCAAAGAGATGTCTGGGTGGGGATGGGGTGTTAGAGCACATCATGACACACCACCAACACACACAGAGGTTATTGCTGCTTTGGGCAGAGGAGGGTCTGGCTTGGAAGAGGGCTTTGGGCATCCCTTAGCTACAGGACCCTTTGCTGGTCTGCTCCAGGCACCTGGGGAATGGTCACTGCAGCCAGTGAGGCCAGTTCAGGGACCAAAGTCAGGCTGAGCTCTCAGTTTTGGGATGATTCATCAGGTTCCCTTCAGCTGCCAGCACCCTCTGCCCACCCCCCAATCGCCCCAGCACCCCTGCCAAGAGCCTAACACACCATCCCAGGGGAGCAGCAGGGGGGCTGGATCAGGCCACCAGCACCCTCCCCATTCCACCCCACACTCCTCATGCTACTACCCAAGAGCAGCAGCACAAGGGTGAAAAATCCAACAGGGGATGCCCCAAAGTGGGACTTCAACCCCCCCAATCTTCTTGTATTTAACCCCATTTCTACCCCACTCCCATTCACCCAACACAGCTGAACTTACACCATTTTTCCCCTGGTCCAGATTTCAAAACAAGGGTTTCTAACAACCCTTCTGTAGCTGTCAAACAAACTCTGGGGTTGGTTTTTCTTCTCCTTACCGAATTTTTTTTGCCTCCTTCCCACATGCTCTCAGGTTTGTTATTGCAAGGTGGCCCATTGGGATGAGGGCTGGGCAGCTGGAAGGGACCCAGGTCCGGCAGAAGAAGGGTTAAAGTTTTGGGTAGGGTCTAAGTAGTCTTTTTTTTTTTTTTTTAGGGTTTTTGCTATTTTATTTTAAAAGAAAGCACACAAAAATAAGTTGCAAGGAGCTAGCAAACACACTGCCTGGCTTGGGAAGGAAAAGAGGGCTCAGCTGTGGCTGCAGCAGGAGCAAGCGTGGGCTGTGCTGGGCAGGGCTCTGCTCAGCAGTTGGAGGATGTGCCAGCTCACCTCCTGCCACAAGCATTACAGTGAGAGTGTACTGTAGGAGGAAGAGGTCTACCAAACATCTTCACCCTCCAATTCCCCTCTAAATACGCTCAGCAGCTCCATTATACCCCCAAAAAGCTGGGTTTGGGCATCCTTCATCTCACAGGAGTGCTGGGAACCGCATCCTGCCCTGCCCAGCCCTCCAGCAGCCAGGCAGTTGGGAGTAGAGCCTGGGGGGGGGAGGATGCTTAGTCCAAGGTCCCATGCTTGGCAAGGAACAGCTCCCAGTGAGCAGTGCTGCTCCCTGCCTTTTATTTATTTATTGCTGCTGAACAGAGCCCTGGTTAAAGTGCAACCTGAGCTGCAGGCTCTTCTTTTTTTTTTCCAGTTGCTATTTCTTAGTGCCTTACAAACACAGGGCCAGCCCAAAGCCAAGGATCTTGGGGCAGGCATGAGAAATAATCATAATAAATATAATAATTATAATAGTGATCTCGCTAAAGGAGCAATTCAGCCCCTTGGTTTTTATACAGCTCTAAAAAAGCCACCCCAGCACTGCTCTCCCTGCCGAGCCTCCCAAGAGCCTCCTTTCTACTTCAAATTGAGCTTCTAACACCCAAATCTGCTCAGTAAGTGCCAGCCAGCTCAGCCCCAGTCTGCACCCAACATGCTTATCTGGGAACTTGAAATCAAACAGCTGAAGGAGACACAAAAGTCCATCTACTACCCAAGCTAATGGGGCTGTTTATTTAACACCATAAATAAAAGCAGCAATAAGTCAAAAAAAACCACCCCCAACCAACCAAATATCTCCTTGTTTTCAGTTTAATATAGAAAATAACAGGTCTGGGAAGTTTTCCCTTGACTCATTGTACAGCAAATCTGACCTGAGCCAATTGGTGGGTGCAGAAACGAGGATGTGGGGCTTTAGCAGGACACAGGCTCACAGAACCATAGGAGTTGGAAAGGACCTCCAGAGTCCATCAAGTCCAACCCCCCTGCCAAAGCAGGGTCCCTAGGACAGGTCAGTGTCCAGATGGGGCTGGAATATCTCCAGAGAAGGAGACTTCACACCCCCCATGGACACCCAGTCCCCCTGCCCACGGTGCTCCTCAAGCATCACCATATCTTCTTGATGCTAATTTTGTGAAAAAAACCTGGAATTTTATCATTATTCTAAGCAGGTTAAAGTCCTTACTGATGTTTATTTTCTATATTAAAGGGAAAGGAAGAGACAGGTCACACAATGCTGGTGGTGGCTGATGGAGGAATGGGGCAGGAGAGGGGAGCAGGACCGGGGCCTGTGTGATACTTACGATGCCATCCCTGTCCGGAGACCCTCTGCAAAGGACAGAAAGAAAGGCAGCTGTGTTAGCTCCCAACCCACATCCTCACCCTCACCCCTTCCACTTGCCAAAACAGTTTTTCTTAAATCCAGAGCAGTGATGGTTTTAATTAGGAAGTTTTTGGCAAAGCCATATGACCTGCAACATGCTCCTGCTTGACACACACACGGAGTGGTCTCAGGAGCATGTTACTGATGAGAAATCTTTATTTCTCCAGGATTTATAAGTAAATAAAGTGCTCCCAGTGATGATAGCACGCTCCCAGTGATGATAGCACTCTCCCAGTGATGATAGCACTCTCCCAGTGATGATAGCACTCTCCCAGTGATGATAGCACTCTCCCAGTGATGATAGCACTCTCCCAGTGATGATAGCACTCTCCCAGTGATGATAGCACTCTCCCAGTGATGATAGCACTCTCCCAGTGATGATAGCACTCTCCCAGTGATGATAGCACTCTCCCAGTGATGATAGCACTCTCCCAGTGATGATAGCACTCTCCCAGTGATGATAGCACTCTCCCAGTGATGATAGCACTCTCCCAGTGATGATAGCACTCTCCCAGTGATGATAGCACTCTCCCAGTGATGATAGCACTCTCCCAGTGATGATAGCACTCTCCCAGTGATGATAGCACTCTCCCAGTTCAGAGCTGGGCTGGCTCCTCCCTGTGCCATCCCACACCTCTGCATCCTCTGGCAGATGCCAGTAAAAACTGCCTATAGAATCAGTCAGAGATTTTTGGTTTCCCTTCTGCCAGGAGCACATCAGCCACTGCTCTTTGGAATGGATTTGAAAATGCATTGAGATCCCTCTGGGATCCAAATCCCCAGCCACTTAGAGGATTGGGACCTAGGTCCCAGCAAGCAGCATCTCAGGCCCTGAGGCTGTATTTCAACACCTCTAAAGATGCTCAGTGATGTAGTGAATGGGGAAACGTGTTTCTAGAGCCAGGCTGGCTCCTCCACCTCCCACATGCTCCCAGGTTTTATGCCTTGCCAGGGATTTGGCACAGATTAGTGTCTGACTCAGGACATCACAGAAACCCCACTGGAGCTGCTGCCCACCCAGCTCTGGTTTAACAGAGGGTAACACCTCCTGGTGAGCCTCACCTGGGATGTGTCTGCCTCCCATCACTTCTATGTCACAGTTAATCTCTTTGCACAAGTGTTTCTGAAGGTTTTTTGCAAGTAGCAGAGACCCCTGCTGCTTCCCCAGTAGTTCCCCTACGACTGCCCCCAAAGCCCACCCCAAAACAGCTGTGGAGACCCCCAACCAGCAAAGGGAACGGGGTGGAGGGTCCTTTGCTGCTGTGTCACAGCTCCAGCACAGCCCATGTCTCCCCAGAAGCTGGGCAGAAGCTCCAGAGCCCCCACACCATGGTGCCCACCACCAGGTCCTGGGGGTCCTGTGGCCTGGGCACAGCTGGAGGGGACCAGAGGGTCTTGTCTGGATCTGCCACCCCTCACCACTCCCCCCAGCCCTGCGCCAGCTGCTGAGCTGGGGATTGGGAGAGCGCTCAAAGCTCTTTGGGGTGATGACCACAACGTGACCCTGCAACACACTAATCACTGCTGCTCACTAATTACCAGTCCACCCCCATCACAGACACCCACAGATCTGCTCTCCCCCTGTGCCACCAGCTCCCACGGCCTCTGGGAAAGGCAGGCTTCCAGAAACAGGCCTGGAAATCATGACTCCCAGGCCTGGCTCCCTTCAGCTGCTGTGGGGAGGGGAGGAGGATGCAAAGCAGCTCATCTCTTTCTGATAAATGAACAGTGAAGTCACACACAGGCAGAGCTCAGGGGTGTCCCACAGCCTGGCTGGTGGATGGACAGCCCCAATCCCTGGTGGCAGCAGGATGACAGCACAGTGCTGTGCAGACACTTTTGGGGATGTGCTTCTCATTCCCCCTATGCTTTTGGGGCTCATTTTGGAGCAGACAATCCTTGCTGGTGCTGGTACAGCTGGGTTCACTGTGACCAGCCCTGTGGCCCCTGTCCCTTTGCAGATGGAACCTCACTGACCACCTCTGAAATACAAAACATCCTGGGAAAACAAATCCAACCACCACAAAAGAAAGAAAACCCATCAGGTTCCTGCTGTCACAGATGTTAAGCACTTTGAGAAGGACCCCAGCTCCCCACTGCTGTTCCCCAGCTCTGGGGCCACACAGGCTCCTTCACCACACTGCTTTGGGACACCAAACCCCAAAGCCACAGTGGTGACAGCCCAGATCCCTCCCCAGGCTGGGCTCAGCACCTTGACAGCAGTTCTGCACCCAGGTACAGCACCCCCCACCAGATGTGGGGAGAACCCTCCTGCCAGATGCTACTCCTGGGATGCCAAAGCACAGCCAGAGGAGCATGTCCTCTCCTCCAGCCCCACACACCCTCACCATCCCCAGCCCCACAGCCCTTTCCTCCAGCCTCACCGCCTGCACAAGCATCTGCTGGTCCTGAATTTGCATCTAAAAGGATCTCAGCAGCCAGGCAGATCAGTACTTTGGGCAGAGATTAATCTGCCCAAACTCTCAGGGGAGTCATTTCCTCCTGATCACCACTAACTGTCACCATAAATCCTGAGCATGTGGAGAACCAGCTCCAGCATCTCTGCTGCACCACTGAGAGAGCACCTTACTCACTGGGCACACCAGGTATACAAGGGGAAGCAGCTTAAACCCAGTTGTTACTACAGGAGTTGGTAGAAGGATGGCAAATGCCTGGGATGCACTGACTCCCTGGCACACTGGGAAGTTCTTCCCCACATTGGGGGGGAACTCCCTGTGCTCCAACTTGAGCCCATCACCCCTTGTCCTGTCCCCACAGACACTGAGCAGAGGCTGCCCATGTCCCCTGTGTCCCACCCTTCAGCTATTGATAAACACTGATCAGATCCCCTCTCAGTCTCTTCTCTCCAGGCTGAACAGCCCCAGCTCCCTCAGCCTTTCCTCACAAGGGAGATGCTCCAGGCCCTTCAGCATCTCCATAGCCCTGAGGCAGGAGGAGATGGGCACCCACAGGAGCTTTGATCAGCACAGCAACAAAACCATGCCAGAAACAGCTGCACTGGGGGCCAGGCACCTCCCCAGGGATGGGAACATGGCAGTGAAGGGGACTGGTGCTCCAAGGGACAGAGGCAACACAAGATCATAGAATGGTCTGAGTTGGAAGGGACCCCAAGGATTACAGAGCTCCAACCCCCCTGCCACAGGCAGGGCCACCAACCTCAGGCCTGGAGCTACACAAGGTTGCCCAAGATCCTGTGGCTGACTCAGGAATCAGTATCACTACAGGTTAACATGGTTTGTAGCCCATTGACTCACGTGGAATCAGTGTCCTTTTCTTTCCTGCGTATACCAAAGGCCTTCCTTGTGCGTTTTTTCAATCCTGAGGACAGAAGGAATATAAATAAGAATGCAGCAGTGACATCACACCCCAGATAAACCCTCCAGAAGGTTCCTGAGCCCATTGTCATACTCATTAATAAAGGGAGAAGATGTACCCAAACCCAAGAAGCCACCAGCAGGACCTTTAGGTAGCACATACACTTGCTCATGCCTTTTATTTGGTCACTTAACACTTGTTGCCTTGGTCTCAGCACTGCATTTCACAGGTAATATTTGTAATCTTAGTCTTCATTACACCCTCCTTCACTGATGCTGGGTGGGGAAACCCCTCTTTGGTGTTAAAAACCCACCCCAACCAGTTTAAACCATGAGGTTGATTGTCTTCTGCACCAGTTCTTGATCTGCACAGTGCCCAAAACCATGCCTGGTACCACGGATGCAGGGAGCAGGATGCCCAGGGAGCCCTGCCAGCCACAGAGCCCACCAGGGAGGTGGTCACCTCCCCATCACTTCTAAAAACAGATGGAGGAGGGGGAGTTCTGCAAGTTTCTCCTGCTTTCCCAGAATCACAGGGGATGGGAGGGACCCCCAGAGCCCATGGGGTCCCACCCCCTGCCAAAGCAGGGTCCCTAGGACAGGGCACACAGGTCCAGAGGGGCTGGAATCTCTCCAGAGAAGGAGACTCCACACCCCCTGGGCAGCCTGTCCCAGGGCTCCCTCACCCTCACTGGGAAGAAGTTCTTCCCCACATTGGGGGGGAACTCCCTGTGCTCCAGCTTGAGCCCATCGCCCCTTGTCCTGTCCCCACAGACACTGAGCAGAGGCTGCCCATGTCCCCTGTGTCCCACCCTTCAGCTATTGATAAACACTGATCAGATCCCCTCTCAGTCTCTTCTCTCCAGGCTGAACAGCCCCAGCTCCCTCAGCCTTTCCTCACAGGGGAGATGCTCCAGGCCCTTCAGCATCTCCTCAGCCTCCTCTGGACTCTCTCCAGGAGATCCCTGGCTGTTTGATCCCAGGGAGCCCAGCACTGGACACAACACTCCAGGTGGGGCCTGAGCAGGGCAGAGCAGAGGGGGAGGATCCCCTCATTCAGTGGATGTTTTTGGGGGAGGCTGTGTTCCTCTGGTCTGCCTCCTGTTCTGAACGTGCCCTAACAATGTTCTGTTGCCCCAGGTACACCCTCTGCTCTTCTGGGCATCCACAGACACAGGCAGCTTCAAGCACTACAAACACTGGGCTCCTGCAGCACCTTAAAACACCTATTTTGATAATATTTAAATCCAACAAGGGAGTGCTTCAGGCTACCCCAGAGCTGGGGGGTTTTTGGGCCGATGCTAGAATGAAGCCAGCCAGGGTAGGACCAGAAACTCCACCAGCTCTCCTTGGTATTGCTCACAGAGATCTTAGCTTGGAGACCTCCCCCAGTGAAACTACAGAGGGACTGCTCCTAAAACAAATCAAATCCCACCCAGTGCACCTCCCTCCTCTGCTTACAGCAAGCATTGCATGGTCAGGGATGAAGGAATCGCTTATGGGATGGCAGAGACCCCCTGCCCAGTTGCTGAGGGCAGCACAAGCAGCTGGGAGCGATGCTGAAGCCCACAGGCTCATCCCACAGCTTGGTTTTTACTACTCCTTCCTTCCTTCCAGCCTTCCTCCCATCTCTTCAAGGCTCAAATTAGTTATTAATAACTGGGGAAGACTTTCATTGCTCTCACCCCCCAGAATAGCTTCATCCTCCAAGCTCAAAGCAGAAGAGGGAAGGCTGAGAAGCCCAGAATCGAGCTGTTGTTTGGTCTTATCTGAAGAAGTGTCTGATTTGGTTAAATTTTGTAAGGAAGCCTTCTGCTCTGTTATATAACAGGCCCACCATCTGCTTAGACAGGCAGTGCTTGGGGTGGGGGGAAAGGGATATTTAGGGAAGGAAGGATGGAAAGTAAAGCCTCTTCTGGAGATGGTTGAGAGTGGGTCCCCCACCAAACCCCACTGCCTGTGCTGGACCAGGAACCAGCTGCCTGTCCCTTGATGGTGACCCCAGAGAGGTCTATTTGGTGGGGGACAGAGGGGTGATTTTCCAGGACAGCTTTGCTTTCATAGAATCAGAATGGCATGGGTTGGAAGGGACCCCAAGGGTCACAGAGCCCCAACCCCCTGCCACAGGCAGGGCCACCAACCTCCAGGCCTGGAGCTACACAAGGTTGCCCAGGGCCCCATCCAACCTGGCCTTTCAGGTGGCTGCAGGCCTGAGGAGCTCATACCTGTGTTGACATGGTCAAGCCCAGCCTAGAGAGCTGTTAAAACACCCCAGTTTGATGGTATGTGGAAGGGTGCTGCATGCTCTGGTCCTTAAGTCTCATCTCAGTTGGTTTTAGGAGCTGAAGCACCATAAAACCAGCCCTGGCTGGAGCTGACCTCATTAAAATAAACAAGAGCTTGTGCACAGAGGGAATGGGACATGGAAACATGATGGGTTGAGGGGAACCTCACAGGACAAGATGGATGTACTGCTGGAGAAGGTGATGAGTGGGAATGAAAGCAGAGAAGAGGTGGTGGAGCAGCAGAAAGATGGGCACAAAAGAAGAAGAGAAAGCTTATCCATGGGGGATATCCATCAAGGGATGGCTCAGAGGTGATGCCCTCAGAAGCAGCAGCACTAGACAAACAAATCCCACTTCTCCCAGTCAACAAGCACTGGATCCTGACTGCTTTCAAGCCAGAAGATGCAGTGATCTGTGCAGCCCTGCAGCAGCAGTGCTAGGTGCCACCAGTACAAGTGACAGTACATGTCACCTGAAGACACAACCCATGCCTTCAGCTGTCCCCACTCTGTACCCAGCACCTCTGTGGGCAGGACACCCAGCTGTTCCTCAAGTCTACAATGCTAAGTTACAGAAATCCCTACCTACATCTCCAGAGCCTTTTCCCTTCATCACACCCAAAATGCAAGGGAGGCCCCACCTCTGCAGGCTGCCCAGGGGCTGGAGTGAAGCTGGAGGAGGGAAGGGGGAGAGGAGAGATTGGGGGGAAGTTCTGTGCAGAGAGAGTGGCGAGGGGCTGGAAGGGGCTGCCCAGAGAGGGGGTGGGTGCCCCATCCCTGGGGGTGTTCAAGGCCAGGTTGGATGGGGCCCTGGGCAACCTTGTGTAGCTCCAGGCCTGGAGGTTGGTGGCCCTGCCTGTGGCAGGGGGTTGGAGCTCTGTGACCCTTGGGGTCCCTCCCAACCCAGACCAGTCTGGGATTCATGTGGTATTACACAAAAGACAAGAACACCTAAAACCACACCTGGGACCACAAAACCAGCCTTGTCCACAGAGGACAGACACAAGGAAAGCCACTGTCCCCCCCAAGCAGCAGCTTCACATGCTGCAATTAGCCCTCAAGCCAAATGGCTTCGAAGGCTCCTACTGAGAGGCTGAGAGTAGCCACAAGCCAAGGCTGAACTCTCTGCTGTGTGCTGGGGATCCCATTTTGGGCACAAATTGCTCCCAGTCAGGGGCATTCTCCACCCTTGATTTTTCCCTAGTATACTGAAGAATGGGCATCTGAGAAATATGAATTAGTATTTAATGCTGTGGAGCTCTCAACTTCATTCTTAAAAGCTCCCAACATCTTATTTTCTGTACTGAAAGCTCAACTAGAAGAAAATAAGCCCTGTTCTCCCAAACCCTGTCCCTTGCCCTCCATCCACAAAGGGTGGGAGCAGTGGCTCCCCCAGATGTCGGGGGGCTCCCTGGAGAAAGAGCTACTCACTTGGGAAGATGAGCCTTATAAAAGCCTCTCAAACAGGAGAGAAGGCAGGGAGAATTGTCCTAAATGATCTTTTTTGATGAATAAAGAAGAAATCTATATAACTGAGTTCTCCTTAGTCTGTGCTTGGAGATAAACATTATCTATTGCCATGCCAGAGACTCAACACCAAAGTGCCTGTAGGAAGGGGGTGAGAAATAAAGGAGAAGAAAAAATAATCACTATTAAATTTGGTGTTTTGCTTCATTTTGGTTGTGTGGATTGGGGGTTTTTTTTTTGCACATCACTCAGAGCAGGGTTTGGGCAGCCTCCTTCCCCTGCTGCACACAAACCTGGGCACTTTACTGGATGACTTTGGGGTCTGTACCTGGCACTGCTTTGCTTTTCTAGAGACATCATCGCCCTCCCTCTGCTCAGCAACACAAAAGGCAAAGCCCAGGCAAAGCTACTGCACCTTTGAGTTGTATTCAGAGGAAAAATGGTAAATTCCAGTTTAAGGAGGGAGGGGGTAGCCACATCAAGCCCCAACTAAATAATCCCAGCAGCAGCATTTGTGGGGCAGCCCAAAAGCTGCCCTGGCTTGCCACAGCAGCAGTCTGCACCTACCTGGGCCAAGCTGCTCACTCATGACCCATTGTACATGGAAATGGGCACCACTACAACCACCAGGGATTCTCCACTGCCCCAGGCTCAGGAGCAGAAGGTCAGGTCCCTGTAACCATGCTCTTTCAGCCCATGCCATTCATTGTTTTGCCCATTAATATGTAATTAAATTAGAATACATCTCTGTAGCATGTCACATGCCTTACCTAAGCCAACCTCTGCATCCAAGCCTGTTACCAGCCTTTCAGCAGGCTTAATAATGCACCCAGGATGCAAGGCCTCCACATCCTGCCTTGATCCAGTCATTAATATTTTAACTGCCTTCATTTACAAGTCTAATTACAGCCTGTACTCTGGAGAGGAGACCAGCAGCAGCCAGGCAGTGATGGCACCCTTCATGCTGGCAGCCTGAGGGGCTTCCTTCCCCTGCAACCTTGGCTCTGCAGACCAGGGCCAAGGGCTACAACGTGAGTCCTTCAGGATGAAAGGTCTTCCAGGGGCAATTAGTGACAAGCCATTGCCTCCACTGGTACCTGCTTCCTTTCCTACTTCAAACCATGCATCTGTGTCTGCAGTACACCAAGATTTCATAGACTCACAGCCTGGGCTGGGTTGGGACCCCAAGGGTCACACAGCTCCAACCTCCTGCCACAGGCAGGGCCACCAACCTCCAGGCCTGGAGCTACACAAGGTTGCCCAGGGCCCCATCCAACCTGGCCTTCAACACCCCCAGGGATGGGGCACCCACCCCCTCTCTGGGCAGCCCCTTCCAGCCCCTCACCACTCTCTCTGCAAAGAACTTCCCCCCAGTCTCTCCTCTCCCCCTTCCCTCCTCCAGCTTCACTCCATCCCCCTTGTCCTGCCAGTCTCTGCCCTTGAACAAGCTGATTCCCCTCCTGTTCCTCTGCTCCCTTCAGGGACTGGAAGGCTGCAATGAGGTCCCCCCACAGCCTTCTCTTCTCCAGGCTGACCCAGCCCAGCTCCCTCAGCCTCTCTCCATGGGGGAGGTATTTCAAGTTGACTGTTTCTTCATTTCCCCCCCTCAATTCTCAAGGCTTCCTTCTCCTAGTAGTAAAAAGTCACACTGCTTTATGCTTCCTGACAGCAGAGTCCCCAGCTCTCTGCCCCCAGCAAGCCCTGGGGTTCATGGTTCTCACCCTGCTGGGACCATCCTGCTCAAGCTCTTTGCTTCTCCAGCCAAGACATCCCAACCTTCACATCACAGGGACATCCTCCAGAACCATAAACACAATTCAGAGCCTCCTATCAGTCTAGAAAGCAAACAAACAACATTTCCTACAGCTCAGCTCCTCTTGTAGCAGAAGGAAAAACAACTAGCCCAGAACTTGTTGCCAAAGAGGAATCTGTCCTGAGGCCAGAGCAGAGTATTTTGCTTCAAGTCAGCTACAACTGGGGCATATTCACACTTGGATGAATCCCTGATGAAGGAGGAAGGTGCCACAGCAGCAGCTTGGGGACCAGGAACAGCCCTTGGGGCTTTAACAGCACCAGGTACAGTAGTTTTTGTCTCAAGTCCCACTGATGTGACCCACCACCCTTCACTCAGGGAAGGTACCACCACTGGACCCTGGGCTTCCCAGCCTCACCATGTTGTACATTTGACCTGAGCTCAATCCTTGGCTTCTGGTTTAACCAGAACTGAAGCTTTTTGATGACAATTTGGATTGATCTTTGACTGGTGGGGGTCCAGAAACCAGCTGCTCCCCAGGGTAAGGACTAGATATACTCCCCACACAGGCAGAATCTATTTTAACCAGTCAGGAAGTATATTTTTCCTGAAAATTTGCTGGAAATAAACCCAAAAGGCTGGAGGAATCACCTGCAAGAGCTTCCTTGCTTTGCCATCTCAAAATAGAAAATAAAAGACATTAAAGCAAGCATGATGCCCCTTCTGAAGACACACACATTGCTGCACACACACCCAGCACTCACTGGTATTTAATATTCCCACTGTATTTAGGATTTCAGCCCAGTAAGCCAGTATTTTCCAGTGCAAACTCTGTCACTAAACCTCATTTCACTGCTGTGAGGGACACTAACAACAAGCCCATCTTTGATAAGGGCTGGTAATGTCTGGCTAGCTCATTACTTTGGCCTCCAAGATACTGAAAACTGAATTATTACCCCATCAGCAAAGCCCCACAGACACACATTCCAAACTTCAACGGGTTTACAAGAGTTTTCCCCTGTTAGAAAGTGGAAAAAAAAATGAGGGAAAAAGAGAGGGTGGCCTCCCAGAAGCAGCACTTCTGTGGTACCACACCACAGGCTTCCTGCCTGTGGCTTTGGAAAGGAGATACATGAAAACAAAAGCAGCAGCAGTGGTGGGCTGGGCTGTTGTTGGGTTTTTTAAGATAAAAATACATGCTGAGAGGTTTGCTCCTTATCAGAAGTGGAACACTGGAGGCCTACCAGTGTTTGAGAACCTGAAACAAGATGAAAAAATAAGTCTGAATAAAATAAAGCATCCCAAGTTGCTGCTCTGGGAATGGTTTCTCCTCCAGTTGGAGTGGTTCCTCCTGGATCAAGGCCCCAGGTGGTTGAGCCCTGTTAAATTACTGAGAGCTGTGGTACACATCACCTGCACCACGGTGTCCAGGGAGGATGCTTCTTGGTCACCACTGAGGAGATCAAGAGTTTTGGACTAAGAACCAAGTCCCACCCTCACACAGGGACATGGCAGAGAGGTGGCATCTCATCTGGGCTGAGCCCTGCTGAGCTTCTGTGCCCAGCCTCAGCACCCAAGGCCTCTGGAGCGAGCCCAGAGCTGATGCAAGACCATTCAGGGCAGCTAAATCACAGGATCACAGGGGTGGGAAGGAACCCCCAGAGCCCATGGAGTCCAACCCCCTGCCAAAGCAGGGTCCCTAGGACAGGGCACACAGGTTGGTGTCCAGACGGGGCTGGAATCTCTCCAGAGAAGGAGACTCCACACCCCCTGGGCAGCCTGTCCCAGGGCTCCCTCACCCTCACTGGGAAGAAGTTCTTCCCCACATTGGGGGGGAACTCCCTGTGCTCCAGCTTGAGCCCATCGCCCCTTGTCCTGTCCCCACAGACACTGAGCAGAGGCTGCCCATGTCCCCTGTGTCCCACCCTTCAGCTATTGATAAACACTGATCAGATCCCCTCTCAGTCTCTTCTCTCCAGGCTGAACAGCCCCAGCTCACTCAGCCTTTCCTCACAAGGGAGATGCTCCAGGCCCTTCAGCATCTTCATAGCCCTGGGGCAGGAGGAGATGGGCACCCACAGGAGCTTTGATCAGCACAGCAACTAAACCATGCCAGAAACAGCTGCACTGGGGGCCAGGCACCTCCCCAGGGATGGGAACATGGCAGTGAAGGGGACTGGTGCTCCAATGGACAGAGGCAACACAAGATCCTGTGGCTGACTCAGGAACACAGTCACACTTTCAATCATGAGGGTAATTAAGTCTCTGAACAGGTTGCAGTGAGCTCTGCCTAAGGAGGTTTTCTGAATTAACACTCACCATCTTTCTAAAAATACTTCTCCTATTCCAGCTACGAGATGTGAAGATCCTAAAGCAAGCCCTGTGGCCAAGCAGCCACCTCTGCTTCTGAAGATACTGACACACATGTCCTGCCTGCCCTTGAGCAGCAGACCCCATGCCAGCCTCTGCTCCATCCCCATGCCAGCCTCTGCTCCATCCCCATGCCAGCCTCTGCTCCATCCCCATGCCAGCCTCTGCTCCATCCCCATGCCAGCCTCTGCTCCATCCCCATGCCAGCCTCTGCTCCATCCCCATGCCAGCCTCTGCTCCATCCTCAGAGCAGCAAGCACCCATCCTCACACACCCAGGGGTATTTGGGCTCCCAGGACCTCCACACCATTCCCCTTCCCTTTGCAAACAGCCCCAGTGCTCATCACAGCAGAGTCAAGTTGTCACAGGGCTGGGACCAACACTCCAACCCTGAACCACAGCACCAGCATGTGGGAATACACCCTAAGCCATGGAAACATTTATATTCCATTTAGATATATTTATATGGAATATAATCCAGGTCTGGGCTGTCCCACAGCAAGTCCTAGGGCAGACATCAGCATCACTGCAGCAAGGAGCCCACACATTTCCATCTCATCCCATGGATGCTCAGTAGACCAGTGGCCAGCTCTCCTCCCACACAATGGGGCTGCCCAGCTCCCAACAAGCCCCAACCCCAAAAACAAACCTTGGGGGACCAAGCCAGAGGCTACAGACTATCCTTAAAATAACAGGCAGCACGAGCAGGATGCATCACAGGACACAATTCATGTCCTTCTGCCAAGGGAGCTGAGCCTTTAAGGACCATTTCACATGGGAAGGATGCTGGTGGGTTCATCACCCAGCCCAGTGCAGCAGCTGCAGGAGCCCCTCACCTCTTGCTTTCCCCAGAGATTAGATTTTTTTAATATCAACTTTCAGAGATTCTGGGTGTGCAGCAACCCAGGGATGTGGGGCACAAGTGTCCCCACCAATGTGGTGGGTAAGTTCCATCTGGGGACAGTTGTGGCTTTCATTCCCTCCTGGCACACGCACAAGAACACCAGGTGCATTTCCAAAGCTTGCTGGGCTATTGAAGAAGTTGTCCAGGACAGGCTCTGCCTCCCAAATGCCACTCAGATTTCTATTTTTAAGGGGTTTGGGGTTTTTTGGTTTATTGGGGAAGTGAGGTGATGGTGCTCCCCAACATATCATCCCCCCCCCCAGCACCCAGCAGCTGGGAGAAGGGGGCAATGGGGTCCTTGGTGGGGCAGCTCCCTGCAGACAGGGCATCTAGGGGGAAGCCCCCCCATTCTATTCCCCCCATGATAGCATTCCTCCCCTCTGCTCCCCCCAGAAAAACCATCCCACTGCAAACCTCACAATCTTGAGGCTGGAAAAGCCCTTTAAGCTCAAGTCCAACCATTCCTGTGCTGACCCAGATCCCTGAGCACCTCATCTCCCCTCTGTTAAACACCCCCAGGGGTGGGGACTCAGCCCCCTCCCTGGGCAGCCTGTGCCACAGCCCCACAACTCTGCCAGGGAAGAACTTTGCCCTCCCAGCTGAGCTGACCCTGCCCTGGGGCAGCTTGAGCCCATTGCCCCTTGTCCCATCTCCTGGCCCCTGGCTGCAGAGACCCTCGCCCACCTCTCTGCACCCTCCTGGCAGGGCAGGGGAGGTGGGGAGAAGGTCTCCCCTCAGCCTCTTCTTCTCCAGGCTGAACACCCCCAGCTCCCTCAGCTGCTCCTCAGAGGATTTGCCCTCCAGCCCCTTCCCCAGCCTGGTTGTCCTTGTTACCTCTCCCCTTGTAACAGCAAAGCCCTCTCAGATCTGCTCCCTGGCCAGCAGCAGGTCCCATCTCACAGCCCTGCTTTAAAAGGCATCGCCTCCACACCCCCCTATGCTGACAGTTTTCCATGCAAATCCCACCAATCTTACAGTCCCACCGTTTCTACAGCACATCAGGATTTATTAAAACCTCCCACAACACCAGGAGGCAGCTTTCCATCCACCCCATGACTTCTCAATAAAGACCACCCTGCCACAGCTGACACCTCCATGAACCCCCCATGCACCCCCACTCCCAATTTACAGGTGGAGAAGAGGACACCATGGCTGGCAGGGCTGGTTTGTCACCCTTACAATGCAGGAGCTGCTTCCTTGGGGACAAGGGACAACTCTGGGTGAGCTGCCAGGGGAAGAGCATCACTTGCTCTCAATTTGGTCACCCAAAAGTGAATATTGCCATTTTCTTTCCCCCCATCTGAGTATGATGAAGGCTTCCACCCTAAATAAAGCATGATGAGACACCTTCCCAGCTCTCTAACCACCCCTTTCCTCCCACAGTTTGCTGTCAAACAAATACCTTCATTTTAAAGCACTGAGTAACCGTGGTGATAGAGTATCTGGAAACACACGTGGGGAGAGCTGACCCAAGGAAAGGTGCCATTTCCAGGCAGGGATTGACAAAGCTCTTGGAGCTCCTTCCACCCATCTGCCTCCTTGAGAAGGAGTTTGAGGTCCCCAGGTGAAAGGAACCAGGTAAACATGAAGCAAATTACCTTATTGTCATTTATGCTCCTTAAATTAACCTTATCAACTGGCACAGCAGAAATAACCTTATTAACAACAACTCACACAGGTTTCTCCTGCACTGACACCAAAACCAAAGCCCTGTAAAGCTTTTCACGTGGCTTGCTGGAGTTTAGTCCTCCAAACACCTGAAAGGACACCTTAAGAGGGACCTAAAAGCACCCCAGATGCCCTCACCATCAGGCATCTTCAACACCACCAGCAATAAGGTGGCTGCAAGCCTGTTCCCAGCAGCATCCCATTTTCTGCTTTATTTCCTGGCAGCAAAATGCTCAGGGAAGATTATTTTTCCTTGTTAACCATGCTGCTGCTGATCAAAATGAATCAAAAAAATTAGTAGACCCTCAAGCTGGACACAGAGCCACCAAGCCACCCAGATCCCAGTGCTGGGGAAGCATCTGAGGTCTTCAGGGAGGATTTTGATAGAGATTTTTTGGTACTGTCTCATCATACCCAGATTAATTTTCATTTTCAGCCAATATTAAAGCTTCTGGCTAAGCCATGAGGAAAAGCAGCCTCATCCAGGCTGATGTTTTGGACATGAGAGTGTTCTCCTCTAACAGGAGCAGGTACAGGATGAGACCCTTCTCCCCTGCACCCCCCAGGAAATGTGATGTGATGCTGGGTGGTATTTTAAGGGAAGCATGAAACCACCAAATGCCACCAACATGCACACACACATGCATTTAAACACCTAACACCTATTTCTTATTAATTGGCTCTAATAACAAGAGCTCAATTTGCTCCAATAACTTCTGCAGACCCAAGTTTAGCAAATAAATATATTTAAGGTATGAAATCCTCCAGGCACCCAAACCAGCAGCTGAGCTGGGTGCTGGAGAGCAGGCTGTGAAACCTGCCTGCAGCATCCCTGCTTCTCCCACCCTCCTCAGCTCAACCTATCCCAACCCCCCCCCACAGCAAGATTATTTCTACACATCCCACACGTGATGACATGAACCTCACGCTGATGTTTTCAATTCCATGCAACACGTAGGTGGAGAATATTAAGAGATTCCCCCCAATATATCTCTTTAAAATAAGTCATAATTTATATAGAATCCTAGAATGGTCTGGGTTGGAAGGGACCCCAAGGGTCACAGAGCCCCAACCCCCTGCCACAGGCAGGGCCACCAACCTCCAGGCCTGGAGCTACACAAGGTTGCTCAGGGCCCCATCCAACCTGGCCTTGAACACCCCCAGGGATGGGGCACCCACCTCCTTTCTGGGCATAGAATCACCTGGGTTGGAAGAGACCCTCAAGATCGAGTCCAACTACAGCCTGACCCTGCCCAGCCCACCTCTAGATCACGTCCTTAAGCACAACATCTACATGCCTCTTACATCCCTCCAGGGATGGTGACCCCACCACCTTCCTGGACAGCCTGTTCCAATGCTTGACAACCCTTTCAGTACAGAAATTCCTCCTGATATCTGACCTAAAATCTCCCTTGGTGCAATTTTAAGCCATTCCTTCTTGTCCTGTGGCTTGTCACCAGAGAGGAGACCAACCCCAACATCTCTGCAGCCACCTTGCAGGTAGCTACAGAGAACGATGAGGTCTCCCCTCAGCCTCCTTTTCTCAATACTAAACACCCCCAGCTCTGCTCCCTCAGCTCCTCCTGACAGGACTTGTGCTCCAAACCCTTCCCCAGCTTCATCCCTCTCCTCTGGACAACAGCACAGAGACACATGCCAGAGTCAGGGGTGGTTTTTCAAGGCTGGGGTGGGTGAGGAACAGCTCCCAGATAACACAGGCGGCAAAGTAGAAGTTTTCTAGGCCTGGAACCTCACAGCTTTCAAACAATATTATCATTGTCTGCACTAATTCAGTGCAAATAGGGACAGGAGAGGGAATTTCCCCTTCCCACCTCCACCATGAAGACCACTGTTGAGGCAGGGAGGAGATGGGGGTTTGCAAGATGGGGCAGGAGCTCTGTGCCTGCTCCCAAGGCCAGCTCTGAATCCCCAGGCCCCTGGCTCCCAGGAAAGCACACACCTCTCACATCTACAACACTAAAACTAACCTGAAAGTGAAAATAAATCATTCTGTGAGAAGAGGTGCAAACCCCACCACGCCGTAGGTGTAACCGCCGCAGGCCTCCCTCCTTTCACCCACAGATAAAGCACAACCACCTTCAAAAGTGCTTTTCCCCCCAAAAAAAAAGAGTCAGCCTGCAACTGAATTTAAACCAACTGGGGTTAAAAACAACTAGCTGAGGTCATTCAAGAGCTGGTGAGGCAAACAGGGCCACGCTCTGTGCTGCTGCGCTGCACGTGAGCAACCCCCTCCTCAAGCAGGCCGCACGGCAGCCAGGCGCCGGCCTTCGTCCTCCTGAACCTGTAGAAACCCAAATTTACTGTCTTAAAGCTTAAAAATAAATTATAATTGGCTATATCGGGCCAGTAAAAAAGCAAGGAACACTACCATGTGCTGTCCTAAGTAGGGAGACAGCCAGTATCTCCCCCACCATGGGTGGATCTTCAGTGGAAGCCCCTTCCTAGAGAAACCTTTGGGCATCCAACTCATTTGAGGTCACCAGTTTAGGGAAAGAGCTCTGCCTTCCCACCTTCCCTTCCATGTCACCCCCTCTCAGATCCCAGCTGTGGGTCAGGATCACCAGCACAAGCGCTGGGTAAATCACATCTTATACCACCTACAGCTTCACTGCCTCAACACCAGCATTTAGGGAAGGGTATTTCACACACAACCATGGTTCTCCACCTTCAACTCCCCAGGACCCTGTGAAGGAGGCCCAAGAAGAACAGACACCTGATTTAACCTGTATTTTTTTCTGAATAACATTTCAAATTTGAAGGAGACAGAAAGCTTCTGCCTCAGCAGAGACCCAGATTGCTGTGTTTGGGATGTCCAAGGGCAACCTTTACACTGGGGCTTGCTCCATGGAGGTGTTTTGCAGCCCTGCATCACATGCAGCTGTTGAGTTTTGCCATATTCTATATAATTTCTACCCAAAAAATGCCCCCCAAACCCTACTCATGTTTTACTTCAGCTGCCACATCCCATTGATCACGTTGGGTGAGAGGCAAATGTCCCATTCTGCTGCCTCACTCATGCTGTGCTTGAAGTCCTCACCACCACCACCACCGCTTCAGCACCATATGGGCACCACCAGCCCCCATCCAAAACATTCCCCAACTTTCTAGAGTCTGAGTGGGGCCTTTTGCTTTGTGGTTGTTGGTTTTGAGCTGGAGCCATTTATCCAGAGGGACCTGGTCCAGCTGGAGAGGTGAGCCCCTGCCAACCTCATGATGCTCAACAAGGACAAGCACAAGGGTCATGAGGATAATCCGAAGGCTGAAGCATCTCTCCTACAACAGGCTGGGAGAGTTGGGCTTGTTCAGCCTGGAGAGAAGGCTCTGGGGAGACATCAGAGCCCCTTCTCATCCCTGAAGGATTTCCTTTTCCCACAGGAAAGCTGGGCAGGACTGTTTGTAAGGGTAGGGAGAGGTGGGATGAGGGATGATGGGTTATGGACAAGGTTAGATGAGACCTCAGGAAGGAGCTCTTCCCTCTGAGGGTGGTGAAACCCTGGCACAGGGTGCCCAGAGAGGTGGGGGAGGCCCCATCCCTGGAGACACTCAAGGCCAGGCTTGATGGGGCTCTGAGCAACCTGCTCTAGCGAAGATGTCCCTGCTCACTGCAGGGTGGGACTGGGTGGGCTCTGAAGGTCCCTGCCCACCTAACACATTTGATGATCCCTTCCTTCCCTTTGCATGGAGAAACACACTGCTGGTGGGATAGAGCTGGAAAAACCCACACCAGCTCAGCAGGAAGGGTTTGGATGCCTGAAATAAAAGGAGGTTCTTCCTGTCCCATATAGACTAGAGGTTGCTACTGCAACCTGCTCAGCTGCCTGACCTCAGGGCCAGGGAACAAATTCATTCAGAACTGACAGGGATGCTGGTCAGGTCCAGTTCTGCCATCCCAGCTCCAACTCAGCATCATGGAGCTTCTGGTGACATCTGGTGCAATGTGGGACCACCTCACACTTCCCAGAGCAGCTTGGGGCTGGACACTCTTGCAACATCCCCTGCTTTGAGGTCCACAAAACCAAGAGCTGGGGAGCTCCTTGCCATCTCTGTTCCTTCCTAAACCCCTGTTTTCACGTGTCTCATCCTGGGCAACTCAAAACCTCAGTCTTCCTACACAGGCAGCACCTGTGGGCAGGATCAGCCCTCAAAACACACCCCAAACAGGCTTTCTGCATTGCTTTGAGCTTGAGAAGTGGTGAAATATCCCCATCCCAGTGCTCAGAGGGGAGCCAAGCCCCAGCTCAGGGACAGCATCACCCTGTACCATCCAGGGCAGAACCAAAGGGTCAAACTCAAAATTCTCTTGCAGTCATAAAGTAAAACAGAAAATAGTTTCCCTACCAGTGTCAGGCCTGTTGGGGTTGACCAGAAATTCCAGCAGCTCTGAAGGAGTCCCCCTTGCAGCTCAGCACACAGCTGGAGATGCTCCTGCAAGCCCAAGCCTCTCTGCAAGCCCAACCTCAGTCATGGCTTCCCACTCAAACAGCATGTTGGAAAACACAGATCCTGATTTGGTGTTGGTGTCCTCATGTATTTCCTGGGATGGTTTCACCATCCATGCCTGAATTTATATGTTAGGGGCCTCAAACCTGCCCTTGGCCTTCTCAAATAAAGACTAAATGTCTCTACTTGTCCTTGCCAAGCTGCATGGCCAGCACTGAGCACACTTAAATACACCATTAACAGAAACAAGACCACCTGAAAGATAATGAAGCCACCAGCTGAAGCCAGTTTTCCATCCTGATCAGGAAAAAGGCATTTCCATTAGAAGAGGGGTGGCAGCAGGGACAGGGAGGGGATTGTCCCTCTCTGCTCTGCCCTCGGGAGGCCCCAGCTGGAGTCCTGTGTCCAGAGCTGGGGCCCCCAATACAAGAAGGATGTGGAACTGTTGGAGAGGGGTCAGAGGAGCCACGGAGATGCTCAGAGGGCTGGAGCAGCTCCCCATGGAGAGAGGCTGAGGGAGCTGGGCTGGGTCAGCCTGGAGCAGAGAAGGCTGTGGGGGGACCTCATTGCAGCCTCCCAGTCCCTGAAGGGAGCAGAGGAACAGGAGGGGAATCAGCTTGTTCAAGGGCAGAGACTGGCAGGACAAGGGGGCTGGAGTGAAGCTGGAGGAGGGAAGGGGGAGAGGAGAGATTAGGGGGAAGTTCTGTGCAGAGAGAGTGGTGAGGGGCTGGAAGGGGCTGCCCAGAGAGGGGGTGGGTGCCCCATCCCTGGGGGTGTTCCAGGCCAGGTTGGCTGGGGTCCTGGGCAACCTTGTGTAGCTCCAGGCCTGGAGGTTGGTGGCCCTGCCTGTGGCAGGGGGTTGGAGCTGTGTGACCCTTGGGGTCCCTTCCAACCCAGACCATTCTATGATTTCACATGCCATCTGGTTTCACTGGTCCCAGTGCTACCTGCTCATAAGTCCTGGAGACAACTGTTGCTAGAAAACACCACAAGACAGCATTTTTATGCCATTCTGGATGTGACCAGCCATCCATTAAAGCTCCCAGAGTGGCCAAACTCCCCAGAAACAGGTGTGGAAAAGCCTGGAGAAGAGTCACCGAGAACTTTGCACTCTGGGGAAGCTTTCTCCCTAGCAAACATCTGGTTTGGGCATTGGAGAAGCACCACCTCCCACAGCAAGTCACCACCTTCCCCAACACAACCACTGCTCCTCCCATCACCCACACGGTCACCTCATCTTTCCAAGCATCACATAGCTCCTTGTTTACCAAAGGGGTTGCAGCAGCGATTTCAAAACTGAACCAAGCTGTATGAAATACCATCAGCAGGCTGGAGATGCAAGAGATGGATCAAAAAACACCCCAAAAAGGAGGTAGACTTGTTCTCATGCATGGATGTCTACCTTCACACCATGCCCAGAGCAAGCCTGAGGTTATTTTCCAGGAGAACAAGACAATGTTCTGTATTAGGCTGAGAACCAACTAGAACAAATTGCACATCCCACATCATTCCTGAGGAGCTGGATTCTCTTGTTTCCAAAGGAGAGGATCCAAAAGCACCGGCCCAGCCAGCTCCATCCCACCAGCTGTGGGTGATGCTCCTCCCTGAGCTCCACCCTCAGTTTCCAACATCTCAGTGAGACAAAGTGATTTAAATGATGATAATGAAACCCTCCACCTCAACCCTTTAACATGTTTCTTTGGAGAATGATGTGGGGGGGACTGTGCAGGTTTAAGAGGTTCAGAGCAAAGTCAGCTAAGCACACTGGAAAGCGTTCTACCACTGCAGTCACACATCTCTGAGGTACCCACATTCCAGCTGGACATCACTCAGGAAAGTTCCACTTCCCCAAAGCTTTGAATTGCTCAAAAATTCATCAAAAAGTGATAATTATTCCTTTTCTCCCCCCACTTCCCTTCCCAGAGCCATTATCTAGGAAAGAAACCCCCCATAACGAACCAAAGCCACCCCCAAATGCCTTCCCCCCTCCAACCCAGCCCCCAAATGAGCCAAGTAACACAAGCCAAGGATTGCAGCAGGCCAACTTTGATTTATATACATTAATTCCTCCAGAAATACAGGTGCTTTTGAGGGGGGGATGGTGTTATTGCTGACATCTTCTCCAAAAGCATACCCACTACTGCACACCTGGCTCCCACCACGGCACCTGTGTCGGCCCAGCACGATGAGTTTGGTGTCAGGGTCTAAAATTAAAGCCTCTTTTACTTGTGCCTGGGATCAGTATTAGAGGAGGCCCTGGAGGCAGCTCCTCTGAGCAAAGGACAGTGACATTCATCTCCTTAACAGCCAGGGATTAAATAAGGAAGGGTGGGCAGCAGCCCCTGCACCCTCACACGCGGCCATCGCGGCGCCTCGATCCCCAAGGTTAGGCAGATCTTGGATGCCCAAACCACATCTCCAGGGGACACGGAGCCCAGCAGCTCTCCAGGGTAACACAGGCAGGGTTGTAGACAGTGACACACAGGCACAGACCGAGCAGCAGCCCCATTTCTGCCTGTCATCTCAGGGAAGGCCAGGCAGCTGCCTGGTTAGCACGCCGCTGGATGCGGCCCCGCACAGCCAGGTCTGCCTCCAGCAATGGGCCATAAGCTTATTATTTTTATTTCCATTTTGTTTTAAATCTTGCCAGCCTTGAATTATCCATGCTGCTAAAAATATTAAATATTTTCTAATCTTCTTTTCCCTGCGTTTCACCCCAGAATACATTAAAATACACATTAAAAAGCCATCATAGAGCCTGTGCCGTTTGTCTCAGCCATATTTAAAAGTCTCCTTAATGCCCAGGGGGCTTTTCCCACACGCCATCAGACACACAACGCTCCCCAAAGTACCTTGTGCCTGGAGCCCATATTTCATCCCCCTTTCCTTCTCCATTCCAATAAGCCTCCATCCAACCTCCCCTCCCCTCTTCCCCCAGCGCCTCCATCTCCAAACCGCTGACAATGCGTGGTAAGAATTCCCTGAAGTTCAAATATCCTGGTTTCCTCCTGAGAAGATGCTCATCCATCCAGCTAGACTGTAAAACCCACCATCTCTCCTGGGCAGGATTCCCAGCCCCCAGTCTGTGGATACAGACAGCGCTTAAATTCACCTCTCCCAGCATCGCAGCAGGCTGGGAAAGGGGATTTACAGGCAAAGGGTAAAATAAATGCTGGAGGGAGCTGAGCACTGACCAGCTCATCCCATCCCAGGCTCTGCTGGGTCGCTGGGTGGCTGCATCCCCCCACCTGCCCACGCAGGGCTGGGGATGGAATTGCAAATGATCCGATGGGCTCGATATTATATCACCATCCGCTGGCAGGGTGCTCTGGTTTGATTGGGATTGGGGGGGGGGATGGGAAGGATTTGATTTTTCTTTAATTATTATTATTTTCTCTTTAAAAAGCATTCACATGCACAAGCTCAACGCATCCTCCTTCCTCTCCCACACACACACACCCCCCCCCCACCCCCTATTGCTCTGGAAACTCAGTCGATGCCCCGAAGCCGTGCTCGGCTCCTCACCTACCTTCCATCATGGTGGCAGAATTGCATTCCTCAGTTTCCAAGGAGCCTGAAAAAATGACAGCAGAATACAATCCCAGTTACCAGGCGCTTCCCACAACCCCTTCCACCAGGCACCTCCAATCCCCCCCTCCCCCGGCTCTTGTAGCTGGAGGTATAAGCAGGAGATAAGAGGGAAGAGGAAGGTGCTGCAGCTAAGGGCAGGCCATGGATGCTGCTCTGCCTGTATCACCTCCAGGATCACCGGAGGAGGATGCTGAGAGAAAGGGAGGATGAGCCAGGCTGGGCTCCGGCGCTGCCAGCAGCGCAGCCGGTCCCTCCCGCCCCGCACCTCGTCACATGCGCGTTTGCTCCCGACACAACCCCCCCTCTGGGAACACACCAACCTATTTCCCATTTCTCCTTTGCACCCCCCCCTCCCCTTCCCCACTGTCACCAAAAGCATCACCCCTCTTCATACCTCGTGACGCACTTCCCCTCCCTCTAATCCTATTGCGGCTTGGGGGGGGAGCCAGATTAATTACCGGGCGCTGTCAGATTAGGAGCGTGTGGGGAGAGCGGCTGGGCAATGGGAAAGAAGAAGGGATGGGAACAGGGAATGACACCAAGAAGAATTCATTCCAGCCTGGAGAAGGCAGCAGAGCGAGCTCCGGCAGCAGAGCGAGCTCCAGCAGCATCAGGAGCGAGGTTCAGGGCTGCGAGCTGGGGTGTAGGGATGTTGGCTGCGGGTACCAAGCCCTCCTGGCTTCTCCTGCAGCCATGAGAGAGAGAGAAATCCAGGGGGCTGACGTCACAGCGGCAGCAATTAGCCCCGAAAAGGATGAGGAGGGAGAAATTTCTCCCCCGAGCGCCTTCCCAGAGCGCCCGGGAATTATTTTCGCATGAAGAGAAGGAGAAGCATCTCCGGAGCTGAGAACAAAAGAGGCTGGGGAGGGAGGGAAGGGAGGGAGGGAGGGAGAGAGGGGGGGGCTGCAGGAGCTGACCCCCAGCCCCTGCCTGGGACATGCCTCCCTCCCCATCACGGATGCCACCCCAAGAGGATGCAACAAGCCTGCCCTACCTCTACATCCCCCCCCTTTTCTCTCTGCCAGCATCCACCCCCCTGCAGAGCCTCCCCCCACAGGGGGCGAGACCCTCACCGGCTGGAAAACCATCTCTCAGGGCTGCTGCAAGGGCTGGGGGGAGTTTGTCTGGAGGGGATGGGCAATGCCAACACTGGAGCTACATCGGATGCTGCCCCAGTGAGCAGGCAAAGCTGGTTCTGGGGAAGTTGGCTGGATCCAGCTCCAAAGTTCCCTTATTTATTATTTTTAATTTTTATTTTTTTCCTTTTCCTGGCAGGAAAGATGCTTCTAAACCTCATCTGCTCACACTGTGACAGCCCCCACAGGTAGCTGGGAGAACACCTGGAACAGCACCCACTGCTGCAAGGGATGGCAGGGACAGCCCCATCCCCAGGGCACCCAGGTGGCTCCATCCCCACAGCTCAGCACCCAAGGATGGGGTTTATGACCCCTGGTGCTGAGCAGCTGCCTCCCCCCAACCTCTGCTCCCCAGCAGGCACAGCAGAGGGGTTTTAAGTGCCACCAGCCCACCTCAGTGCACTCAAACGTGGTGTTTCAGTGGGTACCTGTGATGGAGACTGAGCTCCTGCCTCTCACCCTGCATCACCACTTTTATGGGCACCCCAGTGAGTGACCCACATGTCTCAGGGCATCCTCCACAAGCAGGGAGACCCATACATCCATCATTTTGTCCCTTAAAAACCCCAATAAAACTGTTTTCCCCATTAAAACCCCATTTTTACCCTATTAAAGTAACCCAAAAGCTGAGCACACCCAAGGGTTTGGATACACCAGGGGGAAAATGAGCTTCATCCCAGCCACTGAGTGTCCCCAACCCCAGAGTCCCCATCCCGGGGGGGGGAAAATGCCAGCACACACCTCCCAGACTGAGGGATGGGATTATTTGACAGATGGTTTGTTTAATCCCTTTGAGGAGCTGCCACAACCTGTCCCAGCTGCCTGCACTCAGGGCTGCAGGGAAGGGTGCCCAGAGCCTTCAAGAAATCCGTTGGTAATCCCTGTGTGAGTGCAGTGTGCTGATCACTGCTACGCTGTGTCATCCCCCACCCCCAAACAACCTGCCCCAGACCAGCCCCAAAACACCCTGTGGAGCCAGGCTGGCACACAAGGCAGGATGCCCAGGTGATGGGCACACACCTGGTGTCTCCAAATCCCTCCTGGACACCCCAAAATAACACAAACCCCCTGATATCCGTGCATGATGGATGGATCCTGCTGGATTCCACATCCCAGGAGAGTTTCCAGCTGGGACAGAACTGGGAGCCACCTCCCACAGCCCTAGTGATGCTCCTCAACTGGGCCCATATTCCTTCCACAAGCAAAGAGGGCTGAAACCTCCCCCCTGACTCCCCTGTGCTGGGCAATGGGTAAATGGTTTATCTTCACCAAATACCTCCATTTTGGCACCAATTTATGGCAGCTCATGGGTTATCCCATGATAACCACAGCACAGGTCAGCTCAGTGGGATGTCCTGACCCAATGAAACAACCCCTGACACATGGCAGGACCCCAAACTCACCTCTCTGAGGGCAAAATTAACCCCCTGTGCTAACACCACAAACCCACTCGCTGCACAGGCTCTTCCCAAAGCTGGGAGGAGCAAGCTGTGCCAGCAAGCCCCCCTCATTTCGGGGTAAAATTGGTATTTCTGGGTTTTCCAGATGGTTTCTGGCCACTCTGGCAGAGACATGGACGTTCCTCAGCAAAAAAACCACTGGAAATCTCAGCAGCTCCTGAAGGAAAAGCCTTTTAGGAAGCTGCAAGTAAATATCAACAAAGTCAAGGGCCTCAAAAGAAGGGAAAAAAGGCAGAAAAATGAGTCACCCAGAGGCATTACTCACATCCCAGCAGAGTCATGCTGTAGGTACATGTGACAGGCACCACAGGAGCCTGGATTGTCCCCTGGCTGGCCAGGGACACAGAGCCATGGGGTGAGCACAGAGGGGGATTTACTAAATACAGCTCCAATCCTCCAGACTCATCCCTGGGCAGGATCTGGCCCCAGCAAATCCCCCTGCATCAGCAGGAGGGTTGTTTACATCTCCACATACGGGGCTCCTCAGCCCTTCCCCTAAATCGTAATTAAACCCTTAGTGGGAGATCAGCTCATCTCTGGATGTGCCTCTATCTGCTGCTGGTTGGGAGCACAGGGGATGGGCCAGACACCACCACAGGGTTGGAACCCACAGCTCCCAAAGCCAGCTCTGCCCTCCCCATCACCCACAAAACACTTCCCAGCCCAGTCCCACCATTCGCTTGTGCCCCCATAAAACTCCTTTCTTCCAGGCAGGGTGCAGGAGGTGGTAAATCCTGGGGTGTGGGACCCCCTACCATGAGCACAGAGCTTCAGCTGGCTGTTGGGCAGCTAAAGATGGAGCCCAGCCCTCACACATCCAGGCTCTGATAAAGCTCAGAAGGCTTCTCCTCACCAAGGAGGGAGGCTGGGAGATGTGGGGAGCACCTCACCTGTGTCTGCAGCAAGTTTCAGAGACTGGTCTGGGTTGGAAGGGACCCCAAGGGTCACACAGCTCCAACCCCCTGCCACAGGCAGGGCCACCAACCTCCAGGCCTGGAGCTACACAAGGTTGCCCAGAGCCCCATCCAACCTGGCCTTGGGAGGGTATGGAGCAGCCCAGCCCATCGGTGGGTCCTGAGCATCAGCCACCCTCACACAGACATCCCCCACACGTGGCTGCCTGTGGAGCTGAACCCCAAGAGGCTGCACCCCACATTTCACACAGCCAGAGCCTTGTGCAGCCACCAGTGCTCCCTCAGCGTGGGCAACACAAGGAGCTCGTAGGAGCAAGCCCAGCCAGCCCCCAGCTCACCCCTTCCTGCCCACTGTCACCCTGGGATGCTTTCCAGGGCTGGAGGGGGGAGAGGAGCAGCACCCACACCACATCCCCGGGCCCCTCTGAGGCTGCAGCTGCTCCTCACTCCACAATGAAGCCTGTTACCTTCTGCTCTATTAGTTTTTGGCTCTATTCATGCTGGGTTTCCCAGGCACAAAGAGCTGCTGGGCCCTTTCCATCCCAGCACGTGTTCCCAGCAGGGATGTGGGAGCTGGGCCCTCGCCCACAGAGCCTCAGCCCTTTGGGGATGCTCGAGCACAGAGGCAGGGGAGCAGGGTGGGGTGGAAACAGGCTTTGGGGGCACAGAGATAGACCCAGTGTGCTCCACTCTCCTCTTGCCTTCACCCCAGCTCACTGGGAAACAGCCAGGGGAGCACACAACAGCATTGCCCCCCCCCCCCCCCCCCCCCCCTCCCAGGGAGCACCCCACAACACACCCTGCCAAGCACCACAAAGCACCCAGCCTGGGCTGAGAACCAGCACAGCAGCACCCCACAGGGCTCCAAACTATCCTTGGTGCAACCCCCACCCTCCCCCCCAAATCATAGCCACAGCAGGGCTGGAAACAGGCACTGGTCCCCCCAAAACCAAGCACAGCACCTCATGGGACCAGTAGCCTCCACCACTGGGTGCCAGCAGGATGCCAGGCACACAGAGCAGCACACCCACACATGTTTCCAGGTGTCCCCAAAAGCTCAGAAGAGGTAAGGGCATGCACCCCTGGGCATGAGGGCAGAATGAGACCCCCACACAAACTGCTGCTGGGACCCCCACACCACAGAGAGATGCCACCCCCCAAAACCAGCACTGCTGAGGGGCCAGCAACCCAAACCCACCCAGCCAGGAGGGATGGAAGGACACCCTCTGCATGCACTGCACCACAGCTCACCTGCATCTGCCCCCTCCTCTTCCTCCCAGCACTCCCCTCCTCTGCACCAGGAGACTCTCCAAACCCAGCCCCTGCTAATCAGGGGCTAAATAACCCATCAGGTTAATCACCCACCCCAGCACCTGGTTCAGGCTTCACACCCCACCTGATGGGGTGCAGCTGCCTGGGGATGCACAGGGGGGTCGGGGCTCTGAGCCCCCCTCCCCTGGGGTCTCTGCAGCCCCACACCCACCCAGGCTGTCACCTCTGGAAGGGACAAACCCCACACCTCCTGAGAAGGGAGTTGGCAGAGGGGATATTGATTACCTTCTTGAAATGTTGGCAGCTGGGAGCACAGCAAAAGCCCTTGCACCCCCCTGGTGCCCCCCACTTCACACCCCACACCCTGTCTGGAGTGTTACTGAGCCTGTTTGGGGTTTGATCACCGAGGGCTTCAGGCTCCAGCACGCTGCTGCTGGGGTGGGAATGGGCTTCTCCATGAGCCCCCAGGCAGGGGGTCACCACTGCACCCCACTGCCAGGACCTGGCTGGGCTGGGGGCACCCCACTGCCTGTGTAGCAGTGGGTATCCCCATCGTGTGCCCCCCCAAAATACAGTTCCATCCCATTCTGCCCAAAGGGGGGGTGGTTTTCCCTGAGGGCCCAGGGTGAAGGGGGGCTCAGCAGCATGGGGAGGTGGGGGGGAACAGCTGCCCAATGTAAAGTAACCCTGGTTGGAACCACGTTGGCCACGGGTGTTCCTCAGGAGCTTCATGTGTCTGGACACTGTTCCCCCCTCTTCCCCATGGTCCAAGCGTTACCTTAATTAGAGGATCAATTAGCAAGGGGGGGATAATTCCAAGTATGAGAGCAGGGTTACCTAGGGCCCACTGCAAAGTAAGATCTGAGGAGCCCAGAACACGCTGCCCAGCACCCAGGTTCTGCTCCAGCAGCCAGCTTTGGGGGGGCTTTTCTCCCCATGGTGCCAGGGGAGCGCAGCCCTGGCAGCCCCTGGGGCTGATTTCAGGGAGGTTTTTCCTCTCTAGGAGTGATGGTTTAGTGCCTTTAGTTTAAAAACCCAACTGCCTTGACCAGGCAGGAGCAAACCCACCCTCCTCCCTGAGAGCAACTGGATCCCAACCAGAGGTGTGTGTCCCCAAACCTCGTCCCCCCAGGCTCTGACGTGGTGTCATGTCCTATTTGGTGGAGCTTACCCATAAATGTGCTTCACATGAGGGTGTCCCACAGCGTGGCCCACATATCCAAGGAGGAAATATTCATCCTCTCCCACCCCCCAAAATACAGTTTTCTCTGCAGAGCCCTGTGGTGTGACCCCATGAGAAAAGGGGGGGGGCTGCAGGCAGGAATGGGAGGTGGGAGGCAAAGGAGCTGGGCTGTGGCTGGGAGATGGGTCCAAAGGATTCCAGCTATGGGGGTTCCAGCTATGGGGGCTCCAGCTGTGTGGGCTCCAGCTGTGCAGGGCTCCAGCTGTGCAGGGCTCCATCTGTGCAGGGCTCCAGCTATGGGGGTTCCAGTTGTGGGGGCTCCATCTGTGGGGGGCTCCAGCTATGGGGGTTCCAGCTGTGGGGGCTCCATCTGTGGGGGCACCAGCTGTGGGGGTTCCAGCTATGGGGGTTCCAGCTATGGTGGTTCCAGCTGTGGGGGCTCCAGCTGTGGGGGCTCCAGCTGTGCAGGGCTCCAGCTGTGGGGGCTCCAGCTGTGTGGGCTCCAGCTGTGGGAGTTCCAGCTATGGGGGCTCCAGCTATGGGGGCTCCAGCTGTGGGGGGCTCCAGCTGTGGGGGCTCCAGCTGTGGGGGTTCCAGTTGTGGGGGCTCCATCTGTGGGGCTTCCATCTGTGGGGGCTCCATCTGTGGGGGCTCCAGCTATGGGGGCTCCAGCTATGGGGGTTCCAGCTGTGGGGCTCCAGCTGTGTGGGGCTCCAGCTGTGTGGGGGCTCCAGCTATTGGGGCTCCAGCTATGGGGGTTCCAGCTGTGGGGGCTCCAGCTGTGGGGGATCCAGCTGTGGGGGGCTCCAGCTGTGGGGGTTCCAGTTGTGGGGGCTCCATCTGTGGGGCTTCCATCTGTGGGGCTCCAGCTATGGGGGCTCCAGCTGTGGGGCTCCAGCTGTGGGGGCTCCAGCTATGGGGGTTCCAGCTGTGGGGGCTCCAGCTATGGGGGCTCCAGCTGTGGGGGCTCCAGCTATGGGGGTTCCAGCTGTGGGGGATCCAGCTGTGGGGGTTCCAGCTGTGGGGGCTCCAGCTGTGCACCCCACAGCAGCACACGGTTCCATCGGCGCTGCTCCAGCCGTGCACGGCCCTGGCTGTGTGGGACCGCAGCCGGGCAGCTCTCCAGCTGTGTGGGGCCCTGCCACGAAGCACTCGGGCCCGGGGTCCCTCCAGCCGTGTCCCTGCCCGGGCTGTGTCCCTCGCAGCGGCCAGTCCAGCTGTGCAGAGCCCTGCGGCGCTCGCTGCGCTCTGCAGCGGGCTGGGGCCTCGGCAGATGGAGCTGTGCAGCTGTGCAGCAGGATGGGGCTGTGCAGGGACACATGTGCAGGCAGGATGGGGCTGTGCAGGGACACATGTGCAGGCAGGATGGGGCTGTGCAGGCAGGATGGGGCTGTGCAGGGACACATGTGCAGGCAGGATGGGGCTGTGCAGGGACACATGTGCAGGCAGGATGGGGCTGTGCAGGGACACATGTGCAGGCAGGATGGGGCTGTGCAGGCAGGATGGGGCTGTGCAGGGACACATGTGCAGGCAGGATGGGGCTGTGCAGGCAGGATGGGGCTGTGCAGGGACACATGTGCAGGCAGGATGGGGCTGTGCAGGCAGGATGGGGCTGTGCAGGGACACATGTGCAGGCAGGATGGGGCTGTGCAGGCAGGATGGGGCTGTGCAGGGACACATGTGCAGGCAGGATGGGGCTGTGCAGGCAGGATGGGGCTGTGCAGGGACACATGTGCAGGCAGGATGGGGCTGTGCAGGGACACATGTGCAGGCAGGATGAGGCTGTGCAGGCAGGACAGGGCTGTGCAGGCAGGACAGGGCTGTGCAGGGACCCATGTGCAGGCAGGATGGGGCTGTGCAGGGACCCATGTGCAGGCAGGGATGGAGCTGTGCAGGCAGGATTGGGCTGTGCAGGCAGGATGGGGCTGTGCAGGCAGGACAGGGCTGTGCAGGCAGGATGGGGCTGTGCACGCAGGGATGGAGCTGTGCAGGCAGGATGGGGCTGTGCAGGCAGGATGGAGCTGTGCAGGCAGGACAGGGCTGTGCAGGCAGGATGGGGCTGTGCAGGCAGGGATGGAGCTGCGCAGGCAGGACAGGGCTGTGCAGGCAGGATGGGGCTGTGCAGGTAGGATGGGGCTGTGCAGGTAGGATGGGGCTGTGCAGGCAGGGATGGAGCTGTGCAGGCAGGATTGGGCTGTGCAGGCAGGATGGGGCTGTGCACGCAGGAATGGAGCTGTGCACGCAGGGATGGAGCTGTGCACACAGGGATGGAGCTGTGCACGCAGGGATGGAGCTGTGCACACAGGGATGGAGCTGTGCAGGCAGGACAGGGCTGTGCAGGCAGGATGGGGCTGTGCAGGCAGGATGGGGCTGTGCAGGCAGGGATGGGGCTATGCAGCTGTGCAGGCAGGGATGGGGCTGTGCAGGCAGGGATGGGGCTGTGCAGGCAGGACAGGGCTGTGCAGGCAGGATGGGGCTGTGCAGGCAGGGATGGGGCTGTGCAGGCAGGACAGGGCTGTGCAGGCAGGATGGGGCTGTGCAGGCAGGGATGGGGCTGTGCAGGCAGGACAGGGCTGTGCAGGCAGGATGGGGCTGTGCAGGCAGGGATGGGGCTGTGCAGCTGTGCAGGCAGGATGGGGCTGTGCAGGCAGCTGTGCACAGGCAGGATGGAGCTGGCAGCAGTTGCTGCAGCGGGCTGAGCCCCATGCTGTGGGAGCCTCGCTCCCTGGGGACTGCTGCCTGCTCCTGTCCTTGTCACAGACTGCAATCTGCCTGTGCTGTGGCAGTGACCCCTCCTCCAGTCAGCCCCAAAACGCAGCATGATGCCCCCTGGTGTGACTCACTGCACCCCAAACCACAGCACGGTGCACCCCAAAGCACGTTGTGATGCCCGGAGTGGGGCCGCTCGCAGAGCCCACCCCAGGCAGCTCAGTGGGAGGGTGGCAAAGGGAGAACCAACCCCAAACTATCCTGTGTAACCCAAATCCTCTGCTTGGCCCATCTGAAGCTGCTTCAAGCACCACTAATGGGGGTGGGGGGAGCCCTGGGGAGCCAGGGACACTATGTAGGACCCGATGCGAAGCTTCTCATGGGGATGAAGATATCCCCAGGCCGGTCCCACTGTCCCCCATGGGTCAGCTCCTCCCCAGCACCCTTACAGCCCCCCAGACAGTGCCAAACTGGGTGCTGGGAGGTGAAGCACAGCCCATCCAACTGCCGTGAGCAAAGGCAGTGTTTGGCCCCTCACGTGTAACTGCGTCAGCAGCGCAGGCTGCCAGCCCGGGCGCTCCCACTGGTGTGTAACCCCAAAACACCAACGGGTGCCCCAGGGGAAGCTGCTTGGGAGAGTGAGGGGGGCTGCAGAGAGCGTCTTGCCCCCACAGTAGGGTGCACCCCATGGTGGGGATGGGGGAGCCCCTGGGGATGGGAGCCCCTGGGGATGGGAGCTCTTGGGGACAGTGGCCCTTGGGGACCAGCTCCTCGTGTCACCTCTTGCTCTCACCCCCTCCCCGAGCACTCAATCTGCAGGAAAGCCCAGGGCTGCTTAACCAGACATCTCTGAAAGGGAGGGCTGGGAGAGTTAAAACACATAAATACATCTTCAACCATCACATCCCAGGCGACACAGCTCGCAGCAGCTAGGCCGCAGCCTGCCCCGGCCTTCCCGCCCAGCACGGGGATCCCAACCGGCGTCTCCGCTGCTGGACTGGGAGACCCAGCTCCACTTCACACAGGGGTTCCTGGTGCTGTGAGCCCTCAGGTTCCGTTCCAGCACCGCAGGCTCGATAAAATCTGTGCTTCGTGCGCCAGCCCCCAGCTCCTTCCTGTTTGTGGCTGCAGAACTGTCGGTGCTTCAGGTTTTCATTGCTTGTTCCTTCACCTGTCGGACATTTTGGGGCAGCCTAAGCCAGCCGGGCCTGGATGGCTTCAATTACTGCTCCCAGCACCCTGCAAATCCTTATGGATGGGTTATAAGCCAGGCAATGCTCTGTCGTGCTGGCTGGTGTGGAGGGCCGTGGGGCCGTGGCCCACAGGGTGCTCAGGCCCGTGTGAAGAGAACCTTGAGGGGGTAAAACATGAGGCGAAGCACCCAGGCACTGAGCACCCCTGCAATAAAAGCATGTTCCTGGAGGTGGCTTTGCTGGGATTTTCCCCTTAGAAGGGATCGCTGTGGCTTCAGCTGCCCTGACATTTGGTGTTGGGCACCCCAGGCCTGCATCCCTGTCCCAACCAGGCCTGCAGTGATGGGCACAGGACAGCGCCAAGCGCCAGCGCAATGGCTTGGCTCAAAGCTGCTGCTGTGCGTGGTAATTCGGAGGAGAACTCCACATTCCCAAAGCATTTCCTCAGAAGAAATAAATCCAAGATTTCCTCAACGCTTCTCACTGGTGGAGGACACAGCGAGCGGCCTGGGCTGCAGCAGGGACCAGCCACCATCACGCATCGCTCATCCCCAGCTCCTACAGACCGGGAGGGGGATAGAGCATGGAAAACCAGCCCCACGCCCAGGAGAGCAGGCCCAGCGCCTCTGCAGCCTGGGAAAAAGCAGCAGAGCCGGCTCGTTGTTTTATTTCTTTGCATCATGGTTTCTATTAACAACGCCGACCTCCGGGTCAGAAGTTTCCTGGCAGCAGCGGAGGCTCCGTGGGACCCTCGTCCCCATGCTGCCGGGAAGCGCCGGCTCTGCTCCCGGAGCAGAGTGGCTCATCCCCAGGATCAAGGGCCGTGGGGGGGTTTGCAGCTGCTGGAAATCCCCCCCCTGAAAACGCAGCTCTATGGCCTCAGTGGGAAAATATGTCCTCGAAGCCCGCTGCCACTCGGCCACTGCGTGACCTACGTGGGCAGCAAGGAGGGGACAGTGTGTGAGGTCCTGCAGCCCCCAGCCCAGAGGTGCTGACCCCACACCATGCCCCCCAGGCCCTCCTGGACCCAGCACCAGTGAGCCTGCACAGCAACCCCCCCATTGCCCCTCTGCAGCCTCTGGTTGCACGCTGCGCTGCGCACAACAGTCGCACAGCTGGTTGCACACCGGGTCGCACAGCTTTTTGCACGCCCCAGTTGCAGAGCTGGGAGTCCCCCCACCCACTTTCTGCACCCTGTTTTGCTGTGGGTTTTGTTTTTCATCCTGTTTCCCCTTCCAATATCTGAGCAGAGGTGATTCCCACCCCCTACGTGTGCAGCAGGACCTGCTGGGGGTCTCTGGAGGCAGCAAGGCAGGAGGACAGCTGGGGAGCAGGGGGGTGGCACCCACCAACGCCATCCATCTGGGCTGCTGACGAAGGAGGAAGCACTGCATCGCTGCCTGCACACCAACGTGCTTCCGATGCTGAAGGAAACCATGCAAAGCCCACGGGGTGCTGGGGGCCAGCGGGGGTTTCGGAGGTGAGGACAGCAAAGCAGAGCCAAGATGTGTCCTTGTCCTCCAAGGAGAGGTTGAAAACCACGCTGGCAATCCACCCTGCACCTGAACTGGGATTTCCCACCCCAAAACCAGAAGGGGAACAGGGGGATTGGGGTTAGTTTTGCAGCACAGCTGCTGTCAGAGCATCCTCTGCTGCGGCTGAGCGGGAGAAGCGAGAGGAGGGTGTTACCTCAGCACCAGAGCCAGGCCACTGTGTCTGCGCGTACGCACTGTGCAGCTGTTGCCTGGCAGAACTAGGTCATCGGGAAGGAAAGGAATAATGCCACTGAAGGCTGGTGGAGGAGGGGGCAGCACAGGCAAGGGGAGGGGGCTGCAGAGCACCGGGGCACCCGACACATCTGCTGGCTGGGGGCTGCCGGTTCACTTGGGCTCTTCACTGCTGGTCCCAGGTGGCTGCTTTCTCCTGCCACAGCTGTGGATGGTTTCCCAGTCCCACGAGCTGCTCCCATCTCTGTGCATCCCTGGAAGCTGCTGGCACAGCACCAGGCACGGCTGGACACAGGCACCGCAGCAAAAGTGGATGTGAACAGTGTGTAGGGATGCACGTGCTGGAACAGGGACCTGGGCACCAGCACTGCCCAGCTGTTTTTACCAGCAGTTAAACCCCTGTGAAACACCCCAGGGGAGGGCTGTGTGTGCCCACCATGTCCCGTGCTGCCCAGCAGCAGGATGTTTTCCCTACTGGAATGTCTGTTGGTTTGGGTCAGGCCAGGACATGAAAGCAGCCCGCGAGCTGGCCCCCGGTGCTGCCCCGGGCGAGGGCCGCGCTGCCGGCCGTGGCCATCGCCTTCCTGTCTGCACCGCCTTCCTGTCGCCGCTGCCACCGGCACGGCTGCCGCTCAGGAAGGTGAAGGTCCTGTGGCAGGCACAATGGAGCGAGCGCCCTACTGCTCTGGCTGCAGAATCCCTTCTCTTCCCACTCTGATGGGTTTCAGCCACGGGAGGTTCAGGTTTAGGGCACCCCGCTGCACCCCACACCATCTCCTACAGCCAAGATCGCACCCATCACCAACCTGTGACAAGAAGAGGCGCAGAGAGCCACAGGCAGGGTCATGCTTTCATTTATTCACTTCATATAAAAATCTCTTTAAGAATGCATCTGAACACAATATATAATACTATAACATACAGCGTGTGAAACTTTTGGGAACAATAAAATACCCACCTGGAACAAGGCAGTGTTCAACAGACACACAAACCCATTGATCATGCACAACTGTGCTAGTCTCGTTAACTAGTTAGTCACAAGTTGGACCAAAAAGCTTGAAAGGTTATTTTACAGGACTGAGATTGACACCGCTCACGATGCCGGACAAGCTTTGCCCGAAGAAGTTTCACAGCACAATTATTACATCAGTTCACATTTGGTTTTTTGTTTGTGGGGTTTGTTTTTTTGGTTTTTTTTTTTTTTTTGGGTGGTTTTTTTTTCTTTTTTTCTCAGAGAAATTCACATTGGGTTGTTCAGGAATTGGAAAGTGACATTTAAAAGCCAGCCCCTTCATGGGGGGGGTGTGTGGGGGGGGTGTGTGTCTTATTTTTTGTGTGTTTTTACCAGTTCCACCCCACCCCATCTCTGTTTCCAGCACTTCCAACCACTCACCCACTGCGCCAGGGTCTGGTTTCCCCATCTCAAGCCTGGCTCGCTGCAAAACCAATCCCCCCACCCCCAGCCCCCATGGGTGGCTGCCACCCAAATGCCCTTCCTGGGTTGCGTCTGTCTCCTCAGCTATGTTCAGGTTCTCATATTTTATGCAATACAAAAGGTTACAAGGGAAAAAAAAAAACCAAACCCACCCCAAAAAAGGCAACTCTTATCCCGAGTTTTCTCCACAATTAACATCGCCGCCGACGGGCGATGTTAATCCATATAAATTAATAACTTACAAAACATTACAGTATGTACATTAGGTAATAAATACACTGTTATAAACAGTAATGGAGGTGTTAGAGCTCAAGGCAGTGCAGGAGGTGGGACCTAGACTGAGGAAAGGCGAACGAAGAGGCGAGAGAAACACAAAGATCCGAGCGTGCAACTTCCACTGAGCAGAGGGAGGATGTGTGTGAAACAAGCTGCCCTCTGTCCTGGGTAGGAGAGACATCCAACCCCACCGAGTGGAGGAGGAAACACCATGAACTCTGAGCAAGAGGGCAGAGAGACAGCCTGAAGTGGCTTCCTTGGGGTCGCCTGGGGTAATTAAGAAGACGCTTTAAAGGTGCAGCAATGCAAAACCAAGAGGGGGGGGTTTCTCCCTTCTAATCGAGTCTGTAAAAGTGATTAACTGCAATAAAGTGACAGGTATTGCCCATGGAAAAAAAAGGAAGACTGCTTCTTGTAACAGGAAGAATCGAAAAGGTGTCAATGCCCAAGCGCTCGGTGTCGCTCGGTGCACCCAACTCCGCGGGCTTCACTCAGAGACTCTTGAAAAGACATGAGAGTGTTTACAAAGAAGGCACACAGGTCTGCAGACAGGGGGTCAGGTGGACAGGTTTATATGGAGAGTAGTTAATCAGTAGTTTCTATCAGTCTAACTGGTATAAATTCCAAAACTAACAGTATAAAATCTCTCAGTTGTGTGTCATTTACTCTTCAGTCACGACCCAAGCCAGCTCCAGGACCACACGATGCTCTTAGCTGACAAGGCTTTAAAAGCACAAGGGAAAACATCCGTTAATTTCCTGAGCAATCATTCAACTACACGCTCATTAACCCTGACTCCAATCTCAAGTAGCTGGGGAGATCTTGCAGCCCGTGTCAGACACAGGCCTCAGACCCCGGCTGCAGGCGAGTCCGTGAGACTGCTTGCATGCTCATGAAGCGTTGGAAATCCACTCACACATGGGCAGGACATTATGTGTCAACAGGAGACGTATCTTCTGTCACAATTTCTATGTTTGCCTCCCTCTGGGAATCCTCTTCCCCTGGGTCAGCCACACAGAGTGTCTTTGTATTGCTGAAGTAGCCGATGCTCTCGCTGTCCTTCTCTGGCCCATCTGAATCCTCCTCTTCCAGTGTCAGTTCGAACTGGAACTTCTCCATCAGGCTCTGGCAGTCCCTGCCCCGCTCCTCCAGTGGAGGAGATGGGCTCTGAGGTATCATGCTCTGGTACCAGTTCCTGTTGTCCTCCAGTGTGTCCAGGATGTCCTGGGCATCGGGTTGCACCAGGTCAGCCCACGTCTCCCAGAGTGGATGGACGATGTAGTCGATGAATCCCACCTGTAAAACACAGGGACACACACTTAGAGGGAACAGCTAGGAGCAGACGGGCAGCTAAAAAGTTCAGAGGCCATTGAAACATCAATGTCAGGAGAGAAATTCCCACCCCAGAGCAAGTCACCCAGCAGGCATAATCCTTTGATACCCAAAGCTGCACCTACAATGATGGACAAAGCTCAACATCTCCTCCAGAATCAAACCTGGGGCAAAAGTTCAAGGAAAAGCAAAAGGTACAGGGAAACTCAGAGATGGTGATGGAGCTGCCAGCCCCAGTGTTTATCAGTATCTGAAGGGTGGGACACAGGGGGACATGGGCAGCCTCTTCTCAGTGGCTGTGGGGACAGGACAAGGGGCGATGGGCTCAAGTTGGAGCACAGGGAGTTCCACCCCAATGTGGGGAAGAACTTCTTCCCAGTGAGGGTGAGGGAGCCCTGGGACAGGCTGCCCAGGGGGTGTGGAGTCTCCTTCTCTGGAGAGATTCCAGCCCCGTCTGGACACCGACCTGTGTGCCCTGTCCTAGGGACCCTGCTTTGGCAGGGGGTTGGACCTGATGAGCTCTGGAGGTCCCTTCCAACCCCTACAATTCTGTGATCCCCAGCTGTGTGTGTGATTTTGCCTGTCCCCACCCAGCACCTCAGCCCTGCCCTGCCCAAGTCGGGGGTAAGCCAGTGCTTTGAAGACACAACATCCCACCAGCAGATGCCTCTTGCCAGCTGCAAGGGCAGAGAGGCCTTTTAGATGACCTAAGCCTTGAGAGTTTGCTGGGTCTCTGACAGCATTCCTGGGCAGCTGTGGACAAGGCTGGTGCACATACAGCAACGCTGCCATTACCCTGGGGTACGGCTGTGGAACACCAGCACTCCCAGGCCGAGCAGGCATCCTAACACCACCTATCACTGCTTTCACAGACTGAAGCCTGCCCTTTAGGTGTATTTTACTACCATGTGCAGCTTGTACCTATCCTAAACAGCATCTTTAAACACTGCAGCATTGTCCCTCTACCCTGCCAAAGCAGCCGCCGTGTTTCTCCAGGGAGCTGGCTTTGCTAGAGATTCCCTTTCCTTTTGTGTGTGGAAAAAGAGCCAAAAGCAGGTCAGCTCATCCCAAGAAGGATTCCTCCAGCACCAAGGTGGACAGAGCACAGTCTCCTGACTCCCACAGAGCGATGTGCCAGCGGTGGAAACAGTGAGGGTTGTGGCTGAGTCCGTCAGTCCTTCCGCCGGTCGGCGCGTAAGCCCCTGAGCTAAGTCACTCTTCAATTGTCTGACTAAGAGGACGTACGTCCAGGATGGAGAAAAATGAATGGCCATAAAGAGGATTGAAATTCTTCCCTCTTGGCAGAAGGGGTGACTTGTCTCCTCGCTCTGCTGGACAGCATTGCTGAGCAGCAGGAAAATGGCTCTCGGAGGGGCCAGATTCAAGGCGCAGATGTTTGCTTTGGAAATCACACATGGCTCCTCCAGACACAACAGGATGTCAATAGAACCATTAACATTCAATTGTAACATACTGTTGAGGCAGCTCAAACAAAAAGGTGATGAAAATTTCCTGCAGCAACGTGTTCCGGAGCAGTTTTTAAACTGGGGGGGGGGGGGGAAATCTCTGTGTGGCTGAGCTGATGGCTTCAGCGCCACCCAAACTGCTCCAGGGCTGTGTGGCACCAATGGATCGAGATCAGCTACCTTGTAACCCCACTGTCCTTCAAGGAACAGGTGGGTGAGTACTGATCTTAAAACCCCCTTGATGTTAACTTCTTCCCAGTGAGGGTGAGGGAGCCCTGGGACAGGCTGCCCAGGGGGTGTGGAGTCTCCTTCTCTCGAGAGATTCCAGCCCCGTCTGGACACCGACCTGTGTGCCCTGTCCTAGGGACCCTGCTTTGGCAGGGGGTTGGACCCCATGGGCTCTGGAGGTCGCTTCCCACCCCTACTATGACTCTGTGATTCCTTGTTCCCCTCCAGAACAGCCATGCCACCTCCCCTTCCTCCTCTGCCGCCGGTTGGGATTTCAGCAGCAGGAATTCCATGTGAATCCTGCTCTTTCTGCCCAGCAAAAAAATGCTGCTTTGGAAGCTCTGCAACATGAGATGAAAAATTAATTGGAGGTCACACGCAGAGCACATGGATGTTCTCTGGCCAGAGGATTCACTTCTTGTTAGGTTAACCAATAAGACAGATTTTTCCAACAAAAATCACTGTGCAGCCGAGTGTGCAGCTTTGAAAGCCCTTGGCTTAGCCCAAGAGGACATTTGGAAATAATTATTGTCAATTTTGTGACTTATTCAAGCTGAAAAACCTTGATGATGAGTTGCTGGAGTCATTTAAAAACAACCACCAAGACCCCACGATACGGAGCTCAGAACACGTTGGGGCAGCTTCTTCGTTACAGGCTGATTGGGTGGAATTCTGCAGCCCTGAACCTGACCCTGGAGCCATTTCAGCCATGAATCCGAACTGGGGATGAGCCAGTTCATCTCCAAAGGGAAAAAAAATTCATATCCAGCTCCTTTTAAGGTTTGTATTGACATAACTAACTGCTCCTTTGAGCTCATCCAGCACGCAGCAGCTCCACCAGGCTTTTCATTTAACCAGCCAGATCACAGAATCACAGATCACAGGGGTGGGAAGGGACCTCCAGAGCTCATTGTGTCCAACCCCCTGCCAAAGCAGGGTCCCTAGGACAGGGCACACAGGTCGGTGTCCAGACAGGTCTGGAATCTCTCCAGAGAAGGAGACTCCACACCCCCTGGGCAGCCTGTCCCAGGGCTCCCTCACCCTCACTGGGAAGAAGTTCTTCCCCACATTGGGGGGGAACTCCCTGTGCTCCAGCTTGAGCCCATCGCCCCTTGTCCTGTCCCCACAGACACTGAGCAGAGGCTGCCCATGTCCCCTGTGTCCCACCCTTCAGCTATTGATAAACACTGATCAGATCCCCTCTCAGTCTCTTCTCTCCAGGCTGAACAGCCCCAGCTCACTCAGCCTTTCCTCACAGGGGAGATGCTCCAGGTCCTTCAGCATCTCCTCAGCCTCCTCTGGACTCTCTCCAGGAGATCCCTGGCTGTTTGATCCCAGGGAGCCCAGCACTGGACACAACACTCCAGGTGGGGCCTGAGCAGGGCAGAGCAGAGCAGAGGGGGAGGATCCCCTCCTGTGACCTGCTGGCCACAAGCAGCACAGAACTGATCTGCATGAGGCTGAATACCGACTGACATCCAGGCTTTTCCAGCATCCTGAAGTGGGATGAAGCTCCCAACCCTGCAGTAAAAAGGGGGCTGGCATTGCTATAAATGTCTAACAGGGGGTGTGGTGTCAGTGGGCTTAGGAGGTGCTATCTGAGGAGGCTGTGAAGGCAGAGGAGACCTGGCAGAAGGAAGGGGAGATCAGAATCTTGCTTTTCAAGCCTGGGGAGCAGAGGGAAACCAGCTCACTCTGGAAACTGGGACACAAACAGGGCAAGATGAACACGTGTTTGGAAACGAGGAGATGCCAAGGGGTACAACAAGGAGCCAGAGCAGCTCAGCCTCAGAGAGCAGCCACTCTCCATGAGCTTCAGGCACAGCTGGATGTCAGGGTGGATCAGAACCAACCCCCTGAATGGCTGGCTCTTTGCCTAATTGCACTAGAGGAAGCAGATGAGTTCTGTCTCTGCTTTACAAATACAAGCTTGGGCAGCACAAAAACTGCAGCTCCCAGCCAATTACCTGTGATTTTTCCACTGAGGCCGTGTGCTTGTCACACATGGGGCTGATCTCCATCCCTCTCTCTCGCTCTTTGTCTCCCTGCTGGAAGAACTCCTCCATGATCCTGTCTGTCCACTGCCGATACAGCTCCAGAGACTTGGTGGGGTTGCTCAGGTCTGCACAGTGCACCATGTTTCGCAGAACCTGCAATTACAGCCAGCAGAAAGCTCCTTAAATCAAAGGGGGAAGGAAGGAAGGAAGGAAGGAGGAGGATGGTTTCAAGCTGCATCTGCTCGCTTCACTCAGAGCATTTAACCACAAGGCTCTTTGGTTATGCAACCAAGACATACTCTGTGTTTGAGACCAGCTGCTACTGTCCACCTCAGAAGGAAAACTGCTCTGTGTTTTTCAGACAACTCCCTGCTCCCATGGGGGGCCTGTGTTGGTGATGCTTGTTACATCACACAGGTCTGGTTTTGAATACAGGGGCTTCCCACCATTGGAAATCCTGTATTTCAGATGGTTCATAGAATCCCAGACTGGGCTGGGTTGGAAGAGACCCCAAGGATCACACAGCTCCAACCCCCTGCCACAGGCAGGGCCACCAACCTCCAGGCCTGGAGCTACACAAGGTTGCCCAGGGCCCCAGCCAACCTGGCCTTGAACACCCCCAGGGATGGGGCACCCACCCCCTCTCTGGGCAGCCCCTTCCAGCCCCTCACCACTCTCTCTGCAAAGAACTTCCCCCTAATCTCTCCTCTCCCCCTTCCCTCCTCCAGCTTCACTCCATCCCCCTTGTCCTGCCAGTCTCTGCCCTTTAACAAGCTGATTCCCCTCCTGTTCCTCTGCTCCCTTCAGGGACTGGAAGGCTGCAATGAGGTCCCCCCACAGCCTTCTCTTCTCCAGGCTGACCCAGCCCAGCTCCCTCAGCCTCTCTCCATGGGGAGCTGCTCCAGCCCTCTGAGCATCTCTGTGGCTCCTCTGACCCCTCTCCAACAGCCCCACATCTTCCTTGTACTGGGTCCCAGCTCTGGACACAGGACTCCAGCTGGGGAGGGCAGAGCAGAGAGGGACAATCCCCTCCCTGTCCCTGCTGCCACCCCTCTGCTGATGGTTAAACACTCCTGCTTCACTGAATGAGTAAGATCCCTTCTACACCAACCTCCCCCTGTGCCTAACTGGGGCCATGAGGATTCAGATGGCCACGGAGTGACCCGCTTTAACGCCGTTTGGTCTTAAATAAAAGTGTAAGGAGAGTTTTCCCAGGGGTCTGTCCTAAGAAACTGGCCATGGAAGCAGAGAGCAGGTCAGGATGGATCTTGTCCTTCCAATTACCCTGTTCCAGTCCTGCCCTGTCATTTCTGTAACCCAAGGATTAGATCATACAGGGAACTGACTGCACGTCGCTTTCAGCTCCACGTGAGAGTCGCTGTGGGTATGGAGCTACAAATTGGGTTCTTGTGATCTTGCAGTGCTGCAGCAACCTTCTACACTCCTTCAGCAGGAGAAAGCAGCATGGAAATTCAGGAGCCCTCAAAAAATTCAGCCTTAAAGATTAACTTCAGGGGAACATGTGTGTTTTTGCATTCCCATCCCCTTCACCTAAAAGGCACGGGACCACCTTGTCCCTCTCTGAGGTGCAGAGAGATGGTTGCTGAGCATTGAGGTCAGCAGCTTCTATATGTGGTCTGTTTAAAAGCCACAGCAAAAGCAGGAGCATGCTTCTTCAGTCCTGGACAAGATCCAAGGAGCCTGGTTGACATACCTGTATTCTGTCTGTGTAGTTGTCCAGGAGGAGGACTCCTGAGCTGGTCACCTTCTTAGTCTCTACCATAGTCTTCAGATCAGCCAACAGACTCATATGCTTGGACATATCTGTTGCCAACACCTTTAGAGAAGTGAAAATAGGATCTCAGGATGGGCAAACATGGAAAGAAGCCAGGGCTTTTGGGTTAAGAAGAGAAGCAGTGTGTGCTTAGTGCCTACCATGTCGATCACCATCTTCCTGAGCGTCTGGCGCTGTTTCTTGGTCAGGTTCTGGAAGATGTCACAGTGCTCCTCTTGAAGCAGCTTGAAACCCACAGCAAGGTGATGGTTCTCCAAGACTGATTCGTCATTGTACATCAGGGCTAGCTCAGAATCTAGCAAAGCAACAGAGATACGTGACTCCAGCACGTGAATGGTGGGATTTCAAACAGCAAACCCTTGTCCTGGGTATTGGAATCACAGGGTCACAAATCACAGGGGTGGGAAGGGGCCTCCAGAGCCCATCAGGTCCAACCCCCTGCCAAAGCAGGGTCCCTGGGACAGGGCACACAGGTCGGTGTCCAGACGGGGCTGGAATCTCTCCAGAGAAGGAGACTCCACACCCCCTGGGCAGCCTGTCCCAGGGCTCCCTCACCCTCACTGGGAAGAAGTTCTTCCCCACATTGGGGGGGAACTCTCTGTGCTCCAACTTGAGCCCATCGCCCCTTGTCCTGTCCCCACAGACACTGAGCAGAGGCTGCCCATGTCCCCTGTGTCCCACCCTTCAGCTATTGATAAACACTGATCAGATCCCCTCTCAGTCTCTTCTCTCCAGACTGAACAGCCCCAGCTCCCTCAGCCTTTCCTCACAGGGGAGATGCTCCAGGCCCTTCAGTATCTCCGTAGCCTCCTCTGGACTCTCTCCAGGAGATCCCTGGCATTTTTACCCCAGGGAGCCCAGCACTGGACACAACACTCCAGAATGTTTATCTGTACACAATAAATCAGGGAAAGTTGTCCTTTTTTCTCTTCATGTGTGCCAAGACCGTGTGGGTTTCTCATCCCAACACATATGTATCTAATACAAACAGCCCTTTGCTCGGTTCTAACCAACAAAATAGCTCTTGGTTGGCTGAGTTACGGCCTTCAGAGTCACTGACAACACAAAGCATGAATCCTGCAAACCCAGCATCCAAAAAAAGAACAAGAGCCACATTTTGGAATCAAGGCACACGCCTGTTGGAGAAAGGAATCAGGAACAGCTCTTGTCATTGTCAAGAGCAACAGTGTTATTGATCTCAGTGGAAGAATTAGTCTGAGTCAGCAGTGTGCCTGGGTGGCAGGAAGGCCAATGGCTTGTGTCAGACACAGTGTGGCCAGCAGGTCTGGGGAGGGGATTGTGCCCCTGCACTGGGCACTGGTGAGGCTGCACCTCGAGTGCTGGGTCCAGTTCTGGGCTCCTCACCATCAGAAGGACATTGAGGTCCTGGAGCGAGTCCAGAGAAGGGCAACCAGGCTGGGGAAGGGGCTGGAGGGCAAATCCTCTGAGGAGCAGCTGAGGGAGCTGGGGGTGTTGAGCCTGGAGAAGAGGAGGCTGAGGGGAGACCTTCTCCCCACCTCCCCTGCCCTGCCAGGAGGGTGCAGAGAGGTGGGCGATGGTCTCTGCAGCCAGGGGACAGGAGATGGGACAAGGGGCAATGGGCTCAAGCTGCCCCAGGGCAGGGTCAGCTCAGCTGGGAGGGCAAAGTTCTTCCCTGGCAGAGTTGTGGGGCTGTGGCACAGGCTGCCCAGGGAGGGGCTGAGTCCCCACCCCTGGGGGTGTTTAACAGAGGGGAGATGAGGTGCTCAGGGATCTGGGTCAGCACAGGACAGGGATGGTTGGACTCGATGGGCTTAAAGGGCTTTTCCAACCTGGGATTACTACACATTAGCACGTGGGAACATCCATGAGATTCCCTTTGCAAACTGAGCTACACCACCTGGATTCAGTAGGAGTTTCATTTAATTACCAGCTCGTTCACTGCCCAACACTCTGAGAAAGCAAGGCAGCTCCAAGTCAGGCCCTCACTATATAGAAAATGCATTTCCATTAGCTTCCAAGTTCAGGGATGGAGATATAACTGTCTTAATACTCACTTGTGTTAATCAGAAATTGATTGGAGACCCCGGGGTGATCCACGTCGTGGATTGCAGCCGCGAAAATCGCAGCCAGGATTTCCAGGTCGGTGAAGACAGCCTAGGAAGGAACACAGGCACGTGTCAGGAAAGTCTTTGTTTCCCCTCCCAACAGCTTGGCAGGCTAATTTAGAGAAAAATAATACTTGTAATAATAATGCAGTTTTGAGAGAAAAATAATAAATTGTGCTTTTTCAATGAGTTTTCTGAGGACATTTAGTCCAAAGAAAGATCTACCAGCAGCACAGGCACTCCAGGATGAAACAGGGACAACAGGCAAAGCTGCTGCTGAGGTTTCTTAGTGGTGATTTCCCCAGCAGCAAGCTGAGCCCTCTGAAGAGCTGGCACCACGCTGCTTTTTGGAAGCCTGAGTGCTACCAGTGATAGGCTGAGCTTAATGGTTCTCTCCTCTGTGCTTTTAAGCCACCATCCCACCTTTAAATATGAGGACTACCCAAGGCAAAGCACTGAGCTCAAAGCAGGGAACTCACATCCAGTGCTGGGGTGGAAAGCAGGACGTGGGTGGACTGGGCCACGTCGGCAGCGTGGAGGCTGTTGTGGTAAGCCACGTCGGAGTGGTAGTGGTCTTCCAGAGTCATCATGTAGGTGACAAAAGTGTCTGAGGAGATCTTGAAGGTTTTCAGGAGGTCTCGCTCCTGTAGAACAAATGGTACAAGCACAGCAGGTGTCAAATAAGGATGTTGGACTGTAGATGGCAAGAGGAGAGCGATTAGAAACCCCAGGCAGTGCTACAGGCTGGGGGAGACTGGCTGGAGAGCTGTCAGGTGGAGAAGGACCTGGGGGTGTTGGGTGACTGCAGGCTGAATATGAGCCAGCAGTGTGCTCAGGGGCCAGGAAGGCCAATGGCATCTTGGCTTGTGTCAGAAATCATGTAGCCAGCAGGTAGGGAGGGAATTGTGTACTGGGCACTGGTGAGGCTGCACCTCGAGTGCTGGGTCCAGTTCTGGGCTCCTCACCATCAGAAGGACATTGAGGTCCTGGAGCGAGTCCAGAGAAGGGCAACCAGGCTGGGGAAGGGGCTGGAGGGCAAATCCTCTGAGGAGCAGCTGAGGGAGCTGGGGGTGTTGAGCCTGGAGAAGAGGAGGCTGAGGGGACACCTTCTCCCCACCTCCCCTGCCCTGCCAGGAGGGTGCAGAGAGGTGGGCGAGGGTCTCTGCAGCCAGGGGACAGGAGATGGGACAAGGGGCAATGGGCTCAAGCTGCCCCAGGGCAGGGTCAGCTCAGCTGGGAGGGCAAAGTTCTTCCCTGGCAGAGTTGTGGGGCTGTGGCACAGGCTGCCCAGGGAGGGGGCTGAGTCCCCACCCCTGGGGGTGTTTAACAGAGGGGAGATGAGGTGCTCAGGGATCTGGGTCAGCACAGGACAGGGACAGTTGGACTCGATGGGCTTAAAGGGCTTTTCCAGCCTGGGGACTCTGGGATTCTGGGAAAGGGTGTTGTAGAAGAGCAGCAGATTCAAGCAGGAGCTCACACACCTGGAAGATGGCGTACATGATGCAGGTGAGCGGCCGGTTGTGCGAGTATCTTGCGACGTTAAATATGTTGAGACCCCACTTGTTCAGATCCTCCAGTTCCTTTTGAAAGGGCAAAGAGAGAGACACCAGTTACAACAGTTTTCAGGACAACTCTGCTTTTATCACTCATGTACAAGGAGGTGATGCTTCTCTGGGTGGCAGGGGAACTATCTGTGATGTGTGTTTCATCCCTGGGGGTGTTCAAGGCCAGGTTGGCTGGGGCCCTGGGCAACCTTGTGTAGCTCCAGGCCTGGAGGTTGGTGTCCCTGCCTGTGGCAGGGGGTTGGAGCTCTGTGATCCTTGGGGTCCCTTCCAACCCACACCAGTGTGGGATTCCCAGGTAGCAAGAAGAAATCCCCTAGCAGAGACAAAGGCCCCACAGCCAGGCTGCTGGGCAGGGTGTTGTTAGACATCTCTGTGTTTGATGATTGCTCTCCTCAGCCTTTATTGTGTTATAAAAAATATCTTAGGGATATTTCCAAGGAATTTATGGACACAGAACACACTGTTAGGGCTTGGCACCATTAATTACAGTGTTTGTAACAGCCACACCACTTCAGGGGTACCAATTCTGGTTTCACAAGGGGAGCAGGGGCAGCTCATCCCTAGCTTCCAGATCAGAGATTCTTCCAGAACTGCAAGAATCCATCCTACCTTGGCCAGATGGTCTTCCTTTTCTGTCTTCACACCAAACCTGGAAATGCTGGTGTTATTTAAGCTGGAGCTGTGCATTAATTTCTTCACCCCGCTGATCTGCGTCATGAGCTGCTGCTTCTTCTTCTTCTCTCTGTCCTTCTGGGTGGGAGAAGGAATCTCCACATCGTTCTGCTTGTCTGCAGCAAAGAAAGGTGAAACGAGTCAGCACTGTTGGCAGCACGAGCACCCATCATGCCCCTCCCCCCAAATCAATCCTTGATCTTATTAAGCAGCTCTGCACACCAGTTCCAACCCCTGTGTTTCAGCTGGTGGGGGGCTTCTCTAATTTTGGGACAAAACTGAACAAAATCAAAGCAAATGGGCACCTCTATCTGCCCTCTGCAAGACTGAACCCTCACATGGACAGCCCCTCACCACTCTCTCTGCAAAGAACTTCCTCCTAATCTCTCCTCTAACCCTTCCCTCCTCCAGCTTCACTCCAGCCCCCTTGTCCTGCCAGTCTCTGCCCTTGAACAAGCTGATTCCCCTCCTGTTCCTCTGCTCCCTTCAGGGACGGGAAGGCTGCAATGAGGTCCCCCCACAGCCTTCTCTTCTCCAGGCTGACCCAGCCCAGCTCCCTCAGCCTCTCTCCATGGGGAGCTGCTCCAGCCCTCTGAGCATCTCTGTGGCTCCTCTGACCCCTCTCCAACAGTCCCACATCTTAATGAATAGACCCATCCCCACATGCTGCTTGCTGCCTTGAGAAGGGATTTATTTCTCACATTAAACCAGAGATGTGGTGGCTCATTACTTCCATACTAACCATCTTGCATGAACTTTTAGAAAAGGCTACTATAGTCTCCATGCACCTCTGCATCTCTGAGGACCTCTGGAGGGACCAGGCATCTTGGCATTAGTTAACTTCTGCCTTGGCTTAATTAAAAACCTCTGAAATGAGAACTACCAGTGTGTCTGCAACGCTGCAATTAAGGAGGAAGCCATTATTCACTGCAACAGCCAAGCTGACATCAATGGTGTTTCCCTCGTGTGCCTTTGCTGAACAAGAGGAGGACTTTCCTCTCTGTAATCTCCTTAGCAATGACTAACACCCAGGCAGCGTAAAACGGCCAGAGCTGAACACAGCTCTGAATTGTTAAGTCATTTGCCCAGTGGTAGCAGAATCATAGAATCATAGAATCCCAGACTGGTCTGAGTTGGAAGGGACCCCAAGGATCACACAGCTCCAACACCCTGCCACAGGCAGGGACACCAACCTCCAGGCCTGGAGCTACACAAGGTTGCCCAGGGCCCCATCCAACCTGGCCTTGGAGCAACACCCTCTCCCCTCAGGAAAGGGCATGTGCTGAAAGGCCATCATGATCTTCCCTGTTTGTGTGATGCAGGCAATGATAACCCCACCATCCCTCAGCTGTGTCCTTCCTGTGGATCTAAAGCTGGTGTCCATGCTCTTGCTGACCAGATGCTGAGTCCTAGACTGGCCCCTCTGCAGAGGACATCACCTCTTGGTGTCTTCCTCAGCTCGTTTCATAAAGTCAGGTCTTCATAAAGACCAAATAAAACCTTCTTTGGTTTCAATCTCTTTTAATAATATCAGTTATCCCCATCTAACCAACGCTGTCCACAGACAAATGGATGTTGTAGCCCATCCTTCTGTCTGTCTGTCCAACTCCCTCAGTTGTGGGATCCTGTTGTTTTCTGTGCTCAGTTAATTACAAACCAAATTGGCGGGGGGAAAAAAGGTAACTGATAAAACCAGCATGACTTCTTAAGAAAAACCCCTTCAGCATCCTTTCAAAAGCTCTTCTCATTTCTTTTTAACAGGAGCAATCAAGTGGCAACCTGGCCCAGCCTGGAGAGCCTAGCCAATCACCATTACCACAGCCCTGCGTGGCGGAGTGGCCTCACTGCTACAGGCTGTGTGAGAAGCAGCTGAATAGGAGTGAACAAGACCATTGTCAAGACCTGCAAAGGGAAATGCAGCTACCTGACCCAGCCTGACTATGGGGAATAATACAGCCCCATTAGCACCAGCTAATTAGCCCCCGATGAGCGAGGGACTCCGCTAACTTGAGTGTGGGTTGCTGGCTCCATGTTAGGTCCCCAGCATCTCATCACATTGGGCATTTCTGCTGCTCCAGAGACATTATGTCCACAGGCAAGAGCTGATGAACAACAAACCCCCTGATGATAATGCCACGGTGGTCAGAAACAGTGTGGCCAGTAGGTCTGGGGAGGGGATTGTGCCCCTGTGCTCGGCACTGGGGAGGCTGCACCTCAAATGCTGGGTCCAATTCTGGGCTCCTCAGCATCAGAAGGACATTGAGGTCCTGGAGAGAGTCCAGAGAAGGGCAACCAGGCTGGGGAAGGGGCTGGAGGGCAAATCCTCTGAGGAGAAGCTGAGGGAGCTGGGGGTGTTCAGCCTGGAGAAGAGGAGGCTGAGGGGAGACCTTCTCCCCACCTCCCCTGCCCTGCCAGGAGGGTGCAGAGAGGTGGGCGATGGTCTCTGCAGCCAGGGGACAGGAGATGGGACAAGGGGCAATGGGCTCAAGCTGCCCCAGGGCAGGGTCAGCTCAGCTGGGAGGGCAAAGTTCTTCCCTGGCAGAGTTGTGGGGCTGTGGCACAGGCTGCCCAGGGAGGGGGCTGAGTCCCCACCCCTGGGGGTGTTTAACAGAGGGGAGATGAGGTGCTCAGGGATCTGGGTCAGCACAGGACAGGGACGGTTGCACTCTTAAGGTCTTTTCCAACCCTGATCTTAAAGGGCTTTTCCAACCCTGTGATTCTGTACTCAGATGGGGCCGATGGCTTCCTGCAAAGTGGCTCCAGACTTACATGGATTATTAATGACATGATGTGTCCTAACGCACGCACTCGGTCCAGTTGTGACAGGCTACTGAAATCACCCCAAAATCCCTTAATGGGAATAATTGTGTGTCAGAGAGCGTTCTGGGCCATCTTAACCACAGGGCACTGTTGGGGAAGGCAGCAGGCCTGCCCACGGCCTAGCTTGCGGCCTAGCTCTCCTCACCGGAGACACAGGCCCTGACAGTATCCTCGTGTTCCCATGAGACAGGAAAAGTTCCTCATGCTGAGAGGATTTTAATAATCACATTCTCAAAACACAGTGGCCTTGATGACAGGGGTACAGGCTGCCCTAAACCAAGAAGTAGTTATGGGAAGGTATTTGGGAGTAATGGAACATGTTAGGAACCAACCATAACAAGATGGTCAAACAGCAGGTGTGCTGCGGATGCTTTTAGGCATCAAAGGTAAACTAAGGATATTTAGCTCTAAGATATGTTATCAGAACTCGTTATAATCACTAACCAATCAGTGGGGTGTGAACAGTGTGTGTAATCAATTAGCAGGTTTTTAGCTTGCCATGTTTGCAGTACCAAATGTCCATAATCTGTGTGATTTCACCCAATAAAGGGCTTCACCTGAAATTCATATTGAATTGTGTGTTGCCCATCGTCCATCTCCACAGGGCACGAGTCCCCCAGGAGCTCCAGCATCCCACACACACTCAGCATTGCAGGCTATTTGGCTCAGAAGATGTACATGAGGGTCCCATGCTCAGCTTTAATGCCAATGGTCAGGAATTTGAATGCTGCTTGAAAACACAGATCATTACATTTTGCATGACAAGCATATTTTGTCAGCATCGAGGGTGAATTCAGGCCAGCAGCCCCATGAGCTCCAACAAAACTAATGAGATGCAAATTGTTCTCTTAATCCTGAGTTCTGGTGCAACACAAGCACATATATAATACATAGGCTGCTGGGCTGAGCCTGCTGGCCTGGCCCTGGCTCTGAAGGGGGAAGATGTGGCTCTATGAGGCTGTGGTGGCACAGATGAGAGCGTGCACTTGGGCTTGTGTGACTTTGTCCTTCCCCTAAGGTCACCAGAGAAATCAGAGAAGGCATCAGGCCAATGAGCTGAAGAGAAAAACCTCTTGCTTTGCAGAGGGAATTCTTTTGTGGACAGGCTTAGTCCAGCACCCTGCTGTTCTCCTCCTCCCTGTACCCATTTTCAAAGTGAAAAACCCCAAACCTCTCAATAATGCCCTGCCCCAGGGGAACAATGGGTGCGAGTATGGACCAGTGGGTGCAAGTATGGACCCATGGGTGCAAGGCTGCCATTAATAGTTATCTTTGAGCCCCCCAAAAGCTTGGGCTGTGATGCCTTACCCAGGAAAGTGTTGGAAATGTACTCAGACACCTGGTTGCCGGAGCGGCTCATCTCGGAGAGGTGTGTCAGCTCCCGGTTCAGCATCCTCTTGAACTGGGAGGGGAAGAGCACACACACAAAGATGCCTTTTATTATTATTATTATTATTTATTATTATTATTTTTTTTTTTTTCCCTGAATGTTTTTCCAAATCAATGCAGCTTTACCACAAGCAAGATGTTACAAGCCCAGTTCTGGGGATGTTTGGAATGGCGTCAGCGACATATGGCTTCGTTTAGACACCACTCAGCATCCCCCTGACTAAATATTCCTTTTCAATACACTAACCCACACAATGAATTTCCTCCTCCAAGGACACAGGCTGCTTTTTACAATGACAAATAAGAAGACAACGTTGCAGGTAATCTCTCTGAGAGAGCAAATTCTTGTATTGGTTTTAAATTCCCCACCCCATAACCTTCTTTCGTTCTGGATTTTCTAAGTTTGCTCCATTTTGAATGATGCCAGTAAAACCAGCTGCAGATCTTGGGAGAAATAAACCCTCAGTCTGAAGATCTGCTGGGATCACTCCAGGAAAATGCCCACCCAGGCATAGATGCTGCGATCCCCCTCACGTTGCTAATCACACCTTTCTCATCGCTGCATCATCTTTCTCCTGCAGCAGCGAATTCCCAAAGGAGAAACAACCACCAGCAGCCACAAAAAAATCACATATATGTACATCACAAGCACAGCACACACATGTTTAGCTCTTGCCATACAGGACACACAAATAGCTGGGTAAAAAAAAGGCATGCTTTCCTTATGGAGGTTTTATCCAAGCAATACAGCAACCCCCCCACCTCCCCAAAAAAAACCCCGACCCCAGCAGTCATTCACAAGCTTTCAGGATTGAAACCCACCTTAATATAACCCCAAGATACAGATAACAAATAATTTGCCTCAGGCATTTTGGAAAACTCCACGGCACCAGTCCACAAATCCTCAGGGAGAAACCGCCGGGCAGAGAGGAGAGCTCCTTGAGCAGGCAGACACCCCCCTTCCCCAGTCAGTAAGAAGAAGAAGAATTAAAAAAAAACCCCAAAAATCAGCGTTGATCAAAGCTGGAGATCCCCCAAAACCTGATGGTTGCTAATCCCAGACAAAGCCCAGCTTGGCAGAGCATCCTTGCAGAGGGCTGACTGTGGGTGTATTTGCTCGCTGGAGAGAAGAATGAAATCAGGGATGGCACGAAGCAAGGAGAACTAATCCCAGGGTGTTCAGCTGGATGGCTGCAAGCACTTATGAATTATGAATCGGCCTGCTTGCTTCGGTGGCTGAAGGGGGGTCCCCGCTCCACATCAGCCTTGCTCAGCTGAGCAGTATGACAGGAAGGGGGAAACAACCCCCCCGCCTTCCCCCGATGCTGGTTTCTGCTGGGTCGCCAGCATTAGTGACACAGCCATCTTTCCATGAGGAAGATTAAAATGGAGGAAGCTCCCTGCATACTTAAACAACTCCAAAGTAGGCAGCAGCCTCTTCCCTGCCTCTGCTTTGTTTGAAGCCTTTTCATCACAGAGGGAAGATGCTCTCTCTGTGAGCATCTGTTAAGGAGCATCCATTCAGGTGTGGGGTTGGACCAAGCACTGGTTTTCACATTTTCAGTGTGATTGCCATTTTTTTTCCCCCTACAATATCAAGGGCAGAATGCAGCAAGGAGCCAACTGTCCCTCTGCAGACTGCAAAGGGCTTTTTTCAGGTAAAAGGTATGCTAATAATAACCTGAAACCTGCTACGTCAGCCTGCAGTTGAGAAATCCTTACAGGAACGGGCTGACAAGCCTGGTTCCTTGATTTAATCATGACTTGAGGTTTTATTTTAAACTGAGAGTGCAGTCACTTCATGGGGAAGAGCCTGGAATTGGAGGAAAAGCAGTCTGCACCCAGGACATGATCCACATCACAAGGAATCACGGCTGGCGTGCTGCTCTCACGCTGCTGCGGGGTGTCCTTGGGGATCACTGGCTGCATGACAGCATCCCAGGGCTCCTAAAATCAGATCTTCAGTCCAAAATGATTCCCTTTCCCCCAAGTGCCTCCGTTAAACGTGATCAGCCTCACACACACACACACACACAGGGCTGTGCTGCATCACAGGGGACAGGGGACACACACACACACAGGGCTGTGCTGCATGCAGGGGACAGGGGACACACACACACACAGGGCTGTGCTGCACGCAGGGGACAGGGGACACACACACACACACACACAGGGCTGTGCTGCATCACAGGGGACAGGGGACACACACACACACACAGAGGGCTGTGCTGCATGCAGGGGACAGGGGACACACACACACACAGGGCTGTGCTGCACGCAGGGGACAGGGGACACACACACACACAGGGCTGTGCTGCACGCAGGGGACAGGGGACACACACACACACACACACAGGGCTGTGCTGCATCACAGGGGACAGGGGACACACACACACACACACACAGGGCTGTGCTGCATCACAGGGGACAGGGGACACACACACACACAGGGCTGTGCTGCATGCAGGGGACAGGGGACACACACACAGAGGGCTGTGCTGCACGCAGGGGACAGGGGACACACACACACACACACAGAGGGCTGTGCTGCACGCAGGGGACAGGGGACACGGACACACACACAGAGAGGGCTGTGCTGCATGCAGGGGACACACACACACACACACACACACACACAGGGCTGTGCTGCATGCAGGGGACAGGAGACAGGGGACACACACACAGGGCTGTGCTGCATGCAGGGGACACACACAGGGCTGTGCTGCATGCAGGACACACACACACACACACACACACACACAGAGGGCTGTGCTGCATGCAGGGGACAGGGGACACACACACACACACAGAGGGCTGTGCTGCATGCAGGGGACAGGGGACACACACACACACACAGAGGGCTGTGCTGCATGCAGGGGACAGGGGACACACACACACACACAGAGGGCTGTGCTGCATGCAGCCCTGGCCCCTGCTGCAGGAGCTGATGGGCAGGGAGCTGCAGAGCCTGCATGGAGCTGTGGAGCCCAGGATCCCTGCTTGCCCAGCCTGCTGGATAAGCACTGGGTGCCACAGAAAGCAGGGAGCAGCAGGAAAATCCCAGCTCACTCATCAAGCACGGCTCCAGCCCTGCTCAGCACCATCCCACCCAGCCTTTCAGCCATGGAGCAGTGAACCCTCCTCCTTCTCTCCTTAAATTCAGCATTAGCAGAGGTGGGAAGGTGATGCCACCTCCTCTTTTAGCAGCTGGCTACCTGAGCAGATCAAAGGTGGGGTGGTCCCTGCTCTGATTCCACCAGCATCCCCTCTGCTGTCCTCTTGCTTTCTGGGTCACTCAACCAGTCTAGATAGTGTCTCATGGGATACGGGTGGGATGCAGGATGCTGCCCAGGAGGGCATCCCACAGCGCTGGGTGGCAGGGGCTTTGGCTCACAGGACCTCCACTGAACTCCACATCAACTGAGAAGGACAAAAGCCTCTTGGAAACTCCTAAGAGAAACCTTAGTGATGGAGGACAGGGAGCATCAAGATTGAAAACCAAGGAAGAGGAAGCCTGTGGGAAGAGAGAAGGAGAGGAGAGAGGAGGAGAGGAGGAGAGGAGGAGAGGAGGAGAGGAGGAGAGGAGGAGAGGAGGAGAGGAGGAGAGGAGGAGAGGAGGAGAGGAGGAGAGGAGGAGAGGAGGAGAGGAGGAGAGGAGGAGAGGAGGAGAGGAGGAGAGGAGGAGAGGAGGAGAGGTGAAGGAGAGGAGGAGAGGTGAAGGAGAGGAGGAGAGGAGAAGGAGAGGAGGAGAGGAGAAGGAGAGGAGGAGAGGAGAAGGAGGAAGAAAGGAGAGAGGAGAGGCGAGCTCTGAGCCCATCGTTCCCCACGGTGCCGCATTCCTGCCCCTCAGGAGCACCAGCCAGCGACACGTGAAGCACTCCCACGGCCTCCCAGCAAGCACAGGCTGAGGCACTTCTCTGGATCAGGCCTTTATCTCTACCAGGAAAACACCATCACCAGACGATCACACAAACAGCTCTGAAGTCACGTGGCACCAGTCAGGTCTTCCACCCCATCACAAACCCTGTGCAGCTCAGACAAACAGACCCAAACAGTGGGGATAAAACCCCCAAACGTCACCTCACCACCGGATCCATCAAGTCCAAAGGGCAGCAGCTGCCTTTCACAGGGGTGCAAAGTGATTCAGTGGCCTCCATAAGGTCACCAGAGCCACTGGCAGCTGAGGTGAGGACAGGTAAAATCATAGAATCAGAGACTGGTCTGAGTTGGAAGGGACCCCAAGGGTCACAGAGCTCCAACCCCCTGCCACAGGCAGGGCCACCAACCTCCAGGCCTGGAGCTACACAAGGTTGCCCAGGGCCCCAGCCAACCTGGCCTTGAACACCCCCAGGGATGGGGCATCCACCCCCTCTCTGGGCAGCCTGTTCCAGCCCCTCACCACTCTCTCTGCACAGAACTTCCCCCCAATCTCTCCTCTCCCCCTTCCCTCCTCCAGCTTCACTCCAGCCCCCTTGTCCTGCCAGTCTCTGCCCTTTCACAAGCTGATTCCCCTCCTGTTCCTCTGCTCCCTTCAGGGACTGGAAGGCTGCAATGAGGTCCCCCCACAGCCTTCTCTTCTCCAGGCTGACCCAGCCCAGCTCCCTCAGCCTCTCTCCATGGGGAGCTGCTCCAGCCCTCTGAGCATCTCTGTGGCTCCTCTGACCCCTCTCCAACAGCCCCACATCTTCCTCGTACTGGGCCCCAGCTCTGGACACAGGACTCCAGCTGGGGAGGGCAGAGCAGAGAGGGACAATCCCCTCCCTGTCCCTGCTGCCACCCCTCTGCTGATGGAGCCCAGGATCCCATCGCCCTTCCGAGCTGCCAGAGCCACTGCTGGCTCAGGGGAAGTTTCTCATTCACCAGAATCCCCAAGTCCTTCTCAGCAGGGCTGCTCTCAAGAAGCTCTTCTCCCAGTCTGTATCTATGTCTGGGACATAGACCTTGGGGTGCTCATATCTGATCTCTAACCCAATATCCATCCCCTCCATCTCCTCCAACAGCTTTCACCGTGCTCACTCTTCCAGTCTTTTAATCAGCAGCCTTTCATGAGAGCATCAGCAATATCCCAGCACTGCTGGAAGGATTATGGGTGCCAAACCCAAATGAGACACCCACAGTGCTGTGAGAATACCTGTCTCATTTGAAGAAAGGGGAATTATAGGGGTTGAGAGGGACCTCCAGAGCCCATGGGGTCCAACCCCCTGCCAAAGCAGGGTCCCTAGGACAGGGCACACAGGTCGGTGTCCAGACGGGGCTGGAATCTCTCCAGAGAAGGAGACTCCACACCCCCTGGGCAGCCTGTCCCAGGGCTCCCTCACCCTCACTGGGAAGAAGTTCTTCCCCACATTGGGGTGGAACTCCCTGTGCTCCAACTTGAGCCCATCACCCCTTGTCCTGTCCCACCACTCACCACCCGAAAGCTGCTGGCACCCAAACAGGATCTACCCAACGACACGACACCCGTTTCAAAGCAGCACAGCTCAGGGGGGGGCTGAGATGCACTGACAGCACCCTGCACTGACAGCACCCTGCACTGACAGCACCCTCAGTAAGCACAGCTCATGGGGGGGGGGGCTTGGGATTGTTCCTCAGCTCCTCCGGATGCTCCGGTGAGGAGAAAGCACGTGGCGGCCTCTCAGCACAGATCGCTGGCTGACACCCTGCACAACCTGCTGTGCCCATCCCTGGGGTACAGCCATTCCAGAGCGAAGGGTACAGCAAACAGGGGATGAGAAAACACCAACTGCTGGGCTGTCAGGCAAACAGGAGAGACGTGGCTCTGAAGGGCAGGAGCGCAGCGCGGCCTCAGCTCGGCACTTGTGATAACACCTATCAGCCCCACGTGGACATGTGCTGTTATTTTGATAATTAATAATCATCTCTGTGTCTTTTACAAAGGAAATAAGCCCTGATAACCAGGCTGTGCAGATGGGAACTGAGGCATGTGTAAGGATACACGTGTGCACGCACGAGGATGCGCACGGGAGGGGATGCTCAGCCCCTGCTCAGGGGGGTGCCCCTTAAAAAGATTATAGAATCATAGAATGGTTTGGGGGTTGGAAGGGACCCCAAGGATCACACAGCTCCAACCCCCTGCCACAGGCAGGGCCACCAACCTCCAGGCCTGGAGCTACACAAGGTTGCCCAGGGCACCAGCCAACCTGGCCTTGAACACCCCCAGGGATGGGGCACCCACCCCCTCTCTGGGCAGCCCCTTCCAGCCCCTCACCACTCTCTCTGCAAAGAACTTCCCCCTAATATCTAATCTAAACCTTCCTTCCTTTAGCTTCACTCCAGCCCCCTTGTCCTGCCAGTCTCTGCCCTTTCACAAGCTGATTCCCCTCCTGTTTCTCTGCTCCCTTCAGGGACGGGAAGGCTGCAGTGAGGTCCCCCCACAGCCTTCTCTTCTCCAGGCTGACCCAGCCCAGCTCCCTCAGCCTCTCTCCATGGGGAGCTGCTCCAGCCCTCTGAGCATCTCCGTGGCTCCTCTGACCCCTCTCCACCAGTCCCACATCTTTCCTGTACTGGGGCCCCAGCTCTGGACACAGGACTCCAGCTGGGGCCTCCCAAGGGCAGAGCAGAGAGGGACAATCCCCTCCCTGTCCCTGCTGCCACCCCTCTGCTGATAGAGCCCAGGATCCCATCGCCCTTCCCAGCTGCAAAAATATGCAAAATAAAAGGATGCCAAATACAATCAGGAAGCAGGTTTAGGGCTCCCTTCTCTCTACTCCAAATTCACAGGACCAGGCAATTAACACACCCAACTGATGAGAAGAGCAGGGATAACATGAAGAGGATGAAGCCCCAGCTGAAATGTTGGATACCCACATACACATGGCAGTGTGGCTGATCTTCCCAGCGTGTCACAGAGGTCTGAAACCATCTGGAGGGTTGTGTGAGAAAAAGCCATCCCATGGCGTGGAGTTTTCCTGCCTTGCACGCTCTGAAGCAACTGCAGGAGTCATCTGAACCAAATTAACTCTCCCAGAAATTGAATCACTCTTTGATTAGCAGCAGTGACCCTTTCTTCACGTGTCCTCTGGTAGAGGGAATCACAGTTTCTTTCCAGCTTCCTGGTCCTGTGGTAATTTCCTTGATTACTGTTGGGAAAGTTCACTCACAGTTCCCCTCCTGGGCTCCCACGCTGCTCCCTGGCTGCTCAGGTTCTCTGCACCAGCAGCTCCACTGGTTTTCAGCTGCAGTGTGGGGCTGAGCACTGGCCCCAGTGCAAGGCTCTGCAGGGACATGACCATGGGGACCTCTGTGGGCACACCAGAGGGTGGTGGCATCAGCACCAAGGGCACGGCAGCTCCTTCACCCGCTCAGCAGCTGGTCCTTTGGCCCATCCTAAGCAACCTCTCTGCAGGCACAGCTTGCTCACCTTCATTTTTGTGCAGAGAATGAAAATTTGGCCTAACTTATGATAGGATTGGCCAGATTTAGGAGCCCAAGTGTGGCTGGGAGCACGCTGGCTCCAGGGCCACTGGGTGTGATTTGGGCTGGACCCCAGGGCAGCATCCAGCCACGTGTAGAAGATCTCTCCAGTGTGGAAGATCCCACCTTCCTGGTCCTTTATGGAAGGAAGGAAAGACTCCTTTCCTTTCTTGGGAAGGCTGGGGAGAACCATGCAGAGGCACAAGTACTTCTTGGCCTTTCCAGCCCCATGCTGGCTCCAGCCATAGTCCTGTGGTTAGTCCTGCTCCTGCTCCTCTTTGGTGTACAGCAGCAGAGGTGTTCCCGGTGCTTTACAGGGAGAATAAAGGCAGGAGGACGTATCTGCTGCTGCTGGAAGTGCTTTGAAGTTGATTTAGACCAGCTGGAGTTCCCTGAGGCCAAGAGTCCTTATGCAAAGAGGCTGCTTAAAAACCCCTCTGTGTCATCTGCAGGAGCTGAGGGCAATTTCAAGATAAAAGAGCTGCTCAGATGCTGTGGGGCTCCAGCCCCAAGAACCTGGGGAGAGTGAGGTCCCACCCCACGCTTTGATGGGGGAATCTTGGTGCAGATCTCCAGGGTGTAGAAGTGTTTATAAACTCTGCTCCTGGTGACCCACCCTTCTGACGCAAGCATCACACCCCTGGCTCTTCCAAGGCTCCTAGGAATCCTTGGAACAGCAGGATTTGTGGGATGAGGGTTCCTTTTGCCTTTGATTTCCATGCAGAGACAAGCTGGGCTGAAGCCTCCTCAGCTTCATCATCCAGGTAAATCCCTTCAGAGGTGCAATTAAACTTTGGAGGAACTCCATTTGTTTCAACAACTCTTCCCCTGGGAATAACTGGGATGCCCAGCACTGGGAGCTGGGAAGAGCTGACACTCACCTGCCTGTGTGATGGAGAAGGAATTTATTTACACACAGGAGGGAAATAACTCATGTGTGTATAGAGCATCCAGGCCAAAGAGCAAACAACAGAACCCCAGCCTGGCTTGGGTTGGAAGAGACCTCAAAGCCCATCTAGTTCCAACCCCTTGCCATGGGCAGGGTCATCCTCCTTCAGCCCAGGGTGCCCAGAACTCCATCCAACCCAGCCTTGAACACTTCCAAGCCATGAGCACTCTCTGAAGGGAATTCTGCATCCATCTGGTTGAGGCTTTTCCCTCCCCCCAAACAGCATTTGGAAAACCTGCTGAGCCTGGAGTGCATTTCTTTGGACTCAAGGATCTCCAAGGTCTTTCCCCACCTGGTGATCCTGGGATTTCATTGCTTCCTTTGGACTCAAGGATCTCCAAAGTCTTTCCCCACCTGGTGATCCTGGGATTTCATTGCTTCCTTTGCACTCAAGGATCTCCAAGGTCTTTCCCCACCTGGTGATCCTGGGATTTCATTGCTTCTTAAAAAGTTTCCAAGTCAAAAGAGTTAAAATCCTTTCATTTCTAGGAGTGGAAACCTGATCATTCCTCTGTGCTTTCCCAACATTACATCACTTGCAGCAAGGACTGTGTCAAACCAATAGGCCCCTGCCCTCATCACATCATAATTTGCATTGCTTTTCCCTTTTCAAGCACTCTGGTGAAGGGAGATGGAGATGGGGAGGCACATTTAAACCTTTAAAGAAGAAAACGAGCCCATTCCACACAGATCAGGACTGAAGGAGGGAGTTCACAGCCAGACTACAGTGCCCAAAGAGAAGCAGAACACTTCCAGCCAACTATCAGTCAATTAAAAGAGCCAAACACTTTCTAGTTCTTATTTCCTAAAACAATATAGCTTGTAATGCAGGAGAAACTCTTTTTAATGAGATACAAAGTACTGTTTGTTTTGGGGTTTGGGTGTTTTTTTTGGGTTTGTTTTGTTTTGTTTTCCCTTCAGCTTCTTCTTTTGGTTTTTTTTTTTTCTCCTTTCCAACCCAAAAGTAAACAGGCAGTTATGAAATCTCCAATTTCACATCAAAGGAGAGTTGATTTATAGACACGTTCAAAGGGAAGACTTTAAAGGAGTCAACACCATGACCAACTTGTCGGCCTTACGTTAGTCGAATCATTTCAAACTCCACAAGGGAAGTGGGGATAAATAAAGAGAGCCTTGCCATAAATCAGCATGTGGCTGCTCATGAAAGCAGGGCTGTCTATCTGATGCAGACAGAACAATATTCAGATTCTCCCCATGAAGTTTGGGGTTCCTGAAGGCAGCAGAACCTCCCTTGGGTGGGACCTATTTACACAACGTGGGGCTTAAAAAAAAGTGATGAAGTGGAAGCCATCAGCAGGGAGGGTTATCACCAGCCCATTTCCAGCTCATTTCCAGACAAATGAGACTCAAAATATGCAAATTGCATTAAAATGCCGGAAAGGAAAAACTCCCTATAGGCTCCTGCCCAAGGAGAGCACTGTGAATTAGTGCTGCTTAGAAATGACACTGAATTTCCTTACTTAAAAGCAAGCCCAGGGCATGTTACTCACTTGCTGGGAACTGGTAGGGCAGAAGAAACCCCCCCCACACCCCTCCACCCGATGCTGGGGAATTGGGAAGGTCATGGAGGAACCACCCCGTTTGCCTTCCTGAAAGCCAGTGTGTCATGTGTTGGTAAGGTGTGTCTGCCTGAGTGTTGGCAGGAGGAGAACAAGCCTGCCATACCCTGCAGCAACTGATCTGCTCACCGCCTCCCGGGTCGGGACAGCCCTGCGGCATCTATCCCAAACGAATCCAAGCCCTGGTGCATCCAATACCACTGCCCCTGGAGCCCCACTGCCCCTGGAGCCCCACTGCCCTTGGAACCCAACAGCCCTTGGAGCCCCACTGCCCCTGGAGCCCCACTGCCCTTAGAACTCAACAGCCCTTGGAGCCCCACTGCTCTTGGAATCCCATTGCCCTTGGAGCCCAACAGCCCTTAGAACCCAACAGCCCTTGGAGCCCCACTGCTCTTGGAATCCCATTGCCCTTGGAGCCCAACAGCCCTTGGAGCCCCACTGCCCTTAGAACCCAACAGCCCTTGGAGCCCCACTGCCCTTAGAGCCCCACTGCCCTTAGAACCCAACAGCCCTTGGAGCCCCACTGCCCTTGGAACCCAACAGCCCTTGGAGCCCCACTGCCCTTAGAACCCAACAGCCCTTGGAGCCCCACTGCCCTTAGAACCCAACAGCCCTTGGAGCCCCACTGCCCCTGGAGCCCCACTGCCCTTGGAACCCAACAGCCCTTGGAGCCCAACAGCCCTTGGAGCCCCACTGCCCCTGGAGCCCCACTGCCCTTGGAACCCAACAGCCCTTGGAGCCCCACTGCTCTTGGAATCCCATTGCCCTTGGAACCCAACCGCCCCTGGAGCCCAACCTCCCTTGGAACACAACAGCCCTTGGAGCCCCACTGCCTTTGGAGCCCCACTGCCCCTGGAGCCCAACCACCCCTGGAGCCCAACCGCCCCTGGGGCCCCACTGCCCCTGGGAGCCCCACTGCCCTTGGTTTAGTTCTGCATCTCCCTGGATCGATGTGAAGTACCAGGGGCCCCAGAGCGTTCAGGGTGTCCGGCTGCGTGGCGTGAGGCAGCAGCATCGCGCGTCCCCGCGGGCAGAAAAGCCACGGCAGCGCTGGGTGGCCCCGGCTGCAGCGTGAACTGAAGCTCTGGGCAACTTTGGTGGAGGCTCAGGTTGGTTTCTGCTTCATCCCAAACTCTCTTCCCATATTTAAGGCCAGGTTTCTTCTAGCCAGTCAATATGTGTAGCGTTATCTGGAGCCTACACATCAGCTTACCCTGTTTTGTATGGCTTTCCTCACCAGTAAGCACCAAACCACACCCAGCAAGGCTCAGCAGTGATCCCCAAGCTCTGGGCTCTCCCTCCATCATCAAAAGGTGCATTTTATAACCCAAATAGGAGGAAAGGACACAGAAATGGCACGCTACAGCCAAGAGGTGACTCCCAAGATGAGCACCACCTGTTCCAGAGTGCAGCCTGGTGAGCACCCACATCATTTCATGATGGTCCCTTCCAACTCATACCACTCTGTGATTCTATGATTCTATGAAGAGGTGAGTCAATCAAACCAGAAACAAGCAGAAATGCTCATTCTGCAAAAAAAAAAAAAAAGTCATTTTTAAAGAGTATTACCAGGTGGAAAAGTGTTTGTCATGTTACCAGCAAAAGCAGAATCAGGGAGAAGGGATGATGAGCACCAGCCCGAGCTGAGGGCAAGGAAGCACCAGCAAAATGAGAACCTACAGCAGCTTGTTTGTTGACATAAAGTTGATTAAAGAAAAGACCTGCTGCAGCTGACAACATCTGTGGCCTGGGGAGCAGATAGAGCCCCAGCAGGCTGCAGATCTCAGACCATAATCTGCTGCCAGTCACACCCGTGCAAACCACAGCCATGCAGCTCCAGTGGCAAAGGAAGCCAAAGGACTGTGTAAAGGGAGCCCACAAACCAGAGAGCCTCCTCAGCTGCTCATCCTGCCAGGGCAGGCAGCGGATGCATCCCCGCTCCAGCATGGCTCTGGGCTGAACTGTGAGGAGATGCTGGACACTCAAGGGAAATAGGATAGAATCCCAGACTGGGCTGGGTTGGAAGGGACCCCAAGGGTCACACAGCTCCAACCCCCTGCCACAGGCAGGGCCACCAACCTCCAGGCCTGGAGCTACACAAGGTTGCCCAGGGCCCCAGCCAACCTGGCCTTGAACACCCCCAGGGATGGGGCACCCACCCCCTCTCCGGGCAGCCCCTTCCAGCCCCTCACCACTCTCTCTGCAAAGAGCTTCCCCCTAATCTCTCCTCTCCCCCTTCCCTCCTCCAGCTTCACTCCAGCCCCCTTGTCCTGCCAGTCTCTGCCCTTTAACAAGCTGATTCCCCTCCTGTTCCTCTGCTCCCTTCAGGGACGGGAAGGCTGCAATGAGGTCCCCCCACAGCCTTCTCTGCTCCAGGCTGACCCAGCCCAGCTCCCTCAGCCTCTCTCCATGGGGAGCTGCTCCAGCCCTCTGAGCATCTCTGTGGCTCCTCTGACCCCTCTCCAACAGTCCCACATCTTCCCTGTACTGGGTCCCAGCTCTGGACACAGGACTCCAGCTGGGGCCTCAGGAGGGCAGATTATATTCTCAATCTTCAGGAGGAAAAAGAAAACCCCTCCCAAAAAACCAAGAGGGAAGCACATGTGTCACTTAACGAGAGCACCACACAATTAACCATGGGATTTTGTTAATCGTCCCAAGCAGCAATTTTAATTTCATTTAACTTTGAGTCAAGGCTCTGCAGTCATCATTTAGGCAAATCCAGCTGGGGTTTTACCTGAGTAGGAGAACAGGCTTTGGGAAATTCAAATAGCTTTGTGCCCTGAGATGACTTTTCCAAGATGCCCATGATGAGAAAACCCAGCAACTTCTAATTGACAGGAGGGGGTTTGCTTTGGAAAGCACAGGAGAAAAGGTACATCCCAGGGAGAGCTCCATGATACAGCATCCCCTCAAAAACACCCGGGGCAGTTAGCCCTGCCAAAATGAAAATGAGCCTAATGCAAGCAGCAAAACCATAAAGGAAGGCACTAATTAATGTCAATATATTTTAATTAAAAAAAATATATATATCTTCTTGCCCAGAGATAGGCAAATGATTTGCAGAGGAATTTTTTACACAGCATTTAGCCCAGCTCTGCTAAGCCAGCAGAAAGGTGAGGCCCTTCTTGTTTGTTTGCTTTAAAGCCAGAGGAAAGGCTGTAATCAGGGGAATCTCTCCCTCCAAGAGCTCTGAGGGATGAGCCTTCCAACCAATCCATCTCCACGACACGCTCTGGCTGTGGTAACACAGCGTCTCTCCATCCAGTTTCACTTAGTGGGAGTGTTCTGATTGCCCCACCAAAAGCAGTTGCTCTGTGATGGGGCAGAATGCAGGGAGTTTGGAGCCAGAAACTGGAAATTGGGGTGAGGAGGAGGACTGCTCCAAGGATTAAACCCTACCTTATCATAGACTGGTCTGGGTTGGGAGGGACCCCAAGGGTCACAGAGCTCCAACCCCCTGCCACAGGCAGGGCCACCAACCTCCAGGCCTGGAGCTACACAAGGTTGCCCAGGGCCCCAGCCAACCTGGCCTTGAACACCCCCAGGGATGGGGCACCCACCCCCTCTCTGGGCAGCCCCTTCCAGCCCCTCACCACTCTCTCCGCAAAGAACTTCCCCCTGATATCTCCTCTCCCCCTTCCCTCCTCCAGCTTCACTCCAGCCCCCTTGTCCTGCCAGTCTCTGCCCTTGAACAAGCTGATTCCCCTCCTGTTCCTCTGCTCCCCTCAGGGATGGGAAGGCTGCAATGAGGTCCCCCCACAGCCTTCTCTTCTCCAGGCTGACCCAGCCCAGCTCCCTCAGCCCCTCTCCGTAGGGGAGGTGCATCCCTGAAGTCCTTCACAGCTCACCCTCATCCCCAAGCGATGCTTCTCCTCCTGGATGTCAGGCGCCTCCGGTATCCTCACTTCACTTCCAGAGAGGCAACTGCTCTGAACAGTTAGTCACTGGCTGGTCCTGCCCTCGAATCGTGATTCATTTTGAACCTGCCTTTGAGCTATTATTTATTCAAGCCCCACCCTGATCCTTATAACGTAAAAGTCTGAGAATGCAGCACTTTTCAACCCATCACTTCCAAGCAGAAGCACTTAAAGGACGGGCTTGAAGCTCCTGAGCACCGTCACGCTCCACAGAGAGTCTCTAGGAAAATGGATTTGAAGCAAAATTCAACCCCCAAAGCCTTCTCCTCTGCTGTGGCTCTCTGGATGTGCACCAGCGGCATGCACAGTGTGGGGCTGGGGGATCTCCCTTGTGTGGGCTTTTCCCACCCGTTGACCACAATGGTCCCAGGTGATGAAGTCGCTCTGCTCTAGGAGGGTATCCCCAGCCCTGGCTCCCAGTACACTACCCAGGCTTCTCACAGATGGTGGTGCAGCTTTCTAACGCTCCATATTTTTAGATGAAAAATATTTTAACTAAGAGATCTAATTAATTAGTATTTGAACTAAGAGACTGGAAACTGACAGCCCTGAGGGCTCGCAAGACCAAGATACTGGATCCTTAAGTATGGCCCCACCAATCCACCTCATTTATGACATACTTGGTATCACCAGAAAGATTTCGTTGAGAGGCCGAAGAGCACAGGAGGAGGAACAGGATGGATGGAGGAGGAACAGGATGGATGGAGGAGGAACAGGATGGATGGAGGAGGAACAGGATGGATGGAGGAGGAACAGGATGGATGGAGGAGGAACAGGATGGATGCAGAGGCAGCGACCCTGAGAGGCTGTTTAAGATAGTGGTGAGAACTGACAGGCAGGACTCAGTGCAAACCCAGCTCCCCAAGCCTTCAACATCCATGAGGAGCTTTGAGGGCAAAGCCACCCATCTGGAGCTGGCTCCTCCTCACCCATCAGGCTTCACTGGAACTTTATATCCATCACTTCCAAGCCCCTCTGTTAAAAACCCTGTCCCCTGCATCGTGTGTAGCTTTGCCTTAAGAAATAAGTACAAGGAGAACATCCTCAACCAAAACCCCAAAAGCCATCAGAGCAAAGAGAAAAAGGGAGGGCAGATTCTCAGATATAAAGAGCTCCTACCACGGTTCTCATGGAGCAGACAGATGGTCTAGGGTCCTGCTCTGCAGACAGCAGAAAGGGTTAACCACTGCCCAGCGTGCCAACGTCAAACCAAGGTGGGCAACACGTGGTGTTGGGGCTCTGCAGGGACCAGCTCTGCAGGGACCGCTGCAGAGCAAGGCCAGGGGCTGCTGGGCCCAGCAGCAGAGCTCGGTGAGGCACACTGGGTCAGGGATGGCTCCCTGTTTCCGTAAGGCGAGTCCCCGGGGCGAGGGGAATACCGGCGTGCGGAGCCGAGTGATTCATCCCCCCCCCAGCTTGTAAAAACAGGAGACGTGGAAGTCTCTTTGTTTCTCTGGCTGCTGCACAAGCCAACAAGCCTCTCTTTGTGCAACGCCGGGCTGCTTTAAAGCCTGTTCAACAAAGGAAGTTACAGGCAACGGCAAGAGAAAGACTAAACAGCGCGGCACCACTTAAGGGAAACATCACGTACGAGGAGGATGACATGGGGGGGCCGAGGGATGGGCACAAGACAGGCAAGCGCAGAGGCTGTGCAGCCCAGCAGCACACAGAGCCGCGGCGCCTGGCCCCGTGCCCCGTGCCGCGCTCGACCTCCACCGCCGGCCTCGGGAGTTTACGTTAGTGCCCATGTGTTTATTTAGCGCTGTCTCCTGAGAGCTAGGTGCGGCCTTGCTCCTCTTTTTCTGACTGAAATGCCCTTTGAAACACAAGCAAACGAAATCAGGGCTGTTTATCTTTCGTGGGTTCTGGCTGCCCAGCGAGCAGGAGAGGAGCGCGGAGCCCCCCTGGCGCTGCTGCGCTGAGAACGGCTTTGGGTGGCACGATCTGAGTGGCAGCGTTATTCAGGGCTCAGGGAGAAGCCTGTCAGAGCTGAAATGAAGGAGTTCAAAGGGTTTCCTCCAGGGTGTTTGCAGCTGCACAAGCAGGGTAGTGCTGGCAGGGAAGGGGCACCCAGGGGACAGTGCGGGGACGGAAGCGGGTTGTGAAAGAGCAGGGTGCAGGCGCCCTGATGGCATCCCCTCTGTCTCCTCAAAATGAGAAGCTCCCCCCAGACTGCAAACTGTGTTACCTGTCTATTTACTCACTTGATGGACTGCTGAAAGCTCTAAAATAAGCCTGGTCTAATTTAAGGAGACAGAAAGTTGCTGCTTAGCTGCCTTTGAGATAAATCCATTTCACACGTGATCCAGGCTGCATCCTTCAGGGACAGGCAGGAAGCTCCTGAGAAACAATCCATTTTCTCCATCCCTCCTTTCTCTGATACTACAGCCCCCTAAAAACTTGGGAGCTGACAGGAGCAACATCTCATCTGGGGGAAGCACTTGCTCCTTCCTATGATTCGGGGGATGCACTGAGCACGTCCACCCCTGGATGCCTGATGCTGTGTTAGGTGATAGAGCAGAGGGAGTCCTATGCTTCCATCTGCAGGACAAGCAAAGCTGCAGGCAGCTGTCTAATGCCACGTGTGACATTATGGGGTGGCCATCAAGAGAGAAAATACCCCCTCTTTATCAGCAGGGCCACGACTCACAAAGCCTTCTTAGACACAGCAGCTGCCCGAGCTGGAAGCTGGTGAGGAATTCAGGGAAAAAAGGAACATATATGCTATAATAATGTAAATATACATGGTCTGCTTCCAAAGGAGCACCCCAAGTGCCTGCAGAACTTTACAGGTAACACTGCTCCACTGCAAAGCTACAGGGCCACCCTCTGCTCACAGCAAAAAGTGAGGTGACGCTGGGGAAATAAATTCCCTTTCAGTGGTTGTGTTCCCTGTGAGCAGGTCGTCTCCCAGGTGGGACTTTCCATAATTTAGAAAGCTAAGGGCACTGGTGCATGGTCAGTGGTTCCTTAGCAGGAGCCTACAGCTGGAGCTGCAAGGGACTTGGGCCAGGTTGTGGATCTGGCACCACTCTGGTAATGTGTCAGGACTCACCCAGCAACACACCTGGGAAACAGAGCTCCCCTCTTTGCCAGTCTGGTGTCAGAACCCCCCTCACAGGGTCCCACTGTGCAAGCAGCAGCACTCCCTTGGCTGCCGCTGCTGGCAGTGCAATCAGGCTCGTTAGCTCACAGGAAGATTAGCTGCTCATTTCCTCACTTCTCCTGTAATTAACTCACAGCTTAGAAGCAGCATCCACACATGTTTTAACTCATGCTTTCCAAAACCCATCAGCTCAAAGCCAGGATGTGAGGAGTTTCCCCCCCCACCCCGAGTCCCAGCGATGGCTTTTTGGTGCAGGACTTCTGAGAATCACCCCTCAAACACGTATCCCCCAGATCCTCCCCTCTCTGCCTGCCTTGTTGTTGCAACTCTGGATTTTCTAAACCTACGTCTGTCAGGAAGGAGACAGGAAATTCGAGTCACACTTGCAACAGCTGTGCCATGCCTACTATCAGTCTCAACTGACGTAGTTTGGGTTGGGTGGCGCGGGGCCAGGAACTCGGTGAGAGCTGAGGTCAGGAAGATAGGTCAGTGTTTGTGCTGCTCTGGGGCTGGGGAGCATGCTGAGTCGATTTGCTTTCTTCCTATCTGCACCATTTCTCTTTCCGTTCTTCTTTCACTAACGTGGAGCCCCAGCATCCTGTTTTCAAACCATCTGACTTGTTTTGCTATTTACTGGGTGACAAATTTAAATCCCCAAAGAGGGATACGTGGAGAAGGGACAAACCTGACCAGTTAAGGACTGGTTGCAGCCTTCTGGTTCCAACCCAACAGCTTCTCTGCAGGTCACACATCTGCCACCAGAACCCCAAAACCACAACACACCCCCCTCTCAAAGCAATTTGTGTCTGTGCTCGCTGCTGATGGGGAAAGGAAAGCGAGGTGTGAGGCCTTTTTTAGGCTTTTCTTTCACAGCTGAAAACGATACTGGAAGTTGACCAAACAAATGTCAACTTTTCAGAAAGAGGTTATGAAAGAACCAAGTTTCGGGAACCTTTTGCTTGACCCAGCTGTGAGCCATGTGCACACAGAGACAGCACTGAATCACACAATCACAGGGCTGGGAAGGGACTTCAAGAGATCATCAGGTCCAACTCCCTCATCAGGTCCAATCCCCAACCTACTGAAATAAGTGACTTAAGTCTTTTGCCTTTACAGGTCCAGATTTGGCACTCAGGGATAAAAAAATCCATCTCAAAATCATCACAGAATCACAGGGCTGGGAAGGGACTTCAAAAGATCATCAGGTCCAACCCCCTCATCAGATCCAACCCCCAACCTACTGAAATAAGTGACTTAAGTCTTTTGCCTTTATAGGTCCAGATTTGGCACTCAGGGATAAAAAAATCCATCCCAAAACAGAATCACAGGGGTTGGAAGGGACCTTGAGAGATCATCGGGTCCAACCCCGCAATGAAGGGCATCAGTGTCTGCCCTAGAGGTGCAGCCTTCCCTGCAGCCTAAACCTTTCTCCACTTTCACCCTGGTTTCCTTTAACACAAACTCCAAAAAAAAAAATCAACACCAAACAACAGCCCTTTCTTGAAAGCTGGGTCTATAAAACTTTTATTGCTTCCTTTGACCCTGCACATCGTGGCAATCACTAACAGAGGAGGAAGCTGAAATAACGAGGGATTTCTTTGCTCAACTTTTCCCATAAAATCAGTTTAGGATTCAGCATTTCTGATTTCATTAATTTCCAGGGAGGAGAGGGGAAAAAAATGCATTAAGGCTGGGTTGGTGCAGTACAACTCGGAACTACAGCAACTGGGCAAAGGCATGGATGCAGCAGACACAGCCCCCCATCCCAAAGATGAGGAGCAAGCTATTGTGGGACCTGCTCCATGGCTGGAAACACAGCATGAAAGCCTGGGTGCAAAAACTGAGCTTGAAAAACAAAGCCAAGGCACGGGGATGGGGACCAGCCAGCCTGTCCTGGAGGTGCGAAGGCTCCGCTGGCAGCCAAGCGCTGCCCCGGGCAGCGGCTGGGATCAGAGCGGGGAGGTGGCTCCAGCCCCGGGGCAGGGAGTGCCTCCCATCCATCCATCCATCCATCCATCCATCCATCCATCTATCCATCCATCCATCCATCGCTGGCAAATGAGGGTCTGACTCGGGGAGATGCTGAAGCCAAACCCATCCGATGTTTTGGCTCGGTCACACGGAGCTTGGGGAGCTCAGCTCCAAGCCGGGGAGGGGGCGCAGGAACATCGGCTGCCAAGGTCTCTCCGGGGACTCCGGGCTCTCCCTCCCGGGGCTCAGACTTTCAGCACAAGGTACTTCTCTCACTTTGTTTCACCACTTCACTCCTCGCAGAAAAACACCAAATTCCCCGCTGGCTCGGGGTGCATCACCCCCAAAACCCCCGGCAGTGCCGGGCAGCACCCCTCCGAGCTGAACCCCAGCCCATCACGGGCTGGCAAGCGGTGCCGAGCCAGCCCCACCACATGAAACCCAAAATTAAACGCTTACCCAAAGACAAAACAGCAATAAAACACCGCACCGCAACGGTTAGACTTTGCCACGATTACTGACAGGCAACAATGAAGGTAATTGACTTTTGAAGTGATAATTTGTGTTAAATGCCGGCGTTTTCAGAGCGTTTCTGGTTAACATCGGTTCCGAAGGGACCGGCGCTAATTGAAACCTCTTTTACTTCTCAGAAATGAGCCTGCCGGTAAAGAATCGCTCTCCCCACGCCGTCCCTCCCTGCCAACGAGTTTTCTCCTGGCCGTGTCTCTGCGGGAGAAACCCCGCACCTCCTTCCCCGGGAGTAACTTGGAGTTGCTCCTCCCGTATAGGCGCTCAGACGGTCGGGGCAACACGCTGCCGCTGCCGCTCCGCATCCCCCCCCGCTGCCCCGCATCCCCCCCAGCCCCGCACCTCCTTCCCCGGGAGTAACTTGGAGTTGCTCCTCCCGTACAGACGCTCAGACGGTCGGGGAAACACGCTGCCGCGCCGCTCCGCATCCCCGCCGCCCCGCATTCCCCCCAGCCCCGCACCTCCTTCCCCGGGAGTAACTTGGAGTTGCTTCTCCCGTATAGGCGCTCAGACGGTCGGGGCAACACACTGCCGCGCCGCTCCGCATCCTCTCTGCCCCGCATCCCCCCCAGCCCCGCATCCCTCCCCGCTGCCCTGCATCCCCCCCAGCCCCGCATCCCTCCCCGCCGCCCCGCTCACCTTGTTGGATGCCATCTCGCTGACGGAGCGGTAAGTCTGGATGGTCTCCAGCTGATCCAGGCACCAGTCGAGCTCCTCCAGCGTCTCCATAGCCAGCTTCTGGTAGGGCTCCTCTGCGAAGAGGCAGACGGACATGTAGTCGGGCTGGCGCGGCGGCAGCCTCTCCATGGCGGGGCCGCCCGAGCCGCCGCCAGCGCCGCCGGAGGTGCCGCACCGCTCCCTCATCATGCGGCCGCCGCTGAGCTCCCCTCGCCGCCGGCGAGCAAATCCCCGCCCGCCCGCTGGCACCCGGCACGGCCCCGGCCCCGGCCCCGGCCCGCCCCAGCCCCGCGGCCCGCCCTGCCCCCGCGGGACGGGGAACCGGGCGCCCCCCGGGCAGGGCAGGGCCGGGCCGGGGCTCCGGGAGCGCCGCCCACGCCGCCCCCCCGCCCCGGCCGCTGCCAGCGCCTGGGATGCTGGTCCTGTGCCAGCCCCGCTCCCCGGGCGGCCGGGCCCCGGAGCCCTGACAGAGCCCGCTGCCCCGGCCTGCTCCCCAGTGCCAACAGCCCTGCTCCCCAGCCCAACTGCTCCTGCTCCCCTGCACCAACAGCCCTGCTCCCCAGCCTGTCCCAGCTCCCCAACCCGCCTGGTCCTGCTCCCCAGCCCGCCCCTGCTCCCCAGCCCACCTGGTCCTGCTCCCCTGTGCCAATAGCGCTGCTCCCCAGCCCGCCCCTGCTCCCCAGCCCGCTTGGTCCTGCTCCCCAGTGCCAACAGCCTTGCTCCCTAGCCCAACTGCTCCTGCTCCCCAGCACCAACAGCCCTGCTCCCCAGCCTGCCTGGTCCTGCTCCCCAGCCCGCCCCTGCTCCCCAGCCCACCTGGTCCTGCTCCCCTGTGCCAATAGCCCTACTCCCCAGCACCAACAGCCCTGCTCCCCAGCCCACCTCATCCTGCTTCCCAGCACCAACAGCCCTGCTCCCCAGCCCGCCCCTGCTCCCCACCCACCAGTCCTTGCTCCCCAGCCTGCTTGGTCCTACTCCCCGCCAGTCCCTGCTCCCCAACCCCACCAGCCCTCCTGATTCTGCCTGGTCCTGCTCCCCATCAGTCCCTGCTCCCTGCCAGCCCCTGCTCCCCAACCCCACCTGCCCTGCTCCCTGTTGGCTCTGTCTCCCCAGCTCAGCTCTGTTGGCCTTGCCCCACCAGCCTTGACCATCAATCCCAGCACCGCTGGTCCCACTCCCCAGTGCCAGCCCAGCCTCCCATGCTCCCCAGCAGACCCCACAGCCCAGCCTCCCCAGCCCTCCTCCCCAGCCCCACCAGCTCCAGCTCTCTGCTCCCACCGCGCTGCGGTCCTTGGCCCTGGCAGCAGGACAAGGTGCTCCTGAGCGGCTCTCAGGGAACACGTTAAGGTTGACATAAGCGGATACAGTGAATCATAAAATCTCCCCATGAATGTAACTGCTTCTCATAATACCAGTGACATGTGCTTACCCCATAAATCTGCCAAAATGAATGCATTCAGCATTTCTAATGGCACTGGCCAAGCAGGTAACAGTGACATCAGAGCCCAGGATTGCTGTGATATACGCTACCCACTCGGGGAAGAATCTGCTGTACAGCACATCCATCGTGGCCACCTATGCCCCATACATGCTGCTCTCCCCATCCAGCGCTCCCTGGGACTGCATGGGGTGTTCCCTGGGTGTTCCACCTCGTGCTGGTACCTGCCTTCGCAGGGGTAGGTCCTCCCCATCACTCACCCTACCCACAGAGCCCTGAGCTGCTGCACTAAGAGGTGCTGCACACACGCTGTGTGTTCAGTGTTTGTGAAGCTACAGGGCAGAAAACCAACGCTGCTGGAGAGTCATTCAGCAACGAGCTCACAGGGAGTGCTTGGCACTGGCCTATTTTAGAGATTCAGTACATCTGAAGAGTTGTGGCATTGAAGGTTAATGTTCTTTCCGTGCTCAGGGAGCTCCAAACATGGCCAGTGATCTCTCTCCTGCCTGCCTGTGTGATACACGCATCAAAAAGCAGGTGTTAAGGGCCAAAGCACACAGAACTTGGGTGGATTTGCCTTTCTAACGTGCGTGTTCTCTATCAGCTACGTCACTCGGTGAATTACTTGACCTCAAAGTCCTTAGGAGAAGGACTTGGGGAAGAGAGGAGCTGTGTGCTGGCAGGCCAGAAAGCCACCCGTGTCCTGGGCTGCGTCCAAAGCAGCGTGACCAGCACGTCAAGGGAGGGGACACTGACCCTCTGGTCTCATGTGACTCCCACAGTGCTGTGTCCAGCTCGGGGATCCCCAGGACAAGAAGGCCAAGGAGCTGTTTGAGTCATAGAATCACAGAATGTATTAGGTTGGAAGGCATCTTTAGAGGCCATCTAGTCCCACCACTGCAGTGAGCAGGGACATCTTCACTAGAGCAGGTCACTCAGAGCCCCATCAAGTCTGACCTTCAATGTCTCCAGGGATGGGGCCTCCACCACCTCTCTGGGCAGCCTGTGCCAGGGTTTCACCACCCTCAGAGTGAAGAACTTTTTCCTAATACCCAACCTAAATCTCCCCTTTTCAAGTTTTAAACCATCACCCCATGTCCCATCGCTCCATGTCCTGAGGAACAGTTCTTCCTCAGCTTTCCTAGAGAGTCCAGAGGAGGCCACAGAGATGATCTGAGGGCTGGAGCCCCTCTGCTTTGGAGCCAGGCTGGGAGAGCTGGGCTGGCTCAGCCTGGAGAGGAGAAGGCTGCTTCTGGGGGGAGCTCTGAGCCCCTTCCTGTCCCTCAAGGGGCTCCAGAAGAGCTGGACAGGGTCTGGTGCCCAGGGCAGGGAGGGCCAGGCCCAGAGGAACGACCTTCAGCTGCAGGAGGGGGATGGAGAGGGACTGGGAGGCAGAAATCCTTCCTGGGGAGGGGGGAGGCCCTGGCACAGGGTGCCCAGAGAAGCTGGGGCTGCCCCTGGATCCCTGGTAGGGCTCAAGGCCGGGTTGGATGGGGCTTGGGGCACCCTGGGCTGGGGTGGGGGCTGACTCTGAGACCCATTCCCACTCAAACCCCAATGCAGGTGTTCTGACAACTGCCACTTAACAGACCTCATGTCATCCCAGTGGCAAAGCTCCAGTCCAGTGCTGGCAAGCAGCTCTTGCTAAGTAGCATTTTAAAGGGAAACCACGTGAGATCTGCTGCTGTTCAAAAACTGTTCAGGCCCCATCTGGGAGAGGAGCATTTCCATGTAAAAGCACTGCTCCCTGTCTGGCAGAGTTGCTTTCTCTGCCACTCTGCCTGCACGTTGCCACTGGCCTGCCCACAGCTCCAGCTGGGTCCTCAGGCCCAGGGACAGAGGCTCCACCTGCACCGCCTTGGGCAGCTCTTCTCAAATTCTTCAGGGATTCTCAGTTTTGACTAATCTCAGTCTTTTTTCACTCGTTTTTTCGTCAGGAAATGAGTCTTGTGAGAAAGGAGGTGGGGATGGCGTGCCTCCCTCCAGGTGCCTGTGTGTCTTTTGGCTTCCCCACCCTCCCCACTCCCCTTCTGCTGTCATTTCTGAACCCACTGCTGAGCTTCAGCTCCAATTGCTCAGCCAGTAAGTACATCAGAGTTACCACATCCATCTGAGTTTCAAGAAATGACACAGCCAAGTAGAAGAAAAGACCCTTCCTTCTCTCAAGCAGGACAGCCAGCCCGAGCTCAACCCTTCTTAGCAACTAACTGTCTCCTAAGCCACTTCCTAAGTGACCCAGTCTGAGCCCAACCAACCTGGGAGCCCCAGTTTGTACCAAGCCAGCCCTGCCAGTCCCTGCTTGTTAACTCAAGGCTATTTATAAATAAATTGGGAAAGCACCAGCTTCAATTCCATAGACAGGACTTAATTTGCACAGGGTGTTATCATCAAAAACCAGCATGTACAGTTAAACTACGCTCTCTGAGTCCCTGATGAAACACTGAGAGATCACAGAATCATAGAATGGGCTGGGTTGGAAGGGACCCCAAGGATCACAGAGCTTCAACCCCCCTGCCACAGGCAGGGCCACCAACCTCAGGCCTGGAGCTACACAGATCCACAGCTACCCAAAAGTAAGTCAGAGTTAAAGCCAGTTAGAAGGAGTTGCTCCTTCACAGCTGTAATAACTTGGTATGGGAATGAACTTAAAAGGGACTAACACAGATTGTCTGACTTCCTTAGTAGTTAATATTCAGGGAGATACATACTGTATGAATCACATGTGTCCATTATAAAATAACCTGACATTTTGGTACCGACAAGGGAAAACAGAGTTTATAGCAGAGCCCATCACAGACCCTGTGAGAAGCAGCAGCCCCTCCCTCCTGGGTCATGTTCCACCCTGCTGGGTGGTCCTGCAGCGTCAGCCCTGGCAGACAGCAGAGCTATCCCTTATAGCATGATACAGGACACTACAATATGGTCCTGTGACATTATAGCGTTCCTTATAGCATGATATAGGACATGATATGGTCCTGTGATGTTACAGTGTTCCTTATAGCATGATATAGGACACTACAATATGGTCCTGTGATGTTATAGTGTTCCTTATAGCATGATATAGGACACTATGATATGGTCCTGTGATGTTATAGTGTTCCTTATAGCATGATATAAGAAACTATGATATGGTCCTGTGACATTATAATGTTCCTTACAGCATGATATAAGACACTGTGATATGGTCCTGTGCCGTTATAGTGTTCCTTATTGCATGATATAGGACATGATATGGTCCTGTGATGTTATAGTATTCCTTATAGCACAATATAGGACACTATGATATGGTCCTGTGACATTATAATGTTCCTTATAGCATGATAGAAGACACTATGATATGGTCCTGTGATGTTATAGTGTTCCTTATAGCATGATATAGGACACTACAATATGGTCCTGTGATGCTATAGTGTTCCTTATAGCACGATATAGGAGACTATGATACAGTCCTGTGACATAATGTTCCTTATAGCACGATATAGGAGACTACAATATGGTCCTCTGACATTATAGCATTCCTTATAGCATGATATAGGACACTACAATATGGTCCTGTGATTTTATAGTGTTCCTTATAGCACAACATAGGACACTATGATACTGTCCTGTGATGTTATAGTGTTCATTATAGCATGATATAGGAGACTATGATATGGTCCTGTGACGTTACAGTGTTCCTTATTGCATGATATAGGACACTACAATATGGCCCTGTGATGTTACAGTGTTCCTTATAGCATGATATAAGAGACTATGATACAGTCCTGTGATCACAGAATCACCAGGTTGGAAAAGACCTTTGAAGATCATTAAGTCCAACCATTCCCATCCTAAACTAAACCAGATCCCTAAGTACCTCATCCACCCTTTCTTTGAACACATCCAGGGAAGGTGACTCAGCCCCTCCCTGGGCAGCCTGTGCCACAGCCCCACAACTCTTTCAGTACAGAATTTCTTTCCAATGTCCAATCTAAACCTGCTCTGGGGCAGCTTGAGCCCATTGCCCCTTGTCCCATCTCCTGTCCCCTGGCTGAAGACACCATCCCCCATCTCTCTGCACCCTCCCTTCAGGTAGTTGTAGGTGGTGATAAGGTCTCCCCTCAGCCTCCTCTTCTCTAAGCTAAACATCTTCTCTAAACTAAACATCTCTAAACATCTCTGATGCTTCAGCACCAGCACTGCCTGCAGCAGGATTTGCTTCTGCAGAGCACGAGGCACGGGATGGGACTGGAAGGGAACAGGACGGGACTGGAAGCGAACAGGACGGGACTGGAAGCGAACAGGACGGGACTGGAAGCAAACAGGATGGGACTGGAAGGGAACAGGATGGGACTGGAAAGTGATGGTGAAGTTAAAATGCAAACGGGGGGGTGGAGGATCCCTACAAAAGCAGGGGGAGAGGAAAAAGCAGCATCAGAGGATGAAGTGTGTGGGGATTCTCTGGCTGAGCAGTGTCTGGTGTCACTGTGGGACCCAAACAAACAGTAAACACAAGTTTGGATGCTACATGACTCTGCTTTGGCAGGGGGCTTGGACCCGATGATCTCTCAAGGTCCCTTGCAACCCCTGTGATTCTGTGATTCTTTCCCTGAAGCTGAGGTGATTGTCCCACTGACATCAGGGTTGCAAAACCATCAGCATGAAACAACCTCCAACCCTCTCTGCTTGCCGACTCCAATAACCTTCCTGGTAGCGCTGATGCACATGGTCATTTACGGCAAGAGCCCTGCGGTGTCTGGAGCTGGCCTCCTGGAATACTCCATGATGCATCCTCAGCTGTATCACGTTGCAGTTGCTCTTTGGGTGTTGCATAACCAAGCCCTTACCCAGGACATTCTAACTGGCAGTGCCCTGTGTGAAACCCCTGCCCAGGCAGAAGAAAGGAGTCATTAACTGAAGGAGCTCCTTTCACATACAACGTGGCTGTGCACAGTGCTGGGTGCCAACATTTTGCCACAGGTCCTGCTTTGCTGCCAGCCCATCAGAGGACAGACCAGCTGAGCCTTCAGGAGCAGCACACCAGCACCTAGAACACCCCGCTGTACTTAAAGGCATCTCATTTAGGTGCCAGTATTTTGCAATGACTCCATTTCTGGGCATTTTTTGCCATCTATTTTTTCTCCCCCATCTCTGTAAGACATCAGAACATCTGGTATTTCTCCCTAGGGAAGTGGCTTAGTCCATTCCTAGAAGCTTTATCCCATGTCCTGACTTAGCTGTGCTGTTGGTCAGTCATGGGGAGAGCTGCTCATGAACACAGGCTTGAGGTTGGGGGGCTTTCATCTGGAATACTTGAAAAGGGGAAGGTTTTGGAGATCATTCCCTATGGAGAGGGGCTGGGGGAGCTGGGCTGGGTCAGCCTGGAGAAGAGAAGGCTGCGGGGGGACCTCATTGCAGCCTTCCAGTCCCTGAAGGGAGCAGAGGAACAGGAGGGGAATCAGCTTGTTCAAGGGCAGAGACTGGCAGGACAAGGGGGCTGGAGTGAAGCTGGAGGAGGGAAGGGGGAGAGGAGAGATTGGGGGAAGTTCTGTGCAGAGAGAGTGGTGAGGGGCTGGAACAGGCTGCCCAGAGAGGGGGTGGGTGCCCCATCCCTGGGGGTGTTCAAGGCCAGGTTGGCTGGGGCCCTGGGCAACCTTGTGTAGCTCCAGGCCTGGAGGTTGGTGGCCCTGCCTGTGGCAGGGGGTTGGAGCTCTGTGACCCTTGGGGTCCCTTCCAACCCAGACCAGTCCATGATTCTATGATTCATCACCCTCCTTCCTGGGGGTGGTTCAATACAAGGGCACCTCAGCACTTGATCAGAAGGTCAATCATGTGTCACAGATGAGAAGGGGGCTTCATATCACAGAGTAGAGGGGTTGGAAGGGACCTCCAGAGATCATCGTGTCCAACCCCCATATGATGAACTCTTGCCCAACGCTCCCTCACCAGCCCCATCCATACCCTGGCTGCGGCACGGCTGGGTGCACAAGCCCCCGTGCTGGCCAGGATATCTCTGAGCACGAGGCCAGAGTTATCAGCAGCTGCAGCTGCTCAGTCTGGTTCCTCTCTCAACCCACAAACTCCCCATCCCACATCCTGTCCAAACGCTCTGAACCCCACGAGGCAGGATGGTGGGGCAGGGTGCACAGACCCGAGTCCCCAGGCCACAGGAGTGAAGAGTGGCTTTGCCCCTTGCTTACACAGGAGATAATCCCAGTTAGGAAACATTTTGAAACTAGATCCAAACTGAAATTCAAGGTGAGTTTTTCTCTCTCCCAATCCTCCCTCATCACCCCAGTCCATGGATACAGTGAGGCATGGCACATCTTGCTTCTGGCACAAAGTGTAAAGCTAAAAGGTTTTAAGAGTGGCCAAAACACCCCATCCCAAACAGGGGAGTTAAAAGAGCTGGGAGGGGAATCCCAGTTCTCCTCTTCTCTCAGCAGGTGCCAAATAACCACGTTCTCCATGACATAGCCAGCTAGTATCGCTCACGGGTTCCTACCTCGTGAACAGACTGACCAGCCTGGCAGGTGAGAGGTGTTGAATACAAATATTTGCAGACATTTTTTATAAACTCAGCTCTCCACAACCTTCAAAGATGAAATTATGGGCTGGCTGTGCTGGTAATTAATTCCTAATTCCACAAAGAACATAAACAATTACTTCCAATGGTTTGGAACTTTGCTGATAAACCTTTGGGCACAGATTCACAGCATTGTAGGGGTTGGAAGGGACCTCCAGAGCTCATTGGGTTCAACCCCCTGCCAAAGCAGGGTCCCTAGGACAGGGCACACAGGTCGGTGTCCAGACAGGGCTGGAATCTCTCCAGAGAAGGAGACTCCACACCCCCTGGGCAGCCTGTCCCAGGGCTCCCTCACCCTCACCGGGAAGAAGTTCTTCCCCAGATTGGTGCAGAAAGTGTAAGGCTTAAAAAAAGCCCTTAATAATCTCTATCAAAAAGGGCTGCTGGGTAAATAATTAATAAAAGAACAGCTTTCAGAGTGAAGGTTCCAAAGCAAAGCACTGCAGCTTGTAGCAGTCCCCCCAACTTTCACAGAGCAGATCCGATGCCGCACGCAAAGCCACTTGTTTATAGTGCTAGCAGACATCTTCTGCCTTATTTACTTTTAATTGCATCCTGACTGCAACGAGCTGGAGCTATTTATAATGATAAACTCCTTCAGCATTGGAGGCTGTCCTACCCACAAGCACTCTGTGCCTGGCTCCTGCCTGCCCTGGAAGTGGCACTTCAGCCGAGACGCGAGCGACAGCCACCAAGGTCACCACAGCGCCCAGCTTCCAGTAACTCCCCTGTCAAGTACTTGATAACAAACACCAGTGCTCGAACTTAACCTCACCTCAACCCAAATTCAGACTCAAGATCAAGTCTGTTCACTTAAAATGAAGATTAGTAAGAGCAGTTGCTGGCTTGTACCTTGGAAAGGCTTTAATTCCAGATCTGTTCCCAAATCCAGTGCGTACGGCGTGGCAGGGAGGCAGGAAAGCTGCCCAAATGTTTAGAGAGCTGATAAAATTCACTAGAACCTGAAGATGAACACTCAGTCATAGGGAATGTGACAGTACAGGCCACTGGCCTTCTGGCTTGTGTCAGACACAGCGTGGCCAGTAGGTCTGGGGAGGGGATTGTGCCCCTATGCTCGGCACTGGGGAGGCTGCACCTCGAGTGCTGGGTCCAGTTCTGGGCTCCTCACCATCAGAAGGACATTGAGGTCCTGGAGCGAGTCCAGAGAAGGGCAACCAGGCTGGGGAAGGGGCTGGAGGGCAAATCCTCTGAGGAGCAGCTGAGGGAGCTGGGGGTGTTGAGCCTGGAGAAGAGGAGGCTGAGGGGAGACCTTCTCCCCACCTCCCCTGCCCTGCCAGGAGGGTGCAGAGAGGTGGGCGATGGGCTCTGCAGCCAGGGGACAGGAGATGGGACAAGGGGCAATGGGCTCAAGCTGCCCCAGGGCAGGGTCAGCTCAGCTGGGAGGGCAAAGTTCTTCCCTGGCAGAGTTGTGGGGCTGTGGCACAGGCTGCCCAGGGAGGGGCTGAGTCCCCACCCCTGGGGGTGTTTAACAGAGGGGAGATGAGGTGCTCAGGGATCTGGGTCAGCACAGGACAGGGACGGTTGGACTCACTGAGCTTAAAGGGCTTTTCCAACCTGGGGATTCTGGGATTAAAACACAAGTATTATGTAAGGAAACAATTCCTAACTCCTGGTAGTGACAGGGAACCCAACAGCCAGTGATCAGCAGGTCCGGTGAACAGAGCTCCACCGTGGCTCTTAGATGAGCTGGGGCTTCCCAGTCCTCATGTCCTGACATGGGAACATGCAAATGTTTATCCTGGGGCCTGGAACCACTTGCAGGCTCTGAAAATGCTGCTTTAGGAAAGGTCTGAAGGCACGCTGCCTGGCTCCTGACTTGTAGAAAAGCTTGAACATTATATCAAGGGCACAATTTTCAAAGTACCTTTTGTGGAAGGCACAGGACACAGCCCCTGTCCCAGAGGGTTTCAGCACAGTTCCCTATTTTGCTTATTTACAGATATTTAAAATCATTTACAAAGTAAAAAAAATTATTTAAAATTGGATTCAGATCTGGGTATTTCTTAAAAACCATGACAACTGACAATATCCAGTATGAATCACTTAGAATTCATGAGAGAACTTGAAGACAACCCATTTCTTAATTCTATGGATAGTGGATTTATTACAGATGATCACAGAATCATAGGGGTTGGAAGGGACCTCAAGAGATCATCAGGTCCAATTACTGTAATTGTTGTGAATATAGATAACAACAAGGGATTAAGAAGAGGAGGGAGATCCTCTACTTCATCATCTGAATGACAGGATATTGTGTTGTGAGCGGTGTGGATATCATTAATGTCTATGGAAGGTTTCATTTAGGTTTCTCAATCTACTAATTCTACTAATGACCAGGAGCTGGGATCTGAGTGAGCCAGCAGCAGCCCTCTCCATGGGATCATAGAATCATAGAAAGGGCATGGTTTGGAAGGGACCCCAAGGGTCACAGAGCTCCAACCCCCTGCCACAGGCAGGGCCACCAACCTCCAGGCCTGGAGCTACACAAGGTTGCCCAGGGCCCCAGCCAACCTGGCCTTGAACACCCCCGGGGATGGGGCACCCACCCCCTCTCTGGGCAGCCCCTTCCAGCCCCTCACCACTCTTTCGCAAAGAACTTCCCCCTAATCTCTCCTCTCCCCCTTCCTTCCTCCAGCTTCACTCCAGCCCCCTTGTCCTGCCAGTCTCTGCCCTTTCACAAGCTGATTCCCCTCCTGTTCCTCTGCTCCCTTCAGGGACTGGGAGGCTGCAATGAGGTCCCCCCACAGCCTTCTCTGCTCCAGGCTGACCCAGCCCAGCTCCCTCAGCCTCTCTCCATGGGGAGCTGCTCCAGCCCTCTGAGCATCTCCGTGGCTCCCCTGACCCCTCTCCAACAGTCCCACATCTTTCCTGTACTGGGGCCCAGCTCTGGACACAGGACTCCAGCTGGGGCCTCCCGAGGGCAGAGCAGAGAGGGACAATCCCCTCCCTGTCCCTGTTGGTCACCTTGTGTATGATCCAATCCCCAAAAGACTGATCCCCCAGCAGAACTCACCCGTGCTTCAGCAGTTCGAGTTGAAGTCCTGATGCAAGTTAGAGGAGGAAAAAAGGAGGAGAAGGGAGGAGAGGAAGAGTGGCCTGTGTGATTTAACAAGGTACTCATGTGTAGGTAAGTCATGTAGCTCCAGCCCCCCAAAGGTGTCCCCCCAGTTCCCTTCAAGAAAGGAATATGATATTTTAACTCTGGAGATGTATTACACGTGCTGCAGTAATTCCAGCTGGTGTGTAGCATCACTCTCAGACCCAGGAGCATGGAGCATGTTCAGTCAAACAGGTTTATCAACAACCAACATGCCCCAACTTGATAGGACAGGGCCTTGTGCAGGCTGCCAGCCATCTACCCTCTGCCTTCCCTGATGGACCTGTGGTTGCTTACAGGCTGTGTGGACGTGTTTACAGATTTACCCTGACAATGCTGGGGGAAGAACTGACACCAATCATTCCTTTCTTGAACGCATCCTGCTGGCACATCCATGACTCCCCGTGAGCAGGGTGCTGGTTCCTTGGATTAATGGTTCCAACAGACCCAACAGATGTGTTTGGGCAGGTTGGTCCATCGATGGGTTCGGAAATTCAGGGGCAGCAAAACCAGAGGCACAGGGCACAACCACAGTGATTCATCCAAAACCTGCACTGAAAAGGGCCAAGTCTGATAGAACCATCTCTCAAACTGCAAACCCCTCCTGTATCCCCTCTCTCCCCTCCTGTATCCCATAGTATCTCCTGTCTCCTGTATCTCCCCTCCTGTATCCCATATCTCCTGTCTCCTGTATCTCCCCTCCTGTACATCATATCTCCCATCTCCTGTATCCCCTCTATCCCCTCCTGTATTCCATCTCTCCCCTCCTGTATCCCATAGTATCTCCCCTCTCCTGTATCTCCCCTCCTGTATCCCCTCTCTCCCTTCCTGTACCCCCTATCTCCCCTCCTGTACCCCATAGTATCTCCCCTCTCCTCTATCTCCCCTCCTGTACCCCCTATCTCCCCTCCTGTACCCCATAGTATCTCCCCTCTCCTCTATCTCCCCTCCTGTACCCCCTATCTCCCCTCCTGTACCCCATAGTATCTCCCCTCTCCTCTATCTCCCCTCCTGTACCCCCTATCTCCCCTCCTGTACCCCATAGTATCTCCCCTCTCCTCTATCTCCCCTCCTGTACCCCCTATCTCCCCTCCTGTACCCCATAGTATCTCCCCTCTCCTCTATCTCCCCTCCTGTACCCCCTATCTCCCCTCCTGTACCCCATAGTATCTCCCCTCTCCTCTATCTCCCCTCCTGTACCCCCTATCTCCCCTCCTGTACCCCATAGTATCTTCCCTCTCCTCTATCTCCCCTCCTGTACCCCCTATCTCCCCTCCTGTACCCCATAGTATCTCCCCTCTCCTCTATCTCCCCTCCTGTACCCCCTATCTCCCCTCCTGTACCCCATAGTATCTCCCCTCTCCTCTATCTCCCCTCCTGTACCCCCTATCTCCCCTCTCTCCTCTCCTGTACTCTTTATCTCCTATCTCCTGTATGCTCCCTCCTGTATCCCATCTCTCCCATCTCCTGTACCCCACAGTATCTCCTGTCTCCTGTATCTCCCCTCCTGCACCCCGTATCTCCCGTCCCTCCCGTCCTGTAGCCCATCCCTGTGCCTCTCTTTTCCAGATGCCCTGGATGTTTCCTGATGCTCAGGGAGCCACAGACCAGACTCTGGACTCGTTTCTCCAAGCGTAGAACCCGGCCACATACCCAAGAGAAGGTTATTTCCCCCAAGCCAGACACAGCCAGCAGAACTACCCACCAGCACACATACTGGTGATGCTGCTGGCACACCAACACATCCCCTCCTGCAGGTCCCCAGACACCAGAACACTCCCAGTCCTCTGGACTATGGGGCTGGAATTACAGAGTCATCTAAAATCATGGGAACGATGGGGTATTGAGATGCTCTCCCCCCCTTCCCCCCCCCCTCCAATTTCACTGTATGCAACGAAACTAATTATATCTCTTGCAAAGATAAGTGCAGATGTGCTAAGAAAGGCACAAAGCCCCAGCACCTGTGGAACAGGTGGAGCCAGTAAGAGTCTTGAGCAACTCCCAGAACAAATGGATGATCCTGCCCTTCTCCCCCCTCCCGATCATATTTTTGGGACTCCAGTTCGACCAGTAACTCTAGCTGTCCCCTCTCATGTTTCTCACACCTGCAGCCTCTCTGGTGTGCAAGGGAGGTGTGAGTAAAAGCAAAGGGCTCTTCTTCTGCCTTCCCAACATGCTGCAGCCACGCTGGGCACTGGGAAAGATGTGGAGAGGGGCCAGCGGGTGCCGGATCTCAGTGGGAGACGGGCAAGCTGTGGATGGCACGGGCACGGCATGCAGATGAGGAGAGCAGCGTGCCTGGGAGTAAAGCTTTGGGAAGGAAGAGAGGTTAGAAATGGGGACTTTTTGCTGTTATCCAGCACTAAAGTATGAGCTGCAGTGAGAGGCCAGGGGAGCGAACCCCTCGCTGTGAAGAGACACGCTGGGGTAAGCTGGGAAAGCCACCGCACACCGGAGAGGTGGCACTGGAGCAGGTCCAGCTGTGGGGGAGCACAGGCAAAATCTTAACACAGGCTCAAACAATGGAGCCTGTATGCAGAGAGGACAGGGGAGAGAGAGAGAGAAAAAGCCCAAAGTGAAAGTTTTCTACTGCTAAATGCCAGGGAAGGAGTGAGGGGCTGCTGCCAGGAATAACGCCCCTGACACGGACATCGCTGATGAAAGCGGTTGGCAGGAACTACAGGCAAAATAAGGGCAAGATTTTGGGGGGTGTTTTTCTTTCTTTTTCTCTTCCCCATCACCCCCCCCTTGCAAAGGAACAGGGAGCAGAAGGAATGAACTCTTGTGTCACACTGCCGAGTCGTCTGGCATCCTCAGTTCCCTAATTAAAGACAGGTCCTTTCTGGGACACACCATTGCAGCTGCCCAGAAAGGCTGCTGGGAAAACTCAGCCCCAAGAAAAGCCAGCTCTGAAGTCACAGAAGATGCCAAGGCACCCGCCAAGAACACTGGGGATGCATCCAGGTTCAGACTGGAAGATTCCAGGGAGCGAGCAGAGATGCTTCACCATGAGAAGGCACAGGGACTGTGGAAACCAACGTGGATCACAGAATCCCAAGGCTGGAAAAGCCCTTTAAGGTCATTGAGTCCAACCATCCCCATCCTATGCTAAACCATATCCCTGAGCACCTCATCTACCCTGTTTTTAAACACATCCAGGGGTGGTGACTCAAATCCTGGAAGGGAGAATCACAGAATCACCAGGTTGGAAAAGACCTTTAAGATCATCAAGTCCAACCATTCTCATCCTAAACTAAACCAGATCCCTAAGTACCTCATCCACCCTTTTTTTGAACACATCCAGGGAAGGTGACTCAACCCCCTCCTTAGGCAGCCTTGTTCCAGGCCCTGACAACTCTTTCAGTAACAAATTTTTTTCTAATGTTCAATCTAAACCTGGGAAAACCCTCCTGCCCATAGTGAGCACCACGAGACCAAACCACCTCCCGTCGCCGCGCTGCAGCCGTCCCAAGAAGGAAGAAGCCAGGGCTCCTTTAACCACCAAAGCAGAGGCTTCCAGTGACAGCAGGAATGCCTGCAGCATGACTCGGCCACGCTGGGAAGCACAGGAGATGTCTGCTAGTCACTCCACTGCCATAGTAGCAGGGATGTTTCTGAGTCAACAGCCCACGCGCTCGCCGCCCGGTCCCCCAGCCAGCTGCAGCGTAACCTGAGCGAGGCCGATAGGCAGTAACATTAGCTGGGAGAAATGTCACTTGGGGGGAGCTCATCTGAGCTATCTTTAGCAGCCTAAAAGTTAATCATCTAAGCTCCCCACACGGTCAGTGGAAAGAGGTTGGGACCTCCAAAGGGTGATCCTGGTCTATTCTCAGCTGCGATGGGCTGAATGACCCTCTGCCTGTCCCCTCTGCCGCGGGCCCAGAAGCTGGCAGGAAGGGACTTGTGGAGGTCATCTGCTCCAGCCTCCCATGAAGAGCAGGACTGTCCCCACAGTCTGATGCTCAAGTAGCCATAGGGCACTGACAGACACCCCACACCCTTCCTGTCATCAGCCACCAACTGGACATGCAGCCTTCATCACCACCCCTGGAGCCTGGAGGTCCAGCAATAGCCAACCCTGTCATCAGTCCGTTCATCCAGGCAGTGCTGCCTCAGCTTCCACAGGGGAATGCTGTCAGAAGGAGTGCCAGAGGCCTCACTGCAGCCAAGTACAGCCACCCCCATGACCCCATGGCCAGGCCATCCCCCAGCCATTGGAGAAGGAGGTCGGGACTTTCCGGCACAATTTACCCCTGGCAAAGCTGCCTCTACCATTCCCGAGTTACTTTCTTATCCCTTGTGTGTCTGTGAGACCTCCAGTGACCCTCAGTAAGGCCTCCAGTGACTACTAGTCCATAGCTCCCCAGATCCTCTTCACCTTTCTCAAAGATGGACCATTCTCCTGTCACAGACCTTCCCAAGCAGCACAGTATTTAATGAAGGACACACGGTGACCTTACAGTCACATCACTCAGCTTTTCCACCTTGGATCCTGTTCAATGTCATGGACTTGAACACTTTCACCTCCTCTAGGTTGCCCCCACCCACTGCTCCCTCATTGCTCTCCATCCCTCTCACAGAATCACAGGGGTGGGAAGGGGCCTCCAGAGCCCATCGAGTCCAACCCCCTGCCAAAGCAGGGTCCCTAAGACAGGTCACACAGGTTGGTGTCCAGACAGGTCTGGAATATCTCCAGAGAAGGAGACTCTCCTTCCCAAGCAGGCACTGAGTGCTGCAAAGTTCCATCTTGAAGACTGAGATAAAAAAGGCAGCCAGTACTTCAGCCTGTCGTGCACCAGTTGTCACTGGGCTGTTTCCCCCAGAGATAAACACTTCTTTCTGAACTTCCTTTCCCTGCTCCATACCCACGTTGGAGCCCCCTCATTACCCACAGTTCTGTCAGTCTGCCTGACTTCACCCCACACACCCAAACTGTGCTTTCACACCCCTCTCTCATTACCCATCCTCCTCACTCTTCACCTGCTCTTTCTGCACCCTGACTCCAGGAGAAGGTCCTTGCTTCACCCAGCTGGCTCCTGCTGAAATCCTGATCTTCCTGCATGACAGGATGGTTTGCTCCCCAGTTCACACCACATTTTCTTCAAGAACCTGCCACTACTGAAGATCAGCCTGTAATTTTTAGGTGGCTGAAGTTAGGGGCAATTAATCTCATGACAGAGACGGAGTCTCGAGACCAAGCAGTAAATGGAAGCTCTCACAGAAGAGTTTTTGCAGAGCCCTGGCAGCAGGCAGGCTGTCTCCCCCAGCCTTGCTTTGATCCTGATACCTGCAACCCACCCCAAGGTGAGCAGATTGGGATCAGTCAAGGGGACCCAGCTACAAAAATGAAATATTTCAAGGAGATTCATAGGAAGAGCTCAGCCTGGACCAAGAGCCTTGCCTTGATGAAGCCAGTTAAAGGAGGAACTGAACAAACCTGCAAAAGCCCTGCTCATACCCACCAGTACTGGTCTGCGGGCTGGTTGGGGTGGATCACCAGCCAGGTCATGAGAACCAGGTCACCGAGGGCCCACACGGGCTGGCAGGGCTCTGATCAGACCACTGCCTGTTAGCACGAACTAGGCAATTGCTTACCAATTAGTCTGGAGTTAGGTGATTGTGGGTTTTATCGTGGGAGCTGGAGAAGTCACTCAGCTTTCCCAGCCTCTGTGGCAGTAGCTGGGGGTGCCCACAAGCAGCACTTACCATCAGCGTTAGTCCTCTAACATCAGAGTCTACGTCTCCTGAGCTGGGCAGCAGGGTACTGAGAGTACTGTTGCTCCTCCTAGGAGAGGAGGATGATGATGTGGAAGAGGAAACCACCAGCTGAGACACCTGCCAGGGCTAATCTCAGCCTGGGTGTAGTAGCTGGCTGATCAGAAGAAGCTGAAGCTCTGAACTGAAGGAGGAGCCACTCGAGGCACACAGCTGTAGGTTTTCATGGCTGCTGATGGGAAAGCCTGAGACAGCCCCACAGACACCTCTGAAGTGGACTGAGAAAGAATGAAGAGAGCTGGGGAGAGGGTCTTGTAAAGAGCTGGATCAACCAAATGCTGCTCAGGGAGATGGAGTCACAGAGCTGTAGCGGTTGGAAGGGGCCTCCAGAGCTCATCAGGTCCAACCCCCTGCCAAAGCAGGGTCCCTAGGACAGGTTGGCATCCAGACGGGGCTGGAATCTCTCCAGAGAAGGAGACTCCACACCCCCTGGGCAGCCTGTCCCAGGGCTCCCTCACCTTCACTGGGAAGAAGTTCTTCCCCAGATTGGGGTGGAACTCCCTGTGCTCCAGCTTGAGGCCATCACCCCTTGTCCCATCAAGGACTGGAGTCTCAGTGGGCACTGCAGCAGAGTGTAGACTCTCAGTAAGTCTAACCTCTCTGTTCAGCTGAGATGGAGCCCTGGAAACCACCCAGAAAAGCTTAGCTAATAAGAAAGTCAGGACCCCAAATTAAACTAAGAAGCACTCGTAGGTTTGTTTTGTGTTTCCACGTGCCAGCTACCCATGCACTCCCATCCAGCTGTGTAAACTTCAGCTTCAAAAATGCTACAGTATGCAGATGGAAGAGGAAGATTCCCAAAGCAAAGTTATCACTGTGCCTTTTGCATGACAATGAGGTGGGAAACCGAGGTGTAAACACTAAGAACACCTTCAGGTGGCTAAGAGAAACCTACCAAGCTTCCCAGAGAGGTAATTTCTGATGTGGAGATAAGCCTAAAGGTTTAATCTGAAATGCTAATGAGGGAGGAAAACTGGAGAAGTTCTGAAGAAGGATTTAGATTGGAGATACTGTCTCATCTTGGGGTGGGATTGGGTGTTTTACCACAAGGCAGTCTCTGTTTTCTGCAGTGTCCTCCAACCCCTGAACAATACAGTGTGGCTGCCACAAATCAGGAGGGTAAGTGACAGTGCTTTTATGGTGCCAAATGGAAGTAACAAAATGCAGGAAGCATCTTGTCAGATGTCACTTAGCAGCGATATCACGGGGGAATCTGGGAAGGGGATTTGCCTGCATAGTAGGAATTCCTCAGGCCATGGGGACAGGGAGAAGCAGAAATGGCAAGAGGGGCAGAATCTAATCTTGGCCTGTCCAATGAAGGGGAAAGATTGCTCAGTTCCAACTTTATCTCAGGGAGCAAACACAGGGTTTGTCACGTTATCATTTTACTGACCAGGCTTGATTCCTTGGTGCCCTGAAGGATTCCTGCCTTCATCACAAGATGGGAGGCAAAACACAACATGAGAGTACCTCTCCTACACAGGGTTTACCTAAGCAAGTGCTGGTGGTGGACTCAAAGGTGGAAATTGCTTTTTGGGTGGTATTCTGTAAGGAAAACCTTGTACCCTGAGCACATTGTGAAGACAGATCACAACTACCAAGGCTGTTACAATTTTTTGAATTAAGTGAATCCCCATCACACTCCTACTCAATGTGCTCCTCAAAGCACAGTGGGAACAGCCCAGGGAGCTGCAGGCTAAGGAGGGAAGGGTTAAATTAGATATTAGGGGGAAGTTCTTTACAGAGAGAGTGGTGAGGGGCTGGAACAGGCTGCCCAGAGAGGGGGTGGGTGCCCCATCCCTGGGGGTGTTCAAGGCCAGGTTGGCTGGGGCCCTGGGCAACCTTGTGTAGCTCCAGGCCTGGAGGTTGGTGGCCCTGCCTGTGGCAGGGGGTTGGAGCTCTGTGATCCTTGGGGTCCCTTCCAACCCAGACCAGTCTGTGATCCTATGATTCTATGACCATCCTTGATGGGCCACAGAAGGAATCCTCCAGCCAACCAAGAGCCGAGCCTGGGGATTGAAATCCCAATCCCAACTCCCCATAAATCATGGGGGGGGCCCACCTTGTGTTTTTGTTACTCCAGCTGAACAAGGAAAGATCACAGTACGATGAACATTTTATTGTGAGTAGGAATGTTTTCTTCCTGAGCACACGGCTTGCATGTCACTGCACGAGTGTGAGAAAGCCACTGAAAACTCAGGATATGATGATGAGATTACCTAGCTACCCACTCAGGATTCGCCTGTGCTCTACAGGGTATTATCTCACTCGATGCATGTGGGCTGGCTCGGGGAGGGCTGGTAAGCTTACACGTGCAGGGAAACCAACTTGGATCCTGGAAGCAACATCGTTGTGCTAACAAGGCACTCCACCTAAACTAATTAGCCTTGCCTTTCAACAGGCTTAATTAGGTGGGGCACCATCCTGTGCTGTTGTGGCGAGACAGCTTCCGGTTCTGGAGCTGCCTCACCACAGCCCGACTCAGGACTTCCACGCTTGGCTACCTGGTGCCACACACCGATGTCGTGTGTGTTGGGAGCAGGGGCTCTGGCCTGTTTGGGCCCACGGCTGAGCCCAGAGGCCTTGCCTCTCCGTAGGCCTGTGCCCTGGCTGCTCCTCCTCGAGAAGCCATCGCCTGGCTTTCACAACAGGCCTCAGACAAGGAACTGCCTTCAGTTCCACCACAGCAACAACCTGAATTCAACAAAGGGGGGAAAAAACCCCAAACCCACCGCAATATGAAAGGTGCAAGGGCCTAAGTGCAGTCTGTTTTGCTGTTTCCTAAGAGTTTTGCAGACCACAAACAAAAAAGGTTCTGCGTTTGGGCCTGCTGCAGAGTTCAGGTGTTACTTTCACCCGCGTGCCCATCTGTAGCCATTAAACCCAGTTTTGAACTGGCTTAACCTGGAGATAATAAAGTTTATGGCCTAAGTATTCTCTCAGAGTGAAAGTCCTTTGACTGTGGTGAAATAAATACTGGAGTAGGAAAAGGAGGAGGAACCTCAGGAACGAATCCTGGAAGTACAAAGGACAGTGCCGACCTACTTGAAAAGCTCCGCTTTGCTACTGGCGTTAGATGTAAAGACAAAGTTTATTAACAATCCTTAGCAATTCATGAGGTGAATTATTCAGAAATTTTCAAGGAGGCTCAGAGTAAGGCTCCCCACCTCACCAGAGCAGTGTAGAACAGGCTGCTGGTAGAGCGTTAGACCTGTTTAAATCGGTTTCCTTGGCTCCTGGAAAGGTTATGATTTAACACAGACTTGTTCTCCATTTCCTCTCAATTTCATTTCCTTAAGGTCTTCAATATGAAAGTCAAGAAGGTGGCTCCTGGAAGCATCCCAACCATAATTCACAGGAGTTTCTTAACACACACGTCAACCTTTGTGTTCGTATGCCTCACTCTCAGCCTTGGAAAGACCAGGAATAAAGTCATCCATTATGTTTTCAGACATCATTCCAGCTATTTAAAGGATATTAATTATAAAATATAATTAAATGGGTGTTTTTCATGGCTTAATGCAATTTCTTGAAAGCATTATCCTTTGGGATGGAAGCTTAAAATCGTGATTTAGTTTGGAATTTTAATCTGTTTTCCTACAATAGATATTTCACGTAGCCAAAGGGTAAGAATGTCAGCCTCACTGATTTACCTTACATGAACCTTCTGCCCTCGTTTAGCCTCTCAAAACAAGCGAGTGTGACTGGCATCCTACGGGTGAAGCCCAGTGATGCTGGTGCTCTGTGCTGAGCAGAGCCACTCAGGAGCACAGCACGTTGCAAAAAACGGCCTGTTTTGACACATTTGGGTTTTGGGCGATACTCTGAGTAAGCCCTATCGCCCCATCTGTAATTGTACCAACGACACGGTGGGAAGGCTGAGGATTGCTCACTCCAGATCGTGGGCTGGGCACAGAGGAGAACCAGCAGATATAGAATCATAGACTGGTCTGGGTTGGATGGGACCCCAAGGATCACAGAGCTCCAACCCCCTGCCACAGGCAGGGCCACCAACCTCCAGGCCTGGAGCTACACAAGGTTGCCCAGGGCCCCAGCCAACCTGGCCTTGAACACCCCCAGGGATGGGGCACCCACCCCCTCTCTGGGCAGCCCCTTCCAGCCCCTCACCACTCTCTCTGCACAGAACTTCCCCCTAATCTCTCCTCTCCCCCTTCCCTCCTCCAGCTTCACTCCAGCCCCCTTGTCCTGCCAGTCTCTGCCCTTGAACAAGCTGATTCCCCTCCTGTTCCTCTGCTCCCTTCAGGGACGGGAAGGCTGCAATGAGGTCCAAATAGCTCAGAAAATCTGAAAGGACATGCAATTAAAAAAAAAAGTAGTTTCTTAATTTGTGATCCTGAAAATGTTTAACCTGTAAAGCAAGTGTCCTTCAGACAGCTCTCTGGTGGTCCCCCCAAGCTGTACGGATTCACTTTTGGCACATCCACGCCTTGTAACTCTGAACACTCAGAGCAAGCTTCGAGTCACAAAACTACAAGTCTTGAGGCCTGCAGTAGCTGACAACAGAGGTAAAATATTCACTGTGCTAATCATCTGTCTTAATCTCCCCTGGTGAACAATCTCAGCTCTTCGCAGCCATGACTCAGTGTGCTTTATGTTTACCAAACTGCACGTACGGCCTTTAGGAATAATCTGTTTAAAATCACAGAGTAAGTCCCATGGGTAACAGGGTGGGGAGGAAGAGGGAGATGTCAGTACCCTACAAACCAGCATCATTTGTTTTGACAGCTTTTAATATTCCATATTACTCCCCTCACGTGCCGGTCTGGGCTGTGCCTCTGTCACCTTCACACAAAGGCCATCACGCCCTGGCTTTTAAAAGAGGAGTTTGGGGTACGAGTCACAGCTCCACCGTCTTATCCCCAACATCACCAGGGATGCAGCATCAGGTCCATTAACGTAATCCAGAATCACAGAATCCCAGACTGGTCTGGGTTGGAAGGGACCCCAAGGATCACAGAGCTCCAACCCCCTGCCACAGGCAGGGCCACCAACCTCCAGGCCTGGAGCTACACAAGGTTTGCCCAGGGCCCCATCCAACCTGGCCTTGAACACCCCCAGACACGGGGCACCCACCCCCTCTCTGGGCAGCCCCTTCCAGCCCCTCACCACTCTCTCTGCAAAGAACTTCCCCCTGATATCTCCTCTCACCCTTCCCTCCTCCAGCTTCACTCCAGCCCCCTTGTCCTGCCAGTCTCTGCCCTTGAACAAGCTGATTCCCCTCCTGTTCCTCTGCTCCCTTCAGGGACGGGAAGGCTGCAATGAGGTCCCCCCACAGCCTTCTCTGCTCCAGGCTGACCCAGCCCAGCTCCCTCAGCCTCTCTCCATGGGGAGCTGCTCCAGCCCTCTGAGCATCTCCGTGGCTCCTCTGACCCCTCTCCAACAGTCCCACATCTTCCTTGTACTGGGCCCCAGCTCTGGACACAGGACTCCAGCTGGGGAGGGCAGAGCAGAGAGGGACAATCCCCTCCCTGTCCCTGCTGCCATCCCTCTGCTGATGGAGCCCAGGATCCCATCGCCCTTCCCAGCTGCAATGTAATCCAGACTCAGAATGTAATCCAGAACGAGAAACGGAGAATATAGAACACCAGATAATAACCGATTTGTGCTTTTTTCTTACATCTGGATCATTCTGGCCAGAAGCCGATTAAACCTGAAGGCCTGAACCCTGTGTCACTCCTCTCCTCAAGCTGGGGTCTCAGTCCTGACCCAAACCAGGCTGTTACCCCACAGCCAAGCAACCAGGGACCTGCCCTGAAGGGGCAGATAGAGGATAAGCTTGCATCCCACAATGACAGGAGTGCTTGGAAGTGTGAGCACTTGTCAGATCCCTGCAGCCAGCACAGGTAAGAACTGCCTTTCACTCTCACAATACACCTAATTAAGGCTTTCAAAATATATTAAAGCACCTCAAACCAAGTCCTAGGAAATGCTGGCTATACTTAAGGCACCCTTACTAACAGTTTCAGTTAAAATATTGCATTAAATGGGCACGGAAATGGAAATATTCCCTATGGAAGGTCAAGTACAGGCTGGTCTACTGCAGATTATTCCAGTGGTTACGTTTAATGCCTTCAGTTTTATGGCACGTGGCACCTTTCAGAATTCCCTATGCTGAGCAGCATAACAGAGGCACCTCATGTTATCCTGAGCCGAGGTCTCTGCACTGTCTTTCACCCAGCTTCTCTGAAGCAATCAATTCTGAGAACGAAATTCAGTGAAACCCATACAATTTCTGTGAAAGATGTGAATTTCAGCTGCCTGTGACTGGCGCTCAGAGGCCCCCGAGCAGCGCACTGAGTTGGCTACATCTGGATGCGTTACAGAGACGAGCTCAGGAGGAGCAGCTGCTGCTGAAAAACGTGGTGTGAACATCACCTGGCATGCGGTTTCTTTGTTCCTGATCTATAAAGCACGAGGAACTGATTTTTGGCTTACACCTGGACAGCACAGAATCACAGACTCACAGGGGTTGGAAGGGACCTCCAGAGCTCATGGGGTCCAACCCCCTGCCAAAGCAGGGTCCCTAGGACAGGGCACACAGGTCGGTGTCCAGACGGGGCTGGAATCTCTCCAGAGAAGGAGACTCCACACCCCCTGGGCAGCCTGTCCCAGGGCTCCCTCACCCTCACTGGGAAGAAGTTCTTCCCCACATTGGGGGGGGAACTCCCTGTGCTCCAACTTGAGCCCATCGCCCCTTGTCCTGTCCCCACAGACACTGAGCAGAGGCTGCCCATGTCCCCTGTGTCCCACCCTTCAGCTATTGATAAACACTGATCAGATCCCCTCTCAGTCTCTTCTCTCCAGGCTGAACAGCCCCAGCTCACTCAGCCTTTCCTCACAGGGGAGATGCTCCAGGCCCTTCAGCATCTCCTCAGCCTCCTCTGGCCTCTCTCCAGGAGATCCCTGGCTGTTTGATCCCAGGGAGCCCAGACCTGGACACAACACTCCAGGTAGGGCCTGAAGTAAGTGGATGGAAATATTCCATCCAGTTTCACACAACAGAGGTGAAACCCAGAGAGCTACAAACAGTTGGTGACATTTCAGTAACAGGAATTTCAGGGAATGCCCAGCCCAAAGAACCTGAATCACGACAAACTTCTTCTGCATATTGGTGCATGGGTGCTTCATTGCTTCTTGGAAAGGGGCATTTATGGTAGCAGGATATTTATGCCAGAGTATCTATGTTAAAAAGCATGGCTCTTTTAAAATTAAGTCTAGCTATGTCAGGATTTAGTACTGAGTGATGGCCACTTGATCATGGATCCCAGTAAACACCTTGGGTCAGATCCTACTCCTCTTTGGGCTGAAGAAAGGCTGTCAGCCACTGTCCCAACAGGCACAGTACCCAATACAAAAGACATCAATTGTCAAACCAATGCCCTGCTAGGTTTTGGGGGGATTGTTTGGGGTTTTTTAAAATTCTGAATTCCTGAAATGGTTAAGAGCCTGAGCACACCACAAAGTCAATCAACGATACCTTTAGACATGAGAATATATTCCTCTCAGGTGGGTGCACTGAGGTGGTTTTTAAAGTCTACTGCCTAAAAAAAAATTAAATCTTTGTAAGCATCCTTATTTTCCAGTGATCTTAATTAACTTAAGAACTTGGCATGTTTTATTAATAACCATAAATAATTAAGAGTTGTTTCCTTTCTGTCAAAAAAGTATGGCAATTATACAATACTTAAGGCTGTCATTTGCAGACACTTCTCACAGAGAAAACAGTATTACAATAAAGGGTTTCATTAACTGCTAGCGTAACATTCTTTACTGGTTGCACAATGACATTATGCTTAGGTTAATAAGCATACCACGCTGAGCTCCATACATCTTCTTTAGTCCATCAGGAGATGAACAGATAGCAGGAACAAAACCTGAGCATTTCTGGGTGATTTGAAGACCTGTCAGTATGGTCATTGGTGAGAATCACTGTTTGGGAATTGGTGAGTCTAAACCTTATCTGGATGCAATTCTGCAGCTAAATAGAGGGGAAAGTGCATTAGTGAGATCCTTTCCTCCCTCTTTTAGCTCTAACCTGGCTTATATATTGATTTTAAAAGCTCTCAAAGTTTCAAGCTTTATAATTGTTATCCTCTAATGGTAGAGTTAACTGTGGTGGATGAATCATAGAATCATAGAATGGTCTGGGGGTTGGAAAGGACTCCAAGGATCACAGAGCTCCAACCCCCTGCCACAGGCAGGGCCATCAACCTGGAGCTACACAAGGCTGCCCAGGGCCCCAGCCAACCTGGCCTTCAACACCCCCAGGGACGGGGCACCCACCCCCTCTCTGGGCAGCCCCTTCCAGCCCCTCACCACTCTCTCTGTACAAAACTTCCCCCTAATGTCTAATTTAACCCTTCCCTCCTTTAGCTTTACTCCATTCCCCCTTGTCCTGCCAGTCTCTGCCCTTTAACAAGCTGATTCCCTTCCTACAGAGGAGAAATGTCTACCCTACAGAGGACAGCAGGTGAATTCCCATCCTGTCCATCGAGGCCAGCACTCTACCCTCTGCATAGGCTCCTACAAACCAGAATGAAACACTGGTCCCAGCAAGAGGGATAAATGCAGAACAGCCTGAATTCCTGCCCAGCCACGGGCTGAACAACTTGGCTGCTGACAATCAAAACACAAAGTTAGAAACACTTTGTAAAACACAACAAGAAAGCAAAACTTACACTTGGAATCAGATCCTGCAGGAGGAGGGCAAAGTTTTGGGCATTGGGACTGTCCAAGGCCAGGCTGATGGCTGTGGGGTTTGTGCAGTGCATCACCCTGTGAAGGTCTCCGCACAGATAACTCGGGTGCAGCCTCTCACACTCCCATGGCCAGCTGTGTCCGGGACACAATGCTGCAAGCAGTGAGCTCAACCTCGGGGGAGGAAGGAGAAACTTATATATAGCTGCTGCGGGGATGAGCTGATGGGTGCTTGCAGGAGTCCATTTCAGCTCCCACTGGCTGGAAATGCTGATGACATGGAAGCTGAAGGGGCTCAAGTCAGTGGGACAATGAAGAACCCTGTTCATCACTAAGGCATGCACAAACTGTACCCCATAATCTAAAAAAAAATTAACTTGGCCTGCCAGAAGCTTGGTTTGGGTGGGTTTTTTGGGGGTTTTTTGTTTGTTTGCTTGTTTTTTGGTTTTTTTTCCTCAGATCAAGTACACATTTCTCAAACCCATATGGAACTGATTTGGTACAGTGAAGACTGCAATGTCAAAATCTCACCCACAGCAACTATTATCATTCTGTGCAGAAAACAAAAGAAACACAGATTTTATCAACTCTGATATTAGCCATGGCAAAGCCTCATTGTCTTCACAGGGGCCTTAAGCAATCCAGTAGGAATGGGAGCTGAGTCAAGCAACATAGAGCTTTCAGGGCTTGCCATGTGCTGAAAGAGCAGGGAGGACAGGGGGACAGAAGGAGAGTGTGCCACTGTGGAGATCTCTCCCTTGCTACCTTGGGTTTGCAATTGCCTGGGTCATTCAGAAAGAAGCCATCCATCAGAAAGAAGCCTTAACTAAACCTCTGATTGTTTTTATGGCTTTATCTTACGTAGCAGAGTGTGGTATCATCAGTGAAATGTCAACCTCAACAAAAAACCCCAGTGGTTTGGCTCCTCAGCTGTTCTTCAGAAACACATTGCTCCCGTTGATTACAACATACCTGCTTGTCCTGTCAAAGGAAAGGTGCTCCCTCCACCTGGGTGAGGATGCCATCTATGTACCCCCATAAGTTTTCAGCTCACAGCTCCCTGGCTGACAGCCAGAGCCATTCCTGACACAGAGTAAGGAGAACTCCACAGCCTGGAGCTGCCTTTGGTGACAGGCATGGCAGCAGCTCCAGGAGGTAGGTATCTCCCCAGGAACGGGTCCCCATCCCAGGAGAGCCCAGCCTGCCTCAGAAACACAGCAGGACGTGGTGTGAATGCACGCAGGGAGTCCCACTGGCATCACAGCCGCTCACCCCACAGCCACAGATGGCAGCTGGGCCCCAGGGAGTGACAGGCTCCTGATGGCAGCAGCACGTGTAGCATCTTCATGTGACATCCACAGGTGGGGCAGAGGGGAAAACAGTTTTTATCTGTTGCTATGGAGTCATGATTAGCTTGTATGTCTTCAGAGCCTGCCGAGGAGAAATGAAGGCTATTTTCTTATATAGATGTCATGAAATCAATCCTTGCAGAATTTCTGGAGTCAAAGGCTAAGCAGGTTTGCCTGAATACCTCCTGCTACTTGATACGCAAATGAATCTAGCCAGGAGACCTAAAATGAGTGTCGATTTTCAGCTGATGGCAAAAAAAATCACCCTTTAGCCTCATTTGGAGCTGGTTATGTGCACAGTAACGTAACAAAAGTGTGCTCAATAAAACACAGCAATTATCTCTGCAGTAAAAGGAGTCTTAGAAAATTAAGCAAACAACCCCCCCCCACCCGCCCCCCCTTACTGCAAAGGGCAGTGGCTTCAGAAGAAACTTTTCCCTGATTCTCTCCAAATGCTAAAAGAAAACCTGATGTTCTTCTTTTAAAATGTGTCTGCCTCTAGGTCTTTGGCACAGGTTTACTGATGGGAGGGCCGGCAATCTATTTAATGACTGCATTGACGTCAATAGCATAACTGAAATACTTACTAAGAAGCATGAGTCCAACTTTCAGGGGGTGTGTGTTTGCAGGCAGGCGCAACACACGAAATGGACTCTCTGCTGGAATGAACTATCCCCCCAAAGAGCAAGAAATGACCCCTCCAAACCCCCCAAGCGTGGTCTGGAAGCATTAGTGGGCCATATCTGCTTTTTCTGCAGGTAACTTGGAAACACATTCTTGATTTCTCAAGCAGCGAGGCTCACTGTGCCATCCACCAGCCTGCATTTTACTCAGTCACTTCACTAAGCTGGTATCTATCTGACTTCTTTCACACTTTTGCTTAGTTTCTAAATAATCTGCATCATTATAGCACCACGTCCTTTAAAATTAGTATCTGTAGGTAATAAGTACGTCAGCGACACCCCTGAACTGTGCGCAGCCAGATACTTGCTAGCTCAGCTAGCGTGCCTCCTCTTCCACGCTTGTTAAAAGCCTAGAACACCACGTCTTCTTGACTTGTACAATCTTTCCCCAAGTCAAAAGGCCAGATTTTCACCCAAACTCACAGCAAAGCAGCAGAATTTCAAAACGAATCCTCTATTTCGTATATGCCCAGAGCCCTTCTCTGCACGCCAAGCAGAGGAAGTATGGTGCAAGAGCACTAGCTCCATGCTAATTACTAGGGATTTGCAGATAGTTGTAACCAAGAGCTGACTTTGACACGCAGGGCTTGTTAACTTGTACAAAAAAGTTGGGGCTCTCATTAGCACAAGCAACCAGCACTCTCCAGTCTTTTGTTTATGCTTTATACAAATGTTCGTGCACGAGTCTGTGTACATCTTACACCCACATAAAAAATGAGAGAGTACAAGTTCTGAGTTCGTGTAAAGGCATGTGAGCAGTGCAGGCAAACGTGCAGATGTGCAGGAAAGCGGAGGCTAAGGCACAAGCAAGAAAAATACCAATCTTTCATTCCCATCCCCGGAGAGGAATTTTAACAAAGCTTTAATCCCATGAGGCCTGAAAAGCCTGTGTGTGACATGTCCCAAAGCGCTACACAGAATCATAGAATGGCATGGGTTGGAAGGGACCCCAAGGGTCACAGAGCTCCAACCCCCTGCCACAGGCAGGGCCACCAACCTCCAGGCCTGGAGCTACACAAGGTTGCCCAGGGCCCCATCCAACCTGGCCTGGAACACCCCCAGACACGGGGCACTCACCCCCTCTCTGGGCAGCCTGTTCCAGCCCCTCACCACTCTCTCTGCACAGAACTTCCCCCCAATCTCTCCTCTCCCCCTTCCCTCCTCCAGCTTCACTCCAGCCCCCTTGTCCTGCCATTGTCTACCCTTTGAACAAGCTGATTCCCCTCCTGTTCCTCTGCTCCCTTCAGGGATGGGAAGGCTGCAATGAGGTCCCCCCACAGCCTTCTCTTCTCCAGGCTGAACCAGCCCAGCTCCCCCAGCCTCAATTCGTAGGGGAGCTGCTCCAGTCCTCTGATCATCTTTGTGGCCCTGAAGAGCCTGGGGTTGCAGAGCAAATCAGCTATATTATATTGCTAGGTATATAATTCATCGTGAGGACAGATTACAATTATTCGGTGTTGAAAGTATCCAAGGGGCACTTGGTTTCCTGCTCTTGATAAAAGTGTCTGCAAACCTCTCCTAGTTCCAGGAAGCATGCAGCACTGCTTGACCCCTAACGCTGAGCTTTGCTCCCGCCAGCCACCAGTAACACCGAAATGCCACAGCATATCAAACGAACTAGTGTGGGAAAACACCGTCCCCCTCTGAGTACTGATCTTCTGGCAGAAATGTGCCACCTCTCCCCCATGTCCCTGTTCAGTCAGAGAGGCTTCTCGCTCCCTGCTGCACCATGACCGGTGCAGAGCCTTCTACCCAGCCTCTGCAAAGTCACAGAATCACAGAACCGTAGGGGTTGGAAGGTGCCTCCAGAGCCCATGGGGTCCAACCCTCTGCCAAAGCAGGGTCCCTAGGACAGGGCACACAGGTCGGTGTCCAGAGGGGGCTGGAATCTCTCCAGAGAAGGAGACTCCACAACCCCTGGGCAGCCTGTCCCAGGGCTCCCTCACCCTCACTGGGAAGAAGTTCTTCCCCACATTGGTGTGGAACTCCCTGTGCTCCAACTTGAGGCCATCGCCCCTTGTCCTGTCCCCACAGACACTGAGAAGAGGCTGCCCATGTCCCCCTGTCTTCCACACTTTAGATATTTATAAACATCAGGGGGTCATTTATGGCAGTACCCAAAGGCGAGGTGATGCCACAATGAGCCTATGCTAGTTCAGATAAACACAAAGACTGGTACGTGACCGCTGTCGTGCTGTGAGGGAGAGGCCTTGAAACTGGGACTCAAAGGGAATGGCACTGATCCTGTGCTGTGCTGAGAGAAAGATCCGGACAATACGAAACAGTCTGGGGAAGAACACAAAGGAAGCAAAACAGATGGAGAAAAGATTGTATCAGAATGGGCGGAAGAACGAGAGGCTTAGACTGGATGTGGCAGCCAGTGAAAGATGATTTAATTTGGAGAGGATTAGGGACAGCGAAGTAAATAAATATGGGGAGGGAGGGGGAATAAAACTAAGCAGGAACCACCAAGCTTGTTGCTGGTTCAGGATTTTGTTAGCTGAATGAATTGGGTAGGATCTAAGGCTTTTCACTGGTGTCTGGGAAGAAGAGCTGAACTGGAAGGAGAAAGCGGGGATGGATTCACTGAGCCCAAGGTAGCACAAAGGTCAGTGAAGGAACTGTGGCAGAGGCCGCATTAAACAACAACAAAAAAGACAATAGGAGAAAGAAACCTCACAGCCCCGCTGTGTGACAACATAACAGTGCTTCCATGACACCAGAGAGGGTAACTGGGCAGCAGCCATTCCTATTCCTAATCCCGGCCTGCACAACTGCGGTGGGTAACGCGATCCAGGGCCCAGGGCCTCGCGGCCTGCAGTGCCCCCGCCACCCTCCCCGGCTGCTGCATACACCAGCTCATTAAGGGTTTCATACTTTTCACTACAGCTCCATATTTCCCTGCCTTGGTTTCTGGGTTAATTCATAAAAGCAATTCTGTTCGTCCCTGAGCTCTGCAGTTATAACAAAACAACAGGAAAAACCTGCCAGGTTTACTTAAGCTGATACCGAGGAGAAAACACAGGATGTTCAATACGTATTCCTCTTCCTTTTATGGCTGTGGTTGGAAGGTTAAGAGCTCTTAAATTTACAGTGCCACCAGTTACCGGTTTGGAAAGCACTTTGTCCCCTGAAAAATACCTGGCCAGAATTTTTCATGGTTTCAAGAAACTGAAAGCAAAAAAAAAAGAGGAAAGAATGTGGTGATTTCGTCACAGCTCATTCACTTCACCACGGGCCTGGGTCCTCCGTGATGCAACCTCGGGACTCCACGAGCACCAGATTTGGCTTGGGTTTGAAACAACGGATAAATCCCGTAATACTCTAGCTGGAGTAAACAGCTGGCAAGTATTACTCCCAGAGTAAATACAGAACGTAATTTGTCTTCCTCCAGGGTAATTTTATTAACGTACGCTAGCTTGCTTTAAACCCTGAGTTCTGTACTTTTCATAACAGGATATAAATCACCCCGCTAACGACAAATAAAAGGAGACACATACGAAATGCTCATCCTGATGTCAATTGATTGGGCTAAATCTATGAATCAATGTGTGACATGGGAGAGCTAAAATAAAATCCCCAGCTTTGCCAACTAACCGGTCTCGAGAATATAAACACATCTCATTTCGAAACACGTTCTTCTATCTAGAGGGATGTCACGCAGCCCAATCCCAAGCAAAACATTCCCGTTTCCTTCTCCAAAACTTTCAGGAAAAACACTCTGCGTGCTTTCAGACACGGGAGCCACTGGCACATTAACTGATAGGAAAATCTATCCTTTCATAATAACCACATCAGAAGCCGTCTAGGGGGAAAAAACTGCAAACAAGGGTTGGGGAGGGAGGGAAAAGGTCCTAAAAATCTTTGTTCTTGCTGCATTTAAACAGAAACTTTCTTAGAAAGTAAATGGCTGTCATTGTTTTCTGCTATACTGGTTTCCAGTATGTAGCAGTGGCTGTAAATAGGCAAAGGAAGGCAATCACCAAATTGGCTGGTTCCGCTGGGCGGAATGACTACGGCCTCCACGGGAAACCAGAGGCTCTGCAGGAACCTGGAACGCACTCTGGGCTGCAAAGCAGGGACATCAAACACACCAAGGTCAGACATTCACAAGGGTCCTGGCTTATGTGTTAGAAAAGCACAAAATAGGCAAAGAAATAATCACAGGGTGGAATGACACCAGCATCCCTCACTACACCTCTGTTGCCACGTGAGCATGGAACGCGAGCAGAGGTACACCACGCATCGTGGAGGTAAGCAGCACGTGTCTGGGTGCTGGCCTCACCTCAAAAAGCACATCCCCTCTCCAGGCTACGACCCTTGTGAGCTGCCTGAGTGTAGCAGCTCTATCAGGCTGGTTCTCAGCCTTCCCTGTCCCTTCGCACCAAGCTCACACCGGACACCCTCAGCACAGGGCTGTGGCTGGGTGGCAGGTGCAACATCTTAGGCTGGCCATGGAGGGATTGCTTCAGCTCAGAGACTAGATCCTGTGTGAGCTCGTAAAATCACAGAATCACAGGGGTTGGAAGGGACCTCAAGAGATCATAGAATCCAGCCCCCTGCCAAAGCAGGTTCCTTAGGACAGATCGCACAGAGAGGCACCCAAAATTCACCAACACAAATGATCTGAAACGAAATATAACTGAGAACACCAGCCCTTTTCACCACTGATGTCAACATTGGCTTCTTTCATGTAGGAAAGAACGTGATTTCCAATCAATCTCAAAAATATTTCTTATTCTTACCTACAAACTGTGACAAGTCCCTTAAGTTGTAACGATACAACTTATATTTTTTGTTGTTTCATTTGAAGACTTCACCTGAAGTCAGTTAAGCCACATGGTTAAGAACTCATCTACCTGAGGGGCCACGAACCCAGCCTGTGCTCCTCTACCTTTGACAAATTCCACAAGCTACTGAGCTGCAGCTCCTTCCCACAGTCCTTTTGTTCCCAAATTAAAACCTGCACACTGAAGGTGCATCCAGCGGGGCTCATTTCCACATCTGGACATGATTATCTTTTTTCACATCTCAGGCAAGATGTTAGTATAATTTATTATAGAGATATCCACCTCTCCACATGTAATTACCAGCACTGAAACATTAAAAACCATGAGTCAGGATCACAAGGCTAAAACAGCTATAAGTCAGATTCTTCTTGGTGGCCTTCTCTCCTGGAGCTTCACAGGACAACCCAACACTTGCTCTACAGTGATGTGACCCTCCAATTAAAAAGGGAAGTGAAATTTTCATGTGTTTGAGCACTGGAATGGTTTGGGTATTTGGGTTAGCTAAAAAGTAACAAGAAGCCAATAGGTCAGGTTGGAAAGAGGGTAGAAAAACATCCACAAAGTGTTAAAAAGTTGAAAGTTGTTTCTTTCCACAGAAAGCACAGAGCAAATCAATCTAAAAAATTCCTGGAGAGGAATTCTCTCCTCGTTATTAGATTCAGTAACCCATATAAACAGATCTATGGAAAACTTAGGAAATTTTCCATGCTTTTTTTTCCCCACTCAGGCCACAGAAATCAAAGTCTTGCTAGAACAGATTTTTAAATGAAGTGACGGGTTGCATTCCTGCTAGCCCTGACTCAATGCTGTTCACAGGGAGGGAGTGAAGGAGAAGGAGCTTAAGATCATATTGTCCAGTTTTCTTTCTGCAGCAGAGGATTCCACATTCCATTAACAAGCTTTGAGGAACTTAATCTGAAAGTCTCCAGGACCACACGTGCCCCCAGACAGTAAATCATGCACAGCATGAGCGGAAATGAGTTACCCAGGCTGTAAAAATTAAGCTTTATTCGTCCCTCCAAGCACGTAATTACTGGAAAGGCTGAGATTAAACCTTACAAATGGGCACTCCTCCAAATCTTATCTCCTCCTCAGTGGGAGTAACCTTCAAATTAGTGCAAATAGTGCCAGCTCTGCTCTTGAGAGGGGTCCCACCAGCCCTCAGCACTGTGTAAAAATAAACTTGTCACTAGCAGGTTGTCCCTGCTTCCCATCCTCAGCACTCCACTCTACCTGAGCAGGCATCTGGTCCCACCACGACCGCTCCCTGGGCTCCCACTGCTGCCTTCCCCACCTTGTTTTGGCACCCCAGGCTGATGCTGGGCCCCCTCTCTGGCCCAGGCTCTAGCACAGGCTGTACAGAGTGCTCTGCCTGGTGCTCTCCATCCTGAGACTTTGCTCCTCTGTGACCACACTCAAACCCACCTGTGTTTGCTGTGGTCCCTGACCCAACGTGGGGGTGAGGACAAGGTGACTGAGGGACACTGTGTGTGTGTTGGAGGGGGGAGCACAGAGGAATGAAGGTGCAATTAGCCACTCTCACTGGCTCCTGCTCTTGTTTGATTGCTAAACACAGGTTTCAAAAGCCCACGAGCAAACAAAGAGACAGAAAAATGCCCATCCAGGGCAGCCTAGTAAAAGCAGAGGAAATTTGACCTGAGAAAGGTTCTTGAGATTGCAATTTTCACATATATCACATGGAAACAAAGCTGAAATAAACAGGGTACGAAAAATACAGCTGTGTCTGAGCCTGTTCAAGTCTTGTAGGCTGGGACCTGTCCAGGCCTGTAGAGCACAGGGACTCAGAAGAACAGCAGCCACTGTGGCCGTGACTATCAAACCAAAATCATGTTTGCCCTTTATGCTAACATACAAGGAGAAACCCAAACCTCTAACTATTAAAATAACAGGATCTGGGGTCTGATGGTTGTCTTGTATTGGTTTTCCACAGGTAACCCAGAAGAATCTCTACGAGCCCGGAGTTGTATCAGGGCAGGGGGGGCAGAGGAGCAGCTGTTAGGAACATGCTGAGCAATAAGGCTTCGTCTCCATCAGACCTTGCAGGCAGCTATCAAAGCGAGACACGTACCTTGCAGGTTAACCCTGGAGACAGGTGGCTGACTCGTTGCTGGAGATCTCCTAAGAGGGATAAAGAATACTCTGTGAATAGGTATTATTTTATCATTTCCAACCCTGCTGGCAGTTCAAACTGCCAACTCCCACAGTTAAAAAAAAAAGCCTTTTTCCTACTCCCAAAGAAGCCCAAAACACTTGGAAAGGATTTGGCAGTTAATGAGCAATATCAATATATCTGTTAGGAAAACCTGAGGATGTTATGGCCCCTGGCTAAGCACACACACGTGCTGGGAAGAAGGGGAACATGTGCCATCACCTCACACTGCCTTGGCCATTTTCTGCCCAAAACACTCCTGGAAGTCAGCAAAGGCCGGTCTCTGTGGCTGAAGGGGTCAGTGGGTCCCTCAGAATCAAAGCCTTCTCCTGGAAAGCTTTTACCTACAAGGTCTGGGTGGACCCTGTAGTAACATCAACTGCTATACCCAGGTGCAGGCTGCAAGGCAACGCCACAAGTGAGAATGTGAGGCTTTAAACCCTATGGTTAACTCTTTGAGTTGTGCTTGGAAGGAAGCAAGGTGTGACAGTCACTAGTGTAAGCTCTGAGACAGCTGAAGGATAGTTTTTGGGGTAGGAGGCAACCACTTCACCAGCAAAGGATGGCTTTCAGGACCAAAAGCTATGTGAAAAATGGGCTCAAGTCAAGCAACCAGGGTCTGACTGGGAAAATCATAGAATCCCAGACTGGTCTGGGTTGGAAGGGACCCCAAGGATCACAGAGCTCCAACCCCCTGCCACAGGCAGGGCCACCAACCAAAAGGGTGTAGCATTTCTCCAAACGTCAAAATATTTCACTGTGAGATTTGCCAAATAGAACTGTTAATTTTCTGAGCTGAAAGCATCATTTACTCAGGCTGGGGGGGAAATGGGGCTTCTTTTTTTAAAGAAGTTCTAAAGTGTTGACACCAAAATAAAGATCCTTCATTCTGGATTGAATAGAGTATTTCAGGCTGACCAAAACCGAAACTTGGGGCTTTTGCTTCCCTAAGAAGTTTCTGATACATTTTAACTGAAGCCAGTTTTCCCCACACTCTCTCTCTTAGCCAACCTCCTAACCCCAATTTTTTGAGTCAGCCCCTGAACTCAAACAGCCATTATTTGCCAGCTCTCCTTTGAAGCTAAAATCAAAGCAAGTGAGCAGCTCAATTCTGCTGCAATTGTAGCTCTGGGGGGTTCTTCAGAAGTGCTCCAGGAAGGCCTCCCTCACCACGGAAGATCCACGTTGGAGTAACCCAGCTACAGACCTGCTGCAAACCCTCAGCCCCAGCCTCCAGATGCGCCGGCGGGGCTCCAAAGCCAGCTCCTGAGGCACAGCACCCACATGCCAGCTGGGATTTCAAAGGCTCGGCTTTTCTGGAAGGAGCTATGGGACTCAAGATTCTTCGAAGGGATCAGCACAAGGCACACATGTTGGATGCTGACTTCTCTGAAAATCTGCCCTGACCTGCCTCTGCTGAGCCTTTGAAAAGGCAAATCTTGAAATCTCTGAAAAACAGAAACTCCCCAATAGGGACACCACACTGCAGCGCTTCCAGTATCTGGGGAGACGTGCTGTGGGTATCTCCAAACCCTGCCTGGAGTTGCACAGGCATGCCTTGGGGGGGGTGTGGGGAGGGATGAACTAGTATTCAGTAGGGTATTCCCCCCGCTGCAGAGCCTGGAAAGGGAACGGCACTGCTCCTGGCATCCTCGGATTACATCCTGGCTGTGCCCATCCTGGTCTCTGCAGCAGCCAGCGTGCTGGCTGGACGAGGGGGATGGATTAAAGCTGAAGGAGAGAAGGGTTAGAGGAGATATTAGGGGGAAGTTCTTTGCAGAGAGAGTGGTGAGGGGCTGGAAGGGGCTGCCCAGAGAGGGGGTGGGTGCCCCATCCCTGGGGGTGTTCAAGGCCAGGTTGGCTGGGGCCCTGGGCAACCTTGTGTAGCTCCAGGCCTGGAGGTTGGTGGCCCTGCCTGTGGCAGGGGGTTGGAGCTGTGTGACCCTTGGGGTCCCTCCCAACCCAGCCCAGTCTGGGATTCTGTGTGCGTTTCCACAGCACTGTCCCTTCTTAGGCACCACCACACGCTCCTGCTTCCCGCTGGCGGGTAGGAAGAGTGAGTAGGCGCCGGATGCTTTCTGACCGTGGCCGGGGCCGCAGCTGCCAAACTCAGGCACTGCAAAACCATTAATCATACTCTCCTCTTTTCCAATCAGGAAACTGTCTTAAACCCCTTGACGTTAAAGCCCCAAAAAATATGACTTCTAGTAGCTGGGGGTTTTTATTCCTCCTTAAATTCATATTTTCCAGCATTTCTGTACACATGTGGCACAGCATCCTCTTTTTCATTCTCAGGGCAGGGGGGTGGAGGAGAGGAAAAAGAGGGGAGAGGAGGGGCTAAAGAAAAGCTGAGATCCTCATGATCCCCAGAGCAGAAGTTTAAGTAAAATACCACATATCATGAGACATATGATATAAGCATGAGCTGGCAGCATGGCTCTAACCCACCAGAGCTCTTTGGAAACTGTGCAGGAAGCTCCGCAGCACCTGGAAGCACATTCCACCACGGACTTGGATGTTTGGTATATAATGGTTTAAACATTTAATGACTTTTACTTTGGTTGGCTGCATGAATTAATACCTCAATCAAATCTGGGAATGTTTTCAAAAGGACACTTGCAAGATGCCTGTGTGTCCTACAGGTTACGCCCTGGCTTCCTTCCGTCCCCGTCCAATTTCAGATTCCTCATTAGGAACTGCTGAAATGCTCGAGCTGTTGAAAAAAGCAAAGCTTACCAAAAAGGAATGCCTTTCAGCCATCTGTTTTTCTATTAATCTCCACCTTGGAGAGTGGCCATTCCTTCCTATCAAACTTAGAAACAGAACTCAACGGGAGGAAACGGTCACACCTGGATAATATGCTGGGCTTTGTGTAGAATACAAGATTGCACTGGAAGGTGGGAAGCAGAGCTTATGGTGGGCACCCAGGCGATGCCCCTCATGCCTGCAATGGTGAAACAAGCCCACGGTGTCTCACTGGATCGTACTTTCACACCTCATCCTTTGCTTCAGGAGCCAGCAGGACGCTGTGAGCGAGCAGCGCCTGCCAGTCCCAGGGTGGGATGGGTGGGTGCGTAACTGATGTTGCCAGGAATGAATGATGCTGGTTTCACACAAAACAGCTCTCTTGGGCAAAACAAGCTATAAAATGACGATGACTGGCTCGTTATAAAAGGGGAAACTGTGGTTCCGGACAAAGGCGTGAACAGGAGTTTGTTGGGTTTCTCCTGTTCAGCAGGTATTAAAAAAAAATGATCATCCTCTTAAGTTAGACCTCCCTGAGAGCACAGCATCCAGCTCAGGGGTCTGCAGGACAAGGAGGACACGAAGCTGTTGGAGTAAGTCCTGAGGAGGCCATGGAGGTGATCCGAGGGCTGCAGCCCCTCTGCTCTGGAGCCAAGCTGGGAGAGCTGGGCTGGCTCAGCCTGGAGAGGAGAAGGCTGCTTCTGGGGAGAGCTCTGAGCCCCTTCCCATCCCTCAAGGGGCTCCAGGAGAGCTGGAGAGGGGCTGGTGCCCAGGGCAGGGAGGGCCAGGCCCAGGGGAACGGCCTTCAGCTGCAGGAGGGGGATGGAGAGGGGCTGGGAGGCAGAAATCCTTCCTGGGGAGGCGGGAGGCCCTGGCACAGGGTGCCCAGAGAAGCTGGGGCTGCCCCTGCATCCCTGGCAGGGCTCAAGGCCGGGTTGGATGGGGCTTGGGCTGGGGGAGGGTGGGCGTCCCTGCCTGTGGCAGGGGAGCACTAAGGGGGGTCTGAGGTCCCTTCCCACCCAAACCAGCTGCAGGTTCTGTGGTTCTATATTTACACAATGCTCAGGTTGGATGGGGCTCTGGGCACCCATGGCAGGGGTTGGGACTGGGTCTTGTGCTTCTAAGTTCAGTGCATCACTGCCCCCATTCCGAGCAACTGCTGCCTCAGGGCAACGACCAAAGCCCAGGCCGGCTCGGGGGGCAGCCCCGCAGCACACCGTGCGAGCCATCACTTTGGCGCCTATCTTTTCCCTGCGACCTCCTCTCTCCTAAAACACAGGCAGGAAATTCAAGCCAGTGCCACAGCTTAGAGCCTCGGGGGCTCGGGGGGAGGCGGTGGCCGGGGGGAAGCTGTGCCGAGGGGGAAGCTCTGCCCGGGGGGAAGCTCTGCCCGGGGCCGCGGCCGGTCCCTGAGGTGAGAAACGCCGCCACCACCCAGGCGGCGGGTTGCGCTCTGGCGCCCCCTGGCGTCCCGCGCAAAGCACAGAGCGGGCCTCAGGCAGGGCGGCCGTTAGCCCGGAGCCAGCGGCGGCCGAGCAGGGGCCGCGGTGGCCGGGAAACCGCTACCGGTTCCCCCCACCACCCCGCCTCACGCCGTTCCCTGCTACGTGTGAGCTGTACGAGAAGGAAATCCAGCTTGCTTACTTGTTGGAGGTGCCGTGCAGATTGGTGAGGAGCGTGAAGTTGTTCCTCACGCTTCGCAGGCTCGCCAGCACCTAGGAGGGAGGAAACCGGAGCCCGTTATTCTCCCTTCACCTTGTTCTCCTGTTGTTTTCCCTTCATTTGTGAGGCCAAGGGGCCACAGACTCACCTGGGCGAACGGCGTGACGATCAGGTCATCCCCATGCCTGGGGAGAGAGGGAGAAAACGTGGGAATTTGGTTAGAGAAAGGACATTTTACAGAGGCAGCGCGTGTGGCAACTAAAAATGCCCAACAAACCCCCTCAAAAACCACCCCTAACCCAAAAATCCACCCCAACCCAAAAACCACCACTAACCCAAAAATCCACCCCTAACCCAAAAAACCACCCCTAACCCAAAAAACTACCCCTAACCCAAAAGACACCACTAAGCCAAAAATCCACCACTAACCCAAAAAACCACCCCTAACCCAAAAAACCACCCCTAACCCAAAAACCACCCCTAACCCAAAAACCACCCCTAACCCAAAAAACCACCCCTAACCCAAAAACCACCCCTAACCCAAAAAACCACCCCTAACCCAAAAAACCACCCCTAACCCAAAAAACCACCCCTAACCCAAAAACCACCCCTAACTCAAAAAACCACCCATAACCCAAAAACCACCCCTAACCCAAAAACCACACCTAACCCAAAAAACCACCCCTAACCCAAAAAACACCCCTAACCCAAAAATCCACCCCTAACCCAAAAACCACCCCTAACCCAAAAATCCACCCCTAACCCAAAAACCACCCCTAACCCAAAAATCCACCCCTAACCCAAAAAACCCCACTAACCCAAAAATCCACCACTAACCCAAAAAACCACCCCTAACCCAAAATCCACCCCTAACCCAAAAAACCACCACTAACCCAAAGAACCACCCCTAACCCAAAAATCCACCCCTAACCCACCCAGTGTTTATTTAACACTTCACAAAAACTTGTTCCTAATGGGAAGGTGTCACAGTGCCAATCCAAAACAAGCCGGCTGGAGTTACATCGGTAACACCAGGCAATAAAAGGCAGGAAATTCAAAAGTTCGGGCAGCACGCTCGTACCACGGTGGAAAATAAACCCCAACGGGGTCCAGGGAAAGGTCAGCTTTGAATTTCCTGGCTTTTTGTTGATCTCTGTCACAGTCTGTGATGTTATTCAGACGCTTTTGTCTGGCTGTTTTCATCGTGGAAGGTTTGAGCAGAACTTCTGAGGAAAATACGTCAAGAAGAGGGATTTTTTTTTCTGTTTTGGTGCTGTTATACATCATGCTTGTGTGTATAGAAAAAATACAGCATGAATTACCTAGCTGAGACCTGTCAGGGCAGAGCTATGGCTGCGTAGCACAGGCCTGGAAGCAAGGTGATGCAGTGCAGCTGCTCCCATCATTTAGGGCTACAAAGATGCTGAAGGGCCTGGAGCATCTCCTGTGTGAGGGAAGGCTGAGTGAGCTGGGGCTGTTCAGCCTGGAGAGAAGAAGACTAAGGGGGGGACCTAATTAATGTTTATAAATATCTTCAGGATGGGATGCAGGGGGAAATGGCCAGCCCCTTTTCAGTGTCTGTGGAGACAGGACAAGGGGCAATGGGTGCAAATTGGAGCACAGTGAGTTCCACACCAACATGGGGAAGGACTTTTCCCCAGTGAGGGTGAGGGAGCCCTGGGACAGGCTGCCCAGGGGGTGTGGAGTCTCCTTCCCTGGAGATATTAAAGACTCATCTGGACGCCGACCTGTGCAACATGAGCTGGGGAGCTGCTTTGGCAGGGGGGTTGGACCCGATGATCTCTCGAGGTCCCTTCCAACCCCTGTGATTCTGTGATCACACCTGAGGCAAAAAACCACCCCTAACCCAAAAAACACAGGGCAGAGCCGGCATGGCTGCAGGCAGGAGAGCAGGTATTGCTGCAGGCAGGAGAGCAGGTATTGCTGCAGGCAGGAGAGCAGGTATTGCTGCAGGCAGGAGAGCAGGTATTGCTGCAGGCAGGAGAGCAGGTATTGCTGCAGGCAGGAGAGCAGGTATTGCTGCAGGCAGGAGAGCAGGTATTGCTGCAGGCAGGAGAGCAGGTATTGCTGCAGGCAGGAGAGCAGGTATTGCTGCAGGCAGGAGAGCAGGTATTGCTGCAGGCAGGAGAGCAGGTATTGCTGCAGGCAGGAGAGCAGGTATTGCTGCAGGCAGGAGAGCAGGCATGGCTGCAGGATGCCACAGGCACCTCTACAGAAGGCATTCACCAGTATGGGACCCTTCCAAACGGGTGTTCTCCTTGGCTGTGGGGCCACAAAACACGTCCACTGCTCCAGACTCAGGTATCAGTGCTACTAAATCTACATTTTAATTAAAGTCCTCGCAACGCTGATGTCAAAACCAGCTCAGCAAGGAGATGTTGGCTCCTCCGAGTGCCACAGGAGCCTTGATGCCTGCAGCAAATGGACACCTCTACCTGCAGGCAGCTCTGAAGGTGGGGGAAATGAGGGTGGTACACACAGCTGGATGGGGCTCTCCCCACCCCAGCACAGCTGTTTCCTCCAGCACATGGCTGGGAACAGTGGGCAAGTGTTAAAACCCACCATTTACACAAAACAATGTATTTGCATAATTTGGAGGGGTTACTTTGTGTCTGGTAAATATTTACTAAACATTAACTAACAGGGAGGGATGTTCTCTTTCAGGAGAATCCTCCTCCTGGATCTTGCTAATATTTAGATTTCTAGTTCATGACAAAACTTGGCTTTCATAACAGTCAAACTTACATTTTATGAGCACTTTTTTATAGCTTAATGGTCACTTTAAAACTTCAAACCATGCCTTTTAAAATAAAGGGCTGCAAATCCAGGACACTTGTTTAAGCTCCACGCTCTGTGTTGTATTGATCTTCTCAAGCTCAACCATCTGTCTCAGCTTTACACTGCGTTTTCTGCTCAGTTCTAGCAAACAACCCATGACAGAGAACAGGATGGAGAATACTGTGAATATAAGTACAGTCATATTTCTATTGTCCAGGGTAATGGAACGTTACCTCCTTAAGAAGAAGCAGAGATGATGTTAACCAGGCTCTGAGAACGTGCGATGAGATTGTAAGGGAGAAAAGAGAGGGCAGAAGATCACCAAGCAAACCAAATGCTGGAGCAACTGGGCTCTCTTGCTGGTGACCCAGTAGGGACACAGGCAGCTTGCAGTGGCTGCTGCCCTGAGCACAGCCCAGGCTCTGTCCTGCAGTTGGGTGTGAGCCCTTCACACCACAAACAAAATCCCAGGTGGAGAACTCACACCAAGAAAGGTAAAATGCAAAAGGTTTCTCTGTTATTTCAGGGTATGGATCTGAAAGCTCTTCTGTGAAATTGTGGAGAAGAGGGAAATGTTTTAAGGATGGGATGGGGAGAGGGAAGTCACAACTTGGCAGACCATAAAAGCCAACTGCCTTGGGCACTCAGGTGATGAGATGTGAGTCCCACCCCTAAGCCCCTCTTAAGAGAGCGCTGAGGATTACAGGAGGCCACCTAAAGCTGTAAAAAAAAAATCATGTGAGCTGAATGTTTGCTTACTGTTCACTTGGGAGAGAAGAGTTCCTGGACATGGTCTTTGGTGATAAGTCATAGTCGCTGTCGGATCGGTAGAGGAAGGACTCCCTGCGCTGGCTGTGGCCCGGGAACGTCGTGTGCAATACGAGTCCTGAGGAGGAGCTGGCCTGCGGGTCCAGCGGGCTGCGGCCTGGGGACGGGCCATTTTCCACATCGAAGCTGCCAACAAAAGACATGCTGTGTGTTACACCTGGCTGCCCAAGGGTGTTTCCCAGCCTGTGCCTATGGTGGTGATGTGACATTTAGTCAGTTCAGGAGATGTGGGGCTGCATTCACTGCAGCCTCTCCCTGGCATGTCCCTATTGTATGCAAGCAGGACTCTGCATTACCAGAAAATATTGACCCTTGAGGCTTCTTTCCTGACTACATCTGCTCAGACCCCTTTCAGCTGGAACTCTGCTCAGCTCAGCACAGCTTCTGTTGCTCCCAGCATGAACACACAACAGCCAAACACCATCCCCAAGCTCTGCAGCTCTCCCCATGCTGCAGTGTTTGCACAAGTCAGGGGGTTCCATTCGCCAAACCTCACTCCAAGCTTTGCTAGTGTAACAGGAGCTACAGGAGCTGTGACATGCCACCATCCTCCAGCTGAACCCTGTCTCCATTCGCCCTGGAAGCAAACTTCTGAAATCCTCTGAGATCAGTGAGGACTTGGCAGCTCTGCAAGCTGGATGCCCAAGTCTCTTTTTTCAGCCACAGCTCACGTCTTAGCCATCTGAGATCCTGCTTCAGTGAATTTCCAAGAGCTGGGCTGCAAAATGGAAGACTGTTTAAAATATATTAAAAAGAAAAAGCCCCAAACCTCCTGTCACCGTTTCCATGATACACCCACTTTCTTATGGTTTCATAACTTGGCCCCTGCAACTTGTGGCTGAAGTCACCCTGGACACTTTAGCAAGTGACACCCCTCGTAAACCCTGAAAATGAGCAGGTTGGCCTCCTCTGCCTGGGCACTTGGAACTGATCTGAATACCATATGTGTGACCACGTTCCAGCTAAGCCAAGTGAAGCACGGCTGCACTCAGTATGAGTTCTCCTGCCTTTCAAAGCCTGAGGCTTCATCTCACTTGTGGTGGGAGCTGAGTCTTCATTCCTACCAGGGCATGTGCCTCCCCCTGTTCCTGATGTTCTCCCAATTTATTGTGCCTAATCATAGAATGGTATGAGTTGGAAGGGACCCCAAGGGTCACAGAGCTCCAACTCCCCTGCCACAGGCAGGGCCACCAACCTCCAGGCCTGGAGCTACACAAGGTTGCCCAGGGCCCCAGCCAACCTGGCCTTGAACACTTCTAATGACTGTCCTTAACCACCCCACCCAGCTGGGCACACACTGGGACCACAGCCACAACATCAATCTGCTATCCCTGCCACACAGTTCTCCATCCCCTACCTGCTGCTGCCTCCCTGACTCATACTGAGTCAAAAGATGCCCCCTGAGCGTGGTGGCAGGGAAGACCTGGACTCTCCCTGTGCTCTGCAGAGCGTGCAGATTGCTTTTCAGTGCTGCCGGGGCAGATAAAATAACCAGACAAAAAAAAACCCAGCAAAACTTTGGTAGATCTGAAAGTCACACACAGACTTGCTGGAAAAATAAGGGAGATCTGAAAGTAACACACAAACTCGTTAGAAAAACAAGGGAGTCTGCATCCTGTTGCAAACTGTGGGTTGGCTTATTCCCCTCCTCTGTGGGTACAGGACAGAGATTCATTGCAGGTCGACTGAGGGATAAATGAGAAGAGGTAAACAAACACCAAACACTGTGGGAAGGAATCAGAGGCAGGGAAAGTCCCAGTGAAAACCAGGGATGTGAAGGTGCCATCGCTGAGCTCACCCTGCATCCCTTCGACACAAGGCCATGGAGAACAAAAGACAAGGGGGCTCAGAACAAAGGGCAACAGTGACCTGACACCCAGAGCACTGAGCTGCTTCCTCACAGTGTTACCTTCACACACCAGCTGATTTGTGTGAAGAACGAGCTACAGAGCAATCTGGCAAATATCAGTAATAACACACTGCACGTGAGGGACTGCAGACTTGGCTTGAGCTGTTATAAATATAACATAAATAGTTATTTACAGTTGTGAATGTGCTGGGCAGGGAGTGGGTGCTCAGACAGCTATTTTGATGTCTCCAGAGATTCCTCACTGGGGTAAGAGCAATCAAAGACTGGGTTTCCTCACAGTTTCCTCTGTTCCTCCTGGCTGCAGATAGAGGGTAACTATTTCAGTCTCGTGCTATTTGGTCCCACATATGGTTCCTCAAGAACTGCATGACCCTATGCATTTAATTAATGCAATTAAAAATGCATAAGCACAGAGGCAAAGATTATTATTATTTTTTTTTAAATCCAAAGTCAGGCAGAGAACCAGAATAATACAGGACACACTGAAGATCCCTACATCTACACCATGCCTCACTGTAACACCTCCTTACCCAGCTGCATAAATAAATCCTGAAAATGGTAATGGCTCAATGAATGTTTTCCTTGACTGTTTATTAGCTGCTCTTTTACCAATGGCAGCTTGAGTACCCTTCATCTGTAGCCACAAAGTATGGATAGAAGAAACTCAGCTCTGTAACTACAGCATCTACAAACCACAGGCAGCTGCTAATTAACCTATACCTAATCAGAAAATGAACTCTGATAACTCAAAACATTGTGTTGCAAAACCTTCAGTCGAGAATGTTTGGTTCACTGACACAACTGGAAACTGGGCAATGAGCTAAATCTGAGCATTTTGCTGAGCAGAGACTCTTCTTCAGCGATCGGTTTGGGGAGAAAAGGTTTCCAATCCCTCCAGAGGATGGGAACAGCATCGCTGCCGGAGGTGCAAGAAGGAGCCCTGGTGCTCTGTCACCTGGGCAAAGGCAGAGGTTAAACCCTGGCAGAGGCAGAGGTTAAACCTGGGCAAAGGCAGAGGTTAAATCCTGGCAGAGGCAGAGGTTAAACCCTGGCAGAGGCAGAGGTTAAACCTGGGCAAAGGCAGAGGTTAAATCCTGGCAGAGGCAGAGGTTAAACCCTGGCAAAGGCAGATGTTAAACCCCTGGCAGAAGCAGAGGTTAAACCCCTGGCAAAGGCAGAGATTAAACCCTGGCAAAGGCAGAGGTTAAACCCTGGCAAAGGCAGAGGTTAAACCCTGGCAAAGGCAGAGGTTAAACCCTGGCAAAGGCAGAGGTTAAGCCCTGGCAAAGGCAGAAGTTAAACCCTGGCAAAGGTAGAGGTTAAACCCTGGCAAAGGCAGAGGTTAAACCCTGGCAAAGGCAGAGGTTAAACCCTGGCAAAGGCAGAGGTTAAACCCGGGCAAAGGCAGAGGTTAAACCCTGGCAAAGGCAGAGGTTAAACCTGGGCAAAGGCAGAGGTTAAGCCCTGGCAGAGGCAGAGGTTAAACCCTGGCAGAGGCAGAGGTTAAACCTGGGCAAAGGCAGAGCTCCCCAGGGAGCCACTTCCCTGAACTGTGCAAGTTTTCCAGCTTCCTACCTCACTTGCAGCTCACGCTGGGACGAGCCGGTGACATTCAGGCTGCGTCAGCGAGAAGCCTGGTGCAGGTGACATCCAGGTTGGAGTCCTGTGGCTGCTCCCAGCCACCCTGTGAGCACACAGCCAGCTCCTGGCTGCACGCTGCCCATGCTCCCCGTGCCAGTGCCTGGGATCACACAGTTAATCCAGCTGGGAAGGTGGGTTTAGTTCTTTCCACGAGTTCCGCTCGCAGCCACGCCAGCCCCCTCACCTGGTTCACCTTTCCCTGGGCCTGACCCAGCACTCAGCCACCCACGTGCTCAGCCAGCACCAGAAAACTCTCCCCAAAATCACAGAATCCCAGACTGGTCTGGGTTGGAAGGGACCCCAAGGGTCACAGAGCTCCAACCCCCTGCCACAGGCAGGGACACCAACCTCCAGGCCTGGAGCTACACAAGGTTGCCCAGAGCCCCAGCCAACCTGGCCTGGAACACCCCCAGGGATGGGGCACCCACCCCCTCTCTGGGCAGCCCCTTCCAGCCCCTCACCACTCTCTCTGCACAGAACTTCCCCCTAATCTCTCCTCTCACCCTTCCCTCCTCCAGCTTCACTCCAGCCCCCTGCCAGTCTCTGCCCTTTAACAAGCTGATTCCCCTCCTGTTCCTCTGCTCCCTTCAGGGAGTGGAAGGCTGCACTGAGGTCCCCCCACAGCCTTCTCTGCTCCAGGCTGACCCAGCCCAGCTCCCTCAGCCTCTCTCCATAGCTGAGGTGGGAAGGCTAACCAGCAGCTTGTAGTTATCTCTGCTGAGCCTGTAAACAGGCAGTCCCAGCAGTTTGGCTGGGTGGCCAAGGTGTTCACCCAGGTGGCCAGAACCCAGGTCTGCACTGGCTTTTTCACAGCTACAAGAAGTCAAATACGGGAAATTCTTTCCCATGGATGACCCAACCTTAGGAGAATGTGGCTCAAGACACAGAACAAGGGCTCAACCTTGTGTCTTTCAAATCTCTGCTACACATTAAGCTCTCCCGTTGCTCTTGGTTTGTACAACAGCCCATCTGGAATTGAGTCCTGATGCAAAAAACATCTCCCAAGCAAACGTCTGCTGAACTTGGTAAGAAGAAGTTACCCTCTCAGAGCTGCATTTTCCACGTTTTTTTTTTCATTAGAAGTTAAGTGATGAGCTCTGCTGGAAAAACTTAATCATCAGTGTTGGCGTCACGTTCAGAATACTCTGCAGATCGTAAGGGTCCTCTCCAAAGTCTGCAGCACCCCTGAGTCTTCACAGAAGTGGAAAATAAAGCTCCATTTGTCAAGTTAAAAATAAGGATGGCGAAGTACAAAGCACCACTACAACAGCCTGGAGAGAGAAAAGCTCCAATTTGCTTTGCATTATATCTTCAAGCACGTCAGCCAAGGCGCCCTGTTTGTGAGACAACAATGGCACTGGGCCACCAAAGCAGTGGGGCAGCACAGCAAACTCCAGAGGTAAAACCAATCAGCTGACACTCAGTGTGTATTCTACACTCATCTCTCACCCTGTGTCTGTACGAGGGGATGATGGATGAAGCATTTCTGGCCCAAAGCGCCTGTCCTTTCCCCTGCCTCCACACTGACCCCTGGGGCTCCTCTGCACAAGCGTGTGGGTGCCCAGTGTGCTCAGGATGAAGCAGGCACTGTTGAGACTTACAACTGCGTTACCCAGAAGAGGAGGCTGAGGGGAGACCTTCTCCCCACCTCCCCTGCCCTGCCAGGAGGGTGCAGAGAGGTGGGCGATGGTCTCTGCAGCCAGGGGACAGGAGATGGGACAAGGGGCAATGGGCTCAAGCTGCCCCAGGGCAGGGTCAGCTCAGCTAGGAGGGCAAAGTTCTTCCCTGGCAGAGTTGTGGGGCTGTGGCACAGGCTGCCCAGGGAGGGGGCTGAGTCCCCACCCCTGGGGGTGTTTAACAGAGGGGAGATGAGGTGCTCAGGGAGCTGGGTCAGCACAGGACAGGGACGGTGGGACTCCATGATCTTAGAGGGCTTTTACAAGCTTGTGATTCTGGGTGCAGAAAGCCACAAATCCCAGTGCCAGCCAAAGGGAGCAGCAGTCCCTCTGAGCAGAACCCAACCCAGTGGGCACCCAGCAGGGTGTCAGAGGCCAAGCATGGCAGGGGGAGCACCACAGCCCCCCTCAGTGATGCAGAGCTGCGAAGGGAGGTGGCCTGTGCCCTGGCTTTCTCCTGGAGCCAGGATGAACTTAAATCAATGCAAGGTCCAGGCTCTCTACTGGCTCGGTGGGATGGAGGAGAGCTGGAGGGAGCAGAGGAGAGGAGCAGCGTGGCCGCAGAGCAATGCTCAGCAGCAAGGAGCCCAATGCAAGCCACAAGGCAGCCGCAGCCCCGTCTCCTTTGTCCCTCCACAGTTTATTACCAAACCTTCATGAAGTGAAGAGCAAGGATGGAGGCAGCAGGTGGCAGGCGGGAGCTGCAGCTCGCTCCGACACGCTGCTAAGGGGGCACCTTTGGACCTCTGGGCCGATGCGACCGCACCAAGGTAACGAGGAAATACGCAATCCAAGGCAGGAGGAACCGAGCTCAGCACAGCAAGGACTCACGCGTCACTCTGCAAAGCAAAGGCAGCGAAGAGCAGCAACCCCCAGCTGGCTGCGTTCTGCAGCTTTACAGTAACGACTGCGATTTCTCTACATCAAAACCCAAGTGTCTCCCATCCCAGGGGGAAAGGGCACCCAAGCCTTTGAGGGCAGAGGCATCCCTGCTAAGGGACCCCCCAACTTTGCCCCCATACAGTGATGGGGCCAGCTCCCTGCAGTGTGCATGAGGATCTGTTCCCATCAAACCAGTCCTAAATCTACCCTAACCCCGCCCTGCCACAGCAAAGCAAAGCACTGCACCTGCCCAGGTGTCACAGCATCACCAGGTTGGAAAAGCCCTTTAAGCCCATCGAGTCCAACCATCCCTGTGCTGACCCAGATCCCTGAGCACCTCATCTCCCCTCTGTTAAACACCCCCAGGGGTGGGGACTCAGCCCCCTCCCTGGGCAGCCTGTGCCACAGCCCCACAACTCTGCCAGGGAAGAACTTTGCCCTCCCAGCTGAGCTGACCCTGCCCTGGGGCAGCTTGAGCCCATTGCCCCTTGTCCCATCTCCTGGCCCCTGGCTGAAGAGACCATCACCCACCTCTCTGCACCCTCCTGGCAGGGCAGGGGAGGTGGGGAGAAGGTCTCCCCTCAGCCTCCTCTTCTCCAGGCTCAACACCCCCAGCTCCCCCAGCTGCTCCTCAGAGGATTTGCCCTCCAGCCCCTTCCCCAGCCTGGTTGCCCTTCTCTGGACTCGCTCCAGGACCTCAATGTCCTTCTGATGGTGAGGAGCCCAGGTGTCCCGACAGAAGCTGCTGCCTCTAACTTACCCGACAGTTCGGGCTTTCCAGCTCCCTAATCCCCCTCTGCAAGGGGGGTCTTGGCACCAAACGTTTTGGTGGAACAGCAGTAAGGAAGAGAAAGCATCAGGAACACATTGTCCCTGGATCAGCACTGCCAGCCTGCAGCCTGGGAATGGGGTACAGTTTGGCATAAAACCCCCAAAACCAGGATTGCTCCATGATTTTGGTATAATTGAGAGTCATTTGAACAGTTATTGCAAGTCAAATGGTTACCATGAGAGCTGTGCAGCCCCACAGCTTGTTTCTAGGTCTGCAATATAAAACACAGACACATTTAAGTCTATCAAACCAGGCAGGCTTGTGTGTTTGTTGTTTATGTTCGGGGTTTACACTTTTCCTGGGGATGACAGCACTGCCTCTACGAGAGGCTGTACCATCTGCTTTGCCTTCCCAGACTCCTTCCTCAGGGCATCGCTCCTGATCTTCTAACCACCTTCACAATGGTGTCTGTTTCCAAAATACGGTATTTCAGGACATTTGGGCAGCTTCTGTTTGTTACAAAGACCCTCTCACAATCACTAACACCCCGTTTCTCACCAGCCAGGTTTTTAACACCATTAGCCATGAAAAATGTTGTTCCTTGCGTGCTCAGCTCCATCCAGACAGGGCTGCTGCTCACTGCTATCTTGTTTTGTGCACCTGCTTCCCATTATCAGAACAGCTTGCTGCTTTTTCTAAATAATCTTTCATGTGGAAAGGTCTGTGCTTGAAACCATCAGCACTTAATGAAACAGGATTGGACACACCGTGGGCACGCCAGAGCCCAGCACACCGACAGCTGATACAGATGCTCTAGAACCTGTACAACCACAGAACCTCACACTGGTTTGGGTGGGGAGTGACCTCAAACCCCCCAGCGCCCCCCAGCCATGGGAAGGGACACCCCCACCCCAGCCCAGGGTGCCCCAAGCCCCATCCAACCCGGCCTTGAACCCTGCCAGGGATCCAGGGGCAGCCCCAGCTTCTCTGGGCACCCTGTGCCAGGGCCTCCCACCTCTCCAGGAAGGATTTCTGCCTCCCAGCCCCTCTCCATCCCCCTCCTGCTGAGGGTCATTCCCCTGGGCCTGGCCCTCCTTGTCCTGAGGCTCCATGATGCTGACTGCTCTCAGCACCACAGCTATCCCCACAGTTCCTTCCCTTCCTGACCTTCTCCCACCAAGGGGGAGATCTTCTTGCTCCCAGGGGCCACTCAAAGGTGTTCCAGTCCCTCTGCCAGGTTTTTCCTTCACGTAGCTCCTAACTTCTTTCACCTCCAGAGCTGAAACAGCCGTGGCTCCTGACACATGGCCACCCATCTCCTTAGGGCCCCTCCAGCCCGTGTGTCACAGCTGCCTGGCAGGGAACACCCCGCAGCACTTACTGAAGTGTTTGTAATGTAACCTGTCATCTGCTGCTAAACATGTTATTAAGCCCCCGCGCGCATCACGGAGCAAAAACACATCTTTGCCTGACTTGGTTATCTCTGAATGTAGAAGGTGACTCTTCCAAGCTCTTGTTTAACGGGCACAACAGAGGCAGAGTGACCAGAACCCCCTGCCACGGCCCGAAAACCACCTGCCACCATGAAGGATGAGGCTGGGAATCACCTTCTGCCTTCCTGAATCACATCCCTGGCTCCCAACACCCAGAGCCCAAGGGAATGCTGCGAGCTGCCCGTGCTCCCTTTGCACCCTGGGTCCATCCTCAGCACAGCCCAAAGATGAAAAGGAACACACACTGCTTGCACCCTGACAGCTCTCCAGTGCAGCTTGGCAGCAGTACCTCAGAGAGGCTCATGCTTTGCACAGCAGCACCCAGCAGCTCAGCTCCCAGCTCAGCACGGGCCCTGCTGGGCTCTAGGGGATGCTGCAAAGTGTTCCTTGATGTTTTTAAAGCCCTGTTCCAGAACCTGGCTGCACTGGGTTACCTCCTCATTCAGTGTCTGCAGCCTGAAGCTCTCAGCATCTTGCACATCAGGCCCTTGAGCTGTCACTTCTCCCCACAGCCATTCGCTCACTGGGACTGGTGGCAGCCACCAACCAGCCTGTGGAGCTGCCCAAGGACACGCTGCACCACGCCAGAGCCTGCAGCCTCAGGCCTGCCAGAGCAGCCAACAGGAGAGGGCCAGAAAAGTACAGGAGGGAGGTAAAAATGAGTTTGAATTTGCTTTCAGCACACAGGGCTCCAAAAATTCTAATCCTTTTCATGTTTGCTGCAGATAAGTAGCTTGGCATTACCCTGTACCAAGCTAACATCATGGGGTCGTTTAAGTCCCCCAAAGAAGCAGCCCTGAATTCTAGAAACCAGTTGTTGTTTTTCCCCATGTACATCCTGGGCTATTTCATCATCTTACCACAGTTCACTGCTGCTAATCTCTGGAAAACACAAGGCACAGTCCAATTCATCAGGCTCCTTCCTTATTCTCACTTCCAGCGCTCATAAATGCAGCCGGGTGTGAGCTCCATCGCTCAGCACTGGCACCAGCGCCACTTCCCAAGGGCTCTTCCCTCCTGAAGACATCCTAGCTGGCAACCAGCTGAGTAGCTGCTTTCCTTCTGCACCAGCTGAGGTTTTAATGGGGTGTCACCCCCCCCCCCCAGCAGCACTTCCACAGCCCTTCTCACCTCGTGGGTGATTCTGCCCAGCACCCTCCTCCGGCTCGCAGCTCATCAGGGCCAAACCTGCTCAGACAGAGGGGCTCTGCCTGTGCTGAAGGACCCAGCTGGGTCCTGTCAGAAGGCCAGTTGCCATCTTTTCCCTCAGGAAGGGTGCTGGGTGTGCTGTCACACACCTGTGGGTGGTACAGGCGGCATGGGGACAGCACAGTGCTCCTCAGCACTCCCTGGACTTTGGCATCACCTGCTCTGCGGAGCGGTGCCGTTCTGCAGCACAGATGTTTACATTCAAGCTATGGGACAGTGTTTATCCCAGGCTGGCCTGGCTGCTGTGCTCTGTTCAGTGTCAGTTTGGCTTTTACAGCTCCATCTGAGCACTGTAATGTTCTACAGACTCTTTCCCCATACACAAGACACGGATGTTGCCTCTCACGGAGGAGGCTGCTGCGGTGGCCCTGGCTCGTGGGATGGGGACCCTGGTGCCTGGCTGCCCCTGAGCCTGGTGCCTTCTGGTGGGGCTCCAGGCCACCCCACACAGTGTTTCTGCCTACAGACTGGCTCTGCTCCCTCCCCAGATCCAGCCTGGGGTGGGTAGTTCCACCCAGCAAGTGGGTACCCGGGGTCCAGCCTCACCTTTACCCACCAGGATATTGCTGGCATCGAAAGGGGAATTCCAACCATATATACTGCATCTTTCACCAGCCCATCTTCAAGCATCTCATGTACCAACTGAGAGCAACCTGCACTTAACACTCTTCCCAAAGCACATAGTGCAGTGAGGGCAAATCCAAGACAGGTCTAGGGAGTCCTGTACAGCCAACCACCTCTGCTCCCAGTCTGCAGGAAAGCGTTCCTGGAGCTGCATGGAACCAGAGCATCAGGAGGCTGCTAGCCAGGGTCATGGCTTATTTCATCCTGACCTTAAATAAAAAGAGAGGATCTCCTGATACAGCTCCAAGAGGCACTTTTGCCTTTTCAAACAAGGCAGCGAGCTCACAGCGAGCGGCTTCGCTCTGCCCTGACTCCAGCCAGCTGCCACAGGCAGCAACAAAGGCCATGGGCTACACATCAAATGGCTGTTCTGCTCTGCTGTCAAACAGACTGGAGACAGGAATAAACCCACAATAGGTTTTAACAAGTTACAGAGACCACAGAGTTTTCCATTTTACCTGAACTGGGGCTGAACTGGGAGGACAGACACTCTCTGAGCCAGAGGATTGCCAGAGTCTCTGCACTCGTGTTTTAAACTACCCCCAGCCCAGCTGGAACACCCAAAGTCACAGACTCACAGAGCTGTAGGGGTTGGAAGGGACCTCCAGAGCTCATCAAGTCCAACCCCCTGCCAGAGCAGGGTCCCTAGGACAGGGCACACAGGTCGGTGTCCAGACGGGGCTGGAATCTCTCCAGAGGAAACTCCACACCCCCTGGGCAGCCTGTCCCAGGGCTCCCTCACCCTCACTGGGAAGAAGTTCTTCCCATGGAAAGCTGCTGCACTGAGGAACACACCAAGCCTCTCCACCTGACTCAGGAAAGAATAGTCTGACCTGGTTTTTGGATTTATCTCCATAATTGGTATCTGTGTTCCCTGCCAGCAAAAGACAATGAAATGCCCTGAGATGGGATTCAGATGATTAAATCCTTTGGAGACTGGGCCCCCCCCCCAGAATAATTAATCCAGTTGGGTACACAGCAGTAGCAGGATTGCTTCCCATCTTTCAAATGTCTGCACTCTTGTATCAGTAGGAAAAGACACTGTACATAGCAAAAGGCAAAGGAGACTGATGTGATTCCAAGGGCAATCCTTTTGATCGCTCCTATTGATGGGTTCAGGCCCCACAGAACCTCAAAGCAAAAGGAGCCTCATCCGAATCATGAAGCATCTGCCAACTGGTACATTGTGAGGACAAAGGATGGGAAAACCTGGCCCTTTAGCAGAAAATTGCATGTCCACCCCTGTCCAGGTGGTTTGGCACCGAATGGATGGTTGGAAATGGCATCTTTTCCAGGGTACCACCCAAACAGACACCACCGATACCCCGTGGTTAACGCAGCGTCCACCCAGGATCTGCTCTGACTCCATCCTGGGAATCGCTGTGTTTGTGCCATCGCTGCAGCTAAGCACAGGCAGGGATGAGCTCACAGCTCATGGGTGTGAGGTGAGACTGCAGCTCCTTACTCACCCTGGTCAGTCACAGCTGCAGCCATCCCAGAATCTCCAGGTTGGAAAAGCCCTTTAAGCCCATCGAGTCCAACCGTCCCTGTCCTGTGCTGACCCAGATCCCTGAGCACCTCATCTCCCCTCTGTTAAACACCCCCAGGGGTGGGGACTCAGCCCCCTCCCTGGGCAGCCTGTGCCACAGCCCCACAACTCTGCCAGGGAAGAACTTTCCCCTCCCAGCTGAGCTGACCCTGCCCTGGGGCAGCTTGAGCCCATTGCCCCTTGTCCCATCTCCTGTCCCCTGGCTGCAGAGACCATCGCCCACCTCTCTGCACCCTCCTGGCAGGGCAGGGCAGGTGGCGAGAAGGTCTCCCCTCAGCCTCCTCTTCTCCAGGCTGAACACCCCCAGCTCCCTCAGCTGCTCCTCAGAGGATTTGCCCTCCAGCCCCTTCCCCAGCCTGGTTGCCCTTCTCTGGACTCGCTCAGCTGTCACTGTGCTTCTCACTGCTCATCTGTTTCCCATTAACATATCAGGGTCCCACTGTAACTCCCTCACCCTGGTGAAAGGCCACTGCAGGAGGATGCTCTCTTCTGTACATGTACCAGGAGCCAAGGCCAGCAGAGACCACCAGATCTTTAAAGGACGTTGCTGGCACAAGAACCAGTGAGGACAGAATGGCCAGGAATTAATTGAGGCTGGAAATCAGAGGAAAATGCTGTTGCCTTGAGAGCAAACAGATCACTGAACAGCTTTCCTGTAGGAGTGATGGGGGTAAACACCAACTTGATGTTATTACTGGTGGGATTTATAGCATAATTGACTACAACACTGAGGGATGGAGCCTGGCAGCGCTGGAGCCTCATCCCACAGCTGCCACTTGGGCTTTGCCCCTACAGACACGGGACAGAACCCCCATCCCTGCTCACTCAGAGGGAGCTGGTTCCTGTGGTGCCCACGGTTCCCACTGGTGCCTGTGACTCACCCTGGATGAGCCACATCCCCCTGAACACCCATCCAGCCTCTGGGAACACGCCTGGTTGGGGGATGGCACATGGATAGACCTGGCAGCAAGGAGCTGCCAGGTTTGGGGTCTCCTTGCCCCTTCACACCCCCCCAGCACTGCAAGGGGAGGCAGAAAGCTGCCTACCAGAGCCCTCCTGTCATGCCCCAAGCCAAAACCTGGCCAGAGAGCAGGCAGGATGGATGGGGAGACACAACCAGGACTCATGCCCCATCCGGTACCACTCGGTACGTGTGCCAAACCACTGGCACAGGCTGCCCAGGGAGGGGGCTGAGTCCCCACCCCTGGGGGTGTTTAACAGAGGGGAGATGAGGTGCTCAGGGATCTGGGTCAGCACAGGACAGGGACGGTTGGACTTGATGATCTGAAAAGGCTTTTCCAACCTGAGGACTCTGTGATCCCAAATGAGACACCCCCAACATCACCTCTGCCCCTGATGCTGCACCCATAGCTCGAGATGACCGCCCTACCTCATCTCATGCACCCACAGAGGCAGCAGACACCCAGCATGCCATCTGATGGCACGACAGCACAGTATTTCCACACATCTGCATTCACACTGAGGCCAGTGAGCTGGGAGGGACAGGAAAGCACAGCCCTGGCAGTGACCCGTGGTGACACACACCCCCTCAGCCCCTCCCCAGCCTGTCTGCAATCAGATGGGGTGGGGGAAAGGGTGAATCTAAACCACAGGTTTTTCTTTTCTGCTATGAAATCACATGCTCTGGGATGGGTTTTGATAATTCTGGACAGCAAAGTGGGTTTAGCAGAAGGAAAACCTTCGGAAACATGGAAAGAAGACAGAAAGTGGTGGGCAGTGAGAACAAAACCACCTGTGGGAAGGACTGAGGGCCAGAAAAGCCAGGCAGAGGGAATGTTTTGCAGCATGTTTCATGTCAAACAGTGAACTCACTCTGCAAAGACAAGGCCCCACATTTCCCAGGTGTGGAGGAGGAGCTCAGGCTCAGCCCTGCCAGCAAAACCTTCAGGAAGGAGGCAAACATCACGACCCATCACACACGATATCCATTAGCTGCTGGGTTTGTTTCCTTTAACCCTTCCAGCATCCTTCTGGAGCTCCTCTCCATCCCAAATGAATCACCTAAACCTCAGTGTGTGCCTGCACAGGCCAACCCCCTCTGCTGCCCAGGTGGGCACAGGCCTCATCCCAGTCCTCCTGCCTTCCCCAAGACACGATGCCCTCCAATCTCTGCTCCTCTCACCAGCTCCCAGCACAGGTTCTCCTGCCTTCCCTGAGACACGATGCCCTCCAATCTCTGCTCCTCTCTCAGCACAGGTTCTCCTGCCTTCCCCAAGACATGACACCCAGCAATCTCTGCTCCTCTCACCAGCTCCCAGCACAGGGCTGAAACTCTCAGCTCCTCACAGTTTCTCAACCATCTCGTGACTCCTCTACAGCACCTTTGTGCTTGCAACAGTCTGCACCTTCTTACAGCCAAACGACTCCTTGCTCAGGCCCTACCATCACCTTGCCACAACACCCTTCAGACGAGCTCCCACCACCCTCCCACGCCGCCTCTGCACCCGTGGCCTCTCACAAACCCCTCCGTGCTGTGGCTTTTCTACAAACCCCTGGGGAAGGCATGCTTTCTCTGATGTGGAAGCAGAGCCTGTGCTGTTGGCACCTAAAATATCACTTAAATAACACTGTTATTTTCTCTAGAACCTGCACATCTTCCCGAGACCTGCTTCAGGGCTCGTTTTGATCTTCCTTAATTAGGGATCCCTTAGAAGCTGTTTCATGTGGAGCATCATCACTTGGAGGAGTCGCTGCTTTGGAGTCCCCACGAATCCTCAAGCTGCACTGCTCTAACGAAACAGAGGTGTGGGAGCAGGGGGCTGAACACCCTGCAGCCCCCAACTCTGAGTAGCTGGAGTTACACCCCCCAGGAAGAGCAAACTGTGTGGTGACACAGCCACACACAGGCAGGGGATGAGGGAGGAGTATTAGCAGGGTACTTGCTACCCTGTGAGTAAGCATCACTGTGTAGGCACGGTGCACAATCACTGCATCCCGTTGCAGAGTAAGGCTTGTGTCGTCACAGGGAAGGCTTCAGTCCTGGGCTAACAGAATTGAGACCTCCTGAGCATCTGCTTGTGTTGATGGAGGTTTGCACTGAGAGGGCAGAGCTCATCAGCCCCCCCAAACGGGCCCGTTTCAGCTGTACAGACTGGGTGGTGCCAAACCTGGAGAGAGCTGCATGGATGTGTTGTTCTGGGGAGGGGGGGAAGGAATGTTTGATTTCCCTCATGAAACACTAGAGACAAACCACCTGAAACAAGTGAGGGGCTGCTGAAAGCCCTGGGAGAGGGGCAGGGTGCAGGGCAGGAGCAGGCAGGGCAGGAGCAGGCAGAGCAGGAGAGCAGGACAGGAGCAGGCAGGAGTAGGCAAGAGGGCAGGCAGGAGCAGGAGCAGGCAGGGCAGGAGCAGGGCAGGAGCAGGCAGGGCAGGAAGGCAGGAGCAGGCAGGGCAGGAGCAGGGCAGGAGCAGGGCAGGAGCAGGCAGGGCAGGAGCAGGGCAGGAGCAGGGCAGGAGCAGGCAGGGCAGGAGCAGGCAGGGCAGGAGCAGGGCAGGAGCAGGGCAGGAGCAGGCAGGGCAGGAGCAGGCAGGGCAGGAGCAGGGCAGGAGCAGGCAGGGCAGGAGCAGGCAGGGCAGGAAGGCAGGAGCAGGCAGGGCAGGAGCAGGGCAGGAGCAGGCAGGGCAGGAAGGCAGGAGCAGGCAGGGCAGGAGCAGGCAGGGCAGGAGCAGGGCAGGAGCAGGCAGGGCAGGAGCAGGCAGGCAGGCAAGACGCTGGGTTGCAGCAGTGGGTCCAGCACTGAGCAAACATCCTGGCACAGGCCAGCACTGCCTGCAAGGGCTGAGCCCAGCACTACATGCTCACTGCTGGTTTTCAGACCAACCATCCCATGAGCAGTAGACACTGAGCATTCTTCCTGTGGCTCAGCACCAGCCAGGGGGTGTTTAACCCCTCATCTGCTTGCTGAAAAGCTGCACACTTGCTCGATCCCTGCCAGATATACCATTTAAATTGGGAAGACGGATTAAAATTAGCCTATTCAAGCTCAGATTAAATCCCAGTAGGAGACTGGAAGGAGATTTAGCAGCAGCATGTCACACCCTCCCTGCCCAGGTCAGGCATCCAACTGCTCCAGCCTGAGCCAGGATGCAGTTTGTGCAACTTTTCCCCTTGCTCTCTGTGCTTTTGCCATCTCTTTCCCCTTCCTCTGTGTAAAAGATCACCTCAGCTCTGAATTTTCAGGTTAGGAACCATTTCTGCAAATGCCTTGATGTACTTGGAACTGGATGATGGCCAAGAAACCAATCAGTCCCTGGGCAAGCAGGACTGTGTGCTCTCTGTCTGCCAGCCACCAGCAGTGTCTGGGAAAGATCAAGATTACAGAGCCAGGGTGGGAGACAAACAACGGGTATTCCCTTTGTAGCACTCAGGCAGAACGAAGTGTGACAGGCTATATTAATAACCTGGCCTCAGCCAGCAGAGCAGCTGACCAAAGAGGACAGAAAATGCCATGCAGATAGCCAGGGCCTGGTGGCAAGTCATGGGAAGAGCCAAGAAGATAGCTGGGTGGCATGAGATGCAAGCAGGGAGCAAAGCATGAAGGTCAAGCCCTTTTGTTCTTCATGGGGTCGGCCCTAAATGGGTTGTGGTTCTTGCTGTCTGCCAGGGTACTGCTGTACTTGGGCACAGGAGACTGATGAGTGTTGTCAACAACACAGAGCAGAGAGGAACATGGCATGTGCCAGGCTGGGAAGGGATGTAGAAGTCACCCTGCTTGAGGGCAAAGATTTACTACTGGTAGGAGCAGATCTTACTCACTATGGACTTACTCACTGTTAGGAAATGTTCTCCTTGAGTTAATCTAACAATGCTCACTCAGAGGGAGCTGATTCCTGGCGCTGCAGGGAGCAGAGGAACAGGAGGGGAATCAGCTTGTTAAAGGGCAGAGACTGGCAGGACAAGGGGGCTGGAGTGAAGCTGGAGGAGGGAAGGGGGAGAGGAGAGATTGGGGGGAAGTTCTTTGCAGAGAGAGTGGTGAGGGGCTGGAAGGGGCTGCCCAGAGAGGGGGTGGGTGCCCCATCCCTGGGGGTGTTCAAGGCCAGGTTGGCTGGGGCCCTGGGCAACCTTGTGTAGCTCCAGGCCTGGAGGTTGGTGGCCCTGCCTGTGGCAGGGGGTTGGAGCTCTGTGACCCTTGGGGTCCCTTCCAACCCAGACCAGCCTGTGACTCTCTGAACACAACCTCTTTGGTGCTAACCAGCCACACATGCCCCGTTCAAATTCCATCTGTGTTTACACTCACCAGCTCTACCAGTCCCAGGCAGCAAAGCCAGAATTAACTCACACCCCTTTAAACTCCCTTGGCTGAGGGGGAAGCCCACTGAGACCATCACCATGGACACACTGGTGCATCTCAGGATCTCATCCTTGCCACGACTCCCCCATGTTCTGGCCTGGTGTGCTCTTACCTGCAACTCTGGTGAGGGCTGGTGGATCCAAGTCCTCTCTGGGAGCAGGAATGAACCCTCCTGGGTGCCACCAAGACACCAAAAATCAGCCTAAATCATAGCAACGACCCGTATGGCTTCTCAAGCAAACCTGGGACGTAGGAAACCCACGTGAGCACACCCGAGTTGCTGACAGCCTTGAGCTTAATGGATGAGTTAATAAACCCTGGTACTTCATCACAGGAGCAACGACCCAGCAGTCTCCTTCCTAAACTCTCACAGCAGCCCCCTAATCAGCTGAAGAGCATCCTCAGCACTTGACCCTCTTGCTGGCACAAAGGCAGCTCAATAGCACCATTCAAGCCTCGAGTAGCCGCACCGGCTGCGCGCCGCCTCCACCAGAGCAGGAGACTCCTGCTCAGCCTAAGGAAGAAAAACCACTCAGCACAAATCAGGGCTCTTTAAAAACCACTGATTAAACAGATATTCATGGGACAGAGCACAAAGGCTTTGATGGAGCCGTCACAGCCTCTTACACAAGTCCTCACTCGTGGCCAGGAGAGCTTTCCCTTCTCTTTTTGGAAGATGTGACATTGCCATGTAGAAGATGTGACATTGCATAAAGACCACGTGACTGGTAACTTCATGATTTAAGCTCAGAGAAGGGAAGAAACCAAGAATTTGGGCTGGAAATCTCAGCTGCTGCTCAGTCTCCAGCTCCGGGCTCGCAGGAGCCGTGCTCCAGCACTGGAGCTTGCTGGCTTGGCCCCAGCTCTGCAGAATTACACCTCTTCAGAAGGAGAGGGGAGAGTTTTAAGGGTTTATTTATGGATGCATGGGACAAGGGAAGGCAAAGCACTATGTGAGTGGGCTGGTTGATGCCCAAAACCTGTATTAAAAAAGCCAGGGATCTCCTGGAGAGAGTCCAGAGGAGGCTGTGGAGATGCTGAAGGGCCTGGAGCATCTCCCCTGTGAGGAAAGGCTGAGTGAGCTGGGGCTGTTCAGCCTGGAGAGAAGAGACTGAGAGGGGATCTGATCAGTGTTTATCAATAGCTGAAGGGTGGGACACAGGGGACATGGGCAGCCTCTGCTCAGTGTCTGTGGGGACAGGACAAGGGGCGATGGGCTCAAGCTGGAGCACAGGGAGTTCCACCCCAATGTGGGGAAGAACTTCTTCCCAGTGAGGGTGAGGGAGCCCTGGGACAGGCTGCCCAGGGGGTGTGGAGTCTCCTTCTCTGGAGAGATTCCAGCCCCATAACCTGTCCTAGGGACCCTGCTTTGGCAGGGGGTTGGACTCCATGGGCTCTGGAGGCCCCTTCCCACCCCTGTGATCTGTGATGCTTAGAAACTCCCTCCCTAACTCCGTGCCTGTCGTGCTAAGGAGTCAGACCCGATCACAGGCAGTGCCTCAGCCTCAGCAATTTTCTCTGGTTCCTCCTGAGGATGGATTTTTAAAATGTCCTTTTATTATTTTTTTGGCCAGAATCCACATCTCAACACACTTCATCTGAAATAAATAGATAATATTGCATCAGGCATCAGCTGACCTCGTTAGCTGGGCCTGCTCCACTGGAGATAAAACTGCTCTTGGAAAGCAGCAGTAAAGCTGGAGTGTCATGGAACAGCTCTCAAACACCCAGTCGTTTTCCTGCAGGGAAGCAAAAGGGGGTCAGCTTGTTCCTCCAGCTCCACTCCAAACAATTTACTGTCTTTAGAGAGGAAAGAAAAACTGTAGGCAGCTCTTTGTGACTTGAGCTGAAGTAGGACATTCAATACATACCCACTTCAAGCTCTACTCACAGATGTCTGCTCCTTCAGCTAATATTTATTCTCCAGACCTTCAAGAAAGCCCTTTTGTGCACTCTGTGTGGCTGGATACAGACACAGCAGCTCCTCTGCTGCTACCTCCCTCCACTAAACCTCTGTTCTCTCAAGTGTTTCCAACTGCAAAGAGATGAGATCAAACTGGAGCCAGGTGGGTGCCCCATCCCTGGGGGTGTTCAAGGCCAGGTTGGATGGGGCCCTGGGCAGCCTTGTGTAGCTCCAGGCCTGGAGGTTGGTGGCCCTGCCTGTGGCAGGGGGTTGGAGCTCTGTGATCCTTGGGGTCCCTCCCAACCCAGACCTGTCTGGGATTCTATGACTCGCTCTCCCCAGCGTCACGGTGTTGAACAACACTGGGAGTGTGGTGTCCTACCAATGTGGTCAAGAGGGACCCAACACCAGGACTTGGCACTCAAAACAGAAGCAAGTATCCTCACTGAGACAGCACTGAGAAGCACAGAGATCTCAAAAGACCTGTGACTTCAGGAGCAGACAATGTGTGATGGAGAAGTTCCTGACCTTGCCTTTCTTCTCTCGGCTGGACACTGGAGCCCTGCAGCCAGCTGGCCCTACTGGAGGTGGAGAGGCACGTACCAGAGCGACTTGGGGACATGGGACAGCCCAGAGCGATGCTCGTGGGACTCATGGGCATCCTCCCTGCCTCGCTGCTTTCAAGAGAGGGACCAGTTTATGCCTGCTGTGAGTGGTGGGCCCCCTTCCTAATGTGTCCAGGTGGTGGTTCTGCACAACCAGGCAGGACACAGGTGCTTCTCTTGGATTCACTGACCCAAGATGCTCTGTTGAGACAGGCTGTGGTCCCCACTTCATGCTCACGCACCCTTGATGTGGACAGCATGAAGAACCAACCACTTCTTCTCTGCTCCTCAGCATTGGAAAGGGTTAAGAAGAAAAATGAGGAGAGCAACAGGCTCTTGATCCCAAAACCAGACTCAGAGCCTGAGTAAGAAAGACACATCGTGAGCATCACCCCAGGAGAAGCAATGGGAGTTTCCAGTGGCTCTGCTGGGCTGAGCTGGCCCACTGCAGGGTGGGGGGCAGGTGACACTGAGCTGCTGGTGACACTGAGCTGCTGGTCCCATGGCTGGGCTCTGTACACTGGGTAAGTCCTTGGAGATGGGACGGCGCCCGAAAGACCAAGAGGTGGGACTGGGGACTCTGAGACTGTTGGCACTGGGACAGGGTGCAGCGCTGCTGTGGGACATTCACCTCACCCAGTAGCTACATCACTCCCAGCTGAGCCACTCCCCTGTCCCACCCAACAGCACAGGAGCAGCTACACAGCAGAGTAAGATTCAGGTCTGGAAGCCTGGGAGAAACTCGTGGGTCCCTGTGTCCAGTCCTCTGCTACCAGAGACTCTACACCAGGCAACCTCCTCCATGAACTGACCAACCCTTCTCCTGAGAAGGTGGTTTCTTCAAATTTCTAGCAGATCCACCTGCCCCCATGGAGATGCCCTGGGGTGCTGCACAGCAGCAGGTACTGCTCCACCATGAGCTCTCACCACCATCACCTCAGCTGGACCACAGATGCTCACCACAGAGACCCAGCACCCACCACAGAGACCCAGCACCCACCTCAAGGCCATACTGGGCTCATGACTTCTGCAGCCAGCCCGTTGGCTCTCCTCCTTCAGCTGTGAGTCCCCAGTGAGGAGCTGAAGCTTTCCTCACCAACCCCCACGTATTGATCCTACATACGAGGCCAGGTCACCCTCCCAGAGCTGTACCACAACAGGCAGCAGATCCATTGATGGAATCACCACCAACACAGCAACCACAACCCTTCAGACCAACCAAGGTGTTATCCCTGAGAAACCCCATCTCCAACTGCTTCCAGCCCACGTGCTGTCCTCACTGTCCCACCAACATCGGTGCTTCTGCCCCACAGCTCATCCCTCATCCACCCTACAGCTCCCTGTGGCACCTCCCCACCTCCAGCTTACATCTCACCACCTCGTTGATGGCCCCATGCTGAATGCTTTAAGACAGAAACCTCCTGCATTTACTTGATCCAGGAAAAAAGAGGTTGTCCAATTAGAACCCCCCCATTAGGACTGGGGATGTTGTACCTGAGACAGACCCTTCCACCACCTCCTTTGCCTGTTTAATCAACCTCTCCTTTGAAATGAACTGCTGAAGCACCTTTAACCATCTATTCCTCTGCTAAAGAAATGAGAGAAATTGAAGAGAAATGTCAAAATACGACATGTCACAAAAATTAACAGAAAATTATATATGATCAGGGTAAAAATAAGAGACTTTGGTAAGATGACAACAAGAAAATGTGATTTAGAGCCTTCCTGCACCTAGGGTGTGGGAACATCTAGGCACAACAATGCTTTGATGGACCAAGACCTTAAGGATGCGACCTTGTGGAACAGGTACAGGCTCCTCCCTGATTCCCAGTGACACAAAACACAACAGGTATTGCACGTGTCTAAAACAGAACTGTGGAAGCAGGGTGCAAGCTGGTGTAAACCAGCAAGACAGATCTGCATTCACACCCTGCTGGAAAGGGGTACACCAGGCTGGCAACGCTCCCAAGAGCTCCCAGCCGGGTCCAAGGGCTGGAGCTGGGGCCAGCAGCATCCCTGAGCTCTCCAGGCCAGGTTCCCACAACTCCCAGGTCATACCAAGGGGCCTCTGAGATAATTTAACACCCACTTTTCCTTTTTTTTGTTGTTGTTTTGGTAGGAAAAGGATCTTGGCAGCAACCTGCCTGTCCCTTCTGCAGAGTCACTGTGCCGCTCTCTCCTGGATAAACAGCTACAGAGCAGCGCCTGGCGATGGAGGCTGCTTATGAAAACAAGAGCCAGGTGGGTGGCAGCAAACGCTCCCTGAGAGCTTTCAGATCTCCTCATCCCTCTCTGGGGAGAGCCCAGCAGTTGGGAGGAGATGAGGACAACTCCTCCAACCGTTCCAGTTTCAGCCCTTCTCCCACCCAACAAACCATGAGCCACGGGCTCTTACGTGGACTTTCCCCTCCTACCCGTTTCCAAGACCAGCTGATTCTGCCCCATTTCTAATCTTACAAACGGGTGAATGATGCTCTGAACAGCTCAGCAGAACAAGGAGGAGTTTGTGTAGCAAACCAGCAAGCCATGTTATTGATAAAGCCAAACAAACCAAACACAAACAAGGTAAGATTTAATCTCTGAGTCCTGCTCACATTAAGCCATTCTGAGGACTTAATTTTAAGGCACAGGAGCGTTCTGAGAATATTTTGTAATTACAAACCAATAAGAAAAAAACTCATCCAGGAGGAATAATTACATAATTTCTAGATGAACTCACAGCACAGAAGAACTGGCAGCTTAGAGGAGCAGTAATAAATAGCTCCTCATATCATTACTGTTGCTGCGGCTGATGACTCACCACTGTTACTGGGATCATATCCCAGAATAGTCATGCTACTCTGTGTACTGCATACAAAATTAGCCATGAGGGACTTACTATTAAATGAGACAGATTTGGGGTTTTAGGATTCATGTGGTCATGCCATAAAAACACAAGCTGTTAAGTGCTGTACTGAGCATGGTGAATCCCTGACACCAGGAGGTACCTGCTCTCCCCCAGGCACAATTCCCAGCTGCACGGGCCTTCAGCAGCCATTCCCTATCAGACCCTTCTGGTTCTGGCAGCTTAAAGACTTAATTGTGTGATTTAGGTGCTGTTGGTGCTTATGTGCAGCACCTATGGGTGCTTGGTTTGCTGCTTTCAGGGGATTCCCAAATCTTCCAGAAGGGTAGAGCGGATCCCCATGGAAGAGGCTGTGGGTGGGATGGGACTGAGAAAGGACCTTCCCCATCCCACTTCACAGTCTTGTTTCCCAACCTGCCCTGTTCTTTCCTCTTCTGGTATGCATGCACATCTCTAAGCATGCCAGTGTCCCTCACCTTCACAGAGCTGGAGAGAGCTTTGGGCCACAAAGGTGATTAAAGGCCTGGAGCATCTCCCCTGTGAGGAAAGGCTGAGTGAGCTGGGGCTGTTCAGCCTGGAGAGAAGAGACTGAGAGGGGATCTGATCAGTGTTTATCAATAGCTGAAGGGTGGGACACAGGGGACATGGGCAGCCTCTGCTCAGTGTCTGTGGGGACAGGACAAGGGGCGATGGGCTCAAGTTGGAGCACAGGGAGTTCCACCCCAATGTGGGGAAGAACTTCTTCCCAGTGAGGGTGAGGGAGCCCTGGGACAGGCTGCCCAGGGGGTGTGGAGTCTCCTTCTCTGGAGAGATTCCAGCTCCAGGACCTGTCCTAGGGACCTTGCTTTGGCAGGGGGTTGGACCCCATGGGCTCTGGAGGCCCCTCCAGCCCCTACAATTCTGTGAATCTGAACATCAGGCACATCCCAAGTTTCCCTTTTGGCTGAACAATCCCCTCACCTCGTGCACTATGACATGATCTAGCAGGTATCACAAGTGAACACACTCTTCTTATTTTCATTCCAGTCTCCAGCAGTGTCCATCACTGAGAGAACAGTAAACCCCCATCGATGTGCTCCCACCTCTAGGTACCTAACTTCTATCTTTATTCCACAAACTGCACCTCCAGGTCTAGCCAGCCACTGATTCCCCAGGCTCCCCTCTTAGGATACGAGCTATTTTTATTGTACATTGGTTTCTTTAGAGATCTCCTACCCTGTGCTCTGAGGAAGCACACAAAAATCACAGAACAACTTGGTCTGAGGAGCTGAGAGATGAAGAAGTGGGTTGAATCAGCGGGCAGCAACACAAAGCGCCCTGTCCACCCGTCTCACTGCTGTCGTGCTGAATCCTCCTCATCTTCTGCTTTAAGCCCTCCACTGCTACTAACTGCTGTGACTTCCTTGGAAATACGTCAGCTGCTGCCCTAGATACCAGCCCTGCGATGCCAAACGGCCTTTTCCAGGCTGTGTGGTGCCTACAGCCTGTTTCTGGGGTTATTCTCAGCATCCCTCACTTCATCCTCATCTCGCCTTTCCAGCCAGCACCACCTCCCCGCTCCCTCTCCCCTCCTCTGCCATTAACATGCAGGAAACCAAGTATTTACTTGTCACTTTTTCAGCCTCTTGACACCAAGAGATTTGCTCCCTTCCCTGCTGATACTCATCCCCCTGGGGAGCTGACTCCAGGCTGGCTGGGGCCGCCTGTCCCTGTGGGATCCTGTGGATGCTCCCTGGACCTCCCACTCACACTGTTAGCAAGCAGCCAGATTTCTGGCCATGTTATAGCTCTCCCCTTGTGAGAGTCAACTTGAACACTCTAAAGTTGTATTTCATGCTCTCCTCAAAGCCAAATATATACTGTCTATCAAAGCCAGCTCCTCTCCTGACTCTCCTGCTTCCACAAACAAACCCACCAATGGCATATGCTGCGCTGTGCTCAGGCTTGTGCTTTTGACAGCAGGCCAACCCACTGGAATCAAAAGAGCTTCTGAGCCAGGCTAGGCCATGCAATATATGAGGCTTCAAATGTTGCAAATCCACTCTCAACAGGCTTTTCACAGGGACAGGTTTTAATCCCAGGGATGCAATTGTGGAGCCTGCTACCTGCTCCCTCCACAAACACTCTGCATTCGCTCCTGCCAGTCTCCTGCCCCAAACCTGGGTCGCTTCAATCATCCAATAAAGCTCCATGTTACCAACCCATCTGTTTCATCTGAAAATGTTTCATAGTGGAATTGGGTCCTTTGGATTAATTCACAGAGTCCCCAGGTTGGAAAAGCCCTTTAAGCCCATCGAGTCCAACCATCCCTGTGCTGACCCAGATCCCTGAGCACCTCATCTCCCCTCTGTTAAACACCCCCAGGGGTGGGGACTCAGCCCCCTCCCTGGGCAGCCTGTGCCACAGCCCCACAACTCTGCCAGGGAAGAACTTTGCCCTCCCAGCTGAGCTGACCCTGCCCTGGGGCAGCTTGAGCCCATTGCCCCTTGTCCCATCTCCTGTCCCCTGGCTGAAGAGACCATAGAATCCCAGCCTGGTCTGGGTTGGAAGGGACCCCAAGGATCACACAGCTCCAACCCCCTGCCACAGGCAGGGCCACCAACCTCAGGCCTGGAGCTACACAAGGCTGCCCAGGGCCCCATCCAACCTGACCATCAGCCGCCTCTCTGCACCCTCCTGTCAGGCCAGTGTAGGGGTGATAAGGCCATTCACAATCCCTGCTGCCCAGGAAAGGTCCAGGTCCACGTGTCCCCCAGCTTTCAGGGACCAGCTCCTACAGAAGACCAAGGCTCATTCAGATACAGGGAGAGGTCCAGCAGCTCCCTGGAAAGCCAAGGGAGAAGCTGGAGGGAATCACCCACACTCACAGCACAAACACAAGGTTCACACTGATCTATAACCCTGGCAAACACAGAAACAACAAAGGAAATACAGGACATCTTCCATCATAACAGAGGAATCCCCCAGGTCTCTGCCAAGTTCCAACATTCCATTAACCACCAGGGAATTCCCTGGTTTAATGTGGTTGTTAAACTTTCTCTGGAGTTCCCACTGACACATGGGAGGCCCAAACACCTCGGAGGGAGCTGCCCAGCAAAACCCACCTGAACCTGGATGCAGCCAAAGCCTGTGTTCAGCAGGATGCTGCTGCCATGCCCAGCTCATCTTTCCCAGAGGGAACGTGCCTGGAAAGTTCCTGCAAACCCTTACTGAGCTGTTTTTAAGAACAAAATTCTGGAAAACACGTCCCACCTGCAGTAACAAATGGTCTGTCAGGAGCTGGGTTTGATTTTTTAAGATTTTTCCTTCTTTTTTCTCTCTTTTTCGGTTGTTTCAGGCTCTTGCTTTAAAGGTTTCATTCTGAACTTGACAAGAGCATCCAGGCAGCGTTACTCAGGGATCAGCCTTTCCCTGAGACAAGCTCCCCAGGCTGACTCACTGCTGGCCTTTGGGAAGCACCTCTTGGCACACACACACACTAACTGGGGCCCTTTTAGCACTCACTGGTCCATTAACTGGTCCCGAAGGTGCCCGGCGCTGGAGCCACAGTGGAATCCAGGCAGCTCCCACCTGCAGCACCCAGGTCAGAGTCAGGCACTGCCTGGAAAACCAAACGAGCTGGGAAACCTCGTTAACAAAGGAGCTGGGCATGTAATTAAGGGCTATGACAGCACATCCACGTGGACTTGCTGCCCACAGGGTCTTGAGCTTGACCCCGGCTCCTTTGGGAATATGGCTGAGAGATGCTCCATGGCACCAGGCTCTGCAGGAGGGGGCTGGGTGTTTCTAGGGAGTCCTGGGGCTTCTTCTGCTCCTGTATCCCAGCAGGCTCAGGAATGCAGATTCCTGTTTCTGAAGCTTTATCAGGCTGCCCAGGGAGGGGCTGAGTCGCCTTCCCTGGATGTGTTCAAAAAAAGGGTGGATGAGGTACTTAGGGATCTGGTTTAGTTTAGGATGAGAATGGTTGGACTTGATGATCTTCAAAGGTCTTTTCCAACCTGGTGATTCTGTGATTTCCTTCATAAGCCTCTTTTGCAGAGGTGAGTAGCTGGGATCAGGACTTCTTTTGGCTACAAACCCAGAGGCACACACGGTGATCTCTGGGCAGAGAGCTGCTGGGGTTTCAAATCTGGATCCTGCAGAAGGAGTTTGGGAAATCTGGGGTTCCTGCTGCCCTGGGGGTTGTCATAGACAAAGAATTCCTGAAGGCAAGTGCATTTTCTTGAAGACACCCCCCATAGGGAAGCGAGGTGGAGGAGTTGCTCTTTATGTGAGAGAGCACCTAGAATGTGTTGAGCTCCACCTGGGGAAGGATGAACCTTCTGTCGAGTGCTTGTGGGTTAAAATCAAGGGGCAAACCGGTATGGGGGACATTGTTGTGGGAGTGTGCTATAGGCCCCCTGATCAAGAGGAGCAGGTAGATAACGCATTCCATAAACAGTTAGAAGTAGCCTCAAGTTCCCGGGCACTGATCCTTATGGGGGACTTCAACTACCCAGATATTTGCTGGGCAAGCAATACGGCCAGTCGTATGCAGTCCAGACAATTTCTGCAGTGTGTTGAAGACAATTTCCTGCTACAGATGGTGCAGGAGCCCACAAGGGGAGGGCGGCTGCTGGACCTTGTTTTCACTAACAAGGATGGACTTGTTAGGGAAGTGAAGGTCGGGGGCAGCTTAGGGCAAAGCGACCATGAAATGGTTCAGTTCATGATCCTGGGTGGAAGAAGCAAGCCAAAAAGTAGGATAGCTCCCCTGAATTTTGGTAGAGCTAACTTTGATCTCCTCCGCCACTTAATGGGGGCTATCCCGTGGGCTACGCTGTTTGAAGGAATGGGAGCCTGCGAGAGCTGGCTAGCATTCAAACAGCACTTCTTCCAAGCACAGGAACGATGCATCCCTTTGAGGAGGAAATGGGGAAAGAGAGGCAGAAGACCTGCATGGATGAACAGGGAGCTATTGAGCAAACTCAAAGAGAAGCAGAAGATCTATGAATCGTGGAAAAAGGGTCTGAGCACCTGGGAAGAATACAGGAATGTGGTCAGGGCCTGTAGGGATGCAACTAGGAAGGCTAAAGCCCTCTTGGAAATTAAGCTGGCAAGGGACATAAAGGATAATAAAAAGGGGTTTTTTAGACACGTGAACAGTAAGAGGATGTCCAGGGATAATGTAGGTCCCTTGCTGAATAAGGAGGGTGTCCTGGTTACGGGGGATGCTGAGAAAGTGGAGATATTGAATGCCGCCTTTGCTTCGGTCTTCACTTCAAAGGCCCCCCGGGACCCACAGACACTGGATGAGAGTAGGACTGATTGGGAAATGAAGAATTTCCCTCTGGTTCAAGTAGGGGAGGTCCAGGAGCGGCTCAAAGGGATTAATGCACACAAATCCATGGGCCCAGATGGGTTACATCCACGTGTGCTGAGGGAGCTGGCGGAGGTGATTGCTGAGCCGCTCTCTATCATCTTCGACAGGTCTTGGAGGACAGGAGAAGTGCCTGAAGACTGGAGGATAGCCAATGTCACTCCAGTCTTTAAAAAGGGCAAGAAGGAGGAACCTAGTAACTATAGGCCAGTCAGCCTCACCTCTGCCCCTGGAAAGGTAATGGAACAGCTTGTTCTGGATGCCATCTCCAAGCAATTGGAAGAGAAGAAGGTCATGAGGAGTAGTCAGCATGGATTCACTAAGGGGAAATCGTGCTCGACCAACCTCATAGCCTTCTACGATCTCATGACAGGCTGGGTAGATGGAGGGAGAGCAGTGGATGTCATCTACCTTGACTTCAGCAAGGCCTTTGATACTGTCTCCCATGACATCCTGATAGCAAAGCTGAGAAAGCATGGGATAGATGAGTGGACAGTGAGGTGGGTTGAGAATTGGCTGTCGGACCGAACCCAGAGGGTTGTGATTCGTGGAGTAGAATCTGACTGGAGGCCTGTTACCAGCGGTGTTCCCCAGGGCTCAGTGTTGGGTCCAGTCCTGTTTAATATCTTCATTGACGATCTTGATGAGGGAATAACATCCACCCTCAGCAAGTACGCCGATGATACAAAGCTGGGAGGAGTGGCTGACACGCAGGAGCACTGCGCTGCCATCCAGAGAGACCTGGACAGGCTGGAGAGCTGGGCAGGGAGAAACCAGATGAAGTTCAACAAAAGCAAGTGTAAAGTCTTGCACCTGGGAAAGAACAACTGTTTGTATCAGTACAGGCTGGGGGATGACCTGCTGGAGAAGAGCTCAGTGGAGAAGGACCTGGGGGTCCTGGTAGATGACAGGTTGGCCATGAGCCAGCAGTGTGCCTCGGTGGCCAAGAGAGCCAATGGGATCCTGGGATGCATCAGGAGGAGTGTAGCCAGCAGGTCAAAGGAGGTGATCCTCCCTCTCTACTCTGCCCTGGTCAGGCCCCACCTGGAGTATTGTGTCCAGTTCTGGGCTCCTTGGTATAAAAAGGACAGGGATCTCCTGGAAAGAGTCCAAAGAAGGGCTACGAGGATGATTAAGGGCCTAGAGCATCTCCCCTATGAGGAAAGGCTGAGTAAGCTGGGACTGTTCAGCCTTGAGAAGAGAAGACTAAGGGGGGACCTAATCAAAGTTTATAATTATCTGAAGCAGGGGATGCAGGGGGAATCGGCCAGCCCCTTTTCAGTGGTCTGTGGGGATAGGACAAGGGGCAATGGCTGCAAGTTGGAGCATAGGAAGTTCCGCACCAACATGCGGAAGAACTTTTTCACAGTGAGGGTGACTGAGCACTGGAATAGGCTGCCCAGGGGGGTGGTGGAGTCTCCTTCACTGGAGATATTCAAGACCCGCCTGGACGCCTATCTGAGCAATATGAGCTAGGGAGCTGCTTTGGCAGGGGGGTTGGACCCGATGATCTCTCGAGGTCCCTTCCAACCCCTACAATTCTGTGATTCTGTGATAGCTGGTGATGTAGAGTTGTGGCATCCTGTGGACAGCTCAGAACTACCAAGGAAATGGTCCCCAATGAATTAACCCTCTTGCTGATGCAATAAATCAAAGAGCTATTCCAGGGGCCATGGGACATTCCCCTCCACCTTCTGCTCCAGTGGCTTCCTCACAGGATAAAGCCAGGTGCATAGGAGCACCCTCACCACGTGGTGCCCAGAGCAGGGCGGACAGACGGATGCTGGGTGCTGCCCTCTGCTCCCCAGGTCTAAAGCTCAGCCTGAGTTTAACCCTGAGAACTAAACCAGGCAAAACCAGGCACTCTGCCCTAGGCAGCCCTGTCACTGCTCACACCCTGCTCAGCACCGGGGAGCACAGATTAGGAATTACAGCCAGGGGGTGTGTTCCTCCTCTAGACAAGATGCCCCAGAAGGACTTTTTAAAGGCAATATGGTGGGATTAAAAACCCTTTCCCCCCACACTGCAAACCCAAACCTATAACCATGACCCAACTCCTGTTTTGACTGGTCCTGTCCTGGAAAACTCTGGATTATGGCAGATTTACGTCAGTGTCCAGCTGCCACAGAGGAGAGCAACCTTGAACCATGTGCTGGTCACCCTCTGGCTCCTTCCTTTGTCATTTTGAGGACAACCACATATAGAAAGACAGACCCCAAAGCTGGTAACACAGGAGACAGACTGATACTGTTCCACATAACATAACAATGCTGACAGCACGGGTATTTTTGACAAGTGCCATAAAATTACATTCTGAAGCACCTGAAGTTGGGTAAAACAAAACCAACTGGTTCCCCTGGAAGAACAGAGCATGTCCATCTGAGCAGAGGTGCTGGCATTTCTCAGCAAGGCAATGTTACAATGAGCTGTGCTTCTTTTCCCCCTGGACTGGGCACTGGGGAGGCTGCACCTCGAGTGCTGGGTCCAGTTCTGGGCTCCTCACCATCAGAAGGACATTGAGGTCCTGGAGCGAGTCCAGAGAAGGGCAGCCAGGCTGGGGAAGGGGCTGGAGGGCAAATCCTCTGAGGAGCAGCTGAGGGAGCTGGGGGTGTTGAGCCTGGAGAAGAGGAGGCTGAGGGGAGACCTTCTCCCCACCTCCCCTGCCCTGCCAGGAGGGTGCAGAGAGGTGGGTGAGGGTCTCCTCAGCCAGGGGACAGGAGATGGGACAAGGGGCAATGGGCTCAAGCTGCCCCAGGGCAGGGTCAGCTCAGCTGGGAGGGCAAAGTTCTTCCCTGGCAGAGTTGTGGGGCTGTGGCACAGGCTGCCCAGGGAGGGGGCTGAGTCCCCACCCCTGGGGGTGTTTAACAGAGGGGAGATGAGGTGCTCAGGGATCTGGTTTAGCACAGGGCAGGGACAGTTGGACTCGATGAGCTTAAAGGGCTTTTCCAGCCTGGGGGTTCTGTGATCTCTGCAGCCCTACCTGGCAGAGCAGGAGCATCACAACCCCACAAATCTACAGCTGCTTTGTGCAGACACCTGGTGAAATGCCGAAGATGCTGCAGGATGGCACAGCTCCTACCGAGTGCTCTGGGGCAGAGGAGGCTGCATGCAGAGGTAAGCAACAGCAGGTCTTCTCCTGCAGCCCCTCCCACCTCCCCTTTCCCTGTGCTTCTACAGCCTGCCTTCAATTTATCAGCCAGGATCCCCCATGGTTATTATAATCTGCAGTCTTATTTAGACAAACACAAACCTAATAAAGGATGTGAACACAGAACAAACCAAGGAAGGTTTATCTGAGAGGAAAGGGAAAAAATCCCCCTCACACCTAGTTTTTAGAGCTGTGAATTAGCTGCTGGTGATGCAGCCCTGTAAATCAGTGTCAGTCAGGTGTGGGAGCTCTCACATCCCCACACACAGCCCACGCCTGGCGCTGGCCTGAGGCCACAGCAGGCAGAGGCTTCTGGGAAGCGTGACCCTGTTCCCACCAAGCCCCCTGGGAACTGCTCTGGAATGCTGCTGCTCTCCTGAAAGCACAGGAAGGTTAAGAGGAAAGATTCTTAAAAAGAGAGAGATTCCCAGTTCCAAACCATCTGCCTGTGACAGCGTGAGGGATCGGTGCCCCTTGGCTTGTCACAGAGTCCCCAGGTTGGAAAAGCCCTTTAAGCCCATCGAGTCCAACCATCCCTGTCCTGTGCTGACCCAGATCCCTGAGCACCTCATCTCCCCTCTGTTAAACACCCCCAAGGGTGGGGACTCAGCCCCCTCCCTGGGCAGCCTGTGCCACAGCCCCACAACTCTGCCAGGGAAGAACTTTGCCCTCCCAGCTGAGCTGACCCTGCCCTGGGGCAGCTTGAGCCCACTGCCCCTTGTCCCATCTCCTGCCCCACAACTCTGCCAGGGAAGGAGTTTTCATGACATCATCTCCATGTGAGATCCCCAGGTGCAGGGAGCTGCTGTGAAACCCCCTGGTGACATCAAGGAGCCAGAGGAACGTGGTGGCACCTCACCCAGCCTGCCTGGCTCTGCTGCTCCTCACACACTGCCAGCTCAGGCAGATGCCATCCATCACACTGCACTGACACTGAGATGCTCCAGCATCTGCAGCACCAAACGCTCCCCATCACTTGGAGAATTTCCTTCTGTTTCCATTCAGGACAATTACCAATGAGAGTGGTATAAAAAATGGGTGGTGAATATCTTAAAGCATCAAAGATCTTCTCTAAATTCTGGAGGGTTTAAGGTTTTTGGAAGAAAAAAAAAAGGAAATTCCAAAGTAAGAGAATTGCTGCTTGGCTTATAAAGGGATTTGATAAGTGTCTGACAGGACATATTCCCCTCTCCCCCCATTACTGCTGCTCTTTTCTGTAGCTCTCAGTATAAATTCTAGAAAGCACCAGGACTGCAAGCCTTTAATAACAGCTTAGCCTATTTTTAGCCTTTTCTTTTAAAGGGAAGCATATGAAAACGTGTGAATCCCATCAATCTAAGTGATGAAAAAGATGACAACAAGCTCAGGAAGAAATCGCCCTGTGATGCTGTGGGACTGGAGGAAGTAGCGCTGCCTGCTCACGTCACAGCCCCCTCAGCTTCCCCAGGGATTGTTCCAGCTCCTCCAGCCCTTCTCACCTGAGGTATCTTGTCTGGCTACATGGGCATGGTACGGCCCAGGATGGCATGGTGCTTGTCTGAAGAGGCAGAAGGCATCTCCTCAGTCAGGGCACGTGATGGGGGCATGCTGGGAGGGGTGGTGGAAACGTGGAGGTGGCCAGGATGAGGTCTCAGGACATGGTCACAATAGGGAAGTGTCGGGGGGGGGTTCATGTGGGAAGAAATAAAATCATCCTAACTCTCTGTAGCTGTGTTAAAAATAACCTCTGGAGTTGATAGGCAGTGCTGATGAGGGAAGTATAAAGACCAGAGCTGTGGAAGCATGCCTGGAAACCTCTGCAGACCTCTGCAAGCCAACAGAGCACCCAACAGCCTCCCCCAGCATGAGGATGGAGCCCACTGCCTCCCCCTCCAGCAGCACACAAGGAGAACCCATGCTCAGGTGAGGAAGCTGGCACATGGCTTCCTGGCCATCCCTGGATGCCACCTGAACTGGTTGGTATCGACTGGAGACCCACCAAAACCAGGCTGGGGAGCAGCATCTACGAAGCAATGGGGGCAGCTCTTCCCCCCAGGCTCACCCCGATCTGTTGGTGGGACCGATGTAGCCAGTGGTGCCTGTGGCAGGGGAAGGACATGGACCTCTGTGTCTCAGACAGGGCAACAGGGAGGAAAAGGCTCAAAACATAACTTATGAGATGTTAAGATACACATGGACTGGGGTAGGAGGAGTTCCCCATCCCAATAGAGTTACACAGAGGCTTTTGCAGGAGATTAAGCTGATCAAGACGAGTGTGATGATGTAACCACGGCAGGAGCAGCCTCAGACACTCAAGTCTCATCTCCCACCTTGCAAGGCCAGCCTGAACATCAACAGCTTGGAAAAACCCAGAGGGAGGAGAAGGGAAAGGTCACTGCACCCCACACACCCCAACCCCCCAGCAGCTCTTCCCAGAGCCAAGGCAAACGCTCAGGGCCCATGAAACCCCCGTGTTTGGTGGTGAAACCCCCCGGCTCAGCCCGGCGCTGCCTCAGCTGCTTGGAATCCCCAGGGTGGAAAAGCCCATCGAGTCCAACCATCCCTGTCCTGTGTTAAACCAGATCCCTGAGCACCTCAGGGATGCTCCTGTCCAGAACCACCGTCAGTGGCCCCACCATGCTTACACATCACCACATCTTGCTGCATTTGGACTGTTAATGTAAAATTATGGAAACCATCTGGAGGGAAAGAGAGACACTTGTGTGGCTGCATTGCCTGTTATGCATGGCTTAAAGATCCCAGAATCCCGGATTTACAGGGTTGGAAAAGACCATCGAGTCCAACTGTTCCCATCCTGTGCTAAACCAGATCCCTGAGCACCTCATCTCCCCGGCTGTTCAACACCCCCAGGGGTGGGGACTCAGCCCCCTCCCTGGGCAGCCTGTGCCACAGCCCCACAACTCTGCCAGGGAAGAACTTTGCCCTCCCAGCTGAGCTGACCCTGCCCTGGGGCAGCTTGAGCCCATTGCCCCTTGTCCCATCTCCTGTCCCCTGGCTGCAGAGACCCTCGCCCACCTCTCTGCACCCTCCTGGCAGGGCAGGGGAGGTGGGGAGAAGGTCTCCCCTCAGCCTCCTCTTCTCCAGGCTCAACACCCCCAGCTCCCTCAGCTGCTCCTCAGAGGATTCACCCTCCAGCCCCTTCCCCAGCCTGGTTGCCCTTCTCTCTGCAGACACGTTTCTGCAGCGTATTCCTCATGCTTCCTCCAGCCCTTTGTGAGCACAGAGGGAAACATTTAGCTTTCTCTTTCTAAAGTGTGCCTGCAGACTCCTGAGGTACGTCTCCCAAGCCCACCCTCAGCACAGACATCGTTTCTCTGGTGGAAATACCACCTGTTTATAGAAGGCTACAGAATGAATTACATGAAGACAACCAGCCTGTTTTAAGCATGTCTGCAGTTACAGCCAAGCCCCAAGGAAGTGAGTTACCCTGAAGGTAGAGCAGGCTTTTGCCCATGATGTTGGGGAGCATTAGGTCCCAGACCACATTCAAAGAGCAGTTTTAAACTCAGAGTCATGATATACAGCACCACAGCATGAAAAGCGCTTCCCACCTCCGACCCAGCACCAACAACTGCAAACATCTCACCTCTAGTTGAGCTGAAAGGGTTAACACTGGGCTGGATGGCTATTTTGGACATCTATGACAAGTAAGTTCCCACTGCAGCATCCCCCAGCGCAGCACAAAGCAGCACTGACCGATGCCTGCATCACCCACGTGTGGATGGGGACCACCAGAACCTCTCTTGAACTTGGAGGAGAGCACGGTGCTCTGGACCTAAAGGCCATCCAAGGCTGGCCTTGGGGTGTGCTTTACACAGCTTCTCTGCAACCCATTCTGTCTGGTTTTAATGCCCCCTTTGCAGTCCCTGACCACCCTTGGTAGATTTAGGTTGGATTTTAGGAAAAAGGGTGGTGGATCCCTGGCCCAGGGTGCCCAGGGAGGTGGTGAAGGCTCCATCCCTGGAGACATCCCAGGTCAGATTAGTATTTGTTAATGTTTATCAATAGCTGAAGGGTGGGACACAGGGGACATGGGCAGCCTCTGCTCAGTGTCTGTGGGGACAGGACAAGGGGCGATGGGCTCAAGCTGGAGCACAGGGAGTTCCCCCCAATGTGGGGAAGAACTTCTTCCCAGTGAGGGTGAGGGAGCCCTGGGACAGGCTGCCCAGGGGGTGTGGAGGCTCCTTCTCTGGAGAGATTCCAGCCCCGTCTGGACACCGACCTGTGTGCCCTGTCCTAGGGACCCTGCTTTGGCAGGGGGTGGGACCCCATGGGCTCTGGAGGCCCTTCCCACCCCAACAATTCCCCTTTCTCCGAATGAGACAGGTACTTCCATGGCACCCTCCACTCCACACAGCCCCCAGCACTGCCTGTACCTAACACACATGGTCTCTCCCCTTCTGTAATTCCAGCAAACCAAGGAATGCTTCCCACCCCTTCCCTCTGATCCAACACCCCCCCACCTTAGCTTAGAGGTTTCTCCTCAAGAGGAACGTGCTAAATCAAGCTGACAACTCCCCCTGGCCAACCACCGAGGGGAAGCCACGCTGATAACTCCAAGATAGGTCTAATATGGGCTCTGCTAACACACAGCAACACCTGCTGCTGCCTCATTCCTCACTTATCTCTGTCCTCCAGGCCTGGCATGTCACTGAGCACTGGCAGCAAAGGCCCTTCGTCCTTCCCCAGCCTGGTCTGCTGGTGCCAGACCCCATCCCCATGGCTGGGTGCCTGCAGGGCTCACACACACAGAGACCCTTTGCAGGGGTCTTTGTGATACTGATTTTGACCCTCCTGGGGGCACTGCTTGCAGAGATCCTGCTTGGATCTTCACCATGCACACCAGGATGCCTGACCCCTCCTCAGCCAGAGGACTGGGCATGGACAGGGAGAGGAAAGCTGAAGGATTTCGGTACAAAGATGATGAATGCTTGGTGAAACTACAGCTGTCCACCTGACACCTCGATTACATGGTCCTTATTCCTCCCCAAGCATCAGATCTGCTTGGGAGTGAACAGATGGGGCAGGGAGAGTGAGCATGTACAGTCACCAGCAGACCCAGGTGAGCAGCACGTGCTGGACCTCTTTGTCCAGGCAGGAACCTGTGCCACCAACACCCTTTCCCCTCCTGAGCACTCAGTGGCCATGTGATGGGGTGAGGTGACATGTGCCACCAGATCTGAGCCATGGAGGTGTTGTGGCAGCACCATTTGACCCACCACGGCTTCCCCAACCTCATCATCCAGCCAGCCCCACAAAGAGCAGATCTTTCCCATCTCAGCTGCCCATCAATTCCTCCACACCTTGGTGATGGCAGGACAGAGGGCCCTGAGGTGGATGCAACACAGTGACAGACACAGAATCACCAGGTTAGAAAAGACCTTTGAAGATCACCAAGTCCAACCATTCTCATCCTAAACTAAACCAGATCCCTGAGCACCTCATCCACCCTTTCTTTGAACACATCCAGGGAAGGTGACTCAGCCCCTCCCTGGGCAGCCTGTTCCAGGCCCTGACAACTCTCTCACAGTAAAAAACCTCTTTCCAATGTTCAATCAAAACCTGCCCTGGGGCAGCTTGAGCCCATTGCCCCTTGTCCCATCTCCTGTCCCCTGGCTGAAGAGACCATCGCCCACCTCTCTGCACCCTCCTGGCAGGGCAGGGGAGGTGGGGAGAAGGTCTCCCCTCAGCCTCCTCTTCTCCAGGCTCAACACCCCCAGCTCCCTCAGCTGCTCCTCAGAGGATTTGCCCTCCAGCCCCTTCCCCAGCCTGGTTGCCCTTCTCTGGACTCGCTCCAGGACCTCCATGTCCTTCTGATGGTGAGGAGCCCAGAACTGGACCCAGCACTCGAGGTGCAGCCTCCCCAGTGCCCAGTCCAGGGGCACAATCCCCTCCCCAGACCTGCTGGCCACACAGTTTTTGACACAAGCCAGGTTGCCATTGGCCTTCTTGGCTGCCTGGGCACACTGCTGGCTCAGACTCAGCCTGCAGCCACCCAAACCAACACTGTTGGGTGTTTCCCTGCAGGAAACCTCACACCAACATGAAGGTTCCTCAGGACTGAGGACACACAGCACCGCGCATGGAGAGCTCAAGCGACCGGTGGGACCCTCCTTCCTTCCCCTCCTTGTTTGTAGGGGCCCCTGTTATTCCTTTCTTGACATTTGCTTTAACCAGAGGCCTTCTGATAAAATAATGATGTGCTTTTCCTTCCCTCTAAATATTTACCTTTCCGCTCCCCTGTCCCTGGAACACCAGGCACGGCTCCTCCTGGGGAGCAGAGTCGGTGCTCTGGAGAAGGAAGGGGGTCTTCACAGCATGGGTTAACCATGCAGAGCCCAGGTGTTTTGATGAATGCACACCAGCCCCGAGCCACAGGCTCACCTCAGAGCCCCATGCAGAAGGAGCCACCATTAAATGGTTATAAGCAATAATAAGATTACACAGAATAAAGCCTGGGTGAGATGGGGATGTGTATGTGTAGAGGGGAGGCTGCAGAACATGCTATTTGAGCAGCCAGGCTATCAAGTCCTCTACATTCCTGCAAGATGCTGTATAGACTGCAAAGAACATCTCTGAGAACATCTGTCTCATGCCATCCCATGACTTCACACCTTAACTCCAGCAGCAGACCTCTCCCCACGCAAAGGAAAGCCATTTGGGTGGGATGATGGAACACAACCCATGGGACGTGCCCCCTGAGGTTCCCCTCACATCTCCCCCTGCCCTTCCCTGGCCACATCAGCACAGAGGCAGCGGCAGCAGCTCTGTCTGGGATGAAAACCTGACAGGAGTTGGTATCAGAGGTGAGAAGGAACAGAGGCACCACCACAGAACCACCCAAGAGCAAAGAGGTTTGAGAGACCCATTCCTTCTTCAAATGAAACTTGATGCTCACACACACAAGAATAAATAGGCATGATATGAAATTATCCACCCTTTACACAGCTCCCCCCCACCCTCCCCAATTACTCTGCACCATGAGGGTGTCTTGTGAGGTCTAAATCTGACCAGGAAAGAGAGAGGAGAAGAAAACCACTCAGCAAGCACCGTGGCAGTTTTACAGGGTGAGGAACATCCTTATCAGTCCTTCTGCCTGGCAGCAGTGTTCCACACAAGTAAACCCATGCTCTGCTGAGCTCCTCTGCCCAAGCAGAGCTGCTCCCACCAGGACAAAGCCAAGGAACACTCACCAAATCCAGGAATGGCGGCGATTAGGGAAAAAATTAACATTTAACATCTTCCCAAGATGATGTTTGTCTTCTCCTTGCCTGAAAATATTCAGCAGGGTCTCTGCTCACTCCAAACCTGGGGCTGGGTGAAGCTGCACCGGTGGCACAGGGATCTTTCCAGGAGTTTTTTGTCCTTTCTGAGAAGTCCCATCAAGTCCCATCGCAGGGTGGATGCAGCTTTATATAGGGATGAGCTGGCAGTCAAGATGTGAGGGTGCACGTGGAGCAGCCTCTGTGGACTCCACTATTGCTTCGTTTAGATCAGAAGAGGGGAGGGGGGGGGAAATAACTAACTAACCTCTTGCTGGCAAAGCCCTGACTGCAGCTTCCTGCTCTCATTTGTATAATCCCTTCCAGGGATCCCGAGACGGGCCGGGGAGGGGGGGAAGCAAACCTTTCCCAGACTGGAAAAACAGCCCCATTGTCCTGTTTATCCTCTCCAGGCTGTATCCCTCCTTCACTCAGCGCTGCCACGGATGAATCAAAGTTTTCTGATGCTGTAGAAACTCCACTGCTGGGTCCCCTCCTGCTTTACACAAGGGATGAGGATCCTGGGGTGAAAGGGGTGCAGGCAGCTACAGGGTGGGGATGACAGCAGGTGTGAGAAGGAGGGAGCAGGTTTCTACAGCAAAAAGCCTGGCTGATCCATCCCAGTAAACTAGAAGAGCCAGGAAAGCTTTCAGAGGGCTGTGAGCTCCCTGCAAGGGGTCGTTCTGCACAGGCACGGGCTCTGCCTTACTCCTGTCACTCAGGGATGGGGCTGTGTCTCTGGATGGGATCCCTGGCTGCCTCTCCAGCCCTCCTCCCTCCCTCTCTCCCTCAGCCTGGCTGGAGAGGTGCTGCTCTGCCTGCAGGAAAATCCTCTGGAGCAGGTATGTCGGTGGCTGTAGGTTCCCCCAGCGCCAGCAGCTTCTCCTGTCTCTGCAGAAAATGGAATTTTACAAGATTTACATCCAAATCCCAGCGCTGAACATCAAACCCAGCACAGCTCCCTGGTGCAGCGAGACGGCAGCGGGGTGGCTGGTGGGAAGACAGCTGCCACGGAGCAGTGTGGGGAGCAGCTCCCAAAATAGGGGCTCCCTGCAGCAGCACAACCCCAGGGCTGGGCTGGCAGCCCCCCGACACGCACCCACCCTGGGGATGCTGCTGGTGCTGGGTGAGGCTGCACCTCTGCTGGAGTCGGTGCTGGGGATGCAGAGCTGGGGAGGGGACCTGGGGGCAAAGGGAGGGCTGGCTCGGTCCAGCAGGATTTAAAGCCCTGGTGATGATTTGGGAATGCTGGAAGGGATCTGTCCATGTGTCCCTGCCCAGGCAGCACCTCTACCCACCCGAATGTGGGGTGAGGAAGGGGGTACACTAAATGATGTAGAGATGGGCTCTGCCCCATCCCTGGAGACATCCCAGGTCAGGGTGGATGGGGCTCTGAGCGCCCTGCTCTAGTGAAGGTGTCCCTGCTCACTGCAGGGGTGGCACTAGATGGCCTCTGAAGGTCCCTGCCAACCTTACAGTCTGTGATGCTGTGATTCATCAGAGCCACAAGTGATGCCAAGTGTTCCCTACCCAGGCATAGGAGGGCACCCAAAGCAGGGACAGAGACAGCCTGGGGCCCTGAGCAGGCATCCCATGCCACAGCTCAAGGAGCCTCATCCCTCCACCAAGACCTGAAACCTGCCAGACCACCCTGCCCACACGTTCCAAGCCCAAGCTGGACAGGGGAACAAAGCATTTTATTAATTAGGGTCTCAAATCCCATTTCAAAACCCAGAGGAAGGGGCAGGTGGGAAACACCACGACAGAGTCCCTGAAGGGAGCAGAGGAACAGGAGAGGAATCAGCTTGTTCAAGGGCAGAGACTGGCAGGACAAGGGGGATGGAGTGAAGCTGGAGGAGGGAAGGGGGAGAGGAGAGATTAGGGGGAAGTTCTGTGCAGAGAGAGTGGTGAGGGGCTGGAAGGGGCTGCCCAGAGAGGGGGTGGGTGCCCCATCCCTGGGGGTGTTCAAGGCCAGGTTGGATGGGGCCCTGGGCAACCTTGTGTAGCTCCAGGCCTGGAGGTTGGTGGCCCTGCCTGTGGCAGGGGGTTGGAGCTCTGTGATCCTTGGGGTCCCTTCCAACCCAGACCAGTCTATGGTTCTATGATTCCTCCTGCCCTATGTGGTTCTGCCCTTCCCATTCTCCCCCAGCTCTCATGAAAACATCACCTGGTGTGAAACAACCAAACCCTCCATCATCACCCCCCTGCCACACCCACCGTGGCCCTCTCAAGTCCATCACGTTGCCCTTCAACATCATTCTTGGTGAAAAGGGCAAAACTTAATTCCCTGCTGAGTTGGTGAACAGACATTTTCCTGCACCAACAGCTTCTCTTCTATCCTACTGCACAGAGATTCTGCATTTTGCCTCCCTCTCCCATTTGTGTGGCACCTCCCTGCTCCCTCCAAACCTTCATCCAGCATCCTGAACTTGATGTGGGTAATTGCAGGGAACGTGGCAGTAATCAAATGGTGGCTGGGTGGGAAGGATAATAAGTCATTCTCCTGGGTTTTTTGTCTCCTGTAGCTTCTCAGACAGTTGAATAATTATCCTCCACTAAAGACCCAGATGAAAGACTAGCAATTGCAGTATCAACACGACAGAAATGAGGATCACGCTCAGGGCTACGATCAGAACCCACTTCTACCTCACCCCTGGGCCTGAGCACCCTGCCTCCTGATCCTGCATGCTTCCAAAAAGCCACCAAACTCTTTGTTTTGATCACAGAATCACAGGGGTGGGAGGGACCTCCAGAGCCCATGGGGTCCAACCCCCTGCCAAAGCAGGGTCCCTAGGACAGGGCACACAGGTCGGTGTCCAGACAGGGCTGGAATCTCTCCAGAGAAGGAGACTCCACACCCCCTGGGCAGCCTGTCCCAGGGCTCCCTCACCCTCACTGGGAAGAAGTTCTTCCCCACATTGGGGGGGAACTCCCTGTGCTCCAACTTGAGCCCATCGCCCCTTGTCCTGTCCCCACAGACACTGAGCAGAGGCTGCCCATGTCCCCTGTGTCCCACCCTTCAGCTATTGATAAACACTGATCACATCCCCTCTCAGTCTCTTCTCTCCAGGCTGAACAGCCCCAGCTCACTCAGCCTTTCCTCACAGGGGAGATGCTCCAGGCCCTTCAGCATCTCCTCAGCCTCCTCTGGACTCTCTCCAGGAGATCCCTGGCTGTTTGATCCCAGGGAGCCCAGCACTGGACACAACACTCCAGGTGGGGCCTGAGCAGGGCAGAGCAGAGGGGGAGGATCCCCTCCTGTGACCTGCTGGCCACACTCCTCTTGATGCACAAATCTTTATCCACTGGGTGCCACATTTACATACTTAACTTCTTTATTAATTAGAAGTTAAATGGCTCTACAAGCCCTCCTAACAACGAGTCCTGGTCCCATCAGTCCATCCTGGCAGCCCCAATACTGACACAACACCAGGGAAACATCAAATATTTAGGGAAAAATCACTCAAGCTCTTCAAACCCATTTGCATGGAACATTTTTCCATGTTTTCCAGAGAAGTGACACAGAGCAGCTCTCATGCTGTTCCCATCATCCTGCTGCCTTGAAACACTCCAGGCTTCAGTGCCTGGATCCCCTTGATCAACAGCAGGTTGCTGTGGAGGCTCAGGAGTGTTCCCTGTCCTCAAATGGCACAGCCACAGCAGCCTGAACAGAATCAGCTGGTGTCCAGAGGGAAAAGACCTGGGCTGTTGGTTGGCTCTCTCCTGAACATGAGCCAGCAGCGTGCCTGGGTGGCCAAAAGCCCAGTGGCATCGTGGCTGGTGTCAGCATGGCCAGCAGGAGCAGGGAGGTGACCATCCCCCTGTGCTCAGCCCTGGTGAGACCCCACCTCGAGTGCTGGGTTCAGGGTTGGGCCCCTCACTAGGAGAAAGACACCAAGGTTCTGGAGTGTGTCCAGAGAGGGACAACCAGGCTGGGGAGGGGGCTGGGACACAAGGCTGATGTGGAGCAGCTGAGGGAGCTGGGACTGTTCAGTCTGGAGAAGAGGAGGCTCAGGGAGACCTTACTGAGAGACCTCACTGCTCCCTCCAGCTCCCTGAAAGGAGGCTGTGGTGAGCTGGGCTCAGCCTCTTCTCACAGATAAGTAGCAACAGGACGAGAGGGAATGGCTGTGAGCTGTGCCAGGGGAGGCTCAGGTTAGAAATGAGGAGACATTTCTTCTCTGGAAGAGTAGTTGGGCATCAGAAGGGGCTGCCCAGGGAGGTGGGGGAGTCACCATCCCTCAGGGTGCTCAAGGAAAGGTTGGATGAGGGACTCAGGGACGTGGGTTAGTGAGAGATAGAGGTGGTAGGGGGATGGTTGGGCAAGGTGATCTTGGAGGTCTTTGCCAACCTTAACAAACCTACCATTCTACTCTGACTCTATCACTTTGGGTATCTTGAGACAAAGCACCTTTGTAAAAATACACACGTTTGATGAGGTCTCCAAAGGCCACCGACTTACACAGGAGCAGGTTGGGGTTTTCACCCCAGATAAACACTAAACAAACACTCAACAACTCAGGGGACTGTTATGTCATCCTCATAGTCATTAACAGTGGAATACTCAGGGCAATGCACAAACATCCCTGGGCAAACCACCACCTCCCACTCTCAAAACCCACGTAACCCCCTCAGAACCCAACTTCTGCCCTAACACTGCACCCCAACCTGTTATCAGCTGCTCTGTGGGGCTGTATCGACCCCATCAGTTGGGATAGGGAAGGTCTGGGGGGGTTGTGTCACATGCTGCTGCCACAGGCTGCTCAGCAGAGCACAAAGCCCTTGGCTGAGCTGGACAGGACACGATTGCCCGTGCACCAAACCAACTGCTCAGCCAGGCAGACGCTGCTCCATTCCTTCCTCCTCTCTGGCCAGGCTGATTCACAGTGATGAAACACCCATTTGCAATTCTAATCTCAGTTCCTTCCTGCCCAAGGACTGACCAAGAAGCTGCAGGAACATCTCTTTACCAATCCCTACACTAAATACCAGCATCCTCCCCAGAACCCTGAAACCCTGAGGGCTTATTTCATACATACCCATTCAAAAGAATTAGCTTGTCAAACAGAATTTTAAGCTGAAAATCTATGTTTTTCTCCAACTTCACATATCTGTTCACCAAATAATAAGCTCTACCTGCTGCAAGCTGACCTGCAACCCCCAGGTAATGGGGTGTGCAGGGAAATGACTGGCCCCAAAACCTGGATCTCTCACAGATTCATCTGCAGGACACATAAGCCAAGGGCCTTGCAGGGATTTGGGTCTAAGCTGAGAAGGGTTGGGCTGCAGGGAGCAGCAAGTGTCACTACAGGTGTGGGGTGTGCATTAGGGACAGGCTCCCAGATATCTCCTGCCAGTGAGGATGACTGTTTGATTGCCAACCCTGCTAGTAGGGCTGGTTGTTCCCCTGCAACGGGTGTTGATCATGAATGATGGGTGCCCTCACAGCACCCTGCACTCATGTTGGACTCACCCTGCAGAGCTCTGGATAAATGAAGCTGGGAGGTGGCACCAGCACCTCGTGTTTTCAAAAAGCAGTGTTACTAGAAGGTATCTGGCAGTTACTGAAGTGAAGCCACCAAGACACCTCAAGAATCTCTCCTCCACAAAGGCAAAACCAAAGTGCCCCCCAGGATGATTCACTGGAGCCAGGCTCTGCTCAGGGATGGCAGCGACAGGACAAGGGGCAGCAGGTGCAGCTGGAGCAGAGGAGGTGCCATGGGCATGTCAAGAGGAACTTTGTCACTGTGAGGGTGACAGAGCCCTGGGACAGGCTGCCCAGAGAGGCTGGGGAGTCTCCTTCTCTGGAGACATCCAAACCCTCCTGGATGTGTTCCTGTGGGGTTTAGTCTGGGTGATGCTGCTCTGGCAGGGGTGGGACTGGATGAGCTTTCAAGGTCCCTTCCAACTCCCAACGCTCTGTAAGTCTGTGATCTCTTCAAAACAGACAAATAACCTCCATCCTTCTCACCAACACCTTCCTTCCCCTCTCCCCTTCAATAAACCCATATTTTCAAACATGGAACATTCCAGCCAAGCAACCTGACATGGAAGAGGAGGCATTTCAAAGCAAAACACTCACACAAAGGCAGCAAAATCCAAGCAACAGTGTTTGCATTTCAGAACAGGGCACAGCCTTTTCCTAGGAGCAGCCCCCAGACCCCTCTGCCTGCTGCTAGCCACCACACAGGGCAAAGCATGTGTGGGCACAGGGTGACACGTGGAGCATCACCCCCCCATGACTCCCATCCAAGCAACAGCAATATTGCTGCTGTCAGGCCAGTGAGTGCATCTGGGATAACCTCAGGTGGAGCCCTGTGCTCCCCAATTCATCTCAGAGACTGGTCCCTCACTCTGCCTCACCTTCCCAGCAGGTTTAAGGTGCTACATGAGGTAGACAGCAAAGAGGAAGACATCAGAGCAGGTGAGGCAGTGGATGATGCATGGAGCTGCTCTGGGCAAGGGGAAGGGAGTGGGAAAGTGCCTGCAGGAGAAACTGGGAAAACTAAAAACCCAGAAAACCCAATAAATCATCTCACTGACCCTCAAACCACCCTGCAACTTCCCAGTGAGGGTTTCTGAAGAGCTTCCAACAGCAAATCCCAGAATGAACCAACAACAGCAGCTGGGTTGTGGGTACCGAGCGCCACGTTCTTCACAACCAGCTCCAAGGGGTCTCAGTACCAATTTCACTTGCAATTAATTAGTGGGAGAGTTTTTAGCTTTCACAAACCAGTTTGTGGAAGAGAAGCTGCAGGAGATGTGAGCTCCCACTGCAGCACGTGAGGAGACTAAACCAAACCTGAGCATCGTTTAGCTGATGGGATGGAAACCACCACAGATTTTTCAAAACAAGCTTTATGCCAATGATTAAATTTATTTGCTCCCTTCTGCTTTGGAGATGTGGTTGCTGCCTCACCTTGGTAAGAGAAGAAACACCAACAGCTGCTTTCTGGGTGAAATTAAAGGAAGTAACAGAGAAAAGGTGCTGTAAATCCCTCCCCTACCAGGGTATCATCGCTCCTAAGCAGACTAATAATTAGAGATGAGGCACCTCAGAGTAGTTAGGCAGTATGTATCAAGCATTGGGAGGCTTCCCAAGCTTCCAAGCCGTGACTCCAGCTCCCCCCTCCATGGTTGGAGCCATCTGGAAAAGCAGATGCCGATCGAACGCCCGATGCTGGGATGCTCCTCCAGCTTCCCACACCCAGCTGCAGGCCAGGAGGAAAATCGGAGCCCCACACCATGCTGGGTGGCTTCTGGATGAGTAATAAACCCCACCAGCACAGCCCTGAGGGGTTCTGACGTGGCCCTGGTGTTTTCAGGCTCCAGCATCTAAAGCTGGACCCCCAATTTTTAGGTAATGATTCAGTGAGATGTAATGATGCTGAACAGATTGATGTTGATGTAACTTAATAGACAATTCATATAACTTTAATTTTTGTATTTGATGAATAGATTTGTTGTGGATTTTAGCAGAATATGGCTGTCACCATGTGGGCTGTTTGTGAGGGCAACTACAAAACTGAGCCAGAACAGGGCAACAGCCTCAAAGCTACAGAAAGGGAAGATGGGGAGGCATAAATGGGACCAACGACCAATGAAGAGACAGAGTGTATCTTGTTTGCAGCTAAAGGGGTTCCTAACTAGTTTTTGTAGGAATGTGTTTTGGAAACTATGGAGAAAACCATAAAGAGCATGAGCTGAGGGAGAGGAAGATGCCCAGCCTTCATCCCTGAAGACCACCAGAAGACCCCCTGAGTGTCCCTGAGCACGCTCTAGCTGGGAGGAGTTAATGGAAATGACTTCCTGGGAATAGTTTGCATAACCCTGCCTTTTCTTACAAATTCTAATGAATAGGTAGAGTTAATCTCTATAAACAGGAGAAATTTGGCTTCACTCAGGGCACACAGCGGGAGGAGCGACCGCTCCCCTGTGTGCCCAGCGCTGCAATGAAGGATCCCTGCTTCACAGGCACCAAGGCTGGGGAGTTGTGATTCCAGCTTTCCAAGGCATCACTTCAGCTGAACACTCTGTGTTTCTTCTCTTTGTCTAAGAGCCTGGTAGTTGCCTTTCAGTCTCTATGCCAGGGTTCATAAAATCAGTGACCCTGAATTATTCATCAGATATTTAACCAAATGCTCTCCCAAAACTCCCAGTTGCTGTAATCCTAACCAAAATACATTATATATTCTCTATATATCACTAAATACCCTTTTTTTTTTTCCCCAAAAAAAGATCCCTGAAGGCATCACTAGTTGATACCTGAAGCACTAGCAGGTTGGGCACCCAGATGGGCCCCTCTCTGCTTGGCTTGGTAAGGAACAGGGCTCCCTCAGCGTGCCCCTACATAAAGCGCTGGATTTCTAGACATGGTAAAGCACGAGCACCAGGGTGGCAGGCATGAAGGTGCTCAGCAGCCACGAGCTTTGCTGCTTCTATAATACCTCAGCCCTGATTTCTATGGGAAGAAAATAATTGCCTCTTTAACATAGGTCACAATATTGTGACTTATAACCCTCAGCACTTCCTCGTTTGCTCTTTGTTCTTGCATGTCTTCACCCCTTGAAGCTGAAGCTTTTGAGAGCATTAGCTTTCACATCTCCTTGAGTGAAGAAGGGGTATTTTTACACCATGGCATTTTGTGTTAAAACAAGCAGATGACAATTTGGGAGCACAGTACTTAAGGAGCTATTTCCTGACAGGAGACAGTTTCCTCCAGCACTCAGATTGCTCCTCTTTCTGCTCTCTCCTCTAATGCCTGCTCCCATCCTGCTCTCAATTTCCTTTGAGTATGAATCCATCTGCATGAAAATATTTTAAACCATTTTCTATTTCATCTCATTTCACGACAGGGAAGAAGCCCCAGAACAGCCAGGAAAATTAAATCCCATTCTATGTAGGTTTTCTTGGTTGCAAGGGAGTATTTTACATCCACCCCTGGCCATGGCCACAGCAATTCCAAGAGAAGCCCTTGAGAAGAGCCTTCCAAACCTTTGCAGAGTTACCACTGGACATGAAATGGCCACCAGTAGCTCCTGAAAGCAAACTGGTCCCAGCACAGCCCATCAGCACCCATCCCCAGGTATCTGCTGTCAGCTGGGAAGAACACAAGTACCACGTGCCTGGTGGGAACCCAGGGCTGCAGTTCAGGCAGGATGGAGAGAGGGCTCTTAGGAGGAACATGGCACTTCACCTGCCTCTAATGAATAGTCCAAGCCCTGCTTTTCCCTCTAGAGAAGAAGGGAATCTCTAGTTCCATGGGCCCCTTTTGAAACATGAAAAGGCTGAGACAACCTAACTGATGTTAAGATACTGTTTAAGACATCCCTGCCCTGGCACACTGCAGCTTCCCTCTCAGAGATGCCTTATACATCTCTAACAAAGCAGTAACTTAGATTGAGAATAGTTATTTTTCATATTGAAATCACCCTCATCCTGCTGCCTGAAGTTCAAATAACATGCAGGTCTCTATGTGCTCACCTGAGCCAGAAGATTCTGGTGTGCTGGAGCTGTGAAAAAGCCAAACACTGCTCATATTTAAATAATCAGAGTCAGTGTGTCCTGGTGGCTACGAGGGGATCCTGGGGGGCATCAAAGGGAGCGTGGCCAGCAGGTTAAAGGAGGGGATCCTCCCCCTCTGCTCTGCCCTGCTCAGGCCCCACCTGGAGTGTTGTGTCCAGTGCTGGGCTCCCTGGGATCAAACAGCCAGGGATCTCCTGGAGAGAGTCCAGAGGAGGCTACAGAGATGCTGAAGGGCCTGGAACATCTCCCCTGTGAGGAAAGGCTGAGGGAGCTGGGGCTGCTCAGCCTGGAGAGAAGAGACTGAGAGGGGATCTGATCAGTGTTTATCAATAGCTGAAGGGTGGGACACAGGGGACATGGGCAGCCTCTGCTCAGTGTCTGTGGGGACAGGACAAGGGGCGATGGGCTCAAGTTGGAGCACAGGAAGTTCTGCAGCAATCACAGAATCACAGGGGTGGGACGGGACCTCCAGAGCCCATGGAGTCCAACCCTCTGCCAAAGCAGGGTCCCTAGGACAGGGCACACAGGTCGGTGTCCAGACAGGGCTGGAATATCTCCAGAGAAGGAGACTCCACACCCCCTGGGCAGCCTGTCCCAGGGTTCCCTCACCCTCACTGGGAAGAAGTTACTCCCCAGATTGGTGCAGAACTCCCTGTGCTCCAACCTGAACAGAATTTAACACAAACACAGAATTTCAGATAGATAAATCCCATTAATCTACCCTGACTGTGCAGTTCAACACTATAGGGAGAAACACACAGTTCCTACAGACACTGGGGGTAAAATGAGGTTCTTCAGTCCCATCCAGTCCAGGGCCTGCTAAGAAGGACAGAACTGTTCTGCAGACATGACTCTGGCAAAGCCTTTCCCACCAGCCCCCATGACTTTTTTCTATGGCCACTCTCATCTTGGCTATCTGGATGACCTATAAGAGATGAAAAAATACTCTTCCCAGAAGAGATTTCATGAAGAAGTTGAAATCCTTCAAGAGCCTTACTCATGCATCTCAGAATAGTCCACGTCACCGCCCGGCGTCGTGAGCGTATATATTTAACTGTTACACCTTATCTCTTACGTTCCCTGCCCTCTAAATGTCACTATCTCAGGAACAGGGAGAAGGCACACGCTGCCTAAATGTCTCCAACTGTGGAGGAAAAACACCCAAACCAAACAACCCCCACACATGAAAAACCTTAACGTTAGCATCTGGACTCTTCCCAATTTGTTTGTCCTCTACTACAATATTAAAACCATTTTTTTAATTGTTCCAATTTCCCCAACAAACCCAAATTTCAGAGGAAAGAGCAAGAAACCAGAAAGCATCTCCCCTCTGCACCCCTCAGCCCAAAGCACATCACATCTGCAGTAGGTTTTGTAGACCTGACAGTGGTGATACATACAGCTGAGAAAAACATGCCTACCCAAATCCCACTGCCTTTCTTCACCTAATATGGAAAATAAAAGCTACAGGTGGATGGAGAATCATAGAATCCCAGACTGGTCTGGTTGGGAGGGACCCCAAGGATCACAGAGTTCCTACCCCCTGCCACAGGCAGGGCCACCAACCTCCAGGCCTGGAGCTACACAAGGCTGCCCAGGGCCCCATCCAACCTGGCCTTGAACACCCCCAGACACGGGGCACTGGAATATAAACCAGTGGGTGTGTTATTCAGACTGTAAAGGAAGAAGCCTGAGAGGGGATCTGATCAGTGTTTATCAATAGCTGAAGGGTGGGACACAGGGGGACATGGGCAGCCTCTGCTCAGTGTCTGTGGGGACAGGACAAGGGGTGATGGGCTCAAGTTGGAGCACAGGGAGTTCCCCCCCAATGTGGGGAAGAACTTCTTCCCAGTGAGGGTGAGGGAGCCCTGGGACAGGCTGCCCAGGGGATGTGGAGTCTCCTTCTCTGGAGAGATTCCAGCCCCGTCTGGACACCGACCTGTGTGCCCTGTCCTAGGGACCCTGCTTTGGCAGGGGGTTGGACCCCAGGGGCTCTGGAGGCCCCTTCCAACCCCAACAGCTCTGTGACTCTGTGATGCTCCCACAGCACCACACATTCTTTGGAGAGCACTTACACACCTGACCAAAAGGAACCCAGCTGAGCCAGGGTGACAAATCCTGTGACACCAGAATTAGGATGCTGACACGGTTTGAGAAGCACATTCCTGGTTTCAGGAGAGGAACCCAGGTGTTTTTAGGAAAAGGCTCTGTGCAGGCCACTGGTACCTCCTGACACTCCTCCCTCCCAGGAGCCTGGTTATGGCATTTTCTTACAGGAAGCATCTGATGCCAGGCAAGTGCAGTGCATTTGTTTCCTTGGAAACAAAACTCTTTCAACCTCCAGCACACCCAATCTTAAGCAAAAGAAAACTCGTAATTAGGCCCAAGGTCTGGCTGTTCTGAGCCAGCAAGATGTTCAAGCAGAACTATTTTATTAGCCATGGAACACAATGAAAAGGCACTTGTCTCTCCTACTGGAGCTGGAAGTCTTCCTATCAACCAAAACAATGAAGCCACCACATTGTGTTGGGAAATATAATTGCTGATCTTTTTAAAAGAATTTGGTGGGTTTGGATTTAGCTCCACTGTGCCCCAGGATTAAAAGAAAACCTTTAAGTGACAAACAAAGCCGAAACCATCAAGAGGGAACATTCATTTACAAGACTCCAAAGCCCTGCCTAACCCATCCCTGTGCTGCTGTAGATGATGTTTGGCCACAAAGGCTGAAGCACTATCCAATACCACCACCTGCACGTGCCTTGTGAGTGCTTTACTCCAGCTCTCCAGGCCCCACCTGGAGTGTTGTGTCCAGTGCTGGGCTCCCTGGGATCAAACAGCCAGGGATCTCCTGGAGAGAGTCCAGAGGAGGCTACAGAGATGCTGAAGGGCCTGGAGCATCTCCCCTGTGAGGAAAGGCTGAGTGAGCTGGGGCTGTTCAGCCTGGAGAGAAGAGACTGAGAGGGGATGTGATCAGTGTTTATCAATAGCTGAAGGGTGGGACACAGGGGGACATGGGCAGCCTCTGCTCAGTGTCTGTGGGGACAGGACAAGGGGTGATGGCCTCAAGCTGGAGCACAGGGAGTTCCACCCCAATGTGGGGAAGAACTTCTTCCCAGTGAGGGTGAGGGAGCCCTGGGACAGGCTGCCCAGGGGGTGTGGAGTCTCCTTCTCTGGAGAGATTCCAGCCCCGTCTGGACACCGACCTGTGTGCCCTGTCCTAGGGACCCTGCTTTGGCAGGGGGTTGAACCCAATGAGCTCTGGAGGGCCCTTCCCACCCCTGTGGTTCTCTGATCTGTGATTCTACTACGAAGAATTATCATCAGCTCTGACTTTTAGCCAAATACCATCTGCTCTGCAATAAACTACTGTTTAAAACTCAGTAAGATGGATGGATGGATTGGCTCAGCTATGGAGCCCTTGTAGTGGGGGGTAAAGGCCTTTCTCACACCCCAGGAGATGCTGGGCCACCACAATGGAGATCCACTTGTACAAGCGTAGGCAAGAACCAGCATGGTTGCTTCAGCCAGTAGGATGAACCAAATATGGATCCTGGTCTTCACAAAATCCACTTTCCCAATCTTTATATTCATAAACACAGAGAAATGGCCTCAGGCTTTGTGAGGATGGTTTGGTTGGATGTCAGGAAAAAACTCTTCACTGGAGGGGCTGCCAGTCATTGGAAATGGTGGAGCCACCATAACAGATGTCTGGATGTGGCACTTCAGGACATGATTTAGGTTTACAGCTTTAGGTTTACACTTGGACTTGATGGTCTTAAGGGTAATTTCCAACCTAACTGGTTGTGTTCTACAATGTAACTGAGCAGGAGTCACAACACAGAGAGCAAACCGCTGGGGATGCTCTCCAGCACCACTCCCTCCAGCAGACCCAAAGGTAAATGCCTGTAGTTGTTACTACAGTCCAGGGCTACACTCTTAAACACATCCACAACGGGGCAATAGTTGAAGAATCAACACTCCTGCAGTCAGGGGAAGGCAGTAGATTCCTTCACTAGAAAAACAAACCTGGCCTGAGGGGCTGGTTAAAGGGAACCAGGGAGTTTTGTTTGAAATCCATCAGTTGATTCCATTTTGCCTGTGATTCCTCAATGTTTTCCCCTAGAAAATCTCTCTCCCATCTCAAATAAAAAGATGCCAGCTAAATTCATAGAATCACAGGGGTTGGAAGGGGCCTCCAGAGCTCATCAGGTCCAACCCTCTGCCAAAGCAGGGTCCCTAGGACAGGGCTGGAATCTCTCCAGAGGAGACTCCACACCCCCTGGGCAGCCTGTCCCAGGGCTCCCTCACCCTCACTGGGAAGAAGTTCTTCCCCACATTGGGGGGGAACTCCCTGTGCTCCAACTTGAGCCCATCACCCCTTGTCCTGTCCCCACAGACACTGAGCAGAGGCTGCCCATGTCCCCTGTGTCCCACCCTTCAGCTATTGATAAACACTGATCAGATCCCCTCTCAGTCTCTTCTCTCCAGGCTGAACAGCCCCAGCTCACTCAGCCTTTCCTCACAGGGGAGATGCTCCAGGCCCTTCAGCATCTCCATAGCCTCCTCTGGACTCTCTCCAGGAGATCCCTGGCTGTTTTATCCCAGGGAGCCCAGCACTGGACACAACACTCCAGGTGGGGCCTGACCAGGGCAGAGCAGAGGGGGAGGATCCCCTCCTGTGACCTGCTGGCCACACTCCTCTTGATGCCCCCAGGATCCCATTGTCTCTCTCAGCCCCCAGGGCACACTGCTGGCTCATGGCCAACCTGTCATCTACATGTTCTTTGTATTCAACACAAAAATTACCTGGAATGATGCATGGAAAAGCTCTGAGCACCCTGGGCTGGGGGAGTGTCCTTGCCCATGGCAGGGGTGGCACTGTTGGGCTGTGAGGTCCCTTCCCACCCAAACCAGTTCTGGGCTGGATGAAAAGAATTGTATTAAATTCTAGTGTGAAGTTTATATTTTTCTTTAAGAAGAAGTTTTAAAGAATTAAGAGCTGTAGAATTATTTATTCCATAAATCTGTGGTTTTATATCGTTCTGCGACTCTGCTGCTAATTTTTAGACTTTTGGAAATTATAGGGTATTTTTGTTATACACTGTAGAAATTATAATGTGTCAAAACATTATTTCTGTTAAATTCTACTTCTAGGCTACTTGGGGGAACAGATCATGAGAAACAAGACTTGGAAAATTATAACTTTGTGTTTCATACAGCAAAACCCAACCTGGGAGTGAAAGTGTTTCCCAGCCCTTCCCTCATGTTTGCTGTTCTCTGGAGATTCTCTCACTCCCCTCTGATGGATTTTCCTTTTCCTTGTATAAATGTTTGAAAATGAGCAAGATTTATTCTCTGGCCATCATGTCTTTTTGATTAAATGTTCCACCATGGAGTTTTTTTCCACAATAAACAGAGGGACTGTGGATGAAAGGAAGCGTCACGACACTCCTGAGTTGACTGGGTTGAACAAACAGAGGTAAATCACAGGGAAGGGAACGTGAATGCTTGTAAGGATGGAGATTATCCTGCTTAATCCTGAATCTGTGCTTAAGTTTTTTGATGAAACAGAGTTTTAATCTCTTTATAACCAAATCAGTGCCCCAAAAAGAATCACAGAATTATAGGGGTTGGAAGGGACCTCGAGAGATCATCAGGTCCAACCCCCCTGCCAAAGCAGCTCCCCAGCTCATATTGCACAGATAGGTGTCCAGATGGGTTTTGAGTGTCTCCAGAGAAGAAGACTCCACCACCTCTCTGGGCAGCCTGTTCCAGCCCCTCACCACTCTCTCTGCAAAGAACTTCCCCCTGATATCTCCTCTCCCCCTTCCCTCCTCCAGCTTCACTCCATCCCCCTTGTCCTGCCAGTCTCTGCCCTTTAACAAGCTGATTCCCCTCCTGTTTCTCTGCTCCCTTCAGGGACGGGAAGGCTGCAATGAGGTCCCCCCACAGCCTTCTCTTCTCCAGGCTGAACAAGCCCACAATCATTACAGGCATCCACGAAACACCCTTCTCCATCCAAGCTACAATCCTCTTGTAAGTACAGCACATCAACATCCTGAAGCAAGCAGCAGTCATTAACTCAAAAGCCACGACCTTTTCATGTCACAGTGGGAGCAGTTGGGTGTTGCACATCACCCCCAGCCCCACACTTCCAACCCCAGGGAGGCTGGCCAGCTGAAAGGCAAGTTACTGCTGCAGCATGCAATGGATGGCCCCTCTTCCCCAAAGATGGGGTTAGATATCTAAATTCCCGCTCCACTCTGACACAGCAGCAGCAAAGTCAGGAGTGGATCCAGCCCCCTGAACGAGGCGGTTCCTGGCTGATAAATGACCCTTCTCTGCCTGCCTGAGCAGCGCTTCATTAGCAGATGTGCAGCTCATCCCCTACGGCTCAGAGGGAAAAAACCTGCTTCCTTCGAGATGTGCTGGACCCTAATCTCATGCCTCTGCCTCTTCAGCTCCTCCTAAAGAACGGCTGTGCACAGCTCAGACACAACCTACCTGCTGAGACAGAAAATTGCCCTGGTTGTCACAGAAAACACACACACTGGGAAGCAGCTGCTGTGAAAACTGTCTCATCTGGACGGATGGGAAGCTGAGCCTCCTCGTGGTTTTCATTCCTCCAGTCTCTAGGGTGTATCTGAGTCTGTTCTGCAACAGATGAAGTAACATTATGGCTCAACAAAGAAGGTGGGTCGGGTTCTGTGTCTGATGAAGTCACCAGTATGCAGAGACGCAGCGGAGGGCAACACGGAGCCCAGAACCACAGGGGTTGGAAGGGCCCTCCAAAGCTCATCAGGTCCAACCCCCTGCCAAAGCAGGGTCCCTAGGACAGGGCACACAGGTCGGTGCCCAGACAGGGCTGGAATCTCTCCAGAGAAGGAGACTCCACACCCTCTGGGCAGCCTGTCCCAGGGCTCCCTCACCCTCACTGGGAAGAAGTTCTTCCCCACAGTGGGGGGGAACTCCCTGTGCTCCAGCTTGAGCCCATCGCCCCTTGTCCTGTCCCCACAGACACTGAGCAGAGGCTGCCCATGTCCCCCTGTGTCCCACCCTTCAGCTATTGATAAACACTGATCACATCCCCTCTCAGTCTCTTCTCTCCAGGCTGAACAGCCCCAGCTCACTCAGCCTTTCCTCACAGGGGAGATGCTCCAGGCCCTTCAGCATCTCCATAGCCTCCTCTGGACTCTCTCCAGGAGATCCCTGGCTGTTTGATCCCAGGGAGCCCAGCACTGGACACAACACTCCAGGTGGGGCCTGAGCAGGGCAGAGCAGAGGGGGAGGATCCCCTCCTGTGACCTGCTGGCCACACTCCTCTTGATGCCCCAGGATCCCATTGGTCTCTCAGCCCCCAGGGCACACTGCTGGCTCATGGCCACCCTGTCACCCACCAGGACCACCAGAACCATCCCTCATTGGGAGCACAAGCAGCGAGACCGGCCTGTGTCAAGAAGGCAACTACAGTTGCCTCTGTCCTTGCATCACAGAATCCCAAGGTTGGAAAAGCCCTTTAAACCCATCGAGTCCAACCGTCCCTGTCCTGTGCTAAACCAGATCCCTGAGCACCTCATCTCCCCGGCTGTTAAACACCCGCAGGGGTGGGGACTCAGCCCCTTCTCCCTGGGCAATCACATCACAGCTAATACCATCCAGTATCTCCATAGTGAACCAAAAGCTCCACCAACATGAACATCTGAAAACCTACAGGGCTTCAGAGCTCTGAGGAGCGTTTCCAATGGTGAGCAGCATCTGTTGCAAGATGAATTATTTTTTCCCTGACCTTTGGATAATGGAAACTTGGACCAAACCTGTTTTTTCTCCAAGTCCCCCATGTGAGAAGCACATCTGGAAGGCCTTAGCCTCCCATGGTGGTGTGTTTAGACAGAAGAACTGGACAAAATGGTATTTCTAGGCCAGTGAATGTAGTTTTTTCTTCTTAATTTGGAGAGCAACTGAAACCTGCTACATCTGATACCGGCTGAAAATTGTATCTAATTAATAGAATCAGAAACAAACAGGTTGAATGTCATCTCTGCTGAGGAAAACAGCAACAGGCAGACTAATGTTCCCCTAATTGTACATGGCAGCAATTCTACCGAGGGGGCTCCGAGTGATATTAACAAGGCTGAGTGGGTTATTAATCTCACAGTATCCCCTCTATGGGATTGCAGCTTCCCATGAATGATGCAGCTTGGGGGTTTTTTAAAAAAAACAAACCCAACCAGCTTGATATGTATTTTATTCCAACTTTTTCATGATGAGTTTTCCCCTCCCTGCACTCACTCCTTTCACAGAATCACAGGGGTTGGAAGGGACCTCGAGAGATCATCAGGTCCAACCCCCCTGCCAAAGCAGGGTCCCTAGGACACATGCCCAAAGTGTCCCATGGAAAAGAGGTCCACAGAGAGCTGGAGACAGCAAGATGCCCTCCTCACAGACTACCTGCACCCACCTCCTCATACACATTGGGGAACCAGAGATCAACCTCTGTCACGACACCAATGATGCAGGCTTCAAAACAAGGATCAGCTCATCAGCTCACTGCATCCTAATCAGATCAATAATCCTGGAAAGCCACAAAGGCAACTTGTCACAGCCACACTTGAACAATATTAAAAGGTATTTTAAGTTAAATCTCAGGGAAAAAAAAAACCCTCCTTAGTCAAAGAAATGCAATTACCAACTCTAACCTTTCCTATTTTTTGTTTGTGACAATTCCTTGGTGTTAACAGCCATTATCTCAAACATGAGTAATAGAAAAATAGGAAAATCACATAGTAGGAAAGCATCAAAATGACAGCAGCAGGTACCTCCCTCCAACAGCAGCCTCTACCCTTCTATGGTGAAGCTGAGCCCTGTTCCACTGCAGCAAAGTAACACGTAAACTGTGGCTGTAACGTGAACTGTGGGGTGTGTGATGAACCAAGAGCTACGTGATGCTTTGATGCTCACAACAAACTTTCCATGCTCCATGCAAGTGTAGAGTCAGTAGGCAGAACATCTGGAGCTGCACAGGGAGATCCAAACTGAAACAAAAAGGTTTGGGCTGGCTCCTCCTCCCCTCTCCCATATCTTTACTTTAAATAGTTCCAGGGGATGGGAAAGTCTGCTGGCCAGCTCACCTTAGAGTAACAGCGTTTCCAAATCAGCCTCTAAGCATAGAGGGTTGGAAGGGGCCTCAAGGATCATCTAGGTCCAACCCCCAGTGAAAGTGAGGAAATGAAACCTGAAGATTTTGCTGGTGTATAGTGAAACAGGCAATCCAGTGATCTGGAAAACCACAGATGTACCTTACTTTAGGGGAAATCAACAGCAATTCCCAGCATTCTCTGGCATGCTGAAGTGATATGCATCAACATCCCTAAACCTTCCCACACGTCCCTGCTGCTCTTGAGTCCACAGCCCTGCATTATTATTCTGAGTGAGATACTTAGGAAAAAAAAAAAAAATCAGAGCTCTTTTATGGTTCATGTTTATTTTTCATGAGCATTCACAGATCATAGGAGAAGAAAGAGTGGACTTGACTTGAGCAAGGATTCAGTACACGGAGCCAATTCAGAAGGGAATCAAATTAAAGCCTACAGGCCACTCAAACAATTTCTTCTGGCTTTGACTGGTGTATTTGATGCCTAATCAGTAAATTCAGAGGTGGGAACACTATGGGATTTTATAAAAGAAGGGTTTTCTCTGTAGAGTCACATACTTCTCATCTCTATTACTGCAACAAAAAGAAAGTGATAGAAAACATCATCAGGGATCTTAAGGCCAGACTGGTGCTTAGACATCCCCAGGTCACAGAATCTCAAGGTTGGAAAAGACCTTTGAAGATCATCAAGTCCAACCATTCTCATCCTAAACTAAACCATATCCCTAAGTACCTCATCTACCCTTCTTTTGAACACATCCAGTGAAGGTGACTCAGCCCCTCCCTGGGCAGCCTGTTCCAGGCCCTGACAACTCTAGGAGTTGGAGAAGGTCGAGGAAAACATCAAACTTTTACTTGTATACTCTTCAGACAGAAAGAAGCATCAGTGGCCTTACAAGTTTCCATTTAAAATATAGTGCTGCTGCTAATAGTGTTGAGTGATGTCTGGTGGTGGCCTGGCAAAAAGAAACCACGTTGATCTTCAACGTGGTTCTCAACTGAGAAGTCAAAGAAGCTTTTGGGAAGAGCATGGGGACAACATGCAGCTGTCCCAGCTAAGCAGCACGGGAGAAGCAACAGGTGAGCCCTCCTGGGCTGGAGGGTGAATCCTCTGAGGAGCAGCTGAGGGAGCTGGGGGTGTTCAGCCTGGAGAAGAGGAAGCTGAGGGGAGACCTTCTCCCCACCTCCCCTGCCCTGCCAGGAGGGTGCAGAGAGGTGGGCGAGGGTCTCTGCAGCCAGGGGACAGGAGATGGGACAAGGGGCAATGGGCTCAAGCTGCCCCAGGGCAGGGTCAGCTCAGCTGGGAGGGCAAAGTTCTTCCCTGGCAGAGTTGTGGGGCTGTGGCACAGGCTGCCCAGGGAGGGGGCTGAGTCCCCACCCCTGGGGGTGTTGAACAGCCGGGGAGATGAGGTGCTCAGGGATCTGGTTTAGCACAGGATGGGAACAGTTGGACTCGATGGTCTTTTCCAACCCTGTAAATCTGGGATTCTGAGATCTTTAAGCCATGCATAACAGGCAATGCAGCCACACAAGTGTCTCTCTTTCCCTCCAGATGGTTTCCATAATTTTACATTAACAGTCCAAATGCAGCAAGACATGGTGATGTGTAAGCATGGTGGGGCCACTGACGGTGGTTCTGGACAGGAGCATCTCTTAGGCTGGCCTAGAGAGCACCAGATGACTTAGGTCTGCACAGGGAAGGAGGATAATGCTCCAGGGGGAGCAAAGAAGAGCATTTTGCCTCCCTCTGCAGTACAGAGCTCAACAGTGCACTTGCACTCAGGACCACTAAGGCTGTAGGAGCTGGTAAGCGCATCCAGGAGCCAGTGGTTAACACCTGGAGCCAGGGAGGAATCCTCCTGCCAGCTCAAAGCAGCAAGAAGTTTTAGGAAGAAGAGAGTTAAATTCTGTCCAGGGACCAGCTGAGCATCCACGAGTTACATCAACAAACACTCTGCCACTGCAGAGAGGTCAGTGGTGACATCGTTAGTGTCATGGTCTTGGAGTAAAACACAGCTCTGCCTTTTGCAGGGTGTTGTCAGTTTGTTACAGGGTTCTGGAACACGCAGCGGTGGTGTGTGGGCACGTTTGGATTGTCTCTGCAAAGGACTTAATGTGATGACTCAAGTGCTCTCCTCCTGCTGCCCTGCTGATCAAGACTGCATTAGCAAGGCTCCCTGGCTAGGCTGGCGTTCCTGCTAAGCAATTCTGTGGGTAACACAGGGAAAAGAAAACTACCTGCCTGGTAGAGCGATCTGAACAGACTGGACTCATGGGCTGAGACCAATGGGATGAGGTTTAACAAGGCCAAGGGCAGAGTGCTGCACATGGGACAGAACAACCCCCTGCAGCTACAGGCTGGGGGAGACTGGCTGGAGAGCTGTCAGGTGAGAAGGACCTGGGGGTGTTGGGTGGCTGCAGGCTGAACATGAGCCAGCAGTGTGCTCAGGGGCCAAGAAAGCCAATGGCATCTTGGCTTGTGTCAGACACAGTGTGGCCAGTAGGTCTGGGGAGGGGATTGTGCCCCTGGACTGGGCACTGGGGAGGCTGCACCTCGAGTGCTGGGTCCAGTTCTGGGCTCCTCACCATCAGAAGGACATTGAGGTCCTGGAGCGAGTCCAGAGAAGGGCAGCCAGGCTGGGGAAGGGGCTGGAGGGCAAATCCTCTGAGAAGCAGCTGAGGGAGCTGGGGGTGTTGAGCCTGGAGAAGAGGAGGCTGAGGGGAGACCTTCTCCCCACCTCCCCTGCCCTGCCAGGAGGGTGCAGAGAGGTGGGCGATGGTCTCTTCAGCCAGGGGACAGGAGATGGGACAAGGGGCAATGGGCTCAAGCTGCCCCACGGCAGGTTTAGATTGGACATTGGAAAGAGATTCTTCCCTGGCAGAGTTGTGGGGCTGTGGCACAGGCTGCCTAGGGAGGGGCTGAGTCCCCTTCCCTGGATGTGTTCAGAAAAGGGTAGATGAGGTACTTAGGGATCTGGTTTAATTTAGGATGAGAATGGTTGGACTTGATGATCTTCAAAGGTCTTTTCCAACCTTGGGATTCTGGGATTCCGAGGGAAGGGGACGTGACACAGCTCCAGCAGAGAGACACCCAAAGAACACCGAGTCGCTGCCACCGACCTGATGGCCACACGCATGAGGAAGAGGAAGAGCTGCCATCAGCTAAACACAACGTCACCGCTGACTGAGAAGTTGTTGGGCAAACTGTAGGCTTGGAACCATCCAAATGCTGTTGCCATGAGCTACAGGAGTTATTTTCACATAGGCTGCAGCCCAGGTGGCAGAAGGAAGGCTTTAAAAAAGCCATTAATTTCTAGGAACCAACAGATAAAATGTATTTATATCCCCTTAGAAGAGGCAAATCTAATAGAAAAGTGACAAGAGGGTGGAAGACATTCTGATACCCTCACTGCAGCTCAGAGAGCAGCGTTAGGTTTGAAGAGAAACAAAATGTTTCTCTCTCTTTTTGTCTTTTATTACAGTCTGATTTGCTCCAGGTTACACATTAACCTGCAACAGCGCTGTGCTGTGTGTGGGCGAGTCAGCAAATTAAATTGGAAAGCTTCTCCACAAACAGGCTTCTCCACAAAGAAATTAAAATAACAGAAATGATTGAAGAAGATGAAGTTTGGCTGGTTTTGTCTTTTTTTCCAAGAAGGTATCAGTTCCCATCTGAAAAAAGGTCACAGTGTTTTTAATTTGGAAAGATCCTCTAAATAATGAGATATTCTCACAGCAGACAGGGAGTTTTATGTAAAATTAGCTTCATGTGCAATAGCAGGAATGTATTATTGGCCTTGCTTTTTAGGCTTAAATTAAAACTGTCGGGACTGACTGGGCTTTGCCTCTCAGATTAAGGTGGAAGAGAGATGGGGATGTGCTGTCCTCTAGCCTGGGGATTCCCCCAGGCATGGGGCTGCCAGGACACTGTGAAATTCCTCAGGCAGAGGAAGCCTCTGGACCAATTAGTATGGAAATTCATCAATTCTGAGTAGTTTTAACCCAGATTCACTGCTGGAGGCACGTGCACCAGACATACACCCAACTGAAACGTCTGTAGGAGAGAGTAACTCTGGGTACAGCTGAGCTGCAGAGTGTTTGTGTGTAATACCTGTACATCTGATTTCTGCTTCATCATCCTACCTGACCATCTTCTCCTCTATTTCTCCACCTCTTTTCACAGTGGCCCTCTAAAAAGACTTTTCCCATTGGCAACAGGCAGCATCTTGCCAGCCTTACAGCTGGACTTGCACAAGGAAATCAGATTGTCTCATAGCCACAAGATATCTACACTTCTTTTCCTGAGATATCTGAGCTGGCAAATACACAAGAAAGAACTCTAATCTACCTGGACCACACAAATCACAGTCTCACTCAACCATTTAGGTGAGAAGGGACCTCTGGAAGACTCTCATCCAACCCCTGCTGCAAGCAGGGCCAAGCAGACCAGGGTGCTCAGGGCCTTGCCTTGTCAAATTCTGAGCATCTCCATGGATGGTGACCCCACAGCCTCTCTGGCCCCTGTCCCAGCACCTAACCACCCTCAAAAAGCATTTCTACCATACAGTGGGTCAGGATATCCCATACTAGAAGACAGAAAAGGCTCTGTCTTCTCTACACCCTCCCATCAGCTGTCTAGAGGCAGCAATGACATCTTCCCTGACCTTGCTCTCCAGAAGGCTCAACAAACCCAGTTTCCTCAGCCTCTGCTGGTGCACCAGGTTGACCTGTCAACCACCTTATCAATAACCCAGCCTGGTTATCGATAACTCAGCCTGCTCCAAGGGCAGGTTCTTGGCTCAAGCTCAACTTCCCAACCCTTTGCTGCTAAACTGCTTCCTACCCACTCCTCACCCAGCTGGGATGGTCCCAGGTGGTAAGCTGATGTACCTGTCAGCATTATTACATTCCTAGAATAATTAGCCAAGATATCTGTGATTATTCCCTTCTTCTGGTTGTTGATTAAGTTTTGCCTTTGCCTGGAATTTGCTTTTCACTCCAGAAATGTTGTTTTTAAAAGTATACTTATCATTCCCATCAGCTCCTTGTGAACAAACAACAGACTTAAAATATTCACTGCATCATGGGCATTGATTTTAATTTGAACTGAAGCATGAGGATATTTTATGTTATCCAAACACATGCATTTTTCATGAGGAAAGGATGTGCCTGGAAGAATATGGACTTTATAAGATACTAATGGCTTAGTGACCATCTGCATTATGGTTATAAAAGTACATGCCCTTCAGAAACACAATGGGGAGATTTGGGTTTCAAAAATATCACTGACTCCTCTAGCACTGCCACCAGATTTCCAGGAAGGAGGTAGGAATAATGTACCCCAGAATTGTAGGGGTTGGAAGGGACCTCCACAGATCAGCAGGTCCAACCCCCTGCCAAAGCAGCTTCTTGGGTAGGAAGGGAAGAGGTTAGTCACCCCCTGAATACAGCAAATAATCAGGTTGACTTGAAACATTAAACATATCAATACCTAAATAAATAAAGGCTTATCATGGTGTCACTGAGAGAGATGTGTGCTCTGGGAGAAGCACCTGCACATGGATTGCAACAGCTGCCCTCAGCTCCACACCTTCTGTATTCTCTGCTCACTGCTTTGATACCTGCTCATCAGAGGGGATCCTGATTTAGGAAACCTGAGGGAATGATGGTGACCCAACGCTCGAGATTCGTGCCATGACCCCAGGGCAAGATCATCCACACTGGGGAAAAGTCATCTGCTCAGCCCACTCTTGTAAACCACGTGGGATCCCTTGTGATGGGGGTTGGCACTTGATCTTTAAGGTCCCTTCCAGCCTTAAGCATTCTAAGATAGAGAGAAATACCACATATCAATTAAAAAAACACCAGGAGGTATGTGAATTATTATTTGCCCTGAATGTAGGGAACTCAGGTTAGCTCCTACCCCAACCTGGGTAGGATAAATTCTACATAACCCATCTCACTGCTATTCAGAAGGACACACGAGGAAGGTAAAAGATTCTCTTGAACTCAGAAAGGTAAGAATTTATATTCTAAGCCCAAAAAGCAACTGGTGGTTCCCTAAAAATACCTCTCCTTTGATACGTACAGGCCCCTTTTGGTGCCTTTTGGCACCAACTGCAGGATTTATTAGGAATAAAGGAAAACCCAGCAAACACTGTCACAGGAGATGCTTTTCCTTCTCCTAGGTTGAATAAGGGGGAAGCTGGAGGAGGAGAGGGGGCTGGGAAACTCAGAATCCAGCAGATCTGCCCTACCTGTGTGTGTGAACACGTGTGACTCGTGTCTGAACTGACATCAGAGAAACACTGATTTATTAACCTGTTCAGAAATAAGAGCAATGAGAGAGGATCAGTGAAGTTACCGTGATGCCTTAAGAGCTGGTGGGTGCAAAACCACCCAGAAACCTGGGATGTCCCTGGAACATATCTGGAATGTTCACTGGGACAGGCTGCCCAGGGGGTGTGGAGTCTCCTTCTCTGGAGAGATTCCAGCCCCGTCTGGACACCGACCTGTGTGCCCTGTCCTAGGGACCCTGCTTTGGCAGGGGGTTGGACCCCATGGGCTCTGGAGGTCCCTTCCAACCCCTGTGATTCTGTGATATCTGGAACATACCTGGACCATATCTGGAACCAGGAACATATCTGGAACAACAGGCCTGACAGATAATTTGAGCAATGTCATACAAAAATAATAATCTTCTTTTTTTGGGGGTGGGAAAATATTTATTTCTTTAGATGTTAAAAAAACCCCAAACCCAATGCATTGAAGCTGCAGCTCAAAAAGATGGGTTGAGGAGTCTTTCACCAGGCTAAACTTTAATTTTATGGACTGGATTCCCTCTCATTGTGATACAAGGAATTAACATCAGAAATTTGGATCTGGAATATTCCTTCTAATAGGATGTGGCGCATTTCTTCAGGAAAGAGGCATTTTGTTCGGAGTAAGAAGGGAGAATAATGCTTTTATAATTCCAAGTTAAGCCATTTTTTCTCTGTTTGTGAGAACTGAGCTCAGCAGGCTCAGGGAAAAGCAAAGCTTCCCAGAAGGTGCTATTGAAACACATCCCTGATTCACATGACAACAAGTATCAAGCGCAAACCCTTGGCAGGATGATTTCTCCCCTCCACATTGGGGCTTGATGACTCTTGTTCCTTGTCACTGGTATTTCCTATCTACCAACCTGCCTCATCTACCACTCGCTTTCAGACAAGACCATCAGGACACGATACAGGAGAGAACAGGAATTTCTTCATTAACAGAGTTGAGTTTTTTCTCTGAATCTACTGAACCTTTCAGATTATAAAGCACCCCCTGAAAAACTTTGGAAAATTACCATAAAACCTCCCTGAGGAGGGACCATTATTGATTATATGTCACATAAACCCACGTCACACGCTGCTCACAGCAAGAACTCATGGGTGAAACTGCCTGCCAGGGATGTGCTTTCCTCCTGGCTGTTTATACTCCCAGATTTATAAAACCCATTTAAAAACTCATGTAAGCTATCTGCTGCTAACAATGCTTTATACCATCAACCAAAAGGCTGGCAGAGCTTTACAGGCTGTAAGTGTGGGGGTTTTCTTTTGGGTTACTGGAGGTGAGTATGAAATGGGGACGCACATGCCATTTCACAACCAACCTGCAACGGCTGTCTGTCAGGGAAGGCAGCAGGCCTGCCAGCGGCCCGACTCTCCTCACAGCAGACACAGGCCCTGCCAGCGGCCCGACTCTCCTCACAGCAGACACAGGCCCTGCCAGCGGCCTGACTCTCCTCACAGCAGACACAGGCCCTACCAGCGGCCCGACTCTCCTCACAGCAGACACAGGCCCTGCCAGCGGCCTGACTCTCCTCACAGCAGACACAGGCCCTGCCAGCGGCCTGACTCTCCTCACAGCAGACACAGGCCCTACCAGCGGCCCGACTCTCCTCACAGCAGACACAGGCCCTACCAGCAGCCTTGACCCTCCTCACAGCAGACACAGGCCCTACCAGCGGCCTGACTCTCCTCACAGCAGACACAGGCCCTACCAGCAGCCTTGACCCTCCTCACAGCAGACACAGGCCCTACCAGCAGCCTTGACCCTCCTCACAGCAGACACAGGCCCTACCAGCGGCCTTGACCCTCCTCACAGCAGACACAGGCCCTACCAGCAGCCTGACTCTCCTCACAGCAGACACAGGCCCTACCAGCAGCCTGACTCTCCTCACAGCAGACGCAGGCCCTACCAGCAGCCTGACTCTCCTCACAGCAGACACAGGCCCTACCAGCAGCCTGACTCTCCTCACAGCAGACACAGGCCCTACCAGCAGCCTGACTCTCCTCACAGCAGACACAGGCCCTACCAGCGGCCTGACTCTCCTCACAGCAGACACAGGCCCTGTGAGCAGCCTGACTCTCCTCACAGCAGACACAGGCCCTACCAGCGGCCTGACTCTCCTCACAGCAGACACAGGCCCTACCAGCAGCCTGACTCTCCTCACAGCAGACACAGGCCCTGACAATACCCTTGAGTTCCTGTGAGACAGGAAAGTTGCTCATGCTGAGAGGATTTTGGTAATCACATTCTCAATACACAGTGGCCTTGAAGACAGGGGTACAGGCTGCCCTAAACCAAGGAGTTGTGGGAAGGTATTTGGGAGTAAGTGAACATGTCAAGAACCAGCCATAATAAATGGTCATAACAGCAGGTGTGTGGGTGCTTTTGGACATCACAGGTAAACTAAGGCTATTTAGCTCTAAGATATGCTTCTCAGAACTCGTTATAATCACTAACCAATCAGTGGGGTGTGAACAGTGTGTGTAATCAATTAGCAGGTTTTTAGCTTGCCACGTTTGTAGTACCAAATGTCCATAATCTGTGTGATTTCACCCAATAAAGGGCTTCACCTGAAATTCATAGCAAATTGCATGTTGCCCATCGCCCATCTCTGCCACTGTCCAGTATTACCCTGTAATTTCCTGGGTGTTTTCCATTTGCTGTTGGGGATGGAGAGCATCCTGGAACTTTTAAAATATTCTTTTCTAAGTAACACAAAAATAACCCCTCAACTCCCACCGGAGCGGAGGCAGCGATCGATACGTTTCTATCTGCTTTGAATTCAAACCCCACAAAGCTCTGGATGTGTCCTACTACAGCAAACCCTCTGGGTTGTGTCCATAAACAACTTGTCCACTTTCTTCTAGAAAGTAGAGAACATGGATCTGTTTTGTTTAACTCACTGTCATTTTCTCTGGTCACCTCCAAGCACCACACTTTGTGCTCCATCTCCAGGACCAACTCCCCCATTTTTCCTGCCTGCTGTGAGTCTGGCTTTGCTGCTCTATGTGCAGAGCTCCAGGGACAAGCTCTGCTCCCAGCTACACATAAGCAGCTCCTCTTTTGGATGCCAACAGTCTACTAAAACAAGGATCTGGGAAGAAAATCTCAACACGAGTCTCCCCTTTGAGCTTTGATTACCTGCCTTGTCACCCTGCCACCCCTGCCCCAGACAGGAGTATGCTGCAGTATACATTCCCCAGCACCCCAAGCATGAAGGTAGCTTCTGGTGTCTTCTGCACTCACGTGTAGGCCCATCTTGGCTTTCACCTGCTACTGCAGACTCAGCTCTTTCCTGCACCATGTCACTAATCCCTTCCTCCTGCTCCAGCTGATCACTCTACTGTGTCATTTCCGCTTGCTCTCCTAATTCCCAATTAAACACGGAGCCAGAAGATAACTGGTTATACTCTGCTGACTGGTGCTGAGCGTTGTGTAAATATAGAACCACAGAACCTGCAGCTGGTTTGGGTGGGAAGGGACCTCAGACCCCCCTTAGTGCTCCCTTGCCATAGGCAGGGAAAACCCCCCCTTCCCCAGCCCAGGGTGCCCCGAGCCCCATCCAACTCAGTCTTGAGCCCTGCCAGGGATCTCGGCACAGCCCCAGCTTCTCTGGGCACCCTGTGCCAGGGCCTCCCACCTCCCCAGGAAGGATTTCTGCCCCCCAGCCCCTCTCCATCCCCCTCCTGCAGCTGAAGGCCTTTCCCTTGGCCTGGCCCTCCCTGCCCTGGGCACCAGCCCATCTCCAGCTCTCCTGGAGCCCCTCAGGGGACAGGAAGGGGCTCAGAGCTCTCCCCAAAAGCAGCCTTCTCTTCTCCAGGCTGAGCCAGCCCAGCTCTCCCAGCCTGGCTCCAGAGCAGAGGGGCTCCATAAGTTCATAGCAAGTTCACGTTTACAACTAGACTCATCAGAACCAGTCTCCACATCACAAGAGTTGCAGAGGACAGCAAATTTATAGCACTTTCTCCTCTGAAGCCTCTACCATGTGTGGTTTACACACCACCTGACCTGCACCCAAGGGTCTGTCTCATCCTCAGGTCAAGGACAGGCAGCAGAAATTCTGCCTCTTGACACCTGTCTCCTGAGAAGAGATTTGCAGTACAGGGCTTAATACCAAGCCCAATTCCCCAAAGAGGATCTCTGGGCACCACATCTGGCCCAACATGTGTCTATACACCCTCAGGACCAAGTCTTGAAGCTAAAGCAGGGATCAACTAGACAAATTCAAGTACAAGTAGAAATTATTTCAGCAGAACGACTCCAAGTTATGAAAAATGAGACTGGGTGACACCAGAGTCTAAGAGGCAAAAAAGACACCCTGGGGTGGAAGAAAATAAATTAAAAAAATTTATAAAATCTTCATTTTGTCTCAACAGCCTGACTGCTTCATGCCAAAAGGGATGAGATTGATAGGTTCCTGTTTATGGATGCTGGCAGGGGAATCCCCAGCAAGTTATCATCCTGACTTCGCATGGAGACGAGCTTAAAAAAGAGGAGAAAATAATTACACAGAGTCTGTAAGGCTGTGATTGTTCTGTAGCTGACAGGGACACTGCATCCTCTCTTAAATGCCACTTCTCTTACCTTAATGGACTTATTTTCCTTCAGACTGACATTTTTTTCTGCAAGCTCCCTTCAATGAGGATGAGATTTAATTGATGAAATGTTTAACATGCTATCAAGGTACTTATTTATGTAAGGCTAAATATTTAACATCTCCTGTGTTAATGAAGGGAACCAGACCCCAGGAAGACATGGTACAGAAAGCAAATGTTTCTGTGACAGAGCAAACAGGAATAATGCTGTATTTGTGTGTGCATGGCTCAAAATAATTGAGATATAAACATAATGAACAATGCAGAGCAGAAGGGGAGCAGCAGCTGTCAGTGAGGTCAGCTCTGGGCTGTAGTATGATGGATTTTCAGAAGGGTGATAGGAAGGAACCACCATATTCTGAGCTCTGGCAAATGGCTACAGGAGCACAAAAGAAATAAGCTTTAAAGAGTGTTTAGCTAAATATAACCCCCCCATTTCTGTGCCACGTTTCCAAGGTGAATTTCTGGGTTTGCAAGGAAGAGGTACTCAATAAGAGGAGAGCACCAGTACTTCGTACCGACACATCTGTCCCACGACCAGTGTGTTGGAAGCCAGCACGGACTGGAGTGATGGATGGGAGAACAGCTTGGAGCTGGGCTCCAGAGTGAGAAACACTCATGGGGAAGCAGGGGCAATATGGTCAGTGCAGGGTGCTTGGAAAGAAAGCTGAGGTTTTCCATGACTGGTTTGGTGAAGGCTTCTGGTGCCTTTGCCTGGGTACCCTCAGCTCCTAAGAGCAGGGGATGTGAACAGAGCCAGGGTGTGAGTCCATGTCTGATCCTCTTAACACACCCTTGCACATCAGAGGCAAAAAGAAATAGTCCAGTAATAACAAAGCTTGTTTCTCTCAAGAGATCCGGGTTCCCAACTTCTTGTCTCTAGTTCATCTGGATGACATAGAATCATTGACTGGTCTGGGTTGGGAGGGACCCCAAGGATCACACAGCTCCAACCCCCTGCCACAGGCAGGGCCACCAACCTCCAGGCCTGGAGCTACACAAGGTTGCCCACGGCCCCATCCAACCTGGCCTTGAACACCCCCAGGGATGGGGCACCCACCCCCTCTCTGGGCAGCCCCTTCCAGCCCCTCACCACTCTCTCTGCAAAGAACTTCCCCCTAATATCGAATTTAAACCTTCCCTCCTCCAGCTTTAATCCATTCCCCTTTGTCCTGCCATTATCTACCCTTTTAAGTGTTGATTCCCCTCCTGTTTCTCTGCTCCCTTCAGGGACTGGAAGGCTGCAGTGAGGTCCCCCCACAGCCTTCTCTTCTCCAGGCTGACCCAGCCCAGCTCCCTCAGCCTCTCTCCATGGGGAGCTGCTCCAGCCCCCTGATCGTCTCCGTGGCTCCTCTGACCCCTCTCCAACAGCCCCACATCTTCCTTGTACTGGGCCCCAGCTCTGGACACAGGACTCCAGCTGGGGCCCCACAAGGCAGAGCAGAGAGGGACAATCCCCTCCCTGTCCCTGCTGCCACCCCTCAACACACCTTGGTGTTTGGTGACCCTTGAAGTTTTTGCCAGAGAAGCCTCTGTAAAGTATTTCTCCACCCTGACAAATTAGGGCGATGCCAGAATCCGCACTGGGGTTCAAAAAATGAGCTTTTATTTTGCACGAATTAAAAGAAGGAAATGAAACTTAAAGGTTATTATGGGATGGCAGCGTGCCTATCAAAGGGCAACAAATGATTTAATCACACTCTTCTCTGGCTCCACCATCCCTGCCTGCCAGGCTGCCTGGATCTCTTCAAGAACTTCCACGAAACCAGGGTTCAAAATGCAGCCTGATTATTCATATCATCCTTTGCACATAAGGTACATCTTAAAAAGGCAAGAAACCTTTCATTATTTAACAGTGCTGGTGTCATCAGTGCGTATTTTTCCCCCCAGAAACAGAAAGTGCTGCCCAGAGAATTCATTTAATCAAAACCTAATTAACATTCATCAGTAATTCTTTAAATTCTTAAGCCTGTTTGTGTCAACAGCACAACGTCCACCTTACTGAAACGTAAAGAAGTTATCTTGGCAGCCTTTGCACGTTCTTAAAATACTTCCCATGACAAAGAAGAACCTTGAGGATGTTTGGATTTGTTATTTTAGGGAGTTTAAAAATTTTTCTTTAAGGTCTAGAATGATAGATGATTTCAAAAGCCTAAGAGATGCAATCCTGATAACCCAGGACAAAGGCAGGGACAACCTAGCAGCAGAAAGGACTTTTTGCACTTCACTTGTACACTGATAATCCCAGGTAGCAAAGGAAAATCATAGAATTTTAGGGGTTGGAAGGGAGCTCCAGAGCCCATGGGGTCCAACCCCCTGCCAAAGCAGGGTCCCTAGGACAGGGCACACAGGTCGGTGTCCAGACGGGGCTGGAATCTCTCCAGAGAAGGAGACTCCACACCCCCTGGGCAGCCTGTCCCAGGGCTCACTCACCCTCACTGGGAAGAAGTTCTTCCCCACATTGGGGGGGAACTCCCTGTGCTCCAACTTGAGCCCATCGCCCCTTGTCCTGTCCCCACAGACACTGAGAAGAGGCTGCTCATGTCCCCTGTATCCCACCCTTCAGATATCAATAAACATTAATATGCTGGAATTGGGTGAGCTCCTCCTTACCCAACAGTCCAACTAGAATCCCTGTCTAGCTCCAGCAATCACACAACCAATACAGGAGGGTGAGAGACCCCTCACACAACGAGGTTTGGCTCTCCTCCCATCCCCTCCCCATTTCTCCAAGGGGTAAGAGATCATTTTCACTCTACTTATTCTGAGAGCAGCGAACAGAGGAGTCACGTGGATGCCTTGACGTAAAACAGAGCCCTGTATCTCTCAAACACAACGACACCTCAACTCTCATTACATCACTCACACAGAGCATCTGTTCCACCACAGGACCCAGCAGAACTCTGGCTTTTTTTTTTTAATTTATATTATTTGCTGCTTCTCTGTTTCACACTAATTTTAGCTTGCTGTGAAATTCCAGTCATTCACTTCTAGATGACACATGGAATTTCTCATGAAGAACAGTGAGATATTTATACACACACACACACACATATTTACATTTTGATTATAAAACTTAAATTCACTGCTTCCCCTTACAGTGCATAAATATCACATATGGCCATTGAATTTGTAAACTCATTTATTTCATAAAAATAAACCCCAGCAATATTTTATGGCAAGAAATGTCATGAACCACTTGCACCACCAAAACCAGCTATTGGTAAAAGTCCAGACCCAGAACTAAGTATCTTATGCCTCTGATTACATCACTGGTAACGAAGGCTCAACTCTGTATAAGCACAGGCTAGCATTGTGTTTAAAATTCTAGCTCTTAGTCGGCAGAAACAGATGTTTAGAGTGGGTTAGCAGCTTCACATGCAAGCCCCTTTGATATTTTATGAATGAAGAGAGCCTGGTGAAATAGGGAAATAGCCCAGTGCCTGCTGCAGGGCTCTGCCAGTGCACCTACACCCAAATAGGGGTGTTGCCGTGCTCAGTCTGTGGAGCAAGCTGTTGCTGTTTGCTGCTGAGGTACAGACTGAGTGGTAAAGAAAATCCCTGCCTTGAGAAACTGGAATTAATTAGTGATAACAGCAGGTGCAGTTCTGGTGAAGCCAACCGTGCCGGCACCGGTCTATGGAGCTGCCTGTGCTCACCTTCACAGCCAGCAGCCTCCTCTGCCTCTGCCCTGAGTGCTTAGGAAGAACTCACTGCATAGCACGCTGCCCCAGAGTCATCTGTAATTAGCTCTCAATTAATGACCTCATGAGGCTCTTGCTTCATGTCATCTCTGTTAGGGTTGAGACAGGAACCCCTGACCACGTGGCTCAGTACAATGAAAACACGTTGCCTTTGGACCCAGCATCCCTCAAAGGATGCTGCTGCATCCCCAGTTGTGATGCCACCTCTCTGTCCCTTCTGGGGGACCAGGCAAACGACACCCCATAAGAAGAGATTTGCTCATTGAACTTTTGACATCTGCTCAAAGATGCCACTGAAACAGACCCTCACTGAGTCACTCAGGACACGGGCAGGCACCTCTCCATCACATGAGGCAGCCATGCCACCACAGAGAACATGGGCAAACAATACCCTTTGTATTCTGCTTATCAAAGAGCAGAGAGTACAACTATTGCATCAACAAGTTAGGGCCCTGCCAGCCCCCACCAGTCTGGGGTTCTGCAACCTCAGCCAAACAAGGCAGTGCTTGATAGGAGCCTCAAAACCCAAACCAGAACAACTCAAGACACCGCAGCCATCAGGATCAACTTCTGCTAGAGAAAGAGGATGGTGTGAAGTGTGTGAATCCCATTTGGCACATGAGCTGGATACAGCTGCTCAGCTGGACGGGATGGCAGGGGCTGGAAAGACCAGCAGCTAATGCTACAAGACATCCCTGATGCTCAACTCCCTGTGCTGCTCAAGGCAGTGACAGGTTGGTTATTCCTTTGTTAATCATTAAGGTAAAACTCTACTAACTTCTAACTTTCAGGAGCAAACTGTCTATTCTCTTGATCTTTTTTTAATTAACAATTAATAACACATTACACCTGCTTTTTAATAAGGAAAAATGCTGTGTACATGATGCAGGTGCTCTTTTTTTTCCCAAAAAACAAATTTCAGAGATTTTCTTGAGAGAAAAAGCCAAGGAATGACACTAAAGCTCAGTATTGATTACCCAAGCAATTTTAATTCAGACTACAAGGGGATTTTAAACTGGATTAGGAACTTGTTCAAGGGATAGAAACAATAGTTATTTTCTTAAGGGGGAAAGAGAAAAAATGCTCTAAATGTCCATGTTTCCATAGAGACAACCTCTATCCTTTTGTGCTTACTAATCCATCTTGGTCAATCAATACTTTACGGTAATTGTTTCCATGGTAATTGCAACTATAATAATCCCCCTTTTCAGCAGAGAAGGGCTGGATAAAAGCAAAACCAAAACAACTTGGGAAACACAGACTGTGTCTGAGACAGTGCCAGCAGAGACACTCCTTTGTCTCGATGAAAGGAATTTTAAAAACTGGGGGTTAACCCAGCCAGAGTTCACAGTTTGGGTGAGGTTTTGGAGGGAGGATGAGGATGCCAAGTTGGTTCTGCCCAGTGCCAGGCTCAACCCTGTGTGGCCCAGATCAACAAGCTTAGGGAGCAAAGGATAAACAAGCCTAGGATCAAAAGCAAACTAGGGAGCCCTCAGAGCTGTTTCCCATGGCATGAAGGAGAAGGACAAGGTTCTGTGCATCACCATGAGCCTTCAGTGCTCCTTTCCTACCCCAGCTGACATGGGCAGAGAAAAGAATGACACAGAGCCAGTCCAGAACATGAGACAAAAGAAATGGTGACGGATGAACCCTTAGTGACAAATACTTACAGAGCTGGGGGAGAGGATGGATTTATTTCCATGCTGGACCCACGCCCAACCTGATCACCCAGGCAAGGTGCTGGGTATCACTCATGGGGCACCACAAAGAACAGCTCCCCAAGTCCTTTACCTCAGTCCAACCATCCCTGTCCTGTGCTAAACCAGATCCCTGAGCACCTCATCTCCCCGGCTGTTAAACACCCCCAGGGGTGGGGACTCAGCCCCCTCCCCGGGCAGCCTGTGCCACAGCCCCACAACTCTTTCAGCCCCAGTTAGCAGTGAAAAGACCCTCTGACACAGCCATATAAAGTCATGTCCTTGGTGAAAGCTGGAGCCACGAGTCCTGTTGCCCTTTTGGAGAGAGGGACATCGCTCCCAGAGCCAAATTTCCACAGAGCTGCATCTCAAAGGGGTTGGGCAAAGGTAACATCAGGCAAAGCAAATCTTTTCAGTATCAAGACAAGCAATTAGCAGCCAGCTAAAAAGGAAATTACCTGGAATGCTTAAGGAAAATACTCCCCCTGAATTAGCACCAATTTAGCAATTTCTGATCGCTTTCCATGTGAACCAAGGAGAGCAAGAGTACAGAAATTAATTATGTTGATTATGTACTTGATTACAGTGGATTAACAAGCATTACAGAAGTGCTGTTCCCATGGCAGTGTGAACTGTGTCAGCGTGGCTTCGCAAACCTCTGCCATCAAAAGGTGGCAGGTCAGAAGCTCCAGGCTGGCTGGATCCTTCTCTGCACACAAAGAAACCAGCCACGTTGATCTCCTGGTGGAAACATCAGGAAAAGTGGAAGTTGTGGCACTCAGCTGCGCTCACTGCTTTAGGTGAGCAGCAAGTCTGCTACATTTATGTGAGAGGAAACAGAATATCAGAGAGTCACAGAGCCTTGGGAGTTGGAAGGGACCTCCAAAGATCATGTAGTCCAACCCCCTGCCAGAGCAGGATCACCCAGACTAAATCCCACAGGAACGCATCCAGATGGGTTTGAATGTCTCCAGAGAAGGAGACTCCCCAACCTCTCTGGGCAGCCTGTCCCAGGGCTCTGTCACCCTCACAGTGACAAAGTTCCTCCTGACATTCCCATGGAACCTCCTCTGCTCCAGCTGCACCCGCTGCCCCTTGTCCTGTCGCTGCCATCCCTGAGCAGAGCCTGGCTCCAGCCTCCTGACTCTCACCCTTCACATTATTAAGGTCACCCCTCAGTCTCCTCCAGGCTAAAGAGGCCCAGCTCCCTCAGCCTCTCCTCAGAAGGAAGGGGTTCCACTCTATCATCTGGGTAGCTGGGCAAGGAGTTCCCTGTCCTTCTGTTCAAGAGAGGCCCAGAACTGCACCCAATATTCCAGCTGTGGTCTCAGCAGGGCAGAGTAGCAGGGGAGAAGGACCTCTCTTGACCTACTAACCACCCCCTTCTCATACACCCCAGGATGCCATCAGCCTTCTTAGCCACGAGGACACAGTGCTGGCTCATGGGTGTCCTGCTGTCCCCCAGGACCTCCAGGTCCCTCTCTCCACGCTGCTCCCCAACAGGCCAGTCCCCAACCTCTGCTGCTCCCTGGGGTTGTTCTTCCAGACCTGCCAGACCCAACACTTGCCCTTGCTGCACTTCATTACACTTCATCCTGCCCAACTCCCCAGCCTGTCCAGGCCTCACTGAATATAAAGCAGCCACAAGCTGACGTCTGTGTTTGTCAGCGTGTGCTGGCTCGTCTGCACTGGCAGCACCAGCACCTCTGAGCAGAGCTCAGCCTGTTGCTCTCACAGAAGGGTGGCACAGCCTAAAAAAATACATATTTTTTTTAAGATTGTGGGAAAAAAGAAAACCCAAAGTGTCTTGGTGGGGAGAAGAGTTGGAAGGATTAGTTTGGTTCTGCAGTGGGGTACCTTACACAAAATTCCCCAAAGGAGCCAAGAGGTTTAAACCCGACACTTAACCTGGGCTCACACCAGGGATTGGCCTGGTGGCATCACCAGTGGCATCACTGGTGGCAGCAGCAGCTCCCAGTTGCCAGCCAGAGCGCAGAGGGACTGGAGGGAGCACTCAGACAGCACTCACATCCCCTCTGAACCCCGAACCACACAGATCACAGGCTGGCTGGTTCTGACTAAAACATGCTAGAAAGTCACAATTCATCTGTAGGAGCCCTCAGTGCCACCTCTCCAAGTGACAGTAGGTAGGTCCAAGGACGTGTTGAGCAGGGCAGCAGCTGCTCTGCATCTTAACATCCCTCTGAAACAATGACAACTGCTTTAAATCAACAGCTAACCTGTAAAAACACAGAGGAGAGGGGAAACTTCACCGGGAAGACCCAGAAAAGGCCAATTCTGCTTCAACAACAGGTCACCTGCTGTGCCAGCGAAGCGACCGAGGAACCCCTGAAGACACAGAGCTGCCAAGTCCAATGCATCAGCCAGCACCAGCTGCCTGCTGGAAGGGCTGAGCCTTCTGAACTCTCCCTGCGATGTGCAGGACGTTGGGACCACAAAAAAGACAGGGGCAGGAGAAGGGAAAGGCTGAGCTGTTCCCATGACCAGCTTCATGTGTGTTTTATGAGCTGTTCTCTTGAGACAATACACTAAAAATGTGTTTCTCAACCACCAAGAACCCTGTTTGTCTTGTATCAGCACAGAGCAGGAAGGATTGAGTTTGCCAGGTCAGTACTTTATATGCTATATATGTGTATATAGGCTTCTATGTATTTATCAACACGTAGATACTAATTTGCAGATCTATACTCTCATTTATAAAAGCACCTACAGAATTCTCACAGAATTTTAGGGGTTGGAAGGGACCTCCAGAGATCATGGAGTCCAACCCCCCAACCTACAGCCTAGAACTCTTACTGACTTCTTTGGGAAGCGACCACAAAGAAGGAAGCCACCAAGCCCCTGGATAGCAACTAGAAACCCTTCCATAAGTGTGGGGCGTTTGTACAAACACTAAATATATAAATCTATTAATATACTTATAAATAAATATATAAAAGTCACAAAACCACATATTTCAGGTGTATTATGAAAACACAAACTCTCTACTTAACCAAGCATCTTCTAAGACTTGAATTATTTATGGGAAAGCTCTTTCCAAAAGTCATTTCAATACTGAAGGAATAAACACTGAGGTTGAGTTGTTTTGGTGCCTGTGAGTCAGGCTACAGAGGGTGAGTGAATCCTTAAAAATAAAGGTTGGAACATCTTAAATATATTAAAAAATCACCATGAAAGTACCATGGCAATACCACTGTGGTGTTTCCTACACTTGGAATGGATAGTGCACTGAAGGAGTCATATTTTATCCTGCTCCCACTTACTCTACCGTGGACTTTGATGAAAGCAAAGCTGACCCTTAAATGTTTAACCCCGAATATGTAAAATCTAAATTGGAATTAACTCTTCCACATGGTTTATTTTCAATTAAAAGTTCATTTTAAAAGCTGTAAAGAAACTCAGAAGTTTCTCCATCAAAGGAAGGAAAAAACAACCCACCACTCTGGGACAGCAAGCAGTGCATCTCTGATGGGAAGAATCACAGACTGGTCTGGGTTGGGAGGGACCCCAAGGGTCACAGAGCTCCAACCCCCCTGCCACAGGCAGGGCCACCAACCTCCAGGCCTGGAGCTACACAAGGTTGCCCAGGGCCCCAGCCAACCTGGCCTTGAACACCCCCAGGGATGGGGCACCCACCCCCTCTCTGGGCAGCCTGTTCCAGCCCCTCCCCACTCTCTCTGCAAAGAACTTCCCCCCAATCTCTCCTCTCCCCCTTCCCTCCTCCAGCTTCAACTCCATCTCCCTTGTCCTGCCAGTCTCTGCCCTTGAACAAGCTGATTCCCCTCCTGTTCCTCTGCTCCCTTCAGGGACTGGAAGGCTGCAGTGAGGTCCCCCCCACAGTCTTCTCTTCTCCAGGCTGACCCAGCCCAGCTCCCTCAGCCTCTCTCCATGGGGAGCTGCTCCAGCCCTCTGAGCATCTCCGTCGCTCCTCTGACCCCTCTCCAACAGCCCCACATCTTTCCTGTACTGGGCCCCAGCTCTGGACACAGGACTCCAGCTGGGGCCTCCCAAGGGCAGAGCAGAGAGGGACAATCCCCTCCCTGTCCCTGCTGCCACCCCTCAAAGAAGGGAGAGCAGGCAGCACGGTGGGGCAGAGATGGGACCTGCCATCCAAATGGGACTTTTTTCTTTTGAAAGCTGGAATCTAGAGACAAACTACAGCTAGGAATAACAAATAAACACACCCCATGGGGCTGCTCCATACCGAAACAACACCCGCGGCCTAGCTGTACGCTTCGCTCCACTCAGAGATGGGATAAGAACAGCCCTGTGTGATAGCTCCACAGAAGTGCTGGAAGCCCCCAGTTGTTCCATTTGTACAAATTTATACAATCAAGGCACACTTAAAAAGCCAGCAAGAAACTGTATGGGCTTTTTAGCTTAAATTGATGATTTAAGAAGGAAGAATTCCTACAAAACTCTACTGAGATGATGGAGAATCTACCTGGCAAGCTATTTTGGTAGGCCCCGGTTTATCCTCACGTTATCTCATGCAGGTTCAATTAAAGAGATGTTCCCCCCACATTTTTACTGAGAACCTTAATACTTTTGGCCCCACTCTGACAGGCTGAAACAATATTTAGAAAAAAAAAACCACCCCAAAATTCTGTACTACATATGCTTGTCCTCTTAAAGCTCTCATTAAAGCAGATTTCTCTTCCGCTGCCTCAGGTAGCAGATGGAGCAGTACAAATCACACTGCAACACATCCTGGGGAAAGGGTTTCAATAAATGGAGCTCGTTTTTAAAGCTGAAGGTAGTGGGAATATGAGGGGAAATATGGCTGAAGGCAGGCACTGCACTGACAGGGATGCACTAGTGAACAAGTAACCTACGGCTTGGGACAGACGGCGCGCAGGGGGATACAGAAGGGTAACAGAGACATTTCCTGTGTCCCTGGAAAACCAGCCCCTGTGTGCAAACGGGCAGCACGGTGGTCTGCTCTGTGCAGAGCAGGGTGAAGATTGCTGGCCTTGCTGCTGTGCCTCAAGTCAGGGGAAAGGCTCAGTGGAGGATCCTAGGACCACAGACTGGTTTGGGCGGGAAGAGACCCGAGAGCCTCCCAGTGCCCCCCCCCCCCCCCCCCCCGCCATGGGCAGGGACACCCCAACCAGTCCAGGGTGCCCCAAGCCCCATCCAACCCGGCCTTGAGCCCTGCCAGGGATCCAGGGGCAGCCCCAGCTTCTCTGGGCACCCTGTGCCAGGGCCTCCCCCCTCCCCAGGAAGGATTTCTGCCTCCCAGCCCCTCTCCATCCCCCTCCTGCAGCTGAAGGCCGTTCCCCTGGGCCTGGCCCTCCCTGCCCTGGGCACCAGCCCCTCTCCAGCTCTCCTGGAGCCCCTCGAGGGATGGGAAGGGGCTCAGAGCTCTCCCCAGAAGCAGCCTTCTCCTCTCCAGGCTGAGCCAGCCCAGCTCTCCCAGCCTGGCTCCAGAGCAGAGGGGCTCCAGCCCTCGAATCACCCCTGTGGCCTCCTCAGGACTTGCTCCAACAGCTCCATGTCCCTCTTGCCCTGGGGACCCCTGAGCTGGATGCAGCACACCAGAGAATGTCTCACAAGAGCAGAGGGGCAGAATCCCCTCCCTCAACCTGCTCATATGAATACATTATATTTAATCAGTGTGTCCCAGCTGAAAACTAGACTAGAAATATGCAACACTGATAGAAAACAAGAGAAACTTCCAACCCAAGATGTTTATCTGAATATGAAGAACTGCTGGCTTTATTAAATACCATAACTAATCGAGATGCAGCCAATGTCTGCAGCTCAGAAAGCTTCTGAGGTCAGAACTTCCTTCCCATGCTGATGACCAAGAAGTCATCGAGGCACCTGTGCCATTTTAAGTCCTGGTGCTCAACACCAGGACCTCAAACACGTCTTTAGAGGATGTTCCTTCCTCTAAGAGCCTCCTGCTGCCCTGTAACAGGGCTGGAAGTAATCCCTTTGGCCAACAATAGAGCATACAGATGCCAGGATGCATTAGGCTGACCCACAGAACAGGATCAATGTAGCAGCCACTTATTTTGCTCTTCAGAAAGTTGCTGGGTGAGCTCATACCTTCTGTCTGCTCTTCCTGCTCCCTCCCCGCAGGAGGAACACTCTGAACATCCCCTTCAGGATTTTACAGAGTGCAATGGAAAACTCATCCACGATTTCCAGTGAGGATAATTTATGGAGAGAGGAAACTTTGATGTGAGGACACAGAAGAGCAGCACTGGCAGGGCCTTTGATGCAGATGATCGATGCTTTTTGGCAATGCTTGGCTGTGCTGTTAGTTAAGGGATTTACCTTTCTTTTCAGGTTGAAATGCCTTTTGCCAACCAGCATTTTGATCCCTTTCATGTCAGTTATTTGCTGTTGAATATATTGACTCAAGTCTTTGTTGTGGGTGTTGCCAGCAGTGAAGGGTTTTTTTTTTCCAGATCCCCCTTTACTTTGAAGACTGCTTCGATATTAAGTATGAGTAAGCTGAAGATGAAGATGAGTCAGACCTATCACTCAAGGAAGAGGCAGTGAGGGGGGCTTTGAACTATGGGAGATGACATGGAAGCCCTCAAGGGCACTAGGAAAAACTTATCCTAACACCTCTGTCAGCGGCACAATTCGCATTCAAACAAGGCAGAGAGCTCCCTGCATGAATTACTGTACTCCCTCCACACAAGTTCAGCAGAAGGAAACACATCTTTAGCCTTAAAGGGAGCATGTAACTGATTATACAGCCCTTAATACAAGGTACCTGGCTGCTAGCCTTGGAAAGCCCACAGGAATGAAAAGAAATCTTAATTTCTCTAGTATTTCTGCTGAATTCATTCACTGAAGTAAAACTTTCCTCAATTTCCCTCAGTAGTACACAAAAAAGTCTGCAAAGCAGAGCACAAATCACAGAATCCCCAGGGTGGAAAAGACCTTCAAGCTCATCGAGTCCAACCATCCCTGTCCTGTGCTAAACCAGATCCCTGAACACCTCATCTCCCCTCTGTTAGACACCCCCAGGGGTGGGGACTCAGCCCCTCCCTGGGCAGCCTGTGCCACAGCCCCACAACTCTGCCAGGGAAGAACTTTGCCCTCCCAGCTGAGCTGACCCTGCCCTGGGGCAGCTTGAGCCCATTGCCCCTTGTCCCATCTCCTGGCCCCTGGCTGCAGAGACCCTCGCCCACCTCTCTGCACCCTCCTGGCAGGGCAGGGGAGGTGGGGAGAAGGTCTCCCCTCAGCCTCCTCTTCTCCAGGCTGAATATCCCCAGCCTGGAGAAGAAAATTATTGACAACTTGTGGCTGATTTTCCTCTCACTACATGCTGGAGAAAAAACCATCAACTTCATTAAATAACTCCTCAGATAGTAAAGCAGGAAAAAGCTGAATTAATATTTCTCTCCAAACATAAATAACCCATTCTGCTTGAAAAGCAGGTCAAACATCCAAAAGAGCAATTCATTTTCCTCTTCACTGATTCTGTTAATTATCACTAAACTTTTGATTTTCATGGGAAAAGAGGTGGCAGATCCAGCACACCTCCAGGGAGGCACCGTCAGCCTGGAAGCACCCCTGGGGATGCTTTACCTTTCCTTCCCATGCCTTGTTGCACAGGCCTCCTGTCAAACACCTCTGTTATAAATGAAGCAGGATTTGCTTTCTAGCATCACTAACATGATGATTCCCTTCTAATCCCATTCTTTTTTCACCCCACTCCAGGGGAACTGAAACAGAACTGATGGGTCTTGGTAGAAACAAAAAAACAACCCAAAATATGTCCATCCTGAGTGTGACAACACATGAAACCCTTGGGTGCAACCTCCATCCTGTCTGCTAGACTCTCCCAGGTGGGAAATACCACGACCTAGACGTGGAGGTGGCCAGGGAAGGAGGAAGAGGAGTGAGCCTTCAGCCCTGCTCTGCCTCAACATGCAACGGCAGCCCACAGGGACCTCACACAGGTCTCTCCTGTGTGGCACAGCTGGGAGGGGACCACACCTTTGGATGCTCTCAGAGCTCGGTGTTTCCACCCACTTGCCAGGTTTTAGACACAGAACCAGTACTGCTGCAGCTCAGTGATGAGAGATGGGGAGGAGGAGGAGGAACGTCAGGCCCAGAGCAGCGGCTGCAGCAGTGGCGGCGCCTGACGTCAGCCCCACTGACCCCCTGCCCCTGCTTTGTCTCCCTCCTTCCTCGCTCCTCCTCCATCCCCCATCCCTTTGTCCTTCCCCTCACCGTTTCCCTCTTTGCTGGCATGACTTCATCCCTTTGTTTTACCTTGAGGCTGTTCTCACATCTGCTGCCCTCCCTTCCACAGCGTTTGTATTTCCAGCTTGGCCCTGGGTTCAAACCAGCAAAATGCCTTTAGCTGCATTTCCAGCCCATGAACCCTTCTCCAGCCCAGCACGGCCAGCTCTGCCTTTCCACAGCTTTACTCAGCTGAGGGTAAGGCTGTTGAATCAGCAGAGCTGCCACTCAGAGCAGCGCTGAGAAGAAAGCTGGTGGGTCCCCATCCCACCCCCTCCATCCCCAGCACTGGGCAGCACTCAGAGCTGCCTCCTCCTGCCCGTAACACCCAACTCCCCACACAGAAAAGAACCCCCTTCCTGCAAACCAACACGACTCCTTGAGCCCAGGGATCAGTTTGTAATTCTAGTCTTAATTCTCAGCATGGTTTTGGGTTGTTTTATGTTAAAAAAGAGGCAGAAAGGAGCTGAGAGTGGATAGTTAATCTATATGTAAATGAACAGCATGCATATGGCATCGCTCTACGAAAGGACCCTCGCACGGAGAGGGAAGCGGAGCGGCTTCAGCTTTGTTCCACAAATGTTCCAACTGCTATTTTCACGGGATGACGTCCTTACTGTCATGGTTACAACAATGCTGCAGACAGCAGCGCTCTCCCCACTGATAAAACAGCTCGCTGGGAACAGCTGAGCTGCCACCACCTCCCTTCCCCCTCCCTCTCATCCCGGACTGGTCCCCCCGGCTCATGGGGAGAATGCAAGCATCCAGGCAGCTCAGAGGGATGCTGTGAGGAGTGAGGGGGATGCAGTCGGTGGGTGTTTTACCCACATAGGCAGGGATCGAAGGTAAACGTGCACCAAGCACTGTTGTTTAGTCCAGGGTTATTTAACAACAGGATGAGCTGCTACACAACCCTCATTTCCTCATTATATTTTAATGGCCTTTGCTTATTAAAAAAGTTAGTCAGCACTTGGGAAGGCTCCTTAGCTGACTCTCAGCTGTGCTTATTAGTCCATCATTTTTTTCCAAGTCTCTGTTTCACCCAACAAAGAACAAGCAAGCAATATTCCCAGCTGTACAGACACCCCGTAACCTCCACCAGCTCTAGGAGGGGGCTTTGAACCTTGAGGGGTGTAATTTCAGCCTGTTCACATACTATTTTCCCCCATTTACAGCTACAAAGCAACTAATTTTTCACGTCACCAAAACGTTACTGAGCTTAATAACCAAATAATGGATGCAAGTCACCTAATTCAGGCAGAAATCTCATCAGCTGGGCTTTGCAGTATGGTTTTCCCCCTCAATATTTGCTTACATCTCTGTTCTTGTCTGCAATTTGAAATCTTCATTTGAATTTCAAAAGATATCAAATGATGTCCCTTAATCTGTTACCTGTGGGTCCTCCCAAGGAGGAGATTACTCTGGTCAATCTTTTCCTTATCAACCTAATTTCCCATTTTTAACATTACCAAATGCACCACCTGTAATTTCACTATTCTCAGTTTTCAAATCAGAACCAAAGAGGAGGTTGATTTAGGTCGGTTTTGGCTTTTTTGGGGGCTTATTTTTGAGTTAGTAACACCCACCCCTGTCTTTCATGGTAGAAGGCAATAATTAAACTGCAGAATTTCACACGTTTTCTTGACACAGTGGTTGCTTTCCCATTATCAGACAACCCCATCTTCTCCTCCATCCCTATTCTTAAAACAACAAGCAAGTGACAGCCACTAAATGCCATTTCAACTGGCAGATCGACAGCGCACGGCTCGTGCCTGAAGACACAGCACTAAGTTTGGCCACCCCCCCCAACGCAGCATCAACAGAGTTAAACCCAATTATTTTACAGCTGGGTTTGAAAAGGGGAAAATCCACACCAGTTTGGTTTTGGCTGGTTTTTGCCTCTCATCCCTGTACTTGTCTTTTTTTTACTTTACTCCATCAGCTGGAAGCCCAGCACATGGTACCATGAGCAACGCTGCTCATTCCTTGGCACAACAGCCTGAAGAAAAACAAGCCCAAAGAAATGTTCTCTGTTAAAATCTAGTTGAATTACAAACTTACAGATTAGGATTCCTTAACTACATGATTTTTTTTTTCCCTGGCAGAGTTGTGGGGCTGTGGCACAGGCTGCCCAGGGAGGGGGCTGAGTCCCCACCCCTGGGGATGTTTAACAGCTGGATAGATGAGGTGCTCAGGGATCTGGGTCAGCACAGGACAGGGATGGTTGGACTCGATGGGCTTAAAGGGCTTTTCCAACCTTGTGATTCTGTGATAATTACTCAACTTGAAAGTTTTCTGAGATTTTTTTAAATATCTTTTTTCTTTTATGATTTCCTTTCATGTTCACCAGTGAGAAAAGGAAACTAATGCTTCCTACTCCAATAAACCCAAGAGAAGTCGATTCACTGCAGACAGAACATCCTAACATCACTACACACCTTCACACTTACTACAAAACATATTTAAGGTCCAGCAGGATCAGATACTACAACACAAGGAGGATCCCTGGCAGAAATCAGGACTGTTAAAGCCTAACCACAAGGTACAATCCACTGGTTTCTGATGGGTGAAGAGGAGTAACTCCTGCTGCTTGCAGCCTTTGAGTAACTTCTGGCATTTCACTGCAGAGACTTGAAAGAGCCAGTGCACAAACATCAAACTGCAGGACAGAACAGATGTTTCCAACAGAAGAAACACTCTTTTAAAAAATAAATAAGTACTTGTTTTATTGGTAGGTCTTTCTTTTCCATTACTAGCCTCTGCTGATTCCAGCCCCCCAACAGCAAGGATGCTCTCCCTGTACACACGCCCCACCCTGGGGTAACCCCACAGGGAATACAGGATTTATTTCTTACAGCACTTGGTTTTTAACCATACCTGGGTGCTGGCACCCTGTTTAGCATCTGCAGAAAAGGGACAGTAATCCCAATTTTTAGCATGTTCCTCACTACTTATTTGACCCAACTCTTATTTGATCCAACCCCCTGCCAAAGCAGGGTCCCTAGGACAGGGCACACAGGTCGGTGTCCAGACAGGGCTGGAATCTCTCCAGAGAAGGAGACTCCACACCCCCTGGGCAGCCTGTCCCAGGGCTCCCTCACCCTCACTGGGAAGAAGTTCTTCCCCACATTGGGGGGGAACTCCCTGTGCTCCAACTTGAGCCCATCGCCCCTTGTCCTGTCCCCACAGACACTGAGCAGAGGCTGCCCATGTCCCCTGTGTCCCACCCTTCAGCTATTGATAAACACTGATCAGATCCCCTCTCAGTCTCTTCTCTCCAGGCTGAACAGCCCCAGCTCACTCAGCCTTTCCTCACAGGGGAGATGCTCCAGGCCCTTCAGCATCTCCTCAGCCTCCTCTGGACTCTCTCCAGGAGATCCCTGGCTGTTTGATCCCAGGGAGCCCAGCACTGGACACAACACTCCAGGTGGGGCCTGAGCAGGGCAGAGCAGAGGGGGAGGATCCCCTCCTGTGACCTGCTGGCCACACTCCTCTTGATGCCCCCAGGATCCCATTGGTCTCTCAGCCCCCAGGGCACACTGCTGGCTCATGGCCACCCTGTCACCCACCAGGACCCCCAGGTCCTTCTCCACAGAGCTCAGTTAAAGTGTAAAAGTTAAAGCCATTCAAGCTTTCATTTAAACACCTCACCAAACTAGTCTGAAGCCCAAGAGAGATGAAAAGGAAGAATACTGTTTTAATTTAAATATCAAAAAGGCTCCAAATATATACTCAAAGGTCAGAGCTCCCAGCGCTCTAACACACTACAAATAACACTCAGAATCCTTCTCTGTGTGCACAGGGGTTTGGGGGGCTTAGGTGGGCTCCCTATGCCTGCAGTGAGAACTGCTGCTTAACGAAGGAGGGGATGTTGTTCAGAAATTATTCTCAATGAATCACAATTTTCTCTCCAAGACAAATAAACACCCTGAATTCGCTCTCGTTATCGTTAACCCTGAGAAATACAGGGCTGTTGGGTAACATCCCTGCTCTGTCTGCATTAAACTTCACTCCCTATGCAGGGGATCCTGCTGGGGGAAACACCAGGGCATCTGCCCAGAAACAAGGATCTCCATTCACAGCCAGCACAGCCACAAGGACAGGCCCCAGCAGACCCATTTCTGGGGCAGCAGCTCGGCAGCGCTTCGAAGCAAAGCGGAATCCCCCAGGAACAGGGTGGAACTGGCTCTGTTTATAAACTCATTAGGTCAGCTCTCACCCCAAACATCAATCGGGAAGGTTAACTGCACTAAAGCACCACCCACCAGAGAGGAGATGGATTGTCTGACGCTCGTCAGGCTGTCCCCTGTGCTGTGCTGACGTACTTAGGGGAACCACTGGAGCTGGGGATGACGTCGGGGGGCACATTTGCTTCAGAGAGATGAGTCTCCCATCCCCCTTTCCTGCTGGGACCCAAACCCCACACAAGGCTCATTAGGAGCACCCCACCAAACCCTGCATTGCCAAGGGTATGCGCCCTCTGAGGGCAGCCTGCTCATGAGGTTGCCCTCTAAATAGAGGTCAATACTGTATCTTTGGGATCCTCTGTAACATAAATGACATTCAGGAGCTGGGAGGAAGAGGGCTGATTAGAGGGTTGGAGCAGTTTCCCTATGAAAGCAGGCTGAGGGAGCTGGGCTGGGTCAGCCTGGTGAAGAGAAGGCTGTGGGGGGACCTCATTGCAGCCTTCCCGTCCCTGAAGGGAGCAGAGAAACAGGAGGGGAATCAGCTTGTTAAAGGGCAGAGACTGGCAGGACAAGGGGGATGGAGTGAAGCTGGAGGAGGGAAGGGGGAGAGGAGAGATTAGGGGGAAGTTCTTTGCAGAGAGAGTGGTGAGGGGCTGGAAGGGGCTGCCCAGAGAGGGGGTGGGTGCCCCATCCCTGGGGGTGTTCAAGGCCAGGTTGGCTGGGGCCCTGGGCAACCTTGTGTAGCTCCAGGCCTGGAGGTTGGTGGCCCTGCCTGTGGCAGGGGGTTGGAGCTCTGTGACCCTTGGGGTCCCTCCCAACCCAGACCAGTCTGGGATTCTATGAGGTGCTGACAGCTAAAAGAAATACTCCTCATTTTACTCCTTGGAAATGCTAGGTGACTTTCACAACAGGCTTAATTAATAAAGAAATAAATACGATTTCTTAGTTAAAATTGCATGACAATATCTTACTGAACAAAATCCTAGGTGAGGGAACACGCAACATGTCACATGAAGCAAAGCAGCTACAAACCTAAGTGACAGAAAATAATGTTCATAATAAAATATGTAGAAGACGAGTGCCGCCGATACAAAAGGAGGATGGCTTGGCTGGGCTTCCCAGCACAAGTTCTCCTAAATTAAAAATAAACTGATGAAGAAATACACTGCTGAGGCTGGTAGCTAAGCAGTTGCATTCATCCAGGCTGCCAATTGCCACACAAGATGCATTATAAGGAAATAAAGGCTTATTAAGGATGTAGTGTTGCTGTATCTCTAACCCCAGTAGGTATATCCCATTCTGTCCAGAACAGCTGGCGTCAGAGCAAGGGATTTTCTACAAAATTCTAATTAACCCTGTGTAAAGCATTCCTGGCTAACAAAGCCCTGCCTTTTGTTCTGCTCTGAGAGACAAGAAGAGACCTGAGAATGAGATTAATGATACAAAGATTTATGCTTTAGTTGGGAAGACAGCTATGAAATGAAATCCTGCCCATGAACGCCTCGGTGGCCTTTGGCGTCAGGACTGACAGCCCCACATCAGCCCCAAGCCGACTGCACGACTTCTGAAACAGCAATAGGGAAAAAAGGGATGAGAAAAAACCCCATCTTCTGGTGTGGATAGTAAACAGAGAACAGAAACGTATATTGCTCAGCTTCCCAATGAGGCTACAGAGAAACAGCCACCATGCTCTGTCGGGGAAGGCAGCAGGCCTGCCCGCGGCCTAGCTTGCGGCCTAGCTCTCCTCACCGGAGACACAGGCCCTGACAGTATCCTCGTGTTCCCATGAGACAGGAAAAGTTCCTCATGCTGAGAGGATCCTAATAATCACATTCTCAAAACACAGTGACCTTGATGACAGGGGTTCAGGCTGCCCTAAACCAAGAAGTTATGGGGAGGTACTTGGGCGTAACAGAACATGTCAAGAACCAGCCATAATAAGATGGTCAAACAGCAGGTGTGTGGATGCTTTCAGACATCAAAGGTAAACTAAGGCTATTTAGCTCTAAGATATGTTATCAGAACTCGTTATAATCACTAACCAATTTGTGGGGTGTAAACAGTGTGTATAACCAATTAGCAGTTTTTAGCTTGCCACGTTTGCAGTACCAAATGTCCATAATCTGTGTGATTTCACCCAATAAAGGGCTCCACCTAAACTTCATGTTGAACTGCGTGTTGCTCATCGCCCATCTCCACAGTGCTCCTAACGGGGTTTCCATCTCCACAGGCAGATGTGAACGAGATCTGGGGACCAGTAACTGAACTCACCCACCAACCATGAAGATAGGTGCTAACTCCCATGGGAGAGCTGTGCCATTTGCTAGCTTCTCACCCAATTAAAAAAAATGTGTGTTTAAACAATAATTATCAGGATTTCACTGGACATAATTTAAATAACCAGAATAGAGATGTTTGGGTGTCACTAATGTGTGCCAGACAGGGTGGAGTTACAATGGGTTAATTTAAATAATTAATTCCTGTTGCATAAACCACTCAGATGTAATTTAGGGGGCAGAGGACTATCATTAGGAAGATCTCCTCTTTGGGGAACCTTGGTTGGTTGGTTGAGTAACGGCACACGCTATGCTCCCCGTTAACCACAGCATCCCCTTCACACCTCACCACCCCATGGCTTTTCCTCTGTGCCTTCTGCAGACACATACAGTGACAAGCGTGTCAGGGCTCATGGGCTTGCACAGACCCTCTGCTCCTGCTCACTCCCACTGACCCAGTTTAAAGATGGCAGCATCAGCCACGAAACACGGATTGTATTGCTTCACAGAATCATGAAGGTTGGGAAAGACCTTTGAAATCGAGCCCAACCATCTGTCCAACACCACCAGGTCAACTAACCCATGTCCTGGAGTGCCACCCCTCCAGGGATGGTGACCCCAGCACTTCTCTGGGCAGCCTGGCCCAACGCCTGACTGCTCTTTCCAGGAAGAAATGCTTCCTGATCTCCAATCTAAACCTCCCCTGATGCAACTCAAGACCTCTCATCCTATTGCTGTTCACCTGGGAGAAGAGGCTAACACCAACCTCACTACACCCTCCTTTCAGGTAGCTGTGGAGAGTGGTAAGGTCTCCCCTGAGCATCCTCTTCTCCAGGCTGAACAGCCCCAGCTCCTTCAGCAGCTCCTCATAAGACTTGTGCTCCAAACCCTTCACCAGCTTCGTTGCCCTTCTCTGGACCTCACTGAACACTGTGCAATACCAAGAGTAAGGTACAATTTTTATTTCCCAGATGAAACAGCAATTGGCCTCTTTGGAGTTTCACTAGAGCCAGATTTCAAAATCCATGGTCCCTTGAACTGCTTCAGGAACCAAGAGGCAGCAAATCTGTAGCCAACTACCTCATCTTTCGTTACTGTTGAGGTGGGAGTACAGAGGTAACTCCCAGCACTGTTTTGTGCCCAACCCCTTCGTGTTAATTGTAAAGGAGGAAGAAGACAAACAAATGATGGACACCACCACACAAGGCACACAGACACCCACTGACCCCACCTGGAGAAACAGCTGCTGTGGTTTCCACCATTACTGCTTGGAGCAGAAGAGAAATATATGTCCAGAGACACTGCCCAGAGAGGCTGTGGAAGCCCCATCCCTAGAAGCATTCAAGGCCAGGCTTGATAAGGTTCTGCACAACCTGGTCTAGTGGAGAGTGTCCCTGCTCATGGCAGGGGGTTGGAACTAGATGACCTCTGAGGTCCCTTCCAACCCAAACCTTTCCATGATTCTATGTCCTGCTGGAAGGGGCCACATCAATATCCAATGATGGGTGTCAGAGGGTGTGTGTCCACATTCCTGCTCATGCTGGAAGCTGCCTGGTGAGGCAACTCCCCCAGCAATCCCCATCAACAGTGCTCTGGGGCAGCTTTGAGGTGCACACACTGAACTGGAAAGGTGCACCCCAAATGCACCCAGGGCTCTCAGCTTATGCAGCCCTGAGGACAAGCTTCTGTGGACACTGGTTCCTCACTGCTGTTCTCCTCTCCAGATTTGCTCTCACTGAGTCTCCTTTACCATTACTAGCTTACATGGACAAAATTGGCCTGTATCAATGACAGCTTCTCCTACAGTCATTAAGATGGGAGACCTTGAAGACCAACCTAAGCCAGTTTGTGTACCTCTGCCTGTTGCAGAAGAGGTTTTTTCCTTATGGAAAACCTAAAAAGCTGGAAACAGTTTCCCCACTGCCAGTTGAGAGCAGCTGATGCACTGCTGTGTTCAAAGTGCCTTTTTTCACTCTCTAATTAAGGATCTACACTTTAAAAAAAAAAAAGGATCTTTCACAAATCATCTCCTTCCCCTGGAGAGAGGACTTTGGTCTCCTCAGGGAGAAGGGATGCACGCTGTGGAGGGGCTGCTAAAAGAATCCATCTCTTCCAACAATACAGAGGGTAAATATTTGGAGAAGGGAGGCAGGAGACATCACAGCAGCATCTCAAAAAAACCCCAACCATGAACCAACCCAAAAAAGCCCAACAAATCAAATGAGCCTATTGAATAGAGACAGAGGATGTGAGAGGTGCGTGGTGAGGGAACAGCCACGCTGATGATGGGATGGTTATCCTGATGCTGTCTCCAACACACTCACCACCGCTGCAGTGTGACTGCAGGGCCATGACCTGCCCTGCCTTACGTAACTGCACTCATCAATCTTTCCAGCAATTATTTTCCACTCTGACCTACAGTTCAGAGCCCCAGACACACACGGAAGGTGACACACGCCTGGCACAGCCAGCTCAGAGCGATGCACTGTAATTACACCCACTAAGAAGCCGCTGTCCTGAGCGCAGGGTAACTGCAAGGCCAGTGGAGGAGCATCCAGCAGAATCACAGATCACAGAATCACAGGGGTAGGAAGGGGCCTCCAGAGCTCTTCAGGTCCAACCCCCTGCCAAAGCAGGGTCCCTAGGACAGGGCACACAGGGCGGCATCCAGATGGGGCTGGAATCTCTCCAGAGAAGGAGACTCCACACCCCCTGGGCAGCCTGTCCCAGGGCTCCCTCACCCTCACTGGGAAGAAGTTCTTTCCCATGTTGGTGTGGAACTCCCTGTGCTCCAACTTGCAGCCATTCCCCTTGTCCTGTCTCCACAGACACTGAAAAGGGGCTGGCCATTTCCCCTGCATCCCATACTTAAGATATTGATAAACATTAATAAGGTCCCCCTTTAGTCTTTTCTCCAGGCTGAACAGCCCCAGCTCACTCAGCCTTTCCTCACAGGGGAGATGCTCCAGGCCCTTCAGCATCTCCTCAGCCTCCTCTGGACTCTCTCCAGGAGATCCCTGGCTGTTTGATCCCAGGGAGCCCAGCACTGGACACAACACTCCAGGTGGGGCCTGAGCAGGGCAGAGCAGAGGGGGAGGATCCCCTCCTGTGACCTGCTGGCCATTCCAAGGAGAACAACTTCAGTTCAAGCTGTAACAGGAACGCTACAACCCCTTTTTTCACCCTGTTCTACACCCTCACCAGCTGCTTTTCTGTGCAGATGCAGCCCTTACACCCCACAGCCACCTGAGCCACCACACACTGAGCAGGCAGAAGGTGGGAGGTTGAGCTTTCCAGATGTGTCCTTTCTCTTGGGTCTATGTAGTAGAATCAGAGTTGTATTCACCTACACACTCACATAAAAACAGGCCTTTCAGTAGAAAAATGAGTAGCATTTTTTAAACAAATCTTTTGTGTTCACTCCTGGTATTTTACGAGGCGTATTACACTGTCAGAGAAGATCTCTCTCTGTGCTGTCACAGAAGTTCCCTTGAATATCTGGCATACTCCTCTTATGAGCAGAGACACATCCCTGTGAAGGATTTCAAGAACCCATCTGGTCTCCTCCCGCAGCTCAAAGTAGGTTCAGCTACACTCTGAACTCCCCAGCTGCATTCCACACACGATTCAGGTCTTCCAGTGACAAAGATCTGACAGCTTGGCCAGGCAAGGTCAAGTCATCAGCATCCTTCTCCCAAAGCTGGGCTGAATCCCCACACCCAGACAATCTCCCCTGCCATAGGACTTGTTCATTATCTGCAGCAGCCACAGAAAGAAGATGCCTTCTGAAACTTTTTATTAACTATTCCTGCCATTTTCTTTCAGATTCAAATTCTTCTTCTTGAAGTGAGAACCCTGAACCAGATGTAACCCTGCAGCAATGCCAGAACTACTGCAATGGGGCAGAGTAACTCACAGTCACCAAGCTGTAGGGGTTGGAAGGGACCTCCAGAGCCCATGGGGTCCAACCCCCTGCCAAAGCAGGGTCCCTAGGACAGGGCACACAGGTCGGTGTCCAGACAGGGCTGGAATCTCTCCAGAGAAGGAGACTCCACACCCCCTGGGCAGCCTGTCCCAGGGCTCCCTCACCCTCACTGGGAAGAAGTTCTTCCCCACATTGGGGGGGAACTCCCTGTGCTCCAACTTGAGCCCATCGCCCCTTGTCCTGTCCCCACAGACACTGAGCAGAGGCTGCCCATGTCCCCTGTGTCCCACCCTTCAGCTATTGATAAACACTGATCAGATCCCCTCTCAGTCTCTTCTCTCCAGGCTGAACAGCCCCAGCTCACTCAGCCTTTCCTCACAGGGGAGATGCTCCAGGCCCTTCAGCATCTCCACAGCCTCCTCTGGACTCTCTCCAGGAGATCCCTGGCTGTTTGATCCCAGGGAGCCCAGACCTGGACACAACACTCCAGGTGGGGCCTGACCAGGGCAGAGCAGAGGGGGAGGATCCCCTCCTGTGACCTGCTGGCCACACTCCTCTTGATGCCCCCCAGGATCCCATTGGCCTTGTCGGCCCCCGGGGCACACAGTCACCCACCAGCACCCCCAGGTCCTTCTCCACAGAGCTCTTCTCCAGCAGGTCACCCCCAGCCTGTACTGATTCCAGCAGTTATTCCTTCCCAGGTGCCAGACTCTCCACTTGCTTTTATTAAGTCTCATCTGGTTTCTCCCTGCCCAGCTCTCCAGCCTGCCCAGGTCTCATCTGCTCAGCACAGTTAACACTGAGCACTGTGTTCAGAGTCTGAAAGAACCTTCACTTGTTGCTCTGGGTCTGACAAGGTGGCATTAGCCATCTCCAGACATCTAGGATGGTGGCTAGAAAGATGACTCTTTGCTTTGTTACTATTCTATATATAGATGAAAGCCAGCCCCAAAAGCCACCACCTTTGATGAGCATCTCACCTTGCTGCTTTCCCCCACCACACTTCCTCACAGCAAAATTCCAGAACATCTCACACAAGTGATTTGTCCCAAGGAAGCTTCCCCAGGCTCCTCCAACGTTCCACTTGCTTTTCTGGACATAAGAGATTACAAGCAAAGCTACTGCTCAGTCAGCCAGAGGGATGTGTGCTGCAAGAACAAGACAATTACTATTGGAACAGATTACCATGCCCAAACCAATATGCTTCCAGCGCTGCGGGCAACAGGATCGAGCCACTCTGTTGGCCTGGTATCAATAATTCACTCCTAAAGCAGCTCAGCTTTCCAGCAAAAGCACAGGCTTTCCAGTGGAGATATTTTCCAAGTGTGATGTCTCCACACAGACCTGATGTGCAGGATCATACCCATGAAACCAGTTCAAAATATTCTCCAATGAACTGAACAGTCAGAGTTGAGGAGATGGGTGTGGATTCCTGAATTCCAACTTGTGTTGGGGATATCTGCTCAAGTAAACAAGCTGCAACACGGGTCCCTGCTACTTCCACTGCTTAGTCTGTGGCACAGAAATTCCTCCAAGAACACAAGGGTGAATCATCTGAAGAGTCATGCTCCTCCATGGGGAAAAAAAGTCACCCATGAATACATTTAAATAATAATAATAATAAAAAGTATCTCGTGACTCTCTGCTTCCAGAATGGCCCAGCACTTTGGGGTGAGCAGTGAAGCCTCATCAGGATTTTGTGTTGCCCTCTTCTTCCATGGTGACATTGGGTGTTCTGCACAACCAGCTTCACCCAGCAAGAACAGCAGCCAGTTCTGCCCAACCCCATATCAGGACAAGTCTTTCCTTGTCTTGTATCTGCCAATACTGCAGTCCCGAGGCAGCCAGAAGCCAACAGCAGGATGGTCACTCCACCAAGGAGGGGCAAAGAGGAAATCTCCCATGCTGGGTGCCCATCAGCATCCAGGACAAGGCAGAACTCTCTGGTACACTGCACTCACACCCCCTCCCCTCTCTTTTCATAGAATCCCAGACTGGGCTGGGTTGGAAGGGACCCCAAGGATCACAGAGCTCCAACCCCCTGCCACAGGCAGGGCCACCAACCTCCAGGCCTGGAGCTACACAAGGTTGCCCAGGGCACCATCCAACCAGGTCTTTTCTCATCATACAGTGAATTAATTTGTACCAGGAGCCTGGTGGAACTTGCTAATTGTGGTAATGCCACAGTGAGGTCCCACCAAGTCTTTTGTCTGTGGTTCTGACCAGAGGTCGACAACACTTGATGCCCACGAACCATGAGCACAACGTTCACTAACCCAAGTCACACAGGCACAAACAGTGTGTATCTTCAACACATTAATTCCAGTACTGAAGAGTCACTAAATGTCAAAAAAATACTTTATAGGATGATTAGGAAGCTCCAAAAGGAAAAGCAAAATGAACCCCATCACAGAGCCTGTGCATCGCCTCGCACGCTGGGCTGTGTTAGACACACACCAACAGGCACCCAAAACAAGCCTAGCAACACCAGGCAGCAGCCTGGCTAATCTCTGCTGGAAGCAGAACAAAGAGCCATGGTTTATGGTGCAACCTTCTGTTTCCCAGCTTCATTTTTTACCAGAGAGCAACAACTGCCCACAGCCACACAGCAACTCACAGTTTGGACTGGCCCAGTTTCCAATTCCTCTTTCAACAACAGAACTGAAATGATTTTCCCTTTCACTCTGTCTGGATGTTCCATGGATATTTTTAGCCCTTAAAAATTAATGCATTAACTGAAGGACCACTCACACTGGAAAGCAAATTGTTTTCCAGAACTCATCAGATCCAATTCCCCCAGTGTGGTGGTGCTCTGTCAGGGACTGGGGGTTTAACTGTGGTGGTTTTAAGGCAGAGGTATTTTGAGAAGGGAGAAACAAAGAATCCACACTGCAGTACTTAACAGCAGGGTCTGCAAGACAACAGCCAGCTTATTAAAGGACAAAAGGCTAATTAAAACCAGTACATGAACCTAAACAGTAATCGGTGTAACTCCTGGATTCACTCCACTCCTGCTTCAATCACAGTGTGGTGCCCTGAGATACCAGGCTGCCAATAAACCATTAAACCCATAAAATGTGGGATGAATTCAGCTTAAAAATATATATATATATAAATTTAATCTCTTCTCATGGATCTGATTTGTACTTTGGGATAATCTCTTGGTGATGGCCAAATGAAACCTTCACTGCAGGAGAAGGATGAGGACATGACATGTACTCCCCAGGTACGGCCAGGAGGATGGGTTTCCTGCTCTCCCGAGAGCTCCCTCCCATAACATCTCAAGTGCTGGGTCCAGTTCTGGGCTCCTCATCATAAGAAGGAGATCGAGGTCCTGGAGCAAGTCCAGAGAAGGGCAACAAGGCTGGGGAAGGGGCTGGAGGGCAAATCCTCTGAGGAGCAGCTGAGGGAGCTGGGGGTGTTGAGCCTGGAGAAGAGGAGGCTGAGGGGAGACCTTCTCCCCACCTCCCCTGCCCTGCCAGGAGGGTGCAGAGAGGTGGGTGATGGTCTCTGCAGCCAGGGGACAGGAGATGGGACAAGGGGCAATGGGCTCAAGCTGCCCCAGGGCAGGGTCAGCTCAGCTGGGAGGGCAAAGTTCTTCCCTGGCAGAGTTGTGGGGCTGTGGCACAGGCTGCCCAGGGAGGGGGCTGAGTCCCCACCCCTGGGGGTGTTTAACAGAGGGGAGATGAGGTGCTCAGGGATCTGGGTCAGCACAGGACAGGGACAGTTGGACTTGATGAGCTTGAAGGTCTTTTCCACCCTGGGGATTCTGTGATAACAGCTTCCTGAGCACCCCCTCTGACCCACCGCGGCTGAAACGCTCCTGGAAGCCACGTGTGGCGCTGGCATGTCAGGAACAGCAGAGGCTTCAACGCGGTGAATCTCTCCCCAGCCCCTGGAGAGGGGCTGAGAGATGTGGAGCGATGATGTATGAGATGGTGGGAGATCGGTCAATAGCAAAGCGCCTTGTGAAGCGTCAGCGCTCTCACCAAGGAGGGATTCAGGCTGATCAGGCAGAAATCCCATTGCAGTATGTGGGTGGCAACATAGGGGAGCTGTCAAAACACAGGCTCCTGCAGAGGCATGTGTCCCAGTGCCTCTCCTGTGCTGGGGCTCACCCTGGCTGCAGGAGAGTTTGGGTAGTGATTACTGCAGCCTCAAAAAATGTGGTGGCGGGGGACTAGCTGGGGGTCTTTGGGGTGCCTTGCAGAGCCAGCCCACAGCACCTCAGAGCTGAAGGACAGCCTGTGGTTCATCGTGGCAGAGGTGCTGAGGGTGAGCAGCAATGCTGCTGGCTGATGGAGAGGCTGGGGCAGCAAGCTGAGGGCAGCAGTAGGGAGAAGGGTGTTCTTCCCTCCCATCCTCTGGCACAGCCCTCAGGAGAACCTCTCCTCTCCCAGCACATGGTGCAGAGCAGGGCTTTGTCCCACACCCCCCAACCCCAAGCTCTCCTCTTCAGGGGCACGCTGCAGAGGGACAGTGCTGCTCAGGTCCCTTCCATCCCACAGGCTGGCTGCACACTGGCCAGCTGCTGCCCTCTGCATCCCACCCTGCAGGGAGATCCCTGTTTGATGGGTCCATGCCTGGTACCCCACAGCCCCTCCAGCCAACAGTGAGCTTGATGCTCCAGCAGCCACAGGCCTCCTTCATGTGCATGGCTTTGTGCACGTAACAACTGGCTCTTTCCTCCTGCTACCAACACATCTCCTCTTGCCCATGACCCTCAGAACTTATCAGCTACTGGCACCTGCTCCTCACTGAGCTGAGGTCTCCCCTCCAGTCTCCTAGGCCCTGGCATCCTCCAAGCTCCCCCAGTATCAAAGCATGAACCTGAGTGATAACTCTGCTCCTCAGACCCAACCGTGTTCACCACTCATGCTTCAAGCTGCAAGATGAAGTCCCAGGGGAGCCAAGAGCTACTTCCATCCCTGCTGCTCTCCACCAGCACTGCAGCCCAACACTACCACATCCCACTGGGACACCAGGGACTAACAGCACAGCCTTGCCCATGCACTGTAGTGCTCATGTGCAAGGACTTTGACTACTGCAAATCAAAAGTAGAACTATCTGGAGGCTGGTAGGGGATGTTTTGTACCAACAGCAAGTCAGAAAAACTCAGCACAGAAAACTCCTCTTGGTCTGTCCTCAGGAGACTTAAACTTGATGACCTGGAGATTAATCTTCTGCACGTAATGTAAATCCAAGTACAGCAGCAGGAGGCCCCCACATGTCACACCAATCAAAACAGCTCAACCCAACCAGTTCAGGAAAGGATTACTGCAGTGGAATGAAAAAGATTGAAAAAAATAATTGTTTAAGCTAGCCAGTATCTCAAAAAATATTTACAGATGGGAAGATTTCAACCCCCCCCCATGCTTCTGAAATTAAATGCAAGATTAAAAACACTAAGTCAATATATCCCACCTCAGCTTGAATGCAGATTCACAGGCTCTCTACAAGGTGCAGACTGGTAAAAGCAGGAACAATAACAGAGATGCTACAGCTGATTAAAAGCTCAGCTAAAGAACTGTCTTCAGGAAAACACATTAGCCTGGGAGAGGCCAGAACAGCAGGATGCTCGGATGAAATTTGCTCTTTAGTTCCTATGTCTAAAACATTCAGATTCCCTCGTTTATCAGGGGAAAAAAATTAAATAAATATTAGTGTGATAGGTTTATTCCAGGCATAGAAAAAGAAATCCACTACTGACACCTGAAATGACAGCGTGCTCTGTGGAGGAATCAGATGGGTTTGAAAGGAAATAGAAAACAAGCACAAGAGGCCCCGTGGGATTGGGATAAAGAAAGATTAAAAGAAGGAACCACTCATCTGTCAGGCACGTTACAGCTCATCCAGTTATGCTGATCGTCAACATTCGTTGCCAGGTATTAATACAAGAAGGAAAAAACATATTAGAGTGGTAAAAGATAAAAGCATTGCTAGGAATCACGGGGTGAAATGCAGAATAAAAATGCAGGCTGTTAGAAGAAGCTTCTAGACACACTGTTTGCTAAATACAAATAGTCCATCGAGGAGCTGAAGCTCTGGCACTCAGGAGAATTCATTCCTGACCTGCAGGAATACTCATGTGTGCATGGCAGGGCTGAGCAGGTTATTAGAAGAGGAAAGGGCAGGATTTGGATGGAGATGAGGAGATCCTCTTGCCCTGTGAGAGCAGAGCATCCTTTAGCTAATGTGGGATATAATGCTCAATAATAAACAGGTGATCACTGGGTGTGGACACAATACAATTAAACATGGGTTAGACATGCCAAAAAAACACAATAGATAAAAGCCCACTAAATCCTCCCATATTTATCTGCTCATGTGTTCTCTGTGCTAAAGGAACTCCTCAGTTAGGGTGCACAGACTTTGAGGGTGATGGGGAGGAAGACCTCCTTAGCAGCATGGCCAAGCAAGTAACTGAGTTACTTCAGAGTGTCATAGAATCATAGGGGGTAGAAGGGACCCCCAGAGCCCATGGGGTCCAACCCCCTGCCAAAGCAGGGTCCCTAGGACAGGGCGCACAGGTCGGCGTCCAGACAGGGCTGGAATCTCTCCAGAGAAGGAGACTCCACACCCCCTGGGCAGCCTGTCCCAGGGCTCCCTCAACCTCACTGGGAAGAAGTTCTTCCCCACATTGGGGGGAAGTTCCCTGTGCTCCAGCTTGAGCCCATCGCCCCTTGTCCTGTCCCCACAGACACTGAGCAGAGGCTGCCCGTGTCCCCTGTGTCCCACCCTTCAGCTATTGATAAACACTGATCAGATCCCCTCTCAGTCTCTTCTCTCCAGGCTGAACAGCCCCAGCTCACTCAGCCTTTCCTCACAGGGGAGATGCTCCAGGCCCTTCAGCATCTCCACAGCCTCCTCTGGACTCTCTCCAGGAGATCCCTGGCTTTTTATCCCAGGGAGCCCAGCACTGGACACAACACTCCAGGTGGGGCCTGACCAGGGCAGAGCAGAAGGGCAGGATCTCCTCCTTCGACCTGCTGGCCACACTCCTCCTAATGCACCTCAGGATCCCATTGGCTCTCTTGTCAGGTCTGGTTGAGCCATAACCATCCATCCCAGTAACACAAATACCAAGATGCTTGAAGAGAAGGTTAGGAGATGATTATTAAAATTCAGTTAGTGAAGCTGAAAGGATGACTAAAAATGACTAAAAATAAAAGTCTTCAAGTGAAGAAAGGATCTCATTCCTAGGAGACACGCAGCAATGTTTCATTAAAGAAATTCTGTCATGGAAAATATATATATAATAAGAATTTTTGAACAGGAACAGTGGCATTGGGTACATGTTACATGTGCTCACAGCTCCTTTTGGTCTGCACTGACTCCTTACCAAGGCCATACCACAGCGAACACCATTCCCAGCAGCACAAAACACAGGCTGGTATTAGTGATGGAAACCTTAAAACCCCACAAAGTCTGATTCCAGTTTGGGGTACCCAAAGAGAAGGGCACAAGTTTCTCACTCCTTCAAAGTGAAGCCACTGGGAGCTCCACAGCTCCTCAGAATCAAACTCAACCACAAGTACCTACTAGAGCAAACACCTCTGACTCGTGAGGAGTCCAAAATCTAACCCATGGTCAACCCCCAATTTTGGCATAAGCCAAAAAGATCCCAAACAACCCTAAATAAGCACACACTCCCCAACCCAAAAGAGTTACATTCTTCAGCTGTACAACACAATGAGTTGACTACACAAGGGCTGATGATGTGAATCAGTCAGAACTAACAAACAGCTTGGACCCAACAGTCTTCCACTGCAGCACTGGCTCCATTCTGTCACCCTCACACTGATGGAGCACTAAGTAGTTTTTAAATCTTGGTTATTCCTTTTAGTTGAGTCATTACTAGAATATTTTATTGCCTTCCTGAAATGATTAACAGTGGTGACCTTTTCAAAATTTGGAAGGCTCTTTTCTGCATGCTAAGTAACACCACAATGGCTTAATTTAAAACCGTAGCACAAACCCAATCTACCTAAATAATCTCAGTCAACAATTAATTTAACATTAGGAAAGTCAAATTAAAAAAAGCATAGTTAGTAGCAGCTCTGGTTTTAATTCATTTGCCCTTTTTAATATCCTGCTCAAGGCAGGAATTATTGGTGACAGAACCAGCCACTGTTATCACATCAATTTAACTTCAGTGCACGAAGCCAAACTCGGTTCAGCTGCAAGAAGCTGCAGAGATCAATTTTTCAACATCACAAAATACCACTAGAGTTTCCTGGGTCCCACCAGATCCTAACGGGCTCAGTAAGCCCTAGAAAAGACCAGATTACCTTTAAAAACAACCAAAACCCCCCAAAACCCCCACATCTCTCTTGCCTCTTATAAATAAATGTGGTTTTTAAAAAAATGGTACCCCAAAACCAGCTACCTACCATATATCAATAAGAAGTTACCTGAAGGATAACCCTGTTGCAAGAAAGGGACAACTGAAGGGTGCTGAACAGCTCCAAAACTTGAAGTTATTTCTTGTTCATTCAGATAAAACCACCTGGAATTTTGTGAGCAGTTCTGTCTTGGAGTAGGCACATCTACTCCCCTGTTACAAGCTCTAGGATTCCCAAGACAGGGTGTCAGGTTAAACAGGGAGTGTATCTGGAAACTGCCTGCCCTAGGGTCATGGTGAAATGAAAGGTCAGAAATTATCTCCAGTTGTGACACTCTTGGTTTGGGCAATTTCTCTAGGACTTTAAACCCCAAATGCCTTCCAAATGGGGCTGCTAGGGAAGGTGATGTATGTTACAAGCAGCTGTTGTAGGAGCCTCTGGAATTCTCTATTTGGCTTTGAAATCCAAAGTTTTAATTCCTGACCATGCAGATCAAGCAATCCAGGATGAAAAGAGGCCATTTACTGCTCCAAAAAATCAGTTGTATGAGCATCTGCTGTTCTCAGGGGAAGCAGAGTATTCCTGAACATCAACATCCCTGTTTTAATTCTTGTCCCTATTTGAGATTCACTTTTATCTCTCCTATCTCTTTTCAAACTTTATCTGTGGTAATTGTTTTTGTTAAGTCTTGTTAATTAAGACTGCAAGCTCATCAGGGAGACATCCTCCCCTTTTGTTTTCCAGTTCCCTGTCGTGCCTGGCAGAAGCGTCGGCATCAAAAACCCATCCGACACTTTTGGTGCAACAAAACCCCTTGCCCCAAATTCCTGAGCGGGGATGTGGAGGTGCTGAACCCCACCTGCACCCATCCCTGGGGGTGTTCAAGGCCAGGTTGGATGGGGCCCTGGGTAACCTTGTGTAGCTCCAGGCCTGGAGGTTGGTGGCCCTGCCTGTGGCAGGGGGTTGGAGCTCTGTGATCCTTGGGGTCCCTTCCGACCCAGACCAGTCTGGGATTCTATGCACCCTTATATCAAAGAGCTTCTGCTCCCATCGCTTAGCGCTTCACTGGTGCCGTAGGGTTACTGCTACTGGTGAGAGGAAAACTATCAAAGATCATCAATTAATCTATCAGAACTAAATCATTCCTTCTTTCAACCAAGAGCTGATACCTTTCAAAGGTCTACTCTGCCCTGCTCCCCTACTCTGCCCTGCTCAGGCCCCACCTGGAGTGTTGTGTCCAGTTCTGGGCTCCCTGGGATCAAACAGCCAGGGATCTCCTGGAGAGAGTCCAGAGGAGGCTGTGGAGATGCTGAAGGGCCTGGAGCATCTCCCCTGTGAGGAAAGGCTGAGGGAGCTGGGGCTGTTCAGCCTGGAGAGAAGAGACTGAGAGGGGATCTGATCAGTGTTTATCAATAGCTGAAGGGTGGGACACAGGGGACATGGGCAGCCTCTGCTCAGTGTCTGTGGGGACAGGACAAGGGGTGATGGCTTCAAGCTGGAGCACAGGGAGTTCCCCCCCAATGTGGGGAAGAACTTCTTCCCAGTGAGGGTGAGGGAGCCCTGGGACAGGCTGCCCAGGGGGTGTGGAGTCTTCTTCTCTGGAGAGATTCCAGCCCCGTCTGGACACCGACCTGTGTGCCCTGTCCTAGGGACCCTGCTTTGGCAGGGGGTTGGATCCGAAGAGCTCTGGAGGCCCCTTCCAACCCCTATGGTTCTGTGATTCTGTGGTTCACAGGCTTGTCACAACATCCCCTCCTGCCCCTGACTTCCCAGTTCGCTCATCCTTTTGATTCAATGAAATTTAACAATGCTGAATAGATTGATGTAGATGTAGCTTAAGAGACAATTCATATAACTTTAATATAAGAATTTTCATGTTTTAAGAGTAAGTTTGGTTTGGCTTTTAGCAGAATATGGCTGTCACCATGTGGGCTGTTTGTGAAGGCAGCTACAAAACTGAGCCAGAACAGGGCAACAGCCTCAAAGCTACAGAAAGGGAAGATGGGGAGGCATAAGTGGGACCAACGACCAATGAAGTGACAGAGTGTATCTTGTTTGCAGCTAAAGGGGTTCCTAACTAGTTTTTGTAGGAATGTGTTTTGGAGAAAACCATAAAGAGCATGAGCTGAGGGAGAGGAAGACGTCCAGCCTTCATCCCTGAAGACCACCAGAAGACCCCGAGTGTCCCTGAGCACGCTCTAGCTGGGAGGAGTTAATGGAAATGACTTCCTGGGAATAGTTTGCATAACCCTGCCTTTTCTTACAAATTCTAATGAATAGGTAGAGTTAATCTCTATAAATAGGAGAAATTTGGCTTCACTCAGGGCACACAGCGGGAGGAGCGACCGCTCCCCTGTGTGCCCAGCGCTGCAATGAAGGATCCCTGCTTCACAGGCACCAAGGCTGGGGAGTTGTGATTCCAGCTTTCCAAGGCATCACTTCAGCTGAACACTCTGTGTTTCTTCTCTTTCTCTAAGACCCTGGTAGTTGCCCTTCAGTCTCTATGCCAGGGTTCATAAATTAGTGACCCTGAATTATTCATCAAGTATTTAACCAAATGCTCTCCCAAAACTCCCAGTTGCTGTAATCCTAACCAAAATACATTATATATTCTCTATATATCATTAAATACCCTTTTTTTTTCCCCAAGAAAGATTCCTGAAGGCATCACTAGCTTATACCTGAAGCGCTAGCACGATAAAAGGCAGATTTAATAATCTGTTTCAGTTCCTTAGCTTCCCTTTCCTCAAACCATTAGTATAAGTGAAAGGGAAAAAAAAAATATGTAACTCAGCTTGTTATCTTTGCAAAAATCAAACCCATCAGACAGGGTATTATTTGCCTCAGGCAATGCCATTTCAAGTTTGTATCCTTACTACCCAGGACTGTTGGGTTTATAAAGAAAAGGAGAAAAATTGGCTCTGACAATGACTGCTGCCACTCATTTACAACGAGCAATTGCTCTGTCACCAAGAAATGGGTTTCCACCCCAGTACATCTGAATGAACAAACCTGGAGTGTTTATTACAGGGGGGATATTTTCCCTGAAGTCTTGAAAGGATTTGAATTTCTTTCTCTTTACCTCTGTAACAGATTAACAAGAGAAATCAGGAATTAAGCAAGACCTTTCCTATCAGAGTAATTTTATCTTTAACAACTTGGCAATTAGCTTTTTAACACAGAAAGGAAGGGTTTGTTTGGATAAGAATCACTAAATAAATAAAAAACCCAACCAAACAACTAAAGGCTCAGGACTTACACCTCCAGGTTGACCCTCCAACCCTCACCAGCTTGGTGCCAAGTCACCCTCCCATTCACAGTGTTTCTGAGGTTCTACTGACTTAACCCCAGGACAACCTCAAAGCCCAGCCCTCTTCTCACAGGCTGGCAAATTTTGAATTGCATGACCCATAAATTGCATCACGTGAAGGTTTGTGAAGATTTGCCTTATTTTGTCATGCACACTTGATTAAATTACGGGTTTTTTAGGTTTTTTCTCTTATGAAGCTCACTTCCACACTCAGCTAACAATGTGACCCTCAATATTGTACTTCACTATCTCCTGCTACGTTCCTATTGTGTCCAGTTCTGGGATCCCTGGGATAAAAAAGCCAGGGATCTCCTGGAGAGAGTCCAGAGGAGGCTACGGAGATGCTGAAGGGCCTGGAGCATCTCCCCTGTGAGGAAAGGCTGAGGGAGCTGGGGCTGTTCAGCCTGGAGAGAAGAGACTGAGAGGGGATGTGATCAGTGTTTATCAATAGCTGAAGGGTGGGACACAGGGGACATGGGCAGCCTCTGCTCAGTGTCTGTGGGGACAGGACAAGGGGTGATGGGCTCAAGCTGGAGCACAGGGAGTTCCCCCCCACTGTGGGGAAGAACTTCTTCCCAGTGAGGGTGAGGGAGCCCTGGGACAGGCTGCCCAGGGGGTGTGGAGTCTCCTTCTCTGGAGAGATTCCAGCCCCGTCTGGACACCGACCTGTGTGCCCTGTCCTAGGGACCCTGCTTTGGCAGGGGGTTGGACCCAATGGGCTCTGGAGCTCCCTTCCAACCCCTGTGATTCTGTGATTCACCTCCCATCCCTTCAGCACAGAAGCAAGACCATGGTTTCCCAAGTTGATCGTTATTAGATACATCTCAGAAGAAATGAGAATACAGGAAAAGTCTGAGTAAAAAACCAGGTCTGATATTTGAGTCTGAATGATGAGAGGTCAAGTGATAGAGGTGATGGTGAGGGAGTGAGTGATCCAGATCAGGATGGACAGGAATCCTCAGACACAGAAATGCAATTGTCATCTCAGGCCACAGGGAGAATTTCAGATTTCTTCCACATCCCTTATTCCAGAACAGACCCACAATCTTCACTCCTAATATTTTTCAGATCTCACTTTCTGAATCAACATCAACTTAAGTCCTTTTAATTAACTCTAAATTATTTTAACCAACCATTAAAACCAAGCCTGTTTCCCAAGTCCACCTCGGGGCTATTCTGAGTGAGCGCTAAAAAGGGAGCACACTGTCAAACACTGTTAGCTGTTCATGTATGTGAGTCCTAAACAATACAAATATGCTCCAAATACAATAAAACAACCCATCAGAATCACAGAATCACACAGAATTACAAGGTTGGAAAAGACTTAAGCTCATCACGTCCAACCGTCCCTGTCCTGTGCTGACCCAGATCCCTGAGCACCTCATCTCCCCTCTGTTAAACACCCCCAGGGGTGGGGACTCAGCCCCCTCCCTGGGCAGCCTGTGCCACAGCCCCACAACTCTGCCAGGGAAGAACTTTGCCCTCCCAGCTGAGCTGACCCTGCCCTGGGGCAGCTTGAGCCCATTGCCCCTTGTCCCATCTCCTGTCCCCTGGCTGCAGAGACCATCACCCACCTCTCTGCACCCTCCTGGCAGGGCAGGGGAGGTGGGGAGAAGGTCTCCCCTCAGCCTCCTCTTCTCCAGGCTCAACACCCCCAGCTCCCTCAGCTGCTCCTCAGAGGATTTGCCCTCCAGCCCCTTCCCCAGCCTGGTTGCCCTTCTCTGGACTCACTCCAGGACCTCAATGTCCTTCTGATGCTGAGGAGCCCAGAATCAGACACAGAACTGTGTAGAAAATATTCCTATCCAATGCACAGAGCCCTGATATTCTTTCCTGGCCTTCTGCAGAGTCCCAGTTTACAGGCTTTTAGTAAACAAAACTCCAACCCAAAGTACATAGACAAGTCTCCAAAATCAAACCTTCAACGCCTTCCAAGCACGGCTGAAGAAGATTCACATTCAGCTCACACCAGGCTGACCAAACTGAAAACATTTACCACTTGTTCTAATTCTTTTTTCATCATAAAATAACAACTGACAAGTACAAGACAAGGGATAATAATCGTCTGGGGCGGCACGGCACGTATCACACTCGCCGCTGCACGCTGCGATGCAAGAGCTGCTGTCTGGGATGTGCTGTAAAAATAGCCAAGCCTGACATTTAAAGATACTCTTCTTCCCTTATGGAGACAGGTTTCAAGTACAGTAGTGCAAATTTTCATCAATCCTTCCTTGAAAACAGGGCAAAGCCTTCAGGCTTGGTGATTTAGGAAGGTGTTTTTGTTGGAGGGAAAGAGTGGGAGGGAGAACACATCCTTATGTATATGGAGATGATAGCCTAAGGCTTTGGTAAGCCAGAAGAAAAGGCAGCAGCTGACTAAGATCCTAGACCTTCAGAGAGTGTCAAGATACTGCACCCCAGAGAAGCCCATTTCAAGATTGTGCTTGTACAAAGTGTGGGCTTCTCATTACACCAACTTCTTGTTCCATGGGTATCTTCCAGCGTGACCTTCTCCATCCTGTACTGTCTTCTCTTCTGATCCTTCCTTATCATTGCACCAATGTAATCACCTGCATCTCATTGCTAACATGACAGCAAAGACCTCTTGAGATGGGAAGAGTGGTCCTCATACACTCTTCTCAACATTTCACAGAATAACAGGGGTTGGAAGGGATGTCCAGAGCTCACTGAGTCCAACCCCCTGCCAAAGCAGGGTCCCTAAGACAGGAAGAGAATCCAGCACAGGGCTAAGGAGATGCTGAAGGGCCTGGAGCATCTCCCCTGTGAGGAAAGGCTGAGGGAGCTGGGGCTGTTCAGCCTGGAGAGAAGAGACTGAGAGGGGATCTGATCAGTGTTTATCAATAGCTGAAGGGTGGGACACAGGGGACATGGGCAGCCTCTGCTCAGTGTCTGTGGGGACAGGACAAGGGGCGATGGCCTCAAGTTGGAGCACAGGGAGTTCCCCCCCACTGTGGGGAAGAACTTCTTCCCAGTGAGGGTGAGGGAGCCCTGGGACAGGCTGCCCAGGGGGTGTGGAGTCTCCTTCTCTGGAGAGATTCCAGCCCCGTCTGGACACCGACCTGTGTGCCCTGTCCTAGGGACCCTGCTTTGGCAGGGGGTTTGGACCTGATGAGCTCTGGAGGTCCCTCCCAACCCCTATGATCTGTGATTCTGTACGCACTCCTGACTCCAGTCCCTCAGCCATTCACAGGAGCAGTGTGAATCTCACCCTGAGCACCCTGCCCTTCACCCATCAGCTGGGAGCTGCCTGTCTGCCGTGCACAAGAACAGCTTGTGCTGATGACAGAGGAAACGCTGCTCTAACTCACACTACTGCCATTCCTGGTCATTCTGCTGGTATTTCTGCTTCTGTGAAGGCTGCAGTGTGAACAGTCACTGGTAGAAGTAGGAACCAGGTTGTGAGGTAAGGGAATCCCAGAGGAATTTGTATGCCCAGACAAGCAAAATCAATTAATCTACATTTATCTGGAGCTGCAAGAAGAGCTGCCAATACAGACAGTGATCTCTAAGGCAGAACAACATTACCTGCTCTGTGCTTTTAGCCTGTTCCTAGGAAATCACCAGCATTATACAATCCATCTGCGACACTGGGCAGAGCTGGAACTCTAAATGCTGGACTAAGGGAGACCTACAGCACTGAGCCACCAGCAGCAGATGCTTGTCTAGGGCTCTCCAGCATAACGCCTCAACAACACAGGCCTCTACATCTTTAAGTACTTCTGCCAGAGAACACTACCTAAGCCTCTTAAAAGTAAATCCTATTGCTATGTAAATTCACAGGAACCTGGTTTTTCAGGAGAAAACTCCTGTTTCTGAAGATAAGGTAGGGCCAGGAACAGGAGTGTCTCACGCTGCGAGCACTGGGTATGTTCCCAGAAGTTTTACAGCATTGTTTTACTTAATTTCACTTTCCCAGCTAGGTTAATTAGTCCCCACGTTGCTTTCTGCAACATCTGAACAGTAATAGCCTGCATATATGTTTGTGAGTCTTGGGGACACTCACATTCAAACCTCTTAAGGATGGTTTAATAACGATTAGGAAGCTGGAACCAAGTATAACTGGAGAGTATTTGGCTGCCAGCTTTGCCAGCCACCTCAGGGCTGGCAGCACGTTCATCAAGAGCTCCCAGCCACTTGCAGATGCAAAGCCCCTGGAGGCATGAAGGGTGTAGGCTAGTAACCCCAGGTCCTCACCTGAGAACAGCAGACAAACCTTCCCCCAAAGCCTGAATCTGAAGGGTGTTTCAGAGGTGATGGTCAGGCCTGGGAGGCTGAGAACACAGGCTCAGGGCTTCAAAGACTCACCTCTTCCAGTGGCATTGCTCTTTAATTCCAGCAGCTGGCTCTGGGAGCAGTAGCTGCCTAAGGACAGCTGACATGCCAGGGACAAACAGCAACTATGTCAATGAGGATCAATGCAGACTCATCCCAAAACCCTTTCCCACAGGACTAGTGTGCTGTCCAGCTCCTGTCCACCCTTCTGTCCTCTCCATTCTCTCCTTTGCCTTGGGCTTTGTGTTCCTTTCCAACCTCTTCTTGGGTTTCCACGTGTCACATTTGATTGTCTTTCATCCTTTACCCATCCCCCTCAGGAAAAACACACAATAAAATAATCCCTAGATAAGCAAGGGGATTGCTGATCTCAGCCACGTAGAGCAGGATGCTATGAACTTGTAAATTTAGGTAACTCTTTCCCCTTTTCCCCCCCTGCATCTTGTCTTCTGTGCTTAAAAAAGAGAAACTCACAGCTCCTGAGAGACAGAGCTTCAGCCACACCTGCATAATCAGGGCTGTGATAAGCATTAAGTGGAAATTATAACAACTAATTTGACTTAATACACTGTTTTTAAGGAACAGAGATCTGAAAACACCCTTGAACCTACAAGGCCTGAATGCCTTATGAATGCTGCTGAGCTCCCTCAGACCTGAGCTCTGTGGCACTGGGCTTGGGTACACGTTGAGGGTCTCTAATTATCCTGGTAATAACGAATCCACTAAAATAGAAGAGCTGATTTTGCATTATTGTTCTGAAAGAAAAGTTCCCCTTTAACCTAATGAGGCAGTTTTACATGACTGTTCTGCAAGAAAACTTTCCCTCTCACCTAATGAGCTCGTCCATCATTATGCAATTATTACCCTCTTCTGCAGGGCTCGTTAAAGCTTTCTGAAAGGATGCAGCAGCAGCAAACCTTTCTGATTTCCAGATAGCTCTTTGTATGCTACTTTAGATATTGAAAAGGCAGCAAGCAACCCCTTAATTTGCAAACTGTACCCTGCACATTTTAAGAACATACAATAAATACTACGATACCACGGGACAAACCGCCTGCTGGCATCATAAAAGGAGAATCCAGGAATCTGAAACTACCTGCTAGTATCATAAAAAGGAGGATCTGTGACTCAAACTACCTGCTAGTGTCATAAAAGGAGGTAATTTCTGAAAGATTTTTGCTTTACTTGTCTCAACTTGCATCAGTGTCAAAGCTGAGCCCGAGATGAGAGCGAAATCAATTGATTTCTTTTCCTGATAAAATGAGATTAATGTCTGCTTGTGTTTCCTTTCAGGAGGTATGATTTCAGCTTGTTTTTTCCAGGCCAATGTCTAGACAGAGAGCTATGTCAGCAATCGATAAAGCAGGAATGCTAAGGAGTTACTGTACCAAGACAAATCTGCAATGAAATGGGAATTATTCAGCATACACACATGCAAGCCTCTACCTGCAGTGCATTTTTATTCAGAACAGGAGCCTGCAGCACAATGCATCAGCCTCTGTGCACAATGAGAAGCCATCATCACCTGAGCAGTGACCCAGCTACAGCACTCTGGACACATGGAGCTCCTGGAAGTGCAACAAAACCCTCTTTCCCCCCAACATAAACCCAGGCTGATTGAGGGCAAACTGATGCAATGGTTCCCATTTAATTCCAGTAAGTGCTGTGCAGATGTTTTGCCTTCACAGCATTTAAAGCTGTTGAGAGAGCTGTGGTGAAGCGCTCTGGCATGATGAAAGGCAACTTGGTGGCTTGGGGGGGGAACAAAATGTGGAAAAAGAGGGAGAAAGAAGGTCTTCCCACAATGCTACATCAAACAGAAAGGTGAGCTCTGTTCTGGTGAGGGCAGGCATCCGAGTTCTATCCATGCAAGCTTCCTGGTCCATAAAAGTTCTAGATGGGAGCAAAACAGGTGGCTTCCCATGTTTGCAAACCCACCCACCACAGAACCACAGAACTGTCTTGGTTGGAAGGGACCCTGTAGATCAATGGGCCAGCCATCACCCTAACCTGCCAACCATCAGCAACCCATGTCCCTCAGCACCATATCTAGCTGCCTTTTAAATACCTTCAGGGATGGAGACTCCACTTCCCTGGGCAGCCCATTCCAATGTCTAACAACCCTCTCTGGGAAGAAATTTTGTCCTAATACCCAACCTAATCCTTCCCTAGAGCAACTTAACACTGTTTCCTCTTGTCCTACCACTTGCCACTAGGCAGAACAGGTCAGCCCCTGAATCTCCACATCCTCCTTTCAGGTAGTTGGAGAGAGCAATGAGATCTCCCCTCGATCTCCTCCTCTCAAGATTAAACAGTCCCAGTTCCCTCATCACATTCATTCTCCACAGGATCAGCAGAGCGTTTCCCACAGCACCACTTCAGCCACCTCCTCCAAGAACACCATCCATGTTCTACCCTCAACTAATTTTTCAACTATTGAGGACTGCTCCTACTGTGATGGTTACAGAAGAACCTACCAAACTGACTTACCAAACCAACCCCAGACTTGTGCCATGTGGCACAGAGACACCGTCACCATGGAACCCACATGATGTTCTCAGGAGGTAACATCAAGGCAACAAGAGTAAAACACAGAGGCTGTTGAGGAGAGCTGGCTGGGGTTATCCAGAACCAAAAAAAAGCCAAAAAAGATTAAAATCCCCACCCAGTGATGGAGCAGAGAACATTCAGATCTGTGGTGAAGCCAACCTACACTGCATAACTCATGTGGCAGACACACTTGTGGTTTATCAGTCAGTCCTGGCAACCAACTGGAGCATGTGAGCAGCAAACCTGGAACCACACAGCACAAAGCTGTAGCTGCTATCACAGCAGCGGATTTCACACACCAACAGAGCTTTCAACACAGCTAAATTCATCAGTGAAGCTCCCTCCAGGAACCATTTTGGCACAGAATTAACTAGCTGGGTGGTTAAGCTCATGTCTGGGGGTAGGAGGGCATGGATTCTCCAGGTGGGTCTCGGGCACCACAGTAACTCATGAAATGTCTCCAAATGGATATTCCTCACAGAGCAGCACACTGTAAATAGTAAAGACTTACCCAAAGGTATTCCAGACTCCAGAAGCAGCATTTACACCTCTGAGAACAGCTCCACCCCCTCTCTATCTCCCCCTACTCAGAGAAAAAGCCAGTTACCATTAACATCATAACCTCTTGTATTCTGTGTGGATCCTTAATAGCTCCAGAGTATTTTAACACTGTTTTCCCAAGGAAGTGACTGTGGGATGAAAGAAGTTTCTCCTTCATGTCATCTGCATAAGCAGCCAGGGTTGAGAGGTTCTGATATACCACCAGAACAGACCTAAAGATTACATGGGTGGTCTTGTGTTTGTCTCATGAGCTTACTTGTGCTGTCTGAAGAAGTCTTCCCCCCTCATCTTCATGTCCTTGGGAATTCTTCCTACCACTCACTGCTAGTGCTCAGAACTCTCCTCAGGACAGATGGGAGAATGTATTCAGCAGAGGAAAAAAAGAGCAGAACCTTCTGTTTCTTCCCCCATCCTTTTCCCTACTCTCACTTCAGATTGTTTCTCCTAAGAGTTTCAGTAGATAACTGAGCAACACAGCGTGTCCAATAACAGACACAGTTGGAAGGAGAAACTCCAGAAAGCAAGAGAATCATCCTATTTCTCCAAAATGAGGAGGAAAAAAAAAAGAAAAAAGAAAGCTTGAAATCACATCAACACTCAGTGAGAAACACAAACAGAGCAGCTCATGAAGTAAAGACAGGAACTATGGAAATGTATCCTGCTATATATAAACAGCAACGCTGAAATGGGGCCAGAAGCACATCATATGGTACTTTCAGGGAGACAGGCTGTGGGGAGAGCTTTCTCTCACAGCAAAAGCCGGTTCCTCCAGCCCAAGTAAGGGATGAAGGTGGCCAGGAGGTCTCAGGTGAGGGGTCCTGGTGCTCAGGGTGCCAAGCAGGGCAAAGCCCACCTCACCGCAGCCAGACACGGTGCTGGGCTTGGTGCTGAAGGGACCCCAACAGGAGCTCCACTCCACCATATGACTTCAACTCAGACACACCACCATACTGTGACCAAGTCACCAGAGAAATTAATGGGTCCTATAAACATGTTACCCTCAGCTAGGTCAGGCTTACAGCCAGCCTCCAAAGCCTGAACTTCCTGAAACACCCCTCCAAATGTGGGCTGCCACGAGGTGAAGCCTTTCTGGTTTGGCTCTAGAGGCACAATGATCAGAAAGCAAAACAAAACGTGCCATCTCCTGATAGCTTTGATTTGCCTGCAGTACATTGTGCAGCTTCAAGTAATTAAAGAGATCAGTTGTTATTCATCAGGCTTGGAAAAAACTCAACTGCTACCCACCCCCCTGACTGGATCATGCCATACTATTTAACTTCCTAAATTTCACCACTGAAGATTACTGTGTAATGAAAACAGATAATGTTTTCAAAAGATTAAGGCTAGCACATGACTTCTATTTTACATTCTATTTTGAAAAGCAAAGTGGTTTTAATTGCATTGCAGGGTAACCCAAAGGAAAACCAGAGCAAGATTTCCCCATACACCACTTCTGCTCCGTCCTTTATGTTCTTCATACCTGAGGTAACAGGCAGAAAGACAAAACAGGCTTAAAACCACAAGGATGCTCAAAGGTAAATGTGAATTAAACTGAAAAAACCCACTAAAGTCTTAATTAAAGATACAACAAACATCATGTTCTAGCAATCACCTGATCAAAAGCCTAGCCTTCATCACACAACACAGCCAGTGACTGTCTATACAGTAAGAAACTACATCATCTAGCTTGTGTAAGCCTTACTGAAGAGCTGGTTATAACCCTTAAGATAAATATTTAAAGAAAATGTAAAGAATATTCAAGCATTTAAAGCAGCAGCATACACCAATAGCTCTGTTTCTTAGAAGGTCCTCAGGACCTTGCAAGGTATTGCTGGGAAGGACCTTGCTTTGGGTGTGATCCCAGTGGCCCCAGCAGTATTACTGGACAAAAAATAAGATAGCAGACCTGTAGAAAATAAAAGCTGTTTTTAAAACTATTGCTTTGAAATTCCTTGGGCTAAGGCCAGGGAGCACAGACTGAAAGTGGTGGAGAGGGAACGTGCTGCTGGACCACGTATCTCCTTGTCTTCTGGAGATGCTGTCCCCTCTCCAGTGACCACAGAGGGAACTCTACATCCAGGTTGCACTGCACGTTCAATATTGAGCTGGTTACTAACTGGTAGGAAGAGATGTCACCTACTGCCTCCCCTTTTCCTCATAAAAGCCCCAAATGCAGCTGCTACCAAGGGAACTATCAGCAGAGAAGAAATAGGATGTGGGCTTTCAGGATCTCCAGGGGAAGATGCTGGAGAAAATAAAAAGGGCACATGGGTTCTAATGGGGGCAAAACATGGAAGGCTCAAGAGTTTTGGGGCTGTTATTTTACAGGAATGAGGTATCTGAAGATGAGACACAGCCACACCAGCTGTGGAAAGATAGGTAAGGGGGTTGGGGCAGGAAGGGATCAGCTCAATAAGCATCTGCAGGTAAGTGTCCTGCCTTGTCAGTCATGTACTGTTGTGAGAGCTGAACCCCAAGGAAAAGAAGAGTCCAGAAGCATCTGAGTCATGGCCTGATGTTAAAAAAGAAGCCAGATTTGAAGGTTTTCCCCTCTTTGTCCTATTGGATAAGATCTGATGACTGGATGTTGGAGAAAAACTGGTGATAACTCAGATTTCACCAGGGGCATCAGGAGGAAGGTGAAATGTATTCAGTTATCAAAGAAGGAAGATGCCTAGAAAAGGCAATTAGTTAAACAGGGAAGGGGAAGAGCAGGAGACAGAACACCAAAAATCAGGAGCGCAGAGAGCAAACAGGATTCCTCAAGTAACAACATTAGCAAGGACAATAAATAGGGTGACAGACCATAATTTGCAACGCCACTAACCCCCAAACCGAGGAAGTTCACTGTTCAGAAGGCTCTGGAAGTTACACATTATATGATACCCCACAGCAGGAGTTCATTCCCTTGCTCAGTATCACTGTGCAGCTGGTACTGTGTTACTCCAGAGGTAAATCCTTTGCCACCCAACAGCCACTTCCCAGCTCAGCACAGAGAGCACCTTACGTAAGCAGCATCTTTGGCTACCGCAGGTGAGGATGCTTTCATGTGCTGCACATGTTGCCATCTAACAGGCAGAGGCAGTTCCACAGCTGGAAGTACCCCATCCCCACCACACAGGGAACAGCTGGACAGGCCTTCTGGGGAAGGGCTGTATCCCTCTGAGACCATTTAAATCCCCTCCTGTTTCATAACATGCTGAAGCAAACTGAGGATGCATCTGGGTTTGCTCTGTGTTTTGACTGTGTTAAACATGCCCTCACACTCAAGGGTGATTTGTCTTCATTTCTCCACTGGATTCCACCTGGCCTAAGGTTAAAACCCTTATAAAATCATAGAATCCCAGACTGGGCTGGGTTGGAAGGGACCCCAAGGATCACAGAGCTCCAACCCCCTGCCACAGGCAGGGCCACCAGCCTCCAGGCCTGGAGCTACACAAGGTTGCCCAGGGCCCCATCCAACCTGGCCTTGAACACCCCCAGGGATGGGGCACCCACCCCCTCTCTGGGCAGCCTGTTCCAGCCCCTCACCACTCTCTCTGCAAAGAACTTCCCCCTAATATCTAATTTAACCCTTCCCTCCTTCAGCTTCACTCCATGCCCCTTGTCCTGCCCCCTGTCCTTATGGTGCAGTTTGTAACCACCTGATACTAAAAACTTCTTAAAAATGGAAAGAGCATGAGAATATTCCATCACTCTGGTAAGAAAAAGGAACCTTGAGTGATGCCACCTCCTTTTCAAGTTGATTCAAGCAGAGATTATTGGTGACATCTATAACTATGTGTGCACACACACACACACACGTATCATAGAATGGATATTGTAGAATCATAGAATCTCCTGAGCTGGAAGGGACCCATAAGGACCATTGAGTCCAACTCCTGGCTCCACACAAGCCCAGCCAAGTCAGAGATGGCACTGAGGGCATCATCCAGATGCTTCTTGAACTCAGCCCAGCTCGGTGCTGTGACCCCTTCCCTGGGGAGCCTGTGCCAGTGCCCGACCCCCCTCTCAGTACAGAACCTCTGCCCAATATCCAACCCAAACTTCCCCTTTTTCAGCTTCATACTGTTCCCTCAGGTTCTATCACAGGTCACCACATATATCATAGAATCATATATATGGATATTCTTTATTTTTCCTACCAAACAATACCAGTCCCTGCACTGAGCGTGACCACACTCCACTCCTCTCAATTCGCAGCAGCACCACCTTCCCACAGTACAGCACCTCCCAAAACATGCTGGGAGGAGTGGGGGGGGAGGTTAGGATGAGCAGCACCCTGCTGTTTCGATGCTGAGAGCTATGACAGATGTTTATGGGGATCGATGTGTAACACCGCTGCCTGGAACCAGTTACAGTTCTAGAGGATGCTGAAGAACACACCAAACCCATCCCAGCATGGAACCAGTTCAGGTGGCTGTTATTAATGCCTGGATGTTAAAAAGTAATAATTAAAAAAGGCAGAATGGCTGCATAGTTCTAATTTGAACTGAATGCTGCTACACCCCAATGGCATCTCAAACTGCATTTCAAAAAATGAAATTAGAAATCAGTTATCCCAGTTCTACCCAGTCAGATTCCCTGGTATCAAAGTTGACAGCTTGTCTTCTTGTTTTTCTCCCTGTTTTACAGCACAGATCCACTGTGAGAGCTCCAAATCCACTCTAAGCAATCAGTAACTCACTTCAGAAGGACTTACAGCTTTGAGATATTCCAGCATTACTCAAAAAAAATCCCTTTTAAAATGATGCTCATTTTTAAAACAGGCAAACAAAGATGGGTATCTCAGCTATCCCAAAGCAAGCAGCCCACAGAGACACAAAGGGGATAGACAACCTCATCTTCCCTCCTCTGATTCAACCAACAGAACAGGAAAGGAACAGGTATGGATGTGGAAGAAGGGCTTAAAAATACTCCTGATACTGAAAGTTTCCTGCTTTCATTCCCACAGTCAACTAGTGAATATTTGCAGAGACTTCTGGAATTCCAACACTGGACCAGACGAGTCCCATCGAGAGTAAATTCAGAAAATGAACCAACAAGATTCCCATAGATTTTCCTGAACTATATATTTTAATTACTGTTTATAGCACAGCTTAACCAGGATAACTGACAGTCAGAGGCAGCTCACAATCAGCAGTAATGGCATGCAAATTGACTATTTGGGGTTCGTAATTTGAAGGGAGGGAAAAAGACGACTCGTAGCCAGAATTTCCTTGAAAAAATTACTAGAAGGGATATATGCAGCCAGCAAGAACTGCTTTTAAAAGCCCCTCATGGTGAAGTCAAAGCCCTCTCCAGTATTTAACCCCAGCCCAAATCACCCTGTCTGCGTTGCGCTCTCATCCGCAGTCATCCAGAGCTGAGAGGGGCAAGGGGAATAAACCACAACCCACCATGTCTTGAAGGCTGTGAAACCAATTCCTGTGTTCTACCTACACCAACATAACGCCTGGGAAAGTTCCCAGCTGCTGCCTTTGTTCCACAGAGATTAACCAAGGCACACATGAATAACGGGCTGGGTTTATTCCGGGGAGCAGAAGCTGAATGCCAATCGTGGAGGCACTGCATTATATATACTTTGGCTGCCTTCTGCTCTATTCATCTCACACTGGCAGGGAGTACAGTGAATGAATCTCAGCTCTTTTTTTCCCCCCGTTAAACCCACAGCTACGCACACAGTTTGGTTGAACCCACACTGATAGCCAGCAGATCTTACCATGTATGTGCCACCGTGAAGCGACGACGCTGGCGGATGCTTTTATTCACCAGCAACTTTCTGAAGAAGCAGGGAGAGTTCCTCGGTGAGCTGCGAGGAGAGATTTTGGGAGACGTAGGTCTGTTCCCCGGCAGCTTGGGAAGCTCGAGCTCTAAATGCATTTGTTCTTTGAAAGTCCTTATGTAAATCTCCGACTCTGGAGTAGCGAGTTCCCTGGAAGAATCTTTTGCTGTCATAGCTCAGGCGTTACGTGAGCTCTCACCATTCAGAGAACGGAACAAAACCGCGGTCACGCAGGCAGCGCCGCAGATTAAAACCGCTGGTGAATCGGCTGAGCTTCCCCAGCTCATTCGCAAGGCTGGGCTCCGAATGGAAAGGGCTGCCCGAAGCAACGGCAGCAGAAATGGAAGGAGGAGAAGTCAGGGCTGATAGAAAACCCTTTATCAGCCCAGCTCTCCCCTCTGAAAATGCGCCAAAGTGTTTCTGTGTCAGCAGGCGCTGTGTGGATGCGGCTCGCCTGCCAGCTACACACCGACGCGCGCCGGAGCCATTCAGCCCCGCACACCAGCTCATGAAAAATTCATACCACCCAGCTCCCCGATCAATCCCTTTCCTTGGGCTGCACAGACTTCCCAGAAAAACACTGGATTTTTCAATAAAACCAAGGAATTCCCCCAGTCTGTCACAAGCCCAGTAACCTGGTTCATTCAGAACCGGTCTGTTTAATAAACAGGTCTCCATTCAGAATTAGTTTTACCCCTACTGCAGTAGCTCCACCCATGACATGCTTATTGGCTCGGGATTATTTTGACAAGTGGACTCTGGTCAGCTCTGTGTTGTGTTATGAGCGTGTCAGATTCTCATGAAATTTTAACAAGCTGTCTAACACTGTGACATTGTTCCCAGGCATCACTGAGCACACCCTGAGCACACCCAGAGCGACCCCGGGGACGGCGGCAGCTCTGGGTGGGATAGAGATGTGCACAGAACTCGGGGTGGGCTGGGAAGAAAAGGTCTGGTAGGAAAAAATAATAAATAAATAAAGCAACAATAATATACTGCAAGAACAAAGCATGTGAGAATGCAGGCTCTGAGGGTGACGCTGAACGCTGCCCAAGCAGCTGGCTTTGTTCTTCTGGGATCTATGTGTGGTCAAAGGGTAAAATCACTGCCAGGCACTGCACAGCCCTGACCCAGCAGCCAGCACCGGGAGAGAAAACAGGGAAACACCAAAGGATGGGGGATCCAGCACCTCCCCACAAAGGCAATGTAAATTAATTCATGTTAATTTAAGCAATATATGTATTTAGAAATACAAAACCCAAGAGGTTTTTGCCTGGACATAAAGCCATGAAAACAACTTCTACACTTGCAAGGCTAGCAAAACGAAAAGAGGAAATCCAGGTGAGGAAGTTGCAGACAAGATTCGGTGCTGACAGTAAGAACACAACGCTACAGGGAGTGGCAGAGCAGCTTTTAACTGCTCAAAAGTAGGTGACCTTAAAGCCACATAGAATAAACCTTTTTCAAGAAGGAGAAGCCAGGGAAGTGCATGCCCAGGCAGCCTGTGGTGGGGGTGCTCTGATCTGCACGCAAGAGGCTGATGGCACAGTGCAGGCAGTGATTACACAACAAATCTCACCCCCCCCCCCCCAGTCCCTCTACATCCTCTGTAACTCAAAACACTTGACAAAAAACATTCCTGTGCCTTCCTCAGGTTCCAGCAGAAGGCCTGCTACAGAGAGCTTCCCCACCACAGACTGTCCCAGGCACCTACCTAGCCTGTTCCTACATTCCTCACCATTCACATTTCAAGATAAAGAGCAGAACATCCTGCCTGAGGAACCTAAGGAACCTCAGGATACTGGAAACAGCAGTGTTACCTGATACTAAGAGCTTCACAGAATCATGGAATGGTTTGGGTTGGAAGGGACCTTAAAGATCATCAAGTCCCACCCCCTGTCATGGGCAGGGACACCTCTCGCCAGACCAGGCTGCTCAAGAGCCCAACCCAGCCTTGAACACCTCCAGGGATGGGGCAGCCACCACTTCCCTGGGCACCCTGTGCCAGGGCTTCCCCACCCTCACAGTGAAGAATTTCTTCCTAATACCCAATCTAAATCTCCCCCTTTCCAATTTAAACCCATTCCCCCTCATCCTATTGCTCCCTACCCTTCTAAAACATCCCTCCCCTGCTTCCTTGTAGCCCCTTCAGGGACTGGAAGGTGCTGTAAGATCTCACCCAGAGTCTTCTCATCTCCAGGCTGAACAGCCCCAACTCTGAGCCTGGCTTCACACAGTGGCAGGGAACATTTCATGCTTTAGGAATTATGATGTGTTAGACCACGATGTGTTATTCTACATCTCAACTGTACTGGCAGCCTGTGAAAGACAAAGAGAAGCTCCAGAGCTACACTGTAGGAGAAATAAAACCCCCACAAATGCTGAGAACCTGGAATTCCAAACAGAAAAGTAAACTTTCTAAACTCCCCAGGAAGCAAAATGGGGTGGTGGCAGGGTTTTGTGAGAATACATCTGATGTTGGTGGAGCAGGATCATAAAGACTTTAAATGGCAGGGAGAGTAAAGGGAACCTCTCCTCTCAGAGCTCTCTGCAACAAGCCATCAGTGCCACACCATGCTCCTCACACCAAGTACCTACTTCACCTCAGCGCAGAGACGGCTCAGAACCAGGGTCCATTAAGGGAGCGCTGCTCATTACTCCACCAGCCATCAATGAATGAGATATCAGGCCCCCAGACTGTGCAGAGATGTATGAAGGCTGCTGATGGAGCAAGGAATGCAAGCAGGATGAATGTAATGAGATGGGAAAAGGAGACGGTGGGGGGAAGTGAGCCTGCACTCTCCCTTCTGGAAGCCTAAAGACAAGACCAAGTACTCAGCACTGGTGAGGCTGCACCTCGAGTGCTGGGTCCAGTTCTGGGCTCCTCACCATCAGAAGGACATGGGGGTCCTGGGGCGAGTCCAGAGAAGGGCAACCAGGCTGGGGAAGGGGCTGGAGGGCAAATCCTCTGAGGAGCAGCTGAGGGAGCTGGGGGTGTTGAGCCTGGAGAAGAGGAGGCTGAGGGGAGACCTTCTCCCCACCTCCCCTGCCCTGCCAGGAGGGTGCAGAGAGGTGGGCGATGGTCTCTGCAGCCAGGGGACAGGAGATGGGACAAGGGGCAATGGGCTCAAGCTGCCCCAGGGCAGGGTCAGCTCAGCTGGGAGGGCAAAGTTCTTCCCTGGCAGAGTTGTGGGGCTGTGGCACAGGCTGCCCAGGGAGGGGGCTGAGTCCCCACCCCGGGGGTGTTTAACAGAGGGGAGATGAGGTGCTCAGGGATCTGGGTCAGCACAGGACAGGGACAGTTGGACTTGATGAGCTTAATGCTCTTTTCCAACCTGGGGATTCTGTGAAGTGCCACCCCCTGCTTTGGGCACTACAGGTGCTTCTCCATGCTGAGGACAAGCTGCTTGGCTCACAACCTCATGATATTTTGAGGGCTGACCATAAGTACCAGATATTTCTTCTGTTAAACATCTTCCAGATCTTGGTGGCAACAGGAGCCAACAGTGACCCAACAAGGCTGTAAAACAGCTCACACTGTTTCAGCCACCATCCTTCATGCTGCCAGCTTCTGGTGTTGCACGCAGAGGACTGTGCAGCCAATGTCTGGGTTGTCTCTGCTGATTCCTAGTACTGGAATTCAGTCAAGTCATGCTGCTTTGCTCCAGGATAAGCCAAGAAGAGGTGAGAACAGGAACACCTCAAGGGACTTGAGCTATCTGGCATGAAAGCTCAGTATGAGAATGAACTTGGCAATAATTGTGAAGAATTAATTTTGCTATGCTTGCTGAGGTTACGAGAGCACCAGGAGGGATTACTGGGTACAAGGATCAGTTTACCAAGGTTCCCCTAATATTCAAACAAAAATCAGTCAGCAAGCATCTCATGGTTCCCTGAACTTCTCTCATGTCCCACTAACACAGTGTAATGCAATAATTTGACTATCATTACAGATTGTGTGTGATAGGATCAGGAGAGGTCCAAGAGTAACTTCCAAGTAATTTCAGCTCCTCAGAGAAGAAACAAGTCATATGAAGGCAGAGGTTTTCATCATGAAAAAAAGATGATTGAAGAAAAGGGCCTGGTAGTGCTGGCAGGAAAATCAACCCCCTTGGAAGAACAAGGATGGTTAAAAAAATTTTCAGAAGTTTAAGTATACTTTGGTGAGTTTTATACACGCTTTCTACCTTAGCAAAGCACCCAGGATCACAGAAGGCTTACATATATTGTAATATTTTAATTAGAGTAACCAATACAGGTGGAAAACAGTAGTTTCAAGCACACAATTCCTCATCAGAGGCTGATCTTCCCTGTGTTGAGAGCAATTGCTAAGCAACAAGAATACCTACTTTTTCTTTCCAGAAGTGCTGCTATTTACCTGTTTCTAAGTTGTAACAACCAGGATAAAATAAAATGCCAGGGAAGAGGCAACTGGGAAATGTCCTCCATGCTTCAGGAGGAAAAGAAGAGCTGTCAGTTGACTTTTCACTTTGGGTTGGTGGCAGAGTAATTAGCTGATTTGTCTGTACAGCATGCTCTCTGGAAGCACATTTGGGTGGAACCAGTTTGGAAGGTCTCCTCTGTTACCTGGGTCGCTGTTCTATCCATACACAGTAGCAAAGCATCTCAAAAAGATGATGCTAACCTGATAGGAAATTAATTAGAGAAATTGTTTCAAGGGATTGTGGTTTGCTGGCACTAATTTTACTTCTTTTCAAAGGCAGGAAATCTAAGGGAAACATTTTTAGAAAGTACAGAGTCTCCTTTCCAGAAATCCTGGCTTTTCAGTATTCCATCTTTAAAAGCAAAACTAAAGATCTTTGTCAAGCTTTGAAATAAATGGAAAGTTAAGGCTCTCAGGTGTACTAAGCATTATGAACCATAAACCACATGGCCTCCCTGAGTAGTTGTAATCGTTGTTCAAGCTGTTTGCTGCCTGGGTGCACACATATAATAGGTGCTCCTGAAGGAACAGAGCTGGATCCTTTGTCCTCACTGGTTCTGGAAGGACTTGGATGGTCCCTCATTACATATCAGCATTTGGTTGGTTGAAGTCAGGCATCTGTGCAAAGATGGGGTTGTAAAGGTCATTCAGGAGGGATGGCTGCCTCCTGAACCTTTATCATTAGCTGTTGATGCACAAGGGAGGGGCTCCATCTCACTCCTGAAAGCCAGCATTTTTTTAGGCTAAAATCTGAATGGTTTTGATGTAAAAAAAACCCTGTTGGGCCAGTGACATTAGGGAATCTCAACAGCACAGTCACTACTTAACATTTGGATTTCTGCCCAACACACACGGTAGAAGATGGGTTGGGAGAGGTTCTGTGATGGACTTTCAGGAGAGCAACTCCAAAAGCCCATTAGCCCAGAGAGATGAGTGGACAGTGTGATGCTACGTAGGAGGCAGTGAAATCACTGACCCCCTCTAACAGGTCAGCTAAATTGTATTTCCATTATAAAAGAAAAGGGTTGATGAGAAGAGGAGAGATCATGGAATTGGAACTAGAATTGGATCACCAAAGCAAGCGATGAGTTTGGAGGGACAGAGAGCAGCTGAGGACCATCTGTGTTTGTGAAAGGACAGAATCACAGGGTTTGGGGGAAAAGTAAACCAAGTTAAGGAAGGAAAGAGCTATGAAGTGACAGCTTTCTCTTGGACTAAACCAACAGAGACAGGTGAATAGAGAAAGCAGAGGAAATGGCAAGGTAGAAGAGAGAGTAGAGAATATGGGAATAAGCACTTGTAGAGGGAAAGAACTGAGTGAAACCGACTGCAGGAGAGGAGGGAATAAATGTTCAGTGGAAATGTCACAGGACTGACATGGATGTGATCTTCAGCTCGATGCCTAAGGCAGGAGCTGTAATTGCCGAGCTGAGGCAGCGCTGCGAATAAACAAGAGCAAGCCAGGCAAGGGAGACAGACTGAGATGCAAGGGGGAGGTAACAATCACACAACAGAGAAGTGTCTAAGAGGAGACTCAGAGCAAGACAAAGAATACATCAATGAACTGGGAGCTCTAGAAAGGGAAGTGGCTGGGAAAACAGGTGCTAAAGAACAAGGCTTCAACGTGAAAACAGAAGAGACTGTGGATCAAAGTGTAAGGATAGGAAGTGACAGCTGAAGCTGTAAGGCAGAGCAATGGCTGGGAAGAAAAAGCTGGGGGGTGACTGATGGGAAAAGGAGAGCTGGGTGCACCATCCCTAACACCTGGGAAAGATTCCAAGAAAATAAACTTACAAAAAAAGAGCTGTACAGATAGTGCTACACAAAAGGATGGTTTTGAGGAAGAGAACTTGAATCCTTCCCGTGCTGGAGTTAGTTCTCTCTCCAGACACAACAGAGGTGGAGAAGCAGGGAGAAGAAAGGTGAAGAAAGGTGAAGAACATAAGCTGAAGAGACCAACACAAGAAGGAAGGGTAAAATATGTACTTCAACTTCTTTATTGCCTTTCCATCACAACCACGAGGCACACACATCCATTCCACTGCTGAAGGCTACTGAGTTCTACCCCAGCCTAGTCCCAAATTTACTTATAACTGCATCAGAGTAGCAACAAATCCAATGACAGCATCTGCTTAAACATCTACCTCTGACTGACATTTTTAATCCATCACACCAAGTTCTGATGCTTTAAAATAAGAATTTAGCCTGAATGATAAGAATTCACCATTCTAATTTGGGACACATTTGATCAGCCACATCTTCTGACAGCACAACAAAGGAATCACAGAATCCCAAGGCTGGAAAAGACCTTTAAGATCATCAAGTCCAACCATTCCCATCCTGTGCTAAACTATATCCCTAAGCACCTCATCTACCCTTTTTTTAAGCACATCCAGGGAAGGTGACTCAGACCCCTCCCTGGGCAGCCTGTTCCACAGCCCCACAACTCTTTCAAATAATTTATTTTTTCTAATATCTAATCTGATATCAATAAATAAACATATTTTATAAATATATATTAATACATATGTATATTATATATTTATGTATATATGGCACCTATCACTGTATTGATAATATCAGATATCTAATCTGATATTATATTAGATATTAGATTAGAATATCTAATCTGATATTAGATCTGGAGAGCCACCCCACAGCACCCCCACTCCCAAAACACACAGTACAAACCAGGTGCTCAACAGTAATATAAAGGGGACAGCAAAGAACTACCAGTGCAGCCTCTGCAGGGATGCCAATGTAGTGAACTTCTTCAGCTCTCCCTTAGTAACACCTTCTTTAAGAGGAGACCAAGCAAAGCCCAAAGCAGGGATGTCTCTGGCTCAGAAGCTGGAGGCTCTTCAGCGTTGGGTTTGTACCTTTTTAAGTAAAACCCCCAAGACATGCTTGCCTTTGCTTGGTTACAACATCTGCTGCCTCCCAAGCCAGAGCTCTGACAGAAAGCTTTAAATGACACAGCTGAGGATTTTTCTTATACTTTCCCTGAAAGTTTCCTGAGTTGTGATGCTGAGAGGCAGAAACCCATCCCTAATTACTGGTTTGCATGACAAATTTCCCACATTAAGAGAGGCAAATAAGACAACAACAACAACTCACTGCAATTTATATTACCATTGTGAGGTGAGGTTGCTCTCATTTAAAATTATACTGTCTGTATCTCTATTTCCCCCCAAGATTTAGGGGCCTCTGAAGTTTTCTGAAGGGCACACAGTAGTAATTCTTGGATAGGGCTTTGGAGTGCTATAAATGGCCACAGAAGACAACCACAGCACCTAGCAACCCTCCAGCTTGCAGTATAAGAGCTGAGCCAACTGCAAAAGAAAGAAGCAACTGGAGAAGTCAGTCCATCCTTATTTCTTTTTCAGAGTCAACCAGGACACTGCATCTACCCATGTCCATGAATTTAGCAAAGGTTGAACAGGATCTACATGGTCTAAAAGGTGACCCTTTGAGCTTTTCCTGTTTGATTAGCATCCAGTTGCTTCCTAACAGGCCATTTCTCATTCAAGCAGCAGCTTGTCTATTAGGTTTTGGGTTAGCACCCAACAATTCCAACCTCTGTATATGATTTCCTAAGTTTTTAGGTCTTTAAAACAATCTAGTACCGCTAACAGGGTCAAGAAGAACCAGAATACTTCTCATATTAGTCACAAACAACTGAACTCCATGGCTAAGAAAGGCATCTTGAGAGCTCTGAGCAGCTTGGATGCTCCTCTGTTCACACTGAATTAGTCACCTACGTCAAGCAGGTCATTGTACTATTTGAGCAGAGCGCTACAAGGTCTCTGCTGTCACAGGAAAGTTATCCACATCCAGAACATGGATGAAGTCAGCAGTAACACTAAGCCTGGTGCCTTCTACCTGTTTAGTCCTGAACTGGACAGGGTACATTCTTCTCCACACCACAGCAAGACAGAGACACAACTTATCCAAACTCCTTCCACTTCTTAGTATTTAAGTAAAAAAAAAAAGTACAATTTCACATCACCATTCTTTTTCTTGCAGGTATTTATGGTATTATCTCCTAGTAGGAACAGATGAGGAAATCAATTTCTATACTGTAAGCTCTGGAGGTATGACGTAAGATACCTTATTCATAATGGTAATTTCCTTAGCAACTTTGTGCTTGATTTAGAGTATTTCTCAGAGAACATTTAAATGCCTTCTATATTATCCATAGTGAGTAATCACATATGTCAGATCAATCTGTAGTACTTGCGAGTCTTTTCTCATCTCAGAGCCATAGATTCAGATTTCACAAGTTAATTCCATAAGCCAACTTATTCTTCACAGGCAGAGACCTCTGTGGTGACTTGAGAGAAGCCAATGCAGGAAAGATTTCACACATCCTTTGTGCCTGATCTGATGAAAAGCCTTTATGTGGCTACAAAGATGGGGTAGGAGGCAATATCTAAAAAGATATTTGCCTGCGGAGGAGATGGGCACCGTAGCTCTAAGCCTGTGCCGCCACTGCTAGGCCCGTGCCGCCACTGCTAGGCCCGTGCCGCCACTGCTACCACCCTTGTTAAATATAAAGTCCTAAGAATCATAACTGTCTGTAATTTTCATGAAATGGAGAATGAAAGTGACACAATACAAGGAAGAGTATGGGGGAAAAAATAAAATCAATATTGCCCTGTGTAAACAATGGTCTGGGGGTCTGGATTCGGTGCTTTCATTGCCACAGCCCTGGTTCAATTCCCAGCCAGGGAAAATTACTCTAAGAGAAATAAGTAATTCTTTAAAAATCACTGGTTTGAGTCCAGAGGAGGCCACTAAGATAATGAAGGAGCTGGAGCACCTCTCCTATGAAGACAAGCTAGGAGCATTGGGCTTGTTCAGCCTGGAGAAGAGAAGGCTCTGGGGAGACTGTATTGTGGCATACCAACACTTAAAGGGGTCCTGCAGGAACGCGGGAGAGGGACCAGAGAGTGCAGGAACAGGATGGGGTGATGGCTTCAAGCTGGAAGAGGGCAGGGGTAGGTTAGACGTCAGGAAGAAGTTCTTCACTCTGAGGGTGGTGAGACCCTTGCACAGGGTGCCCAGGGAGGTGGAGGCAGCCCCATCCCTGGAGACATTCAAGGTCAGGCTTGATGTGAGACCTGATCTACTTAGAGGTGTCCCTGCTCACTGCAGGGGCAGGACTAGATGGCCTCTGAAGGTCCCTTCCATTTTCCTTCCCTTAATGCATTCAATGATTCTATGACTCTTGACCCTCTCATCCATTCCCATGACACTCTCAATGTCATCAGGGTCATGACATAGCTAATGAAATAATGTATGAGAAGGTCTAAAGGTATTGGACATCCATCAGTCAGGTGGGTACAGACCACAAGTCACTCAGATTAGTCAGTACTTGGAGGAGTTGGTCTCCAATTATCCTGGAGATGTTCTGGCAAACACAAAACATGAGGAATCACCCAGGGACACACTTCCCACATCCAGAGACAGATGAAGTCACCAGTCACAAACACAAGCCACACGAGGTGAGGCTGCAGAGCGGTAGCTGTCTCCTCTGACAGACACAGGCCAGAAGCACCATCTCAAGGGGGACTTACCACCCAAGGAATTGCCCACAGAGATCAGAGATACCTGGCAGTAAATGGATTCAGTAGCTTGGGTACATGGATTTGTTTCCTAAGTGTGATCTTTAAGTGGATTTATCTCAAGTTTGGGCTGAAAAATGAGAGCACGTCATGGATTAGCTGAGAACAAGGTAGTTTTCCAGGTAACAAAGCAAGCCAGGTTTGATTCCTTTCCTTTCAGAAGTTATCATTAGTCAGAATTTTAAAGATAAAAAGAAAGTTGTGTCAAATTCTCGGCTGATTCAGCTTTTACATCAACTGTGTTTCCATAATCTCCATTTATTTTATCTTCTTGGGAGGATGAAGTTTGAACATAATATTTCAGAAGTTTCATTGTCTTTTCCTAATTAACAGTGACTCATTTCTTTCCATTCTGGATACATTTTGAGCTGTCTGACTTCATTCTGGATTGAGGTCTATAATTACAATTGAATCATGAAAAGCCTTTCTTTCTGTGTGCCTAGAGCTGCCTCTGCTTTCAACTACCAGTATCTTCAGGCAGAGCTTCCAGCACTAAACCTCGGGATCATCTGCAGTAAAATTACCAGGCTGAGTTTGCAATGCATAAGAAAAAAGGGATGCTATCATTTTGAGCACATAGGCAGACTAGAATCATAGAATCATGGACTGGTTGGAAGGGACCCCAAGGAGCACAGAGCTCCAACCCCCTGCCACAGGCAGGGCCACCAACCTCCAGGCCTGGAGCTACACAAGGTTGCCCAGGGCCCCATCCAACCTGGCCTTGAACACCCCCAGACACGGGGCACCCACCCCCTCTCTGGGCAGCCCCTTCCAGCCCCTCACCACTCTCTCTGCACAGAACTTCCCCCTAATCTCTCCTCTCCCCCTTCCCTCCTCCAGCTTCACTCCAGCCCCCTTGTCCTGCCAGTCTCTGCCCTTTAACAAGCTGATTCCTCTCCTGTTCCTCTGCTCCCTTCAGGGACTGGAAGGCTGCAATGAGGTCCCCCCACAGCCTTCTCTTCTCCAGGCTGACCCAGCCCAGCTCCCTCAGCCTCTCTCCATGGGGAGCTGCTCCAGCCCTCTGAGCATCTCTGTGGCTCCTCTGACCCCTCTCCAACAGTCCCACATCTTCCTTGTACTGGGCCCCAGCTCTGGACACAGGACTCCAGCTGGGGCCTCCTGAGGGCAGAGCAGAGAGGGACAATCCCCTCCCTGTCCCTGCTGCCACCCCTCTGCTGATGGAGCCCAGGATCCCATCATCCTTCCCAGCTGCAGGAGCTCACTGCTGGCTCGTGAAGTTTCTCATCACCAAATCAACTCAATGTAAGCTAAGAAAGATTATATCACAATAACAAAATAGAAGTTGTGTACAAAGAGACATTTATAAAAACAATGGCATTTTAAATTCAAAGCCTATGACTAATCCAACGTTATGTCTCCTCTTGAAGCTCCTCTACACCAGCTACACCACACATAAGCCATGGGGTTTTATCTAAGAAAAACCAGGAAAATAAAAAAAATACTCCAACTGAGAAGATCCAAGAACTTCAAAACCTGGCAGCAACAGACAACAGCTAAATATAGGCAGTCAAAACACTTATCTGGGTATTTTTAGCTGAGAAAATAACTGCAGAGGTAACTCAGAGAAAGCACAAGTTATCTCTGCAGCAGGTTTAGATGCATCTGCTCTTGCACTGACTACCTAGAAAATGAACAAGCAGTGACCCCTGTACATTTGACTTGCCCAGAGATGGGTTTTTTCCTGTTCTAAAGGATTCTTGTGGTTTATTTTTATAAAGAGATCTCCAGGATTTGTGGTGTGATGTCAGCCAGGGATGATGGGATCCACTAGGGATCCCCCACAAACCAGCAGGGTAACTGGGAGCAGCAACACAGCATCATGGTTTAGGATCTTGGACTGATTCTCCACCCCATACTGTTCCTGGCCAGGAAGAGCCACCACACCCCAGCCCAAGCCAGCAAGGATGGGAGATTTTCTGGTGGAAACTAAGGGAGAAAGTGGCAAAATTGCAGAGAAGCCGTTTCTCTAAATCATCTCTCACTATCTACATTTCCTCCTCCACATCCTTGTGAGGTGTTAAAATCAAGTAGGGGAGGGGGGAACAATGACAACAAATTCAAGGGATTTCCTCTTCCCAAATTAGACAAGCAGCCCCCTGCCTCCCACCTCAGTGAGCTCAGACAGATTTCAGCCTCAGTGAACTTCTTCATGCCATTTTTATGGTGTCTACAGCTAGATGTTAAGAACCACCTCACAGCAGAACACTTTCAGCTTTCCAGAGACTATCATGATGGGTCTCAAGCACACCAAGCTCCTACCAACCCCCCTGTTCAAGCACTGGGAATGAGCCAGTCCTGAATAATAAAATAAAATCATAAATAAAAATAATATTTCCACCTACTGAAGAGCAAAACTCACTGAGCAGACAATCCTTTGGGACTGTTTACAGGTATAACACTCTGGGGTACCCTCCATATCTTTCAGATCATTAGGAAACTCCAGGAAAAACCTTGGCAAGTCTGATTTTTTCAAAACTAATCACATACACTGGGCTGCTTCTGAATAATGTAAGTAAAATCTATCTTCCCCATGGAATATACAAGATGCTTTGAGGAAAACAGTTGGCCTCCTGTTTCAAGGTAACTAAATGCCCCATAGAAACATGGGAGAGACTTTTGAAGCACAAGAAGAACATCCAATCCTGATCCTGCTTGATTACAATAACTATGTGATAATCAACATTTTAGACCAGGTAATGTCCAGAGATTCCTTCCAACTTCAACTGCTCCACGATGTAGATATTTTAAAATAGAGGTATAAAAATCAGAAGCCTGTTTTGAAGGTTGTTTCCTTTTCCTCCCAGGGTTTAGTTGGGGGTTTTTTCCCCATTGTATGTGAAAGCCAGCTCATCTAATTTTTTTCTATTCCAAGCCTGTAGCATATTTCTTATCTTGTTGAACCTGAAATGATCTAAAAAGTAACAATTCAACCTATTTCACAGGGCATCATCCTACATTCTGAATCAACATTTAAAAAGAAAACAACCCACACTTCTCAAACCCACATTACTCCTTGAAATTCTGGGTTTCATTCCACTTTTCCTACTTAAGCTTCCTACTACCCCAAATATTTTCCCCCCATGGGATTTCTATATAAGGAGTGACCAGGCATGTTGCCTCCTGCTTAGCTTACTAGCCTGACCAGAGGTTTATTACCCTCTTTAACCACAGAGCCACAGGGGTTGGAAGGGACCCCCAGAGCCCATGGGGTCCCACCCCCTGCCAAAGCAGGGTCCCTAGGACAGGGCACACAGGTCGGCATCCAGATGGGGCTGGAATCTCTCCAGAGAAGGAGACTCCACACCCCCTGGGCAGCCTGTCCCAGGGCTCACTCACCCTCACTGGGAAGAAGTTCTTCCCCACACTGAGGGGGGAACTCCCTGTGCTCCTGCTTGAGGCCATTGCCCCTTGTCCTGTCCCCACAGACCACTGAATTAATCCTCCCTGCAGATCTCCATCCCCCTTTCCATTCTACCTTCTCTAACTCTCCCTCAGCTACTCCCTACCAGGAGCTGCCCCTCGCTGAAGTCAGCGCCTCACCTCAAGGTTGGGTCTCAGACTCCAGTTGCCCAAAATTATACTGGTACTCTTTGCTGTTGTTCTGGTTTTAATGTTCATTTAATCTGCTGCCCACGATCCCCATCTGGAGAACAACGGGTGCTACTACAAGTGCAGCTTCTGATACTACAAAGCAGCCAGCCCCGTGCACAGACACACTCCAGAGCGCGGCGATGCGCTCGCACCCCCATCCTTCCACACCCCAACTACAGGAAGATTTGGAGATGCTCACAGAAAACAGGATCAATCCCTTACTATTTCCTTTCTCAGATTCCAGCCCGCATCACAGCATTAGGATTAAACAAGCAAGAGACCCAGCTGCTGACAAATGCCTGTCAAGGTCCCTCTGGATGGCTCCTTTCCTTCTGTCGTGTCAACCACACCACTCAGCTTGGTGTCATCTGCAAACTTGCTGAGGGTGCAACTCAATTCCATCATCAATGTCATTGATAAAGATGTTAAAGAGCACCGGTCCCAATACAGACCCCTGGGGGACACCACTTGTTACCGGCCTCCGCCTGGATCCACAGATCACAGAATCACAGGGGTTGGAAGGGACCTCGAGGGCTCAGCGGGTCCAACCCCCTGCCAAAGCAGGGTCCCTAGGACAGGGCACACAGGTCGGTGTCCAGACAGGGCTGGAATCTCTCCAGAGAAGGAGACTCCACACCCCCTGGGCAGCCTGTCCCAGGGGCTCCCTCACCCTCACTGGGGAAAAGTTCTTCCTATGCTCTAACTTCCAGCCACTGCCCCTTGTCCTGTCCCCACAGACACTGAAAAGGGGCTGGCCATTTCCCCCTGTGTCCCACCCTTCAGATACTGATAAACATTAATAAGGTCCCCCCTTAGTCTTCTCCAGGCTGAACAGCCCCAGCTCACTCAGCCTTTCCTCACAGGGGAGATGCTCCAGGCCCTTCAGCATCTCTGGAGCCTCCTCTGGACTCTCTCCAGGAGATCCCTGGCTGTTTGATCCCAGGGAGCCCAGAACTGGACACAACACTCCAGGTGTGGCCTGACCAGGGCAGAGCAGAGGGGGAGGATCCCCTCCTGTGACCTGCTGCCCACACTCCTCTTGATGCCCCCAGGATCCCATTGTCTCTCTCAGCCCCCAGGGCACACTGCTGGCTCATGGCCACCCTGTCTCCCACCAGGACCCCCAGGTCCTTCTCCACAGAGCTCCTCTCCAGCAGGTCACCCCCAGCCTGTACTGATTCCAGCAGTTATTCCTTCCCAGGTGCCAGACTCTCCACTTGCTTTTGCTGAACCTCATCTGGTTTCTCCCTGCCCAGCTCTCCAGCCTGTCCAGGTCTCGCTGGATGGCAGCACACTGTCCTGTGTGTCACCCACCCCTCCCAGCTCTGGATCGTCAGGTACTTGCTGAGGGTGGATGCTGTTCCCTCATCAAGGTCGTCAATGAAGATATTAAACAGGACTGGACCCAACACCGAGCCCTGGGGACACCACTAGTCACAGGCCTCCAGTCAGACTCTGCTCCACTGATCACCACCCTAGACATATTATTGTAGGTAAACTTCCTCCTGTGGTGTCAGTTTAGACATCTCATTTCCTAACAGATGTTTGCCATTCGGTGCTTCTGCTCACCACAGAGCACAGAGTGAAATCCCTGGGAGCAGTGGAGTGAGGGAGCTTAAATAAACCCTCCAGAAGAACGTGGAACAGTATTCCAGCACAAGGACAATAAAAGGGTAAATAATGAGTGTAGAGCAGAGGTTGTGTGCTAAGAGGACCTGGAAGAATTGCTCAGCAAAATTCACACCCCAAACACAGCCAGGGAGGGTTTCCCCAGGAATTTAATCAAGCTAGGATTCAAGAGAAAGGAGAAACAACCACAACAGAGGCAGTTTTTGCACCTTACAGCTCTGAGCAATCCTCTGGAGATCAGGTTGGGATTTAGCCCTGCCTCTCCAGGGATCTCGTTACTGTTCCTTCTGGTTAAGCTGATCACTGACTGCAGTGGCTCCCACAGATAGGAAACAAACCCCCAGACTGAAGCGAGTCCTTTGTTCAGCATGAAATGCCCAGGGAAAGCCCCACTTCCACCCTACATGTGCCAGTAAAAGAGACAGTGTCCCTTATAGAAGCTTTGTGGCTGTTTCTGAAGATACACTAAATCTAACAGAGTAGTAAGGACTTGTATAAGAGCACAAAGAGTTCACTGTCACCATGAAACCCCTCAGTACCTCTTCCACCGTAGAAAAAAGATAGCTACTCTGCCCACAAGTGGAATAAAAACATTATTTCTAGGAATCATTTTTCCTGTAGTGATAACCAGGTGTTTCACATCCACCTTTGGGGTTTCATACACACAGCAATGGATTGACAAAAGCTCAAGTAAACCCACGTGCTTCAGGATGAGTCCCACTGATCTCTTGTAGAAAACATCTCCAAGCTACAACTCTGTGAACCCCCAGAAGAAAAAAACCCACAGCATGTACTAATTGAATATTAAACAAATTATATTAGTTGCATAAGAGTTATGATGATTTATCTTACAGGAAACCTAAATCTGGACCTTAAATTATTCACACATGCCAGTTGGGTGGCCCCAGATGTGTCAGACCAGGGTCCTTTTTAAGTTTCATTGGAGAGTTGGTGTTTGGATGCTCCACCAATCCCCCTGCCATACCAGTATCAGTGAACTCAATCTCATCCCAGCTGCACCAAGACTGTCTGCCTTTGGGAACATGCACAGAGGTCAGGCCAGGTCTGTGTCCTGAAGCTCAGTCCCAGGAATAAATTAAGTAAGGTCCCTTCCAGCCTGAATTATCCTATAATCCTACCAAACTAAGAGTTTACTCTCTTCACAAGGAAAATCCTCTTTCCTCTCCCAGTCTGAGGTTTACACTGTTTCATGGCATTAGGCTCCCAGCTTTTAGAGACTTTCTTTTCCCCCTCACCCCGCTCCTGACTGTTTAACACATTCATTTTCTGCCTGTGGCTTCAGCATCTTCATTAAAGCTTCAAGGAAAGATGCCCATAAAGTGAGGGGGGGAAAAGCCCCAAGAATCCCAGCCTAAGAATGGTGTTACCAGTCAGGCCAATGGTACATCTGGCCCATGATCTGTCTTCCACGAGATTAAAAGCACAGAGCAGAAAGGAACAGAAAGCAAACTCCTCTGGTACTTCCCATCAAATATTTTCCCAGTCCCATACAACTTGCAGCTCAGAAGCTGAACAAGAGATGAGCTTTATATATTCAGAAGGAAACCACAACAGATTACTCCTCCAAGGATCTGTTAAGCTCCCCATTGAGACTGCTCAAGCTCCTAGCACCTACAGCATCCTAGGGCACAAGTTCTGCAGTGTAATTAGACACTGGGTAATGAAGCACCAGGTCTTCACACTTGCTTTGCACCTGCTGTACCAATGCCTTTGATGGCCCCTTGTTCTCCTCTTGGAGATCAATGAGATCTTCATACCACTAGCAAGATCTGGGTCTCACCTCTTTCCTCAACTGCCTTTTCCATGCAGAAGAGTTCCAGCCTCCTTGGGCAGAAGCTGTTCTGAATGTTTGATCACCTTTGAGGCCTTTAGCTCTATTTTATTCTCCTAGCCCCTTTTTTGAGAGGGAGGCCCAGAACTCTCCACTATATCCAACACTGGACCAAGTAACAGGTTCCAACCAAGGCATCCTCATGTTCTGTACTTTATCCTCTATTCATTCCCTTTGAATCTTTAACTATTAATTTGCTTTTTTGACCATTAACAAGCACTGAATTTGCATGTCTATCAGACTTCTCTGCTTCTTGCTCCTGAGCAGCAATATTGGGTTTGCAGCTCCAATTCTTTCACGCTCAGATACATCATTCTGTATTTACCCACACTGAAATTTCCCTACCACTTTATTGCCCACTCACTGAGTCTCTTAATGCTCATATCACTCCAAAGCTGTTTGAGCACAGCACAAACTGGGCTCACACAAATATAACCTGCCTCCAGGGTGTATTTCATGCAGAAACAAACCACAATACAGCCCAAAGAGCTCAGGGACCAGGTCCAGCTTGCACCTCTCCCACATAAAACATCTCAAGCTTGATTCTGCTGCTTGAGAGCAGAGTCAGGCTCTGAGTAACTGGAAATTGTGTCTATTGGGTAGAGAAGAGTGCTAACCTAGTCAAAAGCCCTTGGGGATGTGAACTTAAACAGAAAATCACACAGAATCACAAGGTTGGAAAAGACCTTTGAAGATCATCAAGTCCAACCATTCTCATCCTAAACTAAACCAGATCCCTCAGTACCTCATCTACCCTTTTTTTGGACACACCCAGGGAAGGTGACTCAGCCCCTCCCTGAGCAGCCTGTTCCAGGCCCTGACAACTCTCTCAGTAAAAAACCTCTTTCCAATGTCCAATCTAAACCTGCCCTGGGGCAGCTTGAGCCCATTGCCCCTTGTCCCATCTCCTGTCCCCTGGCTGCAGAGACCATAACCTATCTCTCTATAACCTCCCTTCAGGTAGTTGTAGGTGGTGATAAGGTCTCCCCTCAGCCTCCTGGGGAAGATGAGACCAACCTTCTGCCCAGCTCTCAGAGCAGCCAGCTGAACCAGGTCAGAAAGGTGAGGGGGATGCAAAGATGCCTGTGTAACAACATGTGGGAACCACTCTGCATCACAGTCACCCCACCCAGCAGCACCCACCTTGCTACCTGGCTGTAACCAGACAGGAGAGATTCGAGGGTAACAGGGCAGTTGGAAGCCAACAGCTCGCTCACAAGAGATTCACAGCAAGAGAGAAACAGCAGCACCACGAGCATCAATTCGAAGTGTTCTCTCTTTGGCTGGCACACCGCTCAAGGCAAACTGATGCTGTGTGATGCAGTTCGCAGGCAGAGCCTGCTGGAACACAGAGGAGCAGCAATGCCCCCTTGTGTTGTGAGGGAAACCAATGCTGAATCCCTGTGACTCCTCACATCTTCCTAAATCACTTATGAGGGGAAGCACAAGCAGCAGAACTGATCCATTCCTAAAAGCACACCTTCTGAACAGGCTCTGGGTTGTCCTGCCACCAAGACAACATTACAACCTGCCACACATACACAAAAGGGGCTGGTCATGAAAGGGTAAACCAACCCTTTTATCAGGAAAATTTACAACCCAGAAGAAATTAGATAAGTAATTTTGTTAATTTTATCCACATCAGCTAAATGCAAATACTGAACAAAAGGCTCTGCTAATTCATCTTGTATTTCTGCACCTCATCGAGCTCAAATGCGATTTTAAAATGGTTTTCAAGAGGAAAAATGTTTTTAAAGGGCACTAACAAATGAACTTAGGGTGCCCTCTGCAACTGTTCACATGTCAACTGACATCCCAGCTCTAACAAGTGTCAAGCTTAACAGAAGCTAAAACCAGATTCAGACTTGGGAATAACAACATGAACACGTCTTGCTGCCAAAGGAAGTGGAGAGTGGTGCATTTGAAAACCAGCATCCAAAGGAGTCTTAGAGTCTGAGGTGAGGAGTACAGGTTTTAAGGATGTGTTGCAATGCCATTTCAGGATTCATGCAGCAAGCTGGGCATCTGGCCTTGTTTCACCATTAAAATCTACCACTGCAATCCCAACACAAACCACACAGGGCTTTGCCCTCTTCTCCTGCCTCTAGATGAGTTTCCTTGGCTTGACATTTAACATGCAGTTTCTGTTTTGGAACTCACCTCTTAGCAACCCTCTTTTAATCAGCTTCTTGGTAGTTTCCTCTGGGACTTTTCTTGAGCTTAACATCAGACTCAAACACTTTTCCAAGCCCTTCTTGTACAAGTAAAGAGCCAGAGAGCTAAAGCCTCAATCTGTTGTAGAAGTGTCTACCACCATCCTGAACTCTGCTCTGAGGAGAAAGCTGGTAATGCAAATCCTCCATCCAAGATGGGACTTTACAACACAGCAGTTTAATGAAGATACACAAGGAAATTGGACAAAGAAGGCTTCAACAGAAGCAGAATTTCAAAGAGACAACTACTTTGCAGCAGGAGATCCATGACACACCACGTGTCACACAGCACCAAAACTGATCAGTATATACAAGGTTATTAGGAACCCAAATCAAACTCCACCAAAAACCAGAAAACAACAAACCCCCCCTGAAAATTCACAACAAAGGGAAGTAACCTACCAGTCCTGGTAAGAGGTGATTGCAATGCTTGGAGGTGTCAACAAAGGCAGAGTGGTTGGTCTACAGACAACGTCTCTATCTGGTGTCCTTGCTCTTTCTGTTTGTCTTTGGGATAGTGGTGGCAGCTGCAAGTTACCAGAACAACATCTTCTTCCTCTCCAGAGGTCTATGCCCAGAGCATGGCTGGAAGTACTGTAGGACTTACTCAGCCCACACTCCAGGTAGTCCAGAGCGTTCTGCAAAGACAGAAAAGCCACTGAGGTTCTGCAAACAAATGTTTTCCTGCATGAAGATCAAACAGTTCCAATCATCCACCAGTGACAGCTACTCACAAATGGGAACTGCTTGAGGAAGCCTTGGCACAGTCTGCACTGTATCATTACTTTCTCAAGTTATGAATTAACTTGGAAATTCATTCCTAGCTTGCTGAAGATAAATTCAACAGCTAATTCTAATCTAATTGAACACTTGGATTATCCAGGTCACTTTGGTGATAGGTTAAACTTCTGATACTCTGAACGTTAAGATTCCACTCAACATTCATCTTGGGTATCATTCTTCTCTGCAGCACAAACATACTCCTTTGCCATGGTTTTTTGATGAAGCCTAAGTCTACTGGACTAGACTTTTGATGAAGCCTAAGTCTACTGGACTAGACTTTTGATGAAGCCTAAGTCTACTGGACTAGACTTTTGATGAAGCCTAAGTCTACTGGACTAGACTTTTGATGAAGCCTAAGTCTACTGGACTAGACTTTTGATGAAGCCTAAGTCTACTGGACTAGACTTTTGATGAAGCCTAAGTCTACTAGACTAGACTTTTGATGAAGCCTAAGTCTACTGGACTAAGACTCACCCTGAATTATCCAAGAGATATTCAGGAGAAGAGCTCCCAGATCAGCTACCCTACCCTATGTCTGGTGTTCCTAAGAGAGATAGCCTCAATGAAAAGTTGTTTTTATCAGTTGAAGCCATTTTTCCTCTTTTGGTTTATACAGATTTTTATTTAAAAACTTCACCATGATCACAGAACTGGCTGTCAGTCTTCTCAAACCTAAGCCAGTTCTCCCACAGCAGAACAGCACTGCAAGAGGATTATCAGTTTGGGTTTTACTCAGAGAATTTAGCTAGTCAAATATAATTGTCCCCTAAAACAGAGTGGCTTCATTTTCCATAATCAGTTATTAGGTCCTACACAAACGACTGCAAAGCAGCAAGAGTCCTCCATTGCCTCACAGCTTCTAGTGGAAAGCATGTTCTCCATGAGACTATGAAAGTAAACAACTCTGGGGTACCAGCTACTCTCTCAGTTGAAATTAGGGGAGAGTGGTTGGGCATCGGAATGGGCTGCCCAGGGAGGTGGTGGAGTGCTCAAGGAAAGGTTGGATGAGGGACTCAGGGACGTGGGTTAGTGAGTGATAGAGGTGGTAGGGGGATGGTTGGGTGAGATGATCTTGGAGGTGTTTTCCAGCCTTAATGACTCTGTGATTCTATGGAAATCAGCAAGGACTGAGTGGACACAGGGCATCACGCCCAGGCAATCTGCCTGCGAAGCAGCACAACACGTGGCCTAAGGGTGTAAAAGAAACCCTTGTTTATTGCAGGAGTGCTGTAGGATACACCAACCAGGGGGTTCCACTCCTCCACTGTATTTTCATAGATGTTTCATGTGGGTTTTCACATGGTTTGTCACGAGCCTCAGCTGTGATAAGACAATTACAGCTGTGGTTCTTGTGTCATCATTACAAACGGATACATTTCTCCAGAGAATGGGAACCAGGCTTTAGTTAATGGGGGACTGAGGATGATGATTAGCAAGGATAGTAATGGAGTAGTGCATGCAGCATCATGTTAGGTGTTGAGCAACAACAGCAGAGAGAGATGCTGAAACACCTGTAAGGGACCTCCACAGATCACTGGGTCTAACCCCCTGCCAAAGCAGGGTCCCTAGGACAGGGCACACAGGTCGGCATCCAGATGGGGCTGGAATCTCTCCAGAGAAGGAGACTCCACACCCCCTGGGCAGCCTGTCCCAGGGCTCCCTCACCCTCACCGGGAAGAAGTTCTTCCCCACATTGGGGGGGAACTCCCTGTGCTCCAACTTGAGCCCATCGCCCCTTGTCCTGTCCCCACAGACACTGAGCAGAGGCTGCCCATGTCCCCTGTGTCCCACCCTTCAGCTATTGATAAACACTGATCAGATCCCCTCTCAGTCTCTTCTCTCCAGGCTGAACAGCCCCAGCTCCCTCAGCCTTTCCTCACAGGGGAGATGCTCCAGGCCTTTCAGCATCTCTGTAGCCTCCTCTGGACTCTCTCCAGGAGATCCCTGGCTTTTTTATCCCAGGGAGCCCAGAATGTTTTAAACATGTGGGGATTATTTTCTGCCTATTATATGGGCCACAAACAACACTAAGGAAATCAAAGAGTAACCCCCAAAGTCAAACCAGCTGATACTTGCACAACAAGAGAAAATGAGCTTTTAATCTCATTTTCATAGAGCACTGGGGAAAGTCAAACACACCTTTAGAAGACACTTACCTCATCTGCAGTTACTGTCATGACACTTCTGCTTTTCTTCATTATCGAGATTAAAGTGTGCCCTGCTGTAATGAACTCCTGTGTCTCAACCCAAGTCCTTCAGACAGGCAACCTGAAAGAAAACATTGTATTCCTGAATAACAGCCTGGTTTTGATAAACTATGGAGCTGGCTGATAACTAACATCACAGTGAGTTACAACCATCCGCCCCTGGTCACAAAGCACTCAGCAGCAGAGGTTACACAAGTGCAGCTCTCTACTAGTGAAAGAATTCAGTATTTAGTGAAATCATGTTAAAAGTAACATGGGGTGGAAGCTAGCAGGTTCTCCTTGCAGAGCATTCCTCTTTAAATGAGCCCTTTTCAGCCATACAGAACAGAAGGTCCCCAAGAGCAGCTCGAGCTGGCTCTCAGGGAAGGAAAAGAATTGCATTTGTATGCGACTCCAAGATTTAATCCCAACTCTCAAGCAGAGTTTATTCTGACACAGGCACACTTCAGCCACAAAATTAGAGGCTTCTGTAGTGGGTGAGGCTGCAGCCACTTTGAACTGAGTGAGTGCTACAGGGAGAGAAGCAGAGCCCAGCAGCTGCAGCAGCACGGGAAACCAGCACCCAGGAACAACCCCCTCAGAGTGCTGCTGCTCTGTCTTGCTGGGGATTTAGTGCTCATTATGAAAGGAAAAAAAGAAGAAAAAAGCTACAGTTTTGATTATATAGAGAGAACATTAAGGGTTGTGGGGTTTTTCTTTTCTTTTCCCAAAGAAGAGGTAGAGCTGGAGTGCTACTTTGTGTGCTGATGAATTTTCTCCTCTGCTTGGAAGGAGTATCTTTGGGGAAGGTGACTGCTGAAGGGCTGCTGCTCAAACTTCAGTGCCAAGGCCACCACAAAAAGCAGCACAATCACAGAATCACAGGGGTTGGAAGGGACCTCCAGAGCTCACTGGGTCCAACCCCCTGCCAAAGCAGGGTCCCTAGGACAGGGCACACAGGTCGGTGTCCAGACAGGGCTGGAATCTCTCCAGAGAAGGAGACTCCACACCCCCTGGGCAGCCTGTCCCAGGGCTCCCTCACCCTCACTGGGAAGAAGTTCTTCCCCACATTGGGGGGGAACTCCCTGTGCCCCAGCTTGAGCCCATCGCCCCTTGTCCTGTCCCCACAGACACTGAGAAGAGGCTGCCCATGTCCCCTGTGTCCCACCCTTCAGCTACTGATAAACACTGATCAGATCCCCTCTCAGTCTCTTCTCTCCAGGCTGAACAGCCCCAGCTCACTCAGCCTTTCCTCACAGGGGAGATGCTCCAGGCCCTTCAGCATTTCCAGAGCCTCCTCTGGACTCTCTCCAGGAGATCCCTGGCTGTTTGATCCCAGGGAGCCCAGCACTGGACACAACACTCCAGGTGGGGCCTGACCAGGGCAGAGCAGAGAGAGAGGATCACCTCCTTTGACCTACTGGCCACGCTCCTTTTAATGCACCCCAGGACGTGGGTGCATTAATAATAGTGATGTCAGACTCCTAACACGATGCTCCCTCTGAGAAACCAGGGATTTTGAACTGGATTCAGGTGCCCTGTTCGGGCAATAAGCAACTCAGACTCCCTGCAATAAGGGGCTTCCAGACCCTGCTGATCTACCCAGCAGATGCAGCATCAAAATCCAGCACATAATTCTCTCCCTTGCCAGCACGAGCAGCCAGGGTCCCAGCCAGCAGGCAGCCTGCACCCCTCACTCCCTCCTAGGGGCTGAAAGCCACAAGTACTGACAGGCATCTCACACAGCCACTGCTGGCTTCACAGACCAGTTCTTTGGCTCCCACCCCACACTGGATTCAGAAGTCTGAACGCTCCAGAGTGGCAGCTCAGCTTGCAGCCACCACACAACTGTGCTGCCATCAAGGGCTCAGATTCTGTTTAATACCATCATGCCCAGGTTAAAGGCTATTTAGTTTCCTCCTCTACTTATTTACATAAAAAAAAAACTTCAAGAAAGAGAGCCACACTAACTAACTCTCAGGCATAGCATCAGAACACAGAGCGGTGCCCTGGATTAGAGAGGTTTAAGGACATCACAGTCTCCTAGAGCCAACTGCTCATCTGCTCTTCCACACACAGGGACACACTGGAAGGAACCTGCTTCTCTCTAAACGAGATCACTGGGGGAAGGAGAGAGAGAGAAGAACCCAAACCCATGGAAACACTAACACACAGTGCCAGCACTGTAGCTGAGCCTGCCTCCAGTTCTGGCTGTGGCACAGGCCCCTCCAGTTGTTTTCATCTCTGTAGGGTTCAGACATCCAACACACATCCATCCATCCCTCCCCTGCCAGCCAAAGCACTTGGCGAGCTCAGATCCATGCCAGATACAACTCCCTGCCATTCCAGCACAAGCGCCAGCACACAGGGCTGCATGCTTCATCCTCTGTGAGACAGCACTGGGACAGAGCAGGAGGATTCATCAACAGCTTCCCTCCAGGAAAGGATGAACAGGACAGGACCAGCCAGGAGCAAAGTGCAGAAAACAAAGACCACTCAGCAACACCTGCCCCCGGGCTCGTTGTGCTCTCAGCATCCACCACTGGTTGTCACCAGAGCCAGGTCAGTGGGAAAAACAGATTGAAGGCCTCAGCCAGAACCCCCTTCTCATGACAACAGGCCACCTGCACGACCAGATAAGCAACCAGAGATGGTTTAGCCATCACAGCAGTGGAATGGCTGTTAAACCCTGATGCTTGGCAGCACAGTTGTGTGGCAAACCTTATCTAGCTTTTGGTCTAGCACAGTGCAATTAGATGAACAGGCTAGAAGTGCAGAAGTCACAGAATCACGGAAAACGGGATGGAAGTGACCTCAAGGATCATCTGGTCCAACCCTTCTTGAAAAGCATCATCTAGACAAGATGGCCCAGCAACCTGTCCAGCTGAATCTTAAAGGTGTCTGATGTTGGCAAATCACCACTTCTCTGGGGAGATATTCCCAGAGAAAATATGTAATATGTGTGTATCTATAGCATGCATATAATATACAGTGTGTGTATATATACACATATAGTGTGTAAATATATATAGAGAGAAGATACATACATAGAATATATTATACAGAATATATAGTGACTCATTATTCACACTGTGGAAAGTTTCCCTCGTGTTCAAGAGTCATTACCTGTCCTGCTCTCAGCTGAGATACCTCACAGCAGGTACAGGGCTGTTTTGGACATGAGATGAGAGCCCTGTGGATAACACAGGGATGTTTTGGTTGGTGCTGGGCGATGGGGACACCCAGTCAGGGGCTTTTTGGCTTCTCACCCTGCTCTACCAGCCAGGAGCCTGGGGGTGCACAAGGAGCTGGGAGAGGACACAGCTGGGACACTGCCCCAACCAGCCAAAGGCACATCCCGTGGCATCGTGCTCCCTGCAGAACTGGGGGAAGCTGGCTGGGGCTGGAACCACAGCTTGGGTACCAGCTGGGCACTGGTGGTCTGCAAGCGGTGAGTGGCAGTGCCATGCATCACTTCTGTACATCATTTCGTCATCATTCTTCTCTTCCTTTTCTGTCCCATTAACCTGTCTTTATCTCAACCCACAAGTTTTACTTCCCCCCTCCCCATTCCTCTCCCCACCCCACTGGGGGGGCAGCAAATGAACGGCTGGGGGGTTGTTTTACCTGCCAGCAGGTTGAACCATAACACAGCCCTATTAGGGGCATAAAACTCATACTACAGCATCAAAATAAAACTCTGATAAAACTGTTACACTTTTCATCTTCAACAATTAGGAGAAACTAAAAAGCCCCATTATAAAAAGGATCCAAAACTGACAGCAGACAAAACCCTAGATGAGACTGTCCCAGATATCATGGAGGTAGAGAAGACCATCACAGCAGGATGTGTGCACAGAGTGTTTGCTGTCAGAAATATACATATTCTGCTGTCATATGTAGACAAAATTCATAAAAAGACCAAAAGAAGGCAGCAGTTGCATAAGTACAGATTTGTGTTTAATAAAGGACAAGTTTGAGGTGTGCATTACTGCTCTGCAGGCTTTGTGATGCCCAACTCAAGCTCATGTGGCAGGACATCCCACACTGGGACTAACAAGTGTCCTGTCTTCCCTCGAAAGTTGTCAGTTCACTAACCAACATAAAGTAAATCCATAATGGAGCAAATAAAATAAATAAGCATCCAGGAAAATATGTTTGGAGAAAAAATAATGTGAAAGAATGAGAGTCTAAGAGCATCTCCTAAATTTTACTGACCTTTAGGATCAAAAGTGACACAGGGAGAGATGGACCAGACTAGCAGATGATTTCTGTGGAAGCTTGAGTCCTTTTATACCACAGTTTCCTTTCCTTTATAAATATTTATCAATTTGTCAAAGTGAAGTTTAACCAGAACATGAATAATTATAAAAAAAACATATTTTATTCAATGTGGATTGCATTGCTGAAGAGCCTACCAAGAAAATGCAAGGCTTCTGTTAGTCATGCCTAAATCACTGCTCACATCTGAGTCACTCCTTTCTTGTGCCTTCACATCAAACAGCTGACACCTGGGATGAACATCTCAGGGGGAAAAAGAAACACCACCAAACAAAACCACCCCAGAGATGCTGACTGGGAAATGTTTCCCATGCACATTTTGTATTTGCTTGTAACAAAAGCTTGAGTGAGACCCTCTCCTCCCCACTACCCAAATTCTCTGAACAGAAACCCTATCCCAGTGGATTGGTTCAGTGTGGGTGCCTGAAAGCAGCAAGGCTTTGCATCTGATGTCAGACTAGAAAGAAAAGTGTTCTTTCAGTGCTACAGTTGGGTCTAATCCATTCTGCTGGAGTATATCTCGGCTCCCTGGGATAAAAAAGCCAGAGATCTCCCGGAGAGAGGCCGGAGGAGGCTACGGAGACGCTGAAGGGCCTGGAGCATCTCCCCTGTGAGGAAAGGCTGAGGGAGCTGGGGCTGTTCAGCCTGCACAGAAGAGACTGAGAGGGGATCTGATCAGTGTTTATCAATAGCTGAAGGGTGGGACACAGGGGACATGGGCAGCCTCTGCTCAGTGTCTGTGGGGACAGGACAAGGGGTGATGGGCTCAAGTTGGAGCACAGGGAGTTCCCCCCCAATGTGGGGAAGAACTTCTTCCCAGTGAGGGTGAGGGAGCCCTGGGACAGGCTGCCCAGGGGGTGTGGAGTCTCCTTCTCTGGAGAGATTCCAGCCCCGTCTGGACACCAACCTGTGTGCCCTGTCCTAGGGACCCTGCTTTGGCAGGGGGTTGGACCCCATGGGCTCTGGAGGTCCCTTCCAACCCCTACAATCTGGGATATCCTAGGTCAGGTATGAGATTTCTTTTTACACCAAGCTGACCCAGTTCTTCCACCTTTTTTCCCCCCCTGTGTTCCATGACCATGTTTCTCAAACAACAGTAAACACTCTCAGTTTGAGGGTGATGAAGCCTTGCAGCAAAGGGATGAATTACCAAGGTTCAAAACTGGCAACAGACAGCGGTGAGGATACAGCTACAGGGACACACGTGATAAAGCCTGCTTTTCCTACACACTCTTTCCAAAATAGCTCTTCAGCTCATCCAGTGTGAAACCCACTATTTAAAGAAATTCCTAAAAGGCAGCTTAACATGCAAGTTGTGTAAGATTTGCAGCAGGAGACACACACTTCACCAACGTCGCTGGTTTCCCACGTGTTTTGGGTTCTGCACAGGCAGGTTTAAAGCCACAGGGGTTTATGACAAGCAGATTAACCCCCTCACCCCTAAAGACACTCCCTTCCCCGATGAAATACAGACAAGGCAGAGCCAGGAGGATTACAGTTTTGCCCCTGGTGTGCTCGTTCTTTGGATTAACAAAAGGTTTTTGGCAAGCAGAGCTGTTTATCTGGCTGCTTTCGTCCTCTAAATTCATTTCCTCCCACTTTTCAAGAAGACAAGACACAAAGATTGAGAGATAGCTGAAAAAAACAGCAGAAAAAAACCCAGTGGAACTCAGATACAGCCCATCCTGCAGCACAGTACCTGTTTGTCCCCAGCAGTGCTGCCAGGGCTACGACACACGTTACTGAGGCAGGATTTTTCCCAGCAAGATCCTTCCCCAGGTTCTGCAGAACTTGGAGACAAATCAGAGATACAACCAGAAACCCAAACAGTGAATTGCTATAACAGCTTAGCTAAGAAAAGGGCTGGAGTGAAGGAGATTCTCTGGTCACACAGATAATTACATCACTTGTGAGCTGGGAGTCAAAGAACTTGATTCTCCTGAAAGTTCATCAGAGCTTCAGAGTGGGAAGCACAGGCTCAGACAGGGTGACAGTCACCAAATAAAAACAACATAGAATGCTTTGAGTTGGAAGGGACCTTAAAGATTATCTACTCCCAACCCCCTGCCATGGGCAAGGACACCTCTCACCAGACCAGGCTGCTCAAGGCACCATCCAAACCAACCTTGAACACCCCCAGGGATGGGGCACCCACCCCCTCTCTGGGCAGCCCCTTCCAGCCCCTCACCACTCTCTCTGCACAGAACTTCCCCCCAATCTCTCCTCTCACCCTTCCCTCCTCCAGCTTCACTCCAGCCCCCTTGTCCTGCCAGTCTCTGCCCTTTAACAAGCTGATTCCCCTCCTGTTCCCTCTGCTCCCTTCAGGGACTGGAAGGCTGCAATGAGGTCCCCCCACAGCCTTCTCTTCTCCAGGCTGACCCAGCCCAGCTCCCTCAGCCTCTCTCCATGGGGAGCTGCTCCAGCCCTCTGAGCATCTCCCTGGCTCCTCTGACCCCTCTCTATATGTAAGAGCATCCCAAACAGCCCTTTTCCCAGCCAGAGAGCAAAACACTGGTTTCACAGTGGTCATCTTCTGTTCACAAGAATCAGGAGCAACTGAACTGCTCTGCAGAGCTTACAGCAGCTCCAAGAAACTCCCTCCTCCTCCTCAGGAAAGTCAATCCATGATAATTTTCATTAAATGCCAAGCAGATTTCAGAGCACTAAACAAAACAAAAGCAAGGGCATCTGCCAGGACAAACGCTCACAACTTACATAAACAGACTGAGAGAAGGAGAGGTAAAGCTAGCTTTATTTCTTACTGCTCCAGCTCTCAGCTTGCCACAGCAGGGCTGAGGACCCACCAGCATCACCCAAAGAAAGAAATAACTACTTCACTTTGTCCTCTTTCATGGCTGCTTTAAACCTTCTCCTAAGGTGCTGGAACAGGCTGCCCAGAGAGGGGGTGGGTGCCCCATCCCTGGGGGTGTTCAAGGCCAGGTTGGCTGGGGCCCTGGGCAACCTTGTGTAGCTCCAGGCGTGGAGGTTGGTGGCCCTGCCTGTGGCAGGGGGTTGGAGCTCTGTGATCCTTGGGGTCCCTTCCAACCCAGACCAGTCTGGGATTCCATGATTCTAGTTGCCAACCTGCAAATTTAAAGGCTGAGTACACAAACCAAGTCAAATTAGCTCGCTGGCTTTAAGCTGTCAGGCACCTGTGCAGTGTATTAAAGTTGCACATTTATCTACAACATAAATTAAAGCAATTCTTACTACAGAGTGTGAACACAACACACAGGGTGCTCTGTATATATTTGAGCAAGTTCTGTCAAAGCTGTGCAGGGCCAAGTAAAAAACTTTGGCCAAATAAAGAACTTTTAAAAAGGTTTTTTCTTTCCCTCCCCACCTTACCCCTGGGTAAATTATCCCTATTAAAGCAGAGGCTTAACTTTTAAAAGGAGGTTTCTTAGTGAGATACTGCCAGGGTTAGGAGGATTGCAAAGACTCATCTTTTCTCTGGCAACCTAATCATTTAAGCTGAGAATAACCAAGTCAGCCTGTTGCAGAAATCTCAGTAACTCCTTGATTTCCAGCAGAGGATCCAATCAGGTTGTCACTGCTCTTCAGTTACAGTAGAAAAACCAATCTGGATTTGAAGCTACCATGACATTGCTTGCTACCATCAGGCCCTGCAGAGCTCCTGAGAAATACAAGCAGTATTTCTTACTACTACTGCTGAGAAAATAAGACTGTGGTTGGGTTTTTCCAGGAAGCTTTCACGTAAATGCTAATGGTCTGGGCAGAAGACAGAGCCACAGAAAGCACTGTTTTATTTTCATTACTGTGATACCAGTTTCAATATATTTCTGTAACAGTTTGTCCACCATTGTGGTCAAATGCAATTAATTTAAAAATCACTTTTGACAGCAACAAAGGGAACAGTTGAACAACGCTGCCTGCCAGCACAGACAGGATTTTCAAGGTAATTACTTTGAAAAGTGAGGTATACTATTAAAAGATGTAATTTATACCTTTCTCCTTCCACGTGCGAATGACTAGCAGAACCTCCCACTACTCAGAGCTGAGCAGCATCCAGAGAACAAAGAACAATTAGTAATTATCTTTAAAAAAGATGGTTTAAATATACAACAAAAACCCATCATGATTGTGGAGACTGGCAATGAGCAACACACAATTCGCTCTGAATTTCAGGTGAAGCCCTTTATTGGGTGAAATCACACAGATTATGGACATTTGGTACTGCAAACGTGGCAAGCTAAAAAACTGCTAATTGGTTACACACACTGTTCACACCCCACTGATTGGTTAGTGATTATAACGAGTTCTGATAACATCTTAGAGCTAAATAGCCTTAGTTTACCTTTGATATCTAAAAGCATCCACACACCTGCTGTTTGGCCATCTTACTATGGCTGGTTCTTGACATGTTCCATTACTCCCAAGTACCTCCCCATAACTGCTTCTTGGTTTAGGGCAGCCTGTACCCCTGTCATCAAGGCCACTGTGTTTTGAGACTGTGATTATTAAAATCCTCTCAGCATGAGGAACTTTCCTGTCTCATGGGAACACGAGGATACTGTCAGGGCCTGTGTCTCCGGTGAGGAGAGCTAGGCCGCGGGCAGGCCTGCTGCCTTCCCCGACACATGATGGAACATACACACAGGGCAGATCTCTCTCCCCTTCAGACTGGTTGGTAAAAATAGACTTTACCATGTTTTTTAATGGGGAAAGGATTTCTCTTTCCCCTGTAGTGTTAGGGAAAGAGCCTGCAAGAAGGATCTTTTTCCTTTAAATACTGGAGGTGTGCAGCAACAACCCCAGGCAAAGTAGGCCTACAGATAAAGAGCATCCTCAGATGAACACATCCTCCAAGACTCTTAAGAGGACCATTTCTTAACCTTGCTCATTTTTCCCTGTGAAATAAACAATGAAGAATAGTGGGGAATGAAATACAAAATGAGAATTGCAAGATGTCCCTGGCAAACCAAAATAAAGCCAGCTGAGACCTGCAAAGGAGGGGAGCCACGAGAGAAAAATATCTTAGCAGCACACCAGCTCCAGAGCAAGAAGAAGGAGAACATTCAAAGCACCTACAGAAGTGCAACAGTGAACAGCAGACCCCTCAAATCCTCACTGTTACACAAATACCAGGCTTAGCTACTCAGTTTATCACTGCTGCATCTGTGTCTGGCATCCACAGGGCAGAAGTTTGGAGCCAGCACCGTGCCCAGGTCTCTGAGCAGCCGACCAGCCATGCCTATGGGTGAGGGCTGCAGTGTTGCACCCTGACTTCTCCCAGGGTGGGATGCTTCTTCAGAAGCCTTCCTCAACCAGCAGGGCACCACCTCGGTCCCTCCCCAGGCAAGGCACAGAGCCCCCCCTTTTTTGTCTACTGTTTAGGCAGGTAAAAATCCCATAAAATTTAACAAGACTCTCCCTGGAGTGTCCCATAGCTTTCCACAGAATCACAGGGGTTGGAAGGGACCTCCAGAGCCCATGGGGTCCAACCCCCTGCCAAAGCAGGGTCCCTAGGACAGGGCACACAGGTCGGTGTCCAGACGGGGCTGGAATCTCTCCAGAGAAGGAGACTCCACACCCCCTGGGCAGCCTGTCCCAGGGCTCCCTCACCCTCACTGGGAAGAAGTTCTTCCCCACATTGGGGGGGAACTCCCTGTGCTCCAGCTTGAGCCCATCGCCCCTTGTCCTGTCCCCACAGACACTGAGCAGAGGCTGCCCATGTCCCCTGTGTCCCACCCTTCAGCTATTGATAAACACTGATCAGATCCCCTCTCAGTCTCTTCTCTCCAGGCTGAACAGCCCCAGTTCTCCTTGTTCTGTCTCACTTGCAGACAAGGGGCTGAACAAGCACCATCAGATACCCAGCAGCATCTCCAAACAGGAGAAGGCACAAATGGACAGCTGAGGATAGAGGGACATGGCACAATGGTTTTCTGTACCAAATACTCCAGCTTAGGCAGGTCCAGCTCATCTACCTGCCCAGCCTCAATGCCACAAAACACCACCTAATGAAACAATTTAATTGCCTGAGACCAGTTAGGGTAAATGCTTCTGTACTGATAACAGTGAGACAGGGGATGCAGCTTTTCTGACCAGACATCCACAAAAATTAAACAAGAAGGAAAAATGATGCTCTGTACCAAGGTAAACAGCTTCTGCAGTTGTTGTCCTGCCACCCCAGGTCCTCTCCTCACCAGGAAAAAGGATTCTGCAGCTGATAAATTGCACCTTCCTAAATTGTACATCCTAGACTGTTCACAAGACTTGTAGGGAGTCCAGGGAAGGAGGAAGAGGAGGCTGGGAGAGACCTCTCTGTGTTGTTAAATGAGGACAAATGGGACTTTGCACACCCTGGGCTGGAGGGGAAGGGAGGTGTCCCTGCCCATCGCAGGGGAGCACTGGTGGGCTCTGAGGGTGCTTTCCAGCCCAAGCCAGCCTGGGGTTCTACAAGTAAGACTGCTTTTCAGAAAGTCCCCTTTTCATCCAGTAAGAGACACAGAGTAAATTCAATTTCTCAGCTCATCTGCAAACGCAAAGTCTGGCATCTGGAGTATTAAAGAGGACATCACTGCATTAGATGACCATGGTAAGCTACAAACCTGATTTATTCCAGTTCTTCTTCCATAATAGCAACTTCCAGAATGAAATTTCTGTCCACCCCATTAAAAAATTAAAAAATAAATTAAGACTAAAGGAAAAGCCTTTGGGATTCTTTAAATGCACAGGTGTTTTCTACCCAAACCACTAAGACCAGGACCATTATTTTACTTTACAGCAATATTTTCCCTTATGACAACATATTTTGACAAACTACTTTAACAGGAGATTTAGAACAAGCCTGATTTAGAAGAACATTTAAGCTTTCTTATTCCAGGATTTTTCTTTCAGCCCAAGCAGATGTTACTGTTTCTTTCTACTGCAGCTATTTTGTTCCTTTGGTATCTGATAATTTGCTTGTTGGGTAAATATTTGCATTATTCTTGATTTCAGGCTGAAGTGCTGAGAAATTTGAAAAAATAGAATAAAATAAAAGAATGCTTTAGATAGCACTTCATTTCCAAGGAAACTGCAGTGTGATTCTGTGAGGTGAAAGTGAGAACACCAGCATCTTCCTCTAACTTCCCACTGTTAATTTTTTCCTCAGTTATTTAAAACTCTTCAAACCTTTAATTATGCTGGGTGACATTTCCAGTGCTCAGTGTCTGCCCCATACTGGGAACTTCAGGAAGTTTTAACCAAATTCAAACACTTCAAAGAGTGTAATTAATGAGGAGCATGCTGTTCAGTAACCTCTGCTCACAGCATCCCCGTGCTGCAGAGCACTCGCCATCACGCAGGGACGAGCATCACGTCACTGCTCTTCTGTGTCACCAGGGAAATTCAGGCTCTTGGGTCCAAGTTATTCAGCAGTGAAGTTGCAAAGGGAATTGCAAGACTGGAAGTTGCAAAAACATAGGGATGTGTGAGAGTCATGGGCTGTTCAAAGCATAGAATCATGGAGTCGTTAAGGTTGGTAAAGACCTCCAAGATCAGCAAGTCCAACCATCAGCCCAACATCACCAAAACCACTAAACCACCTCCCAAAGTGCCACATCTAGCACAGGTGGTCAGGCCCCACCTGGAGTGTTGTGTCTAGTTCTGGGCTCCCTGGGATCAAACAGCCAGGGAACTCCTGGAGAGAGTCCAGAGGAGGCTGTGGAGATGCTGAAGGGCCTGGAGCATCTCCCCTGTGAGGAAAGGCTGAGTGAGCTGGGGCTGTTCAGCCTGGAGAGAAGAAGACTGAGAGGGGATCTGATCAGTGTTTATCAATAGCTGAAGGGTGGGACACAGGGGACATGGGCAGCCTCTTCTCAGTGTCTGTGGGGACAGGACAAGGGGCGATGGGCTCAAGCTGGAGCACAGGGAGTTCCCCCCCAATCTGGGGAAGAACTTCTTCCCAGTGAGGGAGCCCTGGGACAGGCTGCCCAGGGGGTGTGGAGTCTCCTTCTCTGGAGAGATTCCAGCCCCATCTGGACACCGACCTGTGTGCCCTGTCCTAGGGACCCTGCTTTGGCAGGGGGTTGGACCCCATGGGCTCTGGAGGCCCCTTCCAACCCCAGCAGCTCTGTGATTCTGTAATCTACCTGTTTTTATAACACCCCCATGGATGGTGACTCCACCACCTCTCTGGGCAGCCTGTTCCAACACTTCACCAATATTTTGGTGAAGAAATTTTTCCTAATATCCAAGCAGAACCTCCCCTGGCCTGGTCAGAGGAATCCCAAGCTGGCTGCATTCAGCCTCACCAAGAAAACGACTGCTCTGCACAAAGCTGGTGACAGAAATTACAGCAACTGAAAATGGGCGTCTTGATGTCAGAAGTCAGCCCTTGTATCTAAAGATGCAGTAACTGCTACTGTTTCTGCAGTCTCTAGCTTATGAAGAGACCCACCCAGAGAGGGGGCGGGTGCACCTTCCCTGGGGGTGTTCAAGGCCAGGTTGGATGGGGCCCTGGGCAACCTTGTTTAGATCCAGGCCTGAAGGTTGGTGGCCCTGTATGTGGCAGGAGGTTGGAGCTGTGTAAGAGATTCAGTTACTGGTAGAGGAGGCTGGTAACTGCAATTAATATTAGTCTCCTAATAAGAGCTGAAAATTTGGTGCTACGAGGCAGTTCCTCACCTTTGCAGCAATGAAGCAAAAGACTGTATTGGAGATATTTGGGTTCTTTCTCCAACAGGTAGTTCTGTTGGCCAGAGATGAGTACGTACTACCTCATGCACCTTTATTCCAGCAACACAACATTTAGATATTATCCATATAGCATTCTTTCCAGCTAACCTCACACTCAGGGTAGAAGAACATGGTGCTTCTGCTTCTTCTGATGGAAAAAATAAATAAAAATTCAAAACAACAGAACAATGTAGACACAAAAAGACCTTTTTATGCCACAAGATATCAGCCTACTCAAGTTTGTGATTCAGGAGAGTGACCTAACCTTTCTGCAAGGTTTCCCATTTTGTTTGTATGACATGCTTTACTTGAACCAAAAAACCAAATGCTCTCCTTTGGATGGCAAAGCAGACTGTTCTGGGCAAAAGAAGCACCAGCTTTCAAGAAAAAATAAATTAAATAAATTAAATAAATGTTCTGCCTGTCATATATTCTTCTCCCATGAGCAAGATCACACACTGGAGACCTGACCTTGCTCTTACTGCTTACTGAGCATCAGAGCAGCTTGTGGAGCCTGCCCAGATGGTCCAGCCTGTGTGCAAACACAATGCATCTCTCTGAAGCTGCAACAAGTCCTATCTGAGCCACACAACACCGTGACAACACACACTCTAAGCTCACCTCTCCAGTAAGGGAAACAATTCTTCAAACACACCAAGTTTTACAGCAGCCTCGGGGAACCCAGGGTGCAGGCATCACTCCCAGCTAACAGTTCTGTGTAGGGTAAGGAAAAATCCCTGACTCTGGGGTACTTGCAGCTCTCCTGCCATTTCTATAAATTGCCACCTGAAAATAAAGGGAAGGATTTTCAGAGATGAATAGCAGATTTAGAGGATATATGACTTACTACAGCCCTACCAAACCATTAAATTACCACCCGGCTACATGAATCCTCCATGCATAAACAGTACAGAGGGGCTTTAAAACTCTCCTCTTTCAGGATTACCTTATTGAAAAGCTAAAGGGCACCTGTATTCCTGTCGTAAAACAGCAGTATTAAATTACTAGAATGGATTTTACAGCAGGGATTACTCTCCCTGCAAAATTGGAGGCAATATATCAACATCTTTCTTACAGTTTGGAGAATATAAAAAAAGAAACCAGACTCTGCTTTTCACCTTGTTCTCATCACCCCAGCAGAGAGGAAAGGAGCCCACGTTACACAAGTAGCAGGCTATCTCCTCAGGGTCTGTAGTACAACCACATACTTGCCTGTAGGTAATTATTTTATAGTTAAATACACATGCATTTATCTTCTCTTAATATAACAAACATTTCTACTTCCAGAAGCCTGATTACTTTCAGCCTAAATTGCTGGTAGACAAAGCTCTAAATGTGGCTCAGAAGTCAAACACTGGGATAGCCTTACACCTCATCAGAAGTGATGCCTACCCACAGCACACAAACTCCATGTAAACCTGAAGTAACTGCACCACAGTGGATAAACCAGACCAAACACATGCCAAGGCCTCCACACAGGTTGTCCAACACCCATCGGGCTCAGAGCTGGGTATTGCTTTAAAATAAATCCAAATGCATATCTAAAGGTGGCAAGCCTTTTAACTAGTCCTTTCTAAGTGAACAAGGTGCCACAGGTCTCTATATTGCCTAGATATTTTAAGGTCACCACAGACCACTGCGCTACCAAACTGCCTCTCGGTTTAGAGCTTGCAGTTTCACAACTGATTGCTCAACAGAAACCAAGGCAGAAGCCACAGAGAGTCATGAGAATTACAGAGAAACAGCAAGCCTTTGCTATTTCAAAGCTTTAGTGTTAACTCTGGCAGCAGTTACCAACCAAGAGCCAACCAAGTTCCAATGACAAAAGTCATCTTAGCAGCAGGCTGAAAGCAGCACCCCGATTTCTGGTCTCCAGACACCCCATGCTCTTGCAGAGAGGTGGGTAAAGGTGGATGTACCATTCTGACAGCAGCTGCATCCTAAAAAACCAGCGAGGTCAAACAGTGGGAGTCCAAACACATGTGACCAGAATGATACCTTCCCACATTCAGTCCACACAAGGATTTTTCATGAGGTCAAAGCCATGCACTCCCTTCTAGACCTATAAGCAGATCCCACCTAAGTTAGAGGTAACAAATTCCCTTTTTTGAAACCCCAGCAGATACCTGCCTTCCAGAGGACCTCCAGAAACCAGGCGGTGCTACTCTGCAGGACACAAGACTCTAAGGGTTCCTTACTAACCCTTAGGAGAGGGTCTCTCAGAAAGCCCCAGTGAGTTTTACCAGCTTAAGCTTCAAGGATCATGGCATGCTGGAGACACAAGCATCAATCATCACCACAGATGTACCACAGGAAATCCACGTGTGTTATTTGCAGAAGACCCTTCTCTGAGGAATTGGTGAGAGCATTAACCATGCAGCAGAGCTTCTCTGGGCACGGACAGAGAAGAGACCAGGGAAGAGGATGCTGCCAGCTCTCCATATGTGGGCTTTCAGATCCCTTCCCCCAGAGCTGAGTCACTCAGATCATACATTTTAAACCTTAGCTCCCCAGTTACTATAACAACTTAATGGATTTCTTCTTGATGTTATTAATTACATTCAGGTTAATCTGTTCATACAGGATTTGGGGGGGAGGCACTATATGATAGCTCCTTGTGTCCTTTCAAAAGGCTTTTACATTCTTAACTCGCTCCAACACCCAGGTGCTCCCCTCCCCAAAAAAATCTCCTTCCACTGATAAGGAAATGCTCATATTCCTTCCTTTGAGGACTCAGAATAGGAGGAAATTGGCTTTTTTCTGAAACCAAATAAGATGCCCAAAATAAATCAGTGGAAGATATACCCTCAGCTGTTCTTCTCCAGTACACACAGTGTACAGAACAGCTCGTAACCTGGCTGGAAGTGGCATTTACAATACATCCCAGAAGAGAAAGCCTGAGCACTTTGCAAGCAAAACTACTCAGAGCTCAAGCACAGAAGCAGCCACAATCTAATTTATTAGGTCTACATCTCACAGCCTCGGGGTATGAACCAGCAGACCTCTGCTGCTGGGAATGGCAGGAAAATGCAAGAAACTTGAGGCAAATCCCAAGGTCCAAGATGTTGCAGCATGCAGATTTAGCCCCCTTCATTTTCACTTGTCTCAGCTTCAGAGATCAGCACTGCCACCTCCACCCACCAGCACAGAGACAGAGGGGACAAGCAAAGACTCCACATCCCTCAGCAGCACCGTGGGACATGGGGACAGGAGAGTTTCTCAGCCCAGCTGCATGAGGTGGGCAGGGAAGGAGAACATCTGTATGCTCCACTCACATGGGGATTAACTAGCCCTGACCTCCTGCCATTTCAGACCCACTCAGTGTTTAATTAATATAGAAAGGCTCCAAACACCAAATGCCTCCCTCTTCCAAAGGGTGACAGGACCCTGGCAAGCCATGAGAGCTCTGCCAGACGTTTTGAGGGTGGTGGGCTGGAAAAGACTGAAAATGAGACCGTCAAGATCTGGAGAGCAGCACTTGCAGCATGTTACTGTTCAGTATGAATGGCTGTATGTCCATCCAGGGCCAGCCATTAGCTATTTTCCTTCCTCCACAGCTTGGAGCAAGGGGAGCACCACTCTGCATCCCTCCCACAGGCAGACGCATCACAGCACCCAGTTGAGTTAACCCAGCCTGGGAGACAAACGGCTGCAGGTCTCTGCCATAGACATTTGGGCAGATATCCTGAGAGTTCATCCATTAAAACTGTAGTATCACCTCATACACTCATCATATCAAACCTCATACATGGTGAAAAGAGTCTACTGCTTAACCTAAAGAAAAAGAAGTCCAAGGGTCAAAGAAGAGGAGGCTGAGGGGGAGACCTTCTCCCCACCTCCCTTGCCCTGCCAGGACGGTGCAGAGAGGTGGGCGATGGTCTCTGCAGCCAGGGGACAGGAGATGGGACAAGGGGCAATGGGCTCAAGCTGCCCCAGGGAAGGGTCAGAGCAGATGGGAGGGAAAAGTTCTTCCCTGGCAGAGTTGTGGGGCTGTGGCACAGGCTGCCCAGGGAGGGGGCTGAGTCCCCACCCCTGGGGGTGTTTAACAGAGGGGAGATGAGGTGCTCAGGGATCTGGGTCAGCACAGGGATGGTTGGACTCAATGGGCTTAAAGGGCTTTTCCAACCTGGTGATGCTGTGAAACCATAGGTATGAAGACAGCTGGGTGCAATGGAGAACCTGAACCTCCTACAGCCCCACCAACCCCAGAATGAAGCACTCCAGCTACCTTCTCCTTTTAGATTGATCCAGTTGCTCTGCAGAGGAATGCAGCTCCATGCTCTGCAGCTACACAGCCACACAGCGCTCACTTGGGATAATTTTAACCCCACAGACATATGGAGAGAGCTCCCTTCACCCTCCTCTGCAGAAAAAAGCAAAGATGATCTGATCCTACAGACTTCCAATGGGAGGCAAAAAGAAAAATCTTCCCCAGTTATTTTAAATTTTAAAAAAATAAAATTCAAACCTCACGGAAATGATAATAATAGCTGTTTGCATTTACAGTGTAAAAACCTGCACCACATCTTAGTCACCAAGCATGCAAAGATAACCAAGAGAACACAGGGGGAACAATTTTATGCTGCTGGCAGTTTTTTTTATTTCTAACTACTAATTCCTATGAATTTAATTACTCTGATTATAAAGTACAGTTGTTAGACACCTACAAGAACCCTTTTAAAACCTATCATCTGAAAAAAAATAATACTGAAAGTATGTGTCTGAAGTAAAAGCCAGGGTGGAGCAGATGTTGGTGCCACAGGAGTGCACAGTGTTAAGCCAGGTGGAGCTTGCTGGCTCCCAAAGATGCAACATCACTGATGAAAACCAAATGAGGTTTGGTTTCCTGAAAAGCTAAAGTTTTCTTGAAGAAAACCTGTAGAAATAGGCTGAACATGTGCAGGATTAAAAGTGCTCTGGCACAATCACAGAATCCCAGACTGGTCTGGATTGGAAGGGACCCCAAGGATCACAGAGCTCCAACCCCCCTGCCACAGGCAGGGCCACCAACCTCCACGCCTGGAGCTACACAAGGTTGCCCAGGGCCCCAGCCAACCTGGCCTTGAACACCCCCAGGGATGGGGCACCCACCCCCTCTCTGGGCAGCCCCTTCCAGCCCCTCACCACTCTCTCTGCAAAGAACTTCCCCCCAATCTCTCCTCTCCCCCTTCCCTCCTCCAGCTTCACTCCAGCCCCCTTGTCCTGCCAGTCTCTGCCCTTGAACAAACTGATTCCCCTCCTGTTCCTCTGCTCCCTTCAGGGACTGGAAGGCTGCAATGAGGTCCCCCCACAGCCTTCTCTGCTCCAGGCTGACCCAGCCCAGCAATGGGAGTAATTAGGAAATCCATGGACATTTATTCCAGAGTACTGGAGATGGGCCTGCCGTGGCTCTGGGAAAAGGCTGGTAGACCTTAAGATGGTTTTATGACTTTCACTGGTGTGCTCCCAAATCCACCTCCTGAAGCTCTGCAACTGCCCAGCCTGCTCCACACTGGTGAGCTTCAATTTCAAGATGAACCTGGACCTGACAGCAGCTCTGATATAGAGGCTCAGTTCAACGTTTCCTTACTGGTTTTCTGTTGTGATACTGGAAATCAAGTGCTGGGGCATACCAACACACAGGGCTTTGATGGAGACCCACTGAACAAAGCAGCAGTTAGACACCTCCACAGCGTGAAATGGGAAAAGCAGGAGCTGCTCCAGGGATGGCACCACACCTAACGACAGGAAGGATGAAAGGCATTTGGGGGCTGGTTACAAATGCTTCCTCTGATGCATTCAGCCCCATCAGGCTTCCTAAAAGAGCAGTACTACAGCAGATGTATCCCCACCACTGCCTTAAGGTGAAGCAGTAGAGGAGCACATGCATTTCTGCTGGGGAAGGGAGAATGGAAGCCCTTCCATGGACAAGAGTTTGGTAGACATCTCCTGCTTGTTCCTTGTTTTAGGAATCCCCCCTCCCTCCACCTCAAAGCCTGCATCCCCCCCCTCGCCCCCCACCTCAAAGCCTGCATCCCCCCTCAAAGCCCGCATGCCCCCCCCCTCAAAGCCTGCATCCCCCCTCAAAGCCCGCATCCCCCCCCTCGCCCCCCCCCTCAAAGCCCGCATCCCCCCCCTCGCCCCCCCCCTCAAAGCCCGCATCCCCCCCCTCGCCCCCCCCCTCAAAGCCCGCATCCCCCCCCTCGCCCCCCCCCTCAAAGCCCGCATCCCCCCCCTCGCCCCCCCCCCTCAAAGCCCGCATCCCCCCCCTCGCCCCCCCCCCCTCAAAGCCCGCATCCCCCCCCTCGCCCCCCCCCTCAAAGCCCGCATCCCCCCCCCGCCCCCCCCCTCAAAGCCCGCATCCCCCCCCTCGCCCCCCCCCCTCAAAGCCCGCATCCCCCCCCTCGCCCCCCCCCCTCAAAGCCCGCATCCCCCCCCTCGCCCCCCCCCTCAAAGCCCGCATCCCCCCCCTCGCCCCCCCTCAAAGCCCGCATCCCCCCCCTCGCCCCCCCCTCAAAGCCCGCATCCCCCCCCTCGCCCCCCCCCTCAAAGCCCGCATCCCCCCTCAAAGCCCGCATCCCCCCCCTCGCCCCCCCCCAAAGCCCGCATCCCCCCCCCTGCCCCCCCTCAAAGCCCGCATCCCCCCCCCTCGCCCCCCCCTCAAAGCCCGCATCCCCCCCCCTCGCCCCCCCCTCAAAGCCCGCATCCCCCCCCCTCGCCCCCCTCAAAGCCCGCATCCCCCCCCCTCGCCCCCCCTCAAAGCCCGCATCCCCCCCCCCTCGCCCCCCCTCAAAGCCCGCATGCCCCCCCCCCGCCCCCCCCTCAAAGCCCGCATCCCCCCCCGCCCCCCCCTCAAAGCCCGCATCCCCCCCCCGCCCCCCCCTCAAAGCCCGCATCCCCCCCCCGCCCCCCCCTCAAAGCCCGCATCCCCCCCACGCCCCCCCCCTCAAAGCCCGCATCCCCCCCCACGCCCCCCCCCCTCAAAGCCCGCATCCCCCCCCACGCCCCCCCCCCTCAAAGCCCGCATCCCCCCCCACGCCCCCCCCCTCAAAGCCCGCATCCCCCCCCACGCCCCCCCCCTCAAAGCCCGCATCCCCCCCCACGCCCCCCCCCTCAAAGCCCGCATCCCCCCCTTTATCCTAGTTAGCTACTTGCCTGTGACCTGACTGTATTTCAGGTTTTTTTAAAAAAAAAAAACATCTGTTTTTCTGTGAAAACACCACTAAGCTCCAGAAGAAAACTACCAACTATTTATCTGTACATTTCTCATGCCTGGCTTCATTTGAGCACTGCCTCCTTCTTGCCTTTCTGAGAGAAGGCATTTATAATCTCACATTTCTATTTGGAATGATTCACCAGTGCCCCACAAGCAGCTTGGAAAAAGAAACAAACCAGACCTAGGGTTCCTCCAAAAATTACAGAAATTAATAGAAATGTATGAAAAACATGAATGAGCCCACAGGCCTGAATCACCTCTGGGGGAAAGCAAAGGAAAAGCTCAGGATGGGACAAGAAGTTCACCAGCTTCTCAATCATCCTGCTCATCCAAATATTTCTCTTGCACTAATTGTTTTCATCCAGAGGTCTGCAAGTTACACACACACAGCTCAGCAAGGATGCTGAGGATACAGAGCTGGGAGGAATGGGTGACACACAGGACACTGCTGCCATCCAGCACGACCTGGGCAGGCTGGAGAGCTGGGCAGGGAGAAACCAGATGAGGTTCAACAAAAGCAAGTGGAGAGTCTGGCACCTGGGGAGGAATAACTGCTGGAATCAGGACAGGCTGGGGGTGAGCTGTTGGAGAGGAGCTCTGTGGAGAAGGACCTGGGGGTCCTGGTGGGTGACAGGGTGGCCATGAGCCAGCAGTGTGCCCTGGGGGCTGAGAGAGCCAAGGGGGTCCTGGGGGCATCAAGAGGAGTGTGGCCAGCAGGTCACAGGAGGGGATCCTCCCCCTCTGCTCTGCCCTGCTCAGGCCCCACCTGGAGTGTTGTGTCCAGTGCTGGGCTCCCTGGGATCAAACAGCCAGGGATCTCCTGGAGAGAGTCCAGAGGAGGCTCCGGAGATGCTGAAGGGCCTGGAGCATCTCCCCTGTGAGGAAAGGCTGAGTGAGCTGGGGCTGTTCAGCCTGGAGAGAAGAGACTGAGAGGGGATCTGATCAGTGTTTATCAATAGCTGAAGGGTGGGACACAGGGGACATGGGCAGCCTCTGCTCAGTGTCTGTGGGGACAGGACAAGGGGCGATGGGCTCAAGTTGGAGCACAGGGAGTTACCCCCCAATGTGGGGAAGAACTTCTTCCCAGTGAGGGTGAGGGAGCCCTGGGACAGGCTGCCCAGGGGGTGTGGAGTCTCCTTCTCTGGAGAGATTCCAGCCCCATCTGGACACCGACCTGTGTGCCCTGTCCTAGGGACCCTGCTTTGGCAGGGGGTTGGACCCCATGGGCTCTGGAGGCCCCTTCCAACCCCTGTGATTCAGGAATGTGCAGCAAAGAGGGGTCATAATGAAAACTTCTGAATGAATTCTAGAAAGGAAATGTGAAACTGACTGAGAAAAAGTAAAACAAAAACAAACAAAACTTCTCCCAACCCTGCACACCTCAGGGAAAAACCTCACAGTGGGAAAGGGTTATCCTAAGAACTATTATGGCAGAATAATAATTGTTGGGATAGGAGTAAACCAGTTGGCCAAGGAGATGTAAGTCTTTCAGACTTATCCCAGGCAAGAATCTTGAAATCCTCCGGGGTAGCAGGCAAGGATGCTGCTCCACCCAATCAAACCCACCAACCCTGTTGTTCTTGCACTGTACCTCACCACTAAGGCTCCCAGAGAAGCTTCTGGCACTTTCCAGGATGAGAATCCTGGAACACATTTCCTGCTCTCTGAGGATCCCAAAACGTATACCCAAGGTACCCTAAGAGTTTTCTCCAGTGGAAAGAGGAGCACTTCTGGCAGAAGCCATGATCTGAAACCAGTCTCTCAAAATAATACTTCACATCCTGCTTCTAAACACTCTTTACTTCATGCCCAAGCATGGCCAGAGTAACTGTGAACCCAAAACTAAACATTCTCAGACAAAATAAATGAAGGATCTTGTGCTATTTCAGTGACGATTTCCAAGCTGATGCCCACAGTGATTGCAAAAGCCATCCATGGATGCCTTTCCTTCCAGGGGAATGACCAAAATAGGCAGCAGTGGGTTCAGCTCTCACACCGCACATGGGCACTGTGAGATTCATGATTAGTATTCCTGAGCACACTGTGCATCCTGAGAACATGATTTTCTTTGAACAGAATCCCATCAAACAGAGCAGCTTCACCCTGAAGGTTTCCATATGTTTTATACTTATTTTCTTCTCAAGAGCTCTTGAGGTTGGATCATTCTCTGTTGCTTATTTGGGCTCGGAGTTTCAGAAACGGTTACTACTGAGGATTAATCATTCCAGACTCCTCTCCTCCTGAAGTTCCTGTTTTCACTATTTATAAGCACTCTTGAAAGTATCCCTGTTGCAAGGAGCTCAGCTCCAGATTTATCTTTCAGGATTTAACAAGCACCTTGGCAATTTCAGATGATTTGTTTGGTGCTGTTTATTCAAGTGGCAAGCAGTCTATTGCTTCCTCCAGCAATTACTGGATTGCAAAAGCATGAATGAAGCAAAAAAAAAAATCAATTGTGAGAATCTATTGTTCTACCTGAGCATAGTGCTGGTCCTTCAACTGAGGCTCTGAAGTGGTTTTTTCACTTGGGGAAAACATGCAGCCCACATCAATCTGCATGACTCAAGCATAAAGCTTTATTTCGCAACAAGGTTAGGGAAGGTTCTTCCCCATCAAGGGAACTTTCTCCCCCTTTTTCCTTGACATTTCATAGTTTACATCCCCAAACATCAGTGAGAAGCACTGTGGCTCCAACAACTCCCAGGCTTCTCCTTGTGCTACAGACAGTCCCTTTATTTGGATTAGTTTCAGGAAGAAACCCTGCTCCCTGTGTGTGTTCACCTGAGTTCACTCAGGACCCCAGGCAAAAACAAAAATGAAAATACCATGGTTATTTATTCTAGCAGAGGGTCAACTTCTTGTTTACAAGTTTAGAAACACTGTTAGAAAAGAAAAGCATCTAAAAGAATAGCAAGGAGAAGAGCCTGGCATCCAGCTCTCTCCAGCAATCTCCCACAGCCTCCCTGAGGGATCTTTGTCTGGGAAAACCACAAAACAACCTGAGCAGAATATTGTCTCTAAAAAAAAACATTGCCAACAGGTTGGGTTTCTTTCTGGGTTTAGGAGAGCTGAGATGGCTTCTCTTGCAGACAAGACTTATAGACAAGACTTAAAGCCACCCACTGGCATCAGCTTCTTTCCTGCTCCACACTCTGCTGTGCTCACCCAGCTCTCTGCAGCCTTCAAGACCATACTACTGCCTTGAATTTATTTTAGATGACCTCTCTTTTCCCCTTTTCTCTCTTCCTACTCCTTTACTTGGAGAACAGAGCTTCTGCTCCACACATTCTTGAATATCTTGTGCAAAATAATTCTTCCACAAGACATCCCACCAACAATCCCCATCCTGGTTTGGGCAAGTTGAAAAACATTTGATAATAAAGAAATTAACTGCTTTGTTACCTTTTTAGTCAACCTTTTATCACCTGTTAGGTATTAACTGGAGTCACACTAGTTGTGCTGCTGCTCACTAACACCCCGTGCTTGGGAGGCACACATTTTACCACACACAGCTGCTGCTCCCTGCAAAATCTGCTGCTTATCCTCAGGTCAAAAGTAGGGTATTATCAGCCAGGCTGCAAATAATTAGAGAGCAAATGAGTACACATTAACTGTTTAGCAGCTAAGTCAGGTCAGCTGGATGTCCTCAACAGGCAGCTGTGGGCAAACAAAGCCTGTTTCAAGCAAATGAAGTTCCAAATATTGCTTAAAAATGTCATCTAATAGCTTGCTGCATGCTTGTGCTCCCATGGAAGCAGAGCCCAGACCTTCAACACAACACAACCCCTGAGGTTCTCCATCCTCTCCTAGGCATCACTCCCAACACCCCAAGAAACAGAGCAATTCAGTCACCTCAACTTCAAAGGGTTCTGGTGGCTTCCACTGCCAGTCATCAGAAACTGATTTAATATGAGACAGTACATCATGCACTGGGATGCTGGTATTTCATCAAATTACCTCCAGCCCACAGGAAAACACATTTCTTGGTCAGCCAACAGCAAAAGTCACAGATGTTTTCAACTACCTGAGAAGGAAAGGTCCCCTGAATTAATTAGCTTGATTAAGAAACAACTTGTAAAGGCTCAGCCAGCTTAGTCCTTATGTTTTCAGAGAATGGGATGCAAAGACTGGGGAAAATACCTCTGAAGGCTAGCAATAAAGTCCTCAACAAAAAGACTCACAAAGCCTGACCCTCTTTTTAACCAACCTCATGGTTCCTCTAAGAGCCAGGACAGGACATTCTTTGATCACGGGGCGGTCTACTCGGCACCTGGCCTGAGGACAGCTGCTGGGAATTGCCTGTCTCCGAAAGGGAAACGGATACTTGCCCAGGAGCTGGCAGGACTTGTAGAAAGGGCTTTAAACTAGATAGGAAGGGGGAAGGGGATAAAGCCAGGTCTGCTAGAGATCGGCCTGGGGAAGTGGTATTGGGATTAGGAGAGAGGCAAGGGGCTCAGCTGAGGTGCGTCTACACTAACGCACGCAGCATGGGCAACAAGCAAGAAGAGTTGGAAGCCATAATGCGGCAGGCAAACTATGACCTGGTTGCCATAACAGAAACATGGTGGGATTGCTCCCATGACTGGAGTGCTGCAATGGATGGCTACAAACTCTTCAGGAGAGACAGGCAAGGAAGGAGGGGTGGTGGTGTGGCTCTATACGTTAGGGAATCCTTTTCTGCCACTGAGATTGTGACTAGGGATGATAACATTGAATCCCTATGGGTCAAGATCAGAGGAAGGGCTGACAAGGCAGACATCCTGGTGGGCGTCTGTTATAGACCGCCAAACCAGGATGAAGAGACAGATGAGGTGTTCTACAAGCAGCTGGCACGAGCTGCACGGTCATCAGCCCTTGTGCTCATGGGGGACTTCAACTTCCCTGACATATGCTGGGAGTACAGCACAGCACAGAAGAAGCAGTCTAGGAGGTTTTTGGAGTGCACAGAGGATGCATTCCTGATGCAGCTGGTCAGAGAGCCCACAAGAGGAACTGCCCCGCTAGACCTGCTGTTCGTGAACAGGGAAGGTCTGGTAGGAGATGTGAAGGTTGGGGGCTGCCTTGGACAGAGTGACCATGAAATGATACATTTCTCAATTCATGGTGGAGCTTGGAGGGGGAATAGTAAAACTGCTACCTTGGACTTTCAGAGGGCAGACTTTGATTTGTTCAAGAGACTGGTAGGGGGAGTCCCTTGGCATTCAGTCTTAGCGAACAAAGGGGTACAAGAGAGCTGGTTGCTCTTCAAGAAGGAAGTCTTAAGGGCGCAGGAGCAGGCGGTCCCCCTGAGCCGCAAAATGAGCCGGCGGGGAAGAAGACCAGCGTGGATGAATAGGGAGTTACTCTTGAGGCTCCGTGAGAAAAAGAGAATCTACCGCCTGTGGAAGGAGGGACGGGTAACTGAGAATGAATTCAAGGAAGTTGTCAGGATGTGTAGAGGTGAAATCAGAAAGGCAAAAGCCCAGCTTGAATTTAACCTGGCCGCTGGGGTGAAAAAGAATAATAAACTCTTTTATAAGTACATTAACAGTAAGAGGAGGACAAAGGAGAATATCCACTCTTTACTGGATGAGGCTGGGAATGTGATCACTGAGGACAAGGAAAAGGCGGAGGTTCTGAATGCCTTCTTTACGTCTGTCTTTAAAGGTCAAACAGATCCTCAGGGTACCCCTCTCTCTGACCTGGTAGTCTCAGCTGGGGAGCATGCTAACTCCCCTGTGATTCTGGAAGAAACAGTCAGAGACTTCCTACTCCAACTGGACTGCCACAAGTCCATGGGGCCGGATGAGATCCACCCGAGAGTGCTGAGGGAACTGGCAGAGGTGGCAGCCGAGCCGCTTTCCATTATCTATCAGTCCTCCTTGCTGACTGGTGAGGTCCCAGAAGACTGGAGGCTTGCCAATGTGACTCCCATTTACAAGAAAGGTTGTAAGGAGGATCCGGGGAACTACAGGCCTGTTAGCCTGACCTCGGTTCCAGGGAAGGTTATGGAACAGATAGTCTTGAGGGAGATCATGCGGTATGTGCGGGATGGCCGGGGGATCAGGCCTAGCCAGCATGGGTTCATGAAGGGCAGGTCCTGTTTGACCAACCTGATCTCCTTCTATGATCTAGTGACCCATCTGCTGGATGAGGGAAAGGCTGTTGATGTGGTCTACCTAGACTTCAGCAAAGCCTTTGACACTGTCTCCCACAGTATTCTCCTGCAGAAGCTGGCAGCCCGTGGCTTGGATGGGTACACCCTCGGCTGGGTAAGGAGCTGGCTGGAGGGCCGGGCTCAGAGAGTGGTAGTAAATGGAGTTAAATCCAGCTGGCGACCGGTCACGAGTGGTGTTCCCCAGGGGTCGGTGCTGGGGCCTGTCCTCTTCAATATCTTTATTGATGACCTAGATGAGGGCATTGAGTGCACCCTCAGTAAGTTTGCAGATGACACTAAATTGGCTGGGAGTGTGGATCTGCCTGGGGGTAGCGAGGCCCTACAGAGGGATCTGGACAGGCTGGAGAGCTGGGCTGAAGCCAATGGCATGAGGTTCAACAAGAGCAAATGCCGAGTCCTGCACTTTGGCCACAACAACCCCAGGCAGCGCTACAGGCTTGGGGCGGAGTGGCTGGAGGACTGTGTGGAGGAAATGGACCTGGGGGTACTGATTGATGCACGGCTGAACATGAGCCGACAGTGTGCGCGGGTGGCCAAGAAGGCCAACGGCATCCTGGCTTGCATCAAAAATAGTGTTACTAGTAGGAGCAGGGAGGTAATTGTCCCCCTGTACTCAGCACTTGTGAGGCCGCATCTCGAGTACTGTGTTCAGTTTTGGGCCCCTCACTACAGGAAAGACATTGAGGCTCTGGAACGCGTTCAGAGGAGGGCTACTAAGCTGGTGAGGGGTCTGGAACACAGGCCTTACGAGGAGCGTCTGAGGAAGCTGGGATTGTTCAGCCTGGAGAAGAGGAGGCTTAGGGGAGACCTTATAGCTCTCTATAACTTCCTGAAGGGAGGTTGTAGTGAGCTGGGGGTCGGCCTCTTCTCCCATGTAGGCAGTGACAGAACTAGAGGGAATGGTAGCAAGCTGCGCCAGGGGAGATTCAGGCTCGACATTAGGAAGCACTACTTCTCAGAAAGGGTAGTCAGGCACTGGAATGCACTGCCCAGGGAGGTGGTGGAGTCACCAACCCTGGGGGTGTTCAAGGAAAGACTGGATGTTGTATTGAGGGATATGGTTTAGTGGGAGCTAGTAGTAATAGGTGAATGGTTGGACTGGATGATCTTCTAGGTCTTTTCCAACCTTGATAATTCTGTGATTCTGTGACATCCCTCAGGCTCTAGCTTCCCCAGACAGGCTCATTTCACTGTCCAACAGCCCATAGTAAGCCACCTGTTTGTGCTGGCACCAACTCTCACCCATCTCTCAACTCTTCAACGACTTAGCAGTAAAGATGTTCAGCACATAAGGTACCAAGCTTCATAGTTCTACCCTAAATAAGCTACCTTTTTTCCCCCTATATAAAATAACTCTCCCTTTAGTCTACACCATCCAAATTCCCACCTTGAATTTGCAGTCCCACCAAGACTGTCCTTACCTCTTCCAGGCCCTGAATGTGAACAGACCCCTCCTGAACCTCCATCTCAGCTTGACATAGCCTGCTTCCATGGCTCCTCTACAGACAATTAGCAATTCTGATTGCCCTCATGGGAGTGTATAATACCTGGTAAATCCCTGCCCCAACATGAGGTATGTTCCCTGCCCTCTCACTGCATCTGGCCACCTCTCAGTAGATGAGGAGGGCAACAGAGGTGGAAGGAGGAAGCCAAATGCCACCATGGGCACAAAGCCCATGACACAGGCTTTGGTTCTGCTTGTCTCCTCATTCCCCATTGGCAAAAATCATTATAACCCCCTTTGCTTGATTTCCAAAGAGGAGAGGACACTGGGGAAAGAGAGGAATGGAAGGGAGGAAAAAAAATCTCAAACACACCAGAGAAAACCCCACACAGAGAGAAAGAAAAGGGAGAAGCAAAGACAACTACAAGGGAACTTCCCAGACCTTCTTCCCCAGCTTAATAAAATAAACAAGGATTCACTGTGAAGTGCACAGCCAGAGTGCACATATGCACTTAGAGAACTACACATTTAAGCATCCAAATAGCCACAGATCTAAACCACCATCATCCACTAATCTGTTTTCTCATCACTGACAGCCACGCCAGATGCTTCAACAGCAAGTGCAAGAAATTCCACCATAGGCAGAAGCAGAATTATCTGCTCTCCTAGAAAGTTCCCTCATTTCTCAGGCTGGCTCAAGTCATGAAGGATAAACATTTACATCTTTCCCACAGCTCTCTGAAATTTAGTACTCTTTTTGGTACTTGCAAAGTTTCTCATACTTCTGGATGCATCTGGTGATTTATAGGAGTGATTTTGGGTCTAGCCAAGTTCTGTGCTTACAAGATGACTCTGGTCAATGGTCCCTCAGTCTAATTCTACATCTAACTGAAAAAAAAAATCAAGAGTATTAATTTTACTTTCACAGAATCACAGGGGTTGGAAGGGACCTCAAGAGATCATCAGGTCCAACCCCCCTGCCAAAGCAGCTCCCCAGCTCATATTGCACAGGTCAGCATCCATATGGGTCTTGAACACCTCCAGAGATGGAGACTCCACAACCTCCCTGGGCAGCCTTTGTTTTGTTTCACCACAAACCTACTTGTTCTTATGTTGTATGATCAGGAAAAAGGTTCTTAACTTGCCTTCTCTACACCACTCACCCTCTCTGTCAACCCAAAGATCTACTCTTAAACTCCTTGAGCAGTGATGGCAAGTAGAGCTCACAGGTGAACAGAGCCAAAGGCATCTCACACTCACACAAAAGAGCAACAGGACTGTCATGAATGCTTTGAGACAGCAACATGACACTGTGGATTCATTCATCTTTTGTAAAAGCAAGTTTTTAAAGCTGAAAACCACTTCCATAATTAAAGGAATTCAGCTAAAAGGTTCTAACCCAACCAGCTTAACAACCATTCCCCTGCATTGCCTCAAACCAAACCGCTGCAGCCCTGGCAATCTGAAAGTGAAGCTGATAAATTATTTTAATTCTCTAAACTAAGGGAAATGAAGGAAAAAATAAAGCCAAACCAAAAAGTAAACCCACACCAGAGCATGAGTAATAACATCACATTAATATCCTTTTGCTCTGGAAGCAATATTCAATGTATGTAGACACACACATTGGTTTAGCCTTCGAGTTTAGGGGAGTTCTTCCACACCGTCACTCGTTCTTCGCCTTCCCAGGAGGTTTTTTTTCCATCTGCTAAAGCTATATTTATCCCACTGCCATAATTATACAATCTTGTTTACTGATAGAACCGATGTAAAGGCTCAAAAGCCTTATTTGCTGCATAAATGGTGTTGCATTTCAACAAACAAAAGGTGTCTGCGGGCACCGTTCTGTCACCATCGTGGTCACTGGGTTAAGAACTACCCACATCTGTACCAGGATGGAATCATAGACTGGTCTGTGCTGGAAGGGACCCCAAGGATCACACAGCTCCAACACCCTGCCACAGGCAGGGACACCAACCTCCAGGCCTGGAGCTACACAAGGTTGCCCAGGGCACCATCCAACCTGGCCTTGAACACCCCCAGGGATGGGGCACCCACCCCCAATCTGGGCAGCCTGTTCCAACCCCTCACCACTCTCTCTGCAAAGAGCTTCCCCCTAATATCTAATTTAAACCTTCCTCCTTTTAGCTTTAAAGTATCCCCCTTGTCCTGACATTATCTACCCTTTTAAAAAGCTTCTACCCCGCTCTGGATCACTCCTGGACAGGGTTGTTTGGGTAAACAAAACCATCCCAACTGGCCCAACCTGTCAGAGCTTAAAAATGCTGGTTTAGGAAGGATTTACAAATCTGTCTATGTCTATCCTTTTCATAAATGGAAATGCAGGACAGCTGATGGGAATGACTGTACACAAGACTGCTGTTCATGGGAGATGGTCAGTCAGCTAATCTCAGGAACTTCCCGAGAGGTACGTTGGACTCCTGAGAAAGGATCTGGATGCTGAATAAGAAGAGGCCTCCACAAGTTGGAAGGAGCTGGGGAGTACATACAGGGGGGTTGGAGAAGAATAGGAAGGTCTAGGGGAAGCTGCCAGCACCAGGCAGAGGGAGGGGCGGGTGAGCACCCAGAAAAGCCTTAGGGAAGATGAGAGGCAAAGCTGTGTGACTCTCTGCAGGACTTAGATGGTACTTCAGAGCAGCAAGAAGGGATGTGATCCATCTTTATCAGTATCTGAAGGGTGGGATACAGGGGGACATGGGCAGCCTCTGCTCAGTGTCTGTGGGGACAGGACAAGGGGCAATGGGCTCAAGTTGGAGCACAGGGAGTTCCCCCCCAATGTGGGGAAGAACTTCTTCCCAGTGAGGGTGAGGGAGCCCTGGGACAGGCTGCCCAGGGGGTGTGGAGTCTCCTTCTCTGGAGAGATTCCAGCCCCATCTGGACACCGACCTGTGTGCCCTGTCCTAGGGACCCTGCTTTGGCAGGGGGTTGGACCCCATGGGCTCTGGAGGGCCCTTCCAACCCCTACAGCTCTGTGATTCTGTGAAGCAGCAGAAGCATCTAGTGATTGTGTTCAGTGTGGTCAGAGCAACAGGCACAGAAAACCGTTCAGACAGGGAGATTTTCATCAGATACACAAAGGGCACATGCTGGCATAAGGAAGGAAAGGGCAGCATCCAGAAGGCACAAAGATCAACAAAGAGTTTCTGCAACTTAGCTAGGAAGAGGAGAGATGGTATTTCCACAAGGTAGCACCCCATTTACTACCAGAAAATGAGAAGAGGGTCCCACCTCCAAGTCTCAAAAGAGTGTGGGATCAGGGTCTGGCATAGCCCTCATCTCCATGGCATGAAGCAGGAGATGTAGTTTCAAATTCAAGTAGTTGGCTTGAATTTGAAGGAGTAGTTTGCTCCTAAATGCAGCTTCAACCTCAGTATGTTTTTGGAAGAAGCAGCCAACAAGGGCTGAATCTTGTATTTTAGTTCAGGTTCACATTTAAGTGCTACATTTAAAATGGTTTACTGGAATCTAAAACATCCAGAGATGAGAATAAATAAGATATAGGTGTACCTGGGCAGGGAGGTAGAAACACATTAAAACAGATCAGACAAGAGAAACAGATAATTACAACAAATAATCTGCTGTATGCAGCCAGTGTATTTAATAGTGCACTAGAAAAGCACCCTTTGTACTAAAGAGCTTTAGATTCGAGGCGATTTATAAATCAGAGATTTGTTTACAATCTGGCCACCATCTCTGGAGCCGACAGCAACCCGGCACATCAGCATCCCTCCCTCCCTCCCAAAGCAGTATCAGAAGTTCTCTGTTTCCCTGGATTTACAACATGCAAATGCAATTACTCAGCTTATTCACTGCTGCTTCCTCTGGGCATCAGAATTTCAGGAGAAGAAAATAAAAAGCATTGCATGAATCCTGCTGTTATGATAACTGGCAAATCCATCTGGAATTCTCTCCTCAGCATCGGGGACCTCTCGGGATAGTTCCCATTGCAGCAGAGGCTGAGCACCACACCAAACAACTCCTTACCTCTGTGGCTACACTCCACCTCAAGGGACCCAGAGTAAATAGCTCGCTGGGTATCACAGCCCATTTATCGCTCCTCAGCCTTCACCCAGGGAAGGGAAAGGAGCTCCCCTCTCTGCTCTCCTGCCCAGCATCTTGTGGGCAGCCGTGGCTGATGTGGAGCTACACAGAAGGAATATTAAACTTCCAGATCGTCCTACCAGGTACCAAAGGAGGATCAGAGAAAGCAAACTGCCTCAAACCACACGTTAGCCAACGCGATGCTCGGCCGTAAAGCCCTGAAGGGAAAGTGCCAGGGAGAAATTAAGGTTGGGAGGGGGCTGACCTGGCAAGGACCAGAGCCTGGGGCAGCGGAGCAGTGTCCGAGCAGAGTGGGAGCGGGACACACAGCGTGGCAGCCCCCAGCAGCCTGGGGACAACACGAGTCCTGAACAGGCGTTAAGATGAAAAGCACGATGCTACAACAAGCCAGCTTTACCGGGTCCAACACAGAACCAGCCATTCCAACGGAAATTTGGGGGAAAGAGTGCCAGAAAAATGATTTTTTTTTTAAATAAGCCAAAAGAATTAAAGTACCTCTTCACTCTCTAGGAAACCAAACGCGCACACACAACTCTTCCCATCCCTTATTCCCCTTAACCCGGCAGCTCCTAACGCCATGTGATTCCACACGGCAAAACTTGCCGAACCCTCGGAACAGCCCGCAAGTGACTCAGGCGTTTCCCTCCCCGCCCGCAGCCGCTGCGCGCAGGTGGCCGCGCCGCGCACCCCGCCGGACCGGGCGGGTCCCGGCCCAACGGCACCGCGACACCCTCCGGGTACCGGGACCTCAGGGCAAAGCGACCAGCGGAGCCCCCCAGGGCGGCGGGCCCTTGGCCGCCCCGTCCCGTCCCTCCCGCAGCGGGGGCTGAGAGGCAGCCGGCCCCAGGCGGGGAAGGCGAGCAGGCGGTGGAGGCTGCCGAGGCTCGGTGCCGCCTCGGGCCGGAGCGGCGTGCAGGGAGCCGGGGAGCGCTTACCTTCGCCGGCGTCGCCTCTGAGGGCTGCTCTCTCCTCTCCGCGGCGGTGCGGCTGTCCGTCAGCCCCGCTCGCCGCCGCTCCTCAGCGCTCCATGGCTCCGCCGCTCTTCCCCAGCCGGCGCCGGCAAATAGCAGTGGGGTACGGCGGTATCTTAGCGCGGCGGAGCTATCGGGGCTTCCACCTGCCGGCTCGGCTGCGCCCCGCTCCCTTCCCCTCGCCGCCGGCAGCGAGCGGCGCCTTCCCCTGTGGGCGCGGGGCGGGCTCGCCTTCAGCGCCCCGCTTCCTGCCCGCCCGTCCGCCAGGCGGGGGCAGCGTGAGGGGCGAGCGGTAGCAGGGCCGCCCGGGCCGGCCTTAAGGCGGGTGGGAGCCGCGGCCGAGCGCACCCGCATTGGCCGCGGCGAGGGGGGCGGCAGCGCGGGGGAGGGAGGGGAGAGGAGGGGGTGGGCGGGCTCAGGGGCTTTCGGCCCTGCCCCAGGTGGGAGCCCAGGCCCGGCACCGCCCGCCGCGGGAGCCCTGAGGGTGTCGTGTGTCCCCCGGGTCAGCCCGCTGGGCCAGGCAGCCATCGGTGAGGCGCACTGGGAGCCCTCAGGCCTCGGCGGGCGGGCTCGGCCACCCACCCTGAGTGTGGAGAGAAGGGCTGCAGCTGATTGCCCGGGCACGGAGCAGAAAGCCAATGTGTCCTCTCATGGTAGAGGCAGAGCAGGAGCAGAAGCAGCTCACGGCGCTTCGAGGGCTTGCCGTGGGAAACATCGCCCTCACAGCCGAAGGCATGGAGCAGGGGACACCCCAGCACGGCAGAGGCTCCCCTGGAAGGTATGTGCGAACACACAGCGTGGAAAACCACCCCGACATAGCTTGGAAAGGCACCCCAGCATAGCTTGGAAAGACACCCCAACATAGCTTGGAAAGGCACACCACCATAGCTTGGAAAGCCACCCCGGCATAGACTGGAAAGCCAGCCTGGCGTATCCTGGAAAGCCAGCCTGGCATAGCTTGAAAAGCCACCCCGGCATAGCTTGGAAAGCCACACCAACATAGCTTGGAAAGCCAGCCTGGCATAGCTTGGAAAGCCACACCAACATAGCTTGGAAAGCCAGCCTGGCATAGCTTGAAAAGCCACCCCGGCATAGCTTGGAAAGCCACACCAACATAGCTTGGAAAGCCACCCCAATATAGCTTGGAAAGCCAGCCTGGCATAGCTTGAAAAGCCACCCCAATGTAGCCTGGAAAGCCAGCCTGGCATTGCCTGGAAAGCCAGCCTGGCATAGCTTGGAAAGCTACCCCAATGTAGCTTGGAAAGCCAGCCTGGCATAGCCTGGAAAGCCAGCCTGGCATAGCTTGGAAAGCCAGCCTGGCATAGCTTGGAAAGCTACCCCAATGTAGCTTGGAAAGCCAGCCTGGCATAGCCTGGAAAGCCACCCCAACATAGCCTGGAAAGCCACCCTGGCATAGCCTGGAAAGCCAGCCTGGCATAGCTTGGAAAGCCACCCTGGCATAGCCTGGAAAGCCAGCCTGGCGTAGCCTGGAAAGCCACCCCAACATAGCTTGGAAAGCCACCCTGGCATAGCCTGGAAAGTCAGCCCAACATAGCTTGGCCAGGCTGGCAGACAAGCAGCTGCGTAGGTTAATGGTGCAGTGGCAAAGAGTCTCCCATCTGTATGCTGAAACCCCTGGGTGGTCACACCATCCCCCAAAGAACCACTCCTGGTGTATGGTTTCGTGGTGGTAGGAAGTTCTGTTGGATCCTGACAGTGATGTGAGCTCTTTGGGCGTTTGATGTCTCCACCAAAGGCCAAGTTTCCAGAGTAATGATGTCAACACCTCGGTCTGTATTTTAAACAGGGAAGTTTCTAGTCCTTGTGGTTGAGGAGCAGCATGTAAAGGGCTTAAAGAAGCTGCCCCTACTCCCAAAACCTCAGAAAGCAGATTACAAAATATAAAATATACTTCTTATAAAACCTTTTGAATTAAACTCACTATTTGTGGATGACATGTTCACCCTTGATTTCTTTTTCCAGCCCTCAAAAAAACCACAGAGGGCTGCTGTGTTGTAATCCTTGCTCAAGTACCATCCCATAGCCTCATATCCCACAGACCCAGTGTACAGACCACACCAGCTCTTGATAAACCAGTCTTTATCTGCTGCAGTGTAGAAGAACAATATTGAATGAAAGTTTTGCTACCACATAATCATAAAGAGGATAAAAAGGATCGTCTGTAGAGCTGTTCAGCTGCTTTGCAGTGAAGCTGAGAGTTTATAACTGTTTGATAGATGTCTATAATACGGAGTTGCTTTTCAGCATACACAGGATATAAAACTAATTAGCAACAGAAGTTCCATTTTTCCCCTCCCCAAAAATAAAGGCAAATCTATGTCTGTGTGTGTAGTGGGAAAAGGAAAAGGGTAAGGCTGCTAAGGAGTTTTTTTACTGAAAGAGTTGTGGGGCTGTGGCACAGGCTGCCCAGGGAGGGGACTGAGTCACCTTCCCTGGGTGTGTTTAAAAAAAGGGGAGATGAGGTGCTCTGGTTTAGTTTAGGATGGGAATGGTTGGACTTGATGAGCTTAAAGGTCTCTTCCAACCTGGTGATGCTGGGATTCTGTGTGTGAGTTGTAACTCAAATGATGATTTGTGGTGCATGCTGGATTCCCTTCATTACATCACACTGCAAACGAGGGTGCAGAAGACAGGGTGACCTCTGTGAATCCCTGGGGCAGGATTTTGGAAGGGAATAAAAAGCATTTCTCTAGAACACCTTGCACCACTGTAACTTCCCACCTCATCCTTGCCCTTGCCAGTAAAACACTGCTGTTAGGTGTTTACTAGCCTGGCAGGTCCAAAGTCCCAAAAAACAGATGATTTCCACCACTGTCTTGGGCAACTCTTCCCAATGTTGGGTTGGATGTGGAACTGAGGATGCTTCTGTTTGGTCAGGGGAGCTGAACTTTGTTACAGTCTCATGGCAAAAATGAGATAGCAGAGGCTGAAGCAACAGGGGCTGTGTAATGTGTACTTAACACTCCACTTTGAACTCCCCTGACTCCCTCCAGCTTTCTAACCGGGGTTCTTACGCCCTCCCCTGCTCAACCAGAAACTTGGGAAGTATTTTATTTCATCAAATCACTGCTGAATCCACTTTTTGATAAGCCACAGAGATCAAATTCTTCAAATTCAGAGAATCACAGAATCACAGGGGTTGGAAGGGGCCTCCAGAGCCCATGGGGTCCAACCCCCTGCCAAAGCAGGGTCCCTAGGACAGGGCACACAGGTCGGTGTCCAGACCTCCCCTGTGAGGAAAGGCTGAGTGAGCTGGGGCTGTTCAGCCTGGAGAGAAGCAGCCTGAGGGGGGATCTGATCAGTGTTTATCAATAGCTGAAGGGTGGGACACAGGGGGACATGGGCAGCCTCTGCTCAGGGTCTGTGGGGACAGGACAAGGGGCGATGGGCTCAAGTTGGAGCACAGGGAGTTCCCCCCCAATGTGGGGAAGAACTTCTTCCCAGTGAGGGTGAGGGAGCCCTGGGACAGGCTGCCCAGGGGGTGTGGAGTCTCCTTCTCTGGAGAGATTCCAGCCCTGTCTGGACACCGACCTGTGTGCCCTGTCCTAGGGACCCTGCTTTGGCAGGGGGTTGGACCCCATAGGCTCTGGAGGGCCCTTCCAACCCCTACAGCTCTGTGACTCTCTGTGTAAGGAGTAAGAAACTGGCTCAAGAGCTTGAGTGTGAAATTTGGTGAAACCAAGAAGTAAATATCATTAATAAACATGTCACATGTCACCAATTATCGCTCCACCTGAAGTGTCCCTCTCTTGGGCTTTGCTTTCTCTCCTATAAAAGCGATGTAGGTGAGAAAGAAGAGGTGGAAAAAGTCCTGCTTACCAAAACCAGACACCATTCCTTGCCTTTTTTTTTTTTTGTTCCTTTGCCTTTTTGTCCTGAGGAGACTGAGATAAAAAAATAACCTGGCAGCTGTTAGTCATTCTGCTTAATGCACTCAGATACCTTGGCAATAAATGGGGTAGGAGAGCTTGGCAGAATGGAATAAATGGCTCCAGAGAGGTACTGTCAAAACAGTAAAAAGAAGATGTCTTTCCTATTAAAATAGAATGGGAGTAAAAGCAACTGTGTTTTGAGTGAGGATGGCTGATATTAGCGATGCTAAAAATAAGGGGGAGCCAAGTGGGATGCAGTCCCTACTCCTCTGGTGAAAGAAGGAGGGAAATTATTCTGTCTTGAAGGTGAAATGACCTCCCTGCCCAGTCCCTTCTTTGCTGGTTGGTGTTGCACCCAGAAGGACGTGGCTGGCAGAAAGGTTTCCCAGTTCCCATGGTTCCTACTCCCCCCATCACTCCCCACCAGGCAGTGTGGTCCCACTGCTTTCACACAATCCTCTGGGCTCATTCTTGGTTTGCTTTCCACCCCTCCACCCTCCAAAATCCCTCTGCTCAGAGACAACCAGAAGGAGATTTCATGGTCCTGCCACCACCATGCAGAGAATCCCAGATCTGTAGGGGTTGGAAGGGACCTCCAGAGATCAACCCCCAAAGAGGATGGCTGGGACCTCTCCCCAAAATTGTCTGCTTTCCTCTGTGCCCTCAGCTCCTGTAACCCAGGTGGCTTTGCCATCTCCTCTCCTCTTCCACAAAGGCCTTGGTACTGGGAAAAGGAATTCAGGTGAAAACTGATGGGAGATTAATAGGACAGGATGGAAACAGGGGAAGGAAACAAATACCCTGGATGCTGTGAGAGATCAATGAATTAATTCATTGGGCAGAATGAATGAGTGTTTCTCCTCCCTCTGCAGCTGAAATAGCTGGAGAAGCTCATGTACATCAAACAGAGGGGAGTTAAATGGGGTTTAAGAGATGCTGTCTGTGCACCCCTGATCAGGCAGTGAAATTCCCCTCCACATGGAACATCAGGAGCATTAACATCAGACAGCTTTTGCTCTCAAGGGCTGTGGGAAGGCAGAGGGAGCAGGGCAGCCACTCCATCCCTGCACAGCCTCCTGGCAGCCTTGGGAGAAATGCATGGGCCAGCTCCCTGTGCTGTGAAGGATCTTTCCTCTCCCTTCAGAAGTTCATTTGGGAGGCTCTTAATAATTCTTTGCTCTCCTGAGGGGATGAGAAGACTGTTGTTGCCTCCCAGGTCATGCCAGTGAACAGATAGAGTGATCCAGCAGCCCTGCAGACCAGCTTCCCTAGAGAAAATTGGCTGGCTTTCTGGATCACAGAAGGTTGGAAAAGACCTTTGAAGATCACCAAGTCCAACCATTCTCATCCTGAACTAAACCAGATCCCTAAGTAGCTCATCCACCCTTTCTTTGAACACACCCAGGGAAGGTGACTCAGCCCCTCCCTGGGCAGCCTGTGCCAGGATGATGAGGACACTAGCTGACTCGACCACTGAAGCTCATTTTAGTAATTTTTAAAACTTCTACAACACAATTTAGGTTTTGAAACATCACAGCCCACTTCTAGGCAGCCCTCAAGCAGAGCTGAGGGTGCTACACCACCATGGGAACCTCTGGCTCATATCCCAGCACGTGGGTGCTGTTTGCAGCCATCAGGATGCCAGGAGATGGGAAGCAGTGGTGGCATGAAAGGTTTTAGCACAGCCTGAAGCCAGTGAGGATGATTCCATGGGTGATTTCTCCTTCTGAAGTAGGTTTCAGAACCAGAAGTGGTTTGGTTTGTTGCCTGTTGGTTAAAGGCCACTGCACAGCAGCGCTGAACATGACATGGGGTGTGAGGCTGGGGTGGCTCAGGCTCCCCTTCTTCTCTGCAAACCAGGCTGTAAGGTGAAAGCTGGGCATCACCTGAGCCCCAGGGCATCAGCACAGGGAAGCACTGGAGGCTGTGTAAAGTATAAGTAAAGTATAAGTAACAGAGCAGAGAACAATTGCAGGAGGAAGGTGGGTTGGTTTATGCCCTGTTTTGGAAAAGCTGGGTGTTCCCATTGGTTTGGTTCAAGAGTTTTCATAACAAGCCTAAAAGTACAGCCCTAACCCCGTCCCTGAGGGGTCAGGCTTTGGTTTTTAGCAGGGAGGATGGGACAAGAGTGTTCCTCTCAGGCAAAGGAGGAAGGAAGCAGCTCATGTCACTCAGCTGCTGTGCTGCAGCTTCTCCGCAGCCTCTCGCTGAGCAGCACAGGCCCTTCCCTCCTCTTCCTCCCCCTCAGCCACCCAGGATGAGTTGACAAGACTGTGAGACAGGGAGCTGATTCATTCAACCCAGCCTTTTCTGAATATCTAAATCCCTGAGAGGGTCAGAGTGGAAAGTGGTGGTCAGGGTCACAGCTGGTGCTCACAGAGAAACCCACTGGTGAATAATTCTGGTCCTCACCATCAGGACTGGCTGGCAGCCCACAGCCCAAGTGATGATGTATCCAGCCCAGTTTATAAAGCTGGAGGAGGGAGGGCTGGTCTCTTGGCTGGATGGTGATGAATTCTGTGAAAAAAATAGCCACTAACAATATTTGTCTGCTCTTGTCTTGCATAAGAGCTGAGGCTGCAGGACCCTGTGTTTGGTGAATCATAGAATGGCATGGGTTGGAAGGGACCCCAAGGGTCACACAGCTCCAACCCCCTGCCACAGGCAGGGACACCAACCTCCAGGCCTGGAGCTACACAAGGTTGCCCAGGGCCCCAGCCAACCTGGCCTTGAACACCCCCAGGGATGGGGCACCCACCCCCTCTCTGGGCAGCCCCTTCCAGCCCCTCACCACTCTCTCTGCAAAGAACTTCCCCCCAATCTCTCCTCTCCCCCTTCCCTCCTCCAGCTTCACTCCATCCCCCTTGTCCTGCCAGTCTCTGCCCTTTAACAAGCTGATTCCCCTCCTGTTCCTCTGCTCCCTTCAGGGACGGGAAGGCTGCAATGAGGTCCCCCCACAGCCTTCTCTGCTCCAGGCTGACCCAGCCCAGCTCCCTCAGCCTCTCTCCATGGGGAGCTGCTCCAGCCCTCTGAGCATCTCTGTGGCTCCTCTGACCCCTCTCCAACAGCCCCACATCTTCCTTGTGTTGGGCCCCAGCTCTGGACACAGGACTCCAGCTGGGGAGGGCAGAGCAGAGAGGGACAATCCCCTCCCTGTCCCTGCTGCCACCCCTCTGCTGATGGAGCCCAGGATCCCATCGCCCTTCCCAGCTGCAGGAGCAGCAGTGAAGGAACCAGCTGAAGCTCCATCTAATAAACCAACCTGATTACAAGTAACACATGTAACACATTAAGTCCATCAGAGGCTCAACACTGCTGTGAAACACAGGGGTGAGATCATTTACCCCTAACAGACAGCTACAACCACAGATTTCAGGGGATTTAACTTGTTCTCTCAGGTGGGCATTCCTCTTCCCACACCCCTGGTGGAAAGCCCATGGGATGTCTCACACAACCTGTTCTCCACAGAGGGAGATAATGCAAATCACACCTTCAACTTGCTCAGCTATCAAACCCCAACAAAAGTCTGGCCTGGGACACTGTGCCTGGGAAGTCCCTCAGGTGTCTGGATGGCAGGTCCCCTCCACGTCACACTCCTTTCCTTCAGCTCTCCCTGTGGTTTGGTCAGCCTTGAAGCTTGGATACCCCCAGACTGCCCATGAAGAGCTGCAATCCCATTCCAATGTTTTTCCTGAGAGAAATGCAGTGGAGGGATGGATGTGGCCCTGTCTCCTGGCTGGTAGCACTCCCATGCTTCCCATCCCTTCTCCCACTTGTTACTCTTGACTGATGACACCGTGCTCCTTAGGAGTCACAGTCCCTTTCAGTGAGTTGAGCCAACCTTCTGGTTTCCTCTCTTCCAGATCTGTGTGTTGGACACACAGCCCAGAGCAGCTGGGGCTGTCTGCTGGAACCCACAGCCTCTGGCTTGCTCCATGCAGGCTGCCAGCACCCGTTGCCATCACCCAACGCTCTTCACATGGTGTTTTCCTTCTCTCCTCCCCTGCAGCTCATCTCCAGCCTGGTCTGCAGCACGAGGGATCGTTGCCACTGCCTGTGTGTGCACCCAGAGCACAGAGCAGGGAAGCTGCATCCTGCAAACAGGAGGGAATCAGCTTGTTCAAGGGCAGAGACTGGCAGGACAAGGGGGCTGGAGTGAAGCTGGAGGAGGGAAGGGGGAGAGGAGAGATTGGGGGAAGTTCTGTGCAGAGAGAGTGGTGAGGGGCTGGAAGGGGCTGCCCAGAGAGGGGGTGGGTGCCCCATCCCTGAGGGTGTTCAAGGCCAGGTTGGCTGGGGCCCTGGGCAACCTTGTGTAGCTCCAGGCCTGGAGGTTGGTGGCCCTGCCTGTGGCAGGGGGTTGGAGCTCTGTGACCCTTGGGGTCCCTTCCAACCCCCAGACCATTCTATGATCTCACACACAACACATCCAAAACCCTCAACTACTCACAGGGTACAGCTCCACTAGCACGATCCATTTACAAAGCAATTTACTAGGCTCAATTAATTAACTGAATTAATTAATTCTCTCCAAACACACCAGAGCAGGAGCCATTTAGACTTCAGACCCCAAGCCTGGGATTTTTTTCTTTTTGGGGTGTGAAAAAGGATCTCAAATTGGCAAGAAGAATCCCACTGTCTTTCACACATCACACATCCCTGCATCTTGCCTACCAAAAAAAAACCAGAGCAAATTTTTAAAACAAGAAAACCTCCTACATTTTAGCCTGGCAAAAACTGATCCAACAAGAAGAAGGGAGAGGAGAAGATGAAATAACCAGTGGCTCGTTGAGAGCAGTGAGTGTCAGCTGTGTCTTATATCCAGGCTGGCTCAGCCTGGAGCAGAGAAGGCTGTGGGGGGACCTCATTGCAGCCTTCCAGTCCCTGAAGGGAGCAGAGGAACAGGAGGGGAATCAGCTTGTTAAAGGGCAGAGACTGGCAGGACAAGGGGGCTGGAGTGAAGCTGGAGGAGGGAAGGGTGAGAGGAGAGATTGGGGGGAAGTTCTTTGCAGAGAGAGTGGTGAGGGGCTGGAGCAGGCTGCCCAGAGAGGGGGTGGGTGCCCCATCCCTGGGGGTGTTCAAGGCCAGGTTGGATGGGGCCCTGGGCAACCTTGTGTAGCTCCAGGCCTGGAGGTTGGTGGCCCTGCCTGTGGCAGGGGGTTGGAGCTGTGTGACCCTTGGGGTCCCTTCCAACCCAGCCCAGTCTGGGATTCTGGGATTCTCTGATCTCTGTCCACTTTAATGTCAGGCAAGACAGGATCCAGGTTGTGGTTTGGGTGGTGTTGTTACACTCAGTTCAGTGATTTGGCTTGCTGACACAGGTGGCAGCAGTGGAAACACTCTCTCTCTCTGAAGCCCCCTGTATTTTCCTGGAGATTCAGTGCTAAACACAGACCCAGCTGGTTTGTGTCTGCTGGAGAAGCAGGATGGAGGTTTTAGCAATGGGTGCTGAAGGTGTGTGGTCAGCTTGGAAAACATGGGGCAGCATCTGCTCTTCCAAACCTCTGCTGTCAGCATCACCAAAGCAGAACTGCTCCTTCCCTTCCTCCTGACAGCCAGGAGGGCTGTGAAGAGCTGGTCTCTTGCTGGAATTTGGCCCTTCTCATCCACCTCAGGCACTGACACGTGTCTGGCTCATGCTTCTGGTCAGTGTCATGAGGGATTCTGGGCAGCAGGCAGTGCTTGGGTTGCAGTGTGGCTTCAGATGTGCTGAATTTAGCTCTCTGCCACAGCTCCTGCAGCTTCACCCCTGCTCCAGCTAGAGAGCTCCAAGTGCTTTACAGAGCAACCCATTCAAACCCCAGGTAGGAGATGGGTGTTAGTCATCACAGAGAGATAAGGACAGGGCTCCTACTTCAACAGCTGTTTTCATATCCAACTGATAATCCAACTAAGGAAAGATGCAAATAAAATGCTGCTCAGATTTCCAGGGTGCAGCTCAGAACCAACGTGAAACCCAGCAAACAGCCCTCACACCAGGTACAGCCACAGGAAGAATCCCAGAATCCCCAGGTTGGAAAAGACCTTTGAAGATCATCAAGTCCAACCATTCTCATCCTAAACTAAACCAGATCCCTGAGCACCTCATCTCCCCTCTGTTAAACACCCCCAGGGGTGGGGACTCAGCCCCTCCCTGGGCAGCCTGTGCCACAGCCCCACAACTCTGCCAGGGAAGAACTTTGCCCTCCCAGCTGAGCTGACCCTGCCCTGGGGCAGCTTGAGCCCATTGCCCCTTGTCCCATCTCCTGTCCCCTGGCTGAGGAGACCCTCACCCACCTCTCTGCACCCTCCTGGCAGGGCAGGGGAGGTGGGGAGAAGGTCTCCCCTCAGCCTCCTCTTCTCCAGGCTGAACACCCCCAGCTCCCTCAGCTGCTCCTCAGAGGATTTGCCCTCCAGCCCCTTCCCCAGCCTGGCTGCCCTTCTCTGGACTCGCTCCAGGACCTCAATGTCCTTCTGATGCTGAGGAGCCCAGAAATCTCTCTCCATAGCTGTCCTTCCTCCTGCCCCAGCCAGAAGACATTGCCAGGGTGTGGTAGCCCAAGGGGACGTTCTCCTGGTCCCAGAGCTGAGGAGGGAGCTGGTCCCCACGTAGGAGCAGCGGCTGCACAGCTCCTCAGCTGGTGTTTTCAGGACCACATGCCTGAAAGCAGAGGGCTGCCAAGCTGTTCTAGCAAAACAGCATCAGGTCCCTGCAAACCTCTTTTGACATCAGGCAGGCAGAAGACTAAATCATTATTTCACTGCCAGGCTCTTCCAGCCCAGATCTTTAATCATCATCTGAAGCTGGAAATAAGTCTCTGAGTGGTTCTTTCCAGCACAGGTTCCAGCCTGTGCTGCGTCTCCTGCCCACCTATGTCTCCCAGCACCACCTTGCCAGCTTTGATTTGGGAGAATTAAGTGAGCCTGTTCCTTGGCTTTCCCCTCACATCCATTCTTCCTCCCCATCACATCCATTCTGCCTCACAAAGGGACACAGCCTGCAAGCTGCTGGTTTCAACACTGAAACGAGGGTATCTGCTGAGAAGCAGCTTTGTAAAGGGGTGCCAGGGAGCTGGGTAACTGTCCTGAACGCTGTGCTCAGGTGTGAAGATGGAAATGGATGTTTTTCAAGTGATTTTCCAGGCTGGGAAATGTTTGCATTCAGAAAGGACCCACCTAGGACCATGCAAAGAGGGGCTGCACGTTGCTGCTGGGAAGGGAGGCAAGACAAGACACTAATCACAGCTGAAGGGCAGAGGGAGGTGTGCAGTGCCTGTCCTTCATCACACACAGGCTCCACACAGCCCAGAGCCCCACTGCCCAGGGCTTTTCATCCCCAGCCAAAGCTCCCCACCAGATCTCCTTTCCTCCCTCTCTCCTCACCACCTCTTTTCCCATTCATTCCCTAGCAGCAGGGCACCAGGTATTTCATAAGCCATCCAGAGTGACTCTCAGGTCTCCTGGTGAGAGTCTCTCAGTGCCTTTCCCTGCTCTGCTGCCCACAGCTCTCACACAAGCAGCTCCTGATGGGCAGTAATTAATTAGAGGCTCCCACAGACAATCCACCTCTCTCTTGTGTCAGATGAGGAGGGAACAGGATGACACCTGCCCAAACCCAAGCGGGTTTCCCATCCACGAGGGTGCTGCCTATTTCCAGCTTGGCTCCTCTTGAAGGGAAATGATTTTCCTGGGTCCTTCAGGTCTGCCCAGGGCTGGGTGCCAGTGGCACAGTGCTCTGCTGTCAGTGCCACAAAGCTGCCACCCAGTCTGTGTGAGCAGCAGCATCTGGCCACGGGGTGAGGGGCTGAAATCCCAGTGGTTTGTTGTCACCCCCTGTGCACACTGGGGCCTGTGGGCTTCATCCCAGTCCTGACAACATGAATCCCTGTTGCTTTCCCAGCAGGAGGAGGACTGGAGGGACGGGAGCTTTCCTCTTGCAGAAGTTCACACCAGAAACTTGCATTTTAATGACTTTCTCTGCAGTAGGGAACCCAGAAATTGGAGTATCCACAGCGAAATCACACTCTGGGTGACTGCTGGAAGTGCTTATTCCTCACTTCTGTGGTTTTAAAACACCTCCCTTGACTCATTGCCAGTGCTCTGAACACAGCCTAGGGTGCTGGGGGTCTTCTTTGCCCCAGGGGTGTCCCCTGGGACCCCCAGGTCCTTCTCTGTAGAGTTGCTTCCCAGCCTGTTGGTACCAGTGCTTGTGCTGGGGGGCTGTTCCTCCCCAGTGCAGGACTTTGGGGGTGTTTATTGAACTTCATGAAGTTCCTGTTGACTCTGCAGCCTGCCCAGGGTGTCAGGGCCTCCTCCATCCCAACTGCACGTTCGGTGGGAGACCAGGTCCTGCAGCAGAGCTGCTGAGCTCGTGCAGAGACACAGGGTCTCTCCTGCCCTGCACACATCAGGGCCCAGCTGGTGCCTGGGGGTCAATATTCCCATCCAGAAACCCCCCACAAACGAACACTCCTCCCCAGCACACACACTGGGGTTACCTATTTCCAGACAGACACATGGAAGGAGCAGGTCCTGGCTCCCCCCAGCTCCCCACCCCATCTCCCTGCTGGGCGCCTACCTCAGAGCAGGTTCCCAGGCGCTGGTCTGGGTGAGCAGAGGAGGGGGTGTGGGTGTCAGTGCCCCTCCATGGGGCTGTCAGAGAGACAGTGGCTATAAGAGAAATCCCTAAGGAGGTAATTTTACCTCTTCTGTGTTTTATTTAAAGGCAAAAAAAACCCCCTCACCAGCCCACTGTGGGAAAAAACCAAGTGTCTGTGTGTCCACTGCTTCCTCCATCCCCTCCAGCATCCTCTGTGGGAATGAGACCCAGCAGGCTGAGCCCAGGGGCAGAGCAGGACTCTGCAGCACAGAGCAGGTGAGGGAGTGGGGCAAAGGAGCAGCCAGAGGGTCATAAAGGAGAATATCTCGGGGTGGGGGCACAGAGGGTCCTTCCCCACACAGCCCCACACTGGGCAGAGGCATGAACAGGCAAGGAGAGCTGGGGATAACCTGGCTGCTACGGGGCTCGGGGGCTTTTCGGGTGCTTGAGGGCTTCACCTTGTCATTCCTGTCCCAGATGGGATAGAACTGGCCTGAACTCTGTCTGTGAGCAAGGGAGCTGGGAGGGAGCTGGGAGGGAGATGTGAGGGAGCTGGGAGGGAGCTGGGAGCTGGGAGGGAGCTGCTCACAGCGATGCCTCCTCAGCTGCCCAAAATAACACAGACACCTCGCAGGCTCTTCTCCCCCTCACAGAACAGCTCCTGACAGCAGGGAGGGTGATGCCAAAACCCAGAGCAGACACCAGCAGGTGACGTGGGCTGTGCCACCCCCCAACATCAGAGGGGTTGGGGCAGGGACCCAGATCTGCTCTTTACACCTGTCAGTCCTGTGCCTGCGAGTGTGGACGTGGGGCTGGGGGGGTGAGTGAGTGAGGAGCTGGGTCATGGAGTTGTAAGATCAGGTCAGACCAGGCAACCTGAGTGCAGGTGGGTGCCAGTGAGTGCACCCACCCCACCCAAAGCCCCTGGCTCCCCCGAGCTCTGCCCAGCTGCCCAGTGTGGGATGCTGCAGGGCGCTGGCATGTCACAGCTCAGGAGTGTCTGCAGTTTCCTGCAGTGACAGCAGAGATTTTGGTAAATGCCACATGGATTTGTTTGCCTAAGGAGCACCCTTTGCTCTGGCCATCAGGGACAGGCAGTGGGGGTGGCAGAGTGGTTCTCTGGGACACAGGCTGGACCCCCTCCCACTGGCAGCACTGTCTGGGTATCTACCTGCTTCCAGGGGGGGATGGAGCCGGCAGTTCTCCCTTAACAGAGCAGGCAGCACAGCAAGCCCTGCCTGCAAACGCTCCTGCCAGCAGCTCAGAGGGACAGCTGAATCCAGCAGGACAGGGACAGAGCAGCTCTGGCCCATCCCGTGGCCCCAGGAGCCTTCACTGGGACCCTCTGCTGATCATTCCCAGCGTTCAGGGTCTCTGCTCCTTACAGGGTTACCAGACGAGGACTCTGAGGGATTCAATCAACGTGAGCTGCTCATTCCTTGAGAAAAACAACCTTCAAACACGACTCCAGCATCTTTTCTGGACACGGCAGTCAGAGAGCCCCAAACCTCACGCTGACCCTCCAGCCTACAGCGAGCTGTGCTCCCTCTCCCCTCCCAGCAAGGGACAGGTCTGGGCAGATGGGCGAGCTGCGGGGCGCTGGGGGGGTGGCTCTCCTCCCAGCACAAGCTGACAGGGTTGTAGCACAGCAGCTGTCACAAAAGTGCCTGTCAGGAGGTCACAGCACCTCCACAGCCCCCGTCAGCAGGAGGAGGAGGAGGCTGATGGGTGGGAAGCTGAGCTTGGGCTTCCACCCCAAATTCAGGATGGGATGCCTGGGGTTGAGGGGTGTGAGACCCACACCTCTGTGCACCTCAGTAGTGGGGGATGCTGGATCCAGCAGCCAAACCTTCAGGAGAGGCAGAACAGAGACCCAAGTGCTCTCCCAAAGCCCTCTGAGGGTGTTGTGCCATGTCAGGCTCCTGTGCCAGCAGGAGCAAGTTCCTTTCCTCAGATGAATCCCTTCAGCTGGGTGCTTGGCCCAGCTTTACCCCCAGAACGCCACAGGAACCTTTTCAAGACTCCAGGCCTGTCCCTGCAGCCTCCAATCCCGCTTCCAAGTGACAAGGAGCTCTGGATACTTCCACAAAGCACATTTTAATTCCCCCACACAGTGTTTGTGACCCGAGTACATTGTGTCACATTCAACAGGGACCCAGCACGAGCCAGGGTAGCAGCCTGTCAGAGAAAAAGCTGTGGGGAGGGTTGTGAAGCTTGACTTGAAGCCAAAGCACAGATAAATACTTGCTCTGGTCCCCTCTGCTCTGCAGGATTCCTTATCACTAACATATTAAAGCATCTCCACACCTGTCCTGCTGGTTACTGTCGTTGCTGGGTTTTGCCTGGACATAAATTTAGCTCTGGAATACAGGATATATTCATCTTCTGTAGCTCCTCAAAGCAGTTCATGGGAAAGGCACCTATACAAAAATATTTGCTGAACTATAAAGTAGAAAAAAATATATTTGGCTTGTGAGAGAGTGTGGGTTTCTTTGCCTGCTGGGCCACTCCTTCTGGTCTTGCCCTTGGGGGCCCCAGGTGAAGCCCAAACCAAGAATAAGCTCTCTGAATGCTGTGAGCTGATGTGCTGGAGGAGAAGAGACACCTCACACCTCAGGGGAGAGAGGAAACACGAGGGGCTGTGATGCCAAGGGACACCCTGTGCTCAGCCCAGTGGGAAGTGTGGTCCTGTCAGACACCCTGTGCTCAGCCCAGTGGGAAGTGTGGTCCTGTCAGACACCCTGTGCTCACCCCAGTGGGAACTCTGGTCCTGCCAGACACGACAGGGAACTTCTTCCAGCTAAAACCCTGGCTCTCAGGTACAGAACCAGTTACCCAGTTTGCTTCAGAACACCAGGAGAGTTCCTGGAAGAAGTCAGGAGAGGAGGAAAGACAGGGGAATGTAACAACACCTGAAAAACCCCACTATCAAGAGTGTCCAGTTATGGTGTGATGGCTGAAGAGCTTTTCTCTGTGGTCTCTTGCACCTTGTTGGCAGGAGCCATCTGAAACTGTGGCACGTACGGCGCGGCGGCTGGGCACTGCAGGCTGCTTTGGATGAGGGCACTTAAACTGGGAGGGGAGCGCTGAGGAAACCCCATGTCTGTGAGGAGATCAGGTGTATGGAACCCACAGGTCACCCCAGGACTCTGGGTTGGGAAGATGTCCTTCTCCCTTTCTTCCAGAGGTGTCACCCCCAGGTAACACAGGCTCCGCGCGGGACCGTCTCCGTCTCCGAAAGCTTCATCCTGGTCTGAGGGCTCTGAAAATCCCTCTGAAGAGACAAGGGAAGGGGAAAGAGTCGCTCTGGGCTGCCTGCCTGCCAGGTGAGGCAGTATGAGGAACATCCCAGCTCCCAGCTCCCAAGAGCTGCTTGAGAAGGCACCTGTAACTAAGGAATCTTCACCTAAGAAGCAGCGATCAGAACAGCTTCTTAGATGCGCTTTCTGTCCGTAAACCCCAGATCTGGAGTTACTGCTGACCACAGCATATTTAACATCTGACTGCCTTGCTGTTTCTCCACTGGTTTGGTCTTCAGGGGAGCTCTCAGAGAAGCTGCTGCTGTTGAAGTGGCTGCTGGAGCAAGCAGAGTCACGCTCAGGGTCTGAATCCAGCGCTAAAAAATCCTGGGTGTCTCCTTTTTTCAGCTCTCTGGTAACACTGATGTCTTCCAGCACCATTTCTGGTTCCAAAAGAAGAGGTTCAAATGACATTGCTTTGGGGTGCTTGATAAAAAGATGCTCCAAAGTTTCAGGCTAGAAGGAAAGAGGTATTTTAATGCTCATCTCTTCTTTGGTATCTCTGTTTCAGCACCAAGCTACAGGGTTTAGGAATCACAGGCTAACACCTCATAGCTTTAGTAAGAGTATCTAGCTGGAAATCCTCTCAAGCATGGTTCCTCTGCTCTGTGTGTCTGTGTGTAGGTGAAGATGGAGGGACCAGGCCCAAAAAACATGAGAACCTGTTTCTGCCTCAAGTGTGGCAAAGCTGGTGTGCTGTGCAGCACTCCCTGCTCCCACCAAGGCAGCGTAACACCCAAGCTCAAGCCAAAGAGGTGAAGGGTCCCACCCCTTTCTACATCAACAAACACACTGCACTGATAAAGCACCCAGTGAGGCAAAGGTCTCCTGCCCTTCATCTCCCTGTCCTTTTCTTTAGGCTGCAGAGACTCCAGCCTTAATCATCTACACACCAGCTACAGTAACTTCCCCTGCTGGGATTATATTGCTTCAGGTGAAATTCAGCCTTCCTTCTTTGAGAAGGGGAGGTGATTGTGCCCCTGGACTGGGCACTGGGGAGGCTGCACCTCGAGTACTGGGTCCAGTTCTGGGCTCCTCACCATCAGAAGGACATGGAGGTCCTGGAGAGAGTCCAGAGAAGGGCAACCAGGCTGGGGAAGGGGCTGGAGGGCAAATCCTCTGAGGAGCAGCTGAGGGAGCTGGGGGTGTTGAGCCTGGAGAAGAGGAGGCTGAGGGGAGACCTTCTCCCCACCTCCCCTGCCCTGCCAGGAGGGTGCAGAGAGGTGGGCGAGGGTCTCATCAGCCAGGGGACAGGAGATGGGACAAGGGGCAATGGGCTCAAGCTGCCCCAGGGCAGGGTCAGCTCAGCTGGGAGGGCAAAGTTCTTCCCTGGCAGAGTTGTGGGGCTGTGGCACAGGCTGCCCAGGGAGGGGCTGAGTCCCCACCCCTGGGGGTGTTTAACAGAGGGGAGATGAGGTGCTCAGGGATCTGGGTCAGCACAGGACAGGGACGGTTGGACTCGATGGGCTTAAAGGGCTTTTCCAACCTGGGGACTCTGGGATTCTTCCTGTGGTATTTTTAGGGCCCCCCCACCCAAAGAGCAGCTGTATGTTGGACCTGCACATGGAGAAACACACCTTTATGCTGGAGAAACTCCTGCTTTGCTACGTGTGTAAAAGGCACAACCACCCTGGCTGGAGCCCCCTGGCCACAAAGGACGAGTCCTGTGCCAAACATCTGTCCCCTGATGACTTCAGGACAAAACTTGTGTACATTAGTGAACCATATTTTACAGCAGGAAAGCTGCCAAAACACCCAGGAACGTGTCTAAATACTTCACCTTGCACAGAATTACAGGGAGGAGTGTGCTAGCTCATGTATCTTAGGCTGTGACTTTAGTCTAGACTGGCTACCAGTAGAGCCTGGCTTGGATGGGCTGTGCCAAGGAGGAGTCAGAGCCTTGGGGTGGGGGAAGAGGCATCACCAGGGAATACACACCTTCTGAAAGTTAACTCCTTGTGCCCAGGAGCAATTCTTGGGGTTTGGAACTTCTTCCCAAAACAGTTTCTTCATTCTGAAACACAAGGGAAACTCTGGAGTTGGTGGTGTTCTGCTGCTCTGCACCGCTGCCACTCCCCTTCGCTGCATCCTCAGACAGGAGCCTGTGGGGTGTGTATTTCCCCAGAAGGCCACCACAAGGAATCACCCACCCTGGTGATTCTGGGTGGCCAAAGCTGAACAGAACAGAAGGCAGAAGTGCCACCACCCCAGGTGGCAGATCTGCAAAACAAGAAAGGTCTGAGCAGTCTTTGCTGACTCTGAGCCCAACCCACCTCGCAGGAAACGTTGAGGGGGGGGTCTCCTTGACCTGGCTTTTACTTCAGACCTTAGTTTGTAGCAATTAGATATGGAACCCTGGGTGGGTGATGGCTTCAGAGCACAGGGTGCTCGTTCCCCTGCCTGCAAATCATCTCACAGCAGCAGGGAGCACACGGTGCCTGCTGCAGGGGTGAACCAACAGGGCTGATCACCCTGCGAGCACACAGAGCCCAGACACACTGCTCTGCCTCCCAGGAGGCATCAGCCCTGAGCACCCACAGAATCACAGACTGGTCTGGGTTGGGAGGGACCCCAAGGGTCACACAGCTCCAACCCCCTGCCACAGGCAGGGCCACCAACCTCCAGGCCTGGAGCTACACAAGGTTGCCCAGGGCCCCAGCCAACCTGGCCTTGAACACCCCCAGGGATGGGGCACCCACCCCCTCTCTGGGCAGCCCCTTCCAGCCCCTCACCACTCTCTCTGCACAGAACTTCCCCCTAATCTCTCCTCTCCCCCTTCCCTCCTCCAGCTTCACTCCAGCCCCCTTGTCCTGCCAGTCTCTGCCCTTTAACAAGCTGATTCCCCTATTAAAAGTCGATTCACCCCAGACACCCCAACCCCTGGTGCTGTACCCCAGAGCCAGCTGCCTTTCCATATGATACATCAAATATAGGATGCAAACAACTGGGAGCTTCCCCCAGAAAGACCCAGCCCAGCAGTTCAGCAGATGGGCATCCCCCAAGCTGCATCCCCTTCTCAGGAAGGGCTTCTGGGGCTCACGTGGCAACAAAGAGCTCACCTCTGGTGTGAAACCAGCAACACTCCAAGCAGGAAAGCTGAACTTGAAATAACTACTGGCAGAACCACGTAGAGACTGGAGTTATTCTCACTTTCATATCCACCTGGAAACAAAGGGAGTTCAGGTAATAACACAGTGATTTGTCTGTGAACAAATGGTTTGCAATTGGGAAATAACAAACAGTAGAAACAGCAGCTTAAACACAAAAAAACTCTTGATAAACAGTTTTATTGCACATAGAACCACAGAACCCCAGGCTGGTTTCAGCTGGAAGGGCCCTCAGAGCATCCCAGTGCCCCCCCGCCACAGGCAGGGACACCCCCCCAGCCCAGGGTGCCCAAAGCCCCATCCAACCCGGCCTTGAACCCTGCCAGGGATCCAGGGGCAGCCCCAGCTTCTCTGAGCACCCTGTGCCAGGGCCTCCCCCCTCCCCAGGAAGGATTTCTGCCTCCCAGCCCCTCTCCATCCCCCTCCTGCAGCTGAAGGCTGTTGCCTGTTACATCAACAAACCTGTACCTAAACAAACAGAAAGGAAGGAATTCTTTAAAATCCTGAGGTGACTCCCCCATCCCCACAGCTCCCTCCAGAAAACCAGTCAGAGCACAGGAAGGAAGAGAGCAGCAAAAACAAATGGAGAATGAAGAACGACAGGGAGCCAGGATCTCTGATCCTGAGCTGCATGGGAATCCAGGTCCCTCACTCAGCTAATCCCACAGAGAGTTTCCATAGAATCACTGAACATAGAATCCCAGCCTGGTCTGGGTTGGAAGGGACCCCAAGGGTCACACAGCTCCAACCCCCTGCCACAGGCAGGGACACCAACCTCCAGGCCTGGAGCTACACAAGGTTGCCCAGGGCCCCATCCAACCTGGCCTTGAACACCCCCAGGGATGGGGCACCCACCACCTCTCTGGGCAGCCCCTTCCAGCCCCTCACCACTCTCACCCAGCCCAGCTCCCTCAGCCTCTCTCCATGGGGAGCTGCTCCAGCCCTCTGAGCATCTCCGTGGCTCCTCTGACCCCTCTCCAACAGTCCCACATCTTCCTTGTACTGGGCCCCAGCTCTGGACACAGGACTCCAGCTGGGGCCTCCCGAGGGCAGAGCAGAGAGGGACAATCCCCTCCCTGTCCCTGCTGCCACCCCTCTGCTGATGGAGCCCAGATTTTCAAATTCAAGTAACCACAGTCTAGATCCCAGAGTTACATTCCCGTTCCTGTATCACTCACAGGGTTTTCTGGTGACACACAGACCTTTCCTGCATTTCAAGTTCATGTTCCCCCATCTCCCATTTCATGAGCCACATGGAGGAAGATCCTGTCAGTCACCTGTGGCAAACTGCTCCGTTGCTCCAGCTCTGCCCACTCCCCCAGCAAACACAGGGTACACGCTGAACTGGTACTTCTCAACCAGAATAAAGTGATCTGGAAAGAGGAAATCGGCTTCTGAATCAAATCTATTCTCCTGCATTTAAATAATTACCCCCACAGAGGCTCTGTCACACGTCAGAAGGATGAAAGCCTTCTTCTAGATCACAGAGTCCCCAGGCTGGAAAAGCCCTTTAAGCCCATCGAGTCCAACCGTCCCTGTCCTGTGCTGACCCAGATCCCTGAGCACCTCATCTCCCCTCTGTTAAACACCCCCAGGGGTGGGGACTCAGCCCCCTCCCTGGGCAGCCTGTGCCACAGCCCCACAACTCTGCCAGGGAAGAACTTTGCCCTCCCAGCTGAGCTGACCCTGCCCTGGGGCAGCTTGAGGCCTTTTCCCCTGGTTGATTTGTACTTCAACAGCAGAACAATAAAACTATGAGCCCATTCTGGGTAACTGGTGCACTGGGCATTACTCTGTCAGGGGATTTACACCCATTGTAAATATTTCCAAGGTCAAAGCCAAAATGCAAATGGGATGCCCTATTAATGTTGATAATTGGCTGCTGCTCTCAGTATTCCACAAGTAAGTTGTTCTCTGTTAACCCAACTAACAAATTCACATGATCTGTTACATTTTCAAGCACACTCACCATAAATATAATATTTGCTGGTATTTGGAGGAACTCGCACCCATTGCAGCTCCTGCTCTTTGCTGAGGCTCTTCCATTCAATAACAAAAGATGTTATCAGGTACCTCTGAGGTGAAAGTGTCCAAATCAGAACCACACAAGTGCTGTTCACCAGGTAAGCACGAAGAGACTGCACAGCACCCACTGCCAGGACAAGGAGACAACAGCCGTGAGTTACAGGAGCTCCAGTGGAGGCAGAACAAGAGCTGGCTTAGCAGGAGGAAGAGTGACAGCTACAGCTTCAGCACTTCATTGTGTACTTAGAATCCCAGCCTGGTCTGGGTTGGAAGGGACCCCAAGGGTCACAGAGCTCCAACCCCCTGCCACAGGCAGGGCCACCAACCTCCAGGCCTGGAGCTACACAAGGTTGCCCAGGGCCCCAGCCAACCTGGCCTTGAACACCCCCAGACACGGGGCACCCACCCCCTCTCTGGGCAGCCCCTTCCAGCCCCTCACCACTCTCTCTGCAAAGAACTTCCCCCTAATCTCTCCTCTCCCCCTTCCCTCCTCCAGCTTCACTCCAGCCCCCTTGTCCTGCCAGTCTCTGCCCTTGAACAAGCTGATTCCCCTCCTGTTCCTCTGCTCCCTTCAGGGACTGGAAGGCTGCAATGAGGTCCCCCCACAGCCTTCTCTGCTCCAGGCTGACCCAGCCCAGCTCCCTCAGCCTCTCTCCATGGGGAGCTGCTCCAGCCCTCTGAGCATCTCCATGGCTCCTCTGACCCCTCTCCAACAGTCCCACATCTTCCTTGTACTGGGCCCCAGCTCTGGACACAGGACTCCAGCTGGGGCCTCCCGAGGGCAGAGCAGAGAGGGACAATCCCCTCTCTGTCCCTGCTGCCACCCCTCTGCTGATGGAGCCAAAATGCTCTGTTGTCCTTCTCTATAATAAAGCCTGATCTTCAGTCCCATGAGCAAACATCACTCTCTAAGCCAGCAAAGCCTGGTTACACCAGCTGCTCCCCAGCACTAAATAGATGAGGTTTCCTACCAAACATCAATTGAATGTCCCAATTCTCCAGTGCACCTCTCTTGTCATCACTCCTTAACCAAAAGTTATCAACAGCTACTGAACTATCAACACATCGAGCTAGTGAAGTGCACACTGAGGGCTTTGTAAGCCAAATCCCACCCAACCTCTCTAAGGAACACATCAATAGAACAATCTGGCCAAACTCTTTCTGTTGCATCTGCTACCAGCCACAGGGGTTTCCAGAACACACTTCACTCACAGTATCGGAATGAATTTTAACCAGCAAAATGCTTTAAAAAGCTGTGTTACAGCAGCAAAGCTCCCAGAATGGAGAGCAGCAAGGTTTGCACAGGGTTTATCTGTGTAGGAACGTTACCCAGCTAAAGTAATCAAAAGCCATAGCCTTTATTTTATTAATAAAATGTTATTATTAATAAAAATGTTATTAATCAAGTGGCATGCAGCTGAATCCCTGAAAAGGTTGCTTTAGGAAATAAAGCCAAATCTCTGAAAACTATGTACCCTGGCAGCCCATCAGGTGAGCAGCCAGAGAAACCCGTCCGTGTTTCAGGCTGGAAACGCCACCGCATTCCCCAGCAGGAATGTTGGGTGTTCCCAGGACAAAGCAGATAAAAGATCAGTTCTACAGTGAGATTCTGGTTTTTCTTTGATTAATTACTCTATGCTGGGTTAGTGGGAGGGAGACAGGCTGGTTAAAGCCAAGTCTTTTCCCAACCCAAAGCTCGTTAAGGTTTTCATGAGGGGGAAATGGTGGTTTTCAAATTGCTCTGAGCTACAGAATCTGCTTCCCATATTTCACGGTGAAACAGTTCCAGTTCTCCCCAGGATTTTTCCAAAGCAAGCTCTGCCTGAAAGCATCACAGGGTTCCAAGCATTTCCCACATCTCAGAAGGGTTACTAATGGGTGTTCTTACCTGTGCTCATCGGCTGTGAGAGAGTTAAGTTAAAGTTAACTGCAGACACTCCAATGGAGTTCCTGGCTAACACTGTGATGGTGTGTGTGTGCTCAGCCCATGGAAATGAACAGGTAGTGCCATTACCAACATCCTCTGACCACGTGGTGTTTCCTGAGGTCTGGTGCTTTATAACATAGCAGCTCACACTGCACAACGAGTGATTCTTCGTCAGTGGCTGCAGCAAACATTGGCATCAATTAATTTCCCAGTCTCTGATTCCAAAAGCAATTGTTATTTGGGCAGAAGGAACAGACCCAGTTTTAAGAACACATGACCCAGTAAAGACACACCACAGACTGGCTGCTGTCCTGGAGCAAAGGCACTGTGTCCTTTGAGCAACCCAACTCCTGCCTGTCTCTTGGAGAGCTGACACACTTACTCACCGTGTTTCCAGAACTACAAACTTCCAGGCTCCTCCAGTACCTCACTGGTTTCTGTTCGTACTTTTCTGGATTGAAAACCCAGAGCAGATGACTGTGAGCACACTAACCACAGGCACACAGGAGTGGGACACTGTCCAGGGGAAGGACAAGTTAGAAATGGGGAGGAATTTCTCATCCCAAAGAGTGGTTGGGCATTGGAACGGGCTGCCCAGGGAGGTGGGGGAGTCACCGTCTCTCAGGGTGCTTAAGGAAAGGTTGGATGAGGGACTCAGGGACATGGGTCAGTGAGTTAGTAGGGGGATGGTTGGGTGAGGTGACCTTGGAGGTCTTTTCCAACCTTAATGATCCTATGATTCTATGGTGCATTAACCCTGCAGCACAGCTTTGCCCAGCCCAAGACAGTTGTGATGGTGTTTAGACCTGCAGCTGCCAGGAGTCAGTGGCACATTCTGCTCACAGACCCTGGTCAGCAGAACTCTGGCAGCTCGTTAGAGCTCACAGCCTTTGATTCCTCATTACCCTTTCTGTTCAGAGTTTGGAACAGACCATGTTTTGAGTCTCTGCTTCACAGGGGTTGTGTAACTCACACCGAAAGCGTAGGCTGACATGAACATGTCACACAGCTGTGTTCATGCAGGTCTGGTGCCTGCAGGTAAGCCAGGAAGCCTGCAGCCTGCCCGGGGATCTGAGGGCTCTCCAAAAGCACCAAGGACTGTAAGGCTTTGGGAACAGCAGGATAAACAAACACAAGAGCTTGTTCTCCCCAGCAAAACGTGGCTGTGAGTGTGCAACTGGAGCTGTGCAAGAAGAGGTTGGCCTCAGGTCCACAGCAAAAGTCAGCTCACTTCTGAAGGGGAAGCATCCTGAGCCTGGCAATATCCCTGCTGCCAACATGTCTGGGCTGAGCCTCACCAGATGCTCCACTACCCACAGCAACCACAGGGCAGCAGGACAGGTCTTGTCTTACCATGTTACTATAAATTCAGTCATGAGTAGGGCACAAAATCAGCTTGACACGTGCCAGCCAGCTGCAGGGAAGATTGATAAAGAGAATAAAACCAGAAGGGGGGAAGCAGCTGTGACAGGAGGGGGTAAAGCACATGGGCTGACTGGGCAAAGGCAGCAGAACCACCTTCTGCTGTGTCTCTGTATTCCCATCAACAGCCAAGCCAGAGGCAGGACACCAAAGAAGTCACAGCCCAAGTGCCTTGTGTGTCAAGTGCCATAAACAGTGACTCCCCCAGTTTGCTCCCTTATCACACTCCCTTTTGGGAAGTTCTACTGGTGGTTTTCAGATCAAAGTGACAGAGCAAAACGTCCTCACTCTCACCTTCCACAGGAGAGTAACGTTCTTCTGCCTCCTTGCTGGATCTTCAGTAATAACTCTCCAGAACTCAGGGCCGTGCAGGGGAGCTGTGAGATGAGACAGTTTGGAAAGCAGTGTCACACCATAGCCTGAAACTGGCCAGACCATGAGAGCACACTCAGAAAGCCCATGTACCTCTGATATCTTTTATGAGAGTATAGGCTGATCTGCTCCAGTTGCTCCAGTAGCCTGATCCATCCAGTTCTCTGCATCGGACCTGGACAACATACTCCACACAGAGCTTCTCAACTTCAATCACAGCTGATCTTGTTGGTGTGTTTGAAACTTCATAGAGCTGTAACAGAAGTCAAAATATCAGTCACTGGGACAGGCTGCCCAGGGGGGTGTGGAGTCTTCTTCTCTGGAGAGATTCCAGCCCCATCTGGATGCCGCCCTGTGTGCCCTGTCCTAGGGACCCTGCTTTGGCAGGGGGTTGGATCAATGAGCTCTGAAGGTCCCTTCCAACCCCTATGATCTGTGATTCTATAATCTACAGTAGGAACAAAAAGCTGTTGAGGCATCTGCTACAGACAAAACTCCTGACAATGAATCCAATGAGAAAGCAGCCTCATCACTCATATTCTTTTTCCTAGATAATGCCAATGCTCCTAGCCACAATTCCCTGCATGCCCCAAATCCCCCAAAACCCAGCTAACACACTAAATGATGACACCACAACAGCTTGTGCTACAATCCAGACTGAAAAGGACAGTACCTCCCATGTACTCTCTCTCCTGTTGATGGCATACCGAATCTGGAATGTCAGATCATCGTTGGTAAACACAGGGTTTGTCCAGCTCACGTTCAGCAGCCCCACATCCCTGGTGATTTCTGCATTAACATCAGAGGGAGGAAGTGGCTTCACTAGGAAAAGGAAAGAAGAAAATGATATTATTATCATGTCTCATTGAATCCAGTCATCGTGGTTTCCTTACTTCTGTCCTGAGACTGCAGGTAACAACACACTGGGGCCTCTGCTGCTCCAAGACAAGCTGGACTGTAACACAAATCACTGCTACAGGCTGGCTGGCCAACTCAACACAGACAAAAGCATCACTTGCCTAATGTGAAATCCATCCCAATTTAGACCCAAACTAAAAATCACCCCCAAAAAATAAAAATCTTAAGTTGAAATACCAACCTCAGAGTTTCTAACAATAAATATTTTATTTAAAAACCTACAAATCCTTGGAGAAGTTTCTGCACATCCAGAATGAGTACACTATGACACAGGGCACTTACATCCAGTGTAGGTCAATTCTGTTCACTGCTTTATATCGAAAGCAATGCCTTGAACAGACTGGACTTGGGAAGTTCTGCTGGGATTCCTCACTGGGCAGCACTGTATAAAGCTTTCCCACCTTTCCCCAGAAGAGCTGTTTAGACTCTTTGGGTTCAAGGTTCACTGAAAGGTTTTGGACCTTGAGACATGAATTTTCTTTGTCTGTGATTCTGTGAGAAGAGCCCTGCCAAGGGCTGATGCCACTGGCTATGGCTGCTGTGCCTACACACTGCCAGGTTCTCCTGGCAAACTGTGCAAGCAGTGGAAGTGCAGGACCACCACCCCCCCAGCACCCTCCTGTCTGATGCCCACGGCTCCCAGGAGCTCTCCCCACACTCAATGGACTTGCCTGAACAGCACAGAGAACCCTCTCTGAACATGACAGGAGTGACCACGAAACCACAAGGCCACCAAATCAATAGTAACAGTATCAGGAATAACAATTCCCATACCCAGCTTTGTTATAACGTGCTGAGCTTTGCCTTGCCTCCCTGTGATGCTCATTTTTAATCCCTATGGGTCCCCTGAAACTCAGTATATTCGATGATTTTTCTTAATTTATAACCTTTGAAGTGCAAACACTAGTTTGGTTTCCCCTACACTGTCTGCACACATGCTTCCCAACACACATAACAGATGTGGTTTATCACTCTGCTTTATTTCATGTAGCTTTTCTGTGGTTTAGCTGCCACCTTTTCTCTCCACCTATGCTCAATTTTGTGTCCAAAAAATACACTGTCCAGTGAACGCCCCGAGTCACAGACCAGGTAAGACAGGCTTTGAAAACACACAAACACCATTCCTGCCTCCTGCTTACAGAGGCATTTAAGTGCCCTGTAATGTCACAAAAGAAACTTTGCAAGAGCACAAACAGTCCCAACTGAACACGAGCCAGCAGTGTGCCCAGGGGGCCAGGAAGGCCAAGGACATCCTGGCTTGTATCAGACACAGTGTGGCCAGTAGGTCTGGGGAGGGGATTGTGCCCCTGGACTGGGCACTGGGGAGGCTGCACCTCGAGTGCTGGGTCCAGTTCTGGGCTCCTCACCATCAGAAGGACATTGAGGTCCTGGAGCGAGTCCAGAGAAGGGCAACCAGGCTGGGGAAGGGGCTGGAGGGCAAATCCTCTGAGGAGCAGCTGAGGGAGCTGGGGGTGTTGAGCCTGGAGAAGAGGAGGCTGAGGGGAGACCTTCTCCCCACCTCCCCTGCCCTGCCAGGAGGGTGCAGAGAGGTGGGCGATGGTCTCTGCAGCCAGGGGACAGGAGATGGGACAAGGGGCAATGGGCTCAAGCTGCCCCAGGGCAGGGTCAGCTCAGCTGGGAGGGCAAAGTTCTTCCCTGGCAGAGTTGTGGGGCTGTGGCACAGGCTGCCCAGGGAGGGGGCTGAGTCCCCACCCCTGGGGGTGTTTAACAGAGGGGAGATGAGGTGCTCAGGGATCTGGGTCAGCACAGGACAGGGATGGTTGGACTCAATGGGCTTAAAGGGCTTTTCCAACCTGGTGGTTCTGGGATTTCAAACAGGTGTAGGACCGTGTCATTAAGTGCTTACCCTGTAGCCAAGTACAAACTTAACAACTAATGACAGACTTCAGAAAAATTAGATAACCAAGATGCTTAAAAACGACACTGCCTTTTAAAGCAGAATGCTTGTGCTTGCTGCAAAGCACCCAAGAGGTTAAACACACAAAATGGGGTGTTTTGTTTTATAGGTATTAGCTGCAGCTACAGTCTGCTCCTGTGCCAAGCAAAATGTATGGAAATAACATTTAATCCAATGTCTTCTAGAGAATATCAAAGTTCTTATGTTTTTATGTTCTTTCCATGATCTAGTTTATTTAAAATGCTCTGAAGTACTTTACCTACACTGGATAAGGAATGAAATCCAAGGTCACAAGTGAAGAAAGACGTGCACAGCTCTTGACCTACCCACATCTGCTGGAACAACACAAGTTGGGGAGGACTCAAGCGTTCCTAGTAAGTGCTGAAACTCTATCCACATGGTATATCCAGATAAAAGGAAAATGGGCTGAAATGTGCACTCATAAGAATGATTCTTCTGCAAGTGGCATTCCTTCACCTCGGATTTTGGAGAAGTACTTGGAAAGTCAGAACAATAAATTCTGCTCCTTCAAAGAGAAAAACAAACATTCAGTTACTACACTGCAACCATAAGCTGCTTGTGGCATCAGGAAAATAACCTCAGGAGGCAATTAGAGCAAACACTGTCACTGGAACCACCTGGGGGTTTGGATGGTTTGGATAGATCCCAAAGCTGTGCTAAGGGGATAAACAGCACCCCAGCCCTGCTCCTCAAAGCTTCGGCTCTTTGCCAGAAATAAGCAGGACATGATGCCTCTCCCCACTGCAATATCTCTTGATCAGTGACTAGCAACAGGAAGAGACAGGTACAAGGAGAGCAGGCACATCCAGACAGCCATAAATCAGGTCGCTGGAGCAGCATGTATTTGCAACAGACTGAGCCAGGCAGATCTCCAGCCAAGGTGTCACTCCAGCTGGGAACAGGACTTGCAAAATACCAAGTGGTATCCAGGGGAAAACTGCCATGGGGACCAATCAGACATGGACAGTGAAGGCTCCAGAAGATGGAAATCCCATGAAAATATCATTTCTGGAGGGTGGTGTTAAACCCCCACCTGTAGGCAAGAGAAGTGAGGAGACCTGCACCCTGTCCCAGGCCACCTTATGGGTGAGGCCCCAGCTGGAGTCCTGTGTCCAGAGCTGGGGCCCCAGGACAAGGAAGATGTGGGGCTGTTGGAGAGGGGTCAGAGGAGCCACGGAGATGCTCAGAGGGCTGGAGCAGCTCCCCATGGAGAGAGGCTGAGGGAGCTGGGCTGGGTCAGCCTGGAGCAGAGAAGGCTGTGGGGGGGACCTCATTGCAGCCTTCCAGTCCCTGAAGGGAGCAGAGGAACAGGAGGGGAATCAGCTTGTTCAAGGGCAGAGACTGGCAGGACAAGGGGGCTGGAGTGAAGCTGGAGGAGGGAAGGATTAGATGAGATGTTAGGGGGAAGTTCTTTGCAGAGAGAGTGGTGAGGGGCTGGAAGGGGCTGCCCAGAGAGGGGGTGGGTGCCCCATCCCTGGGGGGGTGTTCAAGGCCAGGTTGGCTGGTGCCCTGGGCAACCTTGTGTAGCTCCAGGCCTGGAGGTTGGTGGCCCTGCCTGTGGCAGGGGGTTGGAGCTCTGTGACCCTTGGGGTCCCTTCCAACCCAGACCAGTCTGGGATTCTGTGATGGGTGATGGGAAGTCTTCAAACTTCTTCTGAACTTCTGCTCAGCCCAGACATTTGGGAAGAGTAGCCAGATAGGGTGCTAGTTACTCAACTGAACCACAAAAATCACACTTAGCTGAATCTCTCCTCTTCCTGTCAACAGAACTAGCACTGGCTCAACTCTTGCCTTGCACTTTGAAGGTTCAGCTTCACCTTCTCTGGTTTCACAGGACGATCATCCTGTGCTGTTTCTGTTGGCAGCACCGACTGAGGAGGAAGATGTAGTAACAACCCAACCAAAACACACCACCAGCAGCAATGCTATCACACCACATTACTGCAGAGTGTTGGGTTTCATCTGTAGCATGTGACTGCATCAGCACTGGAGAACAACATCCACGTGCTCCTGGAAGACCTGACATGCTTGATGTCGGTGCAACACATCTGACTTCCACCTTTTCACCCCGAGGACTTGTCTATGTTTAAGTCCTTGTCACCACCTACAACTACCTGAAGGGAGGGTGCAGAGAGGTGGGTGATAGTCTCTTCAGCCAGGGGACAGGACAAAGGGCAATGGGCTCAAGCTGCCCCAGGGCAGGTTTAGATTGGACATAAGAAAAAGATTTTTTACTGAAAGAGTTGTCAGGGCTGGAACAGGCTGCCCAGGGAGGGGCTGAGTCACCTTCCCTGGGTGTGTTCAGAAAAAGGGTGGATGAGGTACTGAGGGATCTGGTTTAGTTTAGGATGAGAATGGTTGGACTTGATGATCTTCAAAGGTCTTTTCCAACCTGGTGATTCTGTGATTCTGTAAGTAAATGCCTTGTACAGTCACATTTGACCATTTCATTTGAGTTCATTTTCTATTTTAATTCCAAATATGCAATTTTTTTTTTCAGGTTTTAAATGCCTTAAACTTCAACTTTTTGGTACATCCACGTGGTCCCCCATGATTTTCCTTCCCCCCCCTTTCAAACCCTGCTATTAGCAAACCTAAAAACCAAGAAAGATCACAACAAAAACTATCACCTGGGAAGCACTTTCAGGCTGTACCGACCCCCACTGTCTGACCTAGAAGGAGCACGGTGACAAACAGACAGATTATCACTTGGTATTAGAAAACAACATTTCTAGCTGAGCCTGAGCAGTGAAAAAAGTGGGAAGAGAAAACATGCCACGAGCAGCATGGGTTGTATTTCAAGCTCTTTGCTCAGCAGGACACTTCTTGTATTCATATTTGTGAAGACAGTCGAAAGAAAACCTACTGTAGCAGTCAGAGAGTCACTAATCCTGCCCTGGAAGCCTCCACTTGAAGTCTCAAACATTCCAGTTATTACTTTAATCTGCAAAATCCTGGGAATTATTCATCTTTGTACTATGATGGTTCAAACTACCTCCAACAGAGAGCCCAGCTTTCCAAAGGATTTGGCCCATAGGGCTGATTTAGGCTTCTTTGCCAGAACCTCTGTGTATCCAGTCCAGCAGTAACAATAAAGGGATTTTATTTCCTCAGGAAGGGTTTTCCATCTGTCTGTCTTGTTTGTTTATATAAAGACTAGCACAGTTCTATGAAGCTCTCCAGTATTAACAGCTCCAAGGGATTATTTTAGTCTCATGCCATGACAAGACTATGGCAGGCAATATTTGTGCACATGAAGGAAGATAAGGCAGATCACCCCACTGATTTATCCATCAGTTTTCTATTTTTGCAAACAATAACGTGTCTGCTCCACACCACCCCCTAGTTCTGCTGCCCAAAAGACAGACAAAATTAGCTGAGAACAAGCTAGGCCAAAATACCTGGCCAAACCCATGAAAACCAAGAGCTGCTCTAGCTACCAAAGATGCTACCACCTCCATAAAGGTTCCTTTTATGAACTGAGATTTGATTCTTTCTTTATAAGCAAGACTTTTTCCTCTGGAATGAATTAAATTCCATCCCTGTACTCTTATCTACTGTTGTATTTAGGAAAAAAGATACAGAACTGTATAAAAATTGAAGCTTGGAAACTTCCAAGAGGCCTCCAGCCCTACCTCCAACTCAAAGCAGATGAAGCTTCAAGGAAGATGAAGCTGCCCAAGCTCCTGTCCAGTCAAGATCTGAAAGTCTCCAAGGACAGAGATTCTACAGCATCTCTGGGCCACCACTCCAGTGCTTGGTCACTCTCACTGTGAATGTTTGTGGAGCTTTTTTCAATATTTCCTTACAATTTGTAGATAGGAGCAACTAGAGGAATCATTTGTATGGCTCACAGAACCCAACACATGTACCTCAAGAGATGTGGCTTCCAAACTGCATCTTCAGGTTTTATAAATGTTGAAAACCACTGCAGATGGAACCTGTGTTGCATACTCAGGTATCTGCAGTCCCTTTCTGGGTCTGCAGGTAATTCCTCTGGAGTTCCAGCTGGTGGAAAGTCCATCTTAGAGAAACCAAGCCCTTTTTACAATCCCATCTATTCAAGATCCTGTGCTGGAATCATATTGCCAGAGTGACCCTTGGCAAACATATAGAGTGTGTTAAAAGCTATACATACCTACAGTATACCTATACATACCTGGAGTATCTAAACTGCAAGGAACTCCCCAGGAGCAACGTGTTTGGGTTTGCAGACCATCTGCAAGTCATTTTAGTTAAGTACCCATCCGTTTCACAGGTGATATTAACATTCACATCTAATTAAAACACAGTGAAAGCTCATTAATAAGGGTATAATTCTTTATACAAAAAACATGCATTACAAGTCACAGCTGCTCAATAAAAGATAACTGGAGTTTAATAAGGAGATATTCATAGAATCATAGAATGGCATGGGTTGGAAGGGACCCCAAGGGTCACAGAGCTCCAACCCCCTGCCACAGGCAGGGATACCAACCTCCAGGCCTGGAGCTACACAAGGTTGCCCAGGGCCCCAGCCAACCTGGCCTTGAACACCCCCCCAGGGATGGGGCACCCACCCCCTCTCTGGGCAGCCCCTTCCAGCCCCTCACCATTCTCTCTGCAAAGAACTTCCCCCAATCTCTCCTCTCCCCCTTCCCTCCTCCAGCTTCACTCCATCCCCCTTGTCCTGCCAGTCTCTGCCCTTGAACAAGCTGATTCCCCTCCTGTTCCTCTGCTCCCTTCAGGGACTGGGAGGCTGCAATGAGGTCCCCCCACAGCCTTCTCTTCTCCAGGCTGACCCAGCCCAGCTCCCTCAGCCTCTCTCCATGGGGAGCTGCTCCAGCCCTCTGAGCATCTCCGTGGCTCCTCTGACCCCTCTCCAGCATCCCCACATCTTCCTTGTACTGGGCCCCAGCTCTGGACACAGGATTCCAGCTGGGGCCTCACTATTAAAATGCCCCAAAATTATTATTATTATGATTTAAAATCATCTGGAATCTTACCTACTACATATAATTCAGCGTATCTATGGTGACATTCCCTATTTTGATGACAACAGTACAACGCGTTATAGAAGAAACTTCCTCTAGGTTTTGTGGCTTTCAAGTTGAAAAGAGTAACTTTGCTTACACGATCGTTCACAAGTGTATACTGACTTTCTGGGATTTCCTCTGCTAAGTTCAGCCACCAAACAATCTTCTTGGACTCTACAGTCTTGGTTTTGTTTTTGTAGATGCAATGAAAGGAAACGTTCGAACCAACACTGGTCAGTATCTTAGGAGGGAAGTACAGGACTTGAGCTGCATAGAAGAGGGGGAGAAGGAAAGAAAATACCCACTGAGATTAGTATCTGAACAAAAAAATCATAAAAGCACATGGCAATAAAACATTATTAGCATCCAGTTGGGTTTCTAAATCTCCTATTTCTTATTTAGCATTAGCAGCTAGAGAGGAGAGGGGCAGAAACAGGCCTTCAATTGTCCCCCTCCTTAACTGATGGTTGGAAATTCTGATAAAAACCAGGGTCAGCTCAGCTGGGAGGGCAAAGTTCTTCCCTGGCAGAGCTGTGGGGCTGTGGCACAGGCTGCCCAGGGAGGGGGCTGAGTCCCCACCCCTGGGGGTGTTTAACAGAGGGGAGATGAGGTGCTCAGGGATCTGGTTTAGCACAGGACAGGGATGGTTGGACTCCATGAGCTCAAAGGGCTTTTCCAACCTGGTGACTCTGTGATTTAATATCCCCAGGCAAACAGGAATTACACAAGCAGAAAATCACCAGGAGGTGTAGGGAAAGCAATACAAATGGGGAATCATGCAGGCTCCTCCAAATTAAGTCTTGGGAACTGAGATGAACACAGTTGCTGTTTACTCAGCCCACTTTTTTAAGGCATCAGAGCATCTTATTTAAGTACTGCAACAACTATGTGCAACCTAGAAAGGCTTGGCTCCTGTAACACATCTCACAACCATGTACACCACACGTTTTAAAATCATACAATTGCCCTCAGGTAAAAGGCAGAGAAGATCCAAATGAGGTAAGAGTGATGCTTGAGTTTGGAAAAAAGAATATCTGATCCTGATGTTGAAATCTGTATTAGCTGAAGCACTGGTGAAGTACTGGAACACAGATCCTGAGAGAACCCCTCTTCAGCACTGGGGGAGAAGGGATGGACAACAATAAATTGAAAAAAAAATTGAAAATGTTTTTAAAAATAAAACTCCAGCTTTCCAGCAGTTACTAATCCTGCTCCTGGTGAAGTCAGCAGGAGATCAGTGTCTCAAAAACTTGTTTTACAATCCCAGCAGTGTAGCCACTGCCAAGAGGCAGCACCCACACAGTAACTGTCCCAGGCAGAAAGACACTGACTTCACAGAGCACATCAGTGTATATGAACTCAGCCTCAGGGAGCACAAGGACACAACCACTTGATTTCAGCATTTCCCCTGCCAGTGTCAACATGCCTCTATGAAAGCAAGGCAGTGATCTGTGCCCCCTGCTCTGCTGCTCACTTCACTGTCAGCTCACAGTAACATCAGCCATCACGAGGAGAAGTTCATCACTGCCAGCAGGTTTGTCACAGCAGGGTCATTTTGCTGATGAGATGGATAATACAGTCACACATCCCATAATAGGGCTGATAAGAAATAATCTGACAGTGTCTATCATTTTTCTTTCTGTGTGTGTCCAGCAAGCAGGCACACATGCCTAAGTAAAGCCCTAGAACTGACACATAACAGCACAGGGGATGCCTGTGCCAGCACCAACAGTTAACCACAAGCAGAGCATGGAAAAATACAATGCCAATAATCCTGAATTCTTCTGGCTGACCCAAACCCACCCAACCTGCCAAGCAAACCAGCAATCCTGAGAAATCACAGAGGATATGCCAAAAAAAAAAGGTCTGTCTCTTCCTGCTTTGGCAGGGGGTTGGACCTGATGATCTCTTGAGGTCCCTTCCAACCCCTGTGAGTCTGTGATTCCTATATACTCTGACCATGGAAAAGAAGAGCTGTTGTGTCCTATCGCTTCAGCAGGAGCTGTGTTGATACAAGGGATGTCATTAAATCATCAGAGCCCTTGACACAGGAGAGTGACAGGTAGGAACACACCCTATTTGGGTACCAAAGTGATGACAGTATAGATATAGATACACACACACACATATATATATATCTCTACACTTAACACTAAAGCCACATGCACTGAAACTGACTGACTCTATGCAGTTTAGGAACAGGGCTCAGCTCTACAAACCAAGAAGGATCATGTTAAATCGACCAACCCAAAACTGTTCATAGAATCATAGAATCACAGGGGCTGGAAGGGGCCTCCAGAGCCCATGGGGTCCCATCCCCTGCCAAAGCAGGGTCCCTAGGACAGGGCACACAGGTCGGTGTCCAGACAGGGCTGGAATCTCTCCAGAGAAGGAGACTCCACACCCCCTGGGCAGCCTGTCCCAGGGCTCCCTCACCCTCACTGGGAAGAAGTTCTTCCCCAGATTGGGGGGGAACTCCCTGTGCTCCAGCTTGAGGCCATCGCCCCTTGTCCTGTCCCCACAGACACTGAGCAGAGGCTGCCCATGTCCCCCTGTGTCCCACCCTTCAGCTATTGATAAACACTGATCAGATCCCCTCTCAGGCTTCTTCTCTCCAGGCTGAACAGCCCCAGCTCACTCAGCCTTTCCTCACAGGGACAGCCTTTCCTCCCTGTTCTGCACTTTCTGTTCAGCTATAAAACCTTGTGCTCCAGTAAAAGTTAGAGAACATGTTATGAGAGAAATCTGGCACCGAGTGGAGGTTGAACACTGCCAACTGCCTTTTGAAATTTAAAAAAAAAACTGAGAAAAAGAACTTTTCCTGGGTCTGAACAGGTGCTTGGAGAGCAAGCAACACTGCCAGGCAAGGAGCTGCCTGTGCAGTCTCCGTGCATTAGTCCAGGAGTCTTTACTGCAGGTCCTGTCCAAAGGGAAGAGCTGGATCTCCAGCAAAGCCACGCAGAAAGAGAAGCAAAAGGGGAGAGAACTCCCACAGGTGTTTGCAGCCCAGCTCATGCACCCTGTACCTCCCTGGATAACACACCCTCTCAAATACATTCCCCAAAGCAAACTGGGGAATCTGGTCTACTCCAAAAGACCCTGTAGTGCCCATAAGTGGCTGCACAAGACCTACCTCCCAGGTTGAGATGGTACGGTGTGCTCCAGTCACTCCAGAGCCCAGGACCATGATGATTCTGACACCGCACTTGAACTAAGTATGAAGAATCAAGAGGTGTATTGTCTATGGCCAGACAGGTTCCTAGAGCCACTTGAACCATCTGTTGGATTATCAGAAGCCATTATTGTTGTGTAACATATAAAAGAGACAGAGGGAACCAAAACAAGTAGTCTAGAGAGCAGGTTTTAGGTAGCAAATTGGGGAAAAAACCCCACCCAACCAAAAAAAATAACCCTTAAACTTTCTTCTACCATATTCAGACTTAGAGGGAATTTAAAGAGGCCACATACCTCTGTGGAAAACATGTTATTTCATTCTGCACTGCTAATTACCAGCTGCCTTTTATGCCAGAGCCAGTTATGTGGTAGCAACAGAACAAAACAATTCACTAAGGAAAGCTGTAAATATTAAACACATACACATGTATCATGGAACCTGCTGAAAGGAGAGAGTTTGCCTTTAGACTTCCCAGAATCTAGCATTTCATCCAAAAAGAAAGATAGGAGCTTGTTTGCAAGGCCCAAGAGGAGATGGGTCTTTCACCACTGCGTAGTGGCTCTCACAGTGTGAAGTCCAGCCCTACCACACGCTCTGCTCATGTTTACCACAGTCTTCTGGACACATCAAATCAGGAGAAACCAGAGTGCTGTGCCCAGCTCCACCACACCAGCTGTGTGGCTCAACCCAGCAGAGCCACTGCCCAAGGATGAGGAGGGTGGTCTGAAGTCCTGAGCTCTGGGAGAGCCCCACTGACCTGCACCACCCCTCACAACAGCAAGCGAGCGGGACCAACTCACCTGCCAAAGCTGCTGGCCTGACTTGGCAGAGATCTTCACTTCATACTGGAGTGGGAAGGGCATCAGCACAGGGTCAGACCAGCAGATCTCCACCTGACCTTCCTCTGTCATTTCTAGGTGCAGGTTCAAAGGAGGTTCAGGCTTTACTGCAGACAAAGTAGTCAACAAGTTTAGCTCTAACTGTAACTCCTGCAACTGCTGGCAGGAACAGGTCTGCACTGATTCAGAAGTCTCCTTCACACCTTTTCTTTAAACTCAGGGTTCAAGAGCTGCTCTGCAGCTCATGTGTGCCAGAGTAATGTGTAATATCCCTGGAGAAGTGCACCCTGTTATGCAGTTAGTTATCAGGACATGCTGTTTGACCTAATGCTTGCCTTAGAACTACAAGGATTTCTTACCCTGGGCCATGATTCTTCCCAGTAACCAAGCACTAACTGAGCTGTTTTGATGAAATGAGGGCTGAGAGGGATGGGAGTGCTGAGCAAAACAAGTTGCTCAGCTCCTTAAGAGGTGGGAGATAATGTCCTCATATTGCACACAAAGATTTTCTAAGTATTCCCACCCCTCCCACAGTGATTATGGCTGTGAAAGAAGGGCTCCACGAGAGCTACATTAGGGCAAAGTGAAAATGGAGGGAGGGTTTCAAAGCTTTCCCACAAGGATGAAGAGAACTCTGAAGAGGAAAGTGGGTGGGCAATTTAGACTAGGATTACATCTGCTCTTCCTCAGACAAAGATCCTACTTTTACCAGTTACTCCTTTTCAAATCACTGAGTACAGTGTCTCTGGGTTGGCCCTGTCCTCACTCACAGCTCAGAGTTTCTCCTGTACAAGAGTAGCACCCTGTTAAAAACCACTGCAGAGCAAACAGCACCTGCCAAAGCCAGAGAGAAGCATTTCCAAGGGCCTTGGGCAGTGGGCACATGTTCACTTGGAGTTCCATCTGCACTGGGTGTTCCCTTCCTTTCCCAGTGGCCCTTAGCTAGTGCCACAGAGAGCCAGAAGAATTGCCTCCTGTCACTTGACCCACATGGTCAGTCTAACCTGGAACCACCTACAGCAACCCTGGGGTCCACCCACTGAGACTCTGCCTCTCTCCATACCATGTTAAACACAAACTGGCCCTTCATTGATCTCTCAGCCCTTCAGGGTGTCTCCTTTAAGCTGCATTACTGGAATCTCACTCAGTTTACCAAAAACCTGTCATTATTTTCAGCCTAAATTCACTACACTAAGTCAGACCTTATTCTTACTACTACTTAACTCCTTTGAGGGGGTGTGTAAGAAGTGATTTGGGAGGAGGCACAGCTTTTAGAGCAGAAGTCACTAACTTCTACATCTACATTTTGCAGCACAGATAAGGAAGTCTGTCCTGCCAATGCCACCTGTCCTACTCCTATCATCTGTAAGCAGGCACAACTCTGCATTCCACAAGCATTTACTTTCAAAATAGCTTTTAATTGAGCTAAATCTTGGCAGAATGTATACTAATATTATGCATTTTAAAAATATCCTTCAGTAAGCAGAACAAACTAATTATGTCATTTTAAACATTGGCAGATGCAGCTCTGAATTTTTAATCCAAAAGCAGCATGGTGATTGAAGCAACCTCTCCTCTTCAGAGCCAGCCTGCCCAGAGACTCTTAACTTAGTCTGTCTGCAAAGCACATCAGTTTGGAAGAATCACATGGAATCGTTAAGGTTGGCAAAGACCTCCAAGATCATCTCGCCCAACCATCCCCATACCACCTCTATCACTCACTAACCCACGTCCCTGAGTGCCTCATCCAACCTTTCCTTGAGCACCCCAAGGGATGGTGACTCCCCCACCTACCTGGGCAGCCCCTTCTGATACCCAACCACTCTTTTGGAGAAGAAATGTCTCCTCATTTCTACCCTGAGCCTCCCCTGGCACAGCTCACAGCCATTCCCTCTCATCCTGTCACTGGTTATCTGTGAGAAGAGGCTATAAAACTCCTGTCCTGTTCCCCCACAGCTGCCTGAGTCCTTGGCTCTTTGAGGTTTGCCAAGATCCACAGCAACTATGCAGACTGGATAGCAACACCCATCAAATTCACAATGTCAGTATAGTTTTAATTTGATTAAACTAAATACAGAGGGATGTTTTCCAACTCAGAAAATGCTGGAGTTCTGTGTGTCAGGAATAAAGCATCAGCACAACAGAGCTGCTTGAGAAAAGAGGTAGTTTTATTTGCTAAATAACTGTCAGAACAGCTTCCCCCAACTTTTTAATTCAAGTCCTCAGCAACACAGAGAGAGAAGCTCCACCACTGCTCCAAACTCAGCACAGAGCAGCCCACAGCTCAAGTGTGTTGTCAGCCTGATCTCTGCTCTGTCTGGTTTTGCACTACAGCCCAGACAGGTGCTTGGTGGCTGAGAAAAGCGTTCAGCACCACCCTGAGCAAGTTGGACAGCACCAGGGAGCCTCCTCCTGCTCTGCCTGCACCCACCTTCTCCACAAGAGACATCCTGCTGCTGCTCTCCATGAGAAAAGGTTTAAAACACAGGTGGTACTTACCTATGTCTATGGGCCTGACTGACATCAAAGGTGACCACAGAGGTACTGCACCCATCATCATCTTCAGCCACATGATGTAGGTGTGGTTGAGCCTTGGGGAAGGCACCTGGCACTCACACTTGTCATACTCACTGCAGTCACACTGAGCAACCATGACAGTCCCCTTCAGAGAGCCTGGAGGTACATCTCCCAGTGCCAGCTCTGTCCTGCAAGGGGAAAAGGAAAGCTTAAACTGAAACAAAGCAGCACGAAGGGCTGTGACGATGCTCAGAGGGCTGGAGCAGCTCCCCATGGAGAGAGGCTGAGGGAGCTGGGCTGGGTCAGCCTGGAGAAGAGAAGGCTGTGGGGGGACCTCATTGCAGCCTTCCAGTCCCTGAAGGGAGCAGAGGAACAGGAGGGGAATCAGCTTGTTAAAGGGCAGAGACTGGCAGGACAAGGGGGCTGGAGTGAAGCTGGAGGAGGGAAGGGGGAAAGGAGAGATTGGGGGGAAGTTCTTTGCAGAGAGAGTGGTGAGGGGCTGGAAGGGGCTGCCCAGAGAGGGGGTGGATGCCCCATCCCTGGGGGTGTTCAAGGCCAGGTTGGATGGGGCCCTGGGCAACCTTGTGTAGCTCCAGGCCTGGAGGTTGGTGGCCCTGCCTGTGGCAGGGGGTTGGAGCTCTGTGACCCTTGGGGTCCCTTCCAACCCAGACCAGGCTGGGATTCTATGATTTCTTTCCATACTCTCTCTCAACAGAGGAGGTTTCTCCACCCAGACAAGGTTTATTTAAAAAAAACCCAAAACCAACTAATACAAAAAGGAAAACCCCAGGCATTGTAGCCAATTGCTTTTCCCTCACTGCTTCTCCCTTTTTAAACCATTTCCACATAGTCACAACAATTTAATGCAAAGTATTCCCAGGGTTTGACTTTCCAATAAACATGTTACAGTAGCAGATGAGACTTTGAGTCTACCCAGGCCAGCACCCACCTCCTGACAGCAGCTGTTACTAGATACTTCTGAGGCACACAAAGTTAGTTTACTTTACAGTGGACTAATTGGCAGCTCTCTGCCACCCCCATGGAGACCATGCTCTAATTCCTATTCATGCCACACTGCAATAAAATCTACCCATTATCATTCTTTCCAGCTTCTGCTACAATTAAGTGTTACAAGTAATGGAATAATCAAAACCAATTATTCAAATGAAAAACAAGTTTTGGGGGAACAAAAGGATAAAGAATGCCACCATCAGAACACATTTCAGTGCTCATTTTCATCAACTTAGGTATCTGGGGAGAAAATAAAATAAAAGGCACCTGTGTCCTTCAAAAGTCTTCCCTTTGTGCAGTTAATTCAACAGTAAGGCTTTAGTTGTGGTTATGTACAGCGTGTTTGTCCATTAGGTAGGCTGATACTTCCTAGGACAGCACATTATCTACTCACAGGCATTGCTGTTACTGTCTTTGCACAGGCTCAGGGAAAGTATTTATTAACTCACTCAGAGGGTTTTATTGCTTCTCAGAGTAAAGCTTTGCTCTGGAGCCAGGCTGGCTCAGCCTGGAGAAGAGAAGGCTGCTTCTGGGGAGAGCTCTGAGCCCCTTCCCATCCCTCGAGGGGCTCCAGGAGAGCTGGAGAGGGGCTGGTGCCCAGGGCAAGGAGGGTCAGGCCCAGGGGAACGGCCTTCAGCTGCAGGAGGGGGATGGAGAGGGGCTGGGAGGCAGAAATCCTTCCTGGGGAGGGGGGAGGCCCTGGCACAGGGTGCCCAGAGAAGCTGGGGCTGCCCCTGGATCTCTGGCAGGGTTCAAGGCCGGGTTGGATGGGGCTGGGGGCACCCTGGGCTGGGGTGGGGGTGTCCCTGCCCATGGCAAGGGGTGGGACTGGGGGGGTCTCAGGTCCCTTCCCACCCAAACCAGTCTGGGGTTCTAGGACTGTGGGCTCCCTGGCAGTCCCAGCCAGGGATGTGCACACACTCTTCCCCATAACTCATCAGTCATTTGTTCCCTTCCAACTTCTCCTCAGTGTTTGACCTTTCCTGAGTAAGGCAGGTGATGGTAAGAGGCTCAGTGAATCATGCCTGTTTCCCCTGTCCCCTCCAGTCAATCAAATGTACTAGATCCCAAATTGTTTAAAACAAAACCAGAAAAAGCAGAAAACCTTGTCCTTTCTCCTCCTCCAATGCAGAGTTCTCTCCCCTCCCTGAACTCGTGGTACAATGAGTCATACCAACTATCAAACTTCTACAGAAAGGTTCTTTTCCTATTAACTTCATTTTTTTCCCTCTGAATTAGTAAAACAAAGGCCTTACTATACAGAAATAATTCCAAAGTTACTTCAGAACAGTTCAGAACGTGGGCTTTTGAGGTAAGGATGAAATGTCAAAAGCAGGAAAGAATCCAGGATGGTGGAACTGTCTGGGTTTGTCTTGGCTTTGCTGCCCTGAGAGGTTTGGCCACAAAGTAGTCAGGGTATTAAATTCACTCCCTCAAGAGGGCCCATGTCACTGAATACCTGCTGAACACCATAAATGTGCATCTGTGATAGAAGAATATCTCTGGGATGGAAATGAGAAGGAGGAATACATTTGGAACTGCTGGTTGGTCTCTGAACAGAAGCCCCATTGTGCCCACTCACCCAATATTTAATTAATACATCAACAACAGTTTGAAGTAAAGTCAATAAAGATCAAAAACGTGTGCTAAAGGGTAAACACCCACAGAGAACTGCTCTAAACCACCTGTAAAACACTTTTAAAAGCATTGATGTGCTAATCACAGGATCATAGGAGTTGGAAGGGACCCCCAGAGCTCATCGGGTCCAACCCCCTGCCAAAGCAGGGTCCCTAGGACAGGGCACACAGGTCGGTGTCCAGACGGGGCTGGAATCTCTCCAGAGAAGGAGACTCCACACCCCCTGGGCAGCCTGTCCCAGGGCTCCCTCACCCTCACTGGGAAGAAGTTCTTCCCCACAGTGGGGGGGAACTCCCTGTGCTCCAACTTGAGCCCATCACCCCTTGTCCTGTCCCCACAGCCACTGAGAAGAGGCTGCCCATGTCCCCCTGTGTCCCACCCTTCAGCTATTGATAAACACTGATCACTGATCAACACACACACGTTTTTGGGATGCTCTCTGTGGCTGGGAACACGAGGACTGTCCATAACACCATGCCCTCATAGCACCTGTACTCTGCAGCACTGACCCCTCAAACTGTGCAGGGTCATCTGCACATGTGGTTTATTAGTGCTACAGTCACTCAGCACTGGCATTCCTAAAATAACTTTTACCAGGACTCACAGGCTCTAGGAAACAAGAATTAGGGAACCTTATGCTGATGGTACCTGGCAATCATACAGCTTTTAAATTACTTGGCATATTTTTGGGTTTACAGCTGTGGTTCCACTTCTTTCTCCTGAATTTCCTTTCAAAGGCTTCACAGAATTTTCTTTTAAGTTTCCCTGCCCTCTACTGCTGCTCTCAGAATTTATTAGTCTCAAAAAACCACACAACCAGCCCATAAGAATGCAGTCTTCTCATCAAACCTTGTCTTCAATCTGATCTATCTGGAAAGCAGTTACCACCACCTGATCTCCCCATCTTTCTCCTAATCATTCCTAATATAATATAATATTATCATTCCAAATATAATATAATGCAATTTATAACCATCAAGCTGACCCCACCTGCACTGAAAAGACCACCCATGGCAGAGGAAAATGCTCTAGGAGCTCTAGGGAGCTCCTCCCCATACTGTGTTATACCAGGGTTGTGTTTTAAAGGCCACTTACTTGGGAGAAGAGAGCCATGGTTGTTCTTTCACCCTGCTCCACTCACACACACCTTTCCAGTTGTTTCCTATATCAAATGCTGTGAGGAGGAATAACTGGAGAAAACCCACATGGCTCCATGCCAGGAAGACAACTGAATCACCAGTATCTCACTTCTGGGCTGTACACACCTCTGACAGCTCAGTGGAACCACAGGACTAAAGCATAACACACTGCAGAAGGTGGGGGGAGTGGATACTGCATGCCCTGAACCATAGGAGCAGTTAACATGCAGCAAGGGCACATGCCCAGGGCTTGCTTTTCTTTCCCCTCCAAACCCTGCCCCTCACAGCTGCACACAGATCAGTCAACACCTCAAGTTACCACCACCAAAATGGTTTGTATTTCCATGCACAATTCAACCAGACTTGAGAAGGTGGTGTTATTTATGCTGAATCAACCCATGGTCCTGCGGTGAGCTCTTAGACTTTACATCAGAAGTTGCAGAAGCTCTTTACTGAATTTAATCAACTTGTGGCAACTGGAGCACCTAAACAAAAGCAAAAGGTCAAAATTGTTTTAGGAAGAGAAACACCAACTTTTACAGTTCCTCTAATTTCAGGAAAGGTCTAACATCACATTTGGGTAGAAGGTCCAACATCACATTTGGGTAGAAGGTCCAACATCACATTTGGGTAGAAGGTCCAACATCACATTTGGGTAGCAATGTCAAGGTCACCATTGTAACTCTGCTTTCACTATTTCTACACTGAGTCTCTGTGCAAGCACTACCTTGGTTAGGAGTTGACACAGCAAGGCTGGCTGGGGATCTTCAGTGATTATCTCTCAGTGTATTTGATACCTTGTACCTCTAGGACAACACTTACTTGAACAAGCTGCCCCTTTACACTAAGGAGAGGATAAGCCTCTGATGAATGGTTAATGTTCTCCAACTGAAGAAGGCTCAGTGTCTAACTGATTCACTCAGTTAAGCCACCAGTCTTGAGGCAAACTACATGACTTAGCATTAAAAATGTGGCAGCCTAGGCTAAGAATGAAAGCAAAGCCTCACAGGTACTTCCAAGTCTGAAATAGGAGTACACCCAACACATCACCATCTGCTGAACATGTGAGTTCTAATCAGTGCTCAAAATTAAACAGGGGGCATTCATCTGTGTCACCACAAAAGGATCCCTAAGGCTAAATGATTTCAGTTAATGTAATTAACCATCAGGGTATACAGCATTCCTAGAATACATACAGCTGGAAAGATCATTCACTCTTGGTAGATAATTAACCTAATTTGTCTAATTAAGTTTCAGAATAATCTTTCTCCTCCCACAGACACTAGGGAAGGTACAAGCTCTGTCATTACCCTCACTCAAGCCTCTTGCAGAACACCACCACAGCACTGGTTTGGACAGGATGGAACATTTTCTGCCCAAGGTAACTTGAGATGATTTACAAGCAGGTGTAAAATAAGAGGATACTCCTTTAATGCTGGAAATTTTAAAAGCTGTGGGGGACCCAAGCTTTTCTGCTGTAGATTCTTCTAGGTCATTATTTTTGTACATCACTTGTCCTATATGTGAGAATTCTGGCTTGATCTCCAGACTCCCAGGGAGTAACACATGCCAGGAATGCATATTTTTAAAACTGGGAATGTTTTCAAGGTATTTTGGCTCATGTGAATACAATTTTAAGGTACCAGCAAGCCAACAGGGAAAGCTGTCACCTTACCAAAATCTGAACTGCTTTGCTAGCTGTTCCCCCAGAGCACTGGGACCCCACAAGAAAAACATGAATATGAAGTGTGGGGAGTGAAATGAGTTCTTCAGTGTCAGGGACTGTGCTGCATCTTGCCTTTGCAGCAAGAAGTAATCAAACACTCAAATGCCACAAGGACTCTAGTGAGTCTATAGGGTCTGTTCTCATGAACTGCATGACACTTACTGAATTCCCTTTGTAATACAAAGAATCTCTTCATTCCAGCTGCGACTTGGATCTGTTGTTCCATGGATGTTAGGCATACCCCCAAAAAAAAATCATCAATATAAAGGTTACCACACTAGGAATCCTGGCAAGGATTTGTATATTGCACTGGAGACTGGATGGAACAGAGGCAAAGGCAGATCTGCTTCTCCCACAAACACACACGCAATGGTATTTCAGAAGACAAAGTCATGGGGAACACTGCAAATGGGAACCCACACAAAACCTGATTTCAGCTTTTAAAGTATTATGTCAACTACACCACTGTATTTACCACCAGTTAACACACTGGTTTTCAGACGTGACTACAGGGATAATTTGTGGCAAGTGATTATCTGTTATGTAGTTCTGGCTTTATTTTTTTTCTAGTAGAAGTCATCCCCTGTAAATTCAGCTAATTTAACTACTCAGATTTAGCCTGTTTCCTATGGAAATTAAGTCTTTGTGCTCATGCTGCCTTCCAGGCTGTCAGTAATACACAGAAAACCCCACCAGTGTGCTTTAGGAAGTGGAACCAAATCGATCTATTCAGGATCACATCAGGCAGGTCATGCATAAAAGACCTGCCCAGCCCACAGGCAGGATGATTACCATTCCAGAGGTTATTCACTGTAACATCAACTGCACAGGGGGGTGCCTCTCAGAGGCAACAATGGGATCAGAATAGCATTTGGCATCCAGTTAATTGTTAAGTAACGTAATTACTTCGAGAGAGAGCATGATGGTCAAAAAGCATAAAAAAGGCACTAAGTATCATCACAGCAAAGGTCTTTTAGCAAGTCAACACTGATTTTGTTAAAGGACTTTAAGAAACATGGAAAGGACAGAGGATGGGGACTCTCCCTTCCAACCACTTCTTCCCTCAAACTTTCCATATTGTCTGAGATTACTTTGAGATGAGACAGAGCTACACAAAGCAGTACAGAAAGTGGTACAGAAAGTTGCTACCACGGTGCTGCAAGCTTGAGAGGCCAATGTGTGTGCTTTAGCAACTGCTTTCAGATTCCTTATGCTAAGGGTGAGAAATTCAACACTCTGTACTTACACAGCATACAAAAGATTAACCTTCAAGTTGGCTCTCCAGTGCAACATCACAAACCTCAGGTTACAAACCAACAGGTCCAGCTTGCCTTTAACCCAGCATTCAATGTTCCAATTTGAATCTAAGCAAAAGAAATGGAGTAAATATATTATTTTAAACCAAAACAAAAATCCCACCAAAACCAAAAGCAAAAAAAACCCAACACAAAAGCCCACATGAAGAGCCAGGATATAAATCACTCACCAAGAGAGGACAAGGTACAGGTATTCATGAAGGTGAGGCTGGACCCCAAGTGTGCAAATGTTTATGAATAATTCTTGCTGAATTGGGCATTAATCTATGCCCTTCAACATTTAAAAGGCTAACAGTTTGTGTGATACCACTGCATGCTAATTATTAAGGGAGAAAGGCATCTATTTTTACCTGTCTTTTGGACAAGGCTTTGCTACCATTAACCAGGACAGCCTCTCCTGGGGCTGCACCACATCCACTTTGTGTGCACACACACACACACAGCTGCCCTACACACACATCAGCAGCAAATGCAGTGTGGCAGTCCTGAACAGAGATTTATTTGTTCCATGGGATGGTTCCTGTCAATTGAAATTCTACCCTGCTGAGGCCAACGAGGTTCCTGCCTCTGATAGCAGTGAGCCAGCAGAGCAGTACACTGCCCAGAGACTGTGGTTTACTGGAGGAGAAAACAGCTTAAGAAAGAGAGAACTCAATCTAATCCACATACAGATATTTGTGAAGGCATCACAAGCCAGGCAGGAGAGATTGCACTTGCTCTCCATCTCCTCTGCCTCCTGGGGGAGTTTGAAGCCCATATCCACAAAAATATTTGAAGTATTTCTCATAGCATCTGAACCCTTTTGAAGATTTGGGCTTAGGTGCAGTGCTACATATTTTATTCAGCATTCACCTAGAGACACAGCCAACTATTTTCCTCCCCGCCCCCCCCCCCTCCTTTGAATCCTATTTTTTTTCATCCCTTTGAATCTGGGCTATACAGTTCCTCTTGTCCTCTGCTACAGGCTTCTGTGAAGAAGGATTTTACCATATTTTCTGCTCTGCATGAAAACAAATACCCATTAATACAACCTGTCCACCTGCCATCATCACCCCCCAATAAGCAGCCCCCCCCACACACCATTTTTTGAAGAAGTAACTTTTTATGCCCTTGGATGGAAAACTTACCTACTTCCTGAGAAGCAGACACATTCATTTCTGAAGGAATAAACCTCCTTGCTTGCATGCTTGCTCTGTACAAAGAGCATTCAACGTTGCTGTCACTCCAAAGGCAACACAGAAAACTTTCTTCATTCATCAGCAAGGAAGGTTTGGGTTCAGGTGGTCTCCTCAAGCCAGACCAGCTCTCTACAACCCCAGCAGAGAAAGGACTCAGAAATGTCTCATTCAGCAGCAGGCAGGGTAATGTAAAGTTCCTGGGAGGAATCTGATGGACCATACAGTGGGCAACTGCCACGTGGAGAAGGTCTGCAAACAGAAATAGCAGAAAGAAAAGGGTTCATGTTGATGATGAGAATGGAGTGGCCAGTGTTATACAGAACATACTCGTTACTTAAAAACCAGGCTGCTTCCAGGGGCTGTTCTCCTCTGGGCTGGAGATAAAAATCACTAAGAACATCCCCTCTACAGTGGTGGCACCTGAGAGAAGCCAGCCTTCTCCCTCAAAGTCACCACACCTAATGATTTGCTTTCTCAGCCTCTTGAAACAGGTCAAGACTGAGACCATAGGGAAGCACCTCTGTGGGGTAAACTGGCTTGTATTAATTCAAACTGCAGTGAATCCTAAATCTGTGGCCACAGACTATACAGGTATGTGTCTCATCTCCCCCAACCTGTGTCCACCTATATAGATAGGTATGGGTCTATCTCCCCCTGCAGCACTGGGGAACTTGCAACCCAGCTCTTGTACTGTGGAGAAAAATAATCCCATTGTAAATACAACACATCACTACCAGAATATGTGACCAGATGCAACTACGCAACCCCAGGGCATTATCTGGGAAGTGAGAGGTAGGAAAAGAAAAATCTTTTCCATCAGACTTAGATCCCTCAAAATAAAATCACTAAAAACACTCTGACCACATCGTAGCTCCTGTTGGTAAGTCACAGCTTGAATTAGGCTGATTTTGAGAACAATAAGGATGATGGGCTTGGGAATAGTTTACTGTAAAACTGCATGAATTTCTTGCTGTAAAACTGCATCAATTTCAAAGATTGAAGCTGTAGTTACAGAAAGGCATGTGGGTCATTCATGCACTTTGCCTGACACTTCTTGCTCAGTGAAGGCATAAATATTTTAAGCAGTTTGTTAGGAAGAAATTAGTTTATACCCTGTGCCTTGCAATGGCCAAAAGGAGAAAAACAGAATTCCTCTAGCATCACTTGATTCACCACACATAAGCTAAGCAATATCAAAACACAAAATTAAACCCTATTTTACAAAGGAGGCAGATGCTACCTTAGAAGCAGACACTGTGCAGTGTGTTAGAGCATTTTGTTTTCTCTTTTCTCAGATTTTGTAGCACCAGGCTCCTGAGGGGTTCTGCTCCTTCCTCCTCTCTCATGTAACTGAGTTTGTGCCTCTGTAAATACCAGGCTCATTAGGCTGCCTGGCTCCATGTGGGGGATTCAGCTGGCCAAACAGACTATGAGTCCATAATACATGATTAAAAAGGGACAAATGAGTAAGTGACGACCCTGCCTATGTAGTGGGACAGATAACCAGCACACCACCCAGCTCACAGAGACAGTTGCAGGGTGGGCAGACACTCCACCAGTCACACAGGCTCCCCCCTCACACAGCACACTGGATGATCTCATGGGATCAGTGAATCCTATGAAGTCACTATGATGTGTGCAGCTACTTATGTGCCACAGAAGGGTTAAAAGATACAGCATTATGATAGAGGATGTTCAGCATGGGATTGCTATCACTCATTAATGCTCATTAATAAACTGCAGCATGCATTAAGGGTGTTTTCCTGATATGTATGCAGCAGTTTGTCCAGGACATGGCCACACAGGAGGCCATCACTTACAGTTCTGTCCCTCAAACAGCCACTTACTTCATGTCAGGCTTAATGGAGATAGAAAGACACCAAACAGTGGCTCTTAGTTTATTTGGAAACAGAGCAAGGTGGCTACTCCATAGTTACACAGACTTTCAGTCATGACAGACAATGATAAACTGCTCAGAAGCTGAAGGAAAACTCCCCAGGTAGTTTTCTTATTAAAAAGGTACAAAAGCAGCTAGGTACCTGCCTTGCAGGTAGCTGCAGAGCACAATGAGGTCTCCCCTCAGCCTCCCTTTCCCAAGACTAGAAAGCCCCAGCTCCCTCAGCCACTCCTGAGAGGACTTGTGCTCCAAACCCTTCCCCAGCTTCATCACCCTTCTCTGGTCTTGCTCCAGCATCTCAACATCCTTCCTGCAATGAGGGGCCCAAAACTGGACACAGCACTCAAGGTGCAGCCTCACCAGAGCTGAGTGCAACAGCACAATCACTTCCCTACTCCTGCTGGTTACACTACTCCTGATACAGGCCAGGATGCTGTTGGCTACCCAGGCACACTGCTGGTTCATGTCACCCAACACCCACACGTCCAAGGCCAACGGCATCCTGGCTTGCATCAAAAATAGTGTTACTAGTAGGAGCAGGGAGGTAATTGTCCCCCTGTACTCAGCACTTATGAGGCCGCATCTCGAGTACTGTGTTCAGTTTTGGGCCCCTCACTACAGGAAAGACATTGAGGCTCTGGAACGCGTTCAGAGGAGGGCTACTAAGCTGGTGAGGGGTCTGGAACACAGGCCTTACGAGGAGCATCTGAGGAAGCTGGGATTGTTCAGCCTGGAGAAGAGGAGGCTTAGGGGAGACCTTATAGCTCTCTATAACTTCCTGAAGGGAGGTTGTAGTGAGCTGGGGGTCGGCCTCTTCTCCCGTGTAGGCAGTGACAGAACTAGAGGGAATGGCAGCAAGCTGCGCCAGGGGAGATTCAGGCTCGACATTAGGAAGCACTACTTCTCAGAAAGGGTAGTCAGGCACTGGAATGCACTGCCCAGGGAGGTGGTGGAGTCACCAACCCTGGGGGTGTTCAAGGAAAGACTGGATGTTGTATTGAGGGATATGGTTTAGTGGGAGCTAGTAGTAATAGGTGAATGGTTGGACTGGATGATCTTCTAGGTCTTTTCCAACCTTGATAATTCTGTGATTCTGTGATTCTCCTCCAGGCAGCTCTCCAGCCACTCTGCCACAAGCCCATAGTGCTGCTTGGGGTTATCGTGACCAAACTGCAGCACCCAGCACTTGGCCTTGCTGAACCCCATAAAGTTGGCCTTTGCCTATGAATCCAGCCTGTCCAGGTCCCTCTGCAGAGCCATCCCACCTTCCAGCAGATCAACACTCCCAAACAATCCAGCAGCATGACATGCAACACCACTGAAATCCAGAAACGCTGATTACTCTTCATTCTACACAATTTCCAACAGACCTATTTTTGAAGTAACTTACCCAACAGCACAGACACAGTCAGAATGATTTGCCAATACATCATCTTTTGTAGAGCTGACCTGAAAAACAGATAGAAAATTAACTGATAATTACTGAGATATTATTTCATTCAAGTTTCACTTGAGTGCACTTGAGTAATTCAATACTCACACCTTTGTAAGCAGAAAGGAAGAAGAAAAATCAAACTTTCATATGAGGAAAAAAAAAAATCATTGCTTGGAATGTTAATTTAATATCAGTAAAGCTGTTCTTTCATAATTAGAGCACTTCCTTCATCGTTAGAGCTATATAGTAGCTCATTTCTCCAAGTTTTCACTGACCATACTCCACCTTCTGGGTTTGCCCATCTGAAAGGCACCACAAACCCAAAGAAAGTGGCCCAGGGATACTCAGTTTTCCAAGGGCAGCACAGATAGAAGCCCTCAGGCACCCATTCCAACAGTGGAGACTTCCCTGCACCTCACAGCAGCATTTCAATACTGTTCTTTAATTCACATTTTTCTGCCCAGAGAGGGGGTGGATGCCCCATCCCTGGGGGTGTTCAAGGCCAGGTTGGATGGGGACCTGGGCAGCCTTGTGTAGCTCCAGGTCTGGAGGCTGGTGGCCCTGCCTGTGGCAGGGGGTTGAAGCTCTGTGATCCTTGGGGTCCCTCCCAACCCAGACCAGTCTGGGATTCTTTGATTCTTCCATTTGAATTCTTTGTTCTGCTTGATTTTTTATCCTGTAGCCACATAAGTTCTGTTCAAACCCAAATATAAGCATTTTTAGGTGTTAAAAAAAGCTCAGTGGAGAGTATCAGAGGAAAGGATACGGAGTTTGTTGCCTTTGTAGTCAACCAGAACTAGATGATTAGTAAAATTTACATATAAAGTCAGACAGAAGATGCTGAGGCAAGCTGTAAGATTTGGGGAGTCCCTCCAAAGTATTCTCCTTCCTTCAGTACTTCTGAGAACAGCTCCCTGGAGGGAACATCCCCATTACCACAGAACTGGTGTGTAATCCTCTGGCCTGTCAGTCTGGGGGTGTGTGTACTGTACCATACACACCGACTGACAGACAGACAGGCTGCTGTGCTGGGAGAGTCTCTGTACTGGTAACAGGGCAGCTGGCTCTGGAGCCTGGAAGGAAAGTGTGTGGGGACACAGGAGACTGGGAAACACAGTCCTGGCGTTTACCACTCCCATCAGAGCAAGTACATCCCCTTCGGCTCACCAAGGGCAGCACCTCAAGGAGAGGGTCAGGCCCACAGAGGAGCCAGTGGCTGCTAATTAAACCAAACAACTAGGTTGCAGTAAGGGGAAACACCCCGTGCTATCCCTCCTCTGCTATCCCTCCTCTCCCTTCTGTCACAGATCACAGGGGTTGGGACCTCCAGAGCCCATGGGGTCCAACCCCCTGCCAAAGCAGGGTCCCTAGGACAGGGCACACAGGTCGGTGTCCAGACAGGGCTGGAATCTCTCCAGAGAAGGAGACTCCACACCCCCTGGGCAGCCTGTCCCAGGGCTCCCTCACCCTCACTGTTGTAAAAGTTCTTCCCCATGTTGGTGCGAAACTTCCTATGCTCTAACTTGCAGCCATCGCCCCTTGTCCTGTCCCCACAGACACTGAGAAGAGGCTGCCCATGTCCCCTGTGTCCCACCCTTCAGCTATTGATAAACACTGATCAGATCCCCTCTCAGGCTTCTTCTCTCCAGGCTGAACAGCCCCAGCTCACTCAGCCTTTCCTCAGTCTCCAGGCCCTTCATCATCTCCATAGCCCTGTGCTGGCCTCTCTCCAGGAGATCCCTGGCTTTTTTTATCCCTGTCTTTTTTGTCCTCACCAGAGTCTTGGATACAATCATCTATTAACCCTGACACAGCTTTAAACCTCGACCATGGCTTAAATCAAAGCTGATTCCACAGGCATGGCTGGGCAGCAGACAACTGACCAGCAAACTCACAAGATTTCAATACTCGTCTCCTCAACAGCTCTCCCACAAGGGAAGCCCCTGCAAATTTGGCTGGGGCCAAGCCATTTCTTCAGCTCAGACCATCTTCATTTTGGTCTGCAAGATGAGTCAGTCCCATCCACTTTTCTCCCCATTCACCCAGGTTTCAATCAGAGTACATTAGGAGCTGCATTTCAAGCAATTAAAGAGGAAAGCTCAAAATTTTGAAGGCACAACCACTACTTCAGAGGAAAATCTGCCTCTCAGCTCTGCTGTTAGGAGGCCAACCTTACCTGTACCTCTTCCATTAGTCTGCTTCCTAAAAGGTGAGCCATGAAGGCCAGAAGAATTATCTAGCTACCACCTTCTATTAGGTCTATCATTTCACAAAGATTATCTCCACAAGCCTATGATCAAAGTTCTCCAGGTTTTTTTCCCCAAGTTTCTGACTGAAAGAAAAATAAAACTCTTCTTTATTAAAACTTGTAACTGCAGCTCTAGCCCAGAGAGAGGAAGTCAGTGCAGCAAGGACAAGGGGGGTTGTGCCTGGCTGGAGAAGAATCCATACGACTGTAAGGAATCAGGGACCATGTTAATGCTTCTGTCTTAAGATGCTGCACTCTGAGACCACCAACTTTGCTGCTGCTGCTGCACACAAAACATGTTCCAGTTTCATATGTAAACAACACGTTCCCCTCTGTGCTATAACCACCACACAGAAAACAGAATCACTGAATCGTTAAGGTTGGCAAAGACCTCCAAGATCATCTCGCCCAACCATCCCCATACCACCTCTATCACTCACTAACCCACGTCCCCAAGTCCCTCATCCAACCTTTCCTTGAGCACCCTGAGGGATGGTGACTCCCCAACCTCCCTGGGCAGCCCATTCCAATGCCCAACTGCTCTTTCTGAGAGGAAATGTCTCCTCATTTCTAACCTGAGCCTCCCCTGGCACAGCTCACAGCCATTCCCTCTCATCCTGTCACTGGTTATCTATGAGAAGAGGCTGAGCCCCAGCTCACCACAGCCTCCTTTCAGGGAGTTGGAGGGAGCAGTGAGGTCTCTCAATAAGGTCTCCCTGAGCCTCCTCTTCTCCAGACTGAACAATCCCAGCTCCCTCAGCTGCTCCTCATCAGCCTTGTGTCCCAGCCCCTTCCCCAGCTTCGTTGCCCTCCTCTGGACACACTCCAGGGTGTTGGTGTCTTTCTCGTAGCAAGAAAACTTTAGTAAGGAGAGTCCCTCTCATCACAAAACCATTCTGTTTCAAACAAAACACAGCAGATGCAACGAGCAAGGAGGACAACAACAAAAGAAAGACCTTTTTTATATATATATATATATATATTTACAGGCTGGCTGAGAAGTCATAGAATCCACTGGCATGTCAGCACAGGGAACATTTCCAGCACAGCCTGAGGCCAGCACGGCTGGTAACAAGCAAACACCTACTCCCTGGGCACAGAAAACACGCTGAAAGTTGTCTTTTTCCCTCTGGAGCTGTTGCTTCCCCCTGCTCCAGCTTCCTCCTCGACTACTTACATTGCTGCACATCTCCTTTCTGAGCTACAGCAAAAGGTTTGATGTGAGCAGGGGGCTGCAGCGTGAGGTGGATCCACCCGTTCAGCATGAGCACCAGTGAACAGAGGGTGGCACTGGTGACTAAGAGTGCCAAGGCTCTACAACCTCCCCTGGACCCAGCTGAAACCCTCCTGCCGCTAAACTCGGAACTGTAAGATCTTCACCCACTTTTACAAGGGACAAAGAAGTTAGATGAGCAAATATTCCAAGAGCAGTGCTTTACATATCAACGACTTCCAATCAGCAATTTCAAAGCCCACAGAAATTGTAGGGAACTCAGTTGCCAGGGTCTCATTGCTTCCTCCAGTAACATCCCACACACACATACAGGGTCTGGAGACCTTTTTCTTTTCTTCTTCTCCTTATTTCCACCCTCCTAAAAAAATACCCACCAGCTGCTAGTTAATGGGAAACAGGAACATAACATCACAAGAATACAAACCATCCCTGACTTTTGCAAACGCTCCACTACAGCTGTTTTTAAATATTCAGGAGATCTTTATAAAGCATTAAAATATTTTAGTAATAATGCCTACACACAGCGCCTTTTGGCCTGCTCTTTAAGGGTGTCAAGGGCTTTCCAGTCCTATTGGTTTTGGCAGGACTGACAGTTCTCAGCCAGCCCTCCTGGGCACGGAATTTCATTGCATTTAGGATTTTAGTAAACATTATTATTAATAAAAAGCTGTGAGTAAATGGGAGATACACAGTAGCAATGGGTATGGCTGGCATTGAATGATTTTGCTTTCTAAAACCAAAGCTCTGAGGCAACCCGAGCTGTACATCTCCCCATGGGCTTGATAGAGTAGAGCTAGCAGCAGTCCTACCCTTGTCTCACCCCTGCACGGCCACTGGCCAAAAGCACAGCTCCAAATCTGCCGCTGGGGCCTCTCCCCAGAAACTCAACAGCAAAACCTCCCAGGCTCTGGAGAGTTTCTCCAGGTAGCACAGCTTCTCTCCATGGCACTGAAGCTTCCCCTTCATTCCACAAACACCTGCCCTGCTCTGAGCCAGGTCCCCTTCGCCTCCCCTATGGAGAGAGGCTGGGGGAGCTGGGCTTGTTCAGCCTGGAGAAGAGAAGGCTGTGGGGGGACCTCACTGCAGCCTCCCAGTCCCTGAAGGGAGCAGAGGAACAGGAGGGGAATCAGCTTTTTAAAAGGGTAGACAATGGTAGGACAAGGGGGATGGAGTGAAGCTGAAGGAGGGAAGGTTTAGATGAAATATTAGGGGGAAGTTCTTTGCAGAGAGAGTGGTGAGGGGCTGGAACAGGCTGCCCAGAGAGGGGGTGGGTGCCCCATCCCTGGGGGTGTCCAAGGCCAGGTTGGATGGGGCCCTGGGCAACCTTGTGTAGCTCCAGGCATGGAGGTTGGTGTCCCTGCCTGTGGCAGGGGGTTGGAGCTGTGTGACCCTTGGGGTCCCTTCCAACCCATGCCATTCTATGATTCCATGATTCGCCAGCACCAGAAGATGGGGCACCCAGCAGCCGTCCTGAAGTCTGTGTGCACTCCTGATGTGTGATTTAAGAGACTTAAGCTATATAAATCGTCCTGATTTTAAGTAAACAATGGAGAAGTGCACTTGTAGTGAGCACACATCCCTTCCCCTCAATGAACACAGGTGTTCCTTACGTGCCCCTGTCAGCAGCGCTCCTGCAATTACCTGGCGTTGAAGGCTCCTTCATACTGCAGCCACGCTCGGCAATCGAGGGCTCTCAGCATTTCCATGATAAACTTTATTTATCAGTGCTCCATCAATAATGAGCATTAAATTCCCCAAGCAACAGCCCAGAACGGCTTCTGCAGCCCCGGTGCCCCACAGCCCGCAGAGATCTCCTTCTTCTCCTCCTTCTGAGGAGATAAATAAACAATCAAACCGAAAAGGGCCGCTCCGAAGCTGCCCAGTCCCTCCGAGGGGCCGCACTCCCCACGAAGCGGCTTCCCGAAGGTACCGCCCGACTGAGCCCCGTCCCCGCCGCGTACCCCAGCCGCGTTCCCCATGCTTTTCAAGGGGGAAGCCCCCGCATCCCCGGTACGAGGCGGGGCGGAGAGCGCTGAGCCCGCACGGACCGGTGGGTCCCGCCAAGCCGGCCGGCAAGGAGAGGGGGAAGCGGGCAGGGACCCAGACACCTAAATTACAGAAACACGCGGGGAACGGGGTAACTAACCAAATAAACACATGGAAAGTGAAGTCACCGACCTACTTCGTCTCATTCCCGGAGTCTTTAGCCGGCAGCCGGAGTTACGCCGCCGCGGTCATGTCCCGCCGCTCCACCGGGCGCCTTCTCCCGCCGGAAAGCCCCGGCCGGGCGGCAGCGGAGTCACCGCTCCCCTCAGCGGCTCCGGCCAGAGCCCGTTCCCCTCAGCGGTCCCGGCCAGAGCCCGGAGCCCGGTCACCGGTCACCGGTCCCTTCAGCAGCCCCGACCAGAGACTGGTCACCGCTCCTCTCAGCGCCCCTGGCACAGCCCGGTCACCGCTCCCCTCAGCGGCCCGGCACAGCCCGCTCACCGCTCCCCTCAGCGGCCCCGGGCAGAGCCTGCTCCCCTTAGCGCCCCAGAGCCGTGTCACTCCTCCCTTCAGCGCCCCGGCAGAGCCCACGCCGCCGCCGGACGGTGCTTGCCAGAGCCCCGCCTTAGCTCCGCCCGCCCCGCCCGCGCTCCCGCCTTAGCTCAGGGCGAGAGGCCGGTGTCCGTCCCCCCAGCCCCGTAAACCCCAGGGGCCGGGCCCGAGCAGGACCGTCTGGGAGCAAGGGCACAGGCCCCTCACAGGCAGGCGAGTCCCTCCCCCGGCTCTCCGCTCCCTCGCTGCTCGCTGGCCTGGGAGGTGGGCCGTCGCCCCGGGGACACGGCAGGGCTTCTCCCCGGTGCCAACAGAAGCGCAATCCCAGAGCAGGTTCCCGCAGCCCCGGGCGTTAAACCCCGCGGCGGTTCCCTGCCGTGAAGCTGATGCTCGGAGGAACAAAGCTCTCCTCTCTCCCCCGACAGCCTTCGGGCCGCTTCACATGGGAGTTCAACGGCGGCTCTTTTTTATATTATTATTAAAGCACCTCAAAGCAGATCCTTCTCCTGTGAGAAACAAATCCAGGTGAAATTGTTGACAATGAGTTAAATTCTGTCTTTGTGGCTACATTTAGTACTAATGAGAAATCTGCCTCATGCTGCAGGGCTGGATTAACCTTCAATCCTTTCTCCAAGAGGTCAAGGTACCTAAAATTTCATGTCTTAGATACTTGATCAATGCACTATGAGAGGATGCTCACTGTCCCAAAGAATATAGAGGAAAGAACAAAAGGATACCAAGAGACAGCAGAAAACCTTAAGAAATAATAGGTGAATATTCAACAAAGCTTTGATTTAGAGCTGTGGGGCTTCCCCCTAGCATGGAAACTCCTACCCTGGCTGAAGAAGGTCAGTGTCCCAAGATGGATGGAGCAATCTGCATTGACTCCAGTAACCTGTAGCAGCACACCTGATAGAAACACACAGAAGAGAAGAAATCATGGCTGGGCTAATGTATGAAGTCTTGTCCTCAGGATATTTATGCTCAGCTGCATATTCTAGATGTCTAGAAATGTGTTCATTCAAATACTTAATTCCTAATATATATAGAAAAAAAAATGGCAAGAGATGCAAATATATGCAGATTGTGATGTAAACTACTATTGCCATCTTAAATGGAAGGTTTTGTGGCAAGAAAATAGTTGCAGAGGGTGAAGTAATTCAGTGAGTCAGAAATTACACAAAGCTGGTAAGTCTCTGAGGATAACAGAGACTTTGGAAATTATTCATGAGAGGAATGTAAAGAGTTTGATTCATATGCAACAAATTTCCCACTTCTGCATCAGGCTTTTTTTCCACCCATTAATAATTCATGTTGATAGACACATCAGGTTCCTCCTCTTCTGTTTTTAAGCTGCTGTGTTACTTCTGTTAACCACCTCAGAGTTTACCAAATAAGCCCATTTGAAGCCTCTATACAAAGAATCCTAAAACTACTTATGGGCAGCAGGTGTTTTTGTGGGAACAATATATCATCTTCTTGATGCATCAGTGCCAAGCTGGTTCACTAATTCCTTTGGGGAGGTTCTGACAACAGAACCAGGCTCTTCAACGCAGTGCACAGTCAGAAGACAAGAGACAACAGGCACAAGCTGGAATGAGAGGGTTCAGAAATGATAGAAATAAAACTTCTTTCCCTGTGAGGACAGTCAAACAGTGGGAGAGGAAGAGCAGTCTCCAACCCTGGAGGTTTTCAAGACCAGGATGGATAAATACATGAGCCACCTGGCCTCATCTCACAGCTGGCTCTGCTTGAGCAGATGGTTGTTTTAGAGACTTCCAGAGGTCCCTTCTAACCTTAAATTCCCAGTGATCCCATCATCCTGTGGGAGTTGTACCTCATTATCAAGAGAAATTAATGATAGCTAATATATGCTCTTAAAAAATAAGTAGGAAATAGGTGGGTGCCAAAACCCCTCTGAGAACTTGGAGCTGGCAGATTCAAAGGTCGTACCCTGACCTCTCTGCAAGACCCTGCTGAGCCTGTGATGTTCCCAGCCACTTCCTGGTATGATCTTTTAGGGATCAAACTACATCATATACAGCACAACATGGGTTTCCTCCTGGCAGTCAAACACAGTCTAATCACCAAAGCCTCAGCATCCAACACAAAATACCTAATGCCAAGGGGTTAAGCAGCAAGGACCCACTCCCACCATCCTTTAGGGAGATGACTAACGTGTGTTTCTGCTAGCAAGCACATGAGGTTTCCAAAGTGGAAAAGAGCACAACCAGCATAGAGCCTCAATATTCCTAAGCTATGACTCTTCAGTTATGCAAATCTGCAATTAGTTTATAAACTAAGCATGCAGAGCAAGTCTGAGAGAGAGGAAAAGAGAGAGGCACTAAACAAGTTGGGCTTCTCAAGGGATGCATCTCTCCCACTTGGTTGATCCTGTGGAATAGGAAGGAGGAATATATAATATTTCAGAAGTTACTCTCAATTCTGTTTATAGTTAGGCAGCTCTAGCTGTTGGGAATAAGCTTTCAGGGGAGGCTCTACAAGAGAATGCTCTACAGAAAATTCACTAGAAGGAGCCTTCATCCCTTTTTAAGCCTTCACACGGCTGCGTGAGAGGTCTCAAGCAATTAGCACTGTCACCATTAACGAAGCTTATTTCCTGAGTGCCAAAATGCAGCTTGGCAAGGAGAAAATACTGACCACATTTTGGGGGGTAGGGAGGTGGGGAAGAGGGAACTGCAGCAAAGATAGAAGTTTGGCAAAAAAAAAGTGTTCCTTCCCCTAGTAGGCTCTGCAGTTTAACGTATATTCTGACAAGCTATATGGGTTTGATATGTCTATTTACTGGGCTTTTAAATAAAAACACTAGTTACTATAGTAACATTTACATCATGGGTTGTACTCCTGCTGCCTCTGAGATACAGAAAACCAATCTGCAACGTTAACCTTTGTACTTCACCTCTGCAGGATTTCAAACGACAAACCTACTTTCTAATAAATTCTCCACTTATTTTACTCATCTGATTATAAATTAAACTAGGTTTCATCTAATTTTCTTTCAAATGACTCAGGCCCATGTGTGGGAACATGAAACCTGGTTCTAGGGAGAACATATTTAGAAAGGAAACTGCTGTATAGGGAAGTAAAACAAACCTGGTGTTTCTGGTCCTTCTGTAACTTAGTTTCCTCTGTAGGATTCCTGGTGAAATGACAGATAATTATTTCTTTAAACAAGCAGTCTTCTCTGTAGCTTTTATTTCAGCCTGTTGGAATAGCAAAGCAGCATGGCCTGTTCTGAGCTCTGCCTCTGCTGTGCCCTCTGCTCTCATCCCAACCAAGTGGTTCTGTGTGCCTGCTGCATTTGCTTTATTAAAGTCACAGTCAGTAATCTCAAGACAGAACACAGATACCTTGCTCAGCCAGTTTCAGAAGACCAAGTTACAGTACAAGCAACTACTGAAAGCCTCCCCTTGACCATCCCTAGATCTTCCCCACCTGTGACCCCCAACTGCTTAAAGTCCACCTCAAAATTTGCTTTTTTCCAAAATCAATTTCAATTAGGACCTCTCCCTAGATCGAGGGGGGAAGAAGTCCTCTCCCTAGATCGAGGGGGGAAGACGACCTCTCCCTAAACTGATATTTAGGCAGAAGTATTTTAAAACAAAGGAGGAGAGGGAAGTTAACTAGAACATTGAGTGTTCGGACGGACTGTCACACTGTGGAGTTTCTGACTGTAAATTCCTCCAGGTGGAACCCACCTGCTTTACTTGTACAACACCGAGTAAACATGGTGTAAAGGCAGCGATTAAAGCCAGTACACATAGAATACCCCACACATGGAAAAGATTTCACTGCCCCATGTTTGGAATGGGTACATTGCCTGAGCACCAGGCTCAAAAGTAAATGGAGACTGTGACAATGTATGCAGCACTGGTGTGAAGGCTGCACGTGTTCAGGGTGTATCAGTAATCATAGAATCATAGAATCCCAGACTGGTCTGGGTTGGAAGGGACCCCAAGGATCACAGAGCTCCAACCCCCTGCCACAGGCAGGACCACCAACCTCCAGGCCTGGAGCTACACAAGGTTGCCCAGGGCCCCATCCAACCTGGCCTTGAACATCCCAGAGATGGAGATTAAGCACCTATCCTTGAGGACCTTGATCTCCAAACTCTGGCAGTATTTAATCCATATTAAGATGCAATGTGATCAAGACCTATCAGAAAGCCCACCTTACACACCTCTCAAAACCAGATGCAGTGGGTTGCCGAGACATCATGTGCAGCAGTGAAGACATTTCTGTCTCTGTGACTTTTCCAGAGTCAGATCTGACAATTTCAAAAGATCAGGGAATATTCCAATGGAAGTGGCTGAAAGTTTTGGAAGGAAATCAGAAAAAAGGTGTGGGGGGGGGGAAAAAAAAAAAATGGGGAATGGGTGGACCCATTTCACTGCTGAGCTGCTGATGTTCTGCATGACAGACAGTGCAGACAATCAATAATGGGTGGGAAGGAAGGTGAAGCACAGGAAAACATCATGAGTAAAACCCACAAGGGTATAGAAAGAGTATATGGTGGGAAGACAGGGGAAAAATGGGTTAGGAAGGGCCTGATATGGGGAAAAAAGTGAGAACAAGCAGCAGATGGAACTTGCTGGGGAAGGAAACGATGTGCACACATAACCTTGGCACAGAGAAGGTGTGACCAAAGAGAAGACTGTGGGATCCTGATATGAGGGAAGGGATCAAACAAAATCGGGGGTGAAGCCACCATGAAGGGGCTCATGCTACCAGCAGCAAGGATCTGCCCGTGGCCAGCAGGAAGGGTGCGATGTCCTCGTACTTCGGAGCTGGTGGGAGTACTTTTGTGACACTGGGGTTTGAAGTTTTTGCCCTCTACTTGGCAGCAAAACTCAGAGCAGTAAGGCACAGGCACCAAGCCAGCAAGCACTGACTTGCACAGCTGTTTCCTAGTATAGCCACCCCAGCTTTCATTGCCCTGTGGTCTTGGCTCAATGTGTGGAGGGAGGCTTGTGGGGATGGAGGCAATCTGTACAGCATGTTTCCTTCCTACATTAAGATTGTTTTACTCTTTGATTTACTTATTTATTTACTTACCTACATGGGAAACATTCTGTCAGACAGTATCACCTCCCTTTGCCAAGTGCTCTTGGTTCTGCGTGAGGAGGTAAAGGCTAAGCTACACTGTGGATGCTGGAGGAGAGAAGAACGAGCAGGGAAGGAGTCAGCCTTCTCAGGAATTTCTATGGCAAACAACCCACACAAACACCAGTGAGCCCTGAAACCTGGATCACAAGGAGACCAGACATGGATTTCAGCCCTTCCATGCACAGACACAAACACCGTGCTGTGTCCAAAGCAGAGCTGTTCATGCAAGACTAGATTAAAGAAGATTCAAGTACAGGGCATACTCTGGACTTTCACCTGTATCCCATCCCTTCCCTCCTCTTTAAAACGTCACAGCCCATCAGTGGCACATTTAGAGGTACTCTGCATCTCCAGACATCAAGATCCTCCCTTATTGATCAGGTATTTTAGCCAAAATGTCTCCACTTGAAGCCTGTCAAACAGAAATCTAATTTGATTATTCAGCTCAGACAGGTTTTCCCTTCAGAAAGGTGCATTTAATGCAGCATTGTTCCCTCATGACTCTGAAGGCCATCAGATGGCTGCTCCTGCTGTGGCACCCACCTTTCATAGAATCACAGCCTGGTCTGGGTTGGAAGGGACCCCAAGGGTCACACAGCTCCAACCCCCTGCCACAGGCAGGGACACCAACCTCCAGGCCTGGAGCTACACAAGGTTGCCCAGGGCCCCAGCCAACCTGGCCTTGAACACCCCCAGGGATGGGGCACCCACCCCCTCTCTGGGCAGCCCCTTCCAGCCCCTCACCACTCTCTCTGCAAAGAACTTCCCCCCAATCTCTCCTCTCCCCCTTCCCTCCTTCAGCTTCACTCCAGCCCCCTTGTCCTGCCAGTCTCTGCCCTTGAACAAGCTGATTCCCCTCCTGTTCCTCTGCTCCCTTCAGGGACTGGAAGGCTGCAATGAGGTCCCCCCACAGCCTTCTCTTCCCCAGGCTGACCCAGCCCAGCTCCCTCAGCCTCTCTCCATGGGGAGCTGCTCCAGCCCTCTGAGCATCTCCATGGCTCCTCTGACCCCTCTCCAACAGTCCCACATCTTCCTTGTACTGGGCCCCAGCTCTGGACACAGGACTCCAGCTGGGGCCTCCCGAGGGCAGAGCAGAGAGGGACAATCCCCTCCCTGTCCCTCCACCTTGCCACTTCTCATCTCCAGCACTCCAGTTTCTTTGCATGAGGGCTAGAAACAGATAACATTGGCTATTGAACATGATTAATTAACCTAACTTGAAAAGGTTTCATTTTTGGCCAGGGAGTTTTGATGTTTAAATGGGAGCAACACAGCCTAAATCCTATCCCCACACTCAGGCTCCCAATAACAACAGCGATCACGAATGGCCTATTACTGCAATTTAAAAGTTTGCAGGAGGCCAGGGAGATGCTATCAAGTTAATGTGATTACTAAAAGCACTACAGGAAAACAGGTATTGATTGATCCTTATAATGAGTTTACCTACAGACTCCCTCGTTACCTGCACATTACAGAAGAGATTTAGTTCTGAGAATACAATTAGCTTCAGTAACTTGTAATTCCTCACACCATAACTGAGAAGGGCTGTGTACAATAAAATCAGCCACTTAAATGTCAAACAGATGGAAGAATGATGGTTTTACCCTTTGATTTACTTATACAAAGGCTTCTATGAAGAACCAGAGAGTTCAGGATCTATTTGTAAATGATCCAGAAAAATCACCCTTATGCTTATTTCTATCAGTGCAATTATTCTTGTCACTGCAGAGCAAGGAGCATGCACACTGCCATTAACTACAGCTGCCATCACCTGTCAGAAGCATTCACTTCATCAACAGAAGATGAAGCTAAGATTAAGTTAAATCAGGCCATTTTTCCTACTAAATTAAAAAGGTATTGATTTTGAAACTACCTTCCAGCCCACAAAGTTTGAGGAACCCTTTTTTGATCAGACTCCACAGAGTGAAGCACAGTAAGTTGCAAATGCTGCCAGGAAATGCATCTACTGCCAGGAATTATAAAGCAGACAGTAAGATTTTATGGGATCCTGGGGGGCATCAAGAGGAGTGTGGCCAGCAGGTCACAGGAGGGGATCCTCCCCCTCTGCTCTGCCCTGCTCAGGCCCCACCTGGAGTGTTGTGTCCAGTTCTGGGCTCCCTGGGATAAAAAAGCCAGGGATCTCCTGGAGAGAGTCCAGAGGAGGCTGAGGAGATGCTGAAGGGCCTGGAGCATCTCCCCTGTGAGGAAAGGCTGAGTGAGCTGGGGCTGTTCAGCCTGGAGAGAAGAGACTGAGAGGGGATCTGATCAGTGTTTATCAATAGCTGAAGGGTGGGACACAGGGGACATGGGCAGCCTCTGCTCAGTGTCTGTGGGGACAGGACAAGGGGTGATGGCTGCAAGTTGGAGCACAGGGAGCTTCCCCCCCAATCTGGGGAAGAACTTCTTCCCGGTGAGGGTGAGGGAGCCCTGGGACAGGCTGCCCAGGGGGTGTGGAGTCTCCTTCTCTGGAGAGATTCCAGCCCTGTCTGGACACCGACCTGTGTGCCCTGTCCTAGGGACCCTGCTTTGGCAGGGGGTTGGACCTGATGATCTCTGGAGGTCCCTTCCAACCCCTGTGATTCTGTGATTTTATGTTTAATAAAGACATCTCCCATTCTGTAGGCAGCTTAGGACATGTGTAAGGGATTTATCATCAGAAAATTATAAACTTTAACTTGCCTGTAGGTGTGGGTGCAGCATCACAGCTACCGGTGGTCTCACGGGGAGCTGCACCTTTCCATTTGCACTGTGCTCTGCTGCATCTGGTCTTCTCCAAAGGCACCACACGTGACATTATTCACTCTTTTTCCCTTACATTTTAATTAAAGGATTTCCTCTGAAATTAGATTGGACCATGGAGCTACCAAACCAAATTTCCCACTCAGAGGGAACAGAAAATTTATCCCTAGCTCAAAGTCAGTGGTTTCCAATGTGTGAATCCCCCTCTAAGAGCAGCATTGACTCCTTTATCCATGCTGGAATCTCTCACTAGTTAATGATCAATCTACCAGCATCATTTCATCCAACTCAACCCCCAGACAACCCACTGACTTGCAAAAGAAAAGTTCTTCCATAAGATTTTCATTGGTTTTTTTGCCTTTTGGGTGTCTTGCTGCAGGAAAACAGATTTTTCTCTTTAATGTACCCATGATGCTTTAATTTTCAGTCACATATTTTATTCCCAGTTCAAATCTGAGATCAGTCATAGTGACAGAGTGGACTCTTTACCATCCTGGAGTGATTATGCATAATATCCTGTGCTTCAGAAAGAAATTGTACCTCCAAAGGTCTGCTTGGAGTGCATGAATATATATATACACATGTATGTACTTACCCAGATAACAGGGATCGTCCCAGAGCGCTGCCATTTCCCCCCATTACCACACCATGACCCTGGCTGTGCAAACACACCTCTACGTGCTGCTGGAAATGCACAAGTCTTGACCTACCAGAGGATTTTTGTGATCAGATATTCCTTGGCAAACCCAGTACTGGAACACAGGAGGTGGAAGTGCTGTTGGAAATACGTGTGTAAAACCACTCCTGTTGGGATCCTGCAGAGAATTCACCAAGACACTTCTTCATCTGGACACTTTTGCTGTACTGGAGGACAGTGAATGAAACACATCCTGGCATAGCAATTACTGGCCTTGTCTAATAAAGCTGGCCTGGTATCCCTGATTAATATGTGATGTTTACAAGGCACATTCTTTAAGAGCATGACCTCCTTTCTCTGAAAATAAACACCTCAAAGCCACCCCTACATCTTTTCTGCTTGATCTTACCACCCCTAAAAAGAGGCACTGCACACCCCTCGTTACACCCAGGAGACCATCTGGAGAATGATCTTCATCCTCTGCCCAAGCCCTCTGGTTCATGAAGGCATTTGACACAACAGTGACTGCAACAACAGAAGCAAAGGCTCAGCAAACTGTTCTACAGTTCTCAAATTCAAGGCCAAGCATCCACCTTCCCTAGAGAAGAGGTTTTAGAAGTTAGCCAGCATTGTGGTTACAAAACACACTCTCCATTTTTTTCCTTAAATGGGGTTGTACTAGAAAAAAACTCACCTTTTTTTTTAATATGCACAGTGCTACAGGGAGTTATACAACAAACCCTGGCTTTCACAGCAAAGACACCAAAAGGCAAATGAGGGAAAATGTGGCAAGGACCATGGAGACAATAGCACTCCAAAGGAAGAAGCGTAATTGCCCAAGCTGTTTCTCTTTGGTTAAAGAAACTATCATCTCAGAATGGTTTCTTGGTGTATCTGAGACAGTTGGTCCTTTCAGAAGAGCACTGAGTATTTTTAGCCTCTTTCTGTTAAACGTAAGTTTTATAGAATTAGAAATTGGAAGTCAGAGCCCTCAATTCACATCCAGAACCAATTAGCATTTTATGACATAGTTCACTTGCCTGCTCCTCTTTCCATCCTGTTAATATTATCCATAAATCAGTGTGTGTTGTTTTGAATATACGACTTGCTTTTGGCTCAGCTTCCTATGACACCCAGAGTTGACAATAGCTCAGCCCCATCAGGGCAGGGAAGCAAGAACTGGTTGCAGTTATGGACTGGGGGAGTTCCAAATTCACTCTCTTATTCCAGAGTGCCTGGGACTGACAGCAGCTGGGGTGGGGGGTGCTTTGGGTTGCTTTTCTTTGGTTGGGGTTTAATGGAACTGTTGCTGAAGGTACGTGTGGATCAGGGAGGGGATGCCCTAAGCTCTATGTTAGGCTAGGGTTAGGTAAGGGACCTGAGGGCTGGAGTCAGGACAGACCTGTGGCTCAACACATATTTGGAGCTGGGAAAAAGCACTAAGGAAAAATGCAGAGAACAGAAATGATGCGGTGCAGCCACTGCAACAGAGAGGAGCAGAAACACCTGCATCGACCTTCAGGTCTCTAAAGGGGTTTGAATAATCTGAATCCTAACTGAGGGTATTTGGTGCATCCTCATTAACTTCACCCATTGCTCACTTACAGGACTAGCAGATAAAGACTGTGCATTTAAAATGGTTTCTAACAAGGATCTGTCTTGCTCTTAAAAGATCCCTGTAAACTAGTAGAATTAAACAGCAAAATATTTGTTAAGAACACAATCTTCTTTGAAGTAGGGAGCAGAAGAGAGAGCACTCTCTGGACTGCTCTAAGGTGTATTATTTTCACAGAATCCCCAGGTTGGAAAAGCCCTTTAAGATCATGGAGTCCAATTGTCCCTGTCCTGTGCTAAACCAGATCCCTGAGCACCTCATCTCCCTGTCTTTTAAACACCCCCAGGGGAGGGGACTCAGCCCCCTCCCTGGGCAGCCTGTGCCACAGCCCCACAACTCTGCCAGGGAAAATATTTTTCCTAACATCTAATCTGACCCTGAATTTTGTATTATATGATTGAAAAGGTAAAATTTACCTCAGGTATGCACTTGAGAAATATTCTGCATGTCTTAATATTTTAAAATTAAACTAAGAGCAGAGCTCTCCTTCAAGACTTACTGTATGGGAAACTGTTCTATCATCATGGAGTTGTTTAAAGCATCCCAGTGTCTCCTTGCAGTCATCAGCACTGGTGTCGTTAGAAGAAACCAAACAGAACACCACAGGAAGATTGGCCACTCAGGGTGACACTGAGCCACGGTACTAGAAACAAGGACAAGCTGTTAAATCCTCTCCCAGAGCAAAGTGCCCTCTGTTGAGACACAGGCATATGGATTCTTGCAGCCAGCATCACCCCCTGTGCATCCTGTGTAGTGCAGCCAGGAGGAACAGATGCTCAGACAAGACAGACAGACAGACAGCTCCCTAGCAGTGAGTCACTGCTCACACATCGCCCTCAGACGGGATGGGATGCAGCACCTAACGGCCTCTCTCATCTTTCCTTCCCACCCCTTTGACCCCAGCAGCAAATTCCCACCAGCCTCAAGAAGGGAGAGCTTGATCAGGAGCCAGGAACTTGCAACTATTGCAGCTTTGTCTCTGTGCTGTGTAGAGGATTCTTTCTTCCCTCCTCAAGATGGAAGAGTGGTAACAAAGGCTGCTATTATATTGAGAAATACTAGTCTTAGGCAGGCATTAAATGAGCAACAAAATCACAAGCCCAGATCAAAGTCACAACAAAGGGTAAGCAAGACATGTAAATGTCATGACCAGTCTCCTTATTCCAAGCATGTGTTGTATAAAGCACGATAAATACCATTTAACTTCTCCCCAAATCCTCAAGTAAACAAAAACATCCAAGCAGCATCTGTCATTTATGGATCAAGAAAATGAAAAAGCCTTTGCCAGCAGACTGGAAAACTAAGCCCACAGCAGGTGATAAAACCAGAATTCAGGCTCAGCTGACTTCTGGACCCACCAGGAGACACCAACATCCCTTTTTGCCTTGAGCTGTGTTTGAGCCACAGCACTCTACTCTCCATTTAAAGGTTTTGAATAAACTCTATACAACATGAGCTTGACTACAGTTTGAGGGGGTTGTTTGGTTTTGGGGTGGGGGTGCTGTGTTGTTTTTAAGTTTCCATGTTTTTTAAGCTTCCCCATTCCCTGGGGGAAAAATTCAATTAAAAATACAATATAACACAGGCAACTTCCACTGTGAGCAACCAGCTAACAGAGAACATGTCAGGGTACAGACCACACCACCTGGGAGGACTGCTCTTACTGCATACATGAAATTCTTCACTGTGACAGCAGTGCCACACACCTGTTTCACAGGAAGAAGCCTTCTCTATATGCAAGGGCTCTAAAGCAAGACCAGACAGTGTGCAATTATGTTAATTATACATAAATTAGTTCACTAAACAAAGCTATAGATTTAGCTTCACTTTGAAAACAATCTCCCTCCTACCACCTCAGGATTTTTTGGGGAGGAGGGTGTGTTTTCACAAGTCCTGTCCCCTCCCCAGCAGTACCTGCCTCCCAGATGGCCATAAGGAGCTCCACGTGGTGAGGGCAAGCAGGAAGCATGGTCAGCACAGGCACACAAGGGATGATCACCCTCGTGGCTGAGGAAGCAGAGAACAATCAGCCAGTCAATTTAAAGAGTCATTAGAAAGAAGCTGTATCCAGAATATTTGTTAAAATCAAGAACTAGTCCATGGGAAGTAGTACTTCCAAAACATTAGGTGAAGTACCTCCAGCTGAAGTGCTCGCTAGTCATGGAATGTAAACAACTAACCAATTCGTGACCCCAGCCCAGATCCCAGCTGAAATAAACCTCAGCATAAGGAGCAAAAGTAAAACCAGGAGATAAATACAGGAACAGGCCACTGGAGAAAGTGGTTCTCCAAGTGTCCAACTGATCCCTAAAATTTAATTGCAATTCACCAGTCAAGGTTTCCTTAGATGTTCTATCAAGACTCTTCCCTGTAGAGCTCTCCAGTACACACTGGTCATGTCTTTGCAAGGGCCACTTGATGAATTAGCCATTAGTACCTGGTGTGCATCCAGCTTAATAAAATAGTCTTTTCATCCATTATCATAGAGCAGAAACAGCCCTGCAGAGTAAAAGATGCAGTACCTTAGCAGTCATGCTGTGTGAACAATTGGGATCAGGGTTAGAGAGATCATTTGAGAGCTTTACATAATTTTCAGTTCAACAATAAAACCCTGCATTTGTTTGACTAACTCCTGAGTATTAATGAGCTTAGAGTCATTTTCTGGGATAAAGGCTGTATAAAGCTTTTAGAAAGTTACCCAAGGTCATAACCAGTTAGGAGGGGTACCAGCTGCCTTAAAGGACTGAACAGACTAAAGAAACCAGTGTAAGATTATGACTGGTGCCCCCTGCTCCTCACCCCTTACATGTATCTTATTTTTCTTCCTGTTACAAAAACAAGCAGCTACAAAAGCAAGGGTGGGAGGGACAGGAAATAGAAGTTGCACTTGGTAAGACTAGCAAACACAGAACAAGATTAAACAAGGGAGCTCAGGAACCAAGCCTGAGATTCCTCTGCAGGGAAAGCATGAGTGGGGCTAGGCAGCACAGAACAATCTCAAGCACTCAATTTGCAACACAGGGCAAAGCCAGGAGCTGACTCGAAGTGCAAATATACTCACCTTCTCCAGAGCTTAGGGGCTCAAATCAGTGCTGAGAACAGGCAGCATCAGCTCTTCAGAACAAAGGCCACAGCCGCCGTCACCTGACAGCAGGTGCTTTCACAGAACACACCAGCTCTTCCTGAACACCCTTAAAAAGCTCACAGATTGCCTGTGCACAGGGAATCACAGAGTGCTTTGGGCTAGAAGGGACCTCAAAGATCATCTAGTTCCAACCACCTGCCATGGGTAGGGACATCCTCCACTAGACCAGGTTGCACAAAGCCTCATCCAACCCGGCCTTAAATACCTTCAGGGATGGGGCTTCCACAGCCTCTCTGGGCAGCCTGTGCCAGGGTCTCTCCACCCTCAGAGTGAAGGATTTCTTCCTAATTGCTAATCTAAATGAGAGAAGTGATGATAATTTACCTGCATATTTAAATGTGACCCTGGCAACAATGCATGATGTAACAGTAATTCCCCCCATTGCAATTAGCTCATGGCTTCTGAAATCTGTTCCCCACGTTTTGAGTCCATCAGTGCTGAAAGCCAGGTACCAAAGCCTCTGCAGAGTAAGTGCTTGTGGCTTGTGGCAATGGGTCTCCAGAAAAGAGATGTGAAGGAGCTCTGGGATAAAAACCTCCTGGCAAAATACACCCCGGGGTCCCAATACTGAGAATCCACTTGAAGACCCCATTTCACTACAAAGCAATTAAATAATATCAACATCAGTACAACAGACACTTGAACTGATCATAGAATCCCAGACTGGTCTGAGTTGGAAGGGACCCCAAGGGTCACAGAGCTCCAACCCCCTGCCACAGGCAGGGCCACCAACCTCCAGGCCTGGAGCTACACAAGGTTGCTCAGGGCCCCAGCCAACCTGGCCTTGAACACCCCCAGGGATGGGGCACCCACCCCCTCTCTGGGCAGCCTGTTCCAGCCCCTCACCACTCTCTCTGCAAAGAACTTCCCCCAATCTCTCCTCTCCCCCTTCCCTCCTCCAGCTTCACTCCAGCCCCCTTGTCCTGCCAGTCTCTGCCCTTTAACAAGCTGATTCCCCTCCTGTTCCTCTGCTCCCTTCAGGGACTGGAAGGCTGCAATGAGGTCCCCCCACAGCCTTCTCTTCTCCAGGCTGACCCAGCCCAGCTCCCTCAGCCTCCCTTCATAGGGGAGCTGCTCCAGCCCTCTGAGCATCTTTAGCCTCCTTCTCTGGCCATGCCTGACAGCTACACTACCACCAGCAGAGCACTGCTGAATCCACTGTTTCTCTTACCTTTCCTCTTGCATAAGAGTCCGTTGTCACCTCTTGAAATTTAAGACAGACAAATATTTAAGCATCAGGTATGTTTATTAGACAATTCTAAAAGTCAGTTTCATTAGACAATTAAAAAGAAAAGTAGAATGTGTTTTAGTTTCCATGTTTTAACCAGCAATCACAGAAAATAAAAGTAGTGTTTACAAAAGTTTACAAAAGCTGCACTGCATCCTGAATTACAGAAACATGATTAGTTGACAAGGAAGCTTTATAAAAAAGCCTCAGTAACAGATTCCCAGCTGATTATGAAACACAGTGATATTGCCATGGATATGCATTCACTAAATCAGCATAGTATTGAAATTAAGGCACTTTGGATACATAGGATTCACTTCCACAGAGGAAAACAATTCCAGAGAAACCACAGTAAATTGCTACTGGGAGACAGTGAGGGTATGCCCAGGACTGACCATCACAGCACCAGGTTTGTGTGAATGAGCAAAGCTCTTGATTAAATAACCCAAAAAAGCACTGATTTATTTATTTTTTTTACCCTATTTGATATCAAAAGATTCATTCAAGCAAATTTAAAGAGGTAAAGGAAGATTTCCATCATTTACACACTGTTAAATATGCAAAAGGTGAACTCTGTGAGGTTCACATTAAGGATTAGTGGATGTAGCTGCTTCAAAAGAAAAGCACTGACTTCTTCCATTCAGCACTGACCTGCCCTTTCATGAGGTACCCACCAACCACAGCAAGACCACATGAAATACAGCACCAACAGAATAATTCTTCAAAGCAACCTCTCCTCAAGACTGCACTCTCCAGTCCTTCTCAGTTCAGATTGTCATGTTTCCTGCCTGTCCCCTCATCTGCCACAAGCCCACCAATAGATCCAGAACAGATTCTACATTAAAAATGATTTAAAGAAAAATAAATCTCAGCTATTTTTCACACCAATGTCTTGAAAATAAAATACCATCAGTAATTGAGCAGTTTTGTGGACTTCTGCTGCAGCCTTCATGATATAAATTCAAGGGAGTAAAAATACTCAAGAACCCAACCCATGAGCATTTTAACAGGGGTTAAACAGAATCATTAGCAATTGCTTCAGGCATTTACAGGATTGGGCATTTAAACTGAGTATTATTGTTGCTGTTTTACATCCCTAATTTGAATGAAAAACACCACTGCATAGAGAAGAAAAGGTACTTCATCAAAACCAAGGCAGTATTATACGTGGAAGCAACTTGGCTCATAATTAGAGCAAATCATTTCCACAGTGGTACTTCACAAATCCAAAGGGTCCAACAGACCTCATCTAAAGTCAAGAAGGCAACACTGTAAGAACTTGTTTATGCTCAGCATCATTACAAGTATATTCCTGCTACATCTCCGATGAAGCACTGACATCCAGGAAAAAACCCCTGTCTTTTAATGTTAATTCTTCTCTGACAAGAAGAACAGCCTAGGCACACTTCAGTCTGGAAAACAGCTACTCAGCATTCCTCACCACTGAACTGTTCACCTCAGGCACATCTGAATTTTAGATTTAAACCACATAATTAACCTTCCTGAAACCTGATACTCCATTCTTACCCAAGTGATATCACATTGCCTGGACCACAGAATGATTTCTGTGCCGAGTATCAAGAGTGCTCATGTAACATTCCTTCATTTCTGAACCTCTGCTCTGCACAGCAATCCACAGGACACCCTTCTGCAGCTCATGAGTACTGAGAGAGTTTGGAGAGCAGTGGAAGTAGTTCCATTCAGCTTGGAGGGCAAAAAGCACTGTGCTGGTGAAGCTGCCACACCATGTAGAGTGGATTCTATTACCTCCTTACATGACCACCCTCAAAGCAACACAGGGTGACAGCAGTCAGCTGCAAACTAACTCACAGAACCATGAAACACTTACTAGTCTAAAGAGCTTGCAATTAGTAAAACAAATCCTATGCAGGAATTCAGCTTCTTGCTTCACAGAGCAGAAACCTCTTTTTATGTCCTTTTCTCTGTGAAAGAATAAAAACTAAGGTGTCTCTTCCTTCACCCCTTTGCAGGTTACTGAAACATCTTCTAGAGGTTGTAAAAATGCTTTCTGCTACAACCCAAAACTACATACCTCCACGATTTGCAGGATTGAACAAGTCAGAAGAGTAATAATGGTTATTTTTATAAGTGTGATTACATGAACAGTTAGAAGGATAATGCTATTTAAAAATATAGTGTTTTACTATAACAATCTCTTCCTACAGACAGAAAAACAGCAGTGGAGTGAGGGTGTTTAAAGAGCAATGAGAACTGAGGAGATAAATCCTACCAGCAGAACACTCACTTCTTCACCACTCAGGGATTTCATGTGTAAGAACATGGAGTTGTATGCTACACTGTGACTGTCCTCAGATAGTTCCTTCTTTTGTGGACCTTTGTGAGAGAAGTAGTGTCAGCTCTAAGCATTAAAGAGGCATTTAAAGTATATTCTTCTGAAAATACATCCTCAGTTAGTAAGTTGAATAAGGACAAAGCCTGAGTACCTTGGGGCGTGGAATTCTGTTTTAAATGAACACAGTAAGTGAAAGGAAGGATTTTTAACTGGGTTATTTTCTTTTTCTTTCATTAGACAGTAAAAGAGTTGGGATAATGTACGTTTGTTTTTATGTTATCAAGAAAAAAAAAAACCCCATTAAGGTTATAATTACTCAGACAAAAAGCAAATACTCATTCATCCCTAACAAAAGGAGAAAGATCAATGCAGTTGAACACCACCAAGCAGGATCATCTTTGCATTGGCCTATTTTGATTACAGGGTTAAACACCCCAACAGACATGCTGACTGACATCACAGGTATCAGTGTTAACACTGTGATTAACCCAAAAGTTCATGCATATCTAGAAAATGGGTAAAAAAAAGCTTGTATTTTGTAAACTTATTCAGGGACAACTTTGCAATGGTGACTCCAGCTTTTACTGAGCACATGAGGACAGCTGTCACAAGGGCCTTTTCCCTTTGGCATTGTAAAAAAAAAAAGGCATGTTGTAAAACTACATGCACATACATACACCTCAGAGTGCACACACACACACGTGTTATAATACACACCCAGATACACACAGAGTACACGTAAGGGGATACATGCTGTGAAGGATTACCAGCAGCAGAGCGATGTCCTACCACTGTTCCCAGCTAAAGTCATCTCCTCTACCAAACACAAGAAAAAAGCCTAAAATAGTAAGGAAAATGACTGCATTGCCAGCCAGCACCAGACCACAGGCTCCCCATTTGATCTGAAATGCAAGGAAATGAAACAATCAAAGCAGTTCTTACAAGACAGGTTCAGGCCAGACATTTATATGCATTAGATAAACTAAACTAAATGCTACAGAGAGTTGCTAAAAGCATAAAGAAAAAAAGACAAATGATAAACAGCTTGATTTATGTGACTAATTATTCAATTAGCAACCACTCCTATTATTATTATTATTACAAGACTTCAACAGACAGACTAATAATGCTGTGTTTTAGAACAAAATAATTACCCTGCCATACAAGCCACTAAGTCATAGAAAAAAAATCTGGTGAAACTAGTGCTTCCCTTTAATTGCTACACAACAAAATAAGGGATCACTTTTCAAATAAACAGCTCGTGGTCTTACAATTAAACAGCTTGCTTTAACCATCTGCCTGACAAAGTTTACTCAAATAAGGAACAAGTATCCTTAAAAGACTGAGCCAAGAATTAAGAGTTCCCCCGTGTGGTTGCTTCTGGTTCTGCCTTCAGTCCATGAAAGCAAAAGTGCAGCGTCAGGGAAATTGTGCATTACAAATAAATTAAAACGAAGCACATGAGTTTTAAGCAAAACAGAAAGAGTGAAGGGGAAAAATAATGCAACACAGGGGAAAAAAGGGTCATTGGGGATTTCAGGAGATGGGATGAAAGAGTTTCTTTGCCTTGCAGACAAACGTGACAAAAATCTCACCACTGAAGAGCAGCTCAGAAAGCAAAGAGAAAAGAAGCTAGCAGGATTTCCTCAGACTTTGAGGGGACAACGCATGAGCTTGGGAAATGCTTTGACAACCATAAGGTACAGCTCTGGAAGTTTGGCTTTTTATCTTTTAATTGGTAACACACTCCAGTCACCAAGTTTTCAGCATCCTAAATGGAGAAAGCAGACATTCTGAGATAAAAATAAGGAAGGTGGTGCTAGAAGCAGTGCCAAAGTTAATGAGATAGAGAGGCATGAGATGTAGGTGGAGGTAACATCCTGTACAGGACCAAAACAAAGCTGGATCTAACACAAAAATAGCTAAAAAACTTTTCAGTCATGCAAATCCTTTGGTCAGGTCAAAAGGCAGCACTGACAAGAGTTCAGCAAAGCAGTTATTTTTCATCAGAATCTAGAAACATCACAATAATGAAATTAAAGACAGGATTTACAAACAGCAACAGTGCGCTTAAAAGATTATACACAGTAACTGGTGTCTTAGAATAAAAAAATCAGCAAGCAGAACTTACCGCTTCAACCCGTGCAAGGATTATAGGAAATCCAAAGGCAGAGACAACAATTCCAGTTGTGAAGAAATAAGCCAATTCCCTGCAGGCACTGCTGGCTGCATCACTGTCATCACTTACTCTTTTGGCAATGAAGTGGGGAATGGGGCAGATGAAGTAAAATATTAAGACAAACAGAGGCCAGTATACACTGAGGAGGGAGGAAAAGAGAAATATGTAATCAGGTTTGATGGGATGCTTCAATAAAAAGTATCTTCTGATTAGAAGTAGTTACCACAGCTGTAATCCTACCTCAGAGAGGCACGTTTGAAGAGAGGATTGGATGGTTATGTCCACCCAAAGGGGCAATCCTACCTTATTTTCCCTGCATGCTGGCACAAGCATTTGCACGGCCCCATTTAGAGCACTGATACAGAGAATTTTAGGGGTTGGAAGGGCCCTCCAGAGCCCATCAAGTCCAACCCCCTGCCAAAGCAGGGTCCCTAGGACAGGGCACACAGGTCGGCGTCCAGACGGGGCTGGAATCTCTCCAGAGAAGGAGACTCCACACCCCCTGGGCAGCCTGTCCCAGGGCTCCCTCACCAGGAAGAAGTTCTTCCCCAGATTGGGGGGGAACTCCCTGTGCTCCAACTTGAGCCCATCACCCCTTGTCCTGTCCCCACAGACACTGAGAAGAGGCTGCCCATGTCCCCCTGTGTCCCACCCTTCAGCTATTGATAAACACTGATCAGATCCCCTCTCAGTCTCTTCTCTCCAGGCTGAGCAGCCCCAGCTCACTCAGCCTTTCCTCACAGGGGGGATGCTCCAGGCCCTTAATCACCTTCGTGGCCCTCTGATGGGGTCTTTCCAAGGGAAAGCAGGACCCACTCTTCTCACCTGGCCAAGCATTAGTTTATTTTACATTTGCATTGCCTTGCCCATGCGACTCACACCACTGCCTCAGGGAAACACCAGTCACCAGACAGGGAACAGGAAACACACACAAGCTGGACGGGAACCACGAGCTTTCCCAAATTAGAGTCATTCCGGAGCATAAACAAGCTGACTGCACAGGCACACCCCTGTAAGGCTCATCTGTGAGCACTCCCATAGCTTCACCTGGGTGTTTAAGTGCAACAGACATCCCAGGGGGAGTGTCTGTGGTGGGAGGGTGGTTTAAATGAGCTACGAAGTAAGGAGAAGAACTGAGCGAGGCTAAAAACGGCTCTCTAGCACTGCTCTTCCTGGGAAAGCAGAGAGCTGTTTCCAGTCATGTTTTAAACAGAAACACAAGTACTGGCTAAGGAAGGGGCATTTAACCACCACAACCACCGGCAACCGCTGTAAGACCACCAGAGCCGCGCAGCTCAGCTCGACGAGATCAATGTACCAGCTGTAAGGAGGGGGAAGCTTGGAAGCGAAGCCGGCCCGCTCACCCGTAGTACTCCAGGGCACAGCCCAGCATGAGGAACGTCAACCCGATGGCTCCGCTGAAGGACAGCGCCACGAGAGCTGCGGGGAGGCAGGAGGTGTGAGGCAGGCGGTGAGGCGGGAAGCACCTCCCCGGCTGCCCCTTCCCGGCGAAGCCCGCCCGCTCCCCCTTCCCGCCCCCGCTGAGGCGACGCCCGGGGAGTGGAAGCACAACCCGGTCGCGGCCGCTCCTTTAGAAGGGGGAGGGATGCCGATGCGCGGGCAGGGAAGCGGCTCGGAGCTGCCGTTCCCGCCCGCGGGCCGGCGGGACCCGGTACCTTTGACACCCGCCATGTCCGCGGCTCCGAACGACGCCGAGAGGAGCTGAGCTGGCGGCGGGTGACTTCCGCCTACCGGCCCCGCCCGGTCCTGCACCACATGAGCGGGCGCCTTAAAGGGCCAGCGCCACTCCTGAAGCCACCGCCGGGCTGCGCCGCCCCCGGGCGGGAAAAAAGGGGGCGGGGCCTCTCTGTGGGGAGAGGCGGGAGCGGGGCGGAGGGTCGCTGCCTCCAGTCAGGCTCAGTGTATAGGCACAGGAGTATACACGAGCGTGTAGATGTATATATTTGCACAGAGGGCGTTATTCAAACACATAAACGCCGATTTAATGTGCCCCCACCCACCAGTTGCTGCCATTGTACAGGCTGTTCCATAAAAGCCCTGTTTTCACCCCAAAAAGGGGCCCGGGTGGCTGCTCATGGTGCCTTCCCGGGATCGGCTCCTGCTGATCTGCAGCCAGGAGGCTACGGCTTTTCTGTCTAAGAGCAGTATTTTTCAAGGCTTCGATTTCTAGGACCCCATTTTTGACCCAAAACCCACCTTTTTGAGGAGGAATTCACCCTTTATATACACCTGCCCGGTGAAGGAGAGGCTTTCTTTAGATGTCTCTGCCTCTCACCCTTCTCTTTCCATGTCCTCCCTGATCCAGAATTTTCCCCAGGTTTCATCATTAATTTGAAATCATTTAGAACCAAGACAGCCACCTAATTAATTCAGAAGGCTTAAACAGATAAATGCCTCGGGTGACCCCTTTGTTAGGTGTCGATTTGTGTGGCTGTCAGTCTCTGAAGCAGAAAAATAGGAAGCAACAAATCGCTTCCAAAATGCCTTCCAGAATTTGGGGGAAAAAAACACTACCTGAAAGGCATTCACAGGTTGGCATTCGACTTATCTAAGCAAGCAGGATGTAGTAATAAGTTCCCATTTTCTGTTTCAGCTGGGGTGAAATGTTTTTCTATTACACATAAAAGGTTGTGTCTTTTCCCATTGCAAAAAAAAGTTGTTTAAATTAAGCCTTTACTGTTCTTATAATCTGCTTGCAGTGATGGGAACAGGCTTCTTCACAAGGGTTGTGTTAGCTCTTGAGGAAATAAAGTTCTAGGGGGGGAAAAAATGGTTTTGTGTCTCAAGCAAGTAATTTCTGGTTACCTTTATGTATAACACACAGGTCTCACCTAACCCTGTGCTAGAGCAACGACAGAGGTGTTCACTCACAGGAGATGTTGTAGATCAAAAGAAGGTTCCATTTAACACACGTAGATCAAAAGAAGGTTCCATTTAACACACGTAGATCAAAAGAAGGTTCCATTTAACACACGTAGATCAAAAGAAGGTTCCATTTAACATGTTCTTTACCCAGCATTTGCAGAGAAATTACTCGGAACTGTGGTTAAAGGAAGAAGGTACAGGGGTTTTTTTTCCCCACAAGCACAAAACATACCTGAATAAGTTAATTTGAGCTTTTTAATGTATATACAAATGTTTTAGACCAGTCACAATTTCGTTGAGTATATACTGTATTTACAAAAATTACAATAATTTAGTCAAACAGTAAACCTGAACATTGATAACCTCCGTCACTACCAGATATGACAAGAATTATGTTTTTTTGTAGTTAACTATTTTGGTATACATATGTCCTAATACTTTCATGCATCCATAAAAACATTAGGGATGGAAGTAACCAAAGCTTAAGTGGGGTAGGGTTTCTTTTGGTAGATAAAGTTTAAGGATGGAGTTGTATTTTGTGAACGTGTCCAGAGTTATGTGCCATGACAAACTTGATACAAAGCTAATGTTGTTTTCATCATTAAAAAAAGTACGTTATAGTAATGAGATCCTTTTTATTATATAGGCATAGGTCACAATATCTACAAATGTGAATGAGAAACAATAAACCAACAAATCACAGGAACATGATTCACATTCCAGTTATCTCTTTAAATAAGACAAGCACATACTGGATCAAAACATTAATAAATAACATCCAGTTTGTTACTATTATCTTAAGGTCTTTTATATAAAAGGAGACCTACGTGTTGGCTTCACATTTTCAATTAATGGTAGTAAATAATGGACCAATACAACAAAAACATGACTTTTATACAGAAAGCAGTGTACTTTGACACACTGTCTTTGCAGTAAAAGGTTTGCCACTTGAAAATGTAAGTGCAACAACAAGTGGATTGTCTTGAAAAGCCACCAGCTTTAAAGACTCACATTGGATGGCAACCTGTTCCTCGAGCAGCAAACACAAATGATTTCCTGCCCATCTTCTGAATACACCTGCCCCTTCAAAGCTCAAATAGTGATACAACATGTTGGTAAAGAAACTGCTAGCTTTAGTTATTCTACAAAAGGAGAATGCCAGAATTTGGGGTGAAAAACATAACTTGTTTACCTAGGAAAGATGCTTCAGCTTTAGCATCAGAGATATTTCCTTGTGATATTATTGCTTTGGTCCAATATATACTTTTAAGAGAATCAATTTGCACTGTATTTACCTCAAAAATCAGACCTGGTCCGCAGATGCCTACATGACAGCTTGCATTCCACAGTCTGAAAAGTGAAGTTGCAACAGGTTGCATCCTGCCAAGAGCCTTTGCCAAGTGCTCTGGAGCTGATAAAGGCATAGAGGTGATACAAGTGGGCTGGGAAAAGTCTTCTGAATCCTCAGGAGGGGAAGCATTACCTATAGACTGGGAAGTTTCTAGAACTTTGTAGCAGAGTTATAGCTTGTCAATATTTCTTTTGTTTGATGGCTTCAAGCTACTGATGAGAACTTCATGGGAAATGCAGTACATGCTCATTCTTCACTTTGACAAATGTGGGCTCACCCTTTCCCACCCCCCCTCCCCACAATCCCCTATTCCCCCAGAACTACTGTTTAAAGAACCAACAAGGTGCTCTTCAACATCAATTACTTTCTGTTTGATTTAAAAGACAGACTCTTGCTCTTAACACTGAGGAATTCCTTCTGCACATTTCACTGCTGGACTGTGAGGTGAAGTACAGTATTAATGCACAAAGCAGCAGTCAGCTGCCATGCTGATCTAAACCCAGGATTCAGCTTTGTCTCTACTCAGGCATTACTACACTGCAGGAACAATTAAGCAGCACATGGTGACTGTTAGAAGTGTGCCTAAACCACATCGGAGCACTTAAATTTGATGAAGTTTGATCCAAACCTAGGAAGAAAGTACATCGAAGTTTGGGCTTCACCACCAGTTAGTGAACTCAACTGAAGTGTTGCCGTATCACACACACACCAACAAAAAAAAAAGAGTAGGAAATTCACCAGCTACACCGTGTCAGAGACAGAATGATTCCACCTTTCCCCCAAATGCCTCCTCTCTCGCCCCTCTTAAATCCAAAGAAAAATACAAAAGGTGCAAGAAACTGTAACCCCTTGGCTCTGGCACAGCAAGCCAGGTGGCTAGAGTTCCTCTGAGCTCAGGATTCATGCTACAAGTGTAAGGAAACCTTTCTCTTGTTCTTCATGATAAGTATTAGGCTCTGAGTTTTACAAAACTTCTGAATTTCCAGCCAGAGTTTGGTTCATCTGTGACATTTCTGACAAGAGACTATATAAGCACTAGCACAGGTCTGTAGTGGAGACTGAGAAAGTACCTAATACAAGGGTTTTTGTCCTTGGTTTTCAAATTCTGACCAGGCATCGTTTAGCTCCATAAATATCATCTTTGCATATTGTTCATATGGCTGCCCAGTAGCCTGGAATAAAAGAGAAAGAAGGATATCAGGTCTACCAAATCAGACTACCAGAAGTTGACAAGTTCTCAAGCATTTATTGTTCTCTTTCCATGAATGATTTGCACTTTTTCCTTGACAGGCTCAAGCCACTGTTGAGGGCTTCTTACCTTGTTTACAGCTTAAGAATTTCTTGGTGTTTCAGCTCCTCAGAGCTGATAACCCCCCAAGTGTGATAAAGCACTGCAGTCCCAAGGGCAAAAAACAACCTTAGCTTTGCAAGAGGCGTTTTACCAGCAGTGAAGGGAAAGCACTGCTGCCTGACATGGTTCCTTGATAAAAGCAGTATTACTGCAAGCCTCTGGGCAACCCACATCATCTTCCCAAGCCTTGCCCACTGCCCTGAAACTTTCAGGGCCCCAATTTCATTAAAAGCAGAAGCCTCACCATTGCCACAGGAGTGGTATCCTTGATGCCATCCCAGATAGCATCATTGCTCTCTGGTTGGCAAGCGTAAGCAGGGAGACCACAAGCCACAAGTTGGATAATCAAGTAACCTGATTCTTCTATTTTAGAAGTTTGATTTGAAGACCCTTGTCCTTTCATAGACCTTTCTCACGCCCTCATCTCCTTCAGCAGGCCCAGTATTCCAGGCTGTTACTCCCTACCAGCATGGCTTAGAGTCAAAGTGAGAGTGGCAAAAGCTGAAGCTCTGAATCTGTGTTGCACAAAGTCTGAGAGCTAGAAGTAGTTTGAGTCCTCACCATTCAGAAACTGGCAAAAACATTGAACTACTACTTTCTACCAAGCTGTTTGCACCAATAAATTCAGCAAGCACATTTAGTGCTTTATAATTAAGTGCTCTCTTAATTCTAAAGCACTAAATTGTGGCAACCGGCAGGGAGCAACACGCAATTCACTCTGAATTTCAGGTGAAGCCCTTTATTGGGTGAAATCACACAGATTATGGACATTTGGTACTGCAAATGTGGCAAGCTAAAAACCTGCTAATTGGTTACACACACTGTTCACACCCCACTGATTGGTTAGTGATTATAACAAGTTCTGATAACATATCTTAGAGCTAAATATCCTTAGTTTACCTTTGATGCCTAAAAGCATCCACACACCTGCTGTTTGACCATCTTGTTATGGTTGGTTCCTAACATGTTCCATTACTCCCAAATACCTTCCCATAACTACTTCTTGGTTTAGGGCAGCCTGTACCCCTATAAAAAGGCTGCTGTGTTTTGAGAATGTGATTATTAAGATCCTCTCAGCATGAGGAACTTTTCCTGTCTCATGGGAACAGAAGAATATTGTCAGGGCCTATATCTTGGGAGAAGAGAGCTAGGCTGCTAGCAGGCCTGCTGTCTTCCCTGACACTAAATTAAGTGCTTAATTAAGAGAGCACTTAATTATAAAGCACTAAAAACAGTTCCTGAACAATGCAAAACTAGGGAAAGCCTTACCTTGTCAGGATGCACGACGAGCACTGCCCGCCGGTAGACCTTCTTCACTTGCTCTGGCGTGACAAGATCTGCCATACTAACAGGTTTCCACTTGGTCTCCCCTGCCCATAAGACCGTATGCATTGTGGACAGCAGGGCTCTTATATTTCTCTCCTTCCCTTCAATCCACTCTAGGACCTGGAGAAGAAAACATGAGTCTCAATTTATGCCTTACATTAGGTATTCCAGTAGGAAAAAGCTTCTTCATTTGAATAGCAAATGACTCTTCAATGAGTGTCTTACATTTCTTCCCAAGCTTTAGAAAAACTCTGGAAGATATTTGTCAGTCTCTACTTTGTCATTAATTTTTATAACACTGCTTGAAATTTAAGACACACCTAAGATCAAGTAAGACCCCTGCTAAAAATCCAGAGGTGGTACTGCTTATGAACAGTCATTAGATGGAACAGTTGAAAGATAAATGAAACGTTTAACCCTGAAGCTCTTCAGCAAGCTTAACTGCACACCTAAAGTAAGCTCTGCTGTGGATGTGTATCCTTTGTGCATCTCTATAGTTAAGACTTCTTTGTGCATCTCTGGAGTTAAGTCTTCTAAAGACTCACGTTGATGGTTGGTTTCAATGCAAAGCTTTTTCAAGCTCTAAGTCAGAAGCCTCAATTCTCTGCATGTGCCTCTCTGCTACCTGCAACCCAGCAGTCACATAAACCAACAGGTAGAGCACTTTCCTAGATGATGCAGTCCTCCTTAGTGCTTGTCAGCCTACAGCTGGGGAGAGGGCTGAGGAAAGGGAAGGAAACATGAAAACCCAAGTGTAAATAGATTTACCAGTTCCAGGCTGAAGAAGTGACTCGATGAAATAAAACACACCAGAGAAGGGAATCGTGTTGGGAAGGGAGAATCAGCTGGGTGCTTTGGTTTGCTGGGTGCTGTGGCAGGATGTTGCACACATGAAGCAATACCACAGGAATTGCTGAAGTTGTATAGCTCATGGACTGGGAAAAATATTGGCTGCTTGGTGGCTGGAAAGCTGTCCAGCTTGGTTACAAGTGGCTAACATCCATGGCCAGTGTGGTTGCTGGCACATGCTTTCCAAAAGTTAAAGCCTTTCCACAAGACTAGAAAAATAATAATAATTTAAAAAAACCCCAAACATTCATTTTTCTAGACATTTTCTTGACTTTTGCTTGGACTTTTCCTCTCCTCTCTGTATCCTTCTGCAATGATAACTTGTAGGTTCACATTTCAAATGTAGAGCAGGACAGACTGAAGTCCCTTCCCTTCATAATATATCTGTAGTTCAGGAATTTATTGAGGTGAGGTGAGAAAATTCCAAAGCAGGCAAGATTAACGAGGCAGAGGATTAGTTCAGGTAGCCATGCCTGCTAATCAGGGCTGGAGTGATGTGGAAGACCACCAGCCCTGGTAGTAAGGCTGAGCAAGATGCTCTTTGCCACAGTCTGGTTTAGGACAGAAACGTAACCTTGGAGTTTTGAACCTTATTCCAAAGGAAGTTCACATCTCCAGGGGAGGCAGGATATTTTGTATTTTAAAAAGAGTGGGAAGTTCTTGCTGTCTGCCCTAAAGCAATCTCATCATGGGGAGAACATCCGTCATTTCACCCAAACCTGTGTTTGGCAGAAGGACTGGCAGAGCTGGCTGGACACTGCTCTTTTCTCTGGTTGCTTTGTGAGAAGCTATTTCAGAAAAGAGTTTTCACAAACTTACCACCTTTCCTAAGTAGCATCTCTCCTTCTGATGAGACAGTGGAAGTTCTTCCAGATATTCCCCATCACCTGCAGTTTATGACTTTGTCTTTCTGCTCACATTAGCTCACTGACCATGACTGGGGGGCACAGCGATGGATGATGCTATCAAATTTAGACACCTACTTTATGGAGAGCAAGCATGACAGGTAGCACATGGTCCTTAGGACCCAACAACACTATGGAGGCTCCATTCTGGTACTACATGATCTGAAAGACCACCTCACACACAGGATAGATGGTGGCTTACTGTACCCTCCACCTTCCAGGGGCAATATTTCAAGCAGCCTCCAGCATGATGAGAGTGAAAGACACAATGAATTATTCTAAGAGCACAAATAAAAATATTGCTTACTTTTAGTTTTTCAGGGTCCATCTCTTTAGCCATTTCTTCTTTTCTCATCTCAGCTATTGTTTTGGGGCCCTTCTTGTCCTTGTGAGCATTAAAGCCTTGACCAGATAATAGATCTTCAAAATCTGCAGACACTTTGGGTTTTGAATCTTGAAAAACAAAAAGATTCAAAGGCATTCCTGAAATACAGGTTTATTTAACACTGCTTTTCCACCCAAACCACCCACACACACTTCACAGACTCACAGAATTTTAGAGGTTGGAGGGGCCCTCCAGAGCCCATGGGGTCCAACCCCCTGCCAAAGCAGGGTCCCTAGGACAGGGCACACAGGTCGGTGTCCAGACGGGGCTGGAATCTCTCCAGAGAAGGAGACTCCACACCCCCTGGGCAGCCTGTCCCAGGGCTCCCTCACCCTCACTGGGAAGAAGTTCTTCCCCACATTGGTGGGGAACTCCCTGTGCTCCAACTTGAGCCCATCGCCCCTTGTCCTGTCCCCACAGACACTGAGAAGAGGCTGCCCATGTCCCCCTGCATCCCATACTTACAATATTTATAAACATTAATAAGATCCCCCCTTAGTCATCTTCTCTCCAGGCTGAACAGCCCCAGCTCACTCAGCCTTTCCTCACAGGGGAGATGCTCCAGGCCTTTAATCATCTCCATAGCCCTGTGCTGGACTCTCTTCAGGAGATCCCTGGCTTTTTTATCCCAGGGAGCCCAGCACTGGACACAAATCACTGTAACAATTTCCCAGTGCTGATGGGTGCACAGGTTCTCACAAGAGAGCTATGGGCTAGTGTTACTTTCTATACTACTACTAATAACAGATAATAACATATAATAATAATAAAATTATAATAACATCTAATAATAATTCTATTAAAGACTATTTGGAATACCAGATTTCCTAAATATTAGAGTCTAGGACAGGACAACTGGCATTGAACTCAACATCTCATCAAACAATCATCAGGCCTTTCTTACTTAGACCACGGCCTCTTAGTGTGTTTGAGCATTAAAGCACTATTAGAAGGAGCCATCCCTCTGGGTGCTTACCAGCGTTGGCAGGTCCTTTTCCACGCTCGTTCTGTGCTCCTGGCATGGCTGAGAAACTCACGTTGTAATTGGGCTTGTTCTGGGGCGAGGCGTGCGGCATGCTTGGCTGGGCCTTGGGCTGGGCCTGCTGCCAGCCATAGCCTGCTCCTTGCTGCCAACCGCTGCCGCCCATGGGCTGGGGAGAGGGTTTCTGTGGCGAGGGGGGGAATCCTCCACCCATGCCGGTTGGGGTGGTTGGTTTACTGGCAAAGGAAGGGCCACCTGCATGGTAGAGGGAGAGAGGTGACAGCAAGCATCAACAAACAGGACTTCTGAAAAGGGAACCTTAACAAGGTCCCCCCACACCCTCTCAGGAAGCTGGCTTCTGCCTTCAGCTCTGCTACAAGCTTGTTTTTGCAACGCCAAGCAAAGCCCTTGGACTTCCCTGTCACTGCTCTGTGAGCTGCTTCAGACACAGCACCTGCCTTTGAGGATTGCACAGGAGCTGGAGTAGCAGCTTGTCCTGGAAACACAGGGAAAGCTGTGTGCAGCTCATGGGGAAGCACAGCTCCTGAGTGTTACGGTGGCAACGTCGAGTTGATGTACGTTGAAATAGTATCTCCTCCTGCTGTGCTGCCATAAAGCCATCCCCCAGAGTTGTGTGTTTCAGCATCTTATTTAGGAGATGCTTCTCTGGCTTAGTTTGTGGTGGGAGGTACGCTGTGTTAATGCTTTATTACTTGAGGCTGACATCCTAGAATCCCAGACTGGTTTGGGTTGGAAGGGACCTCAAAGCTCAGCTTGTTGCAACCCCCCGCCATGGGCAGGGACACCCCCCACCAGCCCAGGGTGCCCCATGCCCCATCCAACCCGGCCTTGAACCCTAACAGGGATCCAGGGGCAGCCCCAGCTTCTCTGGGCACCCTGTGCCAGGGCCTCCCCACTCCCCAGGAAGGATTTCTGCCCCCCAGCCCCTCTCTAGCCCCTCCTGCAGCTGAAAGCCGTTCCTCTGGGCCTGACCCTCCCTGCCCTGGGCACCAGCCCCTCTCCAGCTCTCCTGGAGCTCCTCGAGGGATGGGAAAGGGCTCGGAGCTCTCCCCAGAAGCAGCCTTCTCTTCTTCAGGCTGAGCCAGCCCAGCTCTCCCAGCCTGGCTCCAGAGCAGAGGGGCTCCACTCAACTTTGGGCTCTGGAACACATCATGGAAAGAGGGTGATGTGCTTTTGACTTGGCCACGAACAACAAAAACGTGGTTAAATATCCTGTGGATGCCAAATCATTTGTTTTTACATCCTGTATCTGTGCTACAGAATACATGCTTTAAAAGCACCTCTGCAGCTCCCACATGGTCTTGGCACGCTTTTTATTTTGCTCCTGCAGAGCAGCCAGTGATCCAGCAGAGGGAACTGGGAAACCTAATTCCAGAACCATGCTGGTACTGACGCAAAGGAGAAAACAAACATCAGCTAAAACCACAGAGCCTGCAAAGAGCTGGGGGCAGAGACAAAGGGAAGACAAAAAATCTCTTTGCCAGGGACAGAGAAGCTGAAATGCTGGGTTTTAAGGAAAACTTCAATAATTTATCAGAACCCCTTTTTTTAACACAGGGGCTGAGAGTCTGCTGATCGATTTCTGGGGTAAAACAAGGAGAAAATGCTTGTTTAAGCAGTGAAGTGAGCAGCCCTTTGTAGCCAAGTGGAAATTAAAATGGGTTCAGACTCCACCTTCGGCTAGTACTGCAAATGAGGGGCAGATTAGTGAGGTTCCACAGGTTTCCTCACAAAGGACAAAAATGAGTCAGGTCTAGAAGGAAACAATTGCTCAAGGACCTCAGTGGTTTTGAAGAGCCAAAGGCAGTTCCCAGGCACTGCTCCAAGGTCTGTAGCAGTGGTTCTCTAGTCAGAGGTAAACGCAGAGCATCCTTAACCAGGGACTCTTTAGACTTGGGAGCCACGCTCTGCAATCCATATAGCCAACTGAGGTGCCAACAAGTTGCTAGCAGCTTTTTTGATTGAAAAGCAGTAAAACCACAGATTTGTGTGGGCTTACAGAGAATCAGGCAGAAAGGAAAGCTGGAAAGCAGCACTGACACACAGGTAGGGCTGAGAGGGCCCTCAGAGCTCTGCCACACACTAAAACAGAGCTAGTTCAGTTTATTTTTATTTTTTAATAAGGGATACAAACCTGCTAAACTTGCTCCAAGAGTCCCCAGATCAGCAAAAGGATCCAGTGTTTGGGGTTTAGGCTGATGAGTGGGAGTGCTGTGGAGGGATCCAGTAGGACTGGTGGCAGCTGACTTGCTTCCCATACCTAGGCCACCTTAAATGGGGGGGGGGAAAAAAAGAATAAAATAAAAAAAAAAGAGAGAAAAGAAAAAAAACACCTTGTTTTTTTATCCCTATTTCACGTAAGTGCAGCTCTTACCCAGTGCTCATGATGTTAGAAGGCTGCTGTTCAAATTAAGTGCACTAGTGTCAGGTTCCTAAGCAGTTCCAACTCCGCGTTGGCCCAGACGAGTCGCACACCCACTCACAATTAGACTCAGCAACCAAACTGTTCCCCAGACTGTCTGCACTGACAGAGTAATTGTAACAAATGGGTAAATTAAGAACTAGAAGCCTTTATTTTAAGAACTAGAAGGCTTCAGGAAGCAACTTGTGGCAGGACATAGACACTCCTCAAGATGAGAATCACGCTGTTGTTCAGCGGCATCCCAGGAACATGTAACACTTCCCAGGTCCTTCTCTTCGCTCTACACCAGCGTGAAACACAAGTATTTACATCCTCACTGAGCTCCTGTCCCACTGCAGGCCCTGGTTTCTTGAGGAAGGACACCCAGATGTTTGAACAGAAAGAGTTTGTTAGTCTCTAGCCAGATCCTCGCTTGGATGACTGGGAGACCAGGACAACAGGCAGCGAACCTGCTGCCACTGAGATGAGACAGGCTAACATCTGGATTGAAGTTTTGTTGGATTAGCCAATGTCCCAAGCAGCAGAAAGAGACAACCTGTTTTCTACAGCCACTGGTAGCATCTTCCATCTGCATCTCCTCGCTCAGGGCTCCTTAAGGGGCTCTAGTGAAGTGTCCTGGGTTTTTAGGATACGTACCTGGTTTGTTGGGCCAATCCCAACCACCGGAAACATCTGGTTGTATGGAAACGGTTGGTGTGCTAGAAGCTGAGCAGAATGATCACACATAAATATCTCAAACACACAGAGCACAAACAACATAACACAGCGCCTAGGAAGAGCAAGCAGCAGGAGTGAGGGCATTGTGTTCACCTACCATTTGCTCATGAGCAGTGAACTTCTTCCCATTACAAATTTAACCTTTATTTCTCATCCCACACTGGACAGAGGTACAGAATGCAGGGAAGGATGGGGATTTTCAGCATTCATTTGATGGCAGCTTTGGTCAGAGGCTTTATATGCTTGTTTATAAAAGCCTTACCACCAGAATAACACAGGTTGGGTTAGTGTTTCTGAACACATCTCAACCCAAGGAGATATTCTACATGCAAAGGGCAAGGACAGAGGAAAAAAAGACACCAAAAGACAGCAAAACAGCCCACACAGAAGTAAACCAGAAGGAAAACACACAGTCCTTCCTTTACCCCTGTATCAAATAAAGCCTGTGCATCTATGCAGCTCGCCCTGCCAGCAGTTCATTATCCAGAGACACTAGTGCTGTAACTGAATACCTCATCATGCCAGGATACAATTTAAATTCTCTCATTAGTGCAGCCACCTCCACGTGTGACCCAACCATCTTATTTGCAGACTTAATGGCCAACACCCAAGCTGGGCAAAGCAAGGACGGGAGCGGTGCCAGCAGCACACCAGTTCCCTCCTTTGCCAGTTTGGTTTTCCAGTGAGGCTGTTTTAGCCAGAGAACAAGCATTAGATGATCACACAAACAAATTCATATCTGAATGCATTTCAGAGGTTAAAACACTGCATTTTGGCACAGGGGGAGAAGGGGACAGCTAAAGGACATTTCCAACAAAGCAAGAGAAGAAAAAAGTCCAATGAAGAAAAAAAATAATCCTTCTCTTCAAGTAAGAGTCAAATTCAGCTGTGATTTTGGCCAGGATTACCTTCAGATCTAAAGAAAACAGATGTCTGTAACTAAAAATCACCAAAGGATGTGTTTTCTCTAGCAGGCTTAATGTGCCATGCTCTATTTATCTCAATTAATGGTAGTTTGGTTCAAACGAGCCCTCATAACCACAGGAATACACAGGGAGACATTCTTCACGGTCTATCTTTTTTTTCTTGTATACAAATAGCTTATTAATTAAGTATAAGGCATGAGCAAAACAAGGCTCACCCTACCACGCTGCAAATTATGAGTCTGCTTTAAGTCTAGACACAAAACACTCCTTCCTGTTCAGTGGGGTTTCTGTGGTTTGGAGTCATTTTATGCTGAGCATCACTTTGTGCTTTGCAGCTCTCCTGCTATTGAAAAGCAGCGTTCCATGCTTGCTTCAACCCACCAGAAGACCTTCACTTTCTTACCCATGTGAAAGGGATCGCTGTGCACAGTTGGGGAAGGACTTCTTGTTGCTTGAAGGAAAGGATCACCAGGGACAGCTGATGAACCAAGAAAGGAACCCAGGAGGTCTGGACCAGTTTGCTTAGGGCTACTTCCAAATGGATCAAAGGCAGCTGCTGTAAAAACATGTTTGAGAAAACTAAATCATTAACTTGTACAATGAATGTGCTTCAGGGAAAAGGCACTGGTGTGCAGAGAAAACCTAATATCTGCAGATACCAAACCAGGAGATGGCATCTGGAAAGTGCCAGTGCCCTAGTCAGATGCCAGGGGACAGAGAGCCATGCACCTTGGTCATGGCAACACACCACTATGTTTTGTTAGTGATGCTACTCATTGTTTAGGATAATCAATAAATTAACTAGTCTTCACTTGTCTTGCAAGGTCTTCTTCTTGCTTTCCTGGCTTGGGACAATTCAGCTGTGCAATACCTTTCTTCTCCCCCTTTCAAGCACCAAGGTGGCCTCTGCAAAGCAGCATCATACAACTCAACTCCTGTTGTTACGCTGCTCCCCAGCAACATCCAGAAATCTGTTCCTGCTGCTGTTGCTGCACTTCTGCCTGGTGAGGAGCATGGCTGCACAGCCTTCCCAAGATGAACCTTCTCTGCATACAAGAGACCCAATTTCTTCCACTGAAACTCACATTCTTCCCCCCTCTCCTGTGTCCAGCCCTCAAGCCTCCTCCTCCTCCCCGTCCAAGATGATAACTGCTCCTGTCACTTTCACTTTGAGAAACACCATAGGCAAATCTGTCCTTTGCCTGTACTAGCAGACAAACTTCTCCAAACCCACAGGGCTTTTAATTCTATCCAAGAAAGGAGGACTCAAGAAGAACCTTCAGAAGTTGGCTGTGTGGCCATCTTGTGGTAGGTGCCACCAGCATCAGCCCCCACATCACCCAGGCCTTGAGCCTCCTTAACAAAAACACTGTTTCCCAAGAAAGTTGGCAGGCACTGCAAATGCCTGAAGCTATTAGTTGCTGAGAAGGAGTTAAGTAAGCATACTGTGCTCTCAGAATCAGGTACAGGTTGACAATGCCAGCTCTCTAACTGCAGCCTACAGGATGAGGCCAAACCAAACACGGGGAGGCTGTCAGAGCCAGCCACTCCTTCACATCTCACCTTGGGCAACACTGACCATCTATTCCAGAGGCTCTGAGCGAGCCTGAGCAGCTTGGATCGGGCTCTTCACCTGCTTCACTTGCTCTCCTTGAGTCGCTAAAGCCTCTAAGAGATCCCTCTTCCTGGTATCTATGGGGTCACTCTTTCTGCCAGCCTGATCTCAGCCTGTCTTTGAAGAAATAAAAGAGGAACTTGTATGGCCTGTCTTGTCTTCAGAGAGATCAGAAACAGAACTGTGCAGCCACATTTCCTAGGCCAGGATCAGTACCATAGCTCTGAAGTTAAGAGAGGAATTCAATTCAAACTCCTATCAGTCTACCCCAAACCTGAGAGGCTTCTTTATTTAAAAAAAAAAATTAATATATATTCTCCTCTGTGTGTTATTGACCAGATAGTGAGAGCAAAGCTGATGATCTCCAATGGTGCTCAACTGAAAGAGCCAGCCAAACACTGGGGTGAGCCCCAGTAGAGATTTTAGTGAACAAATTAGATCATCTGGTTCGTGTTCTTGACTGTGAATCACAGAATCACAAGGTTGGAAAAGACCTTTGAAGATCATCAAGTCCAACCATTCTCATCCTAAACTAAACCAGATCCCTAAGTACCTCATCTCCCTTTTTTTGAATACATCCAAGGATGTACTCAAGGTGAAGATGCACCAACTCCTGCCTCATAGTAGAGGAGCCAGCTGGCCTCTTGCGATCCTTTGCAGCTCCTCATTTTCATGAAATAAGCGCACCCAAGAGGAACCCAACAGCCCAGAGCAGCTCACCCAGGTGGGATTCTCACAGCATGTGCCCCAGGTCACACAGTAGGCATGGCCACTATTACCTTCTCCTACCCTCGGGGACGGGGACGGGGATGCCGAAGCTGCGGAACGCCGAGGCGTTGACTGCACAGATCCAGGTCCCCCCACATGGAAGACCTCCTCAGCAGCAGGCTGTCCACTCTGAGTCTGGGAGCTCGGCCCACCAACCCCAAACAAATCATTCAGCAAGTCCGAGTTAGAGGGGGCAGCAGTGGGCTGCGAGGGAAAACTCTTGCTCATAGGGCTACCATCCAAGCCCAGCAGGTCCACATCTTCAGGTGGAGGTGGTGCTGGAGGTTCTTGCTGCTTTTTGCTGTGTTTTGGTGTCCCGTGAGGCTTGTCACCGCTGGCATTACTGTGCTGACTGGAAAGGGACAAGAGTTCGTCATCTGACTGTTCGCTTTCCTCATGCACCAACGCTGCTCGATCCTCTGAGGTGGGGTGAGAGCTACTTTTGTCAGATTTCTGATCTAAATGATGATTAAAAATAAAATTAGGCAACTGTTAGTTTTGGCATCACAAAAATCACCTCACATGCAGAACAAAAAGCTACTGAGGAAACCACAGGGGGGTTTTGTTGGATTTTAAATCTTAAAGTAAGAGTCCTTTGCAAAGATTAACAAAGAACAAAGTCTTTGCTGGCCTGTATCCTGAGGAACTGGTTTTATTGATCAGGGGTTAATTGCCTGATAAGCAAAACACCCACAGATACAAACGGCACAAGTTTCTGGGTCAGAATCAAGCATCCAGGATGATCCCTCAGCCACACCTCAGAATCCAGGCCAAGCAAGGCTCATTGTAAAGGAGCAGGGGCATAAAACACCCTCCCAGCTGCTTACCCAAGGATCTCTTGCACCAGGCTCCTGCCTAATGCGGTGCTGATGCCAGAGGAGAGATGCTGCACTCAGCAGCGCCGTGAGATTTTCAAGGGTTCAGCAGGATAAAATTGCCTCTCTGACAAACACTCCCAGTGCTACACTCTCATGGCACTTTATATAAAGTGCAGCTTTAGGAAAAGGCAGCTTAAAATTGGTTTTAGCACCAAGCAGGCCTAGGGCAAAGCTTTACACTAGAACGATGCTGCGATTGGCATCTGTGGCAACGTTGGAAGAGGACACTGTGGGAAATTAATTCCTTCTCAATTGCAGTGTCAGGGTGTGAGCAGCAATACACTGTGATCTGATGGGCAAGGCACATGACAATCAACTCCTTCAGCACCACTCACTGCTCAAGGAGGGGGAAAAACCTAGTTGTTTGTCTTGTTTGAAGCAGATTTTGCTGGGAAGACCGAGCCCCCTTACCCTGCCAGCTGAGAGATGAGAAGAACGCGCTCTGCCCAACATTCCTTATGTTGTCCTGGGGTGAATCAGTGGGACCTCTACCTGAGGTACAGAGCACCACATAAATAAAATGAAGCAAAACAAAGTTCAGCATGCAGGTAAACATGCAAACTGAATAGACCTAGGCAGCTCTCACCTGCCAAAGCAAGAGTGTCCTGGTGCTCCTGGTGAGAGGAGAAGAGGATGGTTGGGTTGATGTCTTTTGTTGTGAAGTTCTCCCATGGGGGAGTTAATTCTGTTTGCCTGTCAGCAGACTGTATTTCTATCTCTAGGATAACATGAAAGAGCTGGGGATATTTGTCTGGAGAGTCACAGGCATCCAGTTCAGGCCTAAACAGGGACAAGAGTTGTTTGGTTAGAAAGGAAAGGACGTTTCAAGCTCTGTAGAGTCTTTCAATATAGGCACACACACAGACTTTCCACATTTCACCTGAGAGTATTCCCCTTCAGCCCTCAATAAGGCTTTTAACCTTAAGTTTGATTAATCATAGAGTCATAGAATGGCATGGATTGGAAGGGACCCCAAGGATCATAGAGCTCCAACCCCCTGCCACAGGCAGGGCCACCAACCTCAGGCCTGGAGCTACACAAGGTTGCCCAGGGCCCCATCCAACCTGGCCTGGAACACCCCCAGGGATGGGGCACCCACCCCCTCTCTGGGCAGCCCCTTCCAGCCCCTCACCACTCTCTCTGCAAAGAACTTCCCCCTAATCTCTCCTCTCCCCCTTCCCTCCTTCAGCTTCACTCCAGCCCCCTTGTCCTGCCAGTCTCTGCCCTTTAACAAGCTGATTCCCCTCCTGTTCCCTCTGCTCCCTTCAGGGACTGGAAGGCTGCAATGAGGTCCCCCCACAGCCTTCTCTTCTCCAGGCTGACCCAGCCCAGCTCCCTCAGCCTCTCTCCATGGGGAGCTGCTCCAGCCCTCTAATCATCTTTGTGGCTCCTCGGAACCCTCTCCAACAGTTGTGCATCTTTCTTGTATTGTGGGCCCCAGCTCTGGACACAGGACTCCAGCTGGGGTAGTACTGATTATCCAGATTAATGTTCAACATAAAATACTCACTTGGTGAATTTTAGAGTGGTTGTCCCCAGGGCTATGAATCCAGTGTGAAATTGAATTTGGAATATTTGTGTGTTGGTCATCTGAAAAAAAAAACCCCCAAAACCAATCAAACACAGAGCACCAGGCTGAACAAGTGCTTAAATTTGTGAAATGTTAAAATATTCAGTTACAGTTCACACATTTAGCCAAGTCTACCCTACTACCAGTTACTGGATAGACTAATCACATCTGCTGTATGCACTGATTCATTCCACTTGTTCCACAGAAAGCAGAGCTTCTCCTTCCCAAACCCAGACATTTCCACCTGCCCTAAACCCTGCTGCCTCCATACAGCAGAGCCCCTCCTCAGCCTTCAAGAATATCCCTTCTTTCCTTGCTTGTCTGTACTTCTGGGATCTACTTGACTCTTCAGCAGTTCATTGAAACTGGTATCTGTTTCCACTGGATACATTGGAGCAACAGGATTGTGACCACCAGGAAAATCTAAGAGCATTTCACTTGCAGTAGAGGTGTCAGTAAAGTGGCATCTATACAGCAAACAGCACCAATAACAGACTAAGAAGTGAAAAACATAAATTAGACACTCTGCAACTTGAATATTCACGTTTCAAACATGTTATTGGGAAAATTATTGAGATTTTGGATTAAAGCATCACTGGATAAAGTAAAGTAGTAGCAGAATGTAGGCACCAGACCCAGCTGGTGGTAGGAGTCTGGGAACTGCTGTGCCTGAGCAGCCCTGCAGCACCCATCTGCAGGGAGCAAATGAGGTGCTGCTCAAAGCAGCTGGGTTCTCCTCTCACTTGTTGTGCTTGAAGTCCCTACAATTTGGACAGGGGATTTCTCCAAGTGAGCCAATTAATCCTCATCACTACAAAGCTTGATAGAGCAACTTGGTGTATGGCAGCCACAGACTGAGTTTCTGCAGAGCCAAGTTCCCTCATCTGAACAGACTGTGTCTCCAAACTCCTCTGCTGCTGTCACAGGAGCCAGGGAACAGTGCTTCCAAGTCAGTCTCAGAGCCTGGAACAGCCTGGACTCAGACATACTCCCCCTCTCAGCACTGCTACTGCGTGATACGAGTGGGACATCAAGCAGTGCTCACCCCAGCACTCCTCTGCCCTCTCCCCAGTCTCCTATTTCTTTGGTCTGCTTATGTTAAGAGGCCTTTTTGGCTATGAAGAGGGCAGCTCTCTGACCAGATTGCATCTTAAGTGGCCTTTCCTATCCCCCTGACCGACCAAATCACACAAGGTGCCTTTTTCCCTCATGCCCTAAAGGTGAAGGCTGCTCTAGAGCAGGCAAGAGATGCCATGCAGAAGCAATGGCTAAGCAAGTCATTCTGATTTGAGCAGAAGAAAGTCTTCTTCCATGTTCTTAGAGCATGTAGAGAGAGGCTTCAGTGATGGGTTTGCCCTGAGCTGGTTACTGAGCAATGGTTTCTGTCTTCTACATCAGCTGGAAGGATCCTACACCCTATCAGTAGACACCATCTCCACAAAGAGATACCAGCAGCATCACGGACTTCTCCATACACAGCTCCTTTTTGTCACTTGGCACTGCTCAAATTTGTGTTATGTCTACTGCCAAGTAAGGAAGCTTTCATCACAAATGCCATGGGTATTCTTAGACCCCATATTTGGCCAGCTCTTAGTTAGCTGCCTTGTCTCTACAGTACAAGAGAAGTTACACAAGCTCCTACTTTTGCTTGAAGGCGTCCCCCGATGGTCGACCTCATGTGGTAGGCAGAAACAACGACGTCTCCGTGGACAGTGGCTCCCAGTGGAATTAGGACTTTCCCTTCTTGCACACGATATTCTCTTTGAGGGGAAGAGAAGGAAATCCAGGTAAGCTCCCTTCCACACCACCATTACCACCCAGCAACAGCGTCAGCGTGAAAGCTGTCATCTCCCCCAGGCTGAACAAACAGAAGGTGCATTCAGAGCCATCATAGAATCATGGAATGGTCTGGGGCTTGGAAGGAACACAGAGCTCCAAACCCCCTGCCACAGGCAGGGCCACCAACCTCCAGGCCTGGAGCTACACAAGGTTGCCCAGGGCCCCAGCCAACCTGGCCTTGAACACCCCCAGGGGCACCCACCCCCTCTCTGGGCAGCCCCTTCCAGCCCCTCACCACTCTCTCTGCAAAGAACTTCCCCCTAATCTCTCCTCTCCCCCTTCCCTCCTCCAGCTTCACTCCATCCCCCTTGTCCTGCCAGTCTCTGCCCTTGAACAAGCTGATTCCCCTCCTGTTCCTCTGCTCCCTTCAGGGACGGGAAGGCTGCAGTGAGGTCCCCGCACAGCCTTCTCTTCTGCAGGCTGACCCAACCCAGCTCCCTCAGTCTCTGCAGTCAGTTGAAACAGAAATGTTTCACAGGGGAAACCCACCACAGCACTGAACCACCTCTGTGAAGGCATCCCTCCTCATGACAACTTCAAGCTCATTCTTGGCAGTTTATTTCAACGCTAGGGACTAACTTTCCATGAAGACATTTCAATTGAATACATTTCAAACCTTCAATTCATGCCTTGGCTTATCAGGCAGCCTGGCAGGGACCACAGATATTAAACACAGCACAGCAAAACAAAAGCCTCTTTGGGTTACTCTCCAGAGGATGGGAGGGGAGGACAGAAACTCACTTCATCCTTTCATACTCCTGGGAAGTGGTAAGGATCCTGGTTTCTCCACTGAGAATGTCACAGAAGGGCCGGCAGCCGTTTCGCTGCTTGTTGAAACAGGGGACTGGACTGAGGGTGACTGACTTGATAGTGAGTGGTTTGCAGTGAGGAATGATGGGTTTGTCTGCTATTAGGTCACAGATGTACCCTATGTACCTGCAGACAGAGAAAAGCCATTACTAAACACTCCAGCCCAGGTGACCAATTTTCATTCTGTACTTGAAGTCTACCCTGAAATCCAGTGAACATGCAATCCCTTCACACTCCAGGACTGGAGCTTCCTTGCAGCCACACAACATCTATGCTTCCATTTCTGTTTAATTACAAGAACTGGTGCTCAAGAGGAAGGAAGTTGGCATTGAGCTCTGAGCTGAGCATCATTTCTCCTCACCTTTTAGGACAGAAGGTACCAAGCAATGTGTTTTCTGGTTTACCAGTAGAAGTTTGCCTCCCACTTTACACACACAAAGCAGATGAGCTACTTTCTTTGTCATGTACCAAAGAACCATTATTATTATCATCAGACACATAACACTATCTTTGGTTTGCTCTGATTTTTCCTCTGCTTAATGGAAACTGTATAAAAGACATTTTTACAGTGTAAACTCCTGCACAGATGAAGTTGACATAGGGAGGAGGATTCACCCAGCAACTACAGCTCCCCAAAACTAGTGAGCAAAGCTGTTGTAACATTTGATTTTGCTCCCCTGTGGCTGTTAAATCAGTGTGGGTAAAATGGAAGAGGCCACAAGCATCAGCTAAGACCTGTCAGAGATAAGTATGATGGCTTATGTGTGAGTACTGCTCAGGCAGTTTGTAGTGGGAGGCATAGAGCCTGCTTATGCTGCGGTGAGCTGGGATACTCTACCTCCTGTGAGATGGCCACAGTACGATTCCAGGTCTCTTTGTGTTCAGCAGCTGCATAGCAGGGCCTGGGTTAGAGAAGAGGTGACAGAAACAGAACATGGCGCTGACCAGGACGGCTGAGGCTGCACGACCATCCTGTTACAGGAAGAGATGGGGGAGAAAGAGAAGTAACGTGTAAGTATCAGAGACACCCTCTGAATTTCACCACTCTCCCTTAAATCACATGAAATAACGGGATTAGGAATCACAGAATCACAGAGCTGTAGGGGTTGGAAGGGACCCCCAGAGCTCATCGGGTCCAACCCCCTGCCAAAGCAGGGTCCCTAGGACAGGGCACACAGGTCGGTGTCCAGACGGGGCTGGAATCTCTCCAGAGAAGGAGACTCCACACCCCCTGGGCAGCCTGTCCCAGGGCTCCCTCACCCTCACTGGGAAGAAGTTCTTCCCCATGTTGGTGCGGAATTTCCTATGCTCTAACTTGCAGCCATTGCCCCTTGTCCTGTCCCCACAGACACTGAGCAGAGGCTGCCCATGTCCCCCTGTGTCCCACCCTTCAGCTATTGATAAACATTAATAAGATCCCCCTTTAGTCTTCTTTACTCCAGGCTGAACAGCCCCAGCTCACTCAGCCTGTTCTCACAGGGGAGATGCTCCAGGCCCTTCAGCATCTCCGTAGCCTCCTCTGGACTTTCTCCAGGAGATCCCTGGCTGTTTGATCCCAGGGAGCCCAGCACTGGACACAACACTCCAGGTGGGGCCTGAGCAGGGCAGAGCAGAGGGGCAGGATCACCTCCTGTGACCTGCTGGCCACGCTCCTTTTAATGCCCCCCAGAATCCCATTGGCTCTCTCAGCCCCCAGGGCACACTGCTGGCTCATGGCCACCCTGTCACCCATCAGGACCCCCAGGTCCTTCTCCACAGAGCTCCTCTCCAGCAGGTCACCCCCAGCCTGTACTGATTCCAGCAGTTATCCCTTCCCAGGTGCCAGACTCTCCACTTGCTTTTGTTGAACCTCATCTGGTTTCTCCCTGCCCAGCTCTCCAGCCTGCCCAGCTCAGATGAGCACGTGAGGAAAGAGTTTCCAGCACTGTGCATTTGTTTAATACGTAGGACTTCACTGAGTGGCACTGGCCTGGATCAAAGCTAAGATCCAGTAAGCAGCCAAAGCTGAAGACAGCTTAGGCTTGTTTTGAAAGCCCAGAAGTACATTTTGTCTACAAATGTTGGTGTTTCACCGAGCTGTAACATTATCACTCTTCCAAACATTGGCCTGGAACTGGCCAGGAGGTCAGAGTACACCCGTCCTGCAGCTGCAGGCAGTCATCTCACAGAAATTTAACCTAGGAGGGTGCACAAGCAAACAGAATAATTCCAGCCCAAGGCTCCCTCACCCAAACAGCTCTACAGCCTTCAGCCTACAGGCTGCTCCTGAGCTAATCTGCATTTTACTGAAGGTGATAAGGAAGGGAAGGGTGTTTGCAGAGTCAGGCTGATAGAAAAAGATGAATCATACAGGAAGAGCAATAGAGAAATGGAAGTGTCCCCAGTGCTGTGCCCAGGAACACACAAGGTGATCAGCCATGTGGACCCTGACTCTGCTGAGCCAAAGGAAAAGATAAAAAGCCCTTCCACCAGCTTCCACCAAAACCTGGGTCTGATGCCTGCTTAGTTTCAGATACACATTTGTGGATGGGGTACCAGAGCCTGCTTGGTGCTGTCAGAGTACCCTGCCACCCAGCTCATCGCCCGCTTGTCAGTGGGTGACAGAAGATCCCAGCAGCCAGGGCTCATTTACAAGGGAGGAGTGAGAAACCTGCTATGCCCCAGGCAGGCAGCCACCCTGGAAGCCTGAAACACAGGTCAGAAGTGAAACAGGCCCCTTGCAGTGACTTATTTCAGGCACCTTTTAGACACTCCAGCCATACTGTAGGATTTGCCACAGCAGAGCTCACCCCAGAAACTTGCTGAACCTGAGCAAATGCTCAAACTTAACAGGCTATTTGCTTTTTTTTTTTAGGTTTAACCCCACCAATTGCTCTGAAAAGATCTCTCAGGTTCATACAAACCAAGTGGGGTTCTTCAGACTCCTTGGAAAGCGTTAAAAAGGACTCCCTGCCCTTCACAGCATTACTCAGACATTCATTGCTCAGAGGACAGGAAAGGAATTTGATTCTTGAGCTACATTTCCAGGGCTGGAGGCATCAAGCGTGTCTCCATCTCTGTTTGAATGGAATGTTTATATCCTGTGCTGTGCAGGGCAGACGTGCCCAACTCGTACATAAGGTCTCTGCAGTTTGGGATCAGTCCTTTCCCAGTTTCCTTCCAGTTTATGCTGATCAGGGCTGACAGCCTCCTGTATTTAATTTAGGCTCCAGGAGCAAACCAGAACTCTCCTTTTGGGCATGGCTAGCAAAGTTAAAGGTTTTATGGGGTAAATCATGACTTAGTGATTTAGTTGGTTTGAGGACATGGTCTAGAAGTGGCCCAGGCAGGGTTAGGCTGTGGTTGGACTCGATGATTTTAAAGGTCTCTTCCAACCTAAGTGCTTCTATGATTTCCTAGGATTAGTCACATGGAATCACACTACTCACACATCCATCCTATCTACAAATTGCTCAGCATCCAATAACCCTTACAGGGGATTTAGTGACCATTTCAGCCAGCGTGCACATGCACAAAGAGGAGCAGAACACAACCCTACTTCTTCAGCCAGACCTGACAAGTAGTGACCGTGGGAGGCTTTAACAATCTCTGTTTCATGGCTTAACAGCCAACTAGGTCTTTGTCCCCAGCTGCCATCAGCGACCTCCACTCCAGAGGCTGTGTTTTGTCCTGCAACTACTTACAATAACGTGCAAACCTGTAGCAGGCTGACAAGCTTGGGTGAACTTCAAACCTATTTTGAAGGGGTTTGGTTATTATTTTATTTCTTTTTGGATTAGATATGTCACCATCCCTGCACATAGGCTCCAGTCATGCAGTGTACAGTATGACTTAAGACTTGTAGGTCTAAAAATGGGGCTCCTTTCTGGTGTACTCACCATGCAGTGGATGACACACACGTTTTTGGGGTTCTGCTGCAGCCAGTTGTGCATGTTCTTGCAGACAGCATAGAGGTTGTGCAGACTGGGTGCTTGTCGCACCGGCCAGCTACATTCGGAGACCTACAGGAATCACACAGTGAACAACAGGCAGCTTCATAAGAGCATCAAGCAACACAGGCTTTTACAAACACTTGCTGCCAAGAAGCATACTACTCTCCTCTCTTACAACCTGGAGTTACGTGCTTGAAACCTACTCCATCTCTTCTCATGCATAATTCTGCTCTGCAACTGTCATGAATTAGGAGGAGACGGACCAAACAGGCTCCTCAGTTAAAGAACATAACCTTGATGCATGGTCACTGCCTGTGCAGTTAAAAACCTTGATGTTCCAAGTCAGATTATCTTGAGCCCTTCCTAACACCCCAGTCTTGCAGCAGCACATGGATTTCTGCTGTGCCTAAAGCCTGTGTACAGCTAGTCCCTAAAATCCAAAGGCTACCGTGCGTCTGTTGTTGTGTCATGTTGTGTCACAGGCCTGGCAAGCCCTAGCTGACAGATATCAGGCTGATGAAAGGGAAACTTGTGCTAAAGGAAAGAAAGAATAAATCAATCATATCTGAGGAAGTGGGTTTTGTATGAGCCAGAAGAATGAATGGCTTCTTAGAACTGAAAACACACTCATCCTAAAGCGCGTCTTTACTATTCACCATGGACTAGTTCTGAGTCAGGAACAGGCCTTGCAGTCTCAAACAGTACATCAAATAGCCTTCTGCAGACATTCCTGTTTCATGTGGGTTTAATTGAAATATCTTTTTTTTTCTCCTTTCCTAAAGGCATTTCTGGTTAGAAGAAGTTGAAAGGGGAACCACGAGGCCTGTCCTCCAACAGAGGATCGGATCCTGCTTAATGAGATCCAGGGGCATGAAGGAGATGGCTTGCCCAGCTGCTCTTACACAGCCACATCATTTCCATCTGTGACTGTTTCCTTGCTCAGAGGAAGGAAGAGCTCCAGGTTGCATAAAACTTGTATTTAAGGTTCCCTCTTGCACACACCTGCACAACACCTGACAGCAGAACAGGAACCCCAACTCAAACTGGGGAACTACCAAGCTATGTTCTGTCTCCAGCACCATCTCCAACAACACCAGGGGATACTGGGACTGAGCCAGCACTGCCCAACCATAGCACACCCATCCTCCTGCCAGTCTCTCTCAGCTGGCAGACCTCTGCTGCAGGATTTCTGTCCCATCTAGTATCTAATGAGGTATTTGTCTAATTGCTTTGGAGAGTCATGAGAGTGTTTGATCTCCACAATCGCCTGGAATTCAGCTGTGCACTTGGTGAGTGAGTGCAGGCTTGCACAGCAGAAGCTGCCCAACAAGTCAATCCATGCTCAGGCTTTGGAAGGCAGTGAACCACCTCTCCTTGTTTCCCATCTCTACAGATTATCCTCACCTCCCATCTTCTCCTGTCTTGAGAGCTGCAGTTTCTCTCATTGCTCCTGTTGTACATGCTTGATTCTCCCTCCACCTTTCCAGGGCATTTTCAGGAAGGGCTGAGGGGCACAAACCACCCAAAGGTTCACTGTGTGGTACCCCTGGTGTGGGGACAACCAGCGTCAGCTTTCTGCTCTACAGACCTGACAGTGTGCATGCCACCACACTTACCAGACCATCATAAGATCTGAATTACAGAGCCATTATAAACATGAATTCAATTCTTCTCTAAATCCAGAGCACCAACACCATGAGCAACATATAAAATAAATTATAATATAAAATACTATATCATCATGCCAATCATTTTATATTTTCCACATCAAGCAGAAGTCTTCTCCTTCTAACCCCCAAATGCCTTTGCACCAGGTTTCTGGGGGCACAAGCCCTATTCACCTTTATATCCCTAAAACACAATTCAGATTCCAAGTGGCTGCTAAAATTAACACAACCAGTGACCTTTCCACTGATGATCTTCTGAACAGACCTGATGACCACACACTGTCCAGCATCTGGGAAAGCCATTATCACTTATCAATTAAATAACATACCTTTCCCAACCATCCATAATTACATATTTACTTTGCCTGTAATTACACCTCTGCCCACTGGCTCGTAATTAGGAAGTTAAATACACTCTTTGTAGCATTTCATTTATTTCAAACATCACCTCTCCACCCCTCATGAAAGACAACCTTACAGAAAAGTGACAGGAATTCTCCTAGAGCTTTGGAAACAAACAGCCAGTGCTTGTTTTATTGAGCAGTAGAGCAGGAACAGCCAAGACTGTGACCCATCAGGGACTTTGAAGTGGGGGTTTGACACTATATTTGAGTTATGTGTTTTCAAACTGCCCACACTACTTCGAGCAACCAAGAGGTCTTCTCTCTATCCAGACTGGAAGAGCAGGGAGGAAAAACAGAGCACAAACAGATGTGAGTAGCAGGTTTTGGTGTTCATAGTCCCCTCTGCTCCTCAATAGGTTGGGCACTTGGGGCTTTGTGCCCTAGGAAGCCACATCAGCTGTAAAGAAGATTGAAGTGAAAGGCTTTTCCATTCCTAAGAACAAGTCTGCATCTTAAAACTTCAGCTCATCTGGCATCTTCATCCAGAAAATACCCTTAATGTGATTTCACCTCCTTGATAGCCTGTTAAGGCTTTTTTCCCAAAACACATGAAGTTAAACCTCATATTTATGATTGCTTCATGTTTCACCTGATCTCATGTATTCTATTCTGCACATCTCATTTTCCTGAATAATACCTGGAGTCAGTATTACTTGGCCCAAAACCTGAAAGCACAACATTTTAATAAGAGATACATCATTTTCTTTCTCTGTGCAGTCAAGGTGATAGCTTACAGAGCACCCAGTCATGCTTTGAGTGCTCCACACAAAGTCATCTGCCTGGCCACTGGGTAGGGTAGGAGACAGGAGGAGTTACAGCCAGGTCAAGCAATACACCAAGAGAAGCTTAACCCTGGGCTTCCAAAAGTAGATCAGTCTTTCTCCTCCCACCAACAGCAACAGTGATGCAGCCAGAACCATGTGAGACAGAAGATGCTGAGCCCTCAATGTCTTTTAATTAGTCCTTCTCATTGATTTACTCCTCTTGAAGCCATGGCTGGTTACTGATTGCCACTGAGAAGTTCACTTCAAGTGTGAGTGACTTCTGGTGAGCAGAGCAATTGCTGAAGACAGATCCAGCTATACCTCAGACTAAAGTGAAACAAGGCTTATGTGCAGCATGAGACTCTCTTACCCCAATGGAGGGTTAAGCTTGGCAACTGCTGGTGCCTTTTTGTTGAAAACAATGAAAAATAAGAAATTAAGGAAAAAAAATCATCACTCACTGGTGGGAGAGGGAGAGAAGAGGAAGTTTTCTGAAAGATTAGATCTAATCTTGCATTTCAACGTGGTGTTTCATGGAGATTTCCTCTAAAAGCCGTTAGTGAGGCAGAGCCTTGCAAGGCTCCTGTATGCTGTTCTGGTTTTAGTCAAGGAAACTGGGGCAGAGAGCAGGAGCTGGCTTTTTAAAGCCACATGCCAATGGAAGAGCCAGAACGCCCCTCAGATCTGGTTTCCAGCCCTGTTCTTCACTGCTGAGGGCTCCTGCTCAATTAAAGCATGACTGTTCAACATGGAAATCATCTACCTTCCTGTATTGGTAATTTCTCTCAAAACACTCTCATTTTACTCCTCATTTCAATGCAGCAGCTTCTAACAGCTATGAAGGAGCCAAGGGCAGCGCTGGCACAACTCAGTGTGATGCCACATGCTCTCATAGGCTCCTAACACAAGTATTACATGCTGAACTTTCAGCTCTTTAATCCCCATGGTCCCAGGCATCAGCTAAACCCCAGCAACAACCACAGCAGGTTGGAAACACCTATAATTCCTTTTTCATCTCCTTATATTCTGCCACACTCAGGATAGCCAGAAACAGGACCTGGTGCCCCTTTCCCCAAGGAGTTTCACCCCCTGGTCTCGATGACCTCTGAGAAGACACTCACCCTGTTGTGAAACTTGGCACTGCGATAGTACTTGGGTGACAAGTTGAAGACGGTGTAGTGGTCAGGATGTCTGGAGTCCAAAAATGTCCTGACATCTTCAATGTGGTTCCTGAAGCCTAGCTCAACGCCTTCCGCCGGGAAAGACATCACTAGGGATGGAAGAAGGAGCCAGGCTGAGCACACACCAGCATGAGTTGAGGGATTTCTGAGCCCTGGGGTACTACAGGTTTTATTTCTCCACCAAGCAGCACTTACCTATGATTCTTGAGGTAATGTATGAAATATCTAGCTCTCCCTTGGTGTAACTGAAAGGAGACAAAGGAGGAGACAGGCGTTATGGACACGTTTATGGCAGGCAGCAAGTTAGAGGAACCAGGAGAAGGATGTTTGCCCACAAAAACCTGCTTAGGACACAAGGAGAGAAGGACCTTAAAAGCCATTCTTTGTACTTTGTCATTATGCCTGAAGAGGAGGGTGCACATAGCTTCCTGCAGACAGTGACCCAGCTTTGCCTTCTACACAAGCAATTAACTGGATGCAGAAGCTTGCAAGAGAGGGGTCCCTTTTCCCTTCTGTCATTCATTTTCAGTGCCAGTTTTCAAGAGGAACCTCTAGTAGCTTGCCACTTTGCAGATCCCTCAAAGCCTCGGAGGCCTTCCCTGCATTAAGTTCCCCTAATTTATCGTAGCCCTTTATCACACAGAGGCAGGGAGCCTGCAGAGCACAGGGAATGAACCCAGCAGACATAGCCAAAGCAAACTCACCCCAGCTCTTCTGCTCAGAAGGTGGCCACAGCAAAGCCAATGGTTGTATCAGCAAGGAGAACCTCCTTGCACAGCACGGGGAAGGTATGTGACACGAGCCAATTTTCAGTGACAAAATAATTCAGTGGTGGCTGATAAGAACCTCACAGGGGTCAATGAAGGAACTGGAGACCAAGTGCTCCATTTCACAGAATGACTAGGTTGGAAAAGACCTTTAAGATCATCAAGTCCAACCGTTCCTGTCCTCTACTTTCACTGGGGGAGGGAGCTTTTCCAGACTTCAAGACACTGATGCTCACTTACTATGAAGCTCAGACTATTTACTTTGGGTTTTTTTTTCTTCCTCAAGGCCAAATACCAGTTATGAGGCAATCCAAAAAGTCACTTGAGACTCTCATCCAGGCTAGCTGGAAGCTGTGCTGCCCTACCCAAGACTGCAGCTCACACTGGCACTTTGCAGTTAGTGATTTTACCCAGGTTGGGGGGATTCAGCTGTACAGTACCTGGCAACAGACTGCATGACCTTTGAAGATGTATCTTTCAGGGTATCCTTCAGGTTATCCTTCAAGTTGCTGAAGAGTCTCCCTGCTCCTCCTTTCACCATATCTAGCAAGCCTCCTCCATAGCTGGACTCCATGTCTGGTGATGAGGCACCTTTGAGTAGGACAAAACCAAAGCCAAAGTCACTGACAAATCCACAGAGCCAACACACCCTCTGTTCTGCTCAGACCAAACACAACCACCTGCACTGCTCCATGTCAAGTGTAGGGAGAGAGTAGTTTCAAAGTCAACATCTCCCAGAGATGAGTGATGGATGACATGTTCTTGCTGGCTGGGCTCAGAAACAGTCATTGACTCTCAGTGTTGTACACACATTGACTTTGGTACTGGTACAGCGTGGACAACCAACAGACAATCTCCCTCATCTCCTAACCCAAAGCAAGACCAGCTCTTCAACAACCACCTTCACAGGGGTGAGGTGAAGGCACTCATATAAACAACAGCTCTGCAGCCACAGTGGCACACAGCTGCCAGTCTGACTGCAGCTTGGTGAGTGAAGGTTGTCTCAGGAATATCAACTTCTATGGATCTAGGAGAAGTCATAGAATCCCAGACTGGTCTGGGTTGGAAGGGACCCCAAGGATCATAGAGTTCCAACCACCAACCTCCAGTCCATCAGAGGGATTTTGAGTCCAGTTGGGTTTGCTCAAGTGGAAGGAGATAGAAGTCTGGGTTTTGGTAAGAAAGGAAGCTCAGGAACTACAAATGTCCAAGAAGGTTCTCAGCCACAGCTGGAAATTCTACATTTGCAGCCTCAGTACAGGACTCAGCACATCCCTAAGGCTCAAGCAGGGCTGACATCTCTGCTAAGCTTCCCCTTCACAGCTTGAAACAGCTCAACACTGCAAAGCCAGTGGGAGACACACAGAGCAGGAGCCCCTGAAGGTGATATTTGGGTGGGCTGTGATGATGCCCTTGCACCCCGGGGTGTTTGCATTTTACAGGTGTAATAGAGTAACTATTGCAGTGCCTTAAGCAAGGACCCATTTATTACTTCAGCTGGGCTGTGTTCAAAGTAGAAGGGCAATAAATGGGCTGTAGACATGGTTTAGTTTTACTGCAGAGTTGAGTTGTTGGGCACAAACCTGGCACAATGATTTTAACCTGCTTATTAGCTACAAATGAAGCTCCCAACTACTTCAATCACTTTCTGTTCTCTGTTCCTCAACTATTTGGATCTCAGCAAACCTCAGCTATGGTTATGTGATTATATATTTGTTACTTTGGTGTGTCAGGCTAGTCAGAAGACTGAGATCCTCTAGCACAGCAACTCCAGCAACAAGCAACCTCTATAAATGCACATCACACTCTCAGGGAGTCCCATAATCAGGATGGCATCTGCTGAGAGATGCCTTTCCCAGAGCACCCCAGAACATTTGTCTTCTTGTAGAGCCACGGGACAGCTCATTTGTCAAATGAACATGCTGGTCACTGTTAATTACTCCTGCACCCAGAAATGAGGAAGGTTGATCATGGGTAAGGCAGGCTGGTGGCATTGCTAGTGTTCCTTATATATTTTAGGAGGAAACCTTACAGCCAGCACTTCTCTGGTTCTACAGCACATCCATGAACAGCGTTGGAGACACACCACTGAAATACTGCTCACATCAGCATCGTTACCAGAAGAAATACTCCAGAGGTATTCAGGCTATAAAGAAACATGAACAAACCTACATCTAAAGAAGTTCCTCCTGATTTACTCTGTGGATTACCAAGCCCATTTAACTGCCATTCACTCCTTCTGACCTGGAGTCAGCTATCAATAAACATAATATATATTTTTTAACCTGGATACTCTGTTGGTAAAGTGATGCTGTTTATCCCCCCATGCACAGAGGGTGCTTCATGCACTCTGATGGGGTCACAATCCACATGCACATGTCCTAGACCAGTAAAATTAGAGGCTGTATTTTCTCCTCTGCATTCTGCTTCAGAACAGATGTCTTCTCAGGGTGCAGGAATATTTCTTCTGCCAAACCACTTGCAAGCATCTGTTTCAAGTATGATTTGTTTCTTTCTTTCCTTTTTTTTACTCTTCCTAAATCAAAGCAGCTCATTGGCTTCTAAGTACAGAACCAGCACGTGAGCTCTCCTCCAAAACTCTTTGTGCAAGGAGAGCCAGGAGTGGAAGGAGGAGGCAACGTTCAAAAGGTGCTTTCAGTTCTGCAGGTCAGCTCTTAAAAGAAAGGAAGCAGAAAGGTAGAAGCTTGGAGCAAGGAAAGGGAAGCCAAGGGATCCGAGGACCAGTGGTACTGGATGAATGTTATTGTTGGAAGTGCTGTAAGGAGAGAGATGGAAAAGCTTCAAGAGTATGGAAGAACTAGAATATTTTTCTCCTATTATATGGAGAGAATAAAAATGTCACTATATTTCTAAAAGCAGCAGCAATTAATTCCAGGTTTACAATGGACACTAAACCAGAGCCAGGAAGGATGGCTAATCATAGAATGGTCTGGGTTGGAAGGGACCCCAAGGATCACAGAGCTCCAACCCCCTGCCACAGGCAGGGCCACCAACCTCCAGGCCTGGAGCTACACAAGGGTGCCCAGGGCCCCATCCAACCTGGCCTTGAACACCCCCAGGGATGGGGCACCCACCCCCTCTCTGGGCAGCCTGTTCCAGCCCCTCACCACTCTCTCTGCAAAGAACTTCCCCCTAATATCTCAACTAACCTTTCCCTCCTTCAGCTTTAATCCATCTGCTGACCCTGCCCTGGGGCAGCTTGAGCCCATTGCCCCTTGTCCCATCTCCTGTCCCCTGGCTGCAGAGACCATCGCCCACCTCTCTGCACCCTCCTGGCAGGGCAGGGGAGGTGGGGAGAAGGTCTCCCCTCAGCCTCCTCTTCTCCAGGCTGAACACCCCCAGCTCCCTCAGCTGCTCCTCAGAGGATTTGCCCTCGAAATTAGTCTCTCTGAACAGAAGCTGCATCCTGCTCCTTACACACAAGAACTCTTTATTAACCCAGTTACTGGCTATTCCCTGAAAGGCTTCAGAGAAGCAGCTCAGAGACGTGCTTCTGACCTGTATCTGTAGCACAGGTTTCAGAGGGACCGCTTGCTCACTGCAGCCTTTCCATTTCCTAAGAAAGGTGCTTTTCACATAGCAATTTCACTGCTGCCCATGCCCCGCAGAGCCCGAGGTGCCCTGCAGAGCTCGAGGTGCCTGTCCCCTGCAGAGCCCGAGGTGCCTGGTCCCTGCAGAGCCCCGCAGAGCCCGAGGTGCCCGGCCCCCGCAGAGTCCCGCAGAGCCCGAGGTGCCCGGCCCCCGCAGAGCCCCGCAGAGCCCGAGGTGCCCGGCCCCCGCAGAGCCCCGCAGAGCCCCGCAGAGCCCGAGGTGCCCGGCCCCCGCAGAGCCCCGCAGAGCCCCGCAGAGCCCGAGGTGCCCGGCCCCCGCAGAGCCCCGCAGAGCCCCGCAGAGCCCGAGGTGCCCGGCCCCCGCAGAGCCCCGCAGAGCCCCGCAGAGCCCGAGGTGCCCGGCCCCCGCAGAGCCCCGCAGAGCCCGAGGTGCCCGGCCCCCGCAGAGCCCGAGGTGCCCGGCCCCCGCAGAGCCCCGCAGAGCCCGAGGTGCCCGGCCCCCGCAGAGCCCCGCAGAGCCCGAGGTGCCCGGCCCCCGCAGAGCCCCGCAGAGCCCGAGGTGCCCGGCCCCCGCAGAGCCCGAGGTGCCCCGCAGAGCCCGAGGTGCCCGGCCCCCGCAGAGCCCCGCAGAGCCCGAGGTGCCCGGCCCCCGCAGAGCCCCGCAGAGCCCGAGGTGCCCTGCAGAGCCCAAGGTGCCCTACCAAGCCTGAGGTTTACATGCCCTGCAAAGCCTGAGATGTCTGTGCCCTGCAGAGCCCGAGGCGTGCAGGATGGCTCCTCTTGAATCGCTCCATCAGGTGGTGGGCACAGTGATGTCCTCACTGAAGTCCTTCAAGTCAATGGAGCAGCAAGAAAAAGAGATGACTGACTTACCCATTCAGATCATAGGGTGACATCTGGATTTGCTCTGGCTGAAGGCATTTGCTCTGACTTAATGCCTGCTCCAAGAGTATTGAGAATAAACCTCCAGCAGTCACCAAATACAGTGACAACCTGCACCATCTCCTCACCAAACTAAAATAGGGGATACAGTAGCATTCCTCTCACAGTCCTTTCTTATCAGCAGCCAAAGAGTGGGATTTCTCCAGACAGAAGGAGCCTCTGCCCACAGCACTGAGCTACACAGCACATAGAAATCTCAGTTAAAACACTTGGGCTTTCCCTTTGCTCTGTAGTTAATCTCACAGAGTATCAGGAAAAGAACTTGCTGAGCAGGAGGAGAGCTTCTCCCAGGACAGCATAACAGACACATCCCACCCCAGCAGGCACACAGCTGCAGATGGGAAGCGCAGAAGGACGTGCTCCTGCACAGGGATGGCTCCTCTGCCCACTGCCCCCCATCATCTCCCCACCAAAGGCATGGATGGGTGTTACGCCAGAGCAATGGGAAATGCTTTAGCAGGGTGGCTTTGGGGTGCTGGGAGCTTTTGGGGAGACTGATGTTCATCAATATTGTCAAGAGAGACCCACCATCCCCTGGCTTCCCTTAGTAGAGCAAAACCACCAAGGTGTGTGTATGAACTGAGCTAGGGAAGTCATCTGCACAGGGGCAGAGAGAGACTGTGCTGTCTCAAGGAGGTAAATCCCCCCCCTCCTCCCACACCCCCACGAAGGACCATTCACTTGCCTCAACTCCTCTTGCTGCAGTCCCACAAGCTGCCTTTTCCTGGTGCCAAAAGCAAGGCTGCCCCAGCCAGTGCTGTTTAAAGGCTGGGATTTGGGGTGGCAAGGGGTGAATGAAGTGTGACCCTGAGTGATGGGGCACCAGCCACCCCCACCAGCAGCGATAGAGGAGCCAGCAGCAGTGGGTACCACACCACCACCATCACCCAATGGAGATGCTCACCGGTGGGACAAGCCAGAAACACCCAGTTTGGAAGCTTTCCCTGCCAGATCCACACATCAAGGACTTCATCTACCTTGGGGGGTGGGGTTGGGGAGTGGTTTCTAAGCACCAGCCTCCCCTCCAGCAACCCACAAACCCTACAAACCACGGGGCCTGAGTTCCACCTCTCCAGGGAATTAAGAGGGAAATGAGCTGGCATTTAAAAGGCATTTAAGCCAGCCTCAGTCTGAGTATTTATGCTGATCAAGCAATCCTCAGCTTGAGAGCAGGGAGGTCAAAGCAAGACCTCTAGAAATTGAAGCTGGGGCAGCAAAGAGCCCTGTTCCATAGGTTACTGCACAAGATTCAGCAGAGCCTCTTTGCCTGCAAAGGGCAGACCAAAAGCAGACAAGAAACCCTAGGAAAGGAAGCAGGTTTACCTCAGCCTGCCCAGACTATACATAATGGTATCTTCAATGTCAAACTAGTATTTATAATTGGGTTTTTTATGCTTGGGGAGCTGCTGCCTGTGTTTCCTCTAGAGATGGAGTAAAGCAAGAGCAAAACCATTCCCTCTCCTCACCACTGTTCTTTAGAAAAGGATTAAAGCTTTCATCTCCCGCCCTCCCAAACCAAGGGGTTAATTTGGGAGTATTAAATACTCCTCTGGATTCTCTCCCTACCCAGCCAGGGGAGCCTGACATGATCACAAGAAAGGAATTGTTAAGCTGCAGCATAAATACCCCAAATTCCACATTGCTGGAAGTTTTTCAGCTGCTCACCACAGCCTTCTCCCTCCCCAAAGTGCTTTAGGGGGGGAGGGGGGTTGTTTGCTTGTTGTTTCCCCCTCCCAGATTATCACCAGGGCATGGCATGAAAGGGGAGCAAGGGATGTGGTGGAGGCTGCCTGTGCCCTGGCAGAAAGAGCCCTTTTCAAGGTCCCCAATCTGAGAGAATTTGAGCTGCTGTTGTTGTGGCTTCAGCAACAAAGCCTGGATTGTTTTTAAGGAACACTCAGCAAAAAATGATGCTGTTTGTGCTTCTGCCTCCCCCCTCCTCCCCCCAGCAGCCCCGCCAGCTCATGTTCCTCCTGCACACAGCTCTCCCAGCAAAGCCTGTGTAACATGGGATGGATTCCACACCAGTGTTAAGGGATGTGAAGCCAAGGTGCTGTGGCCATCGTTGTGTTTACAGGCTTCACCTTGGCACTGCATGAGAGCCCACATGGCAGAGAGGGGAAGCAGCCCTGCTGCAGGCACCCCTGCTACTATAGAGCATCCTTATATAGGTACATCACATATGGAGGAGTATATGTGTGTGGGAAAAACAGCCTGCCAAACTGACCCAAGCCAAGCAGAGCAGCCCTGGGTACCATTCAGCATCCCTGGGTACCCTCAGCATCCACGGGCCCCCTTCAGCATCCCTGGGTCCCATTCAGCATCCGCGGGCCCCCTTCAGCATCCCTGGGTACCCTCAGCATCCACGGGCCCCCTTCAGCATCCCTGGGTACCCTCAGCATCCACGGGCCCCCTTCAGCATCCACGGGCCCCCTTCAGCATCCACGGGCCCCCTTCAGCATCCCTGGGTCCCCTTCAGCATCCCTGGGCCCCCTTCAGCATCCCTGGGCCCCCTTCAGCATCCCTGGGCCCCCTTCAGCATCCCTGGGCCCCCTTCAGCATCCCTGGGCCCCCTTCAGCATCCCTGGGCCCCCTTCAGCATCCCTGGGCCCCCTTCAGCATCCCTGGGCCCCCTTCAGCATCCCTGGGCCCCCTTCAGCATCCCTGGGCCCCCTTCAGCATCCCTGGGTCCCCTTCAGCATCCCTGGGTCCCCTTCAGCATCCCTGGGTCCCCTTCAGCATCCCTGGGTCCCCTTCAGCATCCACGGGCCCCCTTCAGCATCCACGGGCCCCCTTCAGCATCCACGGGCCCCCTTCAGCATCCACGGGCCCCCTTCAGCATCCACGGGCCCCCTTCAGCATCCACGGGCCCCCTTCAGCATCCACGGGCCCCCTTCAGCATCCACAGCTCCTGCCATTGCCTACACGGTCTCTACCTTCCATTTCCAGCACTTTGCCATCCAGGGGACTGCAAATCAATTTGCAGACACTACTGGAAGAGTTTGAACTCCCATTTCAAGGGGGAGGGATGGCAGGTATTGCCAAGTGAGCATCTCTGGGCAGGTGGCTCCTCCTGATAATCGATAGCATTTAGATCTGAATGGGCTCTTAAAACATAGCTGGCACATGAAGCTGCCTCAGCACCCTGAAGCCAAACCCTCCCCAACCATTCCTCCTAGCACCCAGCACTCTTCTGGACAGCTGAGCTCCTTCACACTTAAGCAAAGACTCTAAAACACTGATGTTATTACATCCCCCCTTAGATCAGACGTAGCCCATGGGTCATAGTCACATCAGCTGTTGAACAGGTGCTGAGCACTGGTTTGCAAAGGGGCTGGGGAGGAAAATTGACAGTGAGAAGGGGCCACTTGCAGGAAAGGAGAGTGCTTCTACCTGTGGAAACTACTCAGGAAGTTCCCCAGATTCACCCAGCCCCTGCAGACTGGTTTGGTTTTGCCTTTATGTTTTCATGCCACCAGCCTCATCCATCCCCTCCTCCACCGCTGTCCCAGATTCCTGGTGGAGTTCAGCTCCCTACAAGGCTGAGCACAGATATTCTGTAAAAATAAACAGCAGAACATGTGCAGAGCAGAGCTGTGGGACAGGAAGCAGCAGAACAGGCTCCTACCGTTTGGGAACGCCATCACCAAGACCCCCAGCCCCAGGTTTCACTTGCCCTGATGCTTTAAAGCACACAGAGGAGGTGTTGAGCAGAAGAAGTGTAATCCACAAGAAAAGAGGTTAAAGCCCCTGGGAATGACCTCAGCATGGCCAAAGAGAACTTTGAGATCAGGTTGTGAAGATGTTTGGGCTCTCTGAGGGCACAGGGATGCAGGAGGAGATGCACCACCTAACACATGATAAAGGCTCATCAGGGCACAGATCCCATGAGGTTACAAACCATTGTTATCCCTCACCCCCCAAAAAAATCACACAGTTTGGTTGTTTTTGCAGTGAGCATGTTAAAGATGAGACCACTTGAGACAAAAGCCAGCAGGTCCTGAGCAGGAGGGAAAGCTGGATCCACCAGAGGTGAGCTGGGGGTGGAGGGGAAACACGACCACAGGAGCTCCCCAAGAGCACAGCCAGATTCTGTGACTTCCTTGTGGGTTTTCCTAGGATAAAGCACTGGAAATAATACATATGAGCCCAAGGCTTTTTATCTGAAGGCTGGTTTGAGGCTGCCTAAATGTAACTTCATGGAGATTTGGAGCATTGATATTGTTGCTTTTGCTTGAGAAACAGTAACTAAAGGATGCTGCTTGCTCCACCCACTGAGCAATACAGGGGATTTCCACAAAAAGAGGGTTTTGCTGCCCTTTTTAGAAGGGTAGTGATGTGGGGATGATCCCTGTGCCAAATGTGTTTCAGTTGTTACACATTCCCCCTCCTGAAGCTGGTACTACAAACCACACATGGGGCTGGAATACCCAGTTACTAACACAGGCTGTGAAATTGGTCTTTAAAAGTTGATGGACATCCCCTCCTCTTCTCCTCCCTGTCAGAACAACAACAGCCACCACCAAAAAATAATAGGCAGAAAGAGAGAAAAGCACAACTGCCAACACCAAACCATTCAAGTGCCCCAAAAAACACCAAACAAAAGGGTTATTAAACCCAACCTCCCCCCTTTGGAAACACAGCTTGGAGGGAATACAAGACAACATTGTCAGCGCCGGTCTTTGTCCCTGTGCCAGCGACATGGAGATGTCTCTCTCCTGACTCAGTGAAAAGGAATCACCAGGGTACAAGGGATTATGTTTGTGAGAGTGAAACAGCTCAAGAAATCCCAACTCTGACCCCACAATCCATTTAATATGCTTTTCTTTGGCTGTTGCTCCACTGGAGGACACATGTAGCACAGGTCTATCCCTGGAGACTTGGAGAGCTGTTTTGTGGATTCACTAAGTTTACAACCACCATAGAAGAGCAGAGAAAGAGGGTGGGGTTTTCCTTCCTTCTTCCCATCCATCCATAACATTTATCCTTGCTTTTACTTTTATATCTTATTTCCTAGAACCTTTTCTTCCAGGAAATCCTTACTGAATGCCACAGCAAAGACCTGAATAAGTTCCTTCTTCACTGCCTGCTTCTCATCTTGTGAGCACCTTCAGCAGCTTAAAAACAAACAGGCAACAGGAGCATTGCATAAATGCTCTTCTCAGAATTAGTTTTTTGAACTCACAGTGTTTCCTGTCCTGCCAGTCTCGGCTCAAGTCTTCCCTTCCCTCCATCCCCAAGCTTATGACCCAAGTGCAGCAGATTTCCTGGAGGAGCTGGCAGCAATGTATAGCTCCCATTAGACATCATATCACAGAAGGATAGGGGTTGGAAGGGACATTTGGAGATCATCTAGTCCAACCCCCCTGCCAGAGCAGGGTCTCCTCAAGCAGGCTGCACAGGACAGCATCCAGGTGGGTTTTTAATATCTCCAGAGATGGAGACTCCCCAGCCTCACTAGGCAGCCTGTCCCAGTGCTACCCTCCCAGCAAAGAAGTTCCTCCTCATGTTTAGGTGGAACTTCCTATACTCAAGTTTGTGCCCACAGCCCCTTGTCCTGTCCCTGGGCCCCCCTGAACACAGCCTGACCCCTCCTCCTGAGCCCACCCCTCAGGGGTTTCTCAGCACTGAGAAGATCCCCCTCAGCCTCCTCTTCTCCAGGCTGACCAGCCCCGAGTCCCTCAGCCTCTCTGTACCAGAGAGATTTTCTGGTCCCCTCAGCATCTCCATAGCCCTTTGCTGTCCCCTCTCCAGTAGCACCCCGTCCTTCTTGACCTGGGGAGCCCAGCCCCACTCATGATATTCCAGATGAAGCAGTGTTACTATACAGCACCTAGCATATTGTGTCAGAGGTGTTTAAGACTTTACACCAGGAGCTAAGCACTCAGCAGCTCAAGTCACACACTCAACTCGATGCCACCCACAGCAGCACAGAACTCAAGCCTAACCCTGCACAAACCACGCTGTGCAGAGTAAATCTGAGGTCTAAACCACACCCTGACCCATGCTCCATCCTGACTGGCAAAGCTTAAAGCAACCAAAGACAAGGTCATCAGAGGAGCATCACCAGATACCAGCAGTGACTGGTAAGGCTGCCCTACCTGAAATGAAGCTTCTCCTCTTGGCTCCTTTGAGCTAAACCCAAGCCTAAGAGGGAGGCATTTGACATCACAGGTTCTGTCTTTGGTTTTACTTTGGCACCAAGCAATACCAGTCCCCAGAAAATCCAAACCAATAATCACAGGGACTCAGAAGTCAGAGCAAAGCTGAACCCACTGGTTGTTCTCACTGCAAGAAGCTGTTTGTGAGATCACAAGCTCACGTTAAGAGAAGGTGCTTTCAGATCTAATGCTTTGAATCCATTTACCCCCTAAATTAATAGAAAAACCCAATGGGCCCCCACTTCCCCAGCTCACATGAGTTAGCATCATTGCAGCAACAGCAAATGCAGAGGTGATTTGCCCCAGAACTTGTGCTCTCAGCACAAATCCTCACCCCTCTACCTTGCATCATCGCTTCCTACCAACCTACACACACATCTGGGCTGTTTGCTGTGCCCAGAGCATGCTGCCCTGGTGTGGGTGAAACTTCACACACAGGGAGAGAAGGGGGTTTGGTTCTCCAACTATTTAACTTCATCCCAGGTGCCATTTCACCACCCCCAGAGATGCTCGGCTCAGGCGCAGCAGGAACCCTGCCAGACAGATGAACCCACCCACTGCACCCTGTGTCCCAAACTGCCAGGTGACACATGGGGTTGGACCTCAGGGAAAGACAAACAGAGCTCTAAAGCAGGTCTGGAGGTAGATAACAAGCCCTGATTTAGCCAGGGCACCCAAAGGCTTTTACTTTCAGGGTCTGCCACCTAATTATGCAGAGGAGAAGCTCCCTGGCCCCACCAAAACCCAGCAGCACACCTCCCTCATGCTGCAGCACCTCACCTATTAATCTCACCTTGCTCCTTCCTGAGGAATTCAGGTCTTTCCCCCACCCCACCAAGGGAAACGTGCTCCACCACTGCCCATCTCAGGGATTTAGACTTTGGCATCGTTACTGGGAGGAGTCTCAAATATTACCAATATGAATATGCTCTCTAATTAAAAAACCAAAACACAGAAGGTGGTGTATGGGTTTTTTCCTTGCTCCCATTAAGCTGAAACCCCTGGTACCTGATCTCCCATCTTTCTCTTACACTGCTCCCTCATTCCCTCCCCCCCAGACAGCTATCCATCTTCACCCTGCACTACAGATAACAGACATATCATGTCCCACAACTCACAAGCAGCTTCAGTTATCACATCACTAGAAATCACTGGCCCACCCAAGGGGTGGGTCTGGTTCTTTAAGCTTCTGTAATTTCATACCTGGCAAAGAAAAATGGCTTTGTGATGGACAGGTGGGAATAAGGCATTTATGGGCACAAAGTGCTCACTGAACAGGGCAGGTACAATATGGACTTTGGTGTTTAGGACAGAGCATCACACTCAATACAGATTATTTTTAGTTTGGTGTGAAGATTCAGAAGCACCCACCAAAAAGCCCTTAATAAAGGGATAAACTGTTAAAAAATAGATCCTATAAACTCAATTCAATAGATCCTATAAACTGATTCAGAAGCACCCACCAAAAAGCCCTTAATAAAGAGATAAAGTGTTAAAAAACTAGATCCTATAAACTCAATTCAAGGGCCATATGAGGGTCTGGGGCTCATTGCTGCTTCAGAACCAGTTGTGCCATTCATCATGCCTGTAAAGCACAGGCAGCAAGAGCACCACAATGAGCTAAGGAGAGTAAACTCTGATTAATGCACATCTCTTAACCATTCACTTCCAAATCCCAGAGCTGGCCTGGGGTCGAGCCCCTGTGTTTAAGGGGAGAACATCCTAGAAACTGATGGAGGGCTCTAATACGATTAACGCTCGGGGGTGTCTTCATCAAGCCTCAAGGCTGAATTTTGCACAAAGGCCATAAATAAGGTATTGTCCAGCTGCCTGTGAGCAGTTTTCTCACTCAGCAGGGAGCAGGCTGGCTTGAAGCAGCAGAACAGGAGGATTGTAGCAGCAGCACTCAAACAACACGCTGAGCTGAGGCTAGACAAAAGCCATGACTTGACACGAGCTGCGGCACGCTCCCACGCCTGGCTGGATGCAAACACCACCTTCCACAGCACCAATGCCTGCAGCTCCTGAAGTTCTAGGAAAGTCATTTGGGTAATTGCTTTAATGACAGGCATTTAACTGGCCACAGTGTCTGACTACGGCAGCGGATGCTGCTGTGAGAACCCAAATAACTGTCAGCCTACGGTGAGTAAGAACCTACAGACACGTAGTACGATCACAACTGTGGCAGAGATATCACAGCAGCACATTCAAGGAGGATTGTAAAGCCCAGGAGGTTTTAAAAAAAACAAAGCCAACCTCCAAAAGAATTCTTGAAAGCAAATTCAGATGGTAAAGGAAGGGGCGGGGGGGGGAAGGAAAACATGAGTCATTACATCAGAGGAAATGTGAAGAAAAATAAGAGTCCAGGTAAGACTGTCCCTGCCCTGTCCCATCAGTCCTTAGGGGTTTTTCCCTTTGAGAAGGGGTTCCCACCTCAGAACAAAAGGTGATGGGTTTTAAGTAGCTGTGAGTGCCATGGGCCCAGCCCTTTCTTTCAGGGAGCAGTAGAGGTATTGCTGCAAGACACCCCCCCTCTATAACAGGCAGACATGAGATGCAGCCCCCACAACTAACAGGGTATTTCCCTGCACAAGTTTGAGCTGGAGAAGTTCCCTGCAAAGGCTGGAGATGCTCGTTGTGATGGGTGCACCAAACCAACCAGAGCCAGAGCCAGCTCATTATGAGGGATGACTTAAAAGCCATCAGATGGGTACCCATGATTACTGGTGATCCAGGTGAATCTCTGCCTGTCATTTAGAGGCCAAGAGCTCTCTCTACCCCATTACCAGCCACAAAGGCCATCTGGTCCCCTACTCCCTGATTTAAACAAGAAAAGGGAAATAGATGATGTGCTGCCTGCACCATTTAGCTGAATTAATCCAGCTGAGTTTGATGGGTGCTGCTTAGAGAGGAGGGGAGAGAAGGGGAAATAAAAAGCACCGACGATTCCAGGAGAGAAGTCAGTTGGGTAAAGGTCCCAGAGCACCCCATCCAGTGTTCTTTACAGCTCCAGCACAGCCTTTTCCTCTGCGGGGCTGAAAGCAGGCGAGGACACACCGGCCGCTGGCTCCTGCGGCACTACCCCCCGCACCGCCCCCCCTCCGGATTTCCTCCATCCCACCGCCCCCCCCGCCTCGCCCGGACAAAGGGCCGCTATTGTCCCCGGCCTCAAGCGCTCCCCACCCCGGGGCTGATAGACACCCCCCCCTCAAGACTGCCAGACCCCAGACCCCCGTCTCCCCCCCCAACCCCTCCCCGCGGAGGCCCGGCCCTACCTGAGCTGTCCATGGTGCTGGCGGCCTCGGCGCGGTGCTGCGGCTGCTGCTGCGGCTGGTGCCGGGCCGGGCTCCGGCCGGCCGCCCCCGCCGCGCTGGCCCCGGGCTTGCCCCCTCCTCCTCCTCCGTCAGCGCCGCTGTCCACCAGCTGCAAAGATTCATAGCCATCACTGCCCGGCTTTTTCCGGTAGCTCCCGAGCAGGCTCATGGGCGAACCGGGCGGAGAAGCTCGGCTGACGCCGCGGGCAGGAGGGGAGGGGAAGGGAGGGGAAGGGAGGGGAAGTGGGGGGGGGGGGAAAGATGAGCGCTCCGGCCGCCCCGAGGGGAGGGGAAGGGCGGGACGGGGCGGCCGCCTTCTCCTCGCTCCCCACACACACACACTCACACCCTCCCTCCTCCTTTCCTTTCCCTTCCCTTCCCCGCAGCCGGTGCCGCCCCCTCCCGCCCCTCCGGGGCCCGGAAGCAATCGCGGAGGCCGCAGCCCGAACGGCGGGGCTGGCGGGGCTCAGGCCGCCGGGGGAAGCTCCGCGCCTGGGTGGGGTGATGAGGCGCTGGAAGGGGCCCCAGCGGGTTTGGGGAGGGCCCCAAGGGGGGTGTGTGTGTCCCCCGACCGTCAGCTGCCGCCAGCGATTAGTTAGCAAGAAGCACCAGGTCTCCTTCCCAGGGTTATTCACTGCGCTGGGGGACACATCCCTCTCCCCAAAGAGGCCTCAGCTCGGAGGGCTGGGCTGTACAGCTGGCACGGAGAGGCTCTTGAAACAGCAACCCTCGTTAAAACCTTCCTGTCACGCCAGGGGAAGGTGTGTTCCTTGGGAACGGGCCAAGGTCACCTAGTGAAGGGCTGACACAGCCCCTTCCACAGCCTGAAGAGGAGGGGATGGCACAGCAGCTCTGCACTGAGCCTCCAGAACCTCAGCAGCATCTCCAGCTCAGCCTAATGCTGCGTCTGTGGGCAAACGGAGGGGTCCTGGACCACCCCTCTGTGTCACAGATGGATGCATCAGCATCCCAACCCTCTGCCCCTACAACTGCTGGCTTAAAAGTTGTGGTACCCAGCTGAAGAACCACCACCACCACGGATCAATAAGCCATTTTTGCCATTGTTTACAGCTGTTCACACATAAACAAGCTCTAGACCAAGACAAAGCGTGTCTTTGGACAACAAGTAACACTCTACCTCCCTCCACATGTCTGGCAGACATGGCTAGTAAATGAGGATTTAATTTTAGGTGGAGCAGGGGACCTGAGGGATGCTCCAAAGGAAGTGACCACTGTTAAAACTCCTCTGAATTGATTTATTTTTCATTTAAGGGAGAACAAAGGCAAAAAGAAGCCATAGCACCTAGACACAAGTACAGAAAGGATGCATAGTACTCAGCTAGGAAATAAACCAGTGTGGGTTTGCTTCTGAAACACCACCAATAAGCACTTCTATACCAGTAACCATAACTGGAAACACACTGGGCTTAAACTCTCCTGCTTAGTGCTGTGGGGCAGTGGGCATCTGGCAGAGCCAGACCACCTTGCCATGTGCTGTGGTTTATATAACACCCCTGACTTTATATTACAGTGCAGACAAGGTACATCTGTGACCCAGAATTTCCTCAGGAAAATCCAGGCAGATTTACAGGCAGCAAACTAAAATCAACTGACCTGACGTGAACAGCTTGCAGTGGGCAGTGGTAACAGCTCCAACTCAGGGTTAGAGTTGTGTTTTCTACCCCATCCTTACTCAGCTGTAGCTCAGCCAGTAGGAATGGGTCCCCCCTCCCTCTCAGCACCCATATGCAGCAACTTGATAAAGAAAGAAAGAGAAGTGCAGGTGTTTCTACTAGAGATCACATCTGTTAGCCTCTCCTATTCCACCACAAGAAATCAGGCTCTTGGGTGAAAGCCTGGAGAACCTGGCACCACACAACACCCTACTCAACCTCTCTCCATCTTAAACCATCCCCCATGGCCTCTCACCTGCTCTGCTGGCTTTGTCCAGCAATTCAAGTAGCTCACCTTGGACAAAGCTTCATATCCTAAAGCCAGAAGTCATCTCTCACTGGTGAGCAGCGAGGGTCTGCCTGCCTTAGGCAGCAGAAGGAAAGCCCTGCTCAAAGTGTTCTGATGGGAAGAGGGCACACACCAGAGGAGAGGTTCACTCTGGCAGTAATTACAGCTCCTCCTTCTCCAGGTACCAGAGCAGGGACAGGATTTTTCCCTCCCAGGCACAGTCTTGTTGCTGCTTCTCACTGGGGCCTCCCAGCACATCCTTGGCTCAATGTTTCAGGGAATCACTGAGGTTGGAAGAGACCTTTAAGTTCACCGAGTCCAACCATAAACCCAGCACTGCCAAGCCCACCACAGAACCACATCCCTACACAGCACATCCATGCATCTTTTAAACCCCCCCCCCCCCCAGGGATGGGGGCTCCACCACTTCCCTGGGCAGCCTGTTCCAATGCTTGGCAACCCTTGCAGTGAAGATATTTTTCCTAATATCCAGGCTAAACCTCCCCTGGCACAATTTGAGGTTGTTTCCTCTCATCCCATCACTTGTTACTTGGGAAAAAAAGAGAGCAACACCCACCTGGCTACAACCTCCTTTCAGGGAGTTGTAGAGTTCCTACCCAGTGTTGATGCCAACTGTTGTGTCTGTGGTGGGCAAAGTCATACTTGGAAAGAAAAAACCCACAAACCTTCTTTATTGAATCCACTATTAATTCATTTCTTTCCACGTTTTTCACAGAGTTTAGGGGATCACAGCTTGCTTTCCCTCTGAGGAGTTTCAAAGGGGGAAACCACCACCATCACCTGAAGCTCCAGCCTGGACAGAGAGGATTCTGCAAAGCATCAAGGAAGGGAGCAGGGACAGCACAGCCTCCCCAGGGGGACTCAGGACACAGGAGGGAGGAGGAAACAGACTTCAAAGTCCCAGCCTTGCTTGTAATTACCATCATTACACACACACACAAATGAGATTAGGGAAGGATGTTGTGTGGGCTTTGGTTGAAGCTGCCCTTCTCTGAGCTTTTTCCAGCCCTATGGGAAGTTCAGCTCAAGGGAACATATAAAGCAATTCTCCCCCAGTTCACCCTCTAAGTTGGGCTGGTGAAGGGCCACAGAATTGCTCTGGGTATAGAAAATCCCCCCCAAAAAAATCAAGTAACACATTAAATTGCACATGACTTTCAAAAATGAGAGTAAAGAAAAAGGAGCTGCTTAGAAAGGCTCCTTGAGTATTTATTGAGTGATGGCTAATGATACAAGGAATGATGGAGGTGTCTGTATTCCTCATGAATGATCAGGCTGGCAGGTGCCATTAGGGCTGTGGGAGATGTTAATGACATACTCAGGACTGTGTGTTGCTCAAGATTTGAGATACAAACTCTCTCCCTGTTACTGACCTTGGAAGAGTCAATTGATTTGCCAGCTTCTATCTCTGGGGGCTTTTCTCTGGCTGGGTTGCAGCTTCTTCCTGGGTAAAGTCTCTTTGCATAGTTGTAACCAAGCACCAGCTACACCAAGGTACAGTCTCGTTCTTTCCACCTCTCCAGTGAGAGGAGCAGCTAAGGAGGGAATAGTCTACTCCTGGTTCTTCACAGACTAACTCAGCCTGTGGAGCCTTGTGAGAAGTACAACCAGAGCTTGAAAGTTAATTTACTACCTGGAGCAATGCCTTTAAAACTCAATATACTGAACATTCCTTCCCAGAGTTACTCCACTGTGAAGAGTGAGCTCCCCCTGCTCAAAGGGTTTCTGCCAGGAGTGAAAGCCTGGGTGTACTTATGTAGGGGAGTAAGTGGGAGGTAGTAGCTACGCTGTGTAGTATGACCTCCTACCACGGACAGAGAGATGCACATGCTATTAAGAAAAATCAGACTTGCTCAATCAGCTTTCATGTTGCTCAAGCACATTCTGTATTTCCATTTCCATACTGCTCCAAGGGGCAGCTCCTTCTCCACAGCCCAAGCAACAGGAATTCCTGTCCTCTTGCCCATCTCCTCACACTCATACACACCTCACTCCTTGCAGGAGGCACCAAAACATCCTCTAGAGGATCAATGTTCTTGCTTTTTACCTTTTCAGAGCACTCAAACCCTAATCCAAGAACCTTTCATGGGCTGTTTGATCAATAACACTGACTCCTCAATTGAGGCCACCTGCAACACCCCCATAACCAGGGCTCTACAAAATAGACTTCAAAGAAACAATAAAACCCCAACAAACCAAGAAAAGCTCTTTAACTTTCCTCACCTTTCCAGAGACCTTAGACAGAGCAGCTGTGGCATTCATGGAATCACAGGGGTGGGAAGGGCCCTCCAGAGCCCATAGGGTCCAACCCCCTGCCAAAGCAGGGTCCCTAGGACAGGGCACACAGGTCGGTGTCCAGACAGGGCTGGAATCTCTCCAGAGAAGGAGACTCCACACCCCCTGGGCAGCCTGTCCCAGGGCTCCCTCACCCTCACTGGGAAGAAGTTCTTCCCCACATTGGGGGGGAACTCCCTGGGCTCCAGCTTGAGCCCATCGCCCCTTGTCCTGTCCCCACAGACACTGAGCAGAGGCTGCCCATGTCCCCTGTGTCCCACCCTTCAGCTATTGATAAACACTGATCAGATCCCCTCTCAGTCTCTTCTCTCCAGGCTGAACAGCCCCAGCTCCCTCAGCCTTTCCTCAGATTCATTCAGCCTCAGTTACATCCTATTTAGCAACCCAATAACCCACCCCATCACACGCCCCAACCTTATGGAGGGTCTGAGCTGTGCTATGAGCCACCCTGCCAGCAGAAGGAGCCTTAAACACCTGTAGAAGTTGAAGCAGTTTGATAAACTCTTGATGGTCTGAGAAGGGAGACAGACAACCCCAGCTTTGTGTGCTTGCTTAGGGTGCAGACCTGCAGCACAGCCATCACCTTACCCCCCCAGGCAGCAAGGCCTCACTTGGGACTCTGACACTTCATCTAGGTAATAATCAAAAATTTGGTGCAATAAAGGCATCTCTCCTGCCCCAAAAATGAACTAATTGGGTGTAGAACTGACACACTGACAACTGCACCCCTCTCAGCACTGCATTTACCCCCAGAAGCAGCAGGTACTGATGGAAACCCAGACCCAGCCTAAGCCCCAGCCCTTCCCCAACCACCACTCTGAGCAGTGCGGCTCACAGCAGCTCAGCCCCACCAGGCAGGAAAGACCAGGCTCCACAGAGGCCTGCTCTGACCCCAGCACCTACAGCACCCTTCCAGCAGGAAAGAAAGAGCATCACCACACTTTTCCCCTGTGGGTTTTTCCCCCCAGACCCACACCATAACAATTTTAGCCTGGCAAGTACCCATTTCATATGCTCCTAGGAGAAGGGCCTACCCTACTACTCACCTCTTCAGAGAGCATTAGCACCAACCTCTCCATCCCCAAGATGCTCAAGGCCCCCAGAGCTGCCAACACTTTAAATAAGAGCCACTTTTAACCCTGATGAAGCAAACCTGATTGCATAGATTGCAGCCAGCCTGAGCTGGGACCACCCCAGTTACCACCAGTGAGCAGCTGATGAACTGTAAAGGAATGATGCCACCGCGTTGTGGGTCACAGAGATAGAATATCTTCATTTTTCTCTTCTTTTTGGCCTGGTGTGTTCAAACATAAAGGAAAGATCTTCAAGACTTATCAGCATCAGGTGAATTAACCTCTAGAAAGTGCTGCTCTCAATGCAACTCACCTGGTTCTTGCCACCCATGAGTGGCAAGGACTATTGCATTTCCCTCCTGATGAAGGAGCAGAAGGAGAGCTGTGGTGAGAGCCAAACCATCCCACCTCAGGAGAGGTGCTATATATATTTTTGTTGTTCTTTTGGGGTATTTTTTTTAAAAGCCACTGATTCAGAGATCTGGCTGAGGTCATCAGGAGGCCAAGTGACAGCACGCTTTGGGCTTTGCTTCCTGCCTTAAGACAAGCAGAACTGAAATCCCTCCTCCTGCCTTCCCATCACAACAGCAGCTGTCAAACCAGTGTCAGCCTTTACAAGAGACAACAAACCAAATTTTACATGTGCAGCCAAGGATTTACCTTGCAACTCATCTCTGAGGCCACCTTAGAAAGAAAACAGCATCTTCTAAACAACCATTTCCTCTAAATTTAGCCAGACCCCAGTCTGGGACTGCCTTGATTGAGTCCTACCCTCCCTCTACTAGGAGCCTTCCCATCACTCTTGTGTTCTATCTGTAGGGACCAGGCTCTGAAGGGGTTGAGCCCATCAGGGATGGTATGTAAGGGGTTTTTTTTCCCCCAACAGTTCATCATAGCAGCAGTAAGAGCTGACAAAACAAAGCCCCAGAAGCCATCCTCTTGCAATTCCTGCTCTGACAGAACCAGCTCTTCACATTTCCACCTTCAGATGAGATGTGGGTTGAGCACAAATGACTTTGGGATGTATGTGACCTGTACAGCAAGGGCAACACACCTCTTGTCCTCCCATCTGGAGGCTTCATTCAGTACTTCAGAGGTGCCACAGGCTGGCTGGGAGCATTGATTGCCATGCACAGCTCCAGGAACGGGCTCCTGATAGTAAATTGGGTAGAGGCTCTTGGTATGGAGCCAGGACTATGATTCCAAAGCAGTACCTGTGCTGAGGATAAATGAGGGGCACTTGGCCCAGAGTCAAGGGCAGCTGTGTGGTTCCTTTCTCTGGGTGAGGGAATGGCCATGCCTGTGTTTCATAGAATCATAGAATCATAGAATGGTCTGAGTTGGAAGGGACCCCAAGGGTCATAGAGCTCCAACCCCCTGCCACAGGCAGGGCCACCAACCTCCAGGCCTGGAGCTACACAAGGTTGCCCAGGGCCCCAGCCAACCTGGCCTTGAACACCCCCAGGGATGGGGCATCCACCCCCTCTCTGGGCAGCCTGTTCCAGCCCCTCACCACTCTCTCTGCAAAGAGCTTCCCCCTAATATCTAATCTAAACCTTCCTTCCTTTAGTTTTAATCCATCCCCCCTTGTCCTGTCATTGTCTATCCTTTTAAAAAGTTGAATCCCCTCCTGCTTATAAGCTCCCTTCAGGGATGGGAAGGCTGCAATGAGGTCCCCCCACAGCCTTCTCTTCTCCAGGCTGACCCAGCCCAGCTCCCTCAGCCTCTCTCCATGGGGAGCTGCTCCAGCCCTCTAATCATCTCCGTGGCTCCTCTGACCCCTCTCCAACAGTCCCACATCTTCCTTGTACTGGGCCCCAGCTCTGGACACAGGACTCCAGCTGGGGCCTCACAAGTGCAGAGTAGAGAGGGACAATCCCCTCCCTGTCCCTGCTGCCACCCCTCTGCTGATGGAGCCCAGGATCCCATCACCCTTCCGAGCTGCCAGAGCCACTGCTGGCTCAGGGGGAGTTTCTCATCCACCAGAATCCCCAAGTCCTTCTCAGCAGGGCTGCTCCCCAGGAGCTCTTCTCCCAGTCTGTATCTGTGTCTGGGATTCTTCCAGCCCAAGTGCAACACCTGACACTTGGCAGTGTTGAACCTCAACAGGTTCACCCGGGCCCATCTCTCCAGCCTGTGTTTGGTGGGGAAATACAGAGCTGTCACAGCTGCCTGTGAGCAGCAGATACACAGGGAGGTACCAGAGTGGGATGCAGCTCATGGGCAAACAGGGCTGGTTTGGAGGGGGGATCCAGGCAGAGGGAGAGAGTGAGAGAGAGGTCAATTGATCTAAGCCTTTGTTACCCCCCTCTGCCCCTGGTATTCAGGAGTTTCCAAGCCAACCATTCCTGACAACCTCATCTCTAATGAAAAGCTAAAGTGGTCCTGAGAAGGTTTCAGAGTCAATAAAAATAATCCTTAACCTCATCAGCTGGGCCTCTCTAGCTTGGAGGAGCCTGAGGGGTGACCCTATTGATGTTTATAAACATGTCAGGAGGCTGGAGCCAGGCTCTGCTCAGGGGTGGCAGCGACAGGACAAGGGGCAGCGGGTGCAGCTGGAGCAGAGGAGGTGCCATGGGAATGTCAGGAGGAACTTTGTCACTGTGAGGGTGACAGAGCCCTGGGACAGGCTGCCCAGGGAGGCTGGGGAGTCTCCTTCTCTGGAGACATCCAAACCCCTCCTGGATGCGTTCCTCTGGGATTCAGTCTGGGTGATGCTGCTCTGGCTGCTCTGGATGATCTTCCAAGGTGCCTTCCAACTCCCAATGCTCTGTGAGTCTGTGATCAATCAAACCTTTCCCTGCCTTCACCAGAGGAAGCCTGGAGCCTTTTCTGTGCCAAAACCTAACAGCAACGCTCAGCTCTGCTTATCCACCAAATCCATGGGGACACACTGCTGAGCCTTATCACTATCTGGTTTTCCAGTGACAGTGTGGCCAGTGCTTGCCTCCATTGCTATCTTCCTTCCCATCCTTTCCTCCCTGTGAGAGCACACCCCACTAAGCCTCTGCATGTGATGATACACGGCTTGGTTCAGCCCAAGCATGGCATCCATGGGTTTGACTGGCTCCTCAGCAACACCGAGCCACAGGGCTGCTTGCCAAAGCCTGCTGCAGGATGCTAAAAACGTACATGATTCACAGAGAGAGTGGGGAAATGTATGGGAAAAAAGACATCTATAAGGGGCTGCTCAATAGGGGTGCATCACTGCCCACTCAGGAAGTCCCCAGCCTGCAGGCTGTTGGGAAATTGGAGGCTGTGTGGCTGTTTGTACAATCCCTCAGGCCTAAATCAGCAGTTTAGGGAAAAATCAGAAAATCAGAAAGCTGGGGAGGGGCTGGTGCTGTGGGCAGAGAGGGACAGGCTGAGGGGAACAGCCTTCAGCTGCAGGAGGGCAGCTGGAGAGGTGTTTTTAGGAAGGAATTCTTTACTCTTTACTCCCCCATACACAGTCAGTGGCTGAATGCCGAGAGAAATCTGGGCAGGGCCCTCCTAAAGCCTGTGAAATGCATGTACATGTAATCCCCACCAGAATCACAGAGTCACAGGGGTTGGAAGGGACCTCCAGAGCTCATCATGTCCAACCCCCTGCCAAAGCAGGGTCCCTAGGACAGGTTGGCATCCAGACAGGGCTGGAATCTCTCCAGAGAAGGAGACTCCACACCCCCTGGGCAGCCTGTCCCAGGGCTCCCTCACCCTCACTAGGAAGAAGTTCTTCCCCAAATTGGGGGGGAACTCCCTGTGCTCCAGCTTGAGCCCATCGCCCCTTGTCCTGTCCCCACAGACACTGAGCAGAGGCTGCCCATGTCCCCCGGGTCCCAAAAGGAAACCAGTTGGGAAAGAGCACACCCTAGATGTCACCTCTTTACATCAGAGAATCACAGATCACAGGGGTCAGAAGGGCCCTCCAGAGCCCATGGGGTCCAACCCCCTGCCAAAGCAGGGTCCCTAGGACAGGGCACACAGGTTGGCATCCAGATGGGGCTGGAATCTCTCCAGAGAAGGAGACTCCACACCCCCTGGGCAGCCTGTCCCAGGGCTCCCTCACCCAAAATGAGGGGCACGAATTCAGAACCACACGTTGCCATTAGCAACAAGAGATGCTCTGTAGTCATTAACCAGGAGCCCAGCACATCCCCTCTGAAGTGATCCAACCTTCTTACAGCTCTTGGTACCCTACTTCTTATCAAATCCTAACAGGAAAAATGCTGTTATTAGAGCCTGGGTGTTCTGGCTGCTTCATCAAGCATTACAAACGATGCCTGTCTCAGCTCACAGCATCTGCTGGCTTCCAGGTCCTGCATCACACCTAGCTGACATGGTTTGGGTTCAGATTTGTAACTGCTCATCATTTCCAAGGCAATACACAAGCAGACTCCACGAGGAGTCTCTCCCACGATGCTGTTTGCAACCCACACAGCACGCTGCAGCTTTGGAAGAAGAGCTGGGCTGTAACTCAAGGGCAGAGACACCCACCCAGCTGTGTCAGTATGGGAATAGCTTGCAGCAGGCCATCATGACTTGGGATGCAGGCTGGAAATTCAGTGCTGGAGAAGCCAGAAGTCTGGTCCCTGGTGATGTTAGAGCCCCTTTGAGCAAGGCAGGGAGCAAGGCAGGGTGTAAATGCCCTCATCCTTCTCCTGGTAGCCCAAAAAGGTAACAAAAGGTAACAAACCCCACTTTACATTTCCTACATTGCTAATAGAGTTGGTTTCTTGTGGATCCCACAGCTTGGTTGCTGGCCTGGGAATGCATCACTGGGATGCCTTCACCAGGCCAGGCAATAGAAAAGCTCCATGAACATCCTGATGAAGGCTGCTTGACTCAGCAGAAAGGATTCAAAGCAATCTCCCTCTCTCAGCCATGCCTCCTGAGCCACTCTGCTCCCTGGGATGCTCCCCCTGAGGCTGCAAACAGCCCCGAGCGAGGGGCAAGGGATGGAGCTGGGGGAAACTCATGGCTCAACTCAGATCCAGCTTGGGGTTTTGATACCTTTTAGGGCAGGAAAGAATTTACCATCATGTATATTAACTCAGAAATTAGCAGTGCCATGACCAGTCATAGAATCATAGAATGGTCTGGGTTGGAAGGGACCCCAAGGATCAGAGTTCCAACCCCCTGCCACAGGGCAACCTCCAGGCCTGGAGCTACACAAGGTTGCCCAGGGCCCCAGCCAACCTGGCCTTGAACACCCCCAGACACGGGGCACCCACCCCCTCTCTGGGCAGCCCCTTCCAGCCCCTCACCACTCTCTCTGCACAGAACTTCCCCCTAATCTCTCCTCTCCCCCTTCCCTCCTCCAGCTTCACTCCAGCCCCCTTGTCCTGCCAGTCTCTGCCCTTTAACAAGCTGATTCCCCTCCTGTTCCTCTGCTCCCTTCAGGGACTGGAAGGCTGCAATGAGGTCCCACCACAGCCTTCTCTGCTCCAGGCTCCCCCAGCCTCTCCTCATAGGGGAGGTACAGTCTGTACCACGTGGCTTGAAAATAATTACACCATGTGGCTCCCAGGCTGGGAGCTTTGTGTGGATGGTGTTTCACCTTAAATACCTTTAAAAGAAAAGATATCTGTCAAGGTGGAAAATTAACCCCAGGAGTAAACTGCTGTGGAGTGGGAGAGCCTGCCTGCATCCTCCATCCTACCCCATGGTGCCTCAGCAAAGTGCCCAGGGCACAGACCCATGCACTGACAGGCATCGTGCTGCACAGGAACCTTTGCTGGCCAGAGAGCAACTTGCTCTTTCTGTAAAGTTTTCCATGAAAAGTGTCCCTTGGAAAAGGAATTTGAGGGTTTGGGTCTTTTTTTTAAATTTTTTCTTCTGTTTCTGAACCTGGCCTGGGGAAGGGAATAAACTTCCCAAGTTTCCCACGGGGTAAAAACCCCCAATTTTGGAGGATTTGGAGAAAATCCTGGCTCCTGCCTCAGTGTCCCTGCTTGGTTTGGTAGTGCACACCCAGCTCCTCCATCACTCTGCCTCCCAGCCATGATTCAAGGATGCAAAGGGTACCATTGCCCATCCTTGTTGCTTCTGGTTGCTGAAGATGAGAATTCAGGAGAAAGAAGCCCATGTATTGCTGCCAGGGCCTGTCAAAACAGGGCCTCATATACTCTTCTCATCTAAAGCACTGTAAGAACTCAAAATATCATTTAGCCTAAATAATACTACAATTCTATTTGGAGTGCTTTAATGTTGAGAGGTTCCACAGCTGCTTTATCCACCCCTGTAAAAGCATCTCTAATCTGATTTTCACGGTGGATGGGAGTCTCAGCCTGGCACGGTCACAGCTGGGATTCCCAGACCCACCTTCCCCACAGCCAGAGATTTTTTCTTCTCCAGATCTACTCACCACAGGATGCCACACGCTCAGCAAAACCCAACCCCCCTGGGAGCAGCTCTGTGGTGGTTTCAGACATCTCCCCATCTCCAGAGCATCCCAGGGGTGAGGACTCAGCCCCCTCCCTGGGCAGCCTGTGCCACAGCCCCACAACTCTGCCAGGGAAGAACTTTGCCCTCCCAGCTGAGCTGACCCTGCCCTGGGGCAGCTTGAGCCCATTGCCCCTTGTCCTATCACCTGTCCCCTGGCTGCAGAGACCATCGCCCACCTCTCTGCACCCTCCTGGCAGGGCAAGGGAGGTGGGGAGAAGGTTTGCTACATCCCTCACGTGCTGATGATGCTAATTGCCTTTGCAAGGCAAATTTCAGCTGGGGGGGGTGTGGTGCAGTAAAACAACACCCTATGGCATCAGCACCAAGCCTACGAACCCTAACAGCCTGATTTTCATCCCAAAACCCAGCTGGCACATCTGGGTGCCAAACCTTCCACCGCTACCATCCAGAGATTCCCTTTCCCATGCAACTTCCCCCCCCCTCCTCTCTGAGGTTCTGCCACCATATTCGAGCAGCAGGCTGGATTTTAGCAAATCCCACCCCAAATAAAAAAAAAAAAAACCCCAGCAAGGCAGCAGGGTGCAGCAGGAAGCCCTGGGATTAATCCCCAGCAGGGCAAAGCTGCCCATGAGGAGGATTAGTTGGGTCAGCAATTAAACGTTGGCGCTCAAGGACGTGAACGTGGTTCCTCCTTAACGGCCCCAAAATGCTGCATCTATCAGCTGGGAGCGTTGCTGGGACCATAAACAAGCTGGCTGTGTTGAGGGCTGGCTAAATATAGTGCAGCCTGGGTTGGCTTCGTGCTGCCTGTGCCATCTGAATTCCTTGGTAGGCTGCTTTGGGTTTATTTATTTCATTTTAGGGGTTGGGTTTTTTTTTTCCTCCCCTCGGGGAAGGATGTGACTAAGAGAAATCCATGGTCGAAGGGATATTGGGACATGGAGGCCCTGGTCCTAAATGCAGAAGGTGAAGGAAGTCTGTAGTTTGCAGACCTTGGGGACCTGTCCAAAATATTCCTCCTCCTCCTCCTCCTCCTCCTCCTCCTCCTCCTCCTCCTCCTCCCCCCTCTCCTCCTCCTCCTCCTCCTCCTTGGCTTGGCAGTATCCAAAATAAGCTGATGGTAACAACAGCAGCAAATACATTAGCAAGGTGGTAAATATTCCCTGATTTAAAGTCACAGCTGTCCCAAGGTGATGCTGAGGGGGATTAACCACCTACCTGCAGCACCGTGGGGAGCAGGCAGCCCCCCATCATCATCCCCCTACCCCCCAGCACCTGGTTAGGGCTGGAGCCAGTGCAATGGTGCAGCATTTAGCTGCATTTTGATTTTGTTTGGGTTTTTTTTTTTCCTTCTCTTTCCTAGCCTGAAGTGGGTTTTTAAAGGGGATGCAGCTGTGTGTGTGTGTGTCAGTGTAATAAGATGGGGGGGGTTTGAAGGTCAGCTTCGCAGAGGATGCGCTGCAAGAGGCTGGCTGTTGCTATCTCCTGGCAGCATCTACCTCCCCACGCATACAGCCAGCACAGCGATGTTCAGATGTGAGCTACAATTCGGATTTAAAGCCTGAAAAATCCCTTCGTTTCTCTTCACCGAAGGCAGGATGCCTCAATAGCTTTCCCAGTCCTAAAAATACACAAACGGGGAGGGGGGTGTTTGGGGTGGGAGAAGGAGCTGCTGATGTTCTGGCTGGAGTTACCGAGGTGGGAGGCAGCTCAGGGATGCCCAGGGGTACCCAGCCGGCTTTCACCCCCTCAACTTGCCCATCAGACAGCAAAACATGCTGCGTTGCCCAGAAAAAAGCCGCTTTTCAGCCCAACTCCGCAGCTGCTTGGGAGAGGGAAGCTGCTTTTAGCCAGAGCCGCAGGATCCCAGCGTGTGTGTGTGATTACTCAGCACAAATCCCCCCCCCCCGTAAACAACCTTCCCGGATCGGATCGCGCCCCCCAAAGCTCCCGGCCAAGCTTCCCTTACCTTGCCTTTCAGATGCCCGCATCCTCCTCTCCCGGCTCAGCGGGATGGCAGCCCCGGCCCCGCAGCCCGGCCTCGCAGCCGGCATTGGGGGCAGCGCCGGCTGCCGGGGCGCTGCTGCTGCCCACGGGCTGGGGCGCAGCTGCCTGGGGACTGCGTGCGGCTCCGGCCCCGCCGGCTTCTATTTGGGATTACGGAGGCTCAGGGAAGGATGAGGATGGAGGGAGACATCTCACATCTTCTAAAATGTGGCGTGGAGTGGGATCTGGAGTCTGCAGGTCTGAGCTGGCAGCTGCAAACCGAAGCAGCCTCCTACCTCTTTTCTCTTGATTTGAATTTTTCTTTGGAATTTTTTTGAATTTTTCTTTTTAATTTTTTTAAATTTTTCTTTTAAAATTTTTTTAGTTTTTCTTTTGATTTTTAAAAAATTTTTCTTTTGAATTTTTCTTTTGAATTTTTTAATTTTTCTTTTAAATTTTTTAAATTTTTCTTTTTAATTTTTTTAATTTTTCTTTTTAATTTTTCTTTTTAATTTCTTTTGAATTTTTCTTTTGAATTTTTAAAAATTTTTCTTTTGAATTTTTCTTTTGAATTTTTTAAACTTTTCTTTTTAATTTTTTAAAATTTTTCTTTTAATTTTTCTTTTTAATTTTTCTTTTTAATTTTTTTTATTTTTCTTTTGAATTTTTCTCCTTTTTTCCCCCCTCTCCTGATTTTTTTCTTTTTTTTTTGCTGCTTTTTGGAGCAGGTTAAATCCTTTGGTTGGACACAGCAGGGATGCAGCGTGTCGAGGGAGCTGGGGGTGTTCAGCCTGGAGAAGAGGAGGCTGAGGGGAGACCTTCTCCCCACCTCCCCTGCCCTGCCAGGAGGGTGCAGAGAGGTGGGCGATGGTCTCTGCAGCCAGGGGACAGGAGATGGGACAAGGGGCAATGGGCTCAAGCTGCCCCAGGGCAGGGTCAGCTCAGCTGGGAGGGCGAAGTTCTTCCCTGGCAGAGTTGTGGGGCTGTGGCACAGGCTGCCCAGGGAGGGGCTGAGTCCCCACCCCTGGGGGGATTTAAAAGGTGTCTAGATATTGTGGACATGATCTAGAGGTGGGCTGGGCAGGGTCAGGCTGTGGTTGGACTCAATGATCTCAAGGGTCTCTTCCAACCCCGGAGATTCTGTGATTCCCCTGTGGCTGGGGAGAACCCCCCAGCCCCAATTTGGGGCATCCAGAGGCACCCCAGCACGTGCTGGCTGCAGGGACAGGGACACTGACCCTTGTGCTACCCCAGCTCCCCCAATGGCCCTCAGGAACAGCCAAGGCTTGGGTCTCACCTTGATTTTGGCACTCTGTTTGCTGTTAGACCTAGTTCATCTTCCAGCTTACACAGCTTTTCCTCCTGGTCTTTCCCTGCACCCTGGGACAGAGCCACGTGGGAACATACCCCTTTCCCACCTCCAGATCGCCTCTGGCATCACCCACACCCCTCCTGCTGGGTTTGGCCCCTTCACCCATGGTTGCCCAGGCTGACCCTTGGCCCCTCCTCTGCTTCCTCACCCCCCAGGCAGTTGTTTCACTGCCTATCACCCTTTATTTCCCATTTCTCCTAGTAATTTCTGAGTTCCTGCTTACTCCCAACAGGGAATCAAGGGCCCTGAGCTGCTATTTGGGAATAGGAGCAGTTGGATCTACAAGCTGGTGGTGATGGAGGAGCCACTTGAGCTTCCTGCTGGGAATTCCCTCAGCCAGAAAGCAGGGGATGGATTACCTGGGGCACAGGCAAGAGCTGGAGCCTTGTGTGCTCCAGGGGCTTCTGTTGGGGGAAGTTAAATGGGAGGATAAAACCACTTCACATGCAGCAGGGATGGGGCCAGGAGCAACCAGCTTCTTCACTGGTATTTTGGATTACATCAAATCATAGACTCACAGGCTGGTCTGGGTTGGGAGGAACCCCAAGGATCACAGAGCTCCAACCCCCTGCCACAGGCAGGGCCACCAACCTCCAGGCCTGGAGCTACACAAGGTTGCCCAGGGCCCCATCCAACCTGGCCTGGAACACCCCCAGGGATGGGGCACCCACCCCCTCTCTGGGCAGCCCCTTCCAGCCCCTCACCACTCTCTCTGCACAGAACTTCCCCCCAATCTCTCCTCTCCCCCTTCCCTCCTCCAGCTTCACTCCAGCCCCCTTGTCCTGCCAGTCTCTGCCCTTTAACAAGCTGATTCCCCTCCTGTTCCTCTGCTCCCTTCAGGGACGGGAAGGCTGCAATGAGGTCCCCCCACAGCCTTCTCTGCTCCAGGCTGACCCAGCCCAGCTCTCTCAGCCTCTCTCCATGGGGAGCTGCTCCAGCCCTCTGAGCATCTCCGTGGCTCCTCTGACCCCTCTCCAACAGCCCCACATCTTTCTTGCACTGGGCCCCAGCTCTGGACACAGGACTCCAGCTGGGGCCTCAGGAGATGGAGTTGGCATTAAGACAGGACCCAAACAGCAGCATTGTGCCCCAGCCCAAAACCTGGGCAACCCCCTTCACTGGGGGATTTCCTCCTGTGTTCAGGTGGGGATGCTCTGACTCCTCTTCTTCCCCCTTCCTCTTTCTCCTCAGTGCAGGGCAGAGCTGTCAGCAGGATCGAGTCCAACACACACACAGAGACACAGAGACACAGACACCTCCAGCATGGGGATAAGCAGGAGAAAAAAGGAATTTATTTACATCTTTAGAGCAGTAACACAGCTGCAGGGATTCACTGGGAGGAAACTCCAGGGAACAAACTCAGCATGACATGCCAGCAGCGCCCCACACGTGGGGGAAAAGGAGGGGGGGACACACACACCCCCCCCTCCTCCCACCACACAGTATCTTGGGTCGGTACAAAATTGCTGTTGTGTTAGAAAAGATGCTGAGATTCACAGTAAAGTACCAAAGGGGAGCGTGGCAGGGAGAAGGTGATGGACACACCTCACTCTGGGACCTCATCCCTGCTGGTATTTGGTCTATGAAAATGCACCATATGACAACAACCCTAGAAAAACCTACCCCAAGGGCTCAATGCATGGGGAGTTGGGGTCTCTACATCTACCACAGGGCTTGAAGATGTTAAAACAAGTGCTCAGGCAGCTCTCCTGGGGCAAAGGCATCTCTGCAAGCCCTGTGTGGCTGCTGGGGGATGCAGGGGCAAGGCTCTGCTGGGGGGTGTTTTACAGCAGGACGCAGGAGCTGGGCAAGGGAAAGTGGGGAGCAGCCCCTCTGCCCAGCACTCAGCTCTGGCAGAGCCACCCACCACGACCAGGCTGCCTAAAAAATCACATAACCCCCCCCCAACACCCCCTCCCCTCCTGCCCAACAGTGTTTAGGAAGAAATCAGCATAGAAATGTTGGCTATTTCTAGATTTGAGTTTAAAACCAGCCCCAAGCTTCATCAGAGGGGCGTGGGAAAGCCTCAGGTCTTTCTTAAATAGCTCTGGGGGGAGATGGAAAAGGGCCCCAGGGACAGCAGTGAAAACTGGGGGTCCCTCTGCTCCCACCCAGGGAATTCCCATGGGGAGTGGGATGCAGAGCAGGCAGCACATGGGCAGGGTCCTCAATCAGCTGATGCCCAATGGCTTCTGGATTCATTACCAGGAGAGCATGGGGCCAAGCTGCCTCTGATGGAGAGAACATCAGGGGCTCCTCTGGAGGATGCAGGGGGCTCAGAAGGGATTAAAGACCCCCAGGGATGCCCCAAAGTTTCGCAGGCACCCCTCAAACAGGCAGTCAGCTCCCCTTCCCCTGCCACAGGGCTGCTCCCCAAGCAAAACTAAACCCAGGGGTGTTTCAGCACAGAACCTTGGCCCTGGCTGCTCTAATTCATCTGATGGGTGCTGGGGCAGGGGCAGCTTTTCTGCCCCCCTGCTGAGCCCATGGTGGCAGGCAGCAGCTCGCTCTGCAAACACAAGCAGCTTTGTGCAGTGTTCCTAAAAGTTCCTAAAATTCAGTGGGGTTTTGGGGGTTGGGGGCTTTTTTGGGGGTTTTTTAATTAAAATCTTTAAAAATACACATCTTGCTTTTTTTTTTTTTTTTTCTTAAATAGGTAGTCTATAAAATAAGGCAACTCAAGGAGACTCAAGACACATCCCCAAGTGCTCAGGTACTGCATCCCACCACCAAAATGGGGTACAGCACTTCCAGTTTGAGTAGAGCCCCTCTGTTCGACCCCAAAGCTCCTGCACATGAGAAAAGGGGTGACACACTTGGGTGACACTGTAAATGCTGGGGAAATGCCTGGGCACAGCCCTCAGCAGCCCCTGTCTGCATCCCAAGTAAGGGAAGGCTCTCATCCCTCTGGGGGCTTGTGGGGAAGGAGCTGCTTCTTCCAGGGATGCTGCAGTGGGACCTGCTTAGGGAACACCCCCATCTCCAGGGGGGGGACCTCAGGGACAAAGGCAGCACAGAAGATGGAATGATGGGATTTTCCCCCCAAGAAAAGCACACATGAAAAGAAATCTTTGGGAGAAGCTCTTGGAATGTGACTGTGTCTTGTAGCAACAGCTATAGACAAGGTAAGCACAAAGGGAGTAGTGCAACTCAGCGCCAGCACAGCAGTGTCACAGCACCTCCTGGCATCCTGCTGTACAGCAGCTTGTCCTCACAGGGGTTTCATCCCTCTCCACCCAAGAAGAATGGGTGTATTCATGCTGGAAACGTGACCATCACAATTCCAAGCTCTGTGGCGTACACATTTTCCGTGCCCCTCTGGGCTGAGCCTTGCTCCTACAGCCTTGCTCTTCCAGCTTTATTTCTCTGAGAGATAAAGTGAATAGAAAAGAATTTCTAGAAATCAGCAAACAGCCCTAACCTAGAGAGCAGCCCACAGGGAACGGTGCTGCAGGGCAAGGGGGTGGTGCGTTGTAGGTGGGGGTGGCGAGGATGTCAATGCAAGCTGTGGAAACCTGGTATGATCATTACCCTGTGTGTCCTTGGACCGTAGGCAGGAATGCTTTGTAGCCTCAGAAGAGAAAAGAAAAAAACCCTCATCCTAGCAGACTTGACCTCATAAGCAAAGATCTTTCCACCCTGACACCGGCTGGAACCGGGTACCCACCCATGTCACCCAGGGAAGGGGCTCGAGGTACCACATGATCGGCTGATCTGAGCACCCAGCACCAGGCAGAGAAACCAAATCCATGATGACACTGGCTCCTGGTCCCTGGCACAAGCTGCTCAGTTCTCCTCATCTGGGAGAACGGGTGGGATCTTGCTGGAGAGGAGGGTGTACACGTACGGCCAGATCTTGTTGGTCTCTGTCCCCGAGAAGGAGTGAAGGATGCCCCTGCTCCTGGCAGAGATGGAAGGAGAAGTCAGTACTGGAGAATTGGTGGTCCTGAGGACAGCCTGGCCAAGCTGGAAGCTCACTGACAGGGTTTTGGGCAAGAGGAAGGGGATAAAGGGGGTGAATGGTGCTCGCTGGGAGGAGCCCAGCACATGGAGAGGCCAAAGCTGTACAGCACAGATCATCCCATCACCCAGAAGGGCTCACACTCGTACCCCTGAAGGCCCACAAAGCACTTCAGGGACATAAATCAGTCATGTGCTCAAGCCAGCAGGAAAATCAGGGCCCCAGTTCTCCCCCCTCCCATAGGAAACTGCTTTTGGCCCCCCCCCACACACCACCCTGGCTCTTAAAAGCACTCCCAGGTGCTCACCCTCCTCCAGCAGTGGACTTCACCCACTGCAGCGACCCATCTGTTCCCCAATGGGCCAGGGGACAACTGCCCCAAACTACCAGCAGCACAGAAGGGACGAGCCCAGCACCATGGCTGAGCTCACAGCACACCCATCCCAGCTAGCCCCGGGGGGCTCACCCTCCCCCTGCCCTCCTGCCAGGCACCCTGTGCTTCACCTAAACACCTTGGGACCCAAAAACCCCTCAGTTTTTGCAGGGTGACAGCACCCTGTGTGCTGCCCCGGATCAGCAGAGCACAGGGCAGGTGAGTTGGTTTGTGCTGGGGCTGTGTGGGCTGTGGGGATGCTGTGGGGATGCTGTGGGGATGTTGTGGGGGTGCTGGGGGGATGCTGGGGGGGTGCTGTAGGAATACTGTGGGGGTGCTGTGGGGGTGCTGTGGGGATGCTGTGGGGATGCTGGGGGGGTGCTGGTGGGGTACTGCGGGGATGCTGCGGGGATGCTGCGGGGATGCTGTGGGGATGCTGGGGGGGTGCTGGGGGGGTGCTGTAGGGATGCTGTGGGGATGCTGTGGGGATGCCGTGGGGATGCCATGGGGATGCTGGGGGGGTGCTGGGGGGGTGCTGGGGGGGTGCCGGGGGGGTGCTATGGAGATGCTGCGGGGATGCCGTGGGGATGCCGTGGGGGTGCTGTGGGGATGCTGTGGGGATGCTGAGGGGGTGCTGGGGGGGTGCTGGGGGGGTGCTGGGGGGATGCTGGGGGGATGCTGCAGGGTGCTGCAGGGTGCTGTGGGGATGCCGTGGGGGTGCTGGGGGGGTGCTGTGGGGATGCCGTGGGGATGCCGTGGGGATGCTGCGGGGTGCTGGGGGGGTGTTGTGGGGATGCTGTAGGGATGCTGTGGGGATGCTGTGGGGATGCTGCGAGGGTGCTGCGGGGGTGATGTGGGGGTGCTGTGGGGATGCCGTGGGGATGCTGCGGGGATGCCATGGGGATGCTGACATGGGAGCAGCTAGTGGGAACAGCCCCCATGCCTGCTTTTAGGGGCACACCATGGTTAGTTTGTACAGCCCAACTCACTTGTAGAGCTCCATCACTGGCTTTGCAGCATCTTTGTATTTCCTCAGCCTGGCAGCAACAGCCTCGGGTTTGTCATCCTCACGCTGGACCAGCGGCTCTCCTGTCAGGTCATCAACACCCTGTGGGTGGGCAAACACCATCAGGGGGATGCAGCCCCCAGCCCCACCACCCACATTGCAGCTCCCTGCCACACAACTGCCTCCCAACACCTCATCCTGCCCCACATCCTTGGACAGCATTCAGGATAAACCCCATTCTCCTCATTAACATTTATCCCAGCTCCTTTAGGCAAAGCCCTCCAGTGCTCTCCCCACCCAGCAGTTCTTCCCCAATGCCTTTTTACACCCTCAGCTTGGGCAGAGAAAGGTTCCTCCCATCTTTTCCCTCCATGAGCTGCCCCTGGCTGGTGCTGTCACGATGTCTACGGGCTCTTACGTGGACGTGGGGGGGGTTGAAGTCCATGTTGTACACCCTCCCGCTGGCGGGGTGGACCCAGCGGGCGCTCAGGCGATCCTTCAGCGTCTCGAAGGGGATGTTCAAGCTGATCACCACATCCAGCTCACAGATCCTGTCCAGTGCCTCAGCTTGGCCCAACGTCCGAGGGAAACCTGCGTAGGTACCGCAGCAGAGAGGGGCTGTAACAACAAGGAGGGGGGAAGCAGCACCCAGGGATTCAAACCTACCCATCCCTAGAGCTTGGGAGGGGCTGTAACAACAAGGAGGGGGGAAGCAGCACCCAGGGATTCAAACCTACCCATCCCTAGAGCTTGGGAGGGGCTGTAACAAGAAAGGGGGGGAAGCAGCACCCAGGGATTCAAACCCACCCATCCCTAGAGCTTGGGAAGCGTGGCAGCTCCTTGCTGTCACACACGTGGTGTGAAAGACGGGCATCCACCATATGGCTGCAAGAAAAAATAGCTCCTCCAGCTCTGGCTCCTGAAATACAACACATGGGTCGCTGTGGGCTCATTATTCCCTGCAAAGCCGAGGCTGGAGCAGGGCTGGTGTCCCCACGGTGGGGCTGGAGGCAGGTAAGAGGGCACAGGCAGCAGCAAAGCAGGGATAGGTGCTGGAATGATGGAGGGAAAACCTGAAGGGAATGGAATGCTGTGCAAGGGGTGAGGAACACACTGGTGGTTAACACAGAGGGCATCAGGGATGCTGCAGTGAAATGGTTTGTACAGAGAAGATGGAGAGGGGATTACTGAGGGGTGGGCTCAGGAGGGTGGGGGACCAAGTCCCAGAATCACAGAATCACCAGGTTGGAAAAGACCTTTAAGATCATCAAGTCCAACCATTCTCATCCTAAACTAAACCAGATCCCTAAGTACCTCATCCACCCTTTTTTTGAACACATCCAGGGAAGGTGACTCAGCCCCCTCCAGCCCCAGCTGCCCTCCAGCCTGCGACACTAAACCTCAGACCAGTGCTAGCTGTGAACCTGAGAGCTCTGAAAGCCTGTTAGCACTCGACTCCCTCAGTCTACTCTACACCCCTCTCAGAGCTTCAGCAGGTGGGTGAGGGAGGGTTTCTCCCTCCACACCACGGCCACTCATCCCCATCTATCACACCTGTCCAACACCACAGGTAAGCACGACCTGCTGAGCCCCATCCCATCCCCTGACCAACCCCAAAGCGACTCTTCAGAGCTGCTGTCACTCCTCACCACCCCCCAGGCCACCGGCAGCGATGCACCAGGGCTGCCAGCATGGGGGTCACCACCAAGGGCTGTGGGAGCTCCTGGGGACCCTGTGCCACTCTTCTCACCCACTGCCTTCCCAGTTTGCTCCAGGCCTCTTCTCCACCCACACCTTGGGTGGCTTTTGGGCTTGGGATGAGCAGCTCCATCATCATCACTGGGATGAGCCTACGGAGGTGGCGAGAGGTTTTTCCCAGCTTGCTGCCAGCCCCACTCCATTCCTGGGCTCTGCTTTATGAAACACCCATCTCCCTCCCTGCCTGGAAGGGAAGGACCAGGGGCACCTTTGCCAGAGGCGTGCCAAGGGCTGAGCTGCACAGCACGGGGGGGCAGAGCGAGACAGACCCCGGGGCAGATGCTTTCACCAGCTCCTCCCTCTCCTCCCACCACCACTGAAGGCACCTTGGGGCTTTTCTCTCTCCTGGTGCTGCCAAAGCATGAGTAGCAAAGGGATGTTTTAAGAGGGGGAAGGTGGGATTTTCCCAGCCAGCAGTGCACTCACCATCAAGCAGCCAGGGCTGCTCACGCCGCTTCTCCAGCTCCGTCAGCATCACGCGCGTGATGACGTGGTCGGGCACCAGAAGGCCCCTCTCAAGGTACTGCTTTGCCAAGGCACCAACTTCTGTTCAAGAGAAGAAGAAAAAAACCACCACAAAACCTTCAAAAAACCAAAAAAAAAAAACCCAACCCCAAACCCATGACATTTCCACTTCAAAAATTCTCACTCCCCCTCAAACTCTGCCTGTCCTCCCAGCTTCCTCATCCAGGAGCCTTTTGGAGCATGGCTCTGCTCCAAGCTGCTGCTCCTGGCAGCCAGGGGTCCTTCTGGTGCTGCTGAAATGGAGATGCCTGGAATACCTGAGAGTAGGGACAGGGTGAGCACCAGCTGAGCCCTCACAGCCCTGGCAGCTGGATGATGGCAGCAAGGGGCACGTGATGGACACGTGTGTGCACCACAGGTGACATGTGGAGCCTCTCTGGTTCTGGAGAAAGGCACCAGTGTGGTCACAGGTGTGGTCATAGGATGGGAATGGTTGGACTTGATGATCTTCAAGGTCTTTTCCAACCTTGTGATTCTGTGATGCTGGTGTGGATAGTCCATGTCATGGAGAGCTGGAGCAGCACCAAGGGATGCAGCCAACCTCTGCGTACCAACAATGATGGGATGGTCACTCCAGTATCCTGGAGCGCAGATCTGGCCCCCATAGAATCCCAGACTGGTCTGGGTTGGAAGGGACCCCAAGGATCACAGAGCTCCAGCCCCCCTGCCACAGGCAGGGCCACCAACCTCCAGGCCTGGAGCTACACAAGGTTGCCCAGGGCCCCATCCAACCCGACCTTGAACACCCCCAGGGATGGGGCACCCATCCCCAATCTGGGCAGCCTGTTCCAGCCCCTCACCCATCTGCCACCTGGCTCATCAGTGCCAAGTACAGGATGCTAACAGTGCCTGTTCCTACACCCACTGAGGCGCCGCCGCAGGGTCACGCCTGGTGCCTCAGGGGTTTCCAGTAAAACCCTGGGGGACACCTGCAGATCTGGTGGCATGTGGGCCCTGGGCACAAGGTTCCCACACACAGGTGTCATGGGGAAAAGCCAGCATCATCGCTCACAAACCGCCTGTGGCCATGCAAACTCACTGTCACACGAGCAAAGCGCGGCGCTAAACCGGCACCACCAGCCAAGCTCAAAGCTTCTGGAAGCAGCAGACGGCTTCAAAGCACCCAAGGAGCTCTTAAGGCTTCAGACAGGCTCAGGTAAGGAAATGATTCCATGATCACATCCCTGAGAACATAATTGAGCTGGTGGAGAAGCCAGCGGTGGGTTCTGAGCAGGTAACACCATGTCTGGATCCACCTCCAGCCTGGCATCGCCCAGCAGCCGGTGCCAGCAGCCCCTGTAATGGGGGGGTTACCCCACTTCTAATGTTACTGCAGCTGGGGTAAAGCAGATGTGACTTCATGGAGAGATGCAATAAGTTGAGCTGCTTCTTGCCTGCAGTTTTCTTCCAGCTGCTCAGAGGCACCAAGAAATGGTTTGGGCAGCACAGATATCCTCTGCTGCAGTGTGTGCCCAGTCCCCATCCTGCTCCAGCCCCTTGTGCCCATGGGGCATGTGACAGTCCCCATCCTGCTCCAGCCCCTTGTGCCCATGGGGCACGTGCCCAGTCCCCATCCTGCTCCAGCCCCTTGTGCCCGTGGGGCATGTGCCCAGTCCCCATCCTGCTCCAGCCCCTTGTGCCCATGGGGCATGTGACAGTCCCCATCCTGCTCCAGTCCCCATCCTGCTCCAGCCCCTTGTGCCCATGGGGCATGTGACAGTCCCCATCCTGCTCCAGCCCCTTGTGCCCATGGGGCATGTGCCCAGTCCCCATCCTGCTCCAGCCCCTTGTGCCCGTGGGGCATGTGACAGTCCCCATCCTGCTCCAGTCCCCATCCTGCTCCAGCCCCTTGTGCCCATGGGGCATGTGACAGTCCCCATCCTGCTCCAGCCCCTTGTGCCCATGGGGCATGTGCCCAGTTCCCATCCTGCTCCAGCCCCTTGTGCCTGTGGGGCATGTGCCCAGTCCCCATCCTGCTCCAGTCCCCATCCTGCTCCAGCCCCTTGTGCCCGTGGGGCATGTGACAGTCCCCATCCTGCTCCAGTCCCCATCCTGCTCCAGCCCCTTGTGCCCATGGGGCATGTGACAGTCCCCATCCTGCTCCAGCCCCTTGTGCCCATGGGGCACGTGCCCAGTTCCCATCCTGCTCCAGCCCCTTGTGCCTGTGGGGCATGTGCCCAGTCCCCATCCTGCTCCAGTCCCCATCCTGCTCCAGCCCCTTGTGCCCGTGGGGCATGTGACAGTCCCCATCCTGCTCCAGTCCCCATCCTGCTCCAGCCCCTTGTGCCCGTGGGGCACGTGCCCAGTCCCCATCCTGCTCCAGCCTTTCCCTCTTGGACCCTGACCCGACCAACACCTCTGCTCCTGTCCCACTGCAGCTGCAATAGCGTTGGTCACCAGGACTGAATAACCCTCCAATCAGTTTTTGCAAGGTTTCTGGTGAGGAGAGCACGTTTTAGCCCTCCCAAAAGTAGGAGTCCTCTCTAAAACCTCCTCCCTGGGACCCTGCAGTTGGAGGCAGGCTCTGGATTTCCATGCCAGGTGTGTGCACCTGGCTGTGGGCTCCATTCCTGAGCTGCAGGAGGGGTTGTTTTTTGGCAAGAGGCTTCATGGAGAAGCTTCATCTGAGCTAACAGGGGAACCTGACCCAGCCTGGGTGGATCCCCCCACGAACGCAGGGTTGGGGTGAGCTCAGGGAACCTCCCAAAACGATCCCCAGAGGATGCCTGGCAGGACACTTTGGCAAGATGCTTCATGGAGAAGCTTCATCTGAGCTAATAGGGGAACCTGACCCAGCCTGCATGGACCCCCCTGTGAGTGTGGGGTTGGGGTGAGCACAGGGAACCTCCCAAAACGATCCCCAGAGGATGCCTGGCAGGACACTGGGGCAGGAGGGGGCTGCCAGCAGAGCCACGCTCCCCAGTTGGAAACCTGCCACCCGAAATGGGGCAGGCAGCAGGCGCTGAGTCACCATCCTGCGGGGCTGAGTCATCACAGGGACCCTGACCTGCGCCCCCCTCCCTCTGCTCCATGGAGGCGCTTGGGCTCACCCCGCTGAGCAGCTCTTTGCCCGGAGCACGGTGCCTGCCAGGCAAACACCTCTTTTTCTCCCAGTGCCAAGTGTTTTTGTTGCTGCCCACAAGTCGGCAGCGCCGCTGGCAGCTCCTCCTGCCTGGGAAAGCAAAGGACACAGGGATGGAAATAACGCCTGGTGTCTTATGCAACCAGTGTGGAGACCTGCATCAATATTACCCCAGCTGACTACACCGTTTAATATCCATTCAGATGGTCTGCACGTTGCCAGAGGCTTTGAGGGGAAGGGGAGGCTGCTTCCCCCCACCCCGTGGGCAGAGCCCAGTGGTGACGAGGCTGGAGCTGCACCAGAAGGTCCTGTGGCTGCTCTGAGGACATCCAAGGGACCAGCTGCTGCTCAGCAGGGCTGCTGGAGCTGGGCCTGGCACTGCAAAACCCAAATCCACCGAGCCACTGCTGCGAAATCAGGATATACAAGTGGCAGCACACAGGTCTGCACCGTGGAGGATGCGGTTCTTCCACGGCCCCACAGGCAGACGATGGAAAACTCCTGCTGCCAGGGATGCTGCTGCTCCCCTGTGCCCCCCTGGCATGGGGGACGTGCCCTGGCACAGGGAAGCGTGCACCAGCACAGGGGAATGCACTGCCATGGGGGTCCACGCACCAGCACAGGGTGCTGACTGCCTCCCACTGGGTACTGCAGCCCCTCCTCTCCCTCCCTGCTCATCCTGGCACCACCACCCCTCCTCTCACCAAGGAGGAACGGGCACATATTTTGCATGGAGGACCTGCAGAGCTGCCTGGTCCCTGGACCCCCAACACCCAGGATACACCGGAGAGCATCCTCCCTGCAGCACAGCCTCATGGTGTTTCCTCAAGGACCTGCTCCCATGGGGTTTCCTCAAGTTGCTCTTCACCTCCAAACTTTTACATTCACCCTCCTTTTCCCAGCCCTGAAGCTCAACCTGCCCCGTGCAGTGCTCCCCAGCTGGAGGGGAGTGGGGTTTGGGCAGCCCTTCCCAAACAGGGTGGATGATGCTGGTTGCCCCCAGCGAGGAGCTGGGGGTCACCCCTGTTGTGCTGCACGGTGCCTAAGTGAGCACTAAAATAACCCCCCTTGCCTCAGCCAGGCACAGAGAGGGGTTGCTCTGCGATTACTACAGGTAGTAAAGCGCTGCTTAGGTGGTGCTTGAGCAGGACAGGCAGTGGGTGCTCCTGTGGTGCTCAGCTCCATGCAGAATGGGCTCAATCCCATTAATCTAACGACCTTGAGTTTAATCCACCCTTGAACACGCAGGACTGCAGGGTCTGGGGGGGCTCCCAAGGAGCCCCCTGACCCCTCCTCATCGAAGCAACGCTGAGATACAGCCCTGAGGGATGTCCCACTCCACCAAGGACAAAACAGCCTCCCAGGACCAGGAGAGGGGAGAGGCTGTTCCCAAACACTGCGCTTGGCCACCTCCAGACCCCACAGAGCAACCCTGGACTTTCTGCCCCGTGGAACAACGCCAGCTTTTTATTTAGGCTCCAGAGGCTTGATCTGGAGTTAACAGAGAGGGGAAATGCTGGGCAGTTAACGAGGCACCGACCACACTGCAGTTAGGCTGCAACCCCCCAGGAGAAGTCACCCCAGTTTTGGGAGCCCAGGACCTCCTTCCCACTTCACCCAGGACCCTCAGCCCATCCCCGCTGGCAGGACGTCAGGAAGCACAGTGAGGGGACAGGTGACCTGCACATCTCTGGGGGGACGTGGACCCTTGGCCAAAGTCACTTGGGAAGGAAATTAAGCCCTGTTGCAAATTAACTGCTGTGCCCTGCTAAGACCTCGGGATGCTGCCAACACCGGAGACAACCCCCTGGGTACCAGGGCATGTACTGCCCAAGGAAATCGCTCGCCACCCTCCAGCACCCCTGCCCAGTGCCAAAAACACAGCCCCTGAGTCTTCCAAGCTCTTCAAAGGGCCCTTTCCAAGCAGGAAAATCCCCTGTGCACCCCCACCTGCCTGCTGTCCTTGGAAGACTCCCGAACCCCAGGGCCGGAGGGTGCCTTTGGGACAGTCCTGTAACGGGTCTGCTTGTACCAAAGGGCCCCAGCTCCCCCAAAACACGAAGCCAGTGGCGCAGATGATAAAACTGAGCCAGAGAGTCTACTTCCACCTCGTTCCCCCCGGAGCTGGCACACCGCAGCGCCGGCGTGCAGCAGCTTGTTCCAAAGCAAACAGCAAGAGAACCCAGCGAGCAGCTGCGTGCAGCGCTGCAGCCCGAGGCAGAGTCCACAGTGGGACCTGGATGTCACAGCGGCCGTACCCAAACCACCCTCACCCCACACGCTTTGGGAAACGCCTCCAGCTGGCTCCATTCACAGCCCCTTCTCCCTTCCCCAGGGTCCCCTGAGAAGCTGGACAGCGGGAGCATGAACTGGGATATAAAATCCAGGGAAGCCCCTTGTTCAGACCCCGATGGCACAAGGTCCTGGGTGGGCACGCAGGCTCAGGGCACCGCCACGCTCCTCGCTGTGCTCTTGCTCTCTTTCCACCCAGGCCCTTTGTCCTCCAGCCATGGGGATTTCCCTAATTCGGGAGCCTCTCTCCAAAGGAAATATTATTGTCCTTTATATTTATAAAAGGAAATCTGGGTATTTTTAAACAAGTGACCAGCGGCACAGCTGCACCCAACGCCCCTTTGCTGGAGGATTCAGCTCTCCCAAAACTTTACACTCCTTCTTTTATTTTTTTACCCCTCCCACTTGTCTGTTACTCTTCTGAAAAGGGAAAATCTCCCCTGGGTTCTCTGGGGTTGTTTTGGCGTTTTACCGTTCCTCTGCCCCGTGAGTCAGCTTCCCCTCTGGGCCAGGCTTTCAGGAGAGAGAAGGAACTATTTGGGGACAAAATAATACTACACTGGGGTTGCCCAAGAGCCTGAGTGTAAGCTGGGGTGCAGCACGCTCGCTCCCAAGCCTTGCCAGGGCTGTGGAGCATCCCACCAGCCACGGAGCAACCCACCAGCCACGGAGCAACCCACCAGCCACGGAGCATCCCACCAGCCACCAATACTGTTCCAGACAGGGAAAACATGGGGAAGACTGTCAGTTCCCCAGCAGCTTTGGGCTTGGATGTCACAGCAGAGACAGAGCTGTGTTCCTATGGGCAGGAGCACCCTGCCCCATTGGCTGCCCAGCACTCTCTGCCTCGAGCCCTAAAAAGTTGGGTCTGGAGGGGGGTGCTCTGTGCAGAGTGGGTGCTGCCACCCAGCTCCTCTGCCTCCTGCTTTCTGGAAGGAGTGGGAGACATGTGCCGGCACCCCATACCACCCCATGCGTGGCGTGTCACAGCACCCTGCCACCCACAGGGATTCCCCAGCAGGGGACCGAGGCAGGTCCCCAACCCATCCCTCCTCCCACCGTGGGAGGTTGACCCGCGTTTCAGCCCCCTTCGCAGCTTCTATCCCGTCCCCGTGCAGCGACCTGTGGCAGGACGAAGTTATTAACCCCCCACCAGCCGGTAGCCGTCGGTGTGCGAGCAGGGGGTCACTCACTGGGGCTCCTGCACCCCCCGGCACGGCGATGATGCTACCGCAGCACCGCGGCGGGTGCCGACCCCGCTGGTACCGGGCAGCTCTGGGAGCTCCGGCCGGAGGGAGTGGGCGATGAATGAGCTTCCCCATCCCCGTTCGGGATGCCCCGGGGATGGAGGTGACATCCCCCCGCCCCGCGCCTCTCCCCGGTCCCCCGCTCCGACGGGGCGGCCACTCACCGCCGCCGAGGCTCTCCCGCAGGAATTGGCCGCTGGAGAGGTGCTGGAGCCCGAAGCTGCGGGCGATCCTCTCGCACACCGTCCCCTTCCCCGAGCCGGGGGGTCCCAGCACCACCGCCCGCAGCAGTTTGGAGGCCATGGCCGGCCGCCGGAGCCCGGCCCGGGTGCCTGCGGGGCAGGACGGAGCGTCAGACGGCCACAACCCCCCCGCCCCCGCCGCTCCGTGCCGAGCCGCCGCCGCGGCCCGTACACATCAGCAGGGCGGGGGGAGCACCGGCGGGGAGCGCCGCCCGCCCACCCGCCCCCTCGGGCCGCGGCACCCTGGGACTTGTAGTCCCGCAGCCGCGCCGGGCCGGCCCGCGGCCCCACGGGCTCCCCGCGGCCCCGGGGATCCTCGGCAAGGAGAGGGGGCGGGCGCTGCGGGCCCGGAGCCCGCCCCGAAGGCTGCGCGGAGGCACCGGGCGGGCCCGGCGGCTCCTTGGGCGGCCGCGGCACGTACGGCACGGCCACCGCGCCGGCTGTGCGGTGCGTGCGGGGGCGGCCGATCAGCCCAGGCGCCCATGGCGGCGCCCATGGCTGAGCCCGCAGCTGCGGGTACGCGGGCAGCCAGCGCACGGCCGCACACGCAGCCTGCAGACCCGGCCCGCACAGGCACAGCGTGCACACAGCCTGCGTGTCCGCGGCGCGCACGTAGAGCCTGCACACGCATCCCGCACACAGCCCGCACACGCAGCCTGCGCACACAGCCGGCACACTGACGGCGTGCACACGCACCCCGCACACCTGGCCCAAACACGCGTCCCGCACACGCACGGCGTGCCCGCACACAGCCCGCACACGCAGCCGGCACACTCACGGCGTGCACACGCACTCCGTAAACCCAGCCTGCACACACAGCCCGCACAGGCATCCCGCACACACCCAGCCTGCACACGCACCTGCACACCTGTCCCGCACACGCACCCCGCGCACTCGTCCCGAACACGCACTCTGCACACACACTGCCTGCACACACCCGTCCAGCACACGCACCCTGCACACGCGCACCCCGCACATGCACCCCGCACACACCCCCCGCACATGCACCCCGCACACACCCCCCGCACATGCACCCGTACACACACCCCACACGCACCCGTCTCGCAAACTCATCATGCACCCACATCTCGCACACACACCCCACACACCCAGCCTGCACACGCTCCCCGCACACGCGTCCCGCACACGCGTCCCGCACACGCACCCGTACCCCGCACACGCGTCCCGCACACGCGCTCCCCGCACACGCGTCCCTCACACGCACCCGTACCCCGCACACGCACCCCGCAGACGCACCCCCGCACATCCACCCCGCACCCCCCGCTCCCCGCGGGCTCGCGCGTGCAAGGCGGGTTGCCCACGCGCCGTCTGGCCACGCGCCCGGTGCGGGGGGGCACGCGGGTGCCCGCGTGACTCGGCCGGCGGCGCGCGCGCGCGCGCGGCTCTCGGGACGCCCCCGCGGGACTCCCGGCGCGCGCGCGCCCCCCTCCTTCCCTCCTCCTCCTCCTCGCGCGCGCCCGCCCGTCCGCGCGGGGGGGTTGCGCGCGCGCGCGCGTCCGTGCCCGCCTCCCTCCCCGCCCGCGCGCCGCCGCGCCCGCCCCCGGAAGCCGCCGTCACATGGCCGCGCGGCGCTGCCATAAACACACCAAGATGGCGGCCCTCACGCCGCCAGCCAGTGCTGCGTCATGCCGCCCCCGGCCCCGCCGAGCGCCGCGCCCGCAGGTGGGTCCGGCCCGCTGCGGCTTGGCCCGGCCCGGCCCAGCGCTTCCCGCCGGCGGGGGGGAGCGGGGGGCTGCGGCGTGGGGGCGGCGGGGCCGGGGCGCGGCGCTCCCCCGTTGCGCACTATTATTTTCCGGGCGGCGATGTCTACGCGGGCGGGGCCTGCCGCCGCCGCCGCCTCCGCTGCTGTTGCCGTTGCTGCTGCTGCCACAGCCGCCGCGGGGGTGCGGCCGCCCGCCGAGCCCCGGCCAGACCGCGGGAGAAGCGGGGCCACCGCGTCCCCCCCCCCCGCCTCTCCCTTTCCCGCACGGGGCGAGGGGAGCGGGTCGGGCGAGGCGGGGGCCTGAGCCGCTGCCCCCGTCTCTCGCCGCGGCGGGGGTCGGGGAGGGCCCGATTTGCCGTCGGTGCGGTGCCTTCCCGTCCCGTCCGTCCCGCGGCTGGGTTGCCAAGGCCGCCGCCTGCCCCCTGCCGCTCTCAGGTAACGCGTCTGGGGAAGCTCCGTCGAAGGGAACTCGGGAGGGAGCAGCCGTGGCGGCCGCGGGACCCGCCAAGCGCCGTCGCTTCTCGCAGCCGCTGCCCCCGTGTCACCGCTCCTCAGTATCCCCTGTAACGCGCTGTCTTTATTTGCTTCCCTCCTCAGGCTCCTGCAGAGCGATTTTTGTTAGCATCAGGCCAATCGGGGTAGAAAGGGGGGTTCACAGCTTGTGTGCCCCACGAGCGTCCGCAGAGGCGATGTGACAGCGGCTCGACACCCTCAAAAAGCGCCTGTGAAGGGGTGGGGAGCCACAGGCCTTGTGGGGTGCGGTCAGGGCACATGAGGGATCCCGCTGGTGCGACGTGAAGAGGATTGTTCTGGCTCGTTGTGAGGCGAGTGAGCAGCACCCGGGATTGCAGCCCCAGTGGGGCAGGTGGTGGAACCAGAGTTTAAATCAACAGCTGGACGGGTACTCAGGGCTTCCTTTCAGAAGTGAGCGCTGGAAGCCAGAGGGTTGGGTGTTTTTTTAAGAGTATATGGAAATGTCAGGTGTTTTAGCAATAAGGAGAACAAAAAATGTGTGCTGGACTCCAAAGCTAATGCAGGTTTTGCTTAAAAATGGTTTTTTTTTCAGATAATGGGGAGCCTGCTTAGACTTTTTGCCTCAAGTCTGTGTATCTGTAGTCTGAAGCAAAACAAAATTACCAGGTGTGTGTTAGGTGTGAGGAGATGAACTGTGTTTGCACTGGGGTGAGAGCTAGATCTTGCTAGAGAAAATGGCATCAGCCTTTGGAATAGGTGTGTGAGCCCAGCCTTGCCTGAGGGAAATCATTCACCTTTGCAATCAGGTGTCTTCTGCTTTGGCAGGGGGGTTGAACTCAGTGATCTCAGGTCCCTTCCAACCCCTGTGGTTCTGTGATTCTCCCTATAAACAGCATCGTAGTAACTGCAGGAGGATGGATTAAAATCTGGAGACAGCAGCCAAGGCGTCCTGGAACTGTAAAGTATCGATTCTTCTCTCATCACCTCAGCCTGTGAGAAACAGGATTCCCCATCCTGCATTTTTGCCATACCAAAATCAGGAGGCTTTTTCTATTGGAATAGTAACAGTGGTGTAAAAACACCTCAGAGTGACAGCAAACACTTCATTATTTACACAGCTTGCTTCCTTTTCAAAACTCACCGTTGTACATGCAGGATTTACTAATACTATTTTTTTTTTTACTAAGTTTTTTTGGTTGTTTGTTGTTTTTCCTAGCAACAGCAGAGGCTGTAATGACTAATCCACACATGGTGGTAAACCTGCAAGCTTTAGGATGGATGCTGAAGTCATCTGTGTCATCTTAACGTCAGTATTGCATAATCTGTTGACTGGCCCCTTTTTTTTTTATGTAATGTATGTTTGGAGTTTGTTTTAAAACGTACAAATATTTTTTTTCCCCACTGCGTGCTTCTCTGATATTTCCTAGTCTGTCTCTCCGTTGCCCTCTTGAGTTAAAAGCTTGTAAGGCACCGTTTTGATAGCTGGATCCAGCAGAGTGGATTCTACAAACAGTCCCCATTCCATCTCAGGACGTGCTCCTTGCTGGGTAAGTTACTTAGAGTGTTACACTGCTGCTGGAGCTTCTGCTTCCTACTAGTAGAAACATGAGAGCAACTTGTGCTGGTGAAGTCCATCAGTATAAACAAGCTCTTTATAAAAGCTTAGTGACACATTAACTTTTATGATGTAGAACTGTTGTGTCTCTGAAACTCATTCAGCCCTCAGTGTGATTCCCTTAACCCAAGGGTGGGATGTGTGTGGAAATAGCTCTGGGATCTTCTCAGCAATGTCTGCTTTTTGGGGAAGAACAGACACAAAAGGGGGGTGTGCATGTGAAATACAAGTAGATGTAAGCTTAGAATTTAAGCAGCTTGTGGTGGAATTGTTTATTTCTTGATTTTTTTTTTTTTTTTCATTTTTGGGCCTGATGACACAGAGCTGGCAGCTGCACACTCGAAGCACCTCCAGCCTTGAGGCCCCTCTTCCCCTCCCTGGTGCCTGCAGCTGGGTGCTGCTGCCAGCACACCCATCGGTGGGTAACAGCATAGGAACGGGGTGCCTGCGATGCCATCTGCAGAAACACAGGTGCCTAATTCGGATTGAGCCCAGCTGGATGTGTTCACAAGCTCTGTGAAGCTCTGCTGGGGTGAGGCTGGGTGCAGTATGCAGCGTGGTCACGGTGTGGTGCTAGCCTCGCACTCGCGCTGTGAGCGGTCCCGCTGCTCGGCTGTGGCATGTGGTGCAGCTCCATTAACTTCCCTGGCTCTCTGCCATGATACCCACGGGTCTGGTTCAGGACATGCAGTGCTTGAGGAGCACAAACCAAGTGCTGCTTTCTAGCACCAGTGGATTTAGGGGACAGAGAGAGGGGTGCCCCTGTTCTCCAGTGGTAGCTGTGATCCTTTCTCCATGTAGCCCAAGGTTGGTGGATTTGGCCAGAAGAAGCTGCTATTTAAAAAAACCAATTTGAGTTGGGTTGCAGAAGCCACTGTGATCATTAAGACTTCACTAATTACCTGGATAATTTTCTGGACTGAAACCTCTGGGCTACAAAGATGATGAAGGGCCTGGAGCATCTCCCCTGTGAGGAAAGGCTGAGTGAGCTGGGGGCTGCTCAGCCTGGAGAGAAGAAGACTGAGGGGGGACCTTATTAATGTTTATAAATATCTTCAGGATGGGATGCAGGGGGAAATGGCCAACCCCTTTTTAGTGTCTGTGGGGACAGGACAAGGGGCAATGGCTGCAAATTGGAGCACAGGGAGTTCCACACCAACATGGGGAAGAACTTTTCCCCAGTGAGGGTGAGGGAGCCCTGGGACAGGCTGCCCAGGGGGTGTGGAGTCTCCTTCCCTGAAGATATTCAAGACTCGTCTGGACGCCTCCCTGTGCAATATGAGCTGGGGAGCAGCTTTGGCAGGGGGGTTGGACCTGATGATCTCTCGAGGTCCCTTCCAACCCCTGTGATTCTGTGATTCTCTGATGCAAAGCCACATTTGTGAAATGTCCCTGAGCTTTTCACCCAGCAGCTGTGGGCATCTCTTGGGGGTTGAGGTGGCTTTTTGAGACCCATATGGGACAAGGAGACTGGAGGACGTGCCTGCTGGGCTCGGCAATGCTGTGGATGGGCCACAATGACTGACAGGCTGCCCTGGCTCAGTTATCACAGTGCTGATGCTGTCTCTTGTAAAGGTACAGTACTGTGATAACTGAAGGATGGCAGCCATCTGAGCTTCACAGGGCCCCACACCACCGCTTCCCTGCCTCCTGGGGACCCATGGGCTGATGCACGTACGCTGCAGCATCCTGAAGTGGAGTGTACTCAATTGTACCCCTTCACAGGGGGAAAAGAAAGGGTAAGAAAGCTTACATTTTATTTGAATAAAATCTTATACTTTATTGGGTTTGCCTGTTAATTGACTGCTTTGCCTGGAAGGATAAATCCAGTGCTCTGGAGATCTTCAAAAATGGTTTGTGGTGAGGGGAGGAGTGGGACAGTGGTTAATACTGCATCCCAGAGCACACAGCCTGGAAAACAAAGCCTTTTTTAATACTTCTTGTTAAAGCAGTGTTGGCTAACTAGTCTCCCAAGTCATTTTCCCTGTGTCTCAATACCTGGAAGTAGCTGGCAGGACACAGGTTATTTCACTGGGCCGCTCTCTGTGATGCAGCCATCTGCACCAAGCACAGCATGTTAGTGATGCAGCTGGAACAGCCCCTCACAGGGTTTGCCTGGGGCTTCTCCACCCTGGTGAGTGGGAGACAGCAAATTTCCCGGGTGATTTCTGTACCAGTTTCATCAAAAGGCATAGAAAGGCCAAGGTTTTTCAGGGAACTGGCTCCTGACTGAACCTGCTGTCTGATTTTTTTTTTTTGCCATGCGAGTTAAAATGTCTTGTGATGCTGAGGGTTTAGCTGTCCCAGTGTGGCAGCTCCCAGCAGGAGGGTGGTGCTGGGCGGGGGAGCATAGAGCCAGGATACAGTGCTGGGATGGGATGGCAGAGGGGCCTCATGGGCCAGGTTGTTTTTGGGGAGCATGAAATCTGAGGGGTTTTTGCATAAAATAAGCAGAGACTTGCAGATGTGCCTGTTCCCCACATCTCCCCCCGAGGGCGTACAGCCCTTGGGCAGCAGAGGCCAGGAGGCTGATGCAGCAACTTCCAGAGCTCACAATTTATTCTTGTTGCTGCCATTAAGTGGTCATTAACCCAGCAGTGTTTAGAAAACTCTTCCTTCAGGACCAGGTGATTAATGACTGTCCAGGGTCTTGCCCTGTACTTCCCTGCACAGCCCTGGCTGCTGCTTACTGCTCCGGGGTGAGGACAGGGATTAGCTACACCAGGGATCTGCTCCAAGGTGGCAATTACATGGTTTATGTTTTTTCTCTGATCATCTTGAGCAGAAAGTGTCTCTGCCAGACCATGCTGCTGGCTATGTCTGTGGGCCCAGACAGGGCTGGTGCTGTACAGCTGTGATGGAACATCTTGCCAGCGTGCGTCACTTAAACAGGGGAAATTATTACTGGTGTTACGATAACGACTCGAGTCTGTGTCTGGAGGAGGACTCTATTGTACTAGAAACTCTGCAAATGATAAAAAAGACATCCTGCTACCCAGAGTTTTAAGTTCTAGATAGATTAAAATCTGAGCAGAGTCAACCCCCAGCTTCCTCTCTGCCTCTCTGCAGCATAAAGGACCCCTTCACCTGGGCAGCAATCCCAAAAAGGAGAGGTGGTCATCTCCTGGGGTACAGCAGCTGCAGGTTCCACAGCTGTATGACAGCAATGTGCCTGCAACTCCTCCTTTGTGTGCTGTGCCATGCTCCTCACTGGGTCACAGGATGAAGGGGGGGTGGTGGGATCTTGCAGGTGGGAGCATTTGTGGGCTGGCCAAGGCTGGGTTTCATCTCTTCTGAGCTATTTCTGCTGTTGGTTTGGGAGCCAGGAGGTGCTCAGGAAATGTGTGTCCCCTTTGCTGGGAGAAGGCAGGTGTTGGTGGAGCTGGAAGCAGTGGGGGTGTTTGGGTAGGTCCTCCTGGTGCTGCCCCAGGGACAGCTCTGGGTGTTTGCTGATGAGTACAGAGCTGAAGGCGCTGACTTGTACTAGAAACCCAAAAAGTTCTCATCCTTCCCATGGGAAATAAGATAATTACCTAGAGGCAGACACAAGGTTTGTTATGGACCAGGTCCAAGGGAAAAGGTTCCTCACCTCTCAAGCCTCAGGTCAGGGGTGAGGGTTAATGCCCGACCCGGCTCCTTTCGTGGGACGTGCAGCAGAGCAGCTGGCTGTGTACTGCAGGACGTGTCGGTACCAAGAGAGAGCAGAGAGCCTCTCTGGGTGACATGTGCCTCTGGCTTCAGATTGTGATTCTCATTTCCTGTTACAAGTGCTGCTTTGAGCCCTGACATGGGGCAGGAACTGAAACACTGTCCATGCCTGAAAACAGCACTTCTGCCACCCGATGTACCGGGAGCCTTTATCTCCCTCTCTAGCTCAGCAGACTTAGAGTCCATCTCTTTTTCCTGTAGCTTCCTACTGATACCATGGTGGGACAGAGATATAAATCCTGGTGGGTTTGCTATGTCTAAATATTGCCATGCACAAACAATACAACTATCAAGGCTCTTTTGGCAGAGGAGCACTTCCTCCCACGAGCCGTGTTGAAGCCAGATGTAAGCAGCGTGCACACAGCGATCATCACACCACTTTCTGCTTGAAAATAAGGTCTTTGAGGACCATCCATTTTCTGATCAAACTCTGTAATTTATGGGTTTGATCCCCAGGCAAAGCTGTTGTCTTGTGACATGTCTCAGCTGTCCCTCCAGATGGATTTGTTCTAAGCCAGTGGTTCTCAGGCTCTTTGATCAGGAAAGTCCCTTTTCCCATCTGGAGGCCATCGCCTTCCTGTCCACGTTTCGCATGAGAGGAACAGCAGTTCTCCTGCAATGGGCTGCAGACAAGAACTGCTGTTCTCTTCCTGGCTCTGGTCCACAAATTATCCTTTTAAGGGTGGAAGTTTCTGCTCTGAGCAAGCTGCCCAGCCGCTCTCAGCTTCTGACAGCAGTGGGATAAAAGACCTCCATTGTCTGCTCGCTCTCAGCCTTGAAACCAGGTGAAGATGTTGCCTTTTCCCAAAATGCCTTTGTCGTCTTTTTCATTGTGACTTCTCTTACTGCTCAACATGTACCAAAAAGCCTCACTTTAGTTGTGCTAAATGAAAAGAATCCTCCCCAAAAGAGTTTCAAGTATGCAGACGTCATTTCAAAGCCTGTGTGCCCCCTATGAATTAGACTGTGTTGTAATGACTGTGCTTTCAAAGCATCTGTGGCCAGCACAGAGCACTTGAACTTTAATCCAAGCCCTCTTGATGAAACATCTTCCCAAAGGAGGTAGCCTAAGTGCAGTGTCTCAAGATGTGCAAATATTAGGTGTACTGCAAGGTAATGATGGCAAAGTTGGTGTTAGGTCAGGGCAAGCAGTTTCTGAACACCAGCCTGGAGTTGTTGGACAAAGTAGAAGGAAGAAACTGAGTTGATGAAGACTCTGGTGAAGTCTCTGTGTGATCAGAAGTGTTTAGCAGCTCAGCCATGTGGTATTATTCTCATCAGGTGCAGAGGTATCTTCTTGGCACGCCAGCTTCACAGACTGCTCAGGTAGAGCCCCTTCCCAGCAAAATTTGTCAAGCTTAAAGAAAATCCAACGTTATTTGTTCATGACAAATACAACTCAGCTTTAGTAATATTTTCACTTCTGGGAGCTGTGTTCCTGCTGTACCTGCTCTCTGTGGAGCCTGTGATTATGTTCTTGCTCCTGTTTCCAGGGAAAGGGTCCTTTTCCACTGAGTGCCAGCGCTGTGCAGTAGCAGTAATGGCAGTTATGCCTGTTACCAGGAAAAGTAGTCCCCAGGGGTACTGTGTGAGCAGAGAATGACACTATCCTTTGTCCTTGCTGCATGAAATACTTCTGACTGCATGTCACACATTGGAGATACCTGCTAGTTGAGTTGTATCATCTGTGAACCCACAAAGGGAAGCTGTGACTTGAATCGATGTCTGATCAGGACAGAAGCACTCGTTGGGAACGGAGTGTTTCAGGGTGGTGCAGCATCAGAGCCCCTGCTGTCATTTCTGTATTCAGGCAGGTGATAAAATCAAGGTTGGTACATAATTTGCTCTTCAGAACATATCACTGGAGGGGGAGAGGGGTGCAGAGGTTTGTGTGGATTGACATACTCTACCCAAGGTTGTGTGTTTCTGTTGGGGTCATGTTGCAAGCTTTCTGTGACCAAACACCACTGGCGCCCGGGGAAAGACACCTCTTGACCCCAGAGGGCTTTGCCTCAGACCTGTCCTTCCAATCATAGGTGTGACATTCTGGTCCCACACTCCAGATCTCACAGGGGGATCTGGACAGGCTGGATTGATGGGCTGAGACCAACAGGATGAGCTTCAGCAAGGCCAAGTGCAGAGTGCTGCACATGGGACATAACAACTCTGAGCAGCTCTACAGGCTGGGGGAGACTGGCTGGAGAGCTGTCAGGCAGAGAAGGACCTGGGGGTGTTGGGTGACTGCAGGGTGAACATGAGCCAGCAGTGTGCTCAGGGGCCAAGAAGGCCAATGGCATCCTGGCTTGTATCAGAAACAGTGGCCAGTAGGTCTGGGGAGGGGATTGTGCCCCTGCACTGGGCACTGGGGAGGCTGCACCTCGAGTGCTGGGTCCAGTTCTGGGCTCCTCACCATCAGAAGGACATTGAGGTCCTGGAGCGAGTCCAGAGAAGGGCAACCAGGCTGGGGAAGGGGCTGGAGGGCAAATCCTCTGAGGAGCAGCTGAGAGAGCTGGGGGTGGTCAGCCTGGAGAAGAGGAGGCTGAGGGGAGAGCTTACCACCACCTAGAACTACTTGACAGGAGGGTGCAGAGAGGTGGGTGTTGGTCTCTTCGCTCAAGCGATGGGTGATGAGACAAGGGGCAATGGGCTCAAGCTGCACCAGGGCAGGGTCAGCTCAGACATTAGGAAGAAGTTCTTCACCAAAAGGGTTATGGGGCAGCCCAGGAAGGGGGTTGAGTCACTGACCCAGGATGTGTTTAATAGACAGGTAGATGAGGTGCTCAGGGATATGGGTTAGCATAGGACAGGAACAATTAGACTCAATGATCTCAAATGTCTTTTCCAACCTAGTGACTCTATGACTTCAACAGGACAAGTGCTGCATGGTCAGGGGTTCTTGATACACAGGGATGTGCATCTGAACCACTGCACCTCAAGTGAAGAGAAACTTGTGAAGGTTTGGTGCTCCACTGCTGGTCAGTACTGCTGAGGGACCACAGCAGTTACAGCATCAGTTCAGGGTGCAGAGGGGTGGAGAGGGCTTATTACCACTCACTCTGCCAGTTTGCTGCCTCCTCCCTACAGTGAACGTGAGAGCTTGCTATCGACTGCCCTCAATTTTAATTAACTCCAGAAGCAGGCAAAGTACACTGAATAATTCAAGAGAGACATGTGTTTAAACATTTGCACAAGCTTCGGATTCCTCCTGCCTAAAAATAAGTCTGTGAGAGAGCAATTGATTCCTGGCCGAGGTGTTGGCGGATGGACAGCAGAGCTGTGGATGCCATCCCAAGAAGACATCATCCATGGGTCTCATCCTTACTGCTGGGACCAACCTGGGGCTGACAGTGGTGGAAAGCTCAAGGAATGAGTGGAGGGCAGCGTGCTCAAGGGCAGGGTTTGGTCTGGGCGTAGCAAAGAGCTCGTAGGGAAGAGCCCTGGAGAAGGGGCTGGTGGTGGAGCAGGAGAGGTCAGTAACAGGTCTGAACATCAGCAGTTTTGATTGTTACTCTGAAGTTAGAGGTGACTGTTTCCCATGGCCAGGAGTCTCGCTGCTTGAAGAGAGGGAGCACAACTTGAACAAGAACACACAATGCAGAAATGCGAAGGCAGAGCTGCCCTGTAGGGTCAGTGCTTCAGGGCACTGGAGCAGGAGCTTCCCAGAGGGACGAGGATGTGGAGGAGTCGGTACCTTTCCCTTGAAGCACACTGATAAAGGCTGTGCTGGTTCAGATGGGCACAGGGCAGCAGAGACAATGTGAGAGGCTCCGTGCCAATGTTCCTGATGCGTGCCCAGGATTACATGCTGATTTGATGTCGTTCATTGACAAGCCATTTCCTTAAACATGTTGGCTTCATGTTCCCAGAGTGATAAAAATGTCCCATGTTTGGATTAGAAAAATTTCCACCCGGTGCAGAACAACAACATCTCGAGCCAGCATGTGATGCTGCCCCTCCAAAGCCTTGCTGCGCTCTGCAGTGCTCCAGGGGACTGGGGAAATTAAAGTTTCCAGAGGTTTTATTGCTAATGAAGCCTAATTAATTTTGGATGTGAATGTGCCATGCTGCTGGTGTTGCATTTGCATCCCCACTAAGGGAAAACTCATTTGAATCCCAGTCAATGGTGGGTGCTTTATCTGAGAGTTGCTAGAGGAGCACGATATCTATTTCTTTCCTTCTTAGTCAGGATTTTTCACTTCTTCACCCCTTGAACTCAGCTAAAGGACACACATCACAGCCTCTTTAAAGGATTGTGTGAAATCCAGAAGAAATGAAGACAAGCAGAGTTACATTAAACAGGAGGAAAACCCTACGCTGCCTTTTCACCTCTGTAGGTTTCATGGGAGACAGCAGTAACATCAGCTGTTTTCACCAGATTTATTTTACAGCCTGAATGCTCTGGGTACATTTGAAACCCACAGCTAACGTTGTTACATCCATGTGCACTGTAATAATTGCCCTCTACTGCAGACTGTCCTGTTTAAACACAGCCCAGGTGAGAGACACCAGCCTGAAGTCACCTCTCCCTGTCCCTGGGATCACTGGCATCGTTCAGTTCTCCCCTACACCTCTGCAGCAGCCGAGTGGTCTTGCCAAATCCATGGTGTACATGGTTAAGTGGCATGGCAGGACAAAGGTAAACACTGGGGAGCTAAGCTCCTGATGGTGAGATCATAGAATCCCAGACTGGGCTGGGTCAGAAGGGACCCCAAGGGTCACAGAGCTCCAACCCCCCTGCCACAGGCAGGGCCACCAACCTCCAGGCCTGGAGCTACACAAGGTTGCCCAGGGCCCCATCCAACCTGGCCTTGAACACCCCCAGGGATGGGGCACCCACCCCCTCTCTGGGCAGCCTGTTCCAGCCCCTCACCACTCTCTCTGCAAAGAACTTCCCCCTAATCTCTCCTCTCCCCCTGCCCTCCTCCAGCTTCACTCCAGCCCCCTTGTCCTGCCAGTCTCTGCCCTTGAACAAGCTGATTCCCCTCCTGTTCCTCTGCTCCCTTCAGGGACTGGAAGGCTGCAATGAGGTCCCCCCACAGCCTTCTCTTCTCCAGCCTGAACCAGCCCAGTTTGCTTGGTTTCAATGGGCTTGGGAAAAAGTCCACATATTTGGAGTTTGTTTGCCATCCTGCTTGTATTTCTGAGCCCTCTGTGCCGCTCTGAGCAACGCTGTGCCTGGAAACACGACTGTAACTATCCCTGTATGACAGCAGAAGGGGGGACACAGCAAATGATGCTTTAAGCCATAGACCAAGGAAATGGTAGTTTCCAAAATTGTACATGAGAAAACCAGCAGCACCAGGATGTGCTTTGGAAGCTGTCCCAGCAGGGCTGTGTGTCCTGGCTGCTAGTGATTCATTAAAGGTTTTAGAAATGCTGCGTGCTCCTGGTTACGTGTGTTTTCCTGAAAGAAACACACACACCTGGCCTTGGATGGTGGGCACCGGGCCGAGAAATGCCCCCAGCCATGTCAACAAGCTCTGTGACCTGTGGACTGTGAGGGATGTGAATCGATGTTGGGTGTCGTTCTGGAAAGCCAGACACTTTGGTGATAAACGTGGTGGTTCTAGTCCTAGAGCATTTAATTACTGCTCTGCTTGAGATCACTGCTCTGCTTCATCCCTCCCACCAGCAGACCCACCTCTGGGTCCAGTTAGTGCTAGATTTGCCCTTACAAAAGCCAATTGTTGCACATGCAGCTGCTTCTGCTTTATATACATATAAATATATATGGATATAGAGATATATATATGGAGCTAGTTTATATAGTTTCTAAGCTGGGGAGCTGGGCTGGTTCAGCCTGGAGAAGAGAAGGCTGCGGGGGGACCTCATTGCAGCCTTCCAGTCCCTGAAGGGAGCAGAGGAACAGGAGGGGAATCAGCTTGTTCAAAGGGCAGAGACTGGCAGGACAAGGGGGCTGGAGTGAAGCTGGAGGAGGGAAGGGTGAGAGGAGAGATTAGGGGGAAGTTCTGTGCAGAGAGAGTGGTGAGGGGCTGGAACAGGCTGCCCAGAGAGGGGGTGGGTGCCCCATCCCTGGGGGTGTTCAAGGCCAGGTTGGATGGGGCCCTGGGCAACCTTGTGCAGCTCCAGGCCTGGAGGTTGGTGGCCCTGCCTGTGGCAGGGGGCTGGAGCTCTGTGATCCTTGGGGTCCCTTCCAACCCACACCAGTCTGGGATTCTGCGATTCTAAGTAAGTGTGCCTGGCTCTGGGGGTGTCATGACCAGACAGCAAGTGGATACCTGTGAACAGTGCCACCCCCAGAGTCATCCTTCTGGAGATGGCCCTGCTGGAAAGCAGATGAGCTGAAGAAATGCACCAGGTTTTAGGCAGTACAGCTTTGCCTTTGTGTATTTTATTTGTCTGCTTGAAGCCCTGTTAAAAAGGTGCTTGTTGACTGGGACTGACTTCGGGGGGGGGGGGCAATCAGAAGTGGGATGTGGAGCTGGCCACCGTCATCACCATCACCACCATCATCACCATCACCACCACACCGTTCTGTTACAGCTCAGAGCAGCGGTGGCTGAGACAAGCAGGCAGATGTAGGCAGCACTGGTTGCAGCGTGCCAGCTGCCTGGCCACTGGTGTAACTCCACCTTTGCAGCTGCTCTACAGCTCTTTACACTAAACCCAGATTTTGCTTTGCAACAACAAAACTTACGGTATATTTTTCAGCAGAGAAATCTGGAGGGGGCGAGGTGGGGGGGAAGGAAAATAATGCTGTTGATTCAATGAAGATCCAGAAAGCTGGCAACAGGAAAAAAAGGCAGGCAGCAACATGAACATGCCTGATGCAGGGCTGAGATGTGCCAGCAGTATCTTCACACTCCAGAGCTCGGAGCAGAGCAAGCAGGCTCCAGCCCCCTGGCCAGGGAAGTGGGGAAATGGAGCTCTGTGTTACACCTCCTTCGTGCTGCTCTGCCAGCTCGCCTCAGCCCTGCTCAGGAAATCCCCCCCCAGAGCCTGGCTTTTGGCAGCAGCTGCTGTGGCACCTTCAGAACAAGGACCACTTTGGATGGGCAAAATTGAATCCTGTTTTTTTGCTAACTAAATTTGGACTGTCACGATGAGGTGCCACTCCTTCCCCAAATGGACATTATTAAGAACCCCACTTAGCTTAAGGAAAGGGTCGAGCATCATATTTAGAAGTGGTTCGTGATGGAAGAAGCAATTCACACATTCCCAATGTCTCAAAATAAGTTCTCTCACTTGCTTTTCCAAGCAAGCACCCTGAAAACAGTGTCACAAACACGGGTTCAGGCGTGTTCTGTGAGCACAGGAAGTTTAAGATAAATTCAGCACCAGATCAGATGAAAGGACTAGTGCACACATCTATCTATGCAGCTCCTGTTGCAAGTCCCACCCCATCACTGCAGCATCCGGGGGCCTCACAGGCTCCAAGATGTGGCAGGGTGATGGGGTACAGTGCTCTCTGCATCGCTGATGGGGAGACAAGGCAGGGAGGAGGGTGCAAGGTGAATTCTGGGCACTCAAGAGATGGTTTGGAGCACCTAAGGTTGTTGCTGTGTGATCCCCTTCTCCTGGTCCAGCTTTGCACTGACCTGCAGCCCTGTCCTCCTGCTCTTCCCAGCCTGGCTCCTCTCCATGCTCCAGCTGCAGGGTGAACCAAACCCAGCTGGGAACAGCTTCTGCTCTTGGTGTTGGGAAAAGGTGAAAAGATCAGGTTTTGTTGTTCTTGAAGGGAAAAAAAATGCTCGACTTGCTTCGTAACTCCTTTAATTTTTCCCCTGCAGATAAAACCAGAAGAATGTTTTTCTTTTTTGGGAAAAAAAAAATGAGTTTTAAAAAAGAAAGTCTAATTTGAGCAGCACTGAACATAGCCTGACACTCTGCAGGAGCATCCAGGAGCCCAGAGAATTCGTCTCAGAAGACTTTCTACCAGCAGTGTAAGGAATTGCTGACACTGACAAGCCAGCAGCCTGGTGTACTCTGCGCCTGCGGCCTCATCCTGATTCTCACTAGTATATATGAGAAGAACCAGGCTCCAGAAACACTGCCAGGAACAACTCAATGACAAACTGAAACCACTGATAAAGCTCTAAATCACCTTTATGTAAAGGCCTGAGCAGTCCCAAGGTGATGGGCTCATTGATTTAAAGCTCTTTGCTGTGTACAGGGCCCCTTGCTGTAGCTTGAAGTACCATGAAAAAGAAGATTTCTAAACTTTTACGCTGCTTAAAGTAGTGTGAAAACATCACCCTTTCAGAGGCAAGGGTGAGGTTTGGCTTCTGGAAGCTTAGAAACAAAACTGCAGAGCAGACAAGGGGTAATTTGCACATCCATCTTTACCCCTTATTTAAAGATGGCAACTCTTTAACTCTGTTAAAGAGTTTAGCTGGGGTTTGATTCACAAATACCAAGGTGCTCACATCCAGTCACCTGTATTTTGCCTTTTTTTTGGTGGAGGATATCTGTGCATCCTGGAGAGCTGCAAACTAGGGAAGCACATTAGATAGAAAGTAATTCTTCTGACCTGTCACAGCACCCCAGTAGAATACTTGGGGGGGGAAAGAAAACCTTCTGTTGGATCACAGGCTTCTTCTGCAGCTCTTTGCAAGCCTCATCTCTTCCTAAGCAGGAAAACACCTTCAGCTACAAATAGGTGTGATTAATTACTTAGAGAAAGCTACTTTAAAGGTTCTGATACAAAATTCCATCCTTCCCATAGGATGGTATGTTATGGTAAAAGCAGACTGCTCTGGGGATACGTTGGGAATCTTCCCCTGCTATTAACATAGTTCATGGAGTGATTTTTAGAAGCACATTGATTTCATCCCCGTTACATGTCAGAGAACAACTAGTAAGAAACAGCTGACACCAGTGTCCTGAAATTAACGAGAAGAAGCACAAAGCTCCCATCACAGGCAGGACTAGGAGGGTGAACACCATCAGTGCCACAGAGCCCAGCCCTGATTTTGTAAAGCAAGGCATGTGAGAGTTTAATTCTCACTGAAGGACATAGCCTTTGGGAGCCTGGGTCATTCCTGGACGTGGTCTTGGGCTCTGGGCACTGATTTAGATGGAGGCAGAAGTAAAGCTGCTCTCCTCTGAGCTGTGGCAGCCACACACAGGACCAGGCTAAGCCCCTTATGCAATCCTTCCGTCACAGCTGCCTCCTCACGGCTTGGCTTTGATTTGCAGCTCTGAGCTTCAGGATTTAAGGGCGTTCGCAGCATCAGTTGCTGTGCTGGGAAACGAGCCCTGCCAGTAAAGCATCAATAAAGACCTGGTGTCTTATTGAGCATGAAAACCCACCGAGAAGAATGGATTTTATCACTGTAAAGGCAAACTGGTGGAAAGGGCTACTGAGAATGAAAATCTATCAGTGGAAGCACAGCCACTGCAGGCAGATCATGGGGGATAGGGAACAAGGCGACGGGAAAAGGTTGGACCTGAGCTCCATGGCACAGCCACACACATCTGCAGCGTTTGACTTCTGTCCTTCCATCCTCAGGCTCTTTTCTAACCAAGTGAAATCGCCAGGGCGATGGAAACAGTGTGAGACTCCAGCACTTTCCCATGCACCCACAGAGCACTCTCAGTCCAGACCCAGCTGTGCCACGTGGCTGGGGAAAAAAGCTTAACAGGGCACAGAACCATCCCAATTCTGCTCTGCTGGTTCCTCTGCAGCTGTGGAAAAGGGTGGGAGAGGAGGAAAAAAATAATGAGCGATTCTCTCTCTGTCATTTATAAACTACAATCTCATGGACATGCACACACGTGTGTTCACAGGTGACCAGCCCCCATCTCCCAGGTCCCGTGTGGGAGGTGAAAGGCTTTGGGGCGCTTTTCTGGAGAACAGGTTCAGGTCTCTGTGACTGAGGCAGAAGGCAGATGAGCTGGAGCCCATATCTGTACAGAGCCTATAAACACTTTGTAACAGCAAGGGGACTTGTGCACCCCTGTGCTGCAGTGCATGAGAAGACCTTGACAAAAACTGGGCATTGGTGAGACCGCACCTCGAGTCCTGGGCCCAGTTCTGGGCTCCTCACCATAAGAAGCATATCGAGGTCCTGGGGCAAGTCCAGAGAAGGGCAACCAGGCTGGGGAAGGGGCTGGAGGGCAAATCCTCTGAGGAGCAGCTGAGGGAGCTGGGGGTGTTGAGCCTGGAGAAGAGGAGGCTGAGGGGAGACCTTCTCCCCACCTCCCCTGCCCTGCCAGGAGGGTGCAGAGAGGTGGGTGATGGTCTCTTCAGCCAGGGGACAGGAGATGGGACAAGGGGCAATGGGCTCAAGCTGCGCCAGGGCAGGGTCAGATTAGCCATTAGGAAGATGTTCTTCCCTGAAAGGGTTATTGGAAACTTGGGTGTGTTTAACAGCTGGGGAGATGAGGTGCTCAGGGATCTGGTTTAGCACAGGACAGGGATGGTTGAACTTGATGATCTTCAAAGGGCTTTTCCACCCTTGTGATTCTATGAAAAGGATGTTACCGGCCTGCTCTGCTTAGCCTGAATTACGTGCAAGTACAGCTACATGGCGAGCGGGCACGTTTTTATCAGCTCTTTCTATTGCTGGACGTGGCTGGGAGGACGCTTCCCCCAGAAGGCTGCGGCCCAGCGGCTCAGCTTTCCGCAGATACGTGAGCGGGTGTGTGTGGGAAAAGGGGGAATCACTTTATTGAACTGAATCATTTTCTTACGACGCGACTTCCCCTTGTGCTGCTTCCTGCGAGTCTTGAGCTTGAAACCGCAACGGAGAAACCGATGGCAGCTCAGGCGGAAGAATCCTGCCTGTTTCCTCCTTTTGCTCCGAACCCCGAGTTGTTTACCAGCTGGGCGGCGTGAGGCGGCGCAGAGGGCTGCAGGGTGTTTAAAGAGGATCCAAATAACTCGGTGGCCCAGCCAGCATCACGGCATGCACCCCGGCCATCGTGGAAATGCCGGCCACAGCCTCAGCACGGAGGTGAAGGCAACGCCGAGCCTCCAACCCCGGTGCGTGGTAGTTGAGGGGCCTTTTCACCGCCCTACGTTGCCTCCTGGGCGCCCTCCCGCTCTAGTCCCTCCTCTCCCTTCGCACTGGGCAGGAGGCGGGTCACACGGAAACCCCCTCGCTTGCTCGCTAAGCGGGCTCCGAACACCCTCGACAGCCTCCGAGGGCCCGGCCCCTTCTCACCGCCCACCCGGGCTCAAATCGCAGCCCACACGCCCCGAGGCCCGACGGGGCGGTCGCTGCCGCCCCCTCACCCCTAGGAGGCTGCCGCGGTGAGGCGAGGCACCGCCCCTAGGCGGGCCAGGCCCGGCGCATGCTCCACGGGCGGATGCCGCCGCCGCGCCGGGACCGCCGCCCTGTCTCCGCCGAACCTCCGTGGGCTTCCTTCTCGTACGCGCCGGGCCCGGTCGGGCCGGGCTGAGCCGAGCCGCGCCGAGCCGCTCCCCAGCCCCGCGGGGCCGCGGCCGAGCGGCACGGCCGCCCCGTGCTCGCTTCGCGCCCGTCCCGCCGCCCGGCGAAGAGCGACAGAAGCGGTGAGTGGGGCCGGAGGGGCATTCCCGCACCCTCCGGCCGGGCCCCGCGCCGAGGGGAACCGGGGAGGGTGGTGCGGGCGGGCGGTTGCTGCTCATGAGGGAGGCTTCCGAGATGGCCGCGCCGGGAGCGGGGCCGACGCGGGGCTTTCCCCGGCGGCCTTGGCGGCCGCTTCCCGGGCTCGGCGCAGCGGACGGGCCTGGGGCCGGCGCCTGGGCTCGGCCGTGCCGGAGCCGCCTGGGTTCCCCTCGGCCCGGGGCATGGGGCCGGGTTGGGAAGCGGGGCTGAGAGCCACGTTTCAGCCAGCGGCGTCTCCGGCGGGGCCGCGGCGGGGGAGGCCGGCGCTCGGTGATAAGAGGAACCGGAATGAAAATAACTCGGGCTCTGCACGCTGGTGGAAAGCGGTGAAATTAAAAAATACCCCAGTGGTATCCGTGAGCGGGCTGGGACTGCCCCGGTTTGCTCTCAGGAGTCCTTGGCCGTCTTCACAAGCGGAGCTGCTTAGAGACGCTGCCGCCTTGGGCTCCTGGGGGAGTTGGAGGTTTGGAAAAATGGCTTGAGCCTGGCTGTCAGTCTGGCAGGTGTTGCTCTGTTTGGGGCAGAGACAGTTTGGGGCCACCTTCCAGCCCCTGCCAGTGGGTGCTCCTTCCCCTGAGGCTGGTGACAGCCGATGTGCAGCAGGTCAGCGGGGGGCTGGAGGTCCAACACCCCAAAAGATGAGCAGGGCTGCCGTGCTGCTAACCTGGCAGTTACATCGCGCCTCCTTTCCGCCTCCTCTCTACACCCAGAAGCGTAATTCTGCTTTATGTCTGTGTGGTAAAGCAATCCCTTACGTTGTTTGGATAATCCTGTTGAGGTGGGATTTTCAAAACGCCTCCAGAAAGGTAATACACAGGGAGAGCCGGGACACAGAGGTCTGAAGCATCTCAACCCCGCTGCTAAGCTTGTGGGTTGGTGGCAGAAAGACAACATGGCAGCCGCTCGGTGTGGCAGGAGAGGCTGGACGCGGCTCTGTTAAGCCTGACGTTGAGCCTGTGCTTGGAAGGAGGAAGGTGCTGGGGAATGGGGGTATGTTTGGGGATGGGAGGGTGTATTTTGAGGCAGAGAAATCTGGGGTGCAGATAAGTGCAGTGCCAAAAAGGCGCTGCTTTTGTGGTTGTTGTTGTTGTTGTCTGTGGAAATAATTCACCGTTGCGCCACTGATTAAATGTCAATTAGCCCAGCTGAACTCTTGCTCTCTGTGGTTTTATTCTGGAGCAGAATACGCACGTTGGTACCTCTTCATGGCTGCTGGAGCTCAGCGTTAAGTTCAGTTTTGACCATACATGGGGAGCGGTAGGCATTTCCTTCTGGCACTTGTTTTTTAAAACACACAGGAAGTTGCACCTTGATCTGGGTCTGGGCTAGGTGACGCCGAGACAGGTGCTTTGAGATACTCAGCCAGTTAAGGACAAGCCGCTCGTGTCCCAGCAAACAGCAGATCCCATCAGCCTCTCGCTGTCATCTGCAACAGCGCTGAAAATTCAGTTATCCTTAAATATCTGACTCGGTGAAGTATATTCAAGCCATTTGCCCCGAAGAACAGAGACTTCACTGTGCTTGTCCTGAGCAGAACTGCAAATGTTTGGCCTTTGGGAAAGGTTAGGTGAAAAACTTGTAGAAAGCCAGGGTGAGTGGGTTTAAATTTGCACTAAAATATAAACACAGAACTGGAAGAAAGTTTGTTTGTGAACTCCTGGAAGTCTCTGCACTGCAGAAATCTTCCAGAATTGATTTCAGACAGCCTTTTTTTGAGGCAGATTCTCTTTAAGTCTTGAACTGTTCAGGAATATGCTGTTTCTCTATGTCCAGTTGACTTGTCTGTTCAACGTGTTTATTTAAAAAACAACTGAGAAGCAAGATCTGGAGAGAATGTCTAGCACAGAAGCTTTGGAAAACAAACCTGTATCAATTGCAGAGCACAAAGCTGAAGTGGACCTGGGCAGTCACTGGTCAGACTCAGTGGGTGAACTCACTATTCCTTTTAAACCCCTTTTTCTCTTACCCAACCAGAGTCTGCAATTTAAACTTTGATTCTTTTACCTTATCTTTTGGGAGGCTGGAAGTAATCCAGGGTTCTTGGTTGGAAGAATAAGTGATACTAATTCAGTAAGTTTGGGCAGATACTTCTGTAGCAGAGCAGTCTTCCAAATAAAAGAGTGAATTCACAGAAACCAGCTTCCTTTTTTTCTTGTGTAGAGGGTGATAAAAACTCTTGCTGCAGCATCCTGACAATGATGCCCGCTGTCCTGGGCAGAGAGATTTCACCTCTGTCCTACCATGTACCTTTCCATCCTTCCTCAATTTGGAGAGGCAGATCTATCCTTGAGTTTCTTGGCACCTTACTGCTGCCTGACATCATGTTGAAGGAGAGAGGTTCAAAACATGGCACAAACCCCAGTGGAGAAATCTGTAGGGCTATGTTGGGCATGAATTGCACAAGAAAGAGCTGCTCTGTGTTTACATTAGGAAGAAGGTGTTTGAATTGTTTCGAGAGATTAAAGCCATTACACATAAAAACAAACCATTGAGCCTGGCTTGTGTTTAGATGTGAGACAGATTCTCAGGAGAACTTGTGACCCAGAAAGTGTGCTGTGAGGCTGGGTTATGGAGAAGAGGTTTGAGTTGTGTCTTGGTGTGTCCACCAGCAGTAAAACGATGGAGTATTTTCCTCTGGGTGATAAAACTGCTGATATTCAAGTTGTTCTTTTCTAGCCTGTCTGACAGTTTGCAGTTTCTTAAAGATGGGGTGTTATTCCTGTAAACACACTCCAGCATTGCTCTAGATCTCTAAAGCACTTAAAATGCAATTAGATTTCAGGGACTGGCAATAGCAAACACTTGTGGAATGGATGGAGAATGGCTTTTACAGCTCAGCACAGGATTTGGGCAGTTAATACTTGGAGCCTGCTGAGCTCTTCCGTGGACTGGTGTGCTCAGTTTTGCTGCTGGGGTGAGAGAGATGCTCGAACCTCGTCAGGAAGGGGAGTGGGTTCTCAGAAGAATAGCATTTTGGGGTGTCTGGCAGCAAAATTGTTACTTCCATCCATCATTAATGTATCATATAGAAATGAGAAGTGACAGATGAGGGGGGGATTATGCTGCTTGGTCACTTTGTCTCTTCAGCAGCATTTTAGGTACCCCATCCAATACTTGTTTTCCCCATTTACCTGTTCCTTCCAAAAAAAAAAAACCCTGAAACAATGGTAAGAAAAGTTCTGTGTTACTGGAAAAAGACGTTAGTGATGGTTCTCTTGGGCAAATCGGTTGCAGTTTCTCATGATTAAAATTGGAGTGGGGGGAAGTAAGGAAGTGTGATTTAGTGGTTTTAATTTCCTGGCCCGTTGAGAACAGGTGGGTTTTTAAGGAACAGGTCCTGGCTTTTATTTCTCTTCATGCTGAAGGGCTTATAAAACTTCAGACCGTTTTGCTGACTAGATTAATTATCTTTTTCCCCAGAACTGGTTATATAAATGTAGCATAAGTTGCATAACCATGAGAAAAACTGAGTGATGGGAAAATGGATGAGCAGCTTCTGCTTGGAAAAGTACAGTCTGTACCTCTTGGATTGCCTGTAATTGCCTTGTGCCATCCTCCCGACACCCTACGAGCTGTTTGATAATGATGGTGTGAATATGGTGCTTGGCGTGATTTATGATTACATTTTAAAGCAGCCAGCCCATAAAATTGTTCTGTTAGCCTTTTCTCTTTGTCCTTGCAGGTAAGGTAGGGAATAAAGGGAGAAGATGTGGAAGTCAATGGAAAAGCAGAGGGTATATATACATCATCCCAAACTGTGGAGCGAGGTAGTGGTGCAGGGCTGGGGGAAAAGCAAATTGGGAGAGTTTTATTTGAGGAGGAACCTACCTGAGGAGTTAAAATTTCAGAACAAGTGCAGTCAGAGCTACCAAAGAATAGGAAAATTGTGTTGGAGTAAGTGGTTCAGTGTTGCTGTTGATTCTGCTTTGTCAGCAGTTCTGATAGCAAACAGACCCCCTTCCAAAAATACCAAGTCACTGTTCTGCTGTAGCTATGGAGCTCCCAGGCAGCGACAAGGGCTGGCTGGTAGGGAACAGGCTTTTGCAAGGCAACTGGCTTCAAGAAACTCCTCCATCAGAAGTGCACCTATCTGGTAGTTTGGCTCTATGAAGTGCTTTGGACTCCCTTGAAGCTGGTCTGTGACGTGGAGGAGGGTCTGCTAATGAATTTAATAAGTTCTAAATTCAATGCTGTGTTCTCTGACTCGTGAAGCGTGTGGGATTTACCATGAGTCAAGGCACTGGTGGCCTGTGAGTGTGCTGGAGGAGGGAACAGGAAGGCTCATGAAGAGGAGGAGTCCCTCTGCGGATGGATAAGCCTGTAACTCAGCATCCGTTGGGTTGTTTCGTCTCGGCAGTGTCACTGGCCAGAGCCTGACCAAGGCTGAACAACCCACTTCTTCCTTCCAAACCTTTATCCCTCCCCACTCTCTCTCCTGGAAGCACTGCCTTCCCTTCCAGGTCCCCAAAGGCTTCATTCCCTTTGAACCCAGAATCGAAGTGACAGCTGCTCCTCGTGCTTCCAGAAGAATTCCTTAAGGGAATTGTGCTCACTCCCTGGGTACGCCATCTCTCTTGTTTGCAGAGTGGATCTGAGAGGTTCCCTGGCTTGTAGAGACACCAATGTGTGAATATAGAGCAAGCTTTGAGCAATTTTGGACACCAGATGCTGTTTAAACTGTTCCTTGACTGTTTTGTTTCCAGCTGTTTGAAGATGGAGCAGAGCCTGGGTTGCCCATCATGTGGCCCAGTAGGAATTTAGCAGCGTATTGAACTAGTTTGTTTTATTAACAGCACTTGCAATAATTACCCTTCAATCTGGGGCATATTCTGTCAAAATAACTTGATTAGTTTTTCCACTTCAGATCTTTTTAATGACTTAATTTTACTGGCTGGAAGCTGAGTTGGAGGTAATATTGACTCATGCTATTTTGAACAGGGGGAAAAAAGGCTTCTACAACTTAGGAAGCTGTACCTAGATCTGCTGCTGGGCTCCAAGCTGTGCTGGAGACAGGGGTTCTGGGAACAATCCTTACACCTTTTGTGTCAGGGAAGGAAGGGCACTCCTGTCCTTTCAGAGGAGGAAAACACAGCAGCTCCTGCTCCATCTGTGGCTTGGCTGGGGGAGCGAGGGGAGGAGAGGGAACGCTTGTGAGAAGTTGGTTTGTGTCTGGACTGGGTTCTTCAGGAAATGAATTTGGCAGAACCGACTCTGGTGCTCATTTTGAGACTCCAGCAGCACAAAGAGATAACGTCAAACAAAACAAACCTTAAAAGCCTTGTACTGTCTAAATAACTTCCTGTTGCTTGCCATCTGTAAATACCTGTCTGTGCTCCTCAGGGTTTAACAACAAATTCAAAGCAAGTTTTCTGGGGTTTTTTAGGTTTTTTGGGGTTTTTTTTGGTGGTGTTTTTGTGCATTTTGTTTCTTTTTATAAAGCTGTATTGGTTTGTAGGGCTTTAGATGTTTAAGGGGGGGGGAAAAGAATTAAAGGTCCTGTGTAGCTGAAGTGTTGCACTAGGCTCAGTGTTTTATGTTTAAATCTGCTTTCTTGCGTGGGTTGGGGGGTATTTTTTGTCCTTAGGATGTCAAGCTCTTGCTTCTTAGCTGATGCTGGTGGCCTGCATGGAAAGAAAGTGTGGCCACCCTCAGTTCTGAGGTTTCTTGATGAAGAAGAACCATAAGCTGGCATCTGCAGTTCACTTTGTTTGGTTTCCCTCTATACTTTGTGTCTTTCATGTTTACTGAAGATGCACAAAACATAACCTTTCACTTCCTGAACCATTCTGCAGTTCGCTTTTCCTCAAAGTATGGCAAAACAGATGCTAATAATCTTGAAATTGCCACAGCCCACCTATTTAGAGAGTGTAAAAGTTCAAAAGGAACCCGACATCTCAACCAGGGAGCCTGACCTGCATCCTTCAGTCTGTTACCACCCTTTACAGCTCTGTAACCTGTGCAGGAGCGCTCTGTTCTCCAGGAGTTACCTTCTCCTCTGAGAAGAAAAGGTTACAAATTCATCACTTGCCTTTTTCCTGCTGTTGGTTTGTGCCACATTCCACTGTATTTTTTTTTCCCTTATTTGAATCTTCTTCCTTTCTTTCTTGGTTTTAAGATTTAAGCTGGAAGAAGAGAAAGGTGGGTTTGGTTATTGAAGGTGATGGAGAGGAACCCCTTCCTTCTCAGGAGAGGCTGGGCGAGCTGGGTCTCTTTAGCTTGGAGAAGAGGAGACTGAGGGGTGACCTTATTAATGTCTATCAATATGTAAAGGGGGAGAGTCAGGAGGATGGAGCCAGGCTCTGCTCAGGGATGGCAGTGGGTGCAGCTGGAGCAGAGGAGGTTCCATGGGAATGTCAGGAGGAACTTTGTCACTGTGAGGGTGACAGAGCCCTGGGACAGGCTGCCCGGAGAGGTTGGGGAGTCTCCTCCTCTGGAGACATCCAAACCTCTCCTGGACGTGTTCCTGTGGGATTTAGTCTGGGTGATCCTGCTCTGGCAGGGGGGTTGGACTAGAAGATCTTTCAAGGTCCCTTCCAACTCCTAACGCTGTGTGAGTCTGTGATTGAAATAACAGCTGCAGTCCCAAAATTTAACACTTGCTGGCTTCTTCTGTTTGTTATAGCAAAGTCTGTTTGACTGGTCTACAGGCTGTAACATTCTTCTGGAAAGTGCTATAACCTTGGGATTCTTCTGGGTTTTTTTTAATTGGAAACATTAGTGCCTGGCTCAGCCAGAGAATGTGTTTCATTTGACTGTTTTGTATGGATTTTTAGAAAGTCTCTTAATAATGCTGTCCCCTGAAGTGAGGGAGTAGCCAAGAGTTCATCCAGATTGAGGAAAGTGCTGGTATAGTCAGAGGAAAGCAAAGCGGCCTGTCAGATCCCTGGGTCTTTTAGGTTCAAAGCTGTCCATTGCCAACAAGACTTCTACATCTGTTGATGCTGCTGTATCCTTGCCCTCAGGAAGGGAACGTTGAGCTTGTGTTTATTAATGGTATGGAAGAATTCCCTGGAGCCTGATGAACATGCTGTACGTAGCTGCAAGTTGCTAACTGAGATTCCCACCTGGAAACCTTTGTCTTACCCACCAGCATCCTGGGAAAAAAATAAATACATAAATGAGTGTAGAATTGATTCATGCAGGAGAAAATGGGTTTGATTTCACTGTCAGATCCACAGGTGGTAAGTGAAAGGACATACAGGGATAGCTGACTTGGGGCTTTGTTTTTACAGAAGAACAGCTATCTTCTGCCAAGTTAAAAAAAAAGAGAAGAAATAAAAAAGTTCTGTGGATTTTACAGCCCTTTCAGCTTCCTGTGCATGTGACTTCACAAGTTATGTCTATATAAGCAAGATACAGCAGCAACCAGAGCCCTCACTTGGCTTAAAGGAAGGGAGCTTTAAAGTCCTGACCTCTCAGCACAGCCTTAAAACAACTAAAACCCGAGATGCTGGGCATGTTAGCTTGGCTGTGTACTGGTAAACTGCTCACCCTTTGTTAGTATCTACTCTGTTTACCTTGTGGTTAAAGCAGTGGTATCTTGGGTTTAATACCACTGTGTTCTGGTGAGTTTGCTGTTGAATTAAGTGAAAAACGAGCCTGTGTTTTTCTTCATTTAGGGTGTGTGTGCAGAGGAGGGAGGAGGTAAAGCCTTGCTGCTGGGGTATCACCCAGGCCCTGGTTTCACATGGTGGATCACAGCAGCACTTTAAGGCTCTCCTGTCCTGGCATGTCATCCCTTCGGTTGAGCAACCAGCGTGCTCGGATGGATCCCTGGTGCTCAGCAGCCTTCTCATCAGCTCCCGCCCCTGCCTTCCGCAGGGATGTGTGGACCTGGGCGCTGTGTTGTGGAAATCCTGCCCAAGAAACACCAGTATGCTTTTACTGGGAGCAGCTTAACTTCATACAGCCCAGCATACACAGAGGTTTTCTCTAGGCCTGACTTGCATCACAGCGTATACCTGTTGACGTGCCTTGTGCGTCACTTAGCATGCAGAGAGGCCTTTATGTAGAGCCACCCTCCTGCTTGCTATACTCAGGGAATTAATTAATTAATCCTACAAGGGCAGGACCTGCTGACCTATAAATCTGTGGTAGGACTTTACTTCTCCAGGGAGAGAAATGAGGAGTGCACGTTCCCTTCCCCTCTGCTGTGCTGGCACGGTCTCGTTGCATGCCAGTGATGAGACTACAGATTGTTTCATACCTTTTTCTGATGAACAAATCCCTTAAAAATGGACTTTTTCAGACCATTTCATCTTTGTTACTTAATAGCTTGATAAAATTTGAGTAGCAGTCAGTGGAAACTGCTGTGCTCCATTGTGTACACGTACCTTGCTAACTCCTGTTTGTCTTTAGACCTCTGCACGAGTTCAGCTCTGCGCAGACAAGTCAGTGTGTATCAGAGGAGTAGGTACACAAGGAACTTGGTTTCTCACAAGCTTTGTGGGGAGTTTGGCCTTTTAAAAGTACAGCTGAGCCACAAACCTCCATCTCCTCCTGATACTTCTGAAGCTGGTGAAGGCTTTTGTTGCAACTCCCAACTTCTCTGTGTGGCTCCAGCTGGAAAGGAGATTTGCCATGAGTTTCAGCTCATGTTTTTCATGCAATTCGATCAGCACAACTTCTGCATTCAAGGCCAGGACAGCCTGCACATACAAAATGACCACTTGAGATGTACCATCCCCTTACATCCCCAAGGTGTTTACTACTCCAGATGTGTTGGAAGGTACAGCCACCCTCCCCACAGCTGAACCACATACACTTCCTTCTTTTGCCAGCAAGGACTGGTAACCACCAGTAAAATAGTATCTTCATCAGGCTCTGCTGCTGGTACAAAGCATGTGCATCTACTCATTCTAAGTTTAGAAATGTTGCAGGGTATGTTCTAATAACTGAATTATGCTTTAAAAGAAAATCCTCTTTCTCTAGGTACAGCTTAGTAGTTTTTAAAAGCAGTGGGGATCTTGAGATGCTTTCCCAGAGCATTTCAAGATGTTTGTTTTTCACAGCCTGCTGTTACTCTGTTTGAGAGACAGGGAAAGTTGGGAGTAGTTTAATTAGCAGGCAAGACTGACATAATGATCCTAATCTTGTAAAGAAACACAACCTTACAGTCCCACAAAGCTATTCTACTGTTTTTAGTGGTGCATCTTTGTGGTGTGTATAGAAGGCACAGCCTACAAACAACATAACATTTTTAAGCCCCGACCAAATGTTTAAGCAGCAGCTTAATATGTTGTATCTGTGTCAACAGAGATTAATTTTTCAGGACTCCCTTTAGAATCCAGCTCCTCTTAAGGGTAGGTGACATGACACAGCCCTGCAGAGCAGCAGGCGGTCTACTCCTTGAGCATCCTGTTATAAAATATGCCAAAATGGGGTAATTCACAGAGTCACCAGGTTGGAAAAGGCCTTTGAGATCATTGAGTCCGACCATACCTGTCCTCTACTAAACCATATCCCCGAGCACCTCATCTACCTGACTTTCAAATACATCCCATGCTTCGGTCTCATCCATAATCAGGGATCAGCTATACAATGTCTCAGAGGGTAGATATAGAAGGTTCCTTATTGGGAATCTGGCCTGAGAAGTCAAATGACATGGAGAAGCCAAATGTGATGGGTGTAACATCCATTCTGTGAGAGATCAGTGCCTTAGAAATGCTATTGTAGAGTCCTGGCTTGATTTTTAGCACTCTGAACCCTGCCTCAAGCTTTCTTACTTCACATGCAAATCAAGTCAGGAAGATGAACCTCAGCTGTAATCTTGTTCATTTCCAGAAGCTGTGACCTTAAAAGATAACTCTGTACTTTTTCATGTGTGAGCATGAGTAATGTGAGGGGGAGGAGAAGGGAAGAGCTCAGGCCAATTAATTTTGCAATAGTAATCCTGTGCACTCTTCTCTTTCATCTGCTGATTTTATAGCTGGGATCTTCCAAGTCAAAGGTACTGGGTTTAGGCAAAGGAAACTCAGAATTTGATCCTGATTTCTTTTTTTATAGGGCAGAATGTCATCTTATGCCTAAGAAAACAATGCTTCTAACAGTTCCTTGATGATGAAGGGGCTGGAACATGTTCTGTGTAACCCTTCAGGTGGTCAAACCCCAGACCAGGCTGCCCAGGGGTGTTTTGGAGTATCTTGTCTGTGGGGAGATTCACGACTGAACTGGAGCTGTGGGGGCAGCCAGGCTCTGAGCAAGGCACCCCACGAGGTCCCTTCCTGTCCCAGCTGTTCTGTGACATGGAAGTTGTGGTTTAAGAAGATGAACGCCTCGATCCGCCCATTTTAGATCATCTCCTGTAGCTGGATTTATTGCCAGATTAAATTTGTGTCTTTCAGTCCTCTAAAAAAGAAAGTAAATGATAATAGCTAGCCTAAAGGAATGCCTTTAATTGGGATATCTGGTCTGCTTGTCCTGTTTCCCTTGCCACATCTGTTTGGTCTCATGTTACAGTAAACAGAAAAGAATCTCCAAGATTTAAAAAACGCTGCTTTTGGCTTCTGCAATTCTCAGTCCAGCTTTCATCATTCCTAGCTAAAATGACAGGGTGGCTCTTTCTGAGTTATCATCAAGCATATTTTTTGGGAGTCTAGGCTGAGTATGTGATAATAAGTAGCGAAAACAAAGTTTAAAGCAGCCTAAATGGCATCTTTTGCCCTTATTTCAGTGGCTGTGGGTCACAATCCATTAGCCCTCAGAAATTCTTGAGGAGAAGGAAAAAAGTAGTCTGGTATTTCTGATGTGTTTAACACAAGCCAAGTTTTCTATTGTTATAGAATCCTATCCTGAGTTGGAAGGGAGCACTAAGGACCATCGAGTCCCACTCCTGGCTCCACACAAGCCCAGCCAAGCCAGAGGTAGGACTGAGGGCATCGTCCAGATGCTTCTTGCCCTCAGCCCAGCTCAGGGCTGTGACCCCTTCCCTGGGGAGCCTGTGCCAATGCCTGACCCCCCTCTCAGTGCAGAACCTCTTCCCGACACCCAGCCTAAACCTCCCCTGACGCAGCTTCACGCCGTTCCCTCAGGTTCTATCCCTGGTCCCCAAAGAGAGGAGACGGGCACCTGCCCCTTCGCTTCCCCTCATCAGAAAGCCACAGACCATGATGAAATCAAAGAAGAAAACACAGAGCAGTTTTTTGAATCCCTCAAATCTCCAGGTGTGCTTTGGCTCCCTTGTTAGGAATGGTAAGGGAACAGTGGCATGCAGATTTCTCTCTCTTTGTGGATGTTAGGAACCGAATCAAGCTTATGATGATTCTGTGGAAAAGGCTCTCATGGCCTTTTTGCTTCAGTTGAGGTAAATTTGTTCCTGAGAGCGTTTTCTGCATGCCTTGCTCCACCACACTGCCGGATTTTCAAGAGGTGAAGAGCTTAGTCGCATGCTGGAAGGCGGCGGGTGCTGAGAGTAAGGTTTCTGGTGGCTTGGTAAGAAAACGGAAAATGAGAAATTTGAGGTTCTCACAACTGTAGGTGTCACATATTTTAGAAGAATAAAGTTGTGCCTGAGCCTGTTTCACAAGCATTGAGAACCTCTTCTTCTGCTCATGAGCCTGTGGTCGGAGCGGAGCGGAGCCGCACGGAGCGATCGGGCACGGCGTGAACATCCTTGTTCCGTGGGGGTGAAGATCCTGCCAGAGCAGAAAGTATTCAGTAGATCTCCAGAGATGATCTCCCATCCTGAGTGCTGGTGTGAGATGCAGTTTGGAGTGGAAAGAAGGAAAAAGCAACAAGGAGCACTGAAACCTGCTCTTTCCCCTCCTTTATGCCTGTGAGGTTGGAGTGCTGTCATCGGATTGTCTGCTGGGTTCAAGTAGGATCTGTATAATCCTTGTGATGCTCAAGAGATGATGCCAGGAGCCTCCAGCACAGCGTTGGGGGAGATACAGAGGTGATGTTCCCTGGGTGGGTTGTGGTGGTGTTAGTCATCGTGATGCACAGACGTGGAAGTGTCGTGTTCTGCACTGCTGACTTATTGGTCTGCAGACCCACATCGTGCTGGGGTTTTTCTGAGCTTATTTCCCCTTAAGAGTGAGGGCAATAATGGGTTTGTTTCTTGTTGCATAGGAAGACTACCTCTACAGTGGCACAAAGAAGTGGAGTAGACTGTTTTCAACTGCAGATAAGCTTATAAATTAAAGATAGCTGCTCATGCACATGGAGTTTGCACACATGAAAACAAGTGTTGGCTCTGTGATTTCTGGTTAAACACAACTTGTGCCCTTTTGGAAAATGAACTGATTTTACTTGGCAGTGTAGAAGTAAACACCATGGAGAAGAACAGCTCTCTTACAGCCAGATCTCCAGGTTGTAAGACACAAGGAAAGATTTTGATTAGTTGTTTGAAAAACAGGGTATTTCCTCCCCCTGAAGTTTGTATGCTGATTTGGAGATTGCTTAAGAAAACTGCTGCAGGCGTGATACATCCAAGTTATTACAGGATTTAATGAGGATTTTTTTCTTTACAAAAAGCAGCATGGAAATCACTTGTAGATCATTTTTCTGAGTTGGTTCTGCATCTGAAGGCTCTAGTTAACCTTTCGCTACAGAGATCTGCTTAAGGTAGCTGATACCTGTTTGATGTTTACTGAAATGCTCTTTAGAAGCAAGCTTCCCAAATTTGGAGCAGCATGTTAGGCTATGAATCAATCGGGTTTTTTGACTGGCCTTTTAACTAAATGCTGCAGCTAGTCAAACAGTACCATTCTTTTCATGTCTTGGGGTGTTTTGAGTCAATTTTTCATGGGATAACGTTGCTTTCTGGCAATGACAGTGACTGAGAGCTGTGGTTTGGAGTGAAGCTTCTCATCTCCCTAAAATCCACGGGGCTCCTCTGAGTGATGAGGAATGCCTGGTGTAACCCTGATTTTCACAGGGGGTTAAACAGTGTAAGACCGGGGGCTATTTGCCCTTTGGGATAAACCGATGGCATCATGAAATCTCAGAGAAGTTCTGTTGTTAAGAATATGACATGTTAACTCACAATTACATTCCGAAGCTGCTTTTAAAGGCAGGAAAAAAAGGAAGTACTTTTATGGTTATGACTTTACGAGCCTTAAGTAGCCATCTTAGACTGCTGAGCTACAGGCTGCCTACTCGGCAGCTCGCGGACGCGCCCTGCGCCTTCAGGTTTTATTTTTCACTCTTTTCTCCAGAAATGCATGTGCTCCACCAGGCAGATTTGCTTCCCAAAGATTTATATATATAAATATATATATATATTTAATTTTTCCCCCCCTGAAATATTATTTGTGGGAAGTCTTGCCTGCTGCAGTTACATATTTCTTCCCTGGAATAGCTGCGCTGTGGTGTTTGCAGATGGTCTGGCTGTGGACCTGGAGGGAAGCATGAAATGCCCAGCTGGTTTTTTTTACAAGTTCCTTTTCTCCATAGTTTATCATTTTGAAAACCCAGCTCTGGAATTGTGATTGTAAACCATCCAATTTCATCATGGGGTATAAAGACAGGGGAGGGGTAGGATTCCTTTCATCCCCCCACCCCATCAGTGTTTCATTTCTTGGTTGGGGGGTTCAGAGGAGGACTTCCTTGGTAGCCCTTCCTTTTCAGCTGTGTTCACTCCTCTGTGTCTTCCAGTTCGTAGAGGTATTAGAAGGAGGACCCAGTGTGTGAAGTTACTCTCCCTGGCTAGTTGAAGTTAGAACCGAGTCCTTGCAGCAAATAATTGATTTTGAGTTTCCTCACACACCCCAAATTCAGAAGATTTGGTGGCTCATGGTCTCTTAGACTCAAAATATGTTGTTAGTTCTGGTATCAGGTTCAAAAGGGGAAATACAAAACGCCAATTCTAGAACAGTTCCTGTTTTGCTGACTTGACAGTTGAGCTGGGACTTTATTACTGCATGGTTTTGTTAGTTTTGGAGTGGGCAAATGCTCTTTCATAGTTAAGCAAATGAGTTGGCCTGGGTTATCCATTCTTTATCCATTCTTTCTTCTTAAGTTGTGCAGCATCTCCCAAGCCAGTCATGTTATGCATTTCCTAGCAAAGAAGAATAGAAAGTGATAATTTTTAAGGCTGACACAACATAATGTAGATTAAAAAATCACTATGAATAACTGATGCATAAGAAAGCTAATAAAGAAGTGCTGAGGTAGCACTTGGCAGCCCGGGACTTCCCTAAACCACCGAATATTCTTCTTAAAGGCTTTAGGTTAGTGATTCTCCTGCCTTTTTTTTCCTGTTGTTGTTTCCTTTATGATCTCTTTTAAGGCATAAGTGTCCAAATTCAGTTGTTTAGGTCAGGGGATGTTACTGCAAATCTGGCCAAGACTTTGGTGTGTAGGATTTTGAAGCACAGAAATAGCTCTGGAGGGCTACTACAGGATCACATATTGCCACCTATAGTGTAGAAGTAGTATTAAACAATTGTAATTCTATCTGATGAGCTTGATTAAGTCTGTTGTGAAGGATTTGTAAGGGCTTTTCCATTCTCCTCTGATGTTTTGATCATAAGCCTAAAAGTAACGAACTGAACTATGTGGAAACTCCCTATATGTGGCCACAAGTTCCTGTAAACTCCAGTAAATAACACTACAACTTGCTTTAGAAGGGTTTTTCTCTGATATTTTGGCGTGGTTTGACCAAAGAACAGCAGAGATACTGCCTGCAGAAAGCCTGTCCACACAACTTGAGGATTTTGAGGAGGATGATCCTGTCAGAGGGCAGCTCAGCGTGGTTGCACCCAGGAGGGACAGAGGGTAAGAAAGGCCTTTTTTTTTTGAAGGGAGATGCTTGGTAATTGCCTGTCAGATTTTTAAAGAGCAATTTAAGCATGACAGCCCCTTAATTTCTCACCCTTTTTAATGCTGGCTTGCAGTCCTCCTGCAGCGTAACCCCGTGAATCATTTACTTAGAACTTACCACTGAAGGAACGTGTTGAAAATTCTGATGAAGCTTTAGTGGTGAGTATTGACACACATAACCCCTCCGTCTGGGAGGTCTAGAGATTGGCAGTCGTGTTGTCCAGTACGTACAGTCAGAGCAGAGCGAGCTCTGGGGACCTACGTAGGGCAGGAGGTATGTGGGGTGAGTCATACACGTTTGAGTCAGCGCTGAGAACGACTGAACAAGAGTGGCCCTGCTTAGCTATTTTTAATGTTTGAGTACAATTACTGTACTGAGCCCTTTACTGGAAAGGTAGTTAAAAGCTGTAGGAAGGTCTTAGCAGCTTCTTTTATTCATTTAGGAGTGGTGTCTTCAGTCCTGGCTTTTCTGAGATGCTTAGGTCTTAGCAATGCTGGAATTTACTCTGCTCGATGCTTCCAGAAGTGCTGCAGTCCAGTATTCACAGCATTGCATCTACACCTGTGTGGATAAACAGGCATTGAGGCTGGACCTTGGAACCAGATGAGCAGTGGCACAGCTGGAGTGGCGAGGTGGGATGGTGCTGAGTTGCCTGGTAGTTACGAGAGGTGCTTTTCTGCCTCACCAGGTAGAAGTCTGTTTCATGAGGGACATGATTTAATGTGTTAAAAAATATATATTCCTGGGTTTTAGCCACAATAGAATAGGCATGTGGCAGCTTTTCCATTGTAAAACCCTGCTTGCAGTTTCCATAGTCCTCAGGGTGCTGCCCTTGCTGGGATGGCAGCAGCTCCTGCAGCTCTGATGGCCAGCACGGTGCAGCCCCGACTCCCTTCTTTAGAGATACGGATATTCTCTTCTTTACTGATGCTGACAGTGGTATTGGCAGGAGGAAGAAGCTTAGGAGGTTGCTTGGGGTGCTCATAGGTGTCATGGAGTTCAGTGGTGGCTTCCTGTTTACTGCTGCTCAGGGAGGATTTGGGCTTGGGCCAGAGAAAGGTGCAAGAGTGTGGCTTGTGGATTTGTTGTTACACAGGTCTGGCCCTGCCTCTCCCCCATCCTCCCCATCGCTTGGCAAGGTGCTGCAGAAACCACTGTAGCCATGGGCTGGGGTGTTTACTGCAGTGGAGTCAGTGTGCTGGCTGGAAGTCGCTTGCTTTTCCTGCTCCTGAACCAAATTTCCCGGTGCACAGCCAAGTTCCTTGAGCTTTGTTGTGGTGCTGGAGCTGGGGAGGAAGGTTGGGGTCACGGTTCTTCAGACCAGAGGCTCTTTGGCTGAGTGTGGATGAACTGAGGCTGGTCTGGGGCTGTTGAAGTCAAGATAACTTTTGTTCTAAGCCTCTTGGGTAGAAAGGCTGACCTGGGGCAAGAACATGTGACATCTTGGGACTCATCACTGTGTGAGGAGCAAAGTGAGACCCAGGGGTTTGTCGGTGTTGAGCCACAGCAGCAGTGTAGTGGTCCTGCATCCAGAGCCCCTCTTGGGAGAGCAGCCTCAGAAGAACCTCAGCAGGGCACTGTGTGCTTCTGGAGAACTGGAATAAAAGCATACCTGGACTGGAAAGTGAATGGGCAACGAGCTTCTGTGAAACTGCTCTTGGCCAAAGCTGGAAATGGAGAAACAGCAAGCTGCTGTAAAGTCTTATCATCTAAAGACACTAGAGACACTCCTGGGAACGCTGGTAGACTCCTGGAAAGGTCAAAGTCTGTGTTCCTCTTGTAACCTTTGACTTTGGAGAACCGTTGCAGCGAGGGGTGCCACCCAGCAGTCTGAAATACAAATGTTACTCAGCCTTTTCTTCAGCTTTCAGACACTGTGAGGCTCCCAGGGGGGAGGGTTTTGGGGTTGAAGGGAAGAGCACCACCTTACCAGGCAGCAACTGCAGAGGTAAGACATGCAAATGTTACCTAAAAAGATCACTTATTGAACTGTGAATAAGCATGAGAAGATTCAGCCCTGCCAGAATCCTGTAGAAGAGTTAAAGGGGTTTGGTAAACCAGAAGAGGTGTAAGACTTTCTAGGCAGAGAAGTACTTAGGTCAGAGTTGTGTGAGGTGAGATCCTCAGTATTGCCACATCTCTGTGTCAAATGCAAAGCATAGTAGAGTCTGTTTGGTTTGGGTGAGTGTGAAGGGCAGCTTCATTTTGGGACTGAACCATCAGCAACTGGATAATTGTGCAATCTGAGGTAGACTCTTCCAAATCCATAACCCAAATGGGACTCCCCAAGAAGAGAGAGACAAAATCCCACTGCTCACCGTTGGGTGCTAAAGCCACTGACGTGTCTCCCCACCTTTGAACTGCTGTTGGCACAGTGCTTGGTGTAAACATGTAAAAATTACTCCTGTTTAGCTGGTAAGTTAAAAATAACCTATGTATTTGTCCAAGAGATTGAATGAATTGAGTGTAAATATTGAGTTTGCTTGACGGGGCGATACTGGGGTATAGCTCATAGCTGACAAAAGCCTCACACCAACAGTTCTCTTAATCAGAATGAGCCAAGCTGTAGCATTCATGATTCAATTGAACAGTGGAAATTCAGTAGAGAACTTGCTGAAAATAATTGTGAAAACTTCAGTTGGTTGAAAAAAAAAATATCTGTGATCGCTGATACAGAGCCTGGAAACGCTGGGCTGCTTGGCTCAGGTTAGCAGGTTGGGTATGAGCAAGCTGGGGCAGTGCCTGTGTCTCTGTTAATAGGTGATGGAGACCACTGGATGTACAGATTCCTTCTCAGCCTGGTGTTGCTACAGAACAAGCTGCTTGTGGCAAAGTCTGCTGGCACTGAAACGCTAATTTGTCAGTTGCTTTAGTTGCCTTGGGGAGATAAAGCTGATACCAGAAGAATATCAGGGTGTTCCTCAATTTCAAGGAGAAAACAACTGTCAGATAAGAGTCTGACTGCAGCAGTTGGCAGCCTGGCCTTCACAACATCACAGCTATGCCATGCTTTGAAGTCCCCTTGGAGAATCCATGTGGAACCATGGAGGATGTGTGCATCTGAGGTATGACCAATGTGGTGTTGACATTGAAAGGAGTAGCTGATGACTCTAGGGGTGTGTGTGAAAAAGCAGCAAGCACCATCCCTGGGGTTGGACACAGGAGGCCAAAACAATTGGCTGAGCCCACAGTCTGACAGGCACTGCAGTTCTGACTCTGCCTTTTGGTCTCAGAAGGGAAGCATGAGGATCTTTGTTATTTGGCAGAGCTTGAGCTGCTACTCAGACCACTTTCTAAATAGCTTCATTTGGTTTTCACTAATGGGCTTGCTTTTGTTTCAAGTGGCTTCTTCCAATTTACTTGTATTTCATGATTTTTTTAGGAAGAAAAGAACCTGCAGAAGTGAAAAATGATGATGTTTTTTCTAGTCTTTGTTGCAGTTGGGATCAGAGGGGAAGGATTTAGGCTGAGATCTGTACCATGTCATTTCTTTTTCACTATTACAAGTGGTACTTATGGCTTACCTCCTCTTTTTAAAGGAGGGTAGGCAATGTAATGATTCATTAAAGCCTGAGAATATAAAACTAATTGCAGGAAAACTGACGTTTACCCTGTGGGAGAGTCTGTTCATCCAGCTTTTGAATATCCAGTCTAAAGAGATGAGCTTAGGTACAGCTGGGATCCCTCTCAGTCAAAGGAGAGACACAGAAATCTCATCTGACCTACTTCAGATTTCTCTTTCAGAGCAAGATAAAATGCATCTTGGACTTAATTGTCTTGATTGTCAGTGAGAGGAGCACACAGTGTCCAGCTGAAAGGCAGATGGCTGCATTTAGTCAGCTGCATGGGAAACAGAGCAATGTGGAATTATTGCCAGGCTCCTGTCTCGTCTCTGTTGGGCAGCCTGTTTTGACCACAGCTTCTTTCTTAACAAACTATTTCTGAGACCAAGATGAATAAAGATGGGTACAAATGCGTTTTTCAGGTGCTAGCTGAAGAGTTGTAACTTTGCTCTGGCTTTTTGAAAAGGCGAGTGCCTATCCCATGGCTTTTCAGGCAGAAATTAAAAATAAACTAGTTCCAAGTTCTATCATTGTGATAATTTTTTCCTCTGAAGGTCATCTTATGCAGCATTCTCCCTACTCTTCTGTTTTCCACATGCTTGCAGACACCCCTTGATGGCTTCTGGGATGGAAACGAAGCACAAGAAGTCCTTTGGTCATGCTGCAGCATCTAACACATCAGTCCTTGCAAGGGACCTTGAGGATGAGCTGCCCTGAGAAGCTCTGGCCTTGGTGAAGCAGAGGAGAGCAGAAAATAAGTCCATAAACTGGACTGAAGGGACTTAGAAGAGGCACTTCAGTGTTGTGTCTCATTTTGCTTCAGACAAGCCAATTAACTAGTCGCAGTTCCTTCCTCTGACTAATAGGGATAAATGTCTTTGCAGCTAACCCTTAAAACAGGAGTACTTGGGTGATCAGTCAGTAACACCACCTAATTGCTGTGTGTCTATCCCAACAGATGGGCAATAAAGCGTGTTTCCTACTCCTGTTAACATTTCCATCTTGGTGGCAGTAGGTCTGTCTTACCTCCCAGCACACACCTGCTTTGAAAAGCACACAGAGGTCTGAGCACCCAGGAGTGGGTACTGGGCTGTGAGCAGCAGTCGCTTAAATTAAGTTAAAATACATAACTGACTTCAAATAACAAGGACACAGAATCATAGACTGGTCTGGGCTGGAAGGGACCCCAAGGATCACAGAGTTCCAGTCCCCCTGCAACAGGCAGGGCCACCAACCTCCAGGCCGGAGCTACACAAGGTTGCCCAGGGCACCATCCAACCTGGCCTTGAACACTTTCAGAGAACTTGACTTTGTGGGTCTGTTTTCTTTCTGAGGACTCATCTTCCTTCTAATCTATGTTGTGCTGGTGGGAGCTCCTGGGAAATGCCATGGAAATGCATTTAATAGAGCGGTGCTGGCTCGGTGCGGCCTTAGTCCCTGCTGGCAGCCCTTGAGTGCCCATCCCTGGCACAACCCCTTGAATGCGGTTTGGGGAGATATCCCTTAAGCCAAAGGGTGGGTGGCTGAGCCGAACAAGCCTCGGCAGGTTGTTTCAGCACATGAGGGTAGCAAAATACCCTGTCTGGAAAATGGCACTGGGGCTCGTTAGCTAAAGTGGCAGCAAACTGTCCGCCCAGGTGATCGCTGCTTGAAGCCCACCCACTCATGTGTGTGTTGACCTCTACACCCAGCCTTTGCCTTTCCAGTGAGGTCTAAAAGCAAATGCAGCTGATGAGCTGCTTTGTGGTCCTCACAGTTTTGTGGATGGACCCTCTGGGAGCATGCAGCTCTCTTGGCCTAGCATACAGGTCCCATCCTCCAGTGTCACTCATGTAGGCAGAGGTTGGGACCATCAGAGGCCTCTTCCTTGGGTTTGCTGGTTTTTAACATCAAGTTCTAAGCTAGTCACTCTCCTCAGGCTTTGAACCCCAGTGAACCAGGGTAGTCCAGTAACTTCCCATGGGAACATTTTGGTTTGGAAAACTCCATATTATTCACTTTCCACAGAACATCTCTCTTGTGCAACTCATGGGGCTAATCTAGAATTATTGTTTCTGGCCATGCTATTTATTGGATTGTTACTTAAAACCTGAAAGGAATCCTGTTAATTAATAGCTCCTCCTCACTACATCTAACACCTTTCAAACATTCACCCTCAGTTGTTGGCTGTGTTAGCACTGGTGAGCACAGTAACACAGCTCTTACTTGCAGACAACGTGACTGCTGTTCCTGATAGAGCAAAGAGTGAAGCACAGTGTTCAAGAAAGCAAAAGCTTCTTCAAAACATGCTAGTTAATAGGAGTAGTAAGGCAAGGTTGAAATGTTACCTTGACTAATGCTCCTTAATTTGTTCCCCAGCAAATAGGTTTTAGTTGGAGGTCAGGCTGAGCTTTGCAAAGCTCTGGGTTACGTTGGCATAGCTACTGTAGAGCTCCTCTGGTTCTGTAAATTGGTCTCAGATGGCTGTGGCTTTCCATGGCAACACTTGCTAAGTCTTTTGCAAGACAACATCTGTGTATAAATTATCTCTCAAGTAACAAAACCGATCCGTTGATAGGAAGGAACAGTTTCCCAATAGGCTTGAGGCATTGGTGGCTCACTGCCCAGGAAGCTCTGGTGGCCTGCACGGTGTGTCACAGCGTGTGGTGGCATGGGGTGGCCAGTGGCATGGGCAGGGAAAGCTGGAGTCTGTTTTCAGGCGTGGGGGGTGGTGTGTGTGATGCAGCAGAAATCATAATGCAGCTTGTCTCTGGCAGAGGAAGAGATGATGCTCCTTGTTGGACTGGTGCTTCGAGCTTTGTAGACCTGGGAGCACAGTTGGGAGTTGAGTTTGGGGGTTTTGTTGGGTTTCTTTCCTGGCAAGCAGGGCTTCACACTGTGGAGAAAGACCAGCTGGAGGAGTCTCCTTCAGTCCTCAGCGAAGGAATGCCGTGTTGGTGCTGCTGCCATATCCTTCCCATCTGCAGGTACTGGGGAAAAGAAGGAGGAGGGGAAAAAATGAAGCTGAGCTCTGTTTCTTCCTTTGCTCTGCTGGGTGGCAGGTTTACCCAGAATGAAGTTGTTCCTGAAGGACAGAGGTGGCACCTAAAAGTTCTTCCCTGTGGACAGTACAGGTTTCTCTTTCTTGGCTGCAGCATAGCCACACGCTGATCGGTTGGATTGAGCTGAAGGAGAGATGTGCTGCTCTAGGAGGAGCTTGATGAGGTTAGATGGGGACAGGAGGAGGAAGGGCCTTGTGACGTTGTTCAGTTGCTGGACATAAGGCTGTACCTCAAAGTTTTTTGCTGAATTGGCTAAACTGGCAGCCCTGAAGCCAGTTAAGTGACCAGAAGAGATCTGTGCTCAGAGCTGGAATCCCATTGGCATTTTTCTTACTGCTCCATTCCCGTTGTGTTTTCCTGTGCCTGATGGCACTGCAACCTGCAGGACCACACAGCTACAATTAGTGCCTCCATTGCTACCAGAGCACCTGCTGTTACAGAGAGCACTGCACTTCAACTCTCAGCTTTTTACTTCATAGAATCCTAGAATCCCTTGAGCTGGGAGGGGACCCATAAGGATCATCGAGCCCAACTCCTGGCTCCACACAGGCCCAGCCGAGTCAGAGCAGGGCACTGAGGGCATCATCCAGATGCTTCTTGCCCTCAGTCCAGCTCAGGGCTGTGACCCCCTCCCTGGGGAGCCTGTGCCAGTGCTCGACCCCCCTATCAGTGCAGAACCTCTTCCTGACATCCAGCCTAAACCTCCCCTGGTGCAGCTTCGCACTGTTCCCTGGTCCTCAAAGAGAGGAGGTGGGCACCTGCCCCTTTGCTCCCCCTCATCAGGAAGCCACTGACCACCATGAGGTCTCCCCTCAGCCTCCTCTTCTCCAGGCTGAACAACCCCAGGGACTTCAACTTCTCCTCATAAACCTTTCCCTTCAGACCCTTCCCCATCTTCAGTGCCTCCTCTGGACACTCTCCAACAGTTTCCTGTCCCTCTTGTCCTGTGGGGCCCAAACCAGGACTCGAGGTGAGGCCACCCCAGCACAGTGCAGAGTGGGACAATCCCCTCCCTGGACTGGCTGGCCGTGCTGGGCTGGATGCACTCCAGGATGCAGTTGGCCCTCCTGCCTGCTTGAGCACACTGCCTGGTACCTCACTGTCAAACAAGACCCCCAAACCCCTCTCAGCTTGGCTGTCCTCCAGCATCCAATCCCCCAGGTTGTGCAGCCAGGGTTGCCCTTTGGGTCAGAACTGTATATATCGTGCCTAATAGAAAGGTCCTGAGCTCTGAACTCAGAACCCTGCAACTGTTTTTGTACCTCCCAGCCATAGTTTCCCCAACCAGACCTGCATGTGGTGTTCCAGAACCCCAGGGCTGCCAGCATCACAGCAGGGATGTTCAAATAAAAATAGACACCATGGAGAGCTGTAAGAGACTTTGAAGATCAAATTACTCTTTACTTGTTGATGGCAAATCCCAGGTTGGCTATGAAATTGTATAGGTTTGCCACTGCATTATGGAAATAATGCTTGTTGGTTAGGAGTTGTCTTTGGTGGTGGTTTCTTCTGAACAGAAAGGCAAAGATAACCAGTGAAGTTTTGTTTGCTTCTGTTTATGACTTGCTTGCAATGGCGAGTCCTTCAGAGTGAACTGGAACCATATCTTCTCACCACATTAAAAAAAAAAAAGGCAAACCATCAAAAAACACTTACCAAAGTGCAAAGCCACCACAGGAAGCCTGCAGCTACCAGCAGTCGTTGTGAATAAAGCAGTCTGGGGGACTCGGGTGCCTTGCGGTACGCTGAGTAGATGCTGACCACATCGATAAAGCTCTTTAAGGCCTTTGTAAGGGATTGAAGTGCTTATGGCAACACGTTCATGACTTGTTTTTAAACCAGGTAGAATGCCAACAAGTGCCAGTGTTTCAGTTTGCTCTTTGGAGGGGTGCTGTGGTCAACTTGGGGTTGCTCTTTGCCATTGGTAACTCCTGCTCCTCGGGAGGTGCTGGGGTGCCAGAGCAGCTCCCCTACGAAGAGAGGCTGAGGGAGCTGGGCTGGTTCAGCCTGGAGAAGAGAAGGCTGTGGGGGAACCTCATTGCAGCCTTCCCATCCCTGAAGGGAGCAGAGAAACAGGAGGGGATTCAACTTTTTAAAAGGGCAGGCAATGGCAGGACAAAGGGGATGGATTAAAACTAAAGGAAGGAAGGTTTGAATTAGATATTAGGGGGAAGTTCTTTGCAGAGAGAGTGGTGAGGGGCTGGAAGGGGCTGCCCAGAGAGGGGGTGGGTGCCCCATCCCTGGGGGTGTTCAAGGCCAGGTTGGCTGGGGCCCTGGGCAACCTTGTGTAGCTCCAGGCCTGGAGGTTGGTGGCCCTGCCTGTGGCAGGGGGTTGGAGCTCTGTGACCCTTGGGGCCCCTTCCAACCCATGCCATTCTATGATTCTATGAGCTACTTCTGGGCAGCTCAGCCGTGTTGCAGGATGATGCTGGGCAGGTTCCTCATCTGGGATAAAGAAATGTTGCTGTAGCAAAACCTCCTCTCTCCCCTGTTCCATCTCTGAGGCCAGGTGACTTCCATGCGCGTGGGGCTGATGATGGGGGAACACAGAGGTGTGATCTTGAGTAGGGGGTGAGGAGCGAGCGTGGGGCTTGCGTGCTGCCACCATTGCGATGTCCAGCCTGAGCAGTTGGTGCTGCCCAGCTCCAGGGAGGAGGAAGAAGCAATGGGGTGAAGAGCATTGGGATCAAAGTCTCCATTTTGTGATATGCCTTGAAAATGAACAAGGTTGAGAACATCTGTAGCTGCTCTCAAGGAAGTGGCTACAGGGCTGCACATGAGGGAAATGACCATGTGCGGTTACGGCGCTGGGAGCTTTGCGAGAGTGGTCTGTGAACAGCCAGCGAGTCTTGGAGGAGGGGAGCTTTGCAGTAGCTCTGTGGTCACCAACAAGTCCCAACCCCTTTGCGTGTTTTACATGCTCTAGAAAGCTGGTGTGTGTGTGAAGTTCACGTCTTGGGCCGTTGGTGTTTGGAGGAGGTGGTGTTTCTACCTCTCCTGTTAGAGGCTGCAGAGTGGGACGTGGGAGACCCGGGATAGTTACCCATGGTGGTGCTGTTTTCTTGGGTAAGTGGGCGAGTCATTTGATTTCTTCTTCTCTACTCATTTGCAGAAGAGTCATGTTGATGTTGTTCCTTTTGCTGTCTCAGCAGTCTTGACTTTGCTAGACATCAGCTGTTTGCTTGTTTTGGTTTGTTTCTTACTAAAGATCCAAGATGTGATTGGAAATCCAGGTGCTGCCATAATAAATCTAAGTTTTCAATTTCCTTAAAAGCATGTAAAATGTAGGATTCCCTTGTTGAGGAACAGCAGCGGATCATGGAGATGGTCCTTGTACCTGAAGGGATTTATCTGCTCTGTGTTATCCTAAAGGTGATGTAGTGGTTTTGCAGCAGGGGGGGTGTAAAGAGCCCCCGCTTAGGTTTGCTCTCACCCAGCAGAAGAGTGTTGGATGTGGAACAGTATGGTGCAAGGATGGCATGTCCAGGACCTGGGGTTCATCTCTTCTCCATGTGCACAGACTGCTGAGCAGGTGAAGTCAGTTCGGTGAATAAGGTGGAGATGGGATGGACTGTGGCTTATAAAAGTCTTGGCTTGTCAGGAGAACTTGGAGGAGAGCTTGTTGATGCATAGTGAGTCCCCAGGCATCAAGTTTCCTTGTCAAGCATGGTGGCATCTCTGAGATTTAGAGGTTTGGGAGAGCAGGACATAGTGACCCTTCTTGCTTCAGTTTGCTTAAAGACAGGAGCTATTTTGCAGTTGCCAGCCTTCATGTGGAGGATGTAGACAGTGAAAGAGCTTTATGTCCCTCCTGGTAACCATTCCTGCTCAGGAGAACTGCCAGTAGCTCCAAAATACTCAGGGGGTGAAGGGAGCATGAATTCCTAGGGTGTTTTGTGGAGGACAGCAGTAGGTGTTGAAGCTTTGTAGAAGTCAGTTAGACTGAATCCCCCTTTTGCTCTTCAATCCCAGTGCCATCCCAGCCAGATGTCTGCTCCCTCTGCTCATCTCCCTGGCACAGGGAGTTGTGTGACATCAGCCTGCCATAGTCTCCAGCCAGCAGAGACTCTCACATGCATTGTAGCAGTTTTTCTTCCATGGTCCTTTCCACCCTTGCCTTTCCTAAGGATCCATATGAGGACTACGGCTGGTTTTCCTCTTGGATAAGGTAGAACTGTTCCCTGGGCTCCAGCACCTCCAGAGACTCTGGAGTTGAGAGTGTTACCGTGCGGTAGCGGAGCTGCCGCAGGTGACCCCGTGTTCCTCTGTCTGCCCCAGTTATGAGGCACTTTCACTGAAGCCTTAGCTTTTAACTGGGGCATGTAGAGCATGAGTAGTCTTGCCACATCCAGCTCTGGTGACCTGTCGTGGATCCCTGTGCCAGATAAGCCCAGAGGAACAAGCTTTGCATGCCCTTAACACTTTCTCTTCCAAGAAAACCTGGATTTGGAGGTGCTTGCCACGCTGACTGATTTTCCTGAAAGTTTTTCCGTACATCCAAACTGAACTTCTTCAGGAAGCCCCTTAAATCAGTGCAGTGCCACCAGGAAGAGGCCCCATTTCCTAAAGATCTGCTTCATTGCTGGGAAGATGACGTGGCTCTTTGCCAGCTTCCATCGCATCGGAAAGGTTAAAACCACTAGCCACATGCTGGCGCTGGCACAGAGAGGGGAGGTAGGTGAGTGGCATGGAGGAGAACATAAAGGAAGGAAGAGGATCATTAATACCATGTCCCAGTCAGGAATAAAACCAGATTGGCTGTGTAAATCTCTCTAAGGCTGGAATTCCCCTTCAGTCCTGTTAGCATTGGGCTTAGTAATAAAGCTCCTTTTTAGATGGTTTGCTTATGGTGGAAAAAAACAAATGAACTTTCCCCTAGTCTGCATGTAATAGGGTTTGGAGTACTTGATTACATAAAAATCATGTCGTTGTTTGGTATGTTTCCATGATGGCTTGAATGTGCATGTATTTGCTTCCAGTTGATCCCAGTTTAGCTGTGAAAGGATTAGTGGTGTCTGTACCAGGGTATAGTAATGATTTGTGAGCTTCTCAAGAGTTGTGCTGTTTAAAGTTGTTGTTACACCAGAAATTGTGAATGAGAGAGGATTAAGTACACCTCTACAGTTCAGAAGCAAGCTCTAAAACTTGTTCCTCTCATGGAAGCCCAATCCAAACTCAAAGGAACATCAGACTGGGAAGACCAGGCAAGGTGGCGGTGTGCGTGCTCGCGCATTGGCCGTTGCAGATGGGGCAATCAAGGTGGTTAATTAACATGCAGCCTTCTGAGAGGAGCTGAAAAACTTCTGAAAAAACTCCTTCCTACAGAGGTGACACGTCACGTAATTCAGAGAAGTAGTTGAAACCCTGTTGGAAAAGCACAGGAAATGAGCTGGGTTCGTTCTCATAGCGCGACGGTGAATTGAGTGGGTTCCTGCAGCGTTGGGTCTGCTCCGGAGCAGGCAGTAGGTAATGGAACAGGAGTCTGCCGCCTCTGCTTTTCAGGGCTGGATTGCAAGTATCTACCATCTATTAATACAGGCATGCAAATAATGAAGGAACCTGATCATCTGCACCGTATTTTACCTCTGAATGCTGCACAGTAACTGTTTGTGCTGAAAATTTCCATTATCAGCCGCTCTCAGGCTGGTTTTTAAACCAAAAGTTGTACAGTGTCGATTGGTTGTGTTGCAGAATGAATAGTAGAGAAAAACCCATGGGGAATTAATAACCCTGGCTTGGGGGCAGAGGTAGATGGTGTGTTGTGAGATTGCTCTTAAATACCGAATTGCTCAGTGAGAGAGTTGTATGGAGACAAATTACATGTGGGCACGTACGTAAGGATGAGGGAATACTGCATGTGCACAGAGAAGATCCAAATACACTTGGAAAGGCAACCTCCTTCTGCATTTGGGTTCTCAGGTTCCCAGAAATTGTAGTTGAAGAGCTGTTTTTCTTTAGTGTGATGGGAAAGAAACATCCCTGGAAAAGAGCACCTATGGCAGTTATGTTAGTTAATGGTGAATTGTTTGTTACCAGCGACTGGGAGTGTTGGGAGCTGAGTTAGGCTGCTGAGCAGATCCACAGGTCAGAAGAAGACATGGGAGCAAGGTGCTGACCCTTTTGCAGTCCTGATGAATACTTGGAGGAGAGCTTTAGACCTGAAGGAGCTCTGAGTATGGTCACATTCTCCTTTTCATTAAAGTTTTTTCCCCTTTTTCTCTCCAGGGAGCTTTAGTTAACAGAGGCTGCTCCAACCTCTGCCCGCTGCAGTGGTGGCTGCACCTTTGCTGTGCTGCTGCGGGAGGGTGGTTGGTCAGCAGTGCCATGGCCCCTTCACCGATTTAGGATTCCAATACTGCTTCTCCTCTGCTATCATATCATTTTCTTTCATTAAAATTGATGAAGTTGAGCACCTGCTTTTGTTTCCAGCAAGTCTCTAACAGGTTACACTGGATGTGATGCGTGTCCCGTGCCGTGTGTCCTGTGCCGTGTGTCCCACACCATGCTGGTTGTGGGGAATTCCTGACCCAGTGTGTTGAAAAATAATAATAGAGGAGAACTTTGGGGGCTGACAGAAACTTTGAACGCTGCAAAAGCAGCGTGCCCTGCGTGCCTAAGGAAAGGAAAGCCTGTCTGCTACTGAGCATAAGCAATTGTAAACATCCCCTGTCACGAAAACAGAAACTGAATTGGCTGAGAGGGAAGAGCTTGCAAATGGTGCTTCACACCGAGCTCTGGGTTGGTCAGATTTTATCAGGGATTTTCCTCTCCTCACTTTTTTGGGACTTTTGCTCCCTCCAAACAGGCCTTCCATCTTTGACTTTTGCTTCCCTGGCTTTTTGTTTACGGTGGAAGTGCAGCTGGGGGTGTAGCAGGGCTGCCCAGAGTCTTGTTTTCCTGCCAGAACTCCCCGAAACAAGCAGGAAGCAAAACTTGTCTTTTGAATCCCAGCAGGTCTCCAAGGGCAGATTCACCTCAGGTTAAGTGTGGATGTATCCTGGGGATTTTCTTCTCAAAACCTGTGTGGATTTATGGCATCCCTTTGCCCATCAAAACACTTCCTGAATGGCAAACAGAGGGTGTGCGGGTCCAGTCGGAGCAGGCGGCACGTGTGGGCAGCTGAGAGCAATTCTCCTGACAGGCATTGCAGCTCGGCTTGCCATCTCCTCCTCCTCACCTCTCTTCTTGGGAATTGCTGCAGTTCTGCTGGGAGAAATTAAATGTGTCCCACTGAGAATGAGCTGGGGTAAAGAACCCACCAGATCCCGTCCCCTGCTCGTACGGGGAGCCTGAGCGCTGTGTGTTTGTGGCCTCGCTCGAACCCGGGTGAGAAGTTTCCTTAAAAATGCCTGGTGGGGCTTGTAGACAGTTTCTGTTGGTATCTGACATCTTGAAGCTGACAGTTGTACCCTCTGTTTCCTTATTCAAGAGAAGCTCTTTGTGTTTCGGGGTATTTTTGTCAAGCAGGACTCTTGGCAGGGCCAGGTGCAGATGCCCCAGCTTCAGAGGAGGCTTCGGAGCCCAGCAGGCTTTTCTGGGCTGCTCCTTCCGTGACAGCAGATGAACTTCTTCCTCCTGGCTCAAGGAAGAGTTGCAGATAGTTTCTAAAGTATTTAATTTATGCCTCTGCCTTTTCTTCCCTTGATTTTTGAGGTGTACAAAAGTTTAAAGGGGTTATTTAACACTGTTGTACATTTGGGGGGGTTGGAACTCTATGACCCTTGAGGTCCCTTCCAACCCATGCTGTTCTATGATTCTATGATTTGGGGTTTTTTCCTTAGAAATGCTGGGTCTGTTGGGCTTGAACCATGCTGCTTTGACTAAGGAGGTCTAAAGGGGTTGGAATTAGATGGTCTTCAAGGTCCCTTGCAACCCAAACCATTCCATGATTCTGTGGTTATGTCCTGGCTCTGACAAGTCGCAGGCAATAACTTGAGTTTTTAGCAAATATTATTGCCCACCACATATTTTTAAGTCTTATTTTATTAAGTCTTAACAGTTTAATAGCCAAACCAGAAACGACCAAGTTTTGAAGAGGTTGCCTCTCCCTGTTCTTAACTTCCCATCTTCCTGATACCAGGATTTTGTGAGGGCTTCACCTGTGTATGAGCCAACCTGGACGTGCGCTCCAGGTCTCTCCATTGACCTCATCCAGAGAAATTGGATGTGAGTTTTGGCAGTGGTGGCTGCCTGGGTTTGTTTTTGTGCCTGTGTACACCCCCAGGTCACTGATTTTGCGGTCGTGACCCGTGTGTGAAGGATGGATCGTTGTCCCCCTCTGCTGGTGGTGCACAGCGCTGGGGATGGGCTCTCCCTCACGGGCTGGTGGAGCTGCTCTGGGTGGAAGGGGGCAGCTATGTGTGTATGTGGTGGTCAGGATTTTCAGTTACCAGAGAAAACTCTTTGCTTGAAAGAGTGTATGGCATCAGCTTTCGAGTTATGGAGTTACCAGGTGGTGTCTCGAGGAGAGCTGTCCTGCCTACCCATAAGTATCATACAACTCCAGGCTGGTTTGGGTGGAAAGGGACTTCAAAGCTCCCCTTGGTGCCAGACCTGCCATGAGCAGGGATACCCTCCACTAACTCAGGGTGCCCAGAGCCTCATCCAGCCTGGCCTTGAATCCCAGAATCTCCTAGGTTGGAAGGGACCCATAAGGGTCATCAAGTCCAACTCCTGGTTCCACACAGACCCAGCCAAGTCAGAGGTGGCACTGAGGGCATCGTCCAGATGCTTCTTGACCTCAGCCCAGCTCAGGGCTGTGACCCCTTCCCTGGGGAACCTGTGCCAGTGCTCGACCCCCCTCTCAGTGCAGAACCTCTTCCCGACACCCAGCCTAAACCTCCCCTGGCAGCTTCACACTGTTCCCTTGGGGTCTATCCCAGTCACCACAGAGAACCCAGGCTGCCAGGGATCCAGGGGCAGCCACAGCTTCTCTGATCTCTTCTTGGAGGTGTTCAAGGCCAGGTTGGATGGGGCCCTGGGCAACCTTGTGTAGCTCCAGGCCTGGAGGTTGGTGGCCCTGCCTGAGACAGGGGGGTTGGAGCTGTGTGATCCTTGGGGTCCCTCCCAACCCAGACCAGTCTATGGTTCTATGATGCTTGCTATGACTGTCTTTGGTTGAGACTACACCAGGGTCTTGGTTACATGAATTCAACACTTCTTTGGATTGCCAGTGGCATTTTGCCAGCCTGACTGTAGATTTGGTGCCTCAAACTTTACAAAGCCATTCCTGACAGTTCCTTTTTATTCCTCCTCTTCCCAGCCAGAGTCAGGTTGCTGTCGGAGGGTGTGAAGATCACCAATTTCAGTCGTGCAGAGGATCAGACAGTCACATAAATGCAGGTGGGTTGGCTTTTCAGGTTTGCTTTTGTTTGCTTTTCGGTGGGGAGGATTAATTTCATAAACTAGAGAAGTGGTGGTTTGGGCTTTTGTTATTAATTGTGTTAAAGCTTAGTAAAAGGTGAACACAGACCCTGTAATACCTGGACTGGGTGTTCATCTCTTTCCTTTCTGCTCTTTCTATTTCAATGTTGTATAAAATGCAACTCCTTTTTTTTAACCTCTGAGTCAGAGCTGTCTTGTATGCATTCTTGGCAGTCTGAAAGCTATTGCATTAAACCCACTTAGTGCTCCTCTTTCCTTAGAGAAGGAAGAATAAAATAATAAATCTCCAGTAAAGCTCATTTCACTGTGACACATTAAGTATCCAGAGTTTAAAAAACAAAGGAGTGAGAGGGGAGAAAATTATCAGAAATATTTAGCTGTTAAGGAGATTGTAAAAATAGAAGCTAACTTTTTTGGTTTTTAAAGGAAATATAAATTGTACTGTTTATATTACCCAGCCTCCAGTATTGTTTTTCAGCCAGTTAGGTGCTTCAAGCAGGAATAACTCACATCCTTACAGTAAGAAGAAAAACCTTCTAGAACAGTTGTGGAACCACCAGAAGAGAAGGGAATTCTTTGGAACAGAGTTACCAGAAGCAGCATAATCCTTGACATTTCACTTTCCCCCCCTCACTTGTGAAAAGTCCTGATTTTGAACAGTTGGGTTCCCAACGTTGCACTCAAAGCATTCTTCATATTTCACTTAACTATTCTCCTTCCACTTTCAGTATCTAAACGTAAAAGAAGATTGCAAAGCCATGGCTTTCTGTGCAAAAATGAGGAGCACAAAGAAGAGTGAAGTAAACCCAGAGGCTCAGCACCAGGGTTTAGAAATACTTTTCTACCTGCAAGATAAGACTCCCATCTGTTACAGCAGCGGCGAGTTTACCTCGGAGGAGCTGTGCATTAAAGCTGCCAAGAAGTGCTGTGAGTATCCTGATTTTCCAGCAGCTCTCAGGGGTGAGGCCTGTTGGTATCCAAAGACAGGGCTTGTAGAAGAAATCCACATTACACAGTTTAGGATGGAAACCTTTGCCAAGGGTCTGTTGGTTAAACTGTCTGGAGGGGAAGAGAGTGTCTTAAGGTTCTTATAAAGTCGTGATCTCCCTCCCTGGTGACAGGTACTGATTTTTATTCATTTTGGTGGGATGGGATGAGGCTTCTTTCAGGAGAAGAGGAAACACAATGTACAGATAAGTGAACTCAAAGCTTTTTTACCTTGTACACTAGTCAGTAAGTCTGTCAAGACCTGTCCCATGTTCTAAAAGGGTTTGGAGTGGGCTAATGAGGAAAAAAAAAATCACTACTTCTGAGAACCTGTTTGATACTTTTCCAGGTTTTGTTTTCTATTACCTGACACTTCTTTGAAAGGAGAGTGTTACAATATCAACAGCATTAAAAATTCACCAGTTAAGGCTAACTGAACTGTGCATAGTTGTGGTAATACAGAAACAATGAAGATTTCTTTCTTGCTTTCCTGTTGCAGTCCTTGACTCAGCAAAATATCTGGGGAAAAAATTCCTGTACTTCTACTAGAATCAGTGGAGTTAATCTGTATATACAGTGTACTTCTGTATATCCATTTCCAAATTTTGTTTCCCCCTCCTCCCCATCCTAATTTTGTGTTCCTGCAGCATTGTGGGACACCAGATACTATTCACCTGCTACTGAGGGGTGAATCTGGCTGTATAAACAGGGTGACTGGGCAGAAGTTTTCCTGCAGCTTTTAAATGGTTACTTTTTCTCTGTCACCTTAGTTCCTGTAACACTGGGTACCCTTCAGTTTATTTGCATCCCTTCCATTGGAAGGGCAGGATTGATGGGAATCCAAGAGACAAACCTCATCAAATAAGCACTCAAGGGTTTTTTAATAGATGTAATGAAAGTGAGGAGTACTTAACCCTCCCTGTTTCTGTTGGCATGTAAGAGCTGTGACCTGCTGCTGTCTGTATGGGTGTGAACCCACATGCTGTGCAAGTGCTCCCAGGAATTTCTTTTGGAAGTTTGAAACCTTGGAAGAAGGTTTAGCTCACTAAGCTCAACTTAAGGGAAATTCTTCCTGCCTTTTGCTTTGCACTGAGTGCTCAGCACGTGGTAGTGAAGGACAAAAGCCTTACCCATTTCAGCAAGTCTCTGCTGCAGATCACACCTTGAGGAGCTAAAGCATTGATGACGTCAACATACTTGACCTGCAGAAGGCAGTGGCTGCCCCACCCCACCTTCCCTGAACTTGGCAATTAGGCTTTCCAGGTTTTTATTCACAGAGTCACCAGGTTGGAAAAGCCCTTTAAGCTCAATGAGTCCAACCGTCCCTGTCCTGTGCTGACCGAGATCCCTGAGCACCTCATCTCCCCTCTGTTAAACACCCCCAGGGGTGGGGACTCAGCCCCCTCCCTGGGCAGCCTGTGCCACAGCCCCACAACTCTGCCAGGGAAGAACTTTGCCCTCCCAGCTGAGCTGACCCTGCCCTGGGGCAGCTTGAGCCCATTGCCCCTTGTCCCATCTCCTGTCCCCTGGCTGCAGAGACCCTCGCCCACCTCTCTGCACCCTCCTGGCAGGGCAGGGGAGGTGGGGAGAAGGTCTCCCCTCAGCCTCCTCTTCTCCAGGCTCAACACCCCCAGCTCCCTCAGCTGCTCCTCAGAGGATTTGCCCTCCAGCCCCTTCCCCAGCCTGGTTGCCCTTCTTTGGACTCTCTCCAGGACCTCAATGTCCTTCTGATGGTGAGGAGCCCAGAACTGGACCCAGCACAGTTTGAGGTGCAGCCTCCCCAGTGCCCAGTCCAGGGGCACAATCCCCTCCCCAGACCTACTGGCCACACTGTGTCTGATACAAAAATTCCCTTGGCTTCTCCCTTTCCCTTCTGCTCCCCCTCCCCAGTTCAGAGTAGATATGGCTTCCCTGACTTCTGCAGGCCCCAACAACCAGAGCTGCTTGCCTCACCAGGGCTTTTGCAAATACTTTCTGCCTCCTCTTGAACTGGAAACCGAAGCGAAGAGTTCAGACAGCAGCAGAGCTACAGACGTGCCGTAGCCTGTTCTCCTCTGGGATATGATGTAAATGCAAAGGTTGAGGCAGGTCAGCCTAGACATACAAGTCAAAGTCTGCTCTTTGCCAGAAAGCCCTTTGCTGAATGAGCAACGAATGGAGAAAGAACACATTATGCTTGTTGCTCGTGTGCTAAGGAGAAAGGGATTCTGATCATCTCACTAAAACCTCCTGATCATCTCAGGAAAACCTTCTCTTTCACAGAATCACAGAATCACCAGGTTGGAAAAGACCTTTGAAGATCATCAAGTCCAACCATTCTCATCCTAAACTAAACCAGATCCCTAAGTACTTCATCTACCCTTTTTTTGAACACATCCAGGGAAGGTGCCTCAGCCCCTCCCTGGGCAGCCTGTTCCAGGCCCCAACAACTCTTGCAGTAAAAAACCTCTTTCCAATGTCCAATCTAAACCTGCCCTGGCACAGCTTGAGCCCATTGCCCCTTGTCCTATCACCTGTCCCCTGACTGAAGAGACCATCACCTATCTCTCTACAACCTCCCTTCAGGTAGTTGTAGGTGGGGAGAAGGTCTCCCCTCAGCCTCCTCTTCTCCAGGCTCAACACCGCCAGCTCCCTCAGCTGCTCCTCAGAGGATTTGCCCTCCAGCCCCTTCCCCAGCCTGGCTGCCCTTCTCTGGACTTGCTCCAGGACCTCAATGTCCTTCTGATGGTGAGGAGTGGGAGTAAAAGTCTGTTACTAAAGTTGAGTGCAGAGTTGGAGTACTGGTTATGTTAAAATCCCCATTGCTCTGATCTGGAAAAAGGGCAGGTTTTTAAGTCATTTTAAGTTCAGACCTTTGGCAAAATGAGCAATTCAGAAGTTTAATATTCAGTTAACAGCTGAAACAATACACTCTTAAATACTTGATAAATACAGTGGAGTGAATCAATGCAGAGTTTCCAGTTCCACTTTAACCACGACTTTCTCAATGTTTGTTTTAAACTAATCCCAGTATTAATTTCTTCTTGTGGTCAGCTATATGCTTTATGTGTTTGTATTTTTGAGGGGTGTGTATGTATTGTGCCCTCATGATTCATACCCTCTTTGCTTTCCTCTGACAGCCATCTCTCCCCTGTGCCATAATCTCTTTGCACTGTATGATGAAAGCAAGAGGCTCTGGTATGCACCAAACCAGGTCTTCAAGATAGATGAAAAAACATCACACCAGCTCCATTATCGAATGAGGTAAGTGCAGAACATCTGAAAAATGATTCCTTAGCTGTATGCAGCTGCTCTTACTCCTACGGCTGACCTCACTGAAGAAGCAGGAAAGCAAAACCAAAAGCAGCAGCTTGCTTTTCACACCAGAGATGAGAGATTAACAGGAAAGGCTTAAAATGGCTCCTGATTTTTTTTTTTCAGCTTGCTTGTGGTGGGACCTCATTGCAGCCTCCCCAGTCCCTGAAGGGAGCAGAGGAACAGGAGGGGAATCAGCTTGTTCAAGGGCAGAGACTGGCAGGACAAGGGGGATGGAGTGAAGCTGAAGGAGGGAAGGGGGAGAGGAGAGATTAGGGGGAAGTTCTTTGCAGAGAGAGTGGTGAGGGGCTGGAATGGGCTGCCCAGAGAGGGGGTGGGTGCCCCATCCCTGGGGGTGTTCAAGGCCAGGTTGGCTGGGGCCCTGGGCAACCTTGTGTAGCTCCAGGCCTGGAGGTTGGTGGCCCTGCCTGTGGCAGGGGGTTGGAGCTCTATGATCCTTGGGGTCCCTTCCAACCCCCAGACCATTCTATGATTCTATGATATATCCTTGAAAAAACCTCCAGAAGTAGAAAACCCACAAAACCCTGTGTGCACAAAGCTGGAGGTAAAAAAGGCTCAAAAATGTTGATTTATTACTTCAGTATTTTGCATGTTCCAATTCCCACTTGAAGCATTTGATGTGAACTGTGCTGCTGGAGTCAACATGGATTTTACTGTTGACAAAGCACAACATGCTCTTGCTCTTGAAATTCTCCTCTAGGATGGTGGGGCAGGCTGTGACCTTGCTGGGAGGGGTGTATGCTGGACTGGGAGTGCATCAGAAGGGAAATCAGTGTAGGTGGGATCTTTATCCAATGGGTACCATCCAGTTGACCTTCAGGTGACATTGTTAAAATGCAGCACGTAGCCTGGTGAGATTTCTGGGGCTGGGAAATGCAAGCAGCAACGCTGACAATTGTTAAGCACTCTCACAGGAAGGATGTCCTCCTTTTAGGATTCCATGGAAATCTAATTCTGCTCATTGTACTTCCTTCTTTTTTGGATTTTTTTATCCTGCCTTTGCTTCTTGTGTCAGTATGAGCTTTGAGTGTATGATGTAGGAGAAGAATATAGGAAGTAAGCTTTGCTTCCAGGAAAAATTAGTCCAGAAGCTCTACCCACCTTCCTAAAGCAACTCCACAGATCATTTTTGTTGATTCTTCAAGGTCCAACTATAAGAAAATAATCTTCTCTGTAGTATTCCCTCTCTGCCTTAAGCTGTAATACTCCTGTTCATGGTCAGTTTGGGCTGTAAACCAGAGAAAAAAGCTTGAAGTGGCAGTATAGCCCTATGCATTTTAATATCTTTTCCTTGTAATCTCTCCTTGGACAACCTGAGTATCACCTGTAGACACTGATGAGAGAACTGGCATGTGTAAACCCCAGGTTGTGCATCCAATCTCTTTTCCAGGCTTATTTAGAGACTTAACAACCACTTTGCTTAAGCAAAGCTCTGAAAATGGGATCTTTGAGCTGTGAGGTGTTATGGTTCTGCTTACAGCTGTGCCAGGCTGGAACTGTTGGATTCACTTGTATGAGGAAAAAGAATGATGCAGTTAACAAAAAAATCTTTGTTTTTCAAGCAATCCTGATACCAATACCTATTTTTAGAAGAGGGAGAGGATATTATAGTCCTTTTTTTTTCCTTGTACACGGTCTATTACTGGTATTTATGACTTAACCTTGGCTAATCTCAGCTTTAAACAGCTGTGATTGAGTTTGGCAGATAAGCACAGTGCAGTAATGGAATCCAGTGGCTCCCTAAAAGAAGCTCCATGGACTCTAATGGCCTCATACTGAGCATTAAGAGTCCTTGCTTGCTGCAAGGGATCAGCCAGCTTAACCAGACACTGGGTGATAAAACAATTTCTCACTACAATATGAACCTGGAGCGTTTTCCCCTGATACTGAAGGGCTTTGTCTTGTCCTGCTCTGCTTTTCTCAGTAAGGGAAGGGGGTACATTGATGCTGTTGGGAGTTTAGTCCCCCAGTTTGAAGTATGATGCTGGTTTTAACTCAGTTCTTAAAAAATCATTTCCACTGTGTTGGTGCTTATGTGTTTCTGCCTTGGGTGAATGGTGAGAGCTCACTTCAGGTACTCTGGATCCTGCTGGATCTTATCTGTACAGGGGTTACACCTCTATTCAAGCAGCCTGAAGAGCAGCTCCCTCTTTTCAATGTTCCTTGGCTGTTTGTAACTCATTTGTGGTTTTGGTATATGGGCAAAATTATTCTGCATTGAATTTTCTGTTCTGGAAATGTTTCTGTTCTCCCATTTTATAGAACAGAGCTGGGAAATGCCCTGCTTTTTAAAACCAGGCTTTTTTTTTTTTTAATATAATCTGCTTTTTATAAACCAGTTCTGGTGGTTTATTTTTTTTAAACATTGGAGTTGGGATTTGAAGCTTGGCAGGGGTGTCTCTTTTGTCAGATGTACTTCATGCATGAAAACTGGCATGCTTTGGGCCAGTAATACCTATCTAAAATAACTTCATGTGCATTTAAGAAGAGACTTAAGTGCTAAAACCTGAAGATTCCTGTCTCCCTAAGAACACTGTATTGGTGAAGTGCTGTTTTCCTTTCATTTCTCATCCACTGCGTGTCTTGGCTTGGACATCTGAACAGAGAGCAGGGCTGGGGGCTGAAAAATTATGAGCAATACAGGATTGTGAAACTGTTCTCTAGATGAATATTGTTTATTCTGAGCTCTGCAAGAGGCTGAATTCCTTTTGAAAAGGGAAAATGGTCTTGGCTTACTCAGTCATGTGGTGTATTAGACTGCAAGGAATCATTTAGAGACTAAATTTTAAGGGGAACAACTTCATGCCTGAAGTCTCCTTCTGTTGATAGGTGGGATGTAGTCTTGTCCTATTCAAGTTACAGATATAAAATGAAGGTTTGTGACCAAATAGTTTCAAACTCTTTTAGATGTTTGATTTTATTCCCAGTGCTGATAGCTTTAGGTTTGATTTCTGATTGTGTGGACTTCCCATCCTCCTCCTCTCCCCATCCAGTGTGTGCCAGTGGTTTACTTTTGGTAGTATTTTAAAAGGACTTGGGTTTTTTTTGTAACTAGCCCTATTTTTGTTTCACTTGCCTCAAGTTTTTTTTAAAAAAAAACACCACCACCACCCAACAACAGCCCACAATGTAAGAAACCACAGTGTTTTGTAATATCCTGGAGTAATTAGCACACCAGCTGATGGAGGAGTTTAACTCTTGCATAGCTGGGCTGTGCTTAAGCCAGAGGTAGTGTTTCTTGGCAGGAGGGACACAGTACATGGATTTCTGGAAGCTCTGGAAAGAAGGACTGTTGGAACTGTTATGGGTGAAGGAGAATGGCAGGTCTGCTTCCAGCATTTCCACTGCTCCTTGGTCAGATCAAACAGGTCATGTGCAGAGCTGCTCCATCCCAGAGTGACCCAGGTTGGGCTGACTCCCCAGCCCTCCCCATGGGGGGGATCTCACCCATGGGCTGTCCATGGCTCAACCTCCCTGCATCAGGGATGGGTCACACATCTGAAACCTGGGGAACCTGCAGTCTCCTTCCCATCCTGTCTGTGGGAGTTCTGAACTGGAAAGCTCCTCTTTCTAATTGTGAAAGTGGAGCAGGACTAATCTGTCTCCTTACGAGAAGTCCACCGGTCTCTTTGAGGCAGAGATTCCCCATCCTTATTTAGGTGGTTCCTCAAACAATGGGCCTCTCATTTTCATGCCAACTTAGAAATGCTGTCTTAATCAGTGTTGTCTTAACAGGGAAAGGAGAAAATTCTCCTGTCAGTCACAAACAATACACACTACCTTGCCCATAATTATTTTCAGGAAATTAAAAAAAAATGTAATAATGATTGGAGTTATTAATTATCACTCATCTTCTAAAGGAGCATATGGAAATGAAGTCATTTCCTGCAGGTGGAAGGATTTGATTTGCTTTTTATGCTTCAACTGAAAGAGTTCTGCAGCATCTTAGAGTACTTGTCAGGAGGTTTTGGCTTCGTTGTGTGCTGGTGTTCCTGCTCAAGCCATGCTTTTTGGGGACTAGAAAGGACTTAAAAATGCTTTTTGGGGACTAGAAAGGACTTAAAAGAAATGATGGGCAGAAACACTGGACAGAAAGTCTGTTCTCCTTAAAGAGCAATTCAGTGTGGGCACATTCTCCTGTACTGGGTACTGGTGAGGCTGCACCTCGAGTGCTGGGTCCAGCTCTGGGCTCCTCACCATCAGAAGGACATTGAGGTCCTGGAGCGAGTCCAGAGAAGGGCAACCAGGCTGGGGAAGGGGCTGGAGGGCAAATCCTCTGAGGAGCAGCTGAGGGAGCTGGGGGTGTTGAGCCTGGAGAAGAGGAGGCTGAGGGGAGACCTTCTCCCCACCTCCCCTGCCCTGCCAGGAGGGTGCAGAGAGGTGGGCGATGGTCTCTTCAGCCAGGGGACAGGAGATGGGACAAGGGGCAATGGGCTCAAGCTGCCCCAGGGCAGGGTCAGCTCAGCTGGGAGGGCAAAGTTCTTCCCTGGCAGAGTTGTGGGGCTGTGGCACAGGCTGCCCAGGGAGGGGGCTGAGTCCCCACCCCTGGGGGTGTTTAACAGAGGGGAGATGAGGTGCTCAGGGATCTGGGTCAGCACAGGACAGGGACGGTTGGACTTGATGATCTTAAAGGGCTTTTCCAACCTGGGAATTCTGTGATTCTGTATTTTAAAACACAGCCTGTTGTGTGCAGGTCGTTCTGCACCACACTCCTGCTCAGCAGGCTTGGCCAGCTGACTTTCTGCCTTCCTGCTCTCTCCCAGCACACCTCTTGCAGTCTTTATTGCGTTAGGTTTGAAATGAAACAGTTTGGGCAATGTGGCCATGTGTTATTTAAACACGTTTTTATTTGTAATCTCCAAATGTGTTTGTAGGTTAGAAGGTAGTTTGGAAGTAGTTTATAAGGTAGTTTATAAGCTGCTTCTTTTGATACAGCAAAGGTGTATTTCCTGCCCAGGAGCTGGATATACCCATCATGTGCCTCACTATTCTCTACCTAAAACTGTAGTTGTTTTCCACTCACTTTTTCTTTAATACCTCATTATGTGCAGTGCTTGTTAACACTGGCATTCACTTGTCTTTTTCCCTGTGTAAAGCCATTGGATCTCATTCCAATCACAACAATTCTGTGTGATTTTGATCACTTATTTAGGTAGGAAAGCTTCACTGTCAAGATGTTGCAGTGATGTGAAAGAAATAGTGTGAAGCTCACAAGGGTCACTGGCCATCAGAGGCAGCTGATTTCACAACACTCATTGTATTACTGCCATAAAATATATATATCTTTAATATAAAAAAAATTGAATAAAAAATATATAGTTTCTCCCTGGATGATAGTTTTTATTTGTTAGGGTTATATATATATTTTTAATATATACACATATTTATATAAGTATATATTTATTTATATATGTATTTATATTTTTATATATTTATATATTTTTTATATATCTATTTATATCTATATATATTTTTATATATATATTTATATATAAATATATAGAACCCTAACAAATAAAAATTATCATCCAGGGAGAAGCTATATATTTTTTATTTATTTATTTCACACACACATATATATATGTGAAATAAATATATATATGTGAAATAAATATATATGCACACACACATATGTATATATTTATATAGAATATTTAGATATACATATTAGATATAAAATAATATATAATCTATATAAATATATTTATTTATATAAAAATATATCAAAATATATAGAACCCTAACACTAACAAATAGAAAAAGATAATAATAATAAAAATAAATATATTATAAGATATATAATATAATAAATAAGCAAATAAAATATATAAAATATATTTATATATTTATATATAAAAAATAGAAAAAGAGATCTTTATTATATATTATATATAATATATTATATTATATATAATATAAATAAAGATATATTTATTAGATATTTTATATTTTTTATATATTTTTATATATATATATACACACTTACATGCTCTGAAGTAATTCTTCAAAATGCTCCTCTGGAATTAGGTTGACAGATTCCTACCCAAATCATTCCTGCTCAACAGTTGGGTAAATCTTACTTAATTGTAAGTAGCATTCACATGCAAGGTGTGAACCTTTGCAAGTTGATGCAAACCAGATTTAAACTTTGATTTTTATGGTACTAGAAACCAGATAAACACAAATTTCTAGAATAATTCAGGCAGAGATTTCTCAAGAGGTGCTAACAGCTTGAACTGAAAAATGTCATTAATTTTCAGGAGATGCCAACTCCTTCAGCAGGTTCTTAGTGAGTAGCTTTGTGTACAGATAACAGTAAAAAGCTTGTTTGTAATATACACAGAAGATTGACTCTGTCCTTTAAAACTGTGGGGTTTCCCTTTTTGGGAAACCAAGGGGAAGCAGTAATTCCAGGGAGTGAAACATAGCACAGTTCTTGTGTGCCTGTAGAGGAGGAGGTCTGGAATCTTGTGAACCCTTTAGCTTGAGCCATTTGATCTTGGAATACCACTGCTGGCCTTTGGCTAAAGCTCCACAGGGGCTTCACACTCTTGCACTGCTCAAACAGTGTTGGGGGTGATGGAAATGGACCTGTCATCCAAGTGCTGCCTTTGTGTTCCATGGACTGTGACAGGCAGGCAGCTAAAAGTGAGATACCATTGAGTGGAAATGCTGAAGACCTCTGAGTAAATCACCATTTTCCCCCAGTTCCTCAGACCAGGGATGTAGTTTCAGCAGTGGAACACTTCAGGTTGTAACCTCAGGGCAGAATTGATGGAGTTTGACTTCCAACTGGTTTTCTTTTTAAGAGTTTAAATTATGCATGTACACAGAGGAGGTTTTTAAAGTTTATTCCTCTCTTCTTGCAAGATACTACTTCACAAACTGGCATGGCACCAGTGAAAACGAGCCCTCAGTGTGGAGGCATTCACCAAGGAAGGCAAAGAACTCCTACGATAAGAAGCTGGCACCAGAAGGAACCCCTATACTGGATGCAAGCTCACTGGAATACATCTTTGCACAGGTAAGAGGCTGCTTCCCAGTGTCTCTGCCATTATAGTCACACAGAAACTATCTGATCCAGTTAAAGCTGCTTTAAAGGCCTCTTTTCAAACTTTTAAAGTACGTGTGACACATGTTAGTGTTGAGAAGTGTTTTATCTGGTGGCGAAGAGAGCCAATGGGATCCTGGGGGGCATCAAGAGGAGTGTGGCCAGCAGGTCACAGGAGGGGATCCTCCCCCTCTACTCTGCCCTGGTCAGGCCCCACCTGGAGTGTTGTGTCCAGTGCTGGGCTCCCTGGGATAAAAAAGCCAGGGATCTCCTGGAGAGAGTCCAGAGGAGGCTGAGGAGATGCTGAAGGGCCTGGAGCATCTCCCCTGTGAGGAAAGGCTGAGGGAGCTGGGGCTGTTCAGCCTGGAGAAAAGAGACTGAGAGGGGATCTGATCAGTGTTTATCAATAGCTGAAGGGTGGGACACAGGGGACATGGGCAGCCTCTGCTCAGTGTCTGTGGGGACAGGACAAGGGGCGATGGGCTCAAGCTGGAGCACAGGGAGTTCCCCCCAATGTGGGGAAGAACTTCTTCCCAGTGAGGGTGAGTGAGCCCTGGGACAGGCTGCCCAGGGGGTGTGGAGTCTACTTCTCTGGAGAGATTCCAGCCCCGTCTGGACACCGACCTGTGTGCCCTGTCCTAGGGACCCTGCTTTGGCAGGGGGTTGGACTTGATGGGCTCTGGAGGTCCCGTCCCACCCCTGTGATTCTGTGATTCTCTGATCATACTTCTGGCTGGTGTAGGAAGAGCATTTGTTACATGAAGAACGATCAACCCATGTGCAGAATATATATAGAAACCACCTGTCTTGCAGTCCAGGAAAGGCTGTTTCTGTAGTTTATTTTCTTGGAGTATTAAATGTATTTTGATATAAACACTGTCACCTTTTCCTCCTTTCCTCAAGGAGAGCCTGTGATCGTGGGATATATCGATCTTGTGATGTATTGCTCAGAGATAGGCTCTGACAAATACCCAAATCTGGCAGCTCTCTTTTTCTGCTTCCTCCTAAGGGTCAGTATGACTTAGTGAAAGGCCTGGCACCAATAAGGGATCCTAAGAATGACCAGGAGGTTCATGAGATTGAAAATGAGTGTCTGGGCATGGCTGTCCTTGCAATCTCTCATTATGCCATCAAGAAAAACATGAAGCTTCCGGAGCTTCCCAGGGATATCAGGTGAGTTGGAATAACTTCTCTGTCACTGTTGGGTCTTCTGGGCTTCTCTTCCAGAAGGGATTTTACACATTTAACCTCCCAGAGTCTTGAGTTAAAAGCTCCAACACTACTATTGCTGAGTGGTTCTTCAATTGTGGGTCTTCCAAATCTTGTCAGTGGGGATATGTATTAGAAAACCTGGTTTATTCTGTTTTTCTTCCCTGGAGAGTGTTTGAGGTCTCTGCAGGTAGTGCTCCAATATGTTGGGTACCGATCGACTGGCTGGGTTAGCAGGGTCAGGAACAGCAGTGATCTTGAGTGGCAACCTCATGAGAAGACATAGAATAAACTGGGTTACTGGTCTGAGTGGGCTGTATCCATCTGACTAAAAAAGCTTTTAGATGAGGCTGTTATTTCAGTTCCTGGTGGGCATTCATCCTGGAAACTGATGCCACCTGCATCTTGTTCTCTGTCAAGGTAAGGCCGTTGCACGCTTTGGAGACTTGGAAGTTTAGGAGACAGCAGTATTAACTCATAACCTTGTTTTTCTTTCTAGTTATAAGCATTATATTCCTGAAACTTTGAACAAGACCATCAGGCAGAGGAATTTCTTAACCAGGATTCGGATAAACAATGTTTTCAAGCATTTCCTTAAGGAGTTCAACAACAAAACCATTTGTGACAGTAGCGTGTCTTCACGTGATCTGAAGGTTAAGTACTTATCAACCATGGAGACTTTGACCAAATACTATGGAGCAGAAATTTTTGAGACTTCATATTTGTTGATTTCATCTGAGAATGAAATAAACAGATTTAATTGTGGAGACAATGGGATCCTCCCACTGTATGAGGTCATTGTAACAGGAAACAATGGAATTCAGTGGAGGCTCAAGCCAAATGTAAGTATCCCTTGGTAAGTGGGAGTTGGAGGATCACTTTTTGGGGGGGTAACAGCTCATAAAAAATGGTCATGAACTTCAGACACTGCAGATGAGCTTTTTATTGAAAGGATTTCTTTCAAAAAGTGATAGGATTATACAGGTTGGAAAGGACCTCAGGAGGTCTCTAGTCCAACCCCCTGCTCAGTGTTAGCTTTGAGATCAGACCAGGTTTCTCAGGGCTTTATTCATCCTGGTCTTGAAAACTTCCAAGGATGGACACTGCACAACATCTGTGAGCAACCAGCTCATTGGGAAGATGAAAGGCTGAACTGTAATTCTATATCTGCCTGCCCAGACACAGGTCTTGAGAGATTAATGTCTCCAGTGACCCTTCTGCTTTGGTGCCCTGGCTCAGGATCAAAATCTGTTGATGCTTTTTCTGTCTGTGGCACCCCAGCTGCTGTGTTTGCTCAGACTCACAGACTTCTCATGACTAAAATACAATGAAGTGACATCAAAGCCAAGCTTTTTCACATTAGTCACACTTTATATGTTGTTCTTTGTTTTAGTGCTGCTAATTGAGGTTCCTTTGCTTCACCTCTTCTGTACTTTGTGTACATAAATATTAAATAGGCTGTAGGTTTGAGGCTTTTCTCCACAATACTTGAACAAATCGACCTCTCTTTGCTTGCCTCAGTTCCCCAGGGTGATGGCTATCTTCTGTAGCTCAGAAAGCATTGTGCTTCACTCCATTTAGATGTAACCTATCTCTGGTGGAGAACTTCTGCTTAAAATGATAATATTAATGGGCTGAGGGAAGGAAGAACTGATATTTGAGCAGAAAAGCTGGCAAGAAGTGCAGCCTGTTTCTTGTAAGGCTCCATTTCTGCTGATTTAGAGATTATTTAAATGCCTAAACCAAAGACTTTCATTTCAGTGAGAACCTTTCTGTCACTACCAGGAAGCTCTCCTCACCCTCAACTATTACCCTGAACACTTTTCTTGTTTTTAAATAGCTAGTTGCTAATAATTGTCAGTAATTTTTGACCTCAGCTTCATTGTGGTGGTCTGCATACTGAGATTCATTCAGGCCTATGGTGTGAGCAGAGGTGGCTCTTGCTTTTGGGCTGAGCTCTGCAAGAGTATTTCAGGTACTTAAGAGATTTCAGTAGAACCCTTTCAGCTCTGTACTGCTGCTGAAATTACTCCCAGCCTCCCAAGAGGTGAGTTACCCAGGGAATTTCTCCTCTTCTCATGAGAACTGTCTCCTGGACAATTATATTTGGGAGACAGACACACAGAACATGTAAATGAATTGATAATTTGGTGCAGAAATTATTCAGGAGTAAAAAGGCTGGGTTGATTTGGCAGGAATTTCTGTTGTAGCTTGAAAACATTGTGCTAAAAAAAAAAATAGATGAGTTTATTAATATACTTGTATCCAAAATATATTTACAGCCTGTCCAGACAGAGAAAGAGAAGAAGAAAAAGTCTGATGGCAAAGCCAGAAAGGAGGAAGAAAAACACAAAATTCGAGACACGTGGAACAACTTTTCCTATTTTCCTGAAATCACCCACATTGTCATCAAGGAGTCAACAGTTAGCATTAACAAGCAGGATAACAAAAGGATGGTAAGAACCAAACCTGGGCTGGTGTTGCCTCCCCCTGGAAGGTGTAGTGACCTGGTGGTGGTGGGCAGTGGGTGACAAGCTCCTTCAGGAGTGTTTTCAATGGGGATTCTTAAGTTTAACAGTGAAATGTGCAGCCCTCAGCACTGTACAGATTCACACACACAGACTTTTAGGGGTTGGAAGGGATCTCCAGAGCTCATTGGGTCCAGCCCCCTGCCAAAGCAGGGTCCCTAGGACAGGGCACACAGGTCGGTGTCCAGACAGGGCTGGAATCTCTCCAGAGAAGGAGACTCCACACCCCCTGGGCAGCCTGTCCCAGGGCTCCCTCACCCTCACTAGAAGAGCAGCAAGTTGCTTCTCTACACCAGTGCCTGTTGGCCTCCTTGATGCACTTCTCAGCCCATGGCCTTCCTCTCCAGAGCTTGGACAGCCCAAAACAGCATGAAGAAAGAGGAGCTCAGCAAAGATGGTAGAGAAAGAGGAGGCAAACGCAGAGGGGAGCTGGGAGGGAGAGGAGAGTCTCTTTATAGAGATGTGATTCTTCTTACTGTGGGTTGAAGGAGCTGCCAGTGCCCTTGGGTTCAAATCCACCATGACTGCCCCAGTCCAGAATTTGGACAAAAGCTGGCACAAGTTTGCCTTGGACATCTCCTGTAGGATTGCAGCAGAATATAAGTCACTCTGGAGAACAGAAGTTTCTAGCCAGTGATGAGTGGGGAGGATAGAGGATGTCATGTTGGCTTCCTAAATGTCTGAGGGTTTCTCTCATAGCTTTCTGGACAATATTTTGACCACTCCATGCAACAATTGCTGGGTATTAAAACATCCCTGAAATCTTGAAGTGGAACTGTAAGAATTTGTGACTAAAACAACCTTTTTGTTCCAGGAATTAAAACTATCCTCCCATGAGGAGGCCCTGTCGTTTGCATCCTTGATAGATGGATACTTCAGACTCACAGCAGATGCCCACCATTACCTCTGCACAGATGTGGCTCCCCCTCTGATTGAGCACAACATAAAGAATGGATGCCATGGACCCATTTGGTTAGGAAAAAGTTTGCTTTTTATTTTTCCCCTTGAATAATTAGCCCTCTAATACTACCCTGAGGCAACCTGGCATTTGGGAGGTCATTAGGTAACAAAAGGTTGTAGAACAACTCGTTTTTTCTAATGATTTTACAGAGGGGGGTGGGAAATCACTGTTCCCCTCCACATCCACTAACTCATTTATAGTTTGAGGCTTAGCTTCACTAAGAGTTACCAGGATCATTGTCAGCTTGAAGAGATGGGAATGGAATTGTACCTACACTGATCCTGAGAGGCCTTGGAGGGAGGCACAAAGCCTCTGTGCTTGGTTTTAGTAGCCAAGCAGTGGGACAGAACAACCCCAGGCAGTGCTTACAGGCTGGGGGAGACTGGCTGGAGAGCTGTCAGGCAGAGAAGGACCTGGGGGTGTTGGGTGGCTGCAGGCTGAACATGAGCCAGCAGTGTGCCCAGAGGCCAGGAAGGCCAAGGGCATCCTGGCTTGTATCAGAAACAGTGTGGCCAGTAGGTCTGGGGAGGGGATTGTGCCCCTGGACTGGGCACTGGGGAGGCTGCAGCTCGAGTGCTGGGTCCAGTTCTGGGCTCCTCACCATCAGAAGGACATTGAGGTCCTGGAGCGAGTCCAGAGAAGGGCAACCAGGCTGGGGAAGGGGCTGGAGGGCAAATCCTCTGAGGAGCAGCTGAGGGAGCTGGGGGTGTTGAGCCTGGAGAAGAGGAGGCTGAGGGGAGACCTTCTCCCCACCTCCCCTGCCCTGCCAGGAGGGTGCAGAGAGGTGGGCGATGGTCTCTGCAGCCAGGGGCCAGGAGATGGGACAAGGGGCAATGGGCTCAAGCTGCCCCAGGGCAGGGTCAGCTCAGCTGGGAGGGCAAAGTTCTTCCCTGGCAGAGTTGTGGGGCTGTGGCACAGGCTGCCCAGGGAGGGGCTGAGTCACCCCCCTGGGGGTGTTTAACAGAGGGGAGATGAGGTGCTCAGGGATCTGGGTCAGCACAGGCCAGGGACAGGTGGACTCGATGGGCTTAAAGGGCTTTTCCAACCTGGGGATTCTGTGGTTCTCCCTTCTGCTCACCTCCTTGGCTTTTCCTTTTACATTCAGAGCTGCAGTGTGTAGATGGCTGAGCCCTGATGAGCACCCTGTGCTGGATGCAGAATTTCCCTGTTAAGCACATTAAGATCATAAAATACCCACTTAATTCCCTTGCTCTTCTGCAGCTAAAATGTCCATACAATTAAATCATGCTTTAATCATAATAGAAATATTTTAAAGTTCCTGTTACCCATGCTTGTCCCAAATGCAGGGTTACTCCCCTGTGTATTTACTAACAGATCTTGGCTGCCCTGCTCGTTTCTTAGCTTGCCTCATTAGTACCCTGCCTCTTCCAGCACGGAATATGCCATCAACAAGCTGCGACAGGAGGGGAATGAAGTGGGGATGTACGTGTTGAGATGGAGCTGCACCAACTTCAACCACATTCTCATGACAGTGACTTGTTTTGAAGGCTCAGAGGTATGTCAGGGGTGGTGTGTCCAGCAGTAACCTGATGCCAGGCTAAAGACTCACAACTCCCCCCCCCATCCATGTTGATATATTTATGTTCTTTAGGGCAAGCACTCTTGTCTGTGACAGCTGATGCAGCAGAGGGTGGATGCTTGTGCTCACAGCTTCGTTTTCACAGAATCACAGAGCTGTAGGGGTTGGAAGGGGGCTCCAGAGCCCATGGGGTCCAACCCCCTGCCAAAGCAGGGTCCCTGAGACAGGTCAGCATTCAGATGGGGCTGGAATCTCTCCAGAGAAGGAGACTCCACACCCCCTGGGCAGCCTGTCCCAGGGCTCCCTCACCCTCACTGGGAAGAAGTTCTTCCCCACATTGGGGTGGAACTCCCTGTGCTCCAACTTGAGGCCATCGCCCCTTGTCCTGTCCCCACAGACACTGAAAAGGGGCTGGCCATTTCCCCCTGCATCCCATACTTAAGATATTTATAAACATTAATAAAGTCCCCCCTTAGTCTTCTTCTCTCCAGGCTGAACAGCCCCAGCTCCCTCAGCCTTTCCTCACAGGGGAGATGCTCCAGGCCCTTCAGCATCTCCTCAGCCTCCTCTGGACTCTCTCCAGGAGATCCCTGGCTGTTTGATCCCAGGGAGCCCAGCACTGGACACAACACTCCAGGTGGGGCCTGACCAGGGCAGAGCAGAGGCTTTCCATGGCTTCCCATGCTGTATCTCCCCAAACATTTCCATTCATAGCAATAAAATTGTGCATGAACATGATTCAATTTAAGCTTTTCAATCTTAGATGGTGTGAGAATGACACAGATGTTGTCACTCCAGCTTACCTCATGTCTCCTGAACGTGGATTTAATTATATGAATGTGTTTTGGCTGACACACTGTGAAAGGCTAGTGTGTGAGGACATGCAGAGCAGCACAGAAGGGGAGAGATAAGCAGTTAGCTAGTGGGACATGTTCCTTGAAAGATGAGTGATAAGTGAAGCTCTAGACATGGGATAGGTGAGGGAAACCAGATGGGGATGGTCAGGAGTTAGAAAGGAAGGATGCAGGAACTGCATGGACATGGGAATTGTACTGCCCACAGTCTGCAGCCGACTCCTGGTTTTGGGGAGGTACTTGAGGTGTTTGTACAAGAACAGGAATAGCAGAAAAGCATGGAAATGTTTCTCCTTCTCTTAGAAAAAAATGTGAATAGAATCGATGATGAGGTCAAGAAGGGACATTGGAAACAAGAAAGGATTAAACAATGGGAAAAAACCTCTTGGAAACAACAGTCATCTCTCAGCATTGGTATTTGGTTCATCTTCTGTAGACATGTGCAAAGAATCTCTGTATGATCAACACTGTGTTCTAACAGAGGGCAACTGAGGCACTGAAACAAGAGGTTTATTTTGTCCTTGAAACCATTGCAAGGCTGAGTGAGGAGAGAGGGAGGTGGCACAGAGCTGCAGCCTGAGAGAGGTGAGGAGGCAGGGGGGAGGGTAGAACGTGAAAGGGCACAGACTGGAGCTAGGACAGGACCGGAGTTGGGCTGTTCCTCCCCCAGAGCTCCTGAATGAGCTGGGAAGGTTTGAACAGCAGCTTGAAATCTCCTTTCCTTCTTGAACAATCTGGGTTGTGAAAGGGAGTTTTGCTATTTTTAAGTTGGGATTTGGTAACTGTGATCCAGATTCTGCAGTTCTTGACCAAGCCAAGAGAAGATTCCTTCTGGAGAGTCAGGGCTTCTGCATCTTCTCAGGCTCTGCAGCACACAGGGGCTGCAACTGGCCTTGTTGGTTGCTACATGTTGGTGCTGCTCTTCTGTGTTCAGTTCTGGGCTCCCTGGGATAAAAAAGCCAGGGATCTCCTGGAAAGAGGCCAGAGGAGGCTATGGAGATGCTGAAGGGCCTGGAACATCTCCCCTGTGAGGAAAGGCTGAGGGAGCTGGGGCTGTTCAGCCTGGAGGGAAGAGACTGAGAGGGGATCTGATCAGTGTTTATCAATAGCTGAAGGGTGGGACACAGGGGACATGGGCAGCCTCTGCTCAGTGTCTGTGGGGACGGGACAAGGGGCGATGGGCTCAAGTTGGAGCACAGGGAGTTCCCCCCCAATGTGAGGAAGAACTTCTTCCCAGTGAGGGTGAGGGAGCCCTGGGACAGGCTGCCCAGGGGGTGTGGAGTCTCCTTCTCTGGAGAGATTCCAGCCCCATCTGGACACCAACCTGTGTGCCCTGTCCTAGAGACCCTGCTTTGGCAGGGGGTTGGACCCCACGGGCTCTGGAGGCCCCTTCCAACCCCTGTGATTCTGTGATTCTTCAGCTCTGTTCTTAGGAGCCATCCTGGGACTGAAGGTTTATGGGCATTTCAGGGCCTTTTCCTACCTTTACCTTGTTGGAGTTTGGTTAGAGGCCCTTAGGATTGAGTGATTCACTGTTCTACATGTAATTTCAGAGGCTGTTGGGAGCTTTTATGGCTTTACACTCTTTAACAATTGCTATTTTGCTTTCTTTGTCCCTCTCTCCCTTAATAACAGATGATAAGTAATTCCATCCAGTACAAGAACTTCCAGATCGAGGTGAAGGAAGGTGGTTACTTCCTACATGGTTCCAACAAGTCATTCTCATCCCTAAAAGAGCTGATGGATCACCTGAAAGGACAGATACTTCGAACAGACAACATAAGCTTTACACTGAAGAGGTGCTGCCAACCAAAACCAAGAGGTACTCTGTCCTTGGAGAGAAACAACAAACTTTCTTGTTGAAAGAAAACAAACTCCAGAACCTGGAGGCGTGCTTAGTGCCTTTGGTTTGTTCTGTATCCTTCTCTGAGCTGCTCTTGTCACTTAAGAAGCTTCAGGTGTTAATTTTTTTCTTCTCTGTGGAGGAGGAGCCTTGGCAAAGAGCAAAAGCAAGGTTTTAGGGGTTTCCTTTCAATGTTACAAGCTCAGCACAGGATGTTCAGGGCCTGGTGCTTCTCATGAGCCTTGTTTGTGTGAACTTTGCAGATGATAACAAGAAAGGCTCTGGGTTTTTGCACCCTGAACAGCTGGCCCTGCAGTATCGACAGCAGAGGTGGAACTCTTGATGAGTGTTCAAGGGGAAAATGTCCCAGCTGACTCAGAGCCATGAGCTGCAGTGCTGTGGTGAAGCAGGGCCCATATAAGGTTCTTCCTTCTCCCTGCTGAGTCACCTATGCCAGGCCGTGCCACTGTGCAGCAGGTTGCCTTCCTCTACCAAAGGAGGGTGGCAACCTCTGGGGTGAAGCTTGTTTGCTCTCATTAGGAGCCTTCAACCTTCGTGAAGCAGCAGGAAAGGCTTGGTTCACCCCTCTCAGCAAGGAGAACAGCCTTGTGGTCTGTAGATCCACCTGTGAGGGCAGATTTTAAGGGGCTGGGAGATTCTGTGCCTGTTAAGCTGGTGATGCCAGCACCTGCTGAACTGGGTGGCTGGAAATGACGTGTGTCTTGCAGCTGAATCTTCTGTGAAAGAGGAAAGAGCAGCGTGTGATCGTGCTGATCAGATAGTGGTTTCCTGGTAGAATGAGGGGAATAACTGAGCTTCCTCTGGTTTTGGAGGAGAGTGTGCTGAGTTCATCCACACTTTTGAAGAACTCTCAGGAGAGATGAAACAATTGGACATTTTAGATGACACTTTGACACCTGTATTTGCAATAAAACAGGTCAAGGAGTTGGCCACCCACCTCAGCTTTCCATTGGCACCAGTGGGATCCAAGGAATCCAGGTGGAATTACAGTGGGATCCAGGGAATTACCTCTGCTCTTCCCTGGCTCTCCTCCATGTTTGGCTTTTTAATTCTTTCTCTTTGAACCAGTGAGTCACAGAGACATTCAGGGGATGCAGAATTAAAGCCCTTTGTCTGGTGGATGGTTTGCCACCAGCTGTTTTCAGGGTGCCAGGTCACAGTTGAGCCCTGACACTCAGGCCAGGTGCACACAGACACCTGAAGCCATCGTGGTGGGATAAATAACACCCACTGTCGAACAGAGGAAGCCAAAATTCCTGTGCAAGGTTTTGAACCTAGCCATGGCTCTCCCTGGCCAGAAGCAGTGAGGAGGAAGCACTGGACTTCAGAGCCTTTTCTTCCTGTTCGTTTCCCATTCCCTGGTTGAATCCTGGTGCTCTGGAAACAGACTGATTCCCAGAGTGCAAGTGGTTTTCAAGGAGTTGAGGAGAGGAACCAAGACTTCAGCAAGCCCATTCCCATCTCCATGCTGGAAGGGAGATGTACCAGTTGGCAGGAGCTTGCACAGCAGAGGCTTTGCCTCCTTCCATCCCAGGAAACCCACTGTGCTGGGAACACTGCTCAGCTTCTCAGCACCAGCCCCACCATGGCTAATACCAAATTGTATGTAGCTTATAAAATACACAGCTCTGCTTTAGGGAATGGCAGGATAGAAGTCACTTGAGCAGAAGTTAAGTCAAATTGTCCTCTTTTCCTCCCTCCCCTCATTCATTTTGGGATTTCCCTTGCAAGGAGCATATACAGTTGGGTTGGTGACTGTGGAGGGTGAATGGAGTTACCTTGGAAAAGCCTTGAAGAATCTATCTTCTCTCCCTGCCTTCTAGAAATCTCCAACTTGCTCGTTGCAACCAAGAAGGCACAGGAATGGCAGCCTGTTTATCACCTGGGGCAGCTGAGCTTCCATAGGATCCTCAAGGAAGAAATCATGCAGGTAAGGAGCTGCTCCACTGTGTTGCTCTGCTAGGATCAAAGAAATGTGGCAGCTAGCTATGCCTGCTAAGGTAATACAGAATCACCCCATTCTGGCTGGTTCCTTCCAGTTCTCCTGGGCAAAACTTCAGCTGGATCTTTATTTCTCTGAAAGCAGCATGTTGCAGGGTCTGTTTCTGTGTCTGTCCTTGTGGGGAAAAAAGAAGAGAAGCTTGGAAGTGATGCCTTTCACTAGAAAAGTCTTAAAAGCTGCTTTTCTTGGCTGGTTTGTTGCTAAATGGGGATCACTTTAAGGTCTCTTCCAGCCCAAACCAGTCCATGATTTTATACTGGAGCAACTGGCAGCTTGAGGTTTATGAGACTGTCCCACAGTTAAAGAAAAGAGGGTGAAATGTTCAAAAGCTCTGGAGTGTCTCACCATGCAAAGTGGTGTGTTCCAGACTGATTTAGCACCCAAATTTTCTGACAGCTGTTTGTGGTTAGAGATACAAATGACCCAAATCAAATTCCAGAACCCCACAGTGCCCTGAAAGCACAAATCACAGTAGAAGTTTCTGGAAGACCCAAGCTCTTCAATCATGCCATTTGCTTCTGTGGTGAAATAGAAAGGTTTGGGGTTGGGTTTTTTTTCCTTTCAATTGCATCACTGATTGGGATGGACAGATGCAGATTATGTTAATTGGCTTTTGATTGGTGTATTTCTAAGTCAGCACTCAAGCTTCCTGCAGAAACATCCCTCCATTACTTAGGAGGAAACTGCTTTCCCAAAGAAACTGTTCCTTTGAAATATTACTTCCTCTAACTTTGGGAAACACATTGAGGATTGCCTCAGTAGCAGCTCCTTGTAAATAAGAGGCCAGTTACTCACTCATTTGGTGCTTAGTCTAATAACTTCAATCACTGTGAGCCTGCTTGGTGTTAATGAGTTGTAATTGCCTGTTAATAGTGGTGAGTATGGTCAGACTGCTACAGCAGGGAATGACTGCCCTTTGGTTCCTTGCTGTGATGGTTTTAATCTGTGTGTAGCTGGGTGAAATGGAAGGCTACATCCCTTCTCTGCCTGGAGAAGCAGAGGGCAGATAGCAGTGTTGGTGTAAAGCTACACTTGGTTGAAAAGAACCCTTGGTGTGTTACATCGTAGTGTGAACATCTTGGACGAGGGACGAGGACGCAGATTTACTCAGGGATTCTCAACTACAAAGATGATGAGAATGAAGGATATCAGAATGAAAAAGAGATTAAAGTCCTCCTCAAAGTCTTGGACCCCAGCCACAGGGACATTTCTCTGGCAAGTTGTCTCCTTTTCTGTCTCTTGTACTGTGAGTACCGGGTCTCGCCGTACTGTACGTGGGTGGCTACGTGTATAACGAGGGAATGGGAACAAACTGAAGGTGCATCTCGCCCCCCCCCAGGCAGTCAAATCCATCATGGACCAGTGTTTTTGCTGGTCTCCTTACACAGGAATGGCTGGGGCACACCAGTGCTCACCATCAGCCTAGAGTAAGGGCAAGGAAAACGGGCACAGCCCTTTGTGTGGCATGAAACGTGCCGTTGTTCCCATCGCAGTCTTGCAGCTGTGTCAGCTGAGCACCGTTCAGTGAGGGTACTGCTGCCCACCAGAAACTACCTCTGCCCAGTGCCGTGAGTCTGTCACCAGTGCCGTGAGTCTGTCACCAGTGGCGTGTGTCTGTCACCAGTGCCATCATCAGCACGGCCACCAGCAAGCCACTTGTTCTGCACGTTGCTTCATCATCTACTAAGAGTGGCTGTTGTGTCACCCTGTGGATGTCAGGACCTGGTGTACACACGTCTGTGAGAGCACAGGGCAGAGTGGTGGTTCTTAACATGACCTAGGGACCTGACAGCCCTGTGCTGCAGTGCGATGGCACATCCCAACGTCGCTGATCCGTTACGCTGCTGCGAAACACAGCGGTCTCCTGCAGATGTCTTGGATGCTCTGTATTTGTTAGCTGCTCGGATGGCAGCCACAGTGACTGGCAGTTGAATGACTAACCCCTTCTGCTTTCCAACAGGCGTTCTTTGAAACAGCCAGCATGATGAGGCAGGTGTCTCACAAGCACATCGTCCTCCTCCACGGGGTCTGCGTCCGCGACATTGAAAGTGAGTTTGGTGAACGTGGCTCTAGGCAACGGTGGGCTCGGCAGGGATGGGGCACGTGGGGTTACCAGCTGCTGCTGCTTGGTTTTTCCAGTGCAGACAAGAGGGATTGGAGCAGCAAAGCAGCAGCCCTTTCTGCTCACACGCTTCCCCTTCCAACGCTGTCTTTGAGGAAGCTCCTTTCAGGGTGATGCCTTGAGGTTGCAATGCCAGAGTGACAGCGGGAGCATCAGAAGCTCCTTCCCCAGGGAAGGCTTTGCCCTCTGGTCTTTGAAATGCTTTGTGCCAGGCTTCCTGTCATGCTCTCCTCAGCCTTTTCATTCACTCTCCCAGCACTGAAATAAAGTTTGAGGAAGGTGAAGTAAAGACACGTCACAACCAGCTCACCTGGCGGGTGCGGTGGTGACAGGCCTGTTCCCTTACTCCAGACAGCCCTTACCACCACCCTGACCTTGTGCTCCTGACTTTGCAGATATCATGGTTGAAGAGTTTGTTGAATTTGGGCCTCTGGACCTGTTCATGCGTCGGAAGAGCGAAGTCCTGACAACCCCATGGAAGTTCAAAGTCGCCAAGCAGCTTGCGAGCGCGCTGAGCTACCTGGTAAGAGGCACCTTGACAAAAGCACTGCCTGTGGCTCCTGCAGCTTCGTGCTACAGAGATGTGTGTGTGTGTTATTAACTAACCAGTTTCCTTTCTCAGGCAGCGGGATGGGGCAGTGATACTCTGTTTCTGCTTGCTGTGTTGCTTTAAATAAGGAGGAAGACTCTGGGAGCAGGTGGCGAGCTCCTTTTCCAGCAGCAGGCCAAACCCTCCCAGTGCTTGCGTTTGCCACCAGCTCCATTAGTGCCTGGTTAGTGCCTCTTTTAGTGCCTGGTTAGTGCCTCCCTTAGTGCCTGGTTAGTGCCTCCCTTAGTGCCTGGTTAGTGCCTCCCTTAGTGCCTGGTTAGTGCCTCCCTTAGTGCCTGGTTAGTGCCTCCCTTAGTGCCTGGTTAGTGCCTCCCTTAGTGCCTGGTTAGTGCCTCCCTTAGTGCCTGGTTAGTGCCCCCCTTAGTGTCTGGTTAGTGCCTCCCTTAGTGCCTGGTTAGTGCCTCCCTTAGTGCCTGGTTAGTGCCTCCCTTAGTGCCTGGTTAGTGCCCCCCTTAGTGTCTGGTTAGTGCCCCCCTTAGTGTCTGGTTAGTGCCTCCCTTAGTGCCTGGTTAGTGCCTCCCTTAGTGCCTGGTTAGTGCCTCCCTTAGTGCCTGGTTAGTGCCTCCCTTAGTGCCTGGTTAGTGCCTCCCTTAGTGCCTGGTTAGTGCCTCCCTTAGTGCCTGGTTAGTGCCTCCCTTAGTGCCTGGTTAGTGCCTCCCTTAGTGCCTGGAAGCTGCTTCAGCAGCTTCCCCTTCCCCCAAGCACATTCATTGTGAAAAAGGACAATACCATCAGTCTTTTTCCCAAAATGCTGCCCTGTGATCAGTCTGTTTCCCTGCTCCCCCTTTTCCTGACTCTCTCTCCCAGATCGTTCCTACCACACTGTGTTCTCAGTGTTCTGTGTGCTGGATTTTACAGTGACCCCTGATGCTGTGGGTTCATTAGAGCACTCACAGAGTGTTGCTGCCTCACTGCCCTCACTGTTTGTTCTTTGCCTCCCTTGCTGTAGGAGGACAAGGATTTGGTGCATGGAAACGTGTGCACTAAAAACATCCTGCTGGCACGAGAGGGAATCGACACTGAATATGGGCCTTTCATAAAGCTGAGCGACCCAGGGATCCCGATCACTGTGCTGGTCAGACAAGGTATGGCACTGGGACTGGGTTGGCTTTTCAGCCTGGTGGGAAGGGGAGAGGAGGAAATGTTGTTCTACCAGACAGAACTGGCTCTAGAGTGGAAGTGTTCGGGTCTCCTGAGTCTGAAAAGCATAAGGAAGTCAAGGAGAGAAAGAAAGTTAAGAAAGCACCATCAGTGGTGGGTGCTTGTTGTATTCATGTCTCTTAAAACATCATGTTGAGTGAGATAGTGTAGAGGGAATCTTGGTTTCTGGTTGGCTCAAGGCACGAGCTCATGAAAGCCACAGATCATCTTTCTGAGAGCAGGGATTGGAGGATCAGGATTTCCTGAGACTGGACACGTGCTGCAGCTTTGGGCTGGTTTAGTTCAACACCTGTCAGACCAGGAAGGTTGCAGGGCTGTTCTGCAGTCACTGGGCAGTAACTCAGTGTTAATGAGTGCTTTGATTCTGTGTTTATCCAGAATGTGTCGAGAGAATCCCCTGGATTGCCCCTGAGTGTGTTGAAGACTCCAAAAATTTAAGTGTTGCAGCAGATAAGTGGAGTTTTGGTACAACTCTGTGGGAGATCTGCTACAATGGGGAGATCCCCCTGAAGGACAAGACCTTAGCAGAGGTAAACCCACGTTACAGAGACTTTACCTCAACAACGAGGGCAGCCAGGCTGGGGAAGGGGCTGGAGGGCAGATCCTGGCTGAGGGAGCTGGGGGTGTTGAGCCTGGAGAAGAGGAGGCTGAGGGGAGACCTTCTCCCCACCTCCCCTGCCCTGCCAGGAGGGTGCAGAGAGGTGGGCGATGGTCTCTGCAGCCAGGGGACAGGAGATGGGACAAGGGGCAATGGGCTCAAGCTGCCCCAGGGCAGGGTCAGCTCAGCTGGGAGGGCAAAGTTCTTCCCTGGCAGAGTTGTGGGGCTGTGGCACAGGCTGCCCAGGGAGGGGGCTGAGTCCCCACCCCTGGGGGTGTTTAACAGAGGGGAGATGAGGTGCTCAGGGATCTGGGTCAGCACAGGACAGGGACGGTTGGACTCGATGGTCTTCAAAGGGCTTTTCCAACCTGGGGATTCTGTGACATCTCAGATCCATCCACTTTGGCACCTCAGTTTCCACACCCAGCTTGAGTTGCTTTCCACTTCCATGGAAAACAGCTGGGCTGGACTTGATAAGGGGCTGATCCCTCTGAGTTCCCTCAGGCTGCACCGGGAATTCTTGCCCTTATGTCAAAATCACTCACTATTGCTTCACCCCGTCCATTTGTCCTGGTGCATGAGTAACATGGCAAAGGTGGCAGAGAAAAATAACTGCTGAAAGGTGAAATCTTCAGCACATCTTAGAAACTTTGGGTGTTTTAAGTGGTTGCTCTGCACTGCACCAGATTCAGTCCCATCACAACTCTCTACTGGTGGGAGATGGTTTAGGAGTTCCTTGGCAGCCTTAAGTGAATGTTCAGGGTGAGTTAAGGATCTGATGGTCCCATCTTCTGATGCAGAACATGGGTTTCTGGAGTGAAAGGCAAGAACTCACTCAGGAGTTTCCATTTGTGCCTTTGCAGAAGGAGAGGTTCTACGAGGGACACTTCATGCTGGTAACGCCGTCGTGCAAGGAGCTAGCTGACCTGATGAAACAGTGCATGAACTATGACCCCCACCAGAGACCCTTCTTCAGAGCCATCATGAGGGACATCAACAAGCTGGAGGAACAGAGTAAGGCCTGTCTTTGCTTTGCAGCTGGAGCAGGGAGGGAGAAGGCAGGCTGGCTTTCAGCACCGCTCCTCCATGAGCATGGACCAGGGCATCGTGTCCCTGCAGCCACAGGACTGACCTCGTACTGAACACGTGATTGAAGTTGTGCTGGTGTCACTGCCACTCCACTCTGTGGCCCACACTTGGTACAGCAGCTCAGCTTAGTTCCAAGAGTCTTTGAGCTCTGAGACATTTTTGTAGGAGCTTCTTGACCCAGTTGGAGTGGGAACACTGGAGACTCTGGCTCCTGGGTCGTTTTCTGGTGAGATTACTACAGAGGTGATCAGTGTGTTGTAAGGGCAGAACTGACTCCTGTACCCAGAGTAACTGGTTGTAGAAGCTGAATAGCTGCCAGGGTGTGTGGGAAGTGGGTTGAGAGAGAACCGAATCAGAACCTGGAAGAAGACCCAGCGAGCAACCCACAAATAAGGGCGATCAGCAGGGGACAGACTGACACATACAGATGGAAGGAATTCCCTGCCAAGAATCAGGCAGGATTTCAAGAAGGAAAGCTGTGAGAGTGGGATAGAAACGGGCTGTGACAGCAGCAGAGTGGGCGTGGGCAGGGATGCCTTGAAGTGTCAAGACCAAGATGACCTTGCTGGAATCTCCTTGACCCAGAACTTGTTTTTTTATCCCCCTCCCAGATCCTGATATCGTCTCAGAGAAGAAACCCTTCACAGAGGTTGACCCCACACTCTTTGAAAAACGATTCCTGAAAAGAATCCGTGATTTGGGAGAGGTGAGAGAAGTGTTTGGGTGCTGTGTGTGTCCCCTGGCTCACACCAGGAGGATGTGACTCCGAAACGCCCGGAATGAAGCGTCAGTGACACCGTGGTTTGCAAGTGCTGTGATGAATAATGTGACCTTTTCCTCCTACACTTAGGGTCACTTTGGCAAGGTTGAGCTCTGTAGATACGACCCAGAAGGTGACAATACAGGGGAGCAAGTGGCAGTGAAATCTCTAAAGCCAGAGAGTGGAGGGAATCACATCGCTGATCTCAAGAAGGAAATAGAAATCCTGAGGAATCTTTATCATGAGAACATTGTCAAATACAAAGGAATTTGCACTGAAGATGGTATGTTTTCACGTAGAATATGAAAAGTGTGTCCACTAAAAGGGTTTTCCTTGAAAAATGAAGCATTTTAATGAGTGAAACACTCCTTGTCCAGCCTTATGGGCTGATATTCCTGCTTTGCAGAAGAAGTGGTGACTCCTCTCTGCAGTCCCTCCTGCCCAGCCATGTGCTTAGCTAAGTTGGATGTGGTGAGCGCCCTGGCTGATGTTCTCACCGAATCCCTTGGGAGAAAGGAGCCCCTGGGCAGGCTGGGGGTGGCTGTGCTCTGGTTGCAGCTGGGTTGTAACCCCCTAAAGCCAGCAGTAGTTAGTAGAATCACACGTTGTTACTCAGAGGACAAAACTCTCCTGCCTTCCAGTTGTCCCTTTGTGATAGTGATGGTTCTCATCCTGGATTTCAACACTTTTAAGGCCTTTAAGTTCAGTAACTGCTGCCTGGGATAGATCCTCTCTGGGTTGGGAGTTAGCCTGGCATCTGCTGCTTGTACAGAAGTCACTGACCACAGTAGTGACATGGGAAGGGTCCTGTGTCTGTGAGTGAAACCCACACTCTGTCTTTCAGGAGGAAGTGGGATTAAACTCATCATGGAATTTCTTCCCTCTGGGAGCCTAAAGGAATATCTTCCACGGAACAAGAACAAGATCAATCTCAAGCAGCTGCTCAGATACGCGGTTCAGATCTGCAAGGTGAGCCAGAGCCTTCCTGCTGCTCTTCCCCTTCGTTAGTTTAAGTGAATGGGGTGGGAAGAGAGGCTGGCTTGGTGAAGAGACCCCTTCTCCCTGTGTCCCCAGTCCTGAAGTGGTCTCTGCCGTGCGTTGGGTGCACAAAGATCAGCCAGGGAATAACGACTGGCTTCCCTTGTGTAAAGTTTATCGTGGGAAGAGTTGTTCCTGCTGCAGAACGTGAGGTGTGAGGAGGGAGAAGAGCTCTCAGAAAGGGCTGCTGGCAAGAGGGGAGGAGCAACATGCAGGCCTGAAGCAAGGGAGGGCTGGGAGTGCGGTTGGGCTGTGGGGAGCAACGTGCTTTTGGCTGGAGACATATGAGGGGTTTGGGGTTTTGGTGGAAGAAGGGTCAAGATAGAGCATCAGGTGCAGCACCACAAAGGTGCTGGGGAGAGAAGGGTCTGAGGCGGTGGGTGCTCAGCTGAAAATTCGGATGCACAAAGCAGGAACAGCAGGTTCAGCAGATGGGGAACCTAAAGGCTGAGTTTAAGGGAGGGGCTGTCAGAAAAGGACTGGGGAATGTACCAACAGAGGGAGAACCTGCCACAGGGAACCAGCCACAGGGAACCACCTGGAGGAGGGAGTGTTTGAAGGGGAAGTTGGAGAAAAATTGTGACTTTAAGTCTTTTAGCAACTCCCCTGAAAAGCTTTCTGCTCTCTCTCCCAGGGAATGGACTACCTGGGCTCCTGCCAGTACGTGCACCGTGACTTGGCAGCACGAAACGTCCTCGTCGAAAGCGAGAACAGGGTGAAGATCGGAGACTTCGGCCTCACCAAGGCCATCGAGACCGACAAGGAGTACTACACCGTCAAAGACGACCTGGACAGCCCCGTTTTCTGGTAGCAACTCCTCATTTGCTTTCTTTAACCAGACCATGCAGCAGGGTCACATCTCTGCTCCGGCACACTGGGGCTTTTAGGCCTCCTGAAGGTTTTTCCTGGTTTGATATGAGGCCTAAACAAAGACATGGGATCAGAGCGAGGGAGAGGCACCTGCAGAGAGAGCTTGTGCTGCTTATCTCTTCCTGCACTTCATGATCTGGTTTCCCATGATCTTGCTCTCCCTGAGTTTCCCAGTGACTTGCTGTGTAACAGCTGTACCATGCTCACTGCTGCTGAGCCCCAAGGCCTCTGGGTGCCTCAGTTTAAACACGAGAGGACCCTAAAAACACCCCTCTCTAAATGTGAGCAGGTTGTGTGTGTGTGAGTGGGTCTGTGTGGCTCGGAACACGGTGTAACACTGCCCCATGCTGTCCACAGGTACGCTCCTGAGTGCTTGCTGCAGAGTAAATTCTACGTCGCCTCCGATGTCTGGTCCTTTGGGGTGACGCTGTACGAGCTGCTGACCTACTGTGATTCCGAGTCCAGTCCCATGGCGGTAGGTGGCTGTGAAGGAAACAGCTGGTCAAGCTGCTTAGCTCAACATCCATCTCTTTTTTTTCCCTAAATTGTTATTTTTGGAAACCAGAAGTGGGGTGAATCTCTTCCTCTTGTGAAAACAACCCTTGTGGCTGTCGTTCACTGAAGACCTTGTGCAGAGAGCAGGTCTCTGTACAATAAGCCTCATACTGTTCCCTTTCATTTTGAGATCCAAGCATTGTCTGAAATGTCAGAGCGAAAGGGCCTGGGTTGGGCAGGGCCAGGGATGCATGGCTGATGGTTCCTCTTCCTACAGGAGTTCTTGAAGATGATCGGCCCCACGCAGGGACAGATGACGGTAGCGCGGCTGGTGCGTGTCCTGCAGGAGGAGAAGCGGCTGCCACGTCCACCCACCTGCCCAGAGGAGGTAAGGGATGGGTTTGGTAAAAGTCTCTTCCCTTCAGTGCTGAGTTAGCAGCTGTAGCACCACGTGTTGGTGGTTGGGTAGGCCTGGTTTGCCTTGGCAGGAGAACCTCTGGGTGTGCTACGCAAAGGGTATTTCTGGGTTTCTGGAGCATTATTTTACAGTGGCTTTGGCCATGGATGTTCCCCAGCTCACACTGTCCCTTCAGAGGGGTTAAGCACTTTGCTTTAGTATCCAGATCTGAGTCCAATTCTTGAATCACAGAACACACGGAGTTGGAAGGGGTCCTTAAGGACCACTGAGTCCAACTCCTAATCTCATTCATAGTCATTCTGGTTTCTGAAGCACAGAGCCCCTGGGCATGCTGCAGCCCCGACCAGGAGGTGCCTCAGCAGGGCATGACCCTGGTCATGCAGACCCCAACCCACGGCTGGGAGCCAGCCAAACCCTGCCCTGAGGACAGGCTGTGGCCCCCCAGCCTGTGCTGGAGCAGGGAGGCAAGGGGCAGGGTATTCCTGGCCTCCCTGGTGTGGCTCTGCTGCTGTGACCCATGAGGGTGGGGAGGTGAGTGGCTCGTGCTGGACTTGAGCCCTGCAGCGTGGAGCTGGCACGACGCTGCATGGGAAGGGCAGAGCAGAGCTACAGGAGCTCCCCATCCCCGTCTCTGAACCAGTAACGGCACCCAGAGGGGTGGGGGATGTTAAACCAGTCAGAGAGGCTGAGGGAGCTGGGCTGGTTCAGCCTGGAGCAGAGAAGGCTGCGGGGGGACCTCATTGCAGCCTTCCAGTCCCTGAAGGGAGCAGAGAAACAGGAGGGGAATCAGCTTGTTAAAGGGCAGAGACTGGCAGGACAAGGGGGCTGGAGTGAAGCTGGAGGAGGGAAGGGGGAGAGGAGAGATTAGGGGGAAGTTCTTTGCAGAGAGAGTGGTGAGGGGCTGGAACAGGCTGCCCAGAGAGGGGGTGGGCCCCATCCCTGGGGGTGTTCAAGGCCAGGTTGGCTGGGGCCCTGGGCAACCTTGTGTAGCTCCAGGCCTGGAGGTTGGTGGCCCTGCCTGTGGCAGGGTGTTGGAGCTGTGTGATCCTTGGGGTCCCTTCCAACCCCCAGACCATTCTGTAAGTCTGATTACCGAGTGGCTGAGAAAACATCCCTTTCTGGAACTGCCATGAAGCTGTCACATTGTTTTTAAGCTGCATGAGCTGTCTGTGCTGTCAGGTGTATGTACACCTGTACTCAGCCAGCCAGAGTAAGGGGTGACAGTGTTGGTCAGATTCTGCTCCGTTCCACTGACCGCAGAGCCCAGTGGAATGTTTCAGGCACCCTGTAATGTCTCTCCTCTCCTTGCCAGGTGGACCAGCTGATGAGGAAGTGCTGGATCTTCAGGCACGACGAACGAATCACCTTCCACAATCTGATTCAAGGCTTTGAAACAATTATGAGTAAAATGTAATTCACTTTTCTCATCCCGTCCGTACTTTCAATGTGTCTCAGAATATAAATGCCCAAGACCTTTTGTTTGTAACTGCTGTAATTTGTACTCTGACTGTGCTGATGTCTTTAAAGGATTCTTTTTCCAACAGTTTTCCTTTTGAATTTTAGTCGACAGTTGGATCAAATTAATTCAAAGGTATGGCAGAAACAATAGCTTCACCTCCTGCTGCTGCTCTTAGTGCAAGGCAGTCGTGTCTCTACCCGATGAGCGTCTCACCGCAGCGCGAACCGAACGAGCTGCTGCTCTCTGTGCAACCTGTGGCATTTAAACCAAGCCTGCTCTGCACGCTTATTCCTTGAGGAACTCAACTAGTGAGTGTAAAAGGACTCGATATGGGAACTGAGTCAATTTTTATAGGGTTGTGAGGAGGTTTTAATGGAAAAAAAAGAAGTTTGGCTGACCAATCTCTTTGATGGGCACTTAAAAAACCCGACTCTGGCGTAAAAATCTGGAGAAGACAAAATAATCAGCTCAGCCTCATGAGCCTGCAAGTTCTGAGCTCTTATGTACATATAAAAAATATATTGCTTGGCTGTCCTGTTCAAACCTCCCCCAAAAATCGGCCTGGGTCGGGATGTATAGTTACACAGTCCCTTGGATAAATGTATTAATGCTTTCCCTGCCCCCCCACGCCCCCATTTACATCCCCTCTGCCCCTCTGCTCCCACTGTTGATGTCACTGTTGCAGGTGTGACACAGGAGCAATTAATGAGACGAACTTGGGATAGGCAAGGAAATGGATCCATGTACAGAAGGCAGGGGGAGCGCTCCCCTCCTGAGGATGAGGGGGCAGATTAACTGGAAACCTCCTAAAACTCGGGCCAATAACGCTTGCCCCCCCAGCTGGGCTTTGGGAATGCTTTGAGGAGATCCTGGGGTCTGGCAATAAACGAGAGATGCCTCTGAGTCTCTTACCTAAACCCTGTAATTAGGAGCTGTGACATGGTCAGATTTATTTTTACAGTATTACCAGGTTTGTTCTGTACGTCACTTCTGAACCCAACTTCAATCTGTAAGCACTTTGTTACTCTTTATACAAACAAATTAATAAAGGTTTTTGGTTGTGTTTTTTTTTTTTTTTCTCCAAGTGCAGAGCTGTTTTAATTCTAAATTAGAGCAGAGAAAGGTTTCCAAGTGTAACTTCCATAGGAACAGAGATGGGAACGTGCCCTGGAAACAAGCTTTCCCTACAGTACCTGCTTTAAGGACAGGCTGGAGCCGGCTTCCTCCCCAGAAATCCACTTCAGCTGTGCACCAACAGTTTATTGTCGCTGAACAGAGGAACAAGTTGAGAAAGTTGCACATACAAACAGTCTGAACAAAGAATTACAGGTGAAGTCTCTATGCACACACGGAGATCCCAGAACCGCTCCTGGGCCCTGTGCTGTTGTTGGATGGGGGGAAAGGGGGGTGGAGGAGGGGGGGTTTAAGCTTTGGAAAGAAGTATCAGGTCATGTCACAAAGCTTGGAAGGCAGCTGGAAGAGTTGGTTTGGCTTTTTTAGATCAGCAGTGAGCAATGGTTTCAGTCTTGCCTAGCAAGACTAAGCCCCACACACCCAGGTTCTGGCCTTGGTGCTCAGTGGATTAAGGCCCCATGATGTCACAACAGATGCCAAAGCAGCAAGTCCCCACCCCAGCCCCCCCACAGAGGGTTGCCTCCTCAGTCACCTGTCCTAAACCGTGATGTCAACAGTTACCATCTCTGAGCCATCAGCTACAAGGATTAGGAGCAGAGAACTCCAGCCAGAGTTCTTTCCTGAACAAGCTAAATGTAGAAAGGATTTCTGTAAAACAAAACCCAACTTAAACACACACAGAGCTGGAACCACTGTTTGCGGGGGGCCCTTCCCTACACCTGGGCACTGGGGCAAAGCAATAAAGAGCTTTGCCTTCTACTGAGCCCCAGATGCATGTGGAAACAAGAAAGGGGGAGTGGAAACCAGCACCAGGCTGCTCTGCTCTGCAGGCTTGGGGCACAGGCCGTGGCACAAGAACTTACTCTGAGGAAAAGGCAGGTTCCTGGCCTGGAAGCAGGTGAAGGCTTCTTCCCTGTCCACAGGGAACTGGGTGTTGCAAGGCAGCACACGGTATAGCATCTCACTTGAACAAACATTTATTGGAAAGGTCACAGAGGCGCTGGGAATACATTTGGTATGTCGCCGTTCCAGGATTAAGAGAAATATTAAAAATATAAAGGCTGTAAATGCAGAACTCTCCTTAATCCTGGAAAAAGTAAGAGTGGAAAAACCCCCACATTCTGAGTTAAAAAAAATAAGAAAAAAACCCCCTACTATCAAGACTTCACCTTTTAACTTCCTCAGTCTGAGGACCAGAGGAAGGATCAGCATTCCCTCCTCAGTATTTTATTGCTTTTGGCTGGTAAGCTCCCCAGCTCACCGAGTGACTTGTCAGCTGCAGCCCCCTGCTACTGTCAGGGGCAGGTGACAAAGGCAATGCCATTGCCTCCTTTCAGAAGGCATCAGGACTGCTGAGAAGCAGCCAACCCCCCTCACAAATACATACCTCTTCCTCGGCACATTTGCCTGACACAGAAGGTGGCTCCTTGCAGGATCCTCACACCCCACACAGAAAGAAGAATTACTTGTCTGAAGTTAAGGCAGCAATAAATAGCAGAGGTACGAGCTGAGCCGCCTGCCTTCACCCCCTGAGGCAGGAAGGGTGCTGCTGGGCTCAGTAAACGCGCTTCTTCTTCAGCGAGGATTCTGCGTATCGCACGGCGGAGCCCTGAGTCTGCTGGCCAAGGAACTCCACAGGGCCAGGCTCTGGGGAGGACATGAGGTACGAAGAGCCTCGCTTCTCACTTCTTGTTGGAGCCACCTAAAGGCAAAGAGAAAAGAAGCAACACGTGATGCAGAGCAAGCCAGACCAGTAAATAAAGCTCCAGGCTGGGAATTACCAAGGAGCTGGTAACCGATGCCAAAGGCCCAACTCCTTCAGCTTCACACCCAGCTACAGCCAGTGTGAGTCAGTGTGGTGCCTCTCCCTAACCGCCTGCCATCGCACCGCTCTACCTGCTGTTGGTGAGGGCAGGGGCTGGCCAGGCCACTGGCCCTGCTCTGGAGCACAGCAGTGCAACAGCCATGCTATTACATGTCACAGCAGCCTCATCCATCCTTTGGAGCCACCAGCAGGTCACCTGGCCATCCTTTCTTTCCTCCTGGAGAGCTGAGGGTGTTAAACTGTCCTGGCACAGCTCTGGGCACTGGCCAGACAGGGAATTCCAGACTTGGTTTCCAGCTGTGCCAAAGCAGGTTTGTGTTGCACATTATGGGTGACCAGCACCTGCCCCACACAGGCAGGAGCTTACACACAGCACCGAAGGGAAGGAGAGCTCAGGCACGGCTCTTTCATCAAACCAGCAACTAAAATGCCTCAGTCTCAGAGAGAAAGGCCCAAGAACCCCTGAGCAGGGTTTCTGGAGGGGCCACAGGTGACCTAAGGCTGCTGCACCACCAAGGGTTCCTTGGGATGCGAGGCTTGGTCAGCTCCTCTCCAGGCTCCATCAGAGCAGGACGCTGCACAGGACGTGCCCCGACCGCAGCAGAAGCTGCACATACACATCAGAGCCCAGCACCCCGCTCAGTGACTCCTGAGCACTCTCCTTCCCACCACCTGCCATTAATTTCCTCACCAAATGGCACAAACAGTTGGAACGAAGCACCTGCCCTGCAAGAAGCCCCACACCCCATCATCACACCACATCCACCACATAGCCAGCGTTAGAGCTGGCTCCCAGAGCAGACATTTGGGCTTTTGGGTCCCATCAGAGTGAGCGCTTCACAACCAGGACACTAACTCCTGCAGCCAGTCACTCAGAAGAGCCATGCTGACCACACAGTCCCGAATCGAACACGCCAGTTACCCTCTGTTAAGTCCAATTCCATTTTAGCAAGCACTTGCCACTATCACAAACAGGAATCTGCTTGAAGACAAACTACCCTCTCCTCTCTCCTGCACTTCAAACAGCCTTGGGGATGTCACACGTGCACAGAAACCCTTCCCTCCATCCAGTGGCATCACCACTGCAGGGTTCGTAGAAACCTCGGACCTGCAGCTCACAGACACGTTGCAGGGTTAAAGCACACACCCTTAACCAAGCCTTGTGGGGACCAGTCCATGCTCTCATCACTGAGATTTATCTCCTGATTGTAGGAATGACAAAAGCTCCTTGCTGGTTTTGGCCTGTGCCAAGGCACTGCTCTCTCTCTTCCTGCCTTTTATGGCATCTGACATTAAGACAAACTTTGGAGCGAGCTGTTCAGCATCACCTCCACACACGAGCTCTTCTCTTTAGACTGGAGATAAACTGCTAGGGATTACCTTAGCTCAAACCCCTGGCTACCTCCTTCTCTTGGTACAATTTCACTCATTTCCAGCTGTATTAGAAGTGTCAGGAACCTGAATGCTCATTTTTTGCTGCATGCAACTAGAGGCTTCGCAGCCCAGAGCACTGTGTTCAGGCCTTGGCCATCTTTATCCCAAGACACACCAAAGCCAGCTCCAGCCAGGCCTTGCCTCCTTCCCAAGAGTCACCATTGCTACAGTTGTGTCTTCCTTCTAAATCTCCTCCATAAAATCATGACTGTCATGCCAAGGCAGAGCTGTGAGTTTCTGAACGCTTTGAGCATCGTGCTGAATACAGCTACTACCCTCTGCGCAGCCACGGGATGTAATGCTGTGATGGAGGAGAGCTGAGCAGGAGGATGGGCCCCTAAACTCTCCCAGATGCGACTGCTGACTTCAGCTGTGGCTTCCCTCAGCACAGGGCACATCGTGCCAAGGGCCAGGAGCTGTGTGAGGGGCTGGCGAGCCAGCTCAGCATCCCTCCAGCTGCCCTCGGGGAGATCACCAAGGCAGCAGGACATCCCTGCCCACAGCTGCTCCAAGACACAAAACAATCTGGCTTTTAAGGTCTCTCCCATCCACAAAAACAGGAGCAACAGGATTCACATATGTCATGAGGGTAAGAATGCCTCAGGACTTCTAAGGCATTTGGGAAACAAGAAGTCCTTTGGTCAGACTGACACTGGCCTCACTACCCAGACTCCTCCCCGCTGCCATAGCACTTCCCCATCCCTCTGACATCTTTTACAGATGAAAATGAAGTGTCCACTGGGCACAACAGGCAAAGGAAGCTTTGCCCACTGAGTCTGGTGAAGCTGGCTGTGTCTGACATCTGCTATGTGTTTCAAATGAAAGCCATTTCCAAATGGTTTCCCCCCAAGAGACAGCTGTAGGGAGCCTGGATGCTGCTGTGACTTGCTAACTCTGCTTCAGAGGTTCTGTCCTAGTGGCACTGCAAAACATCTGCAAGTCAGGCAAAAAACCCCAAAAAAAGCCCATGTGAACTGCCACCTCCTCCTCCCTGCTTCACTTCCTACTTAATTTGCCTCCTTTGGAGTGTTTTTGCATGTCCACCCTCCCACACCACATCTTTCCAAGGCGTTTGCTCAGAAACACCCGGCCTTTCTTTGGGTTTTGGTGGTCTGTGGGCAGTGAGGAGCCCTGATCTCCTGGGTGCTGGAGGGGCTCTGAAGGGGTCTGGCCCTGGCATGTCCTGCCCAACCACTGCTTTTATCACATCCACCCAGAAACTTCCTGTGATCTTGAGCAACTCGGGATGAAGATGACACAGGCGCAGTGGGAAAGCTCTGCCTGGGCTTGTCATGGGCCCCAAGTCCACTCGGTGGCAGCACAAGACAAATCAGAAGCGTTCCCACCAGCAGCGGGCTGGGGCTGCGTCTGCAACCACTGGGCTCCATCTCTCCTCTCACCTTATTTAATGGGTTTTGTGGAGGAAGCTGCAAGCTGCCTGGCTGGTATGCTCCCTGGGCTCCACTGTACAGTGTAGGCATGACCTGCAAGCAGGTACTGTAGTCTGGGTAAGATCCACCTGGAGATTCCTAAATGCAGAACGGGATCCAGGATAAACCAGAAGTTGAAAGAAAATAGGTTTAATAACTCATTTTTCCTTGATAGAGTAAGGAGCAGTCTGCAGACAGGAAAAATATCTGAGTGGTTGCACTCGATGGCCAGAAGGAGTGTGCAATTCCCAGCAGCCCAGGCATGCAGCAGTCTCTTGAGCACAATGTAGGATGGGGAGGGTCAGTTTGCATTAACCAATGCCTTAAAAATATATATAAAAGGTGTGCTTCTCATCAGTCACAGAAAGCTCAGGCTATGGAACAGCCTGGGAGAGAAACAATCCTTCCAGAGGCTCACTGGGGAAGAACGTTATGGTGTGCTGTTTCTTGGTGGAGGGATTTTAATCCTTTGGATTGTGGGATTTTAGAGAGGGAAACTGATGGCAGGTACAACTGAAAGCGTGAGTATGAATCCTGGAGTGGAACCTGTGCAGGGATGCCCTGAAGAAGGTGAACCATGCAGTGCCATTCGTCCCACGCTCTCCAGCCCCTCATTTCCAACGGCAGCAGCCACTAATCAACAAACAAAGCAGGTGCCCAGAGTCCAAAAGCACCCTTACAGCTGATGGGAGGAACAGCCAATGGAGACAGGAAGAAAATAAAACTCATTTCTCACCTCAGAGGCTCCACTTTCAAATGCATCGATTCTTGCCTGGGTAGAGTGATATGCCTGAGCATAATGCTGATACCACTGCTGAACAGCCTCCTATAAAGGAGGAGAAAACCTCTTCCCATTAGCTGCCTACTGAGAGAGCTTTAAAGGACAATTCTTGTGGAGAAGGAACAAAAGGCAGAGCTCTCCAAGAAGCAACCTAGCCACGTTTAACTCCAGTGATGAAGTTCAAATGAAACACTTAAAACTGAGCTGAGTGCTTAGAAGATACACAGGGCAGCACGGCCTTGGCAGCGGGTGCAAGGACCTTGTTTGTGTGACACAGAAGCAATGGACAGGACAAATATAGCTGAATGATGACATGTGGCATCTCTGCACCTCAGTGACATCATCTGAGTCCTTCCTGCTACTAAAGATACTACTAATAACACTACAGCACCACTGATTTTTAATTCTGACAGCATTTTAAGGACTTGGGGTTAGGAACTACCTCCAGGAGATACCAAAGTGAATTTAAAGCAAATAATCGGGTTCAAAGGAAATATTCAAGCCTACATTAGTGCTTACACAAAACACACAGCCCACTGACCCACAGGACATGTCTCCTGCTTCTCTAACCTGTAACTGTCACCAGATCTGAACTGACAAGGTGGTGGGTCTGGCCCTGGCAAAGCTCACTACAGTGCAGCACCCTCATCCCCTCCAGGCCAGGCTGAGACCCCCCGAACACAAACCAAACCTGTGAGCTCACTCATTGTCCTCCAGACCCAACTGACTCCTGCCCTACCCCCAGGACTTCTGGAGGAACACAGAGTTCCTTGCCAGCAGTCCAGGAGAGGGGAACACAGCTTATTCCTGCCATAGCAGGAGGGACCAGGTGATTGGGAAAGGAGGAGGTGATGGGGAGAGGGCAGGAGGAGACCTGTGGCAGGGCCAGGGTGGGCATCCTGGCACAGCCCCACGACTTTTATACAGAGTCCAGTACCTGACAGCACTACAATCCAGTTCTCATGTTTGTTTTGGACATGTTTCTACACAGAGCAGAGTGATGGCTAATGAAAATACATAAATCCCATTTCACAGAACACCCCAATGTCCATGAAACATTTGGTGCAACAACAAAACACTCCTGGACCAAGGGCAGCCCTCCACCCTAATGGCCCTGCTCTGACCCCCAGACAGGGTGCATGGTGAAGTGAAAACAGCTGGCAGAGACTGCAAACACTCCCCAAGCTGCAGGGGAAGTTCTGACAGACAGAACACACTCTTCTCTGGGATCTAGCCAAAGTTCCAGGAAACTTCAGAACTTCTGGAGAAAAGAGAAACTTCAAGGTTTTGAAGACAGACAAAAACCAAGCCGGAAGCCATAAGAAGTTATTTTTTAGCCAACTGCAGTGAATTCAGGTTCTCAATCAGCAATCTTTCAACAGGGAGCTGCAGCAGGGAATGTATTGAGGCTTTAGGTGGACTTTGGCCTCAATCTGTTCTGTACCAGTGAAGGGGCCCTACAAGGTTCAGCCTGAAGGAAAGGATGGGCTTTGTTGTAGGGAAGGCTGGGTCCTGCTGCAGGGTGGTACGTGACACTGGGTGATGCTGTCCAACTGCATGCAGGGCTGTCAGACCATGGGTGTACCAGCAAGAGCAGAGTCCACAGAGAAAAAGCCAAGCAGGATCTCCAAGCAGATCTCTGCCAAAACCCTGCTACCAGAGCTCTGAGTGACAAACCAGGCTTGAGAAGAGCGTGCTGCAAAACTACCTACCTGTGTGTACTCCCCATGCTGTTGAGAGTAATTAAAGTAGTTTTCCATTGCATGCTGTGATGCAGTTCCCTGAGACACGGTGGCATCCACGATGTTGTTGGAAATTCCAGTCTGCTGTGGTGGACTAGAGGCTTTGCTGGCAATTGCTGTGTGTGACACAAGGAATACAGGGTTGTCATGCAGTTCACAACTAGGTTGCACTCTTGTTTACCAATATTTTAGGATTACAACAGAAATTGGCCACTTCAGATTCAGATGTGCTCAAAATTAATTTGTGCTGCTAATAACTGAGAGGCTTTCCAGAAGTTTGTCTGCATCACTAAGCCCATCAACACTGAACATTTACCCTTCCCAAATAGAACATGAAGGACAGCTTACACTGCAATTTTAAGGCAGACTGCAGTATTTCATTAAAGATAAATGTTGTGGTCACTGGAATTACCTGCCAGAGTAACCATGTGCCACATTCTGGCCAAGGAAACTTGGAAGTAAAACCACTGACTGTTTGCTTACCTGAAAGACATATACCAGGCAACACACTTGCCAAATTCAAGTAGGGGTTGGTACTGAGACGTATTTCTTTTGGTGGTTCTCCCAGCAGTGAAGTCTGTTTTTTCACTGGAGACTGTGAAACAATTGGACAGGTCAGTTGGCATTGTAATCACACCACATTTGTCAGAATTAGGGGTAGTGTCCCAGCAAGACACTGGGAAAAGCATAGCACTATGAGATGGAAGAGGAAAACCTTAAAATAAACACTAGGGACAACTGCCCAGACACATTGCCTGTGGTTTTTTTCTTGCCAAATCATTTTGTAGGAGTGTTTCCCTTTAGACTGTAAGTTAGGAAAGGATATTTAAAAGCAAGCAAACAAAAGAAAACCTTTACATTTAAGTAAATGGACAATAATCACGATAACGACCCCAGATGCAGGGATTTGGCATTAAGTACATGGCCAAGACAACTCTTTTCACCCAGAGCCACAAGGAAATAAAGGATGAATGAACCCTGGGACCAGAGAGATGACACTGTCTGCAATCTGCCATTGTAACACATCCTAGTGATCAATTTATGAGCCCTTACTTAAAAGAGGAAACTGTCCATGAGTGGAAACGAAGTGTCAGGACTGGCTCACTCTTCCAAACAACCAGGAGTTTTCCTGAGAGGGAGTGGGAAGGGTACACTGCCAGCTTACATCCCCATAGCTTATTGTCCTGGTCTCAGCTGGGATAGTTATTCTTCTTCCTAGCAGCCAGTATAAGGCTTTGCTTTGGGTTGGGATGAGAAGAATTTCAGTAACACACTGGTAGTTTAGTCGTTGCCAAGCAGTCAGGGACTTTTCAGCTCCTTGTAACAGCCTGCCAAGCCAAGGTGGGGGGATGCCCAAGGAGCTGGGGGGACACAGCCAGGACACTGGTCTGACTGGCCAAAGGGATATTGCATACCATATGACATCATGCTTTGTAATTCTAACTGGGGGGATGATCAGGAGGGTCAGGAACTAGCTGAGCAGCAGTGCCAGGCAGTGAGCAGTTGTTCTGTGCAACTTCTTGTGTCATTTTTTAATTATCACCATCACCAACATCTTCCTTTTCTGACCTATTAAACTGCCTTTACCTCAACCAACAAGTTTTCTTGTTTTCTTTTTAATTCTCTCCCCCATCTGTGGGATGGGGGAAGAGAACCAACAGCCATGGGGTTGTTTTAGCTGCCTGCCAGGTTAAACCACCACACTGATCTTAGAAAAAACACCAGAAATGAGGATAAAGGAGTTGTGGGAAGTTATATAGCTTGACTGAAATACATAGCTCAAAGATGTTTATAAAGTATTCTACTCTGCAGCTATTCTATTCATTTTCCAAAGCCCATTAAGGAAAAAAAATCCCTTATTTTAATAGCTTGAGACATTTTCAGTAAAATAATATTAATCAACAACTTTTCAAAAAGAGTGAGACCAGTTTTTAAACACAAAAAGCTTCAGCAGAGTGCTGAAATTCTTCATCTGGATGCAAAAAGCAGGAATTTAAGACAGGGTGACCATTCAGTATCAGCATGCAGAAGGTGGCTGTCCTGTCACAGAACTAACAGGTTTCTGTCTACTGATGCAGAAAAAGGAACAAACCATATGCCAAGGCTTCAAAAAAGAACTTTTCCTGATAATCAATATTCATAGAAATAAATTAATTACCCAGATTTCTAATGGTTTCATTACATTTCCTTTTAAGTAAATGAAATGATAAAATAACCCACCGATTTTATGTATGTATACACACACACCTTGTGTATTTTACCCAGGTGTTTCTATATATAAGCAAAATCCTGACTCATTACAGTAAAAAGTGATTTAAAAATTAAACAGCCTGCTTTCTGAAGTAGGGCCAAAGCTGTGTAACAAAGGCAGGCATCAACATTGTATGTAATCTAACCACTTCGGGGGGTTCAGAAAACACAGATCTGAATTAAGAACATGTTTCCTCATAACTGTAAAAGTAATTATGTATTTTAAAGTAAATTCTGTTTATGACAGGAAAAAAAATCTGAAAAAAACGAGACCACTCTGGTTCAACTTAAATCCCATCATCCTCCCACCCCCTGCTTTCAGAGGAATATGGAATAGGAAAGCTAATACAGAGTATGTCAGCTACAGCTAAGAGGGTATGGATTAAATGTGGAAAATTTACATGCACACACATTATATATATAGATATATACATACATATATACACACACACCCCCCCAGCTGGAAACCCAAAGCCCTACACACCACCAGAACTGCTCCTGTTTAGTCATGAAATTCAACCACAAGTTCAATTTTCAGCCTTTAAATGGGATGTTGCCCTTCAGATAATTTCATCATCAAATACTATGAGGCATAAGCATGGGGAAAAAAAAAGCCTCCAGCATTGTAAAAAGATTCTTTTGTTAATTCATTTGGACCACCAAAGAGCATTATTGTTCTCTCCCTATTCTTCATAACTGGAATGACCTTAAAACGTCTCATGAATGATCCTATGATCTAGCAAATTTTATAGTGAAGACTACAATAAGCAGTTGCTGTTAACTCCCAGCCATGTTAAATGAAACCCAGAAAATCCACACTCCAGAAATAATACAATGCTTGTATTCCATGTTCCTTACCCCCAAACTGGTATCAGTGCCTTTTAGTTGATTCTGTTTGGCATGTCCAGCCCGCAAAGCTCCAGCAGAAAGATTTGTTAAGGTCTGATGGTAAGGCTGTGATCCTGAAACAACTGCTTCTGTAGTTGATTGTTTATCTGGAGGGTTGTTTTGCCCTGGTATTGCTTGTCCAACAATGTGCTGATTCGGAAAGAATGGCAGCATGCCCATCCCTGCCGCCGCCGCTGCCGCTGCTGTTTGAATTGGAGTCAGATTAGATGCTGCAGTCAACCATAAATGGAGAAACTTTGCTCTTAGACAAGATTTATCAGGACATTTTGTTTGGGGTTTTTACTAAGTGATGAGAAAAACATTTTGAGATCCATTTTGCAGCTGTCCCAGAACACTGGATTCTGACAATAGTTTTTATTCTTTTACCATCCCAGGAGCAAAGAACTCTTCTAAAGCTGAGTGCACAGGATCACAAGGTTGGAAAAGACCTTTAAGATCATCAAGTCCAACCATTCCCATCCTATGCTAAACTATATCCATAAGCACCTCATCTCCCCAGCTGTTAAACACCCCCAGGGGTGGGGACTCAGCCCCTCCCTGGGCAGCCTGTGCCACAGCCCCACAACTCTGCCAGGGAAGAACTTTGCCCTCCCAGCTGAGCTGACCCTGCCCTGGGGCAGCTTGAGCCCATTGCCCCTTGTCCCATCTCCTGTCCCCTGGCTGCAGAGACCCTCGCCCACCTCTCTGCACCCTCCTGGCAGGGCAGGGGAGGTGGGGAGAAGGTCTCCCCTCAGCCTCCTCTTCTCCAGGCTCAACACCCCCAGCTCCCTCAGCTGCTCCTCAGAGGATTTGCCCTCCAGCCCCTTCCCCAGCCTGGCTGCCCTTCTCTGGACACACTCCAGGGCCTCTTTCATAGAAGAAAAGAGTTTTCTAAACATTTACTATGATAATAAGCAACTCCTGCCACTTGGGAAAAAAAAAACCCCTATGATCAGTATCCAAGAGTATTAAAATAGAGGGGAAAGTACCCACCTCAACTAAAATTCCTTTTACAAGCAGAAGAGTTAGAAAGTATTCTTCAAAATTAAAATCCAGGCATTCAGAATAGGTTTCTACCCTGCTCCCACCCCCTGCAAGCTTCTCCTTGCTCCTGGTTACTACCTTTAATCAGCCCATACCTACAGCTGCAGAATATGTGGCACTCAGTGGAGGGAACAAAAAAGATGCCCTAAGCAGTATCACAACTGATCACAACAGAAATTTGCCTTCAAAATTGTCACCTGTCAGAGACAGGATGTTAAAGCTCCATCACTTAATGACATGAATGCAGAAAAGCTGTTTGCAGTGCTTCTTCAGCTGCCTGGATTTATCTGCTTGCAGAGAGCAAACCCTCCCCACACTTTGGTCCTACATAAAAACATATTCCAAGTGCACTAAAAATGGCAGTAACTGGGCAAGCAGAATATTTAGCAACCTGCAAGTATTCCACCAATGCCACAGTGTACTTCTTCCCTGACAAAGAGTTGAGAGAAGCCAGGCAGCAAGGCAAGATACTTCAAGTTTGTTTCCTGCTTGAACCAGGAGGTTACAGTGGGTTATGAAGATATATAACTTGTTACTTTCCTTAGCTATAAAGCTGTGTTATTATTGGTCATTCCTGACCAGCTCTCTGCCTACCTTACAAAGCAGTGATAAGGCTCAAACAAAGAATCATAGAATCACAGACTGTGTAAGGTTGGAAGGGACCTTTAGAGGTCATTTAGTCCTACCCCCTGGAGTAAGCAGGGACATCTTCACTACATCAGGTTGCTCAGAGCCCCCATCAAGCCTGACCTTGAACATCTCCAGCGATGGGACCTCCACCACCTCTCTGGGCACCCTGTCCCAGTGACCCACCACCTCGGAGTGAAGAACTTTTTCCTAATATCCAACCTAAATCTCCCCTTTTCTAGTTTAAAACCATCACCCCTCATCCTATTGCTCCATGCCCCCCAGAACAGTTATGAAGATGGTATTGCTTCTGCTACAGTGGGACAAAGTAAGGTGCATGATCTGAGGCTGAGCATTCCTACTGGTCTGGTATGAAATAAAACATCATTTACACTTGAGAGCTTCTCCACGGGTTCCCATGCCTGAGCTCACAGATGGCATCACCCCAATTCCCAGCACTGTCTGAAGCAGCATTGTTGGAGGTTCTCCCAGCAAGCCTGGTTTCTGTAAGGAAGAACAGAAAACTCCATAAATGACTAAAATAATCCACAATCTGGAGCCATTCCTTCTAACTTCCACATTCAGTTAATCTCTTTCGATATATTAAACTGTTAAAATTACACTGGATGAAAAAACAACTTGTTTCAGCAGCATAAGAAGGTCCAAAGACAGTCAAAGGTGAAGTGATGACCATACACTATTAGCCTGAATGTTTTCCATCTTCATCAGCTGCTGCTGGGGCACTGGCAGGTGAGCAGGGCTCTGCAGCAGTAAGTTAGAGGTGCTCCCCAGAATTGAACTCTGAGGAATGAATAAAAGAAGTGTTAGTTGACAGTCATGGCAAGCAGTACATTGCTGAAACATTTTCAGATGATAGTGCTTAGAGAAATTTAAATGAGCTCCTGAATCAACACAGCAAAGGGAAAGAACTCTTTCCTCCTCAGAACTAAATTTCTGCTATGTTCAGAGAAAGTGATTTCAAGTTCTTTTAACCTCTCTGCCTCCTAGCCCTCTTTTTCACCTCACAACCCCAAACACATTGTCTGATGGCTTTTAAAGGATCCAGAGTATACTCCAAACACGGTCCAGACCCCATTCAGCCCCTGCCCAAGCCAAGAGGGGAAGCTCAATGTGTCTGAAGTCTCTGCAGACAGATTAGATAGGAGAGTTACCTACAGTGCCAATGAAGGAGACACAAGGACTTCAGGAGATTACAAGCTGTGTGGATAAGGACTTCACTGACAGTTAACATTTGCACTATTCCTCCCACTCCAATTCTAATACATAATCTCCACCAAATATCTATAGAGTTACAGGTTGTAAGTTGCAGGGACTCTCATCCCTTGCTTTACCATTGCCAAACACCATCTTTACATTCAAAGAAGAATAACCAGATAGATTTTTTCCCTCTTTTTTAGTGGTGACTGTATTAATGACTTTCTGTTCCAGAGCCATTAAAGAACTGACAATCAGCAGGCACTGTGACCTTCAAAGTCTATAAAATATTAATATTTTTAATCTGAAAATTCTGGATCAGTTTGCAACCTGAATTGAGCCACTTTGGGGCACTTCATCCAGCCTGTGCTACTTCTATATTCAGCAGGATGAGCTCTGGCTGGCATGCTGGCTTAAAAGAAACCTTATGGGCACTCTGGATCACCTAACCACACTGTGATTCATGCTAGCTGAATGCAGGCTTGAATCTGCCTTTTGGTAGCAGCTCCTGAGCATGATTTGCCAGGCAAAACATAAGCTGCTCTACAAATCTTTTTGTACAGCAGTGGAAGAACAGATATATGGGACACTGACTCTGTCAAATCATGAGTATAGCCTTCCTTGTTTATTTTTTCTACACAGAAAAGATCACCAAAAGCAAGTAATGAAGATGGAACCCAAAAAGAAGGCAGCTCTCTCCATGCATGGCTTTGCAGATTTTGCAGCCCCCTGCAAAACACCTCACAAGTATTTCCAGGCCTAGGTTGTATCTGTCTGTAGGAGGGTCAAATGCCCTAGGGAAAACCCTCTATGCCCACCCATAACCTCATCTTCTGGACTGAGAGTTATGCAATATAAACCAAAAAGGATGATATCTAGATTAATTATGCATCTGCTATTTTACTTGTCTGAGTGGTTTCCAGTAGGAATTACCCTGGGCTATTTATTGTCACCAAAACACCTTTGTTCCTTCCCAACTCAGTTAAGTCAACAAAGAAAATCTATTGGTTCAACTGCAAAACTTGGCAGAAAGACAAGAATGGCAAATCAAGTTGGCTAATAGAGATTTAATGACCTGCTGGGAAACACATCACTGACAAAGTTTAAAATGCTTTATTTTGGCACATGGCAACTGTAACTAAGAGCAATTAAAAGGAAGAACTTAAGAGCCATCTATCTGCAGAGTTTGAAGATTACTGCATAACCCATTTGTTCAAACTCCCCTCTGTTCAACCTTTTACACCAGTTATTTTATAATGTTGTGGCATAATCATCCTTAAAACATTGTTTATTCTCATTAAATTACTTTAAAAACCCTTGAATATAAAGTATCTAAACCAAAACATACAGGAATCTGAGACTGGGGAGTCAAGCAAAGGCACTGTCTGTTCCTTTCCTGTGACTATACTGAATTTCAAGATAATAAAAAGAGTGACCTTGTTCTCTGGCTTTAGGGAATAGTCTGAACTAAGTCACTGAGGAACAGAAAAATGTGCCTAATAGAAGGAACTGGGATAATCAAATCAATGTCAATACAATCCAGGCTGTTAGGCCAGGTTTGGAGCTAATTAAACGACAGGAAGCTCCCTGGAAGAGAGTAAGACTTGTAAGTCTCTCTAAAGAGAAAACACTAAGTTGTTTGACTGCAGCACTCTTAGAGCCAAAAAAACCATTGGATCATCATCAATCACCCTGTTAACTGTGTAAAACACGCTGGTCTCCAGCTGTGATTAGAAAACATTCACATTGCCTTCCAAGGAAGACTCTTCAGGGCTGGAGAGAGAGAAGCAGTAACTAACTGTACCAATTGAAAATGTCATTTAAATAAAAGTACAAGCAAAGGCTGGTGTGTTTTTCATTGTGCAGGACAAAAGCAACTCATTTGATGGGGGGAAATTAAGGAATATTTATTCAGAATAATGTATTAACCTACCAAACTTTAGCAGAAAAAAAAATAATCCAGAAAATCTAAATAAACTTAACATAAGGAGTATCTCTGCATTTTAGCTCAGTGTTTTTAAAGATCTCTAGGTCTGTGCTTGCCAAAAGAACAGTAGAAATAACAACCAATACTTAAGGGGATTTTATTGTTTAAATGGGAATTTCTGAAACATCAAAAATAGTAGGTTAAAGCAATTGACTCCCCACCATGAATATTAAAGGTAAATTTTGGCTCCTGGCAGAACCTCAATAGAAGGTGGAGGCCAGGCAGGCTGCTGGCCAAGTGCAGGGCTGCAGGGAGGAGTTCTGGTTATGGGTGCTACTCTAGAGCATTCTCATCTCCAATTTCTAGGGCAGGCTCATCCCAAATATCCTTTACAGTATCTTTCAGGAACTCTGGTGTCCATCTGGAACTACAGATACTCTGAGAACACTTTGAACAGTTCATAACCTGAGGGTGGTTTGTTTTTACTCAGAAGTAACATCTGCAATCACTATTTTTTTACAGCATGTGTAGCACATTTTGGTCCCCAAGAGCTTTAAAGTTAAGACTATGATGCTAAGGTTGTTGGCTTGTATAAGATAAAACAATTTATATCCCTACAGGAAGTGTAGAGAAGCTCCAAGTGAAATGGATGTGCCATGCTCCTTAAACTCTAATTTAAAGGGGATTTTCCCTAGTAATGGCAAGTTGTCTCTACAAGGACAGGTATTAACAAATCAAAAGCTCTGTTAAGATGAAATAACTCACTGGTAGATAGTAAGCAGAGTCTGCACTTACATCCCCATAGGCATCTCAGAACTGAGTGCCTTTCTTAAAGACAGCTTTAATGAGAACACTGGATTTGAGCTGTAATTTCTTAAAGCACTGAGAGTATTTTTTCATGCTAAGATTTCCACAAAGATCTATTTTGACTAAAGTTATTCTGTCACATACCTGATGGACTTTATTCAGCTGCAAAAAAGGTGGGCCAACTGTGGAATTGATAAGGTGAGGTAAGCCTGCAGATGCTCCAAGAACTGCTTTAGAAACACAAGAAAAGGTTGCAGGGTTTTCTAAGTTAGGCAAGCAAAAATCTTTAACAAGAGTTAATTGGTGTTTCTATTGGTTCCCACGAAACCCAATCAGTGTCACTGTAACAAAACCTTTCAATACACCCAGCTTTGATCTGCAATTAACAGCATCTAAGAGATATATTCTCAAGGTGCTTCCTCTAAAGCAGAGAGTTTCACTCAAGGATGCAGAAATGCCTGCAGCTGATTGCAAGGCCACAGCATTGGGAAAGGGCTCTGGAACCTCAGCAGTAGCTAAGGTGAACCTTCACTGAAGTGGTCACTTCACACATCATTTCTGTGTATCTTTGTCAGTAGATTATGTCACAAACTCTTAGTTGTCCCCATTCCTAATACTTTCACCTTTGGAACTGTGCTAAGATTGGGTTTTACAGGTTTATTCCCCTCCATCCTAATGAGGAGACAGATAAAGGGTTTTGCCTAGAGCTGTTATGAAATGCTGTGTGCAACTATGGGAGCATCCAAGTGAATAAAGATTTACTTTGGAATCAGTAGGAGAGAGATTCAGGCTCCAAAATTCAGATCTAGAATCAGATTTAAACATTTTAATGCCACTTTAATGACACCTGCTAAAGAAGTTTCATTTTAAATCCTTTTCCAATATGAACATTCAGAGACCAGAGTTAATATGAGGAGGTGATGCTGTGAAAAGCCAAAATCAAATCCCAATAGCCTTGGTGACTATTAAGCAGGTATTTTTTATTGCAGTGCTAGGGATTGCTCCTCCTGATGTGTCCACTGCAAAGGGTCAATTACACAGCTTTTATACAAGACATATATGCATATTCATAATATATGCATATTCAAAGGGTTTCCAAGGAATGGCTAATTTTTCCATTATGAGAGCTCATTATCACCCAGTCCTGCCATGAGCATTATAATATCTAGGTGGGCTTCAAAGACATCTTTACTTGATTTACTCCTCTTCATTATATGTCCTTTTGGTGAGCTTCAGCTTTTGTCTTGCTAACAAAACCACCACAGAGCTGGTCCTGCAGACTTGAGGCACCCTCCTGCTCTTCCTTCTCCCTCTTTATCACTCCCTTCTCAGAGATAAGTTGTTTCTCCTGAGGTATCACAATGCACACCATGTGCTAACATTGTGGTCCTTCAGGCAACACTTTGCACATCCTTTACATAGGTCCTTGCTGACCAATTAATACTTACCAGGTTCCCACTTCAGATGTTTTTAGGCAGCACTAAATTTTACCTGAATACAACAATAATGTAGCAATCTACCTCTTGCTTTTGCTCTCATGAAATGTGGAAGTGTCTACACATGTATCAGCAATTTTTAACTCTGTTTTTAAACCAACTTACCAGGTTTAACAGCATGTCCACGCAACTGGGGCTGCAGCAGCATTTGCAACATTGCTGGATTGTTAAAACTTTTCATAATCTGCACAGGGTTTGGCTCTGGAAGCAAGCCTTTCCTATTGTTCCTCATCTCCAATTAAAAGAGATAGAAAAATGTTAGAATCAGGAGAAAACAAAGAATGCATTTAAATCCCTCAAACTTGATGGCAAGGTATGTATTTCATTTTACATAGAAAATAATCCCAGCTTGTCCTTCCCCTGTATCCCACTCCTTTCCAATAGTCCTTGACCCTCAAATGAAACCCCTAACTCACTACACCCCCAAAACTCCAAGCCTATCATTTTTCCTGAGCCACATTTCTTCCCTTAAACCAAGACAGCTTTATCTCTAAAGGAGAATATGAGAGGCCTTGTTAACATGAATGCCACATACCATCTTAGAACAGCACCACTCATCTCTTTTATGAAGATGTGGGCTACAGCTAGCCAAAGTAATGAGACTGTTCTGCTCCTGCTTTTAAGACAGCTTCATGTAACACTTATCACATCCAATTTTCTAGGAAATAATTTGATAAGACATGTGGGTGTAAAAAGCTTTCTTCTATGTCAAGCATGAAATTAAACTATTTCTCCTACCTTGAAATTTATCTTAAAATTGACAATTTCTTGCCTCTCTGTTTTAACCAAGTTTTAGCTTGTCAAAATCACTCCACTTACAGTTACTTTTGGTTTGAACTGTAACAATTTCTTGCACAGAAAATTAAATTTGCGCAAATCCCAGAGCTACAGAAGTAAAACTTTGTGATGTCTTATGGCTGCATTATACCTTCCTCCCCCACCTTGAAGAATATGGCCATGCTTTTCCTAGGAAGGAGACTGAATTGTGCTGACTAGCTACAACCAGAAAAGGCTAGTGCTTCCAAAACCTTGGTTCCATTTCCTAATGGAGCAGCTGATTCTCTCTGACCCAACCCAGGCTGCTCAAGGTGTATCAAACTCATTCCAAAACCAGATTTGCAAGTATCTTACCATCCTCTGTGCTGCTATAAGTGCTGCTAACGTGCTTCTGCCTGGCGCTCCTGGAGCACAGAAGGACACCTGGACTCTCCTGCCTTTGATAGTCATGCCATCAGTGACCTCTTGGACCTTCTCAGCCTGCTCTGCAGTTTCATACTCCACCACCGCGAAGTTACCAATAAAACTATCTTCATCCTGAACAAACTGAAACAACATTTCACAACACTCTGAACAAGAGGCAGAAGCTCAGGAACTGCACTGCAGTTATTTTCACCAGTCCCTTGCAAAATACCTTGCAAACTGTTGACATTCTATGTTACTGTCTACCCAAATCAGGAGGTTTCTTTCTCAGATGCCTTAGATATAAGCTGAGTATCATAGGTTCTGAATATACTTGGCAAGAGTGCTCTACCTACTTCTGTGGAGAAGGATCTGGGGGTCCTGGTGGGTGACAGGGTGGCCATGAGCCAGCAGTGTGCCCTGGGGGCTAAGAGAGCCAATGGGATCCTGGGGGAATCAAGAGGAGTGTGGCCAGCAGGTCACAGGAGGGGATCCTCCCCCTCTGCTCTGCCCTGCTCAGGCCCCACCTGGAGTGTTGTGTCCAGTTCTGGGCTCCCTGGGATCAAACAGCCAGGGATCTCCTGGAGAGAGTCCAGAGGAGGCTGAGGAGATGCTGAAGGGCCTGGAGCATCTCCCCTGTGAGGAAAGGCTGAGTGAGCTGGGGCTGTTCAGCCTGGAGAGAAGAGACTGAGAGGGGATCTGATCAGTGTTTATCAATAGCTGAAGGGTGGGACACAGGGGACATGGGCAGCCTCTGCTCAGTGTCTGTGGGGACAGGACAAGGGGCGATGAGCTCAAGTTGGAGCACAGGGAGTTCCCCCCCAATTTGGGGAAGAACTTCTTCCCAGTGAGGGTGAGGGAGCCCTGGGACAGGCTGCCCAGGGGGTGTGGAGTCTCCTTCTCTGGAGAGATTCCAGCCCCGTCTGGACACCGACCTGTGTGCCCTGTCCTAGGGACCCTGCTTTGGCAGAGGGTTGGACCCCACGGGCTCTGGAGGCTCCTTCCAACCCCTGTGAGTCTGTGATTTACCACCTTCACTTCAACCTTATCTCATGGAGAACCTGAGCTACAAGATGTATTTAACCCCTATTTTGGGGAATAAAGAAGGAATGAGAAGGAAGTTGCAAACACAGCTGCATGCTACAGTATTTTTTTATTTTGTAGCATAAGAATTATAAACTCATTATTGTTCAGTTCTTAAGCCTACAATAATAAAAATGCCATTCATCAGGCTACACCACAGTTGTTGAAACATGTAACAATGCAAATTCCACTGATACATACTGCCTTTTAGGAGAATATGAAGTCTGTGGTTGTATTTAATGCCAAGAGAAGATGCCAGACTGATCAATCAAGCAGACTGGAAACAGGCTTATGTGTCAAACAAAGCTCTGTCCTTTGTTTGCAGAGTTTTATAGCAGAATGAGCAGATTTAAATCAAACAAAAAAAAAGGGGTGAGATGGGAGGGAATGAAGCTCAGGCAAAAATCTCTGGTCCCAAAATGAACAGAAATGATATACTCATACTAGCTCTGATGTGGAAGAGAGGAAATCTGTAGATTTCACTGGATAAAAACAACCCACTCCCAACTATTAGATCCCACAAACTTACACTAACAACTGAAATATAAATCTGAAAGATTTTGAAGGAAAAGAGGGTGGTCAGATCTTTAATGCCACTGTTAAAAGGCTGGCCTTGGGGAAGAGCTCTGGAGAACATGCATATTCTGATATATAACCACACACAGAGATGTGTTATGTGTATATATATATATATGTAGGTGTGTGAGAATGTTTATATTTTATTTTGACATCAGTTTAGCTGCACTGTAAAGACCTGTAGAAGTTGTGGAAAAATGCTTTGCAGCTACGGAATATATTGGAAATGGTTCTGTAGTTTCACATATGGTTCAAAACTCCCCTAACATGAAAGTGTAGCTATCAGCATTCTTGCAAACAGGTCAGAAATGTTTTAACTTCACAAGTAAAAAGATACAGAAGAAAAGCCCTGTCCCCATCTAGGGCAAAGTGGAGACCTCCTAGTGAGAATTTAAAGTTGATTTAGAAAGGGATGGGGTTTTCAGGTCCATTTTGTTGAAGCAAAGGAAAAAATATGTTCCTGTGAGTCCCAGGAAATGCCATTTTTCTCAGACCCATGTTTAAGTATCTGGCTCCAGCTCTGCCCAACAAAACAGTTCTATTGTCAATAGAGGGAAAATCAAATTAATTTTAAAAAATAGTAACTCTGGAACAAGGCAAAATAAACCAGAGTTTATTTCATGAGTTCAGCTAAGAATTTTAGGTGAAAGATTGCATTTACACGATGAAATACTGCATCATAGTTCCCAGCAGAACTAAGCCACAAAAGCAGCACAAGGCAGCTGCATTACAGAAGCCACACCAAGAGATAGGCAAAATGGTCACCATGACCCTACTGGAGGGACAATCTGAATGCAAGAATGGTGTTAAGGCTGGACTGGCCAAGACTAGAAAATGAAAGCAGAGACTGCAGCCATATAAAATGGGACGTCTGCAAATGAACATTTTAATTGATCTTCTGAAACATACTAATTCTTCCAGGAGTTTTCCAGACAAAGGCACTTCTAGTCGTTCTCTACTGAAATGCCATCCCCACCCAGGTTTCTGCCACCCTGTTTTCTCATAGTTTTCTTCTTCTCACAGAATCCCAAGGCTGGAAAAGCCCTTTAAGCTCATCGAGTCCAACTGTCCCTGTGCTAAACCAGATCCCTGAGCACTTCATCTCCCCGGCTGTTAAACACCCCCAGGGGTGGGGACTCAGCCCCCTCCCTGGGCAGCCTGTGCCACAGCCCCACAACTCTACCAGGGATTTTTTTTCCTAACATCTGAGCTGACCCTGCCTGTCTCCATCCATCACATCACAACCCTCTCCTTGCTTTTTCCACACCTCCTTGTGTCTTCCTCCTTCTCTTTCCTTCGTACTCAACTTTTTAGGTCATCTCACTCCTAAAACCATTACTGTTTTGATGAGAATTCATCCATTGCCTTCCCTTTTTCATCTATCAAATCTGAACTACTTATTCACCTGCCTCCACCTTCCTATCTTCCCTCTCTGGAAGGCTGCCTGTCCCGTTAGCCATGGGGTCTGCCTCCATCACTCCCCTGTTACATGCCCAACCAGCACCTCTGTTGTGACCCCCTGCACCCCTCAAGGCAGAGCCTCCCTTACCAGTCAGCACTGTGGGATGCCAGGTGGAAACATGAGGTGTGACTGAGAAGGAATCACATGTTTATTCTCTGACAATCACTGAGAATAAATCACAAGTTATCATAAGTAAACCTATTTTTCTTCTATTATCACACTTCCACAACCTACCTATGAGCCTATTACACAGTGTGTTTGTACAAGTGATAGGTAACAGGAAAATGTGCCAAGAATGTTTTCTTGGATTTATTTTTGACTGTCTGCCTACTTTCTACTTCAAAAGCACAGTGTTTCACTCCTGTGTTTTCTATATAGTGCCATTTGCTCATCTGGTACATACAGAAACAGACCCTCCTCACCTACATTATGTATCATTATGATTTAAGAAGAAGGTAAAAGTCAATATTTAAGTGTCTCTAACTGCACAGTAGAATACTGCTAGTGAAAAGCATCTTTATCAAAGCAGCCTGTTATTCTTTGAACTTCAGAAATTAAAAAGATTGTGTAAGAATTGTTGGGGGAGCTGATAGCAGCCTCTGGATTATCTGACAGCTGGAAAAAAAGCCCTGAAGTAAAAGACTTTAAAAGATCAATCTGTTTAGCTAATTAAACAAAGATTGAGCAAGTGACTTGATTACTGCATTTAATACCTTCTTACAGGGAAGACAATAGGGGAGAGCAAATGCTCCTCAATCTAGTAATTAGTGAGGTGAAGCTGAAGCCAGGAACATTCAACTGAGAAAACAGACACAAGTGCAAAATGACAAGGGATGGGCAGTTACTGCAAAGAGTTCCTTCCAGTTCAGGTATCTCCTGGAGTATTTGGATCAAGCAAGTTAAAGATGTGCTCTGGCCAACAAATTACTGGGGCTCAAAAAGAGACCTAGGGAAAATGTGATGGCCTGCAGGTGGTCAGACTAGACAGCTGGACCGACCTGCTGGTCTTAGATGCTGAAAATCTCTCCTTGCTTATCCCTGAAGCTAATCTCTGGGCTGCCTTCCCAGATACTTAAGAAAAAAAAAACAAAGCCAAAGAACTGAAATCATACCCAACTGCATGACTACAAAGCAAGCTTTCTTTTGACTGCCTGTTTATGGAATACCAGTCTGCACCACTTCTAAAAGCAACGTTTTATTTGTGGTCTAGTATCTCACAAGCCACAATGATGAGAAGGAAACCTCTTCTATAACTCCAAGATGTACCACTTCTATCACTGGCTCAGCAACTGTGAGATCCCAAGCCGACATCCTCCTCAGTGAGGGAAAAACACATGAGAGATTCACTGAGGTTTCTTAAATATATTATATACATACATAGAATCCTAGACTGGTCTGGGTTAGAAGGGACCCCAAGGGTCACAGAGCTCCAACCCCCTGCCACACGCAAGGCCACCAACCTCCAGGCCTGGAGCTACACAAGGTTGCTCAGGGCCCCAGCCAACCTGGCCTTGAACACCCCCAGGGATGGGGCATCCACCCCCTCTCTGGGCAGCCCCTTCCAGCCCCTCACCACTCTCTCTGCAAAGAACTTCCCCCCAATCTCTCCTCTCACCCCTCCCTCCTCCAGCTTCACTCCAGCCCCCTTGTCCTGCCAGTCTCTGCCCTTGAACAAGCTGATTCCCCTCCTGTTCCTCTGCTCCCTTCAGGGACTGGAAGGCTGCAATGAGGTCCCCCCACAGCCTTCTCTGCTCCAGGCTGACCCAGCCCAGCTCCCCCAGCCTCTCTCCGTAGGGAAGCTGCTCCAGCCCTCTGATCATCTCCATGGCCCTCCTGTCATACACACATATATATTCTCCATCATCCAACCTGCTGCACTTGTGGTATTTGCTTCCTGAGCAATAAAACCATCACTGATATTTACTTTGAAAGCTCTCTGTAATACTTTAAAAATTCTTTTCAATAGAACACATGATGAGGGGATGTCTTATAAACATTTTCTTGGTGCTTCATCAGAGTGGTCTTCTGCAGAATTGCCAGACAACATCATCCAACCACTGCAAACCCAGACCAGTAAAGCATCTGTACCACATCTTGTTTCTCAATGTCGGTGAAAAATAAAAAAAAGGCAAGCAGTGAAAATGCAAATACAGAGCTACTTAAATCACAGCCATGATGTTCCAAAAGATCCAAATTCAACATACCTGGCAGAAAACGGGTTTATACTTTAGTGAGAAAGCTTGGACCAGTTCTTTTGAATCAATGTAGTCTTTTTGAAATTTATCTACACAAAGGCACTTGGAGTGAATAAGATTTGTCGTCAGCTGGTTCACATCCATCCACTGTGCAAAGAGAGTGTTCTCCTCTAACTGCTTCCCCAGAAGCTCCAGCCTTGCCTTGGCAGCAGAGTCCTTCTTCATATATTCCACGAAGCCGTAGCCCTTTGAATGGCCAGTAACTTCATTGTACACCAAGAAACACCTCTCCACGTTGCCATATGCACGCACAAGTTCTTCAAACTCTTCTAATGTGAATGAAAAGGGTAAATTAGTAATGCACAGCAAAGCATCTGTGGGCTGGAGCTGCACAGATATTTCTTTCCCCCGAAGAGAATACTGGTGGAAGTTCCGAATTGCATCTTGAGCCTGCTCTCCGTTCAGCAGAGTAACGAATGCTGTAAGAGAGACAACAAGGCACATCACCCACCACAGAGTCTGCTCCAGCAAGGAGGTAGTTACTATACCTCTCCCTCCCCCAAAACCCACCAATATAAAGCCCAGGAAAAGGAAGAGTTTGGGACTTACCCTGAAGAGGCAATAGCTAAAGAGAGCTAGAGAGATGACATTATAAACTGGATGTCACAGAATCATAGACTCACAGACTGGTCTGGGTTGGAAGGGACCCCAAGGAGCAGAGAGCTCCAACCCCCTGCCACAGGCAGGGCCACCAACCTCCAGGCCTGGAGCTACACAAGGTTGCCCCATCCACCCTGGCCTTGAACACCTCCAGGGATGGGGCATCTACCTCTCTGGGCAGCCTGTTCCAGCCCCTCACCACTCTCTCTGTAAAGAACTTCCCCCTAATATCCAATTTAAACCTTCCCTCCTCCAGGTTCACTCCATCCCCCTTGTCCTGCCATTGTCTACCCTTTTAAAAAGTTGAATTCCCTCCTGCTCAAATAATTAACTCAAAGAGTGACAGTAGAAACACAGATGCACACAACCTCACCACCTGTAACACAACTCAAATTTTCATTTGGGAAACAAAATGCAATTAAATTCCATAGTGAAGGCAACACATCACTGATTCTACTCAATTTCTTTGAAGACAGCACCCTGTTGTGATTTTGTGTGGCAAGGTTCCGGTGGAGGGTCTGCAGGGGTGGCTTCTGCAAGAAGCATCTAGAAGCTGCATCCATAGAAGTGACCCATGCCAGAGCAGTTGGTGAAGAGATGAAGCCCTGTGGGAAAGGACTCACACTGGAGAAGTTCATGAAGGACTGTCTGCTGTGGGTGGGACCCACAGTGGAGCAAGGGAAGAGGGTGAGAAATGCCCATTCACATCCCACAGGCATCTCACAGCTACCCACATTCCTGGACAACAGGAGCACCACAACACCCACCCCTGATGTACCAAGTCACAATCCCACAAGAGCTGGAAGGGAGATGCAGCCATGGACACTGGACCTTCACAAAAGCCACTCTGCCTTTACCCCATCCTCCTTCTAGAGACACATAAGGGTGTCCACAGCTGTGGTCAAAAGACAGCTGCACCACCCATATCTCTACCACATCAAGATCCCACAGGCAGCTCAGAGCTGCCCGTACCCACAGACAACGAAGCCACAGCAACAGCCACCTTATCTGTACACGGCTGTCAACAAAGGTAGCACCACAACAGTCACCATCCCTGTACCCCATCACAATCCTAGAGCCAGGGTGAACATGGTGCCAGATGTGGACAAAGACAGAGTCACAACACCCACTGGATCTGTACCACATCCAGGTCCCACAGGCACCTTGGCTACCCACATTCCTGGAGAACAGGAGTCCCGTACCATGACACAGTCCTATATGCTGCTGGAAGGATTCCACAGCCATGGACAGGGAACCTCTACAACGCCCAGCGTGCCTGTGCCCTAATCTCATCCTACAAAGAAAAGGTACCTGTGGTTAAAAGGCAGCTGCACTACACACCCTGTACCTGCACCATTCAGATTCCATAGGCAGCTCAAAGGTGCCTGCAGCCATGGACAATGGGCACACTCTTACCCACACCCCTTCATCATCCTGCAGATAGTCAAACAGTGCCCATGGCTTTGGGCATCCAATTATGTCCATTAAACCAAGAAGTCATTCAATCTATCTAACAAAAAACCCCAAACACACCAACCTAAGAAAAAAAACCTCAATACAAATGGAGTTCCTTACACAGATACTTCGATATGTCCATCTTTTGGGGAGGTGACTGTTTAGTTGTGTTGGTACTTACATATTTGGTCTTGTCCAGATAAATAGACATAAACACCCACAGACACAGTCAAAAGCACTAGCAGAAATTCAGCTTTTTGCATAGCAAAACTGCTACCACCAAAACCAATCTGCAGCATGAAGAACACATGCAGGAAGAGCTGAGAGGCTCAAGAACTGTGTTGATTGTATGGGTACATGTTAAGATTCTGTGACATTAGGGCCTCCAAACACAGTTCTAAAGCTTTATAAATCCAGAGATAAAGTACTTAATCTATCCAAATGAGAAATCAAGAAAAAACAAACCATCTATAGTGTATTCCAGTCAAAAATTTGCAGAGACATGCAGTAAGGCATACAAAAATTCACATGAAGAAGCAAAGTACTATGTATACTATGTATATACACGTGTACACGCTAGAAACAACATAAATACATACACATAAAAAACTAATTCTATATGAAAACATCTAGATTAAATGAAAAAAATCATCACCCTTCTCTAAGTATTTTATATTTTCCTTCACACTGAACACAGATGTTCACTGTTGTTGGATCACAGACCCCAGTGCCTCACACACAAACTGTCCTTATTCCATAATCAGAAATCAAGTTTGCAAGATAATTAAAGCACAAATCTTTGCTCCTTAGAGGCAGGTGTCAAGAAACACCATTATCCTCACAAAATCCTGACAGAAATCTATTGCTGCTGCCATGTTAAGATTTTGTCCTGGAAACCAATGTTGCCTCAGGAGAAAGCCCAGGCTGTGTCCTCTGGAAGGACAGGAATGTGTAGAGGAATATTTGCCCCATTTCTGTACCTCACAAGCACTAAAAATCCATGAATCCACTATGTAGAGAATTAATTTGTAAATGGACATTTGGGCTTAAATAATTCAGCATTTAATTCAGGACAACGTTTCCTTCAAAGGAATCCTTGAAATATTCCTTTAATAAATTGCTTCTGGCTTGTATTACCTGACACAAGTGCATCTGGAGCTAGGTAAGTTTTCCTCTGATCATGTCATCAGCACATGTGGTTCATCCTGAGCAGGGCCTCAGGACTGGTTTTTCAGAGGAAGCCAGACACTGCAGGTTAGCTTTGTCCCAAAGAGTCACTTACTAAGGGAATACACCCAAGTTACCATATCCTAGCTGAAAGCAGGACACAGACAAACCTACTTCTGGCTGATACCAGTCAAGTTTCCAACTCTTCTTCAGCAGAAGGTGACAGAAAAAAGGCACTGAGGGACAGTCAAGCTAAGTGACAGCAGGGAAGTTGATGACTTCATATGTAGCAGATGATGTTCCTCACTAGTTTCATTACAGGACTGAAACAGATGACATGGGAAGATGGTAAGTTCTTACCTGTTCTCTTATTTCTGTCCACATAACAATACTTGATTTCATAATCTTTAAATAAGTCATGGATTTCCTGAAATTGAAAAGTAAAGGAACTTCAGATACATAATTCATCAAACCAAATAATTGCTCAAATTCATCTTAATTTAAAAAAAACCACCCCAAACCCCAAATTTTCCCAATAAACAGAAAGTTTCACCATAGAAACACCTTTTCTTTTTTTTTTTTTTTAACAGAGCTGGTTCTACCACTGCAGGAATGTCTTTATCTCACATAAAAATTTGGCTTACTGAATTTGATTAATTTATTTTTCATTATATAAAGTTACATAAGCACAACAGGGTGTCCTGTTGACTATCTTTTGATAAAGACAAATCACATCACAGTTCATTAAATACCAAAATCCCCACAATTTCTCCAGAGTACAGCTAGCATACTCAAAATACCACACAAGAAATACTGGCAACATCATGCAGTTTACTGAGGGCAGGCAATGCTGTCATAAAAACCCAACAGCTGCTTTAGTTTCCTGTAACTGCTCAAGTTCACTTTATCAGATTTTTCCTCTTTTAGTAATGAATATTCCTTCAAGCCGCAGATAATTTTGCCCAGAATACCCCCTGGAAAGTATCCTCTATCAATTACTGCACAGATGCTCAACAAAGAATCAATCCCAAGAGCACTATTTGCTCCAACTAATTAATGGAGAGAGAACAGGGGTGTAGGAGGGGTGAGTAGCAGCAAGTCTAAGAGGTGTGTACCAGTTTGTTCAAGCTATTCCCCAACAAGAGCATGTGCCCCACAAAAACCCCACAAACTGTTCAGTGGTGAGAATCCAGAGATGAGCATTAATTGTCCCCAAGAAGAAACTATGAGTAGTAATGTGGATATATGTTTGGTTTTACTTGGCCAAGTCCCATACATGATAGAGAAAGACCACCTGAGTAAGAAATATAATCAAACAACTCCTTCTGAAAGTTTGATTGCACATAATTTCCAGCAGCCCAGTCTTTTTGCCAGTTTGCTAATTCAATATATATAGCCTAGAGGTTAATTGGGTTCTCCGTGGCCAGTATCAGGTGCATACCTTTTAGTCAAGTGAACAGCAATCTCTAGTTTCACTAGTTAACAGCTGTCAAATACTACATTAATAAAATATGGCAGCATTTCTCAAGCTACCAGCCGTCCTCTAATCACATGTGATAAGGATGTGGTTTCTGAAAAGCAAAATACACCAGGCACAATTCAAAGATTCAAGTCAGGCAGGAGATTGGACCGTGGACATCTCTCTAATGAGAATTAAGATGGTAATTCATTCTCAGTCATGAGACTGAGAAGACACTTTCTGCACAGTTTTGTCCACTTCAGCTGCACTGTGGCACTGAAGGTTCTAAAGTTCCTTCTGTCCCACTTCAAAAAGGGGGATGTATTTACCTTTTCTATTTCCCTACACTACAAGAGTCACACTGAAACGTTTTATATGATGGATAAGTAGTGGGAAGTATTATTTCAAACAGCTCTGAACCCTCTTTTGAATGTCTGTGAATCAGATGATTCCATGTGATTTCCCAGTAACTGTCTGCAACTTTAATTGAGAGGGAAAATAGCCCGTAGTGAAGATGTCTTCATGGGATAGTCATGAGGTCTCATGTACAAAGTGATGAAAACATCAAGGAAGACTCAAAAGGAAAACCTCATTTAAGTAAAGCAATTTTTGTAAAGATTTTAAGACCAATTTGGTCTGTGCAATGGGCTTTTCCAGTAAGGCATTTGTTCTTGTGCTCTCCTGGCCCCCACAGCAGGGCTGAGCCCTTTACCTGTGGACCTGGGTTTGTGTAGTGTAGTATTGCAGTGAAAGCATTTTTCACACAAAGACCGTTTGTGGTCTTACAAAAATAAACCACACCATGGCAGCTTCTAAGTGAATGTATATTCCTTCAAATTAAACACATGTGTAAGTATCTGTGTACATTTGACTAAGATTCTTCATAATGTTTTCAGAATTACTAAGCTGGCTTTCACACTTCTCTAAACTTTACCTTCAACTTCTTCCAACGCTTAGTTCTGTGGAAAAATAAGGAGTGCTAGTACCATTTTAGTGTCATGAGCAGTTTGTATTCCCAACAGCTCAGAGCAGAAGTGGCAGGGAAAAGCGACAGAGATGCTTTACCTGCTGTTCCTAACCGAGTTCAGCTATGCATCCCCAAACACCACGCACCAACTGCGCTTCAGTGAAAGCAGCGAGCTGCTTTTTGGGCCGGAAAGGAGTGTTTACTCCAGGAGGAGAAACGGGTCATCCAAGTCAGGTATACTCTCTGGCGCGATCTTGCAAGGAATGTAAGCAAAGGGCTGTTTCCCTGTGCACAGCAGAAACAAACAGCTGTGGTTCATTCCCTGTTCCTGACCTCCCAGAAGCCTGCCGCCTCACGCACCCAAGGAGCCCGGCCTCTGCACCCCCAGCCCCCTCCCCACGTCAGGGCTTACCACCACCACTGCCCCCACCCACGGAGAGGCTGTCAGCCCCTACCCACATTCTGTGGCAGAAAAACCTTCTACCCTCCCTGAGTCTGCTGTACTGTGGCATTGCCTTCTGCTGGGCAGCCGTGCGAGAAAGGCAACACAAGCACTCACTATTTCCAGCAGTAGCTCCCAAACCAAAGCAGCCAGGACTGAAAGATATACCTGGCCTGAAACCTCCCCAGGGAGCCCACAAGCATCCCCTCTGACCCTGGGGCTCAGGGCTTTCCTTTTTCAGGGAAGCCTCCTCATAGTTCCCTATGGACATTTCTCAGCTCCAAACCCATTCAATAAAATCATGCTAAACATCCAGCAGTAGCTCCCAAACCAAAGGAGCCAGGACTGAAAGACATACCTGGCCTGAAACCTCCCCATGTAGCCCACAACATTCTTACACAAGGTTTAGCAAAGCAGTAGTAATAAACTCAGTAGTACCAGTGTGAGCACTGGCTTCCACCCCCAGCTGCCACCACTCTACCCACGCTCCCAGTACCTACATACAGACCATCTATGGACCAAGCCTGGACGCTATTAGTATTTCTTCCACATAAGGTTTATAAAACTGCTTCTCCTAAAGGGTTTTTTTTTCCTCTTTTATAAATTAATAAATCTACTAGTCTAAAAAAATTTAAAAGTGACTGACTAGCACAATAATCATCATTTAACCACATCGTATCAAGTCTACACAAAACGGCAACACCCACGAACATGCAGAAGGTCCAGCTGCCGTGGGTGTCACGCAGCAAACGTCAGGCTGGATTACAGTATTTTCACAACAAAAATTGTAAGCCCTTCCAAAGCTATCTGGCAGTCATGCAGCAGCCAAGGAGCCCACGAAGTTTCCAACACAAACACTGTTTATAGTGGTGCCTATCTTGGCCTTTAATTATTGCTCTCCTAGGATCAACTCGGAGTTGGGTCCCAAACCAGACGTCAAACTCTGCATCAACTCTTGGGCACTGAGTTGTGTTTGTACCTGAGCAAAGTCCCTGCCAAGCAGCTCCCAAGGGATGAGTCCCTGACCAAAGTGAGGAGGATAACTACCACAGAAAGGGAGCAGAGGAAAGAAAATGGAGGAGAGAACTTGCTCAGAGTGACAGCACTTGCATAAACACATGGGCCATGCCAGCAGCTCAAACTAAACATCTTGGAACTGAAATGTAACCAGTGATGCTTAGCTACTGCACAGCCCCTTAAACCTTTAAAGTTCATGAAAGAAGACTCTGAAAGCTAGTTAATTTTAGCATCAGCAAAAGTTAAAATCCTAACAAAACAAACCAATTAATTCGTACTTTAAAATCTGTGGAAAAAGCAACCCCAAATATACTACAGGGAGTTTAAGAGAAACCACTAGTAAATATATTGAATATACTTTAAAAAAATGTATTATTTACTACTGTAAGAAATGTGGTCTTGAAACACTTCAGTTCTTGGCCTGTCCTGTCTTGTCTTGGGTAGAAAAACCAGCAACATGAGTTTTTACTACATACTGTCAATCTGAAAGCTGCATCTCTCCAACAGCAAGAACGCCTGTCTTCCTTAGAGAGGGTCTGCCTGTGTGCTATTACCTGCACTGTTTTAAACACAAGTAAGAAAGGGAGGCACATTCACCCTACTTACCAAACCAGTAAAGCTCTACTTCTGATAAAACCAGCTTTTCATACCCAGGTTCTCATAGTGCAAGAGAAGAAATGTGCATGAAATAGCCATCACCTGGAACAATATACCATGCAGATAATGCCTGTAGCACCCTGAACTTAAGTATTTTTCCTTCTCTAGATGTAACAGTGAATTGTGTTATTCTGGCAATGAAAATTTAACAATTACAATGGTGCCTGGCCAGATTTCTACAGCAAGCTTTAGTGGTGTTTCCAATATAAACACTGGACAAGCCTGGTCTATAACTTGGCTCTCAGTAAGTAGCTGAAGGCCTAAACTTCACATGCATATTCTTGAAATGGGAATCAATTATGATTTAAGTAGTTGAACTAAGTAACATGTTTGGCTAAACAAGAAGTTTTAAGTCATAACTAAAAAAGACTTTGTTTTCATTTCTGCAGGCAGAGGAGGAAAGAGGAGGACTTCTCAGGAAAAAGCTTTATCTTTACAAATGATATAATGGGGTGTTCATTTAATTCAAATTTTAGACCACTAAATCTTTCAATCCATGACATGACACATGGATTTCACTGCAGATATATGCTAAAACCAGATCTGCTGTGGAAAAAAAGAGAAAGCAAAACCCAAGAAAGGTAGCAAGCAAGAAAACATCAACACTGTTTAACATAATAATCTGCTGGGGAGTTAAGAAGTGGAATCCAAAGCACCAAGAGGGTTAGGCAACAAAGCATAAGACTGATAGTGTAATTTTAAACATCTTCTGTCTACTAATGACCACAGAGGTAGGAGGTGCTCATATTTTCACCAACTGGGCATCGACTGCCAGATAAATCCTCTCCTGCTCATAACAAGAAAATTTCAAACATGGGGCTCACACCACAGTATGTTCTGACAATTTTTCAAGCTTTTTCAGTGTTGTGTTAACTAAAGTTTTTAGATGAACAATAGCTACAGGATCAAGTCTAGGATGCATAGCAGATGTCTACCCAGGCATCCAGGAACACTGAGCTCAGGTGTGTCCTAAAGCTTTTGCTCAGCACATTCCCTCTTCACTTCCACAAACAGTCACAAACTATGAAACCTGAAATAAAACCAAGCCTAGGCCATAAACTGCCTTTGGGGGGAAGCTTTTCCTTGGAGAATTGACTCTCACTTTTGTGGGATCATGCCCTCTAAAGATCTTTAGTGAGGTAATATAAGGAAACGTTAAGAAGGAAGAACAGTTTCTCAATAAACTTATGATAGACATGGAATGAAAAACATATTTCTCTGATCTTCCAGAGATGTAGACGTTGGTATAGGACTGGAAATTAATTTCATCATCCTGGTTATACTGGGTGACACGCAAGCTCAAGGAAAGATGAAAAAGACCTAGAAGAGGTAACATGAGAGAGGAAGAACACAAAGCAAAAGAAAAGTAATAAAGAAAATCAAAAAGCACATAGATCCTAAGGCATGAGAGCCACTTGCTATGGAGCAAGGATGTGCCTTTCATGTTCAGGCACTGTGACAGAGCACTAACCAAAACACAAAGGCCCCTTCTACTTAAAGGTCTGGCATACAAGAGATTGGGAGAGAGTGCTTCCTCAAGTCACCCCAGTTCATTAAAGGCTTTTGATCAAAAAGGAACAAAGAAAAATTGTGGCTAATTCAGGGAGAAAGAAGGAAAAAAAAACCCCAAACCCCAGCAACCCCACCAGAAAAAGCATCGTGTTAAGCAGTGATTTGTCTTTTTCATCAGGAACAGACACTGGTGAAAAAATCTGGATGGGTACAGCATGTCCCAAACCACAAAATAAATCCCTGTCCTGGGTGGACTGCACCAGTTTCTTACCAACACCCATTTCATCTTTCTTTAGATCCTGTCATGCCAAAAAAGAACTACAGGGTATTAAAGCAATTAATCAGCCCTATTTCATGTCCTAGATTAAAGTAGAACAGAAACCTCTGCAAGGTTTATTTTCTATTCTCAGATTTTCTATTCTCTCTAAAGGAGAAAAGCAGAAATGTGACTGGAATATGGTGGTGTTTGAAGATAATCACACAGAGAAAAATCTGGTTGAAAGCAAGTGGACTGTCTGCTAGCTGCAAAGAGGGGAATCAAACAGTGGACAGCCCTTGTTAGTCAGCTAATCTTAGTAGTGATGACTGGAGATTTGGCTACAAATCTTCAGTAATGATTAGCAAGAAAGATAGTCCAAGGTTTGTTCTTTCTAACAGCAGTTTGATGGGATCCGAGCTGGTATGCCAGGGTACTGGACTGCTGATTACATCACATTTAAGAGCTACTGCTCCTATGGAAGTGAATCACTCCTAATTAAGGAACCTCTAACAGTGAAAAAAAACAATGACTGGGGGGGAAATGAAAAAACAATTCTTCTAATCCATTGGGGTAATTAAAAATCCCAAAATAAACAGAAGCTGACTTGCCATACAATGCTGCTCCAGCAAAGTGGAACTTACCACTTAGTAAGGTACAATTTCACTTACACTCTGGTCATGCTGAAGTTCTCAGCATCTCTTCACCACCAAGTTACCGTTTCCTTCCCTCCCTAAACTCACAGCAGTCCTCCTGCCTCCCAGAGTGCTCGGAGCAATTTTATCATAGCTCCAAGGACCTTCAATTTGTGATGCACACCTTTGAACACTGCACTTTCAACATGATATGTGACTGTGTTCCCCACTACTGAAATGGATTAGTTAGTTCATCAGAGATGGTGCTTCAGGCAGATGCACATAGAGCATGGCAATTGCTAGCGAAGTCACAGAATCATGCGAGGCTTTAGGTTGGAAGCAACCTCAAAGATCATCTAGTTCCAACCCCTTCTCCCATGGGACTTCACTAGAGCAGGGTGCCCAAAGCCCCATCCAACCCGGCCTTCAACACCTCCAGGGATGGGGCTTCCACAGCCTCTCTGGGCAACCTGTGCCAGGGCCTCCCCACCCTCAGAGTAAAGAACTTCTTCCTAATGTCTAACCTACCCCTGCCCTCTTCCAGCTTGAAGCCATCACCCCATCCTGTTCCTGCACTCCCTGGTGACCAGCCCCTCTCTCACGTTCCTGCAGGACCCCTTTAAGTGTTGGTATGCCACAAGACACTCTCCCCAGAGCCTTCTCTTCTACAGGCTGAGCCAGCCCAACTCTCAATGTCCAACTCTCTCAATGTCCAACCAAGAGATTGCTAATTCATTACCAAGCACTGACCAGAATAAAACAAATGACAACCAAGCTCACCTTTAAGTCTCTTGAAGAGATTCTTGATACAAACATCAGCCTTACCACAACGCTGCATCAGAGGATATTAATGCTAACACAAACAGACCCACTATCTCAGGTTCTTCAAAAGGACAACCAACACCAATGGGAATCTCAGTTCCTAAGCAGAACGAAACACTGGGTAGATATTACTACAGTTTGCATACAGCTGCAATGATAGACAAACATTGGATTGAAGTAGGGAGGGATTAGTTAATATGGGAGCTGATCTGGTAAACTGTTGTACTCAAAACAGTGACCCAACTAATGGGAACCAGAGCAGCAACAAGTGCTTTATTTACAGGATCAGCAATGAAAAAAGTATCAAAAATATAGCTGTACAGACATCTGTGGTGCTTTATATCAAGTTTAGAAAGTTGAAGCAACAGCCTAAGGCCACTTAACAAGTCAGCATCACACCACATGTTCGATAATGCACACAGTTCAGACCCTGTGCTGGAGGAATCAGAGGAGGATGGATAAGTGTCAGGTCTGGAAGACTCCACTACAACAGGTCAGTACAAAATCGACTGACTTGCCAACTAAATGGTAAATGAAGATGTTGCCTTCAAGAACAGCAAAGTTGTTAACAAAAATGTTTACCACAGATCTGTCACAAAAATACCTTTCTCTGTGAGAGAACTGCTTGAAGAAATCCTCAGCCTGCAAGCATGTATTTGCAGACTGAGCTGCAAAGATGCAGAAAGAATCTTCTTGATTCTTTGACTTGGTTTGTTCCTCATCTGGATTTGTTTCATACTGAAGCTCAATGAATAAAGCTTCTAAGGGAATGCGGACTTCCTTGGTGTGACAGACTGCAAAGCCTGTCCTCCCTCCTGAAAACAGGACCGGGATTTCCTTAGGAACACAGACATTGCCAAAAGCATTGAGAGAGAGAAATGCCACTGGCCAAGATTCAAACATGGGCAACCTTTGCCCCTTAACAATCACCACCCAGCACCTAAAGTGATGAATGCTTCTGACAAAAGATCTGTTTGTTTGGTTTCTAAGACTACTTAGCTGTGGTACTCTTGTTTGTGTTTTACAAACTTCATGGCTGAGGTACATTTAATCTCTGGCCTTAATAGTATTTTTTTTTAAATTTAGTTTAACGTAGGTGAAACTCCAAAGGTAATAGAAGATTACAAGTATAGTAGCAAATAAAAAAGTAAGTAGCTACAACTAGCAGAGGAAAACGTTTCTAACCTAATTTCACCTGAAAAAAAAAATTGGGAGCTTTGTTCTCCTTTTGAAGATGATGAACTTTCTCACAAAACCAAATATCTCCATCAATCTGCATCAACAGGAGAGCTGTTTCTCACTTTCAAACTACTTTGGTCAATCTTGTCCTCACTCTTCACATAATAGCAACAAATGATGGCAAGTATAACAACCCAAGGATGAGAGATGAATAATGACATTTATAAAGACCTATTCTGGAGGACTTTGCTGCCTTTTAATGATGTTCATCTCTTTTCTGATGGCAAATAAACCAGCCAGGTTAGCAACTGTTTATCTGATTTTACTTGGCTGGCCAATCATTTCAAGAGAAAATAGCAGACAAGACACCTTTGCAAAGTGTTGACCCAGAGTATTTCATTAGTCATAGGAAACATTAAGTTTTGTGGCAATTTTTGGAAATGCATGACAGCCAGATACACAGGTTTAGTTGAAATGTCTGACCACAAACATACTTCTTCTTTCCAAAACTGCTCCAGGACAGAAACTTCCTCTCTATAGCACAACTACCACACCAATAGCTCAACAATGTTAAAAATGAAAAATCTTTTGGAAATGGTATTTCAAGATCTGGACATTGTGCTACCATTTTAGTTACTAACAGGTGAATGTTAGAATCATATACATGGAGAAAAAGGCATCTAAGTGCTACTTTGAAGTCATCAAAACAAAAACTTTCACAATACTGTGTGGCTGCCAAAATGGACATTCACCCTGGTATCTCCCTGCAGCATTCTTTGGCTGACCAAGAAACACCAAACCTGATGGCTTCCCCATAGGCAAGATGTGTTCTTAACCAGCCTGCATGCAAGCTCATGAAGAACCTGTTCCTGTGTGCAACAGGAGCAAGTAACACAACTGGGTGTTGGACAAAGCAATCCTATTCTGGCTACCCACAGCCAGCATCTTGTGATACACCAGTAAGCCCTCTGTGACAACAGAGTCACGCATGATGACTTCCTGAAGAGACAATGAAGGTTCACAGGGCTTTCCCAGTTGCAAGTTTGCTATTTATTAGATCATTAGGTTACTATAAGTAGAGGTGAGGCTCTGTGTGTAAAACCACACAGAATGAGAGCGAAACTGTTGTGTCTAATACCTAACCACGTACCACGACAGTACAGCACAGCCAAACAGATGGAAAGGCACCATCTACGTGAGAACAAAACACCAAGAAGCGCAGTGGCAAGCAAGCTCCATACTCTGGATCAAATTACTCTGATCGCTGAAAGATTCCCTCTAAAATGAATGGTCCCTTTCTACCGGAGTCATGGAGAAAACGATAATCTTCATGTGCTGCACTTACCTGCGGGTAGTAAAACTGCCTGTGCTTTAGAAAGAAGGGAAAAGACACAAAGAGTGGTTTAGAGTGAAGGCTGTAATTAACTTTTTTGATGTACTTGTGCATCAAGGTGAGCATTTGGAGCTGGCAGGGGTCGTCTGGTAAGCGACTGCGCAACTAAATCACCTCAAAATTGGACTCCTGTGCGTTAGTTTTAAGAGTCAGACGATTTTCTCCCCCTCGAATTGCAGCAATTTGAGCGGAATTTTCCCAAACCACCAGCAGATTGCGGAAAACCACTTCCACTGCCTACGCGCCACTCACCTCAGGATTAAAAAAATGCTTCAGGCTTGAAGTTTTCCAGCTTGTTTTTGCACAGAAAACGGGTTTTACCGAGCTGCGGGACGGTGAAGCCGCCCTACGCGCCCGGCTGCCGCGGGTACAGGGCTGTCACCAGGCGCGTAGCACTACGGGGCAGCTAATTACACAAGTGCAATTAGCGCACTCATTAGCCCGGGTGATTCGTACACCTTGCTGCCTGAGCGCAGGCAAAATGCGCTGCCCCTCACCGCTTCCCCCACCCCAGCCCCCGGGGCGGCGTCTGCTCCCTCACACCCTGAGGCCCGGCCCCGGCAGGTAACCGCGGGCAGCGGGACGAAGCTGCCGCGGAGCCTGCCGGCGTCGTCCCCCTGCGGATGAGGGCGACAGTTCCCGCCGTGGGGGGAAGGACGAGCTAGAGCCGCTCTCCGCACGCAGCGCGGTAACAAAGCCGCCCGCCAAAGAAGGCGTCGGGAGGAGAAGCCCGAGCGGACCCGCGGGAGGAGAAAAGGAAGCTACAGCCCCCCGAGCTTTCCCCCGGGGAACGAGGGCAAACGCGGGCCGCCGGGCAGCACCGCACCTCCCTCGCGTTGGCCCCACAGAGCGGCTTCCCTGCGGCACCCAGCCCCACTCCCGGCACTCCACCGCCTCGGGACGGGCCCCCCGCCCCCGGGCACGGCCCGCCTGAGGCGCAGGCGGGAGCGCGCCACGCCGCCGGCCGGCTGAGAGGAGGCGGCGGCCGTACCTGGCTGCTGCTCTCGGCCGGCAGGTTCCTCAGCAGGATCTTGCGCCTGTTGCTCAACTCCCGGCGGGTGCTCGCCAGGCGCCTCGCCACCTCCTCGGGGCCCAGCGGCGGCGGCCGAGCCCCCCGCGGCGGTTCCGCGGGCAGTTCCGCGCCGCGTTCGGCTGCTGCCGCCATCTTGCAGAGCGCCCGGGCGAACGGGGGAAGAGGGGGGTGGGTAGTCGCGGCGGTGGGCGGGCGGGCGGCGAGGGACCCGCGGGGCACGGTACGGCGGGGCTCGGGGAGCCACGCCAAGGCCCCGCCGCGCTCCCCGCCCTCGGCCCGGCCCGCGCCGCTGACTGGCCGCGCCTGCCGCCCTCTCCCCGTCCCTCCCGGGGGAGGCTGAAAGCGGGGGAGGCTGAAAGCTGCGGAGCCTCAGCCGAGCAGCGTTGTGAGGGGGCAGCGGGCTCGGCCTCCTCGCCAGCTCCGAAAGAGGAGCCCCTACACCGGCCCGGTGCCGCGCAAAGGCGGGGGAAGGGGAGCAGATTCCCTACGAGGAGAGAAGGAGCAGGGAGAACCCGAGAGGAGCTCGGTAGTGCACGGAGCGGCCTCAGGCAGCGAGCAGGCTGGGGATGTGGGGATAAACGGGGATCAGAAGGGGGATTCCATCTCTGTTTCGAGTCAGAGTTCAGGGAAGGACTACAGTACTCTTGAGGAGAGTGAGGGGCTCTGAGGGGAGTTGCCCTGAGAGCCAGCATGTTGGAGACACTGAGGAGGCCACGGCGTGTATGCCACCCTCCCTTCATGAGGTGGGAAGCAGCTTGTGGCTCTGATGAGTGTCATTCCCCCAACTTGTAGGTCCAAGTCCATTCCAAGAGAGAAAAATGCAGAGCGATGGCAAAAGAAAGCAGATCTTGAACCCAGACGTGCCACCAGAGATTCAGAGGCGCCATGGCCCAAGATGATCTCGTTCTAATTTTATTCTTCATCAGAAACATACCAAACAAATTACAAAGCATCCAAATGAGTAAAAGCAACGCCTGGGTGCTGCGCTTGTGGCAAAAGTCACCTTCTTGTTGGCAAAGCACCATGTCATGGCGGATGGGCGGGCGCAGGGCTAGGGACTGTGACGCAAAGAAAAGGAGCCCTGCGTCCCCATTTTCTGAGAGTCACTGTAAAAGACATTTCCACTTCTACAAAGCCTCCCCCCTGTAATAAAACGTTTCACTGTGCTAATCAGCACCTCCTTGAAAAAAATAGAATTGGTAATTCTCTTAGAAAATTAATTTCTCCTTAACATAGTTACTTGCGACGTCAGTTGCCACGCAGTAAATTTAGCTCTTAACCTTGTCATCGTTGCCGTAAATGAATGAAGAATAATTTAAATATTTGTATCCATTTTTAGATAGGAGGCCGACCACAAAAAACAGGAGAAAGAGAATCCAAACCTGAAAAACAGTGGTCTTAAAAAGGGAAGTGGGAGCACACTTCGAGTTAAATTTGGTATGTGTGAACAAATTTCTTACCAAGAAAATCTAATTCTGGAGGGTAATTCTTGACTAGGTTTAAAGTGCCATTATAAAGACAGGATTGCTGGTTACAGAAAAAAAAAAACCTGCCAAACAATAGTGGTTTTAGAAATTGCTTTGGTCCAAACCAAAGCTACCAAGGTAAGACTACGAAGACTCTTGGACCTTCATTACTCCTAAAATTAATTTTAAAACTACTGAGCAAACAATAATCAAAGTGCTTCTTCCTGGGTTTTTGTGTGTACTATTAAAAAATTGGCACAGCCAACAATTCGAGGGCTTCCTATTCCCTAATATTTTTTTTTAAGCAGGTAATATTATTCCTCCTTTGATATTCGTATTCTGTTTAATGATTTTTTGGAAGTGAGAGATGTGAAGGACACTTGTAAATAGCTTGTGTATGTGTCATGGGAGTATTTGAGAACGGCCAGATTCAGCCTGTCCTGAACAGTAGTAGCTTGGCCTTCATCCTAAAAGCAAGAAACAGGCACAACTGTTGTAACAAATTATTATGGTGAGATCTGATATAAAGAGAAATTCTTTAATCTTAGAAAAGCAAGATTTTCATTGGGCACAGTTCTTTGAGAAACATAGCTGCTGTTACTTCAAATTTCAGGTGGAGATTTGCATTTTAAAACTATGAAGTATCTTTCCCAGCACAAACTGTGAGGTATAGGCTTAAATCCTAAGGATTCACAAAGTATTGATCGTCCTACCTACAAAATTGTCCTTGGAAAAGATAAATGTATGAGTGAAAAGTCTGCTAGTGACTGTTGACAAACTGAATTTCAGGTTATGGTATGAAAATGAAGCAGGGATACTAACTGCTGTCTCTTCAAATCTGAAGCATATCATAGATTGTGTGATGCGAATTATTCTGGGACCACAAAAAAAATTGTGCTGGTAGGAATACTGAAACACCTAACTGTCTCCTCAGAAATAATTACCCAATTAAGCTAGTACCATAGAAATTACAGATCTGGTCAAACATAATAGAGTTTATTGAAGGCAATGAGGTAGTGAAAAACTGAGTCATTAATTATACCATAAAGTTTGAAGGTTGACACCTTTTTTTTTTTGATAGGCTGCAGGTGTATCTGAGTGGTAGTCATTAAAAGTTGAAGAGCATTAGTTCAGACATGAAGAATTTGGTATTAGTGGCAAAAATAACATGACTGCAGCATTAGCTGTAAATAGTTCTGGGGAGATGGGAGCATTTTTCTTGATTAGAGGTACATATTTAAAAGACAGGTTTAAATATTCATCTTTCCCACCCCAGTGTTCACGTTTCACTCTGTGCACAGGTAGATGGAGGAGCTGCCTGCACTGAAAGGCAACTGCAAAGTGCTGATAGATGACAGCAGGAAAGATCAAAGGCGTTGCTGTTGTCCATGGAGGAGGGCTGTGAAAATGAACAAGGAGGTAAGGCCCCTTGTCGCCTCGTGTGACATCCAACATCAGCCCCAATAACTGATCTGACCTGAGCAATATTCCCTCTTGAGCCCAAATGTCATCCCTGTTTTGAGCTACAGTACACCCGCAGCGGGGACCTGGAGGATGAAAATACAATTTTAAATAAAAGAACAGTCCAAAATTAAGCACCAATGAAATCAGGACAAGGGGGGATGGATTAAAGCTAAAGGAAGGAAGGGTTAAATTAGATATTAGGGGGAAGTTTTTTACAGAGAGCGTGGTGAGGGGCTGGAACAGGCTGCCCAGAGAGGGGGTGGGTGCCCCATCCCTGGGGGTGTTCAAGGCCAGGTTGGCTGGGGCCCTGGGCAACCTTGTGTAGCTCCAGGCCTGGAGGTTGGTGGCCCTGCCTGTGGCAGGGGGTTGGAGCTCTCTGATCCTTGGGGTCCCTGTCACCCAAGCCCAGTCTATGATTCTATGATTCTGAAGTCCCCCCAGAGCATTGGTATCCAGTATGGAGGTTGTGTAAGGCAGCCTCCTTGGAACCTTCACAAGCAAAGCACTGTATTGGAGATGCTGTTCTGTTTGACAGGTTCATCTCCTGCTTCCAGGAAACCTCCCATTTCACCATACAGTTTCTGCCAGAAGTACCAAAACGGGGCTGGCAGCACAGCTCAGTGTCCTCCGTGCTGGTTTTGGCCTGAGCTCCTTCAGCTCTCAGCTGTGTTCTTTGTAACAGAGAAAACAACTTGTGTGAGCTTGAACAGTCCCTGCTACCCCATGCCATGAGACCTGGCACAGGTCAGGGAACCCTCTCACAACCCTCTGCTGCTCCACAGGTGCAGGAAGTGTCTTTGGGACGATGCTGTGATGGTGCAACTCGGTATGAAACGCAAGTGGTAACAATCCACCCAGCTGCCCCCAGGAGAGGAGGAGGACAGTAAGGCAATGCATGTATGTGTTTTCCTTAAAGGCTTCCATCTTGTTGGTTACAGCCCATCCTGCTATATGCAGAAGTTGCATGTATGTTTGTAGGAGCATACTGTTCCTGCCTTTATGTTGCTGTCAAAATAAAGCCCTACACGTTTATGCTTTGTGCTCTAAACAGCCTTCAGTTTTCTAATGCACCTCCATTATGCTTCAAAATTGCTGCAGAAGCAGAGAGCACTGTTTAAGAAAATAACAGAAAAGTATAATGATCTGGAAGTGTAACTTCAGTTGTACTGCTGGCTTGATGCTGTTACACAGATAAGCCACTTTGTGGTAATTTAATTTAGTTCACTAATTTCCTTGTTAATTAAGAGGAATGTGCCCACCCACAACAGCTGCTTTTGTAGCTCTTCTAAGCTGAGGATTAATTTACCCATCCTTCTGCAGCTTTGAAGCAATACAAACCATATATATGTTTTTCATTTTTATGGGATGGGAGCGTTAAGTCAGAATTACATCACAGAAATTCCTTCTGGGTTAATTAGAGATGCACTCAGGCATAATTGTCCACGTTCAAAAGTACAAACAAGTTCAGATCTGTGCAGGTGAAATAGAAGCCAAGATCAAGAACATAGGCTGGACCTCAGCAGCCCATCTGACATTCACAGGTATGTGAGATACTAGGAATATATTTATATTGATTTTAGATCATCAATTTCTTACATGAAGGAGAAATCTGAACAATTTTGTAAGACCTGAAGCCGTGTTTCCTGCAATGAGGGTGTAGAATCCAGTGGTTGCTGCAAATTTGAAGCTTCCCTGAAAAATCCCTGACTGCTAGCACCGCTTCATGTGACCAAAGTGTGTGAACAACACCATTCTCTTTAGCCTGTCCTGTGCCAGCTGTCCCAAGCTCTAGCTGCTCCTGCTGTCTCATTAGGAAACTGAAATTTTGAAGCTGAAAGATGCAGGTTCAGTTGTCGACACCAGTGATGGTCATCGAGATGCTCATTTATCTCACAAACACAGAGTGCCTCCTAAAAGGACCAGAGGTGCCAAAAGAAGTTCCTTTGGCTGTTTCTCTACCTAGAAGTAAATCTATCTGGCAGTCTCAGGGTAACATTCTGTAGTGGGGATCATTAAGAAACAGATGGAATTTCATATCAAATGACCAGCCTAGAACAGCACAGTGAGCAAATCGATACCACCGGTGCTCTGATGAAGCAAAAACCTCGTAACCCCTCTCTGCAGCTACTGTGCACTGTCAGGCTTCCCAGTGATGATCAGGGGGCTGGAGCAGCTCCCTTACAGAGAGAGGCTGAGTGAGCTGGGCTGGGTCAGCCTGGAGAAGAGAAGGCTGCGGGGGGACCTCATTGCAGCCTTGCAGTACCTGAAGGGAGCAGAGGAACAGGAGGGGAATCAGCTTGTTCAAGGGCAGAGACTGGCAGGACAAGGAGTGAAGCTGAAGGAGGGAAGGGTGAGAGGAGATATTAGGGGGAAGTTCTTTGCAGAGAGAGTGGTGAGGGGCTGGAACAGGCTGCCCAGAGAGGGGGTGGGTGCCCCATCCCTGGGGGTGTTCAAGGCCAGGTTGGATGGGGCCCTGGGCAACCTTGTGTAGCTCCAGGCCTGGAGGTTGGTGTCCCTGCCTGTGGCAGGGGGGGTTGGAGCTGTGTGATCCTTGGGGTCTCTTGCAACCCAGCCCAGTCTGGGATTCTATGATTCACTAGTTCTGCAGGGATACAATTTGCTAATTAACCATTAGAATAACTCAGCATGTCCAGACTGCAGTTTTGTTGAGACAGGTATTGTGACGGGGTAAATCCTCCCGACTAACTGCTAAGCTTGCTTTAGTACCAGAGAGATTTTGATTAACAGTTCATTCTCCAAGCACTTAAGAATTGCAGTAATATGGGATCAGACCTCAGGTCCATCAAATCACATCCCAGCAGTGCCCCATCTTGTCGAAGAGATGCCAGATGGGCAACAGATTGCTTCAGAGCCCTCAACAGCCACACGTTTCAAGCAGAGTTGTGTTGCCAGTAGTTATTTTCGCTGTGCTCGCGCTGTACACGTACTGTACATAGCTCTCATTCACTGGGATTTGTTGGGTACTGAGGTCTGTGACCAAAACTGGGCTGTTTCTTTACTCCTGAAACATTCTTCCATAGAGACACAAAAACATTTCAAGTGACTTTACCCACAGCTGAACATTTTCTTTTTAAGTGGAACCCGATAGCTATTGAACTTGGTGTAACTCTGCTCCCGAGCGCCTTAGGAATGATGGATTATCTCAGTAAAAGAGTGGCTAGCAACTTCTCCTCAGTTTCCACCCTGTAACACAGTGGTCTGCAAATAACCACGAAAAAGATAAAAGAGGTGAAGAGCTAAAACTTACCAAGTGAGTAACTTCTGAGGAAATCATTGTGCTGAAACGTAATGCTCTATTTTGGGAATCGTGGTCTTTGCAGTAGAATTTGTAACCTTTGTTGTCTATTTGCTATCATTAGTAAATCCACATTATGGTTGTATTTAAAGACAGCAAAAAAAGAGTAAATCTCATGACAAACCACCACAAAATGATTCCATCTCCTCAAGTAACAACTGAGAACAAAAGAAAATAAGATTTAACAACAATTACAACTTCAACAAATGGACTTAAAGGCAAATATATTGACAGGGGAACTTCAGGAACCCCTTCTCCTATAACAATACCCTCCCTGCTTTAAATCTTCCCTGTAGAGGCTTTCTTTTTCTGAATTCAGAGTCAACTTCAAATTTAGCAAGAACTTATTGGGAGCAAGTAAATTCTGGCAATCCTAATATTAAAAAAGAAATAAAACCTTCCTTGCATTTCTAGCAAAAGCAGGTGCAACCCCACGTTGCTACACTCTGCTTTCACTGGCTAACCCCTTAACGTGCTGCAAATTGTACTTTCAATTCATTCTGCCTCGGATTCTGGAAGGTGATTTGATAGTTCAGAGGAAATTGTGACATCATTTCACACCACAAAATAGGGAAATTGTAATGCTGAATTAAATGCCTTCATTAGGGTAAATCTCCATTACTATCATCCCATTTACAGCTCTTACAGATCTGGCTAATTATAAACTTGAAGAAAAATCTTTGACTGATTAACTGTGCAGCTAAGAACGTGCTGGGAGTGAACAGGCACCTTACCAGCACTTAGTCTGGATATGATAAACCAGGCAGTGATTTATCCCTGCCAGCAAGGGTTGGAATTCCAAACACCCCCACAATATTTTGTCCTTCAAGACGTTGTAACTTGTTCAATATGGAAAACTGGCATAAAGGACGTTAATGCAAACTAAACTTTCCCAATGCCTTCTTAAAAAAATTTATGAGACTTTAAAAATGTTCTGCCATTCAGTTATGAAAAGGTTTCCATGGAAACTGTCATGCAACAGGCCTTTTTGCTATAAACACACTTACTGAGGTGCCTGACTTGTGCATGTTCATTCTGTTTTCATGGGCAGCAAAAAAATACAGCTCTAAACTATCCCACTCCTGATGCCCAGGTTCTCTGACTGAGGGTACAGCAGTTAACATGTCTTGACCTGGCTATGGAAATGTCCTCAGTTAGGCTGCAGTGGAAATAAACACACTTGATGATCTTAAAAGTCTTTTCCAACCTTGTGATTCTGTGAAGTTCATCTTATTTGCTGGGAACTAGATCATATAATTTAGTTACCCTTTAATATCTCCCAGTTAGGAAGTTGGAAAATCACAGAATCACAGAATCCCAAGGTTGGAAAAGACCTTTGAAGATCATCAAGTCCAACCATTCTCATCCTAAACTAAACCATCTCCCCAAGTACCTCATCTACCCTTTTTTTAAACACATCCAGGGAAGGTGACTCAGCCCCTCCCTGGGCAGCCTGTTCCAGCCCTGACAACTCTTTCAGGAAAAATTTTTTTCTAATGTCCAATCTAAACCTGCCCTGGCACAGCTTGAGCCCATTGCCCCAGTATCCATAAGGATACTAAAACTATTTGACCACGTTCCCGGTTTCCTGCCGTTCTCAGTGCCAACCTGTCTCAGTGTCTGCCTGATTTCACAAACTCTGGGTACAGTGGAAGAGTTTTAAAATTAGAAAAATCCATCAAAGTTGACCAAACTGGAAATATTTGTTCAACTGTTGTGATACCACCTGTGTTTATGGCTTTGGCCTGGTGGCACCACCTCTTTCTGCGTGGTTCTTCCTGCAGCCACGCTGCTTGTAGGAAGCGCTGACTTAGTCTGGGGTTGTTCCCTTTGTCTGTGGGGCTGTTGCACTCACAGGGTGGGGTAGAGAAGTTCCTGCGCTCTGCTTTTCGGCCAACGGTTGCTCTTCCTCACCACGGTGAGGACAGGGAGCCTGCTCCTTCAGGCAGTGCTCCAAGCAGGCAGTGGTTTTGCCAGTGAAAATGTAGAATAAACCAGAAGGGAGCAGAATTGTTACTGCTGGCTCCCGGCTGCTGAGAGCAGTGCCACCTCCAGCCGCCACTGCTGAAACCAGCCCAGGGATAACAACGGTGCGTTTTCTTTTCCCCAGAAGTTGGACAAGGCTGCTGTGATTCATCTGTGAGCTGAAGGCGAAGCTTCCACATCTAATGTGTGTTCCAGCTCTGCCATCTCCTCTGCTCAGGCCACCAGTATCACTGACTGGTATCGGCTGCCACTTCCTGATGGGCATAGAATTGTGTTGCATGATGGCCAAAGCCTCAGTTAAACAGGGTAGGCCTGATTACTTAAAGGAAACTTTTATACTTCATTTATTTTCCTTTAATATCAGATCAGCTGTTCACTGAAGATCTCACTGGCAGTTTGCAGAACAGAGGCAGGCACGATGAAACCTTTGCCAGGAGTGGTGCAGTACACGTCGTAGCGCAGGCTGCCGTGCGAAGGCTGGGACTCACTTTGGAAACTCCTGTTCACACACAGTGTCTGATACACTCTGAATTTCAGCCAGTTCAGGCTCCTTTGGGTTCCCAGAGTGAGGGTCTGCATAGTCCAGACCCCAAAAAGCACAATCCAAACAGCGATACAAAGGGTGCAGAGGCAGGGGGGCATCAGGCTTCCCTACAGAGACAATCCCAGCAGCACTTCTGCGCCTGCACTGGCAGATGTACCAGCTACATTTGGCACTTGGCTAACGAGACAGGGGTTGGAGGACTTCACTCTTGGACTCGAGTGTCTAAATTCCACTGTAGCCTTGGCTTCAGAAGCACAAGCCCTTCTGGGCCAAGGTCCTTCCGTGACTCAGTTCAGAGCACGTAAAATAGAGAAAATAATTACCCCTCATGGCACAGAACTGCTGCAAATAAGTGGTAGGAAATACTTCATGGTGCTTACAAGTGTCTGTCAGAGGCTGGGTCCACGGCAAAGTGGGGAGCACACAGCAAAACAACCCAATGGTTACCCCACTAACTGCTGTAGGAATTGATATTCCAAACATCGCCAAAAGCCTGGTGCAGGCTCCTCTGGCAGTCCCAGCCATAGCTGGGATTCACTTTAAAAGCCAAATGAAACGGGTAGCTAAGAGCTATGAATGCTGCAAATTAATCTTCATACAGCCTTCTGGGTTACCAGCACTCTGTTAACTCGATCCAGGACTTCTGCACCTTATCCCCTCCCTCCTTTTCTGTATCTACTGCCATCTGACTGCTGTAATTTGTACTCTGACAAATGTACTCTCTCTCCTCAGCGCCATTTCTGGGGCACTTTACAGAATAAAGCCCCTGAAAGCCAGAGCCCTCGTTTTGACCAGTTATAGACATAGGTCCTGCTGCACACGTGAACATCTCACGACTTCTCATCCCTCTTCTCTCTCATTGCCAAGGGCAAGGGTAAAGGTAACGATTTCATGGCTTAAGTGGCCTTATAAAACGTTCACTATCACACTCCTCTTTCCAAATCACATTTTTTTATCAAGGTGATAATGTAAACAGATTTAAGAAGCGTTTCAATTCATTTTCAAGCAATATATTCCAAATGTGTCATGAAGCTTTATCTGGCTGGAGGACCAGCTTGTTACAGGAGAAATCAATGCCCTTCTCGGCTCTCAAATACTGAAAGCTTTGAGTCAGTTTAACATTTGTGAGCACAAACCAAAGGCAACACTCGTTTCAGAAGGACTTGTTCTGGAAGAATGAGAGGAAACCTACAGGAAATCAACACAACTGAAGTGAAAAGATGAAATGAGTGGAAGAGGAGCGGCTGTAAAGCATGTACCAGTTGGAGGGAGGGAGGATACAGGGTGTGAGCCTGTTGGGCAGATAACTGCCCAGTTTATGAGCTTGTTCCTCAGTCACCACAGTAAATTAATAGTGGGGAGGGAAGGCTGTGGCAGCAGCCTGGGCAATTAAAGAGGAAGAGCTCGATAACATCCCTGTTCCCTCCTTTATCAGGATTTTTTGTTAAATGAACAATAGTATCTTTACAGCATTGCGTCTGTTCCTGCTGGGACAAGGTTAGCTGTTGGCACTTGATGTTGTGACTTGGCTCACCTCTCGATCCGTGGTTTTCCTTTAATTATTCCTTAACAGCAAGAGCTCTGCCTCTTCTCACTACTCCGAGGAGACACAAGGTGGTCTGGACCCCATGAATCAAGCGCAGTTTGTATGTCCTAGAACAAAAGCAGCAGCGAGGTGCAACTCTACCAAACCGTGGGAAGGTAAAAACAAGGGGGGTTGATGGCTGTGACTTTTTGGGAGCTGTTCAGAGAGAAGCAGAACGCTCACCCCTATTTCTGGCAGGGCTGCAACCGAGAGCACCGCAAGCAGTCGCTGCCTGGCTGGGCATTTTAACAGCAGCAAAAAAAACCCCTCTCCCCTGAAACTGTATTGTAGTCAAGAGAGTAACTGATCCCATCACGCTTCATGTGTTACTCTCAGATAGATTCTGACAAACCCAATTTCTCCCACTATAAAGAAGTAGTACAGACTGTGCCAGGGGGGTTAATACTTGTACACGTCAACCTGAGGGTAACACGCTGCAATTTCATTAGAGCCGGACTTAACGACTGGCTACTCACTACAAAAATGCTCCACAGCCTTACCTGGTTTAAATTAACACCAGCACCAGAGCAGGCAGGCAAGTCAAGCCCAAGGCATGTGTTTGTTTATTTCAGTTTGCATGATTTTATACCCAAGGAAACTGTTCTAACCTTGCCTGGCGTAAGGAATGATAGCTGGGGAGCAAGTACTTGAGTTCAAGAACTTGTGCTGCACAGTGAGATTCCTTCCTATGCACGTGGATGGGTGAAATACAATTTAAATTCCAATTTAAATTCCGCTTCACAAGTCAGTAACTTCCCAGGAGACTCCTGTCATGTGGCAACAGCACTTGGCTGACTTCAGCTCCTGCACTGCACGCACGGGTCTGAACAAACAAAGCCCTAGCCAGAGCTTCAGATCTCATTTACCTCTGAATTTTAGGGAGAACAGCGCTGTGAGTTCAGGAATCCATCACGTTGGATGTTTGGCATGAACAGTTACTGCGCCGTACGTACAGCTCAGCTGCAGACCCAAACAATGGGCTTGGTGACTCTGTGGTGGCCGGATGCTTCCAGAAATGTTCATTTCCCAACTAATGACCAATGGGCTAAAAAATAAACCCCAAACAAAACCAACCCAGCAAGCTTTAAAACACACATCGATACTGTCACTTGTATGTACAGGTTAGACCTTTCCAGTCTGTTTATAAAACCACAAGGAACCTGACCAAATGTTTCCCCCTGTTAACACTCATTCAGGCAGAAAATTCAAGGAAACTGAGGCAGAACGACTTCAATCTAGGCAGTTACCCACAGAGCTATACTTTATATACAGTTTATTTCACTAGGGATTTTAATTTTATACATAGTATAAAGGGGTATCCTGATATCACACGTATAGTTATTTTACTGTACTGTTTAAGAACCAATTTTTTACATAATACAGTATTAAGTACCATATTAATTAAAACAAATGTGTTTTTTTTAAAAAACCCTACATATAAATGGATGTTTATCATATGCACAGTGCAAGAATGGTTGGTTTTATATCATCGTAATCACAAAATGTGAATCTAAAATACAACACTCTGATTTAAAACTAATTTATAATTAGGATGCTCCGTGTTGTAGACAGGTTGATTAATCCTTGTTTGAATTACCAAGCAATGTTAAATTCCAGCCAAACAGCAGCAGCTTCAAATTACCATTTCAGAATGATACCTTCCACAGTAACCCCAAACCACTGGTTCATCCCTCCTCCTGACGTGACAGTGTCCTAAGGCGACAGATTCAATTCAGAATTATCTGGTGGGCTAATGCTAAGTCAATTCTTTATTACTTCCACACAGGAAACCTTTCAGGATGATGGAAGAGGTAAAGATGGGAGGTTTGTGGGCTGAATTCTCAGAATTTTAGTAACAGGAGTACGGGTTTTCTCTGCAAATAGGAAGGAAATACTGCAATAGAAATCAGGTTGTAATATTTACAGGAAACAATAGTGGAAAAGAAAGTATTCCCAATGTAAACACGTCAGAAAGGACTTCTTCATTTTCCCTTTTGCAGAGTGGGGCAGCGGATGAGTATCAGCTAATAAGAACCAGATGTCTTCCTCGGAAGAACCGCTTCACCATCACAGAATATATGTGGCAGTTGTGGAGAATTGCTAACATGTTTTCTCCCCTCCCTCCCTCCCTCCGCCCCCCCCCCCCCAAAAAGTTTCAAGTTCAATAAATAGTAGAAAAATAATCCTTTACTTAAAAATCTTGAGATGCATTGTCCCAGGTTCCACACAGCGATCGCCGGAGCAGTGAACTTTCTACGCGCAAAACGAACTGCGGACGCACCAACAGCCTTTCCCCCCCCTTCCCTCCCCTCCCTGCCTCTGTCTGGCACTTTTTGAGTCTTCAGCTGCACAGATTTCTGCTCTTCCAGTTAAGGAAACCAAATCATCTCTGGCTCTTTTAAACTCACTCTCTCCTCTTGGCTCAGCGTTAACAGGGCTCCCAAAGCTTCAGCTGCTGTATAAACTCACGTCCCTGTTTTTGGAGGTCTAACGTGCCTCCCGCTCCATTTTATTAAATGTTATGGCAGGTCCATTCATCAAGCACATTTCCCTTCCTTCTCAGAGCCAACCTTACATTCCTACAGATGGAAAGCTCTTAGGCCTAAGAGTTTACCCTGGAAAGTGACAGTGACATGGTTCCTGGTGAGAAGCACAGGCACAGAGCTGCGCGTCGCTGCTCGGATCGCCGTTGGGTCACCGCTTCATTAGCATTCCGCATCCACAGTGTGTACCGTCACCGCTGCCTGTAAATGGTGGCTGTGGTGAAGAGTTGGGTGGTGCAGCCGGTAGTGGTGGAACTTGTGACTCAACAGGGCAGCTGTCTGAGGTGGCGTGTCCAGGTCTAAGTCTTCGTCGTGGTTTCCAACGTCGACGCCGGCCGACAGCGGGTCGTTATTGCACGGAGGGTTTTCGCTGTCTTCCTGAGGACTCATAGTGCTGTAGCCTAGAAAATAAACAGGCAGGGCTAAGGATGCAAAGCAAGACTGAAAGGTCAATTTCCATGGTGCTGAGTGCTTCCCGGGATCAGACACAGCCAGTCCTTTACAGAGAACAGAGCAATTCATTTCCTTTAATTAACAGGAAAAGAAACCCACCAAAGTTGTCCTCTCCTGGAAGCTCCTAACAGATCCCTTTCCCTATCACCATCTCTGTTTACAAACTTTGGAGACCTCTGGTCTGTACCGCCCAGAACAGTAAAAACAATCACTCCTTCCCCTGTTTGTCCTGGCAGAATTGCCAGCACTGATTTGAAAAAGAAAACAGATTGTGGGGTTTTTTTTGGGGGTGGCATTATCTTTTAGGATATTACTTGGACTTTTAAAACCAGACAAGAAATAGGCAGGACCCTCTGCCGTTACCTCTGCTCCTATCCAACCCCATCCTTCCTAGGAAGGATTGCCAGCTATCAAGTCTGGAAGCAGCTGAACTTCTTCACATCATCTCATCATGCAATCACAGTATTGTCTTAAGAGTGCACTTTTCAACCGTGGGGTCTGTTTGCAGAAGCCAAGCAGGTGGTTTTAATGCTGGTGAGCTTTCCAGAGCAGTAAAAAATAATCATCTATTGAATGCACTCAGAAGAGTATCACTCAGAGGGTCCATTGAGCCAAACAGCACTGGCACTTCCAGCTACGCATCGCTCAGGTTTTCAGCTTCAGGTTGTACGACAAGAAATGGAGCAACAGGAGCATTAGTTGGGTCAGTCTGCCTGAGCACAGGTAGCGTGGCCCCAAATCCAGGGCAATTCCTCCCAGAGCAAGACTGTCCTCAGACATCTGATCATCCACATCCCAAAGCTTTGGCCCTCAGATTTCCCAGCCCTCAGCAATTCCATTAGCGCAACCACCACCTTAATAATTGAGGTCTGCTGTAACATACCCAGCCGCTGCGGCACGCAGCCAGAGCTGACATCTGCGCCAGGCTGCCTTGTCTAGCTCTCCTCTTCATTTATATTAAGCCTCCTCATGAGTCAACAGCATGACACCCTTCTAAGGGCTTTCAAGATTTAAGACGGCTTAGGCTGAGATGTGTCGAAATTCCCTGAACCTAAACAGGGCTGAAGTGTGTGTGGCAAACACATGCAGCTGAATTCCACTCATTGCTATATACATCCATAGTTAATGTTGGCTGTAGCTCTCTTAAAGGTGACAGAAGATGCCACCACCACGGAGGACATGGCCTTGTGCAGCAGAAAGCTAAGGAGGCACCCGACACATCAGTCTCTAAATCCACATTTGCTTCACCCCAGCAAACGCAGGTGCCCAGCGCATGTCGTAGCGTTTTATGGGTGAGTGTCACACATGATGTACGTGTCAAAGAGCAGAGCAGCACAGACGCTGACATGACTGCGAGACACTGCCCTCTCCTGCGAGTGGGAGAGGTCCATTACCTCAACTGAACATCAAAACTGTTAGGACTGGCAATGGAAAAGAGGATGGTGAATGTAGTACCAGTCTGACCTCTGGTCACCCAGCGGAGCCGGCAGAAGCCAGACTCAGGGAGCTCGACATGTAGTGGCTGCTGTGCTGCTGCTGAGACAAAACCAGCTCCCTCGCTGGACAGTACCTTCTGCCGAAGGGTGTCAGCACTGTTTAACTGTGAAGCAGCGAGGAGCAAAGCTTTCTGGTTTGGTTTGGCTTGGTTTTGGCAGCCTCATGGGCCACTTGCCAGCTGTCTGAAGGAAAGGGAGTAACCACAGTCGTTAACCTGGGGCCAGGGCAGGAGCTGAAGGGCTTACCGTGGTCGCTCTCTGTTCCTGATCGCCCCCAGTACCGGCGTCTGCGTTCTGGGCTGTGGGCGTGCCGCTCTATTACCGCTGCTATAAACCGCGTGTTACTGACTGGGAGAGAGGAAGAAACAGAGCAGGGGTTGAAGGAAGTGAATTAGATCAGTGGGACAAACCAGGTGCAGGGGAACAGGCTTTTTGCAAACTAATTCTGCTCAGATATCACCTCTAAGGCGGCTGTGAGCGACAGGGGAGCAGGAGGGGAGAGATGTGTTTCAGTGGGGAATAGATCAAGATCCAGTTGAACTCATTCACTTCATCTGCTCAAAATAATGGAAGTTGGAGAGTTACTGGGTCAGCGCTGAAGAACCAGTGGCAGCACTGAAAGATGACTCAAAGGGAAACTGGGAAGGGCTTGGAGAAGCAGTAGATGCAACCCTTGGAACTCTGATGGGCTTATTTTTCAGTCTTTGAGTGTTGACATGGCTTCAAATCTTTTAGGCATCGTTTTGGTTGTGGTTTAGTGAGGGCCCAGAGACAGGGATCTACTCAGCTTCAGGGGCTCTCCCTGAGTTCAGGTGCATCGTACAGTGCACCAGCAGCACGTGCAATGTGCCACTGTCACGTGGAGAAGCACAAGCCACCCAAATCAACACCAGTGAGGTTTGCTGCCATGTTTGCTGAATGCCATGCCAGACTCAGCCTCTGCTCCCCAAGGCTGACCTTGGGTCAGAGTTTCCATGCCCTGTACCAGCATGACTGTGATTTTTATAGTGATCAGAGCTATCTGTGGCAGTGGTCCTGGAGGGTGGGTAAGGGGCAGACCTGCACACCTTCTCAGGATCAGTCTTTTCAAAGAAAGAAATGTGAATTTTCAGCCTGAGACTGGAGGAGCATTGGCAGTTACAGTCTGACCATCGTTCAGCACAGGGCTTCCTCGGGTATTTTTAATTCTAGTGTATCAATTCTAGTGTATCACTTCATCTAACATTTGTTTACTGTGGAGTGGTTTGGTACTTACTGATTCCTCTGTCCTCGTGGCTGTCGTCGTCTCTCTCGTCCCTATCATTTTCCAGGTTCGACATACGCACTGACATTTCTACACACCATTACAAACAGAAAAATGCAACTGTTAAGAGAAAAATTTGGGATCATCTTACTAATGACCATCACCCTGGGAACACAGCGGAAGCACCTGGCGCTGCTGCGTGAGGCGATGCAGCCTGAGCTTGGTGTGCTCTCTTTCCGAGATAGATGGGGCTGGGGATGCTAGGAGAATGGATACCCTACCTCTCCCTGCAAGGAACAGGCTTCAAAGTGTTGAAGAAAGCATGAACTGATTCAAAATAGAGCCAGGGTCTAATCAACTCTAGGGGTAATTAGCCCTGATCTCCCTCTGTGTCTTCCTATCAATGTCCATTACTCCCAAGCACAGCTTTGTCCCTCTGACTTGGGCAGTGTCCTGGTTTCTGATAGGATGGAGTTAATTTCTTTTCTAACAGTGGATGGATGCTGTGGTTGGGAGTCAGGTTGGGAGCAGTGCTGATAGCACCCTGATGTTTCTAGGTGTTCCCAAGCAATCAAGGACTTTTCAGTTGTTCATATTTCCCTACTAACAAGAAGGGAGGGGATGCAGCCAGGACAGGTGACCCGAACTGCCCAAAGGGGCTATTCCATGCCAGTTACATCATGCTCAGCATAAAGGGGGCTGGTGGGAGGGGGAGCAGGTGGCTCCAGGACGGGTGGTTTTGGAGAGAGTCGGGTTTCTCAGGAGGGCTTTGGGCTGCACGGCCTGAGTTGTGTGGTTCGGTGAGAAACTGCATTGTGTATCACCAGTTTCATATATTTTTTGCTATAAGGTCCTGTTATTGTTGTTTTATCTATCTTTCTGCTATTCTAGTCAACTCTCCTTATCCCAACCCACAAGGTTTTGATTCGGTTTTGGGGTTTTTTTCCCCTCTTCCCTTCCCTCTTCCCAGTTGCCCTCCCCCCCAACTTCCCCCCAACTCCCTTTTAAAGAACAAGCGACTGTGTGGTGCTCAGCTCTCAGCTGGGGCAAAACCACGACAGGTGGGTTTATGGACCAGAAGCAGGGAACCCAACAAGTGGAAAGGGTGTGAAAACTGTAAGAGTCCCACAGAGGCACCACCACATCCAGGGGCAGGAACACAGACAGGCCATCGGTGTGCTCCGAGGAGGACTGGGGAGCTGTGAGGGTGGGCTTGGGTTAGCTCCAGACCAAATGTAACCACAGCTCCCGGAGAAGAGCTGCGCGTTAAGGGCAGGGGTTTGGGCAGGAGAGGGCAGCAGCACACAGACACCTGGGGGGAACGGACAGGCTCTCCTAAGGGCTGGCACAAGGGAAGAAACTGGGGTAAACACTGAAACAAAACCAAGGGAGGACTCACAGAATCATACAATCACTTAGATTGGAAGAGACTTTTAAGATCATAGAGTCCAACCACAGCCTAACTCTGCACAGCCCACCTCTAGACCATGTCCTCAAGCACAACATCTACAAGGGATTAGTTTTGGTTGGTTAGTTTTGTGGGTGTTCTGGGTTTTGTTGGGTTGTTGTGGTTTCTTTTTTCAATTCCCACCCAACTATTCCTCTCTCAAGAGTTATCAGCTCACCCTGTGCAGCCAAAGGTGACATGTGCTGGTGGCTCCTCCGATGGATCTGGTGCCGATAGGCGTACACTGCTAGGACAAGCACCATAATGCAGCCCATGATGCCTCCGGCCACTGGGCCGACTGGTGCACTTTTGATCATGTTCAGAGTGATGACCTCATCCCCTAAAGCAAACGGGACGAAAGAGAAGGGAAAACAACCCTGTAAGTGATCTGCACATAGGTTTAAATCAACGTTTTTGAAGATCAGAAAAGATTTTGAAGGCTCTCTAGGTGCTTAGCTGCACATACCCAGGCAGGACAGCACACTTTAAATAGGATGAGAAATTCAGAGAGGTACATCCTCAGGACAGGAATGGGCAGCACACTCAGCACCCATCAAACTTTCAAAAATATCAGAGAATCACAGGGATTGGAAGGGACCTCGACAGCTCATGGGGTCCAACCCCCTGCCAAAGCAGGGTCCCTAGGACAGGGCACACAGGTCGGTGTCCAGACAGGGCTGGAATCTCTCCAGAGAAGGAGACTCCACACCCCCGGGCAGCCTGTCCCAGGGCTCCCTCACCCTCACTGGGAAGAAGTTCTTCCCCAGATTGGTGGGGAACTCCCTGTGCTCCAACTTGAGGCCATCGCCCCTTGTCCTGTCCCCACAGACACTGAGAAGAGGCTGCCCATGTCCCCTGTGTCCCACCCTTCAGCTATTGATAAACACTGATCAGATCCACTCTCAGGCTTCTTTTCTCAAGGAATATAATGCCCACACCAGGTGTGGTGCTACTGCTCTACTACCTGCTGCACTATTTAGACTAATTCACTGCGAGCAGGAGAGAGAAACGTGTCATGTGCAGTGTGCTGTGACGCTGAAAATGCCTGTTCCTGGAGCCAACAGTTAAAAGCAGCTTCTGTTGAGCCAAGGCAGAGTTACCTATCGCTCCCAAGTCATCCACGTAGGGGCTCTTCGCTCCCACAATGCCGCCGAAGCATTCCTTCTGAGGGGCACAGTAGGACTTATCCAGATGGGTCTTCCCGTCACTGTCTACCATACACCACTCGCAGTCCAACACACCAAAGCAATCCCTGGAAAGTAAAAACCAAAGACAGACGCCTTTACTTTCAAGTTCAGCACTTCTCCTTTGGCACAGCTCGGTCTGGTTTAGAACAGAGCCAGAGGGAGGCCAAAATCACCTATAAACCCTCCCATGTGTAATGTTTGGCCACAAAAACCTCATTAAGATGTTCAAGTAGCACAAGGGAAGTTATACAGGGAAGCTGCATCTCCAGCGTGCACCTTCCATGCCTGCCTTGGGGTTTTATCTCCATCATTCAGCCTCAACAAAGGGGGAGCTTCCAACTACTTGGAACTCCTCCAACTCTTCCCCCGTGTCCCACACTTCAGATATTGATAAACACTGATCAGATCCCCTCTCAGGTTTCTTCTCTCCAGGCTGAACAGCCCCAGCTCACTCAGCCTTTCCTTGTAGGGTAGATGCTCCAGGCCTTTAATCATCCTTATGGCCCTCAGCTGGACTCTCCTCAGGAGATCCCTGTCTTTTTTTGTCCCGGGGAGCCCAGAACTGGATAACTGGATACAACACTCCAGGTGGGGCCTGTCACCATCGGCATGGACAGTAATACCTCATTTCTGGCATCATACTCTTCCATTTTGTTTCCCTCCCCTTCTTTTTTCCTTTAAACATGTAAGGAAGAGCTGGTTTCACTCCGCTATCCCAGTAACACAGGGTGTTTTGAGGGATGGACGGTGGCACTTTACCCGCTCTCTGTTCTCTGGCTGCACTGGGTGTTAATGCACTGTGGGAGAGCATCCTGCAGGCTGGGATCGATTGCAGTGAAGGTCATCGGCTCCTGATGAACCTCACAGCTCGGATTCCTGTATCGGGGCAAGAAGTAAAGCCTTGTATGATAAAACCAGCCGAACCATAATCAAAGACATCATTTCTACCCGTTACATTTAATCTGCTTAATTACACTAAAAATGCTGTCTGTCCTTGCCTGTGTCACGGCTAAGTTCGTATGAAGGAAGCAGTGATTTGGTTAATTAACTCTTCGCATGCCCTTGCACCCCAGGTTGGTTCTCACCTGCTCTCTGCGTTGGTGAGGTTGCCAGTACATTCGTTTACCTCCAGAGGACACTCGCACGGGCACTCACATTCGTTCTGTTCCATTCTTCAGGGGCAGAAGACACAGAGAAAAACACATCAGACATCACAGCATGACTTCAGCACCCCCCTAACAGCAGTGGAGCACGGAGAAGGCTGTTGGGCAACCTTCCTCCTCCTCCCCAGCACACAGGGATTGCTCCAGTCTGCACTGGGACCAAGGACAATGCAATAATAGAGCCTCTCTGATCTGTTACCCACCCCTGACAAAAGTCCCAGGCCTAAACATGAGGGTCCTTCTTGCCAGTGCAACATAACGTAACGATGCTGGTGTGGGCAAAATCTGTGAGCACCAGGATGCCCTCGATGACAAGCTACACTGATCCACGTAAAATCCTGGGTATCAATGTGCCAGAACAAAGGGCTGGGCCACAGACAACTACACCTGCAGAACCACATCTGCCACGGTGGTGACATTGCACTGGGTGGGTGATGTCAAGCCAAAGAAATGAGTCAGGAAGAAACTACCCTGTGTTTTACCACAGTGACCATATGGCAAAGGCTCAGAGGTATCCCAGTCACCGTGCCCCTTACAGACACCACAGGTAGAGTAACGCTCTTTCTCACTTTGCTTTTGCACTCTGTGTTTTCTTTTAGCTTTGGAAATAAATGTGGTTTTACCAAATTTGAATCGAGGAGGAGGGAAGAAGTGAATGCCTGGAGCAGCCTGTGCTTTTCCCACCTCCAGCTCACCTGTGGCAGTTGAGGCAGAGCCTGTCTACCATGCTGCAGGCACAGAAGGCCAGCGAGTCGCAGGTCTCGTTGACGATTCCCACGAAGGCGTTTGTGCCCGGGATTCTCGTCAGCCTGTACTTGGAGCAGTGGCTGCCGTGCACAAGGTTTGTCAGATCACCCTGGGGAAAAACAAGTCGTGTTACTGGTGCAGGAAGCAACCTGGATTTTAGGGAGTTGAAGTCTCGCTTCCTAGGAGCCCTGCTGAGGAACACAGGAGTGCTGCCTTCAGAAATAGAGGCTTTTCAAATTCTCCATCCACCTGACGAGTTCTGCACATCTTCCAAGGTGCTGCTGGGTGCAAAGACAGGAAAAACCAGCTTAGCTCAGAAACATCATGAGATGTGGCAGCAGCGTTGAGGCCAATATCCCACCAACAGTGGGTTACGCTTCTCTGCTCCATACCGCTCCTCTCCCCGTCCCCACACTGCCAGCCAGCAGTGACCTCTGCGAGAGGCTCCACTGACGGGGAGGCACCACCACCACTTGCTGAGAACTTCCTGGCAGGTGTACTATGAAAAATACCCCACAGCCCTGTGCAGCCAGGACCCGTTTGGTTTGCAGGCTCATTCCCAATTCCTGCTGGCCTGCTGCAGTCAGAAGGTTTTGCTCTGCACTACACAATTTCCTTTATACCAATATACTTTCTTTTTTGCTTTTCAAGTGAGGGGAAAATGTTTAAGCCTCCCTGACACAACATATTCTGACATCACTTTCAAATATCTCGCTTCCCACCTTCTCCTCCCAGTACTAATTGAAAAGTGTTACACAGAGAGCAGCTTCTCCCACTGAGTTTAACATCTGTGGAGTAAATCTGCAGCGATCCTGCAAGGGCGGGTCTGCAATGGGGATTCAGGACACAGCGAGGGACAACAGCCCTTGGCTCTGACCTCTCAGTGCCAGAAGATGCTCACAGAAGACCCGCAGAGACTGCAGAGCATTCACATCTCCAAAGACAATGATACTCTGCAAGTTGGGCTTATTGGGTCACGTAGCTAAAAGATAAGTTATCAGAGACCTTTACTGCCCATGGCACTGGTTGGAGTTGGAAGCCAGAAGTCAGGAGAGGATCCCAAGCAAAAAATCCCAACTACTGCTGGGAACCCCTCACCCAGAGAACGAGAACTTATTCTCATGATGCTGGCTGAGATGTTGCAGACGTCACCCACAGCTGGCCAGTGGTCACACCCCTCATCCCTTGTACATCCAGTCCTCGCGCGAGCGCAGTCGGTGCAGTCCAGCTCGCCGACGCTGCGTTGCAGAGGGTGAACAGAGGCCAACCCGCACGGCAGGCTGGCTCCCAGCCTCGGCTGCTGCTCCTGGCAAGGAGTCACGTTTCCACCAGAAGAAACTCAACCCAACCAAAGTACATTCAAAAGTAACATAAAAGAGAAAAAAAACACCCCCACTCACCACTAAGCTGGTGTTAAATTTGTAAAACCGCTGAACTGTTCTGTCACTGAAGCTGTTGCAGAGGTTTTTCTTGACAAAGTTTGGGTGGTTCAGGATGTCATTTGCTACCAAAGGCTCCTAAGTGAAAGAAAAAGAAGGAGGATTTTCAATCAGACTCAGACAGCAGCTTCTCTACAGCCCCCACCAGCAATTAGAAAAGGTGGGATAAACTGAGAGCAAGTGGGCCAGACCTTGTGTGTAATGTGCTGTTGCTCCACCGGTGCGTGTCCTTTAGGGTCGATGAGGGTTGGGTGTGCCACGAGGTACCCTCTGTCCTCCATGATAAAGCACCTGCCCATGACAAACAAAGCGCGGAGCCGCCCGTCAGACCTCCTCAGGCTTTCAAGAAACACAGTGGAATTAAACATGACCTTAAACGTGCTGCTAGGGGAAGAGTTTTTACAGGCTTCTGTTTAGTAAAATAACAGGGCTGCTAAACAACTTCCCTGCAAAATGGTTTCAGAGAAGATACTGGGTGTTTCCTGGAAGCTTTTCAATCGCCTGCACCATCAGGGACCTGGAAACGGAACTGATCAGGGACAGAAAGGAACAGAGCAGCGTGCTGGCTTGTTTGCTCAGGGAAGATCCAGGAAAAAAAATGAAGCATAACAAACTTGGAGAGCTTTAACAATTCATTAACATCCCGTGTTACCAATTAAACAGAGATTCCACACTCTCCTTTAATGACCTCCCACCTTTGAATTCAATTTTAATGGGGCGACAGATCACGCCTGCCTCATTCCCAGCCTCCCCTCTCCCTTTTCAGCTCTTCCCATTAGCTTCCCGTGGGATCTCAGGGAAATTCTGTTGGATCGGTGCCCCTCTCTAGAAACCCGTGTGCTGCGAGGTTTTAATCCCAATGGTTTGGGCATCTCCCGTTTCCATAGCCGCAGACAGCCGCGCTGGAGAAGGCGGAGGAGCAGGGAGCACGGGGACAGCCCAGCCTGCATCAGCATCAAGAGAATCGGCGGCCGCAGAGGGGAGACGGGAGGGGGTTAATGCGGCTGCTCTCCGCGGGGAGGCGGCCGGGTCTCCCGGCGCAGCAGGGATTCGGAGGGGCCCCACACTGCCCCAGCCTCCTGCCTGGGGCCGGCGGACACTTCGGGAGGCTTTAAAGTCTGCGATTCCCATGGTGGAGCTCTACCTCCGCCGCCTCACGGAGGGAGAGCGCAGCTGTCCTGTCACGCAGTCAGAGGTGGGATGGTTGCTTTGTGCATACAGGGAGCCGTGAAAACTTGTGGCTGGGCTACTTTAATTTCTTTTTCCTGCCCTAAACTGTCTGGGTTCTGCATTAAGAAACCCACGCTGTGATGCTGCGCTGTCTCTCTTTGAAATGATGCCATAAGGAACAGGAGAAGGAGTGGGCTTGTGGCTGTCCAGAATGAGTGAGAAGAGAGAAAGGTGGTTAGAGCTTGGTCCAAAGCCCCAGACACCTGCCAGGCAGAGCAGCTGCCCCTCAGTACCTGCCTGTGCTTATTCATGTGGAGGCTGTAAGCATTAGACCCAGCTTCTAGGTCAGAACAGTCTAACAAAACATTTAACAACAGGCTTCAAATTCTTTGTTTAGAGAATGCAGAAACCTAATAAAGCTCCTGTCCCCATTGATTATTAATAGCTTTTAACTGGGGGGGAAGGAATGCTAAACCAGAAACTCTGATTTTATTTTTATAGACCATAAAACGTATTAAAAAATACCCAAACCAAGCCAGGAAAGAACTGGGAAAACACCAGAAAACCACTTCCCAAATTTAAGGTTTAAAAAGAAACAAACAAACAACAGTGCCCAAACCATGTTACCAAGTTACCCCAGACCCAAACCAGGCTCTGCCCCACCTCCCCAACGTGATTGTTCAAAAAAGGGTAATTAAAGAAGAACAATTGAGGTACACTTAGGTCTAAATAAAATGAGATACTCCAGATGAAATCAAACTTGTGACTAGTGCTGTGCTATATATTTCAGAGAAAAATATAACAGAAGTTATTTTAATAATCCCAGTTAAAATAACATGAGATAATACATCATTATTACACACTCATGGTAACTAAGCTAAAATCCAAACAAACACAAGAGAATGGGAAGTGTGTTCATTTAAAAAAGAATGGGGTTTTTGCCCAGGATGTCAGTGAAGTGTAAATATAACCCAAAGAAGATGAAAATGAAATCAGTTCCCTTCCATTTTCGTATTCCTGCAGACTGTTTACTTAGCTGGTGAAGAACGGAGAAGTCCACATGAGGAACAAGCACAGGTCAGAGTGGAAATCAGAGCACTTGCATTGAAAGTAACAGAATCCTAGAGTAAGTTCAGTTGGAAGCACCTCTGAGTCATCTGATTAAAGGGGAGAGAAAGCCTTTAGGTATTTAGTGCTGGAAGAGAGGGTTTACCTGATTTTGTTTCCCCCATCTTGGTTACAAACTGGCAGCAGGTCCATGAGAACTTTGTAGAAGTAGCGCAGGGTGAAGTCGATGCCCATTACTGCCACTGAATGTCCTGAAGACATCTGGGTGCTGCAGAGAGGGGAGGGAAACAAGGGAAAAGGCTTTGACAGCAGCAGCTAACAATTAGTATCTTAATGACTCTGTTCCCTACTTGAAAAGGGGGCTGCATTCCCCAGCATACAGACCAGCTCAGATCCACATCTCTCAGAATCTGAGAGTCACAGAATCATTAGGTTGGAAAAGACCTGCCCTGGCACAGCTTGAGGCCATTCCTCTTGTCCCATTTCCTGTCCCCTGGCTGAAGAGACCATCGCCCACCTCTCTGCACCCTCCTGGCAGGGCAGGGGAGGTGGGGAGAAGGTCTCCCCTCAGCCTCCTCTTCTCCAGGCTCAACACCCCCAGCTCCCTCAGCTGCTCCTCAGAGGATTTGCCCTCCAGCCCCTTCCCCAGCCTGGTTGCCCTTCTCTGGACTCGCTCCAGGACCTCGATGTCCTTCTGATGGTGAGGAGCCCGTAACTGGACCCAGCACTCAAGGTGCAGCCTCATCAGTACCCAGTACAGGGGCACAATCCCCTCCCCAGACCTACTGGCCACGTTGTTTTTGATACAAGCCAGGATGGCATTGACCTTCCTGGCCACCTGGGCACACTGCTGGCTCATGTTCAGTCAGAGTCACGCAACACCCCCAGGTCCTTCTCTGCCAGCCTGTAGCACTGCTCGGGGTTGTTTATGTCCCATGTGCAGGACTCTGCACTTGGCCTTGTTAAACCTCATCCTGTTGGTCTCAGCCAGTAGGCCCAGTCTGTTCATGAATGCACTGAAGCTCAGCTCACCCTGTCTGTGTTTAAACAAGCACTTACAGCAGCTGCAAACAGAGCAAAGAGCAGCACAACGGATTTGCTGTGAATCCTGACATCTCCCCAGTGAAACTGCACCTCTGGTTAAACAACCAGAACACGGAGGAGACAGGAGACAGCCCAGCAAGGGCTGGATCCCACCCAGGGATCAACCCTTCTCCCCACGGGCTGTTCTCCCTTGGTTCTTTTGTACACCCCAGCACCTACAGATGTTCAATGGTTAGCAACATAAATTCAGATTAAAAACTCCCCACCCACACAAATGGAGGCAGGAGGCAGCTCCTGCACCTCTACACCTGAATCCCCACCACCTAGCAGGGGGAGTTACGTTCCGAGTTCCTCTTGCTCAGCCCCTGGTGTTGGGACCTGCATACAGAGCTGATGCTAAGTCCCTAAAATTCCCAAGTGCAGGAACCATCACAAGCTTCAGCTGGGGAAAAGAAGAGCTGGCCAAGGTAGAGAACGGATGGGGTCACCTTGCACCAGGGGCGGGGTAACGAGCACCACGGTAAGGGAATCACATCCCCCTAAGAGGCCGGTTATCCGTGCTGGGGGAATTAACTCACGTTAACCTGGCGGTGCTGCCCGCTGCCTCTGCTGTGCCAGGTGGCATCTAAGGCCCTGTCACTTAACAAGCCTTCCGACTCCGCATTTCTCCCCAACACAGGGCAATCATAAACCAGACACTGAGGGCCAGGGCAGGACCCAAACTCTCTGGGGATTCTCACCAGCAGTGGCTGCAAGAGCTGCTGGGGACACTGCAGTATTTCCCCCCTACTGAAAACGGGCCCATGGTCCTATTTTTACACAGCAGTTCGGGAACACAGAGTTGCCTTAGCAACCGATACGTTTCGTACATCAGCCTGAGACTGTTCTGTCAGCCTTTGATGTACCTTCTGACAGCTCTGCAAAGGTAAAAAAGCCCTATACTTTTGCTCAGTCATATTGTTTTAACTTTCCTTGCCATCAGTGAAGCAATCACAAGAAATCTCCTGGCAGGAGCAGTCTCCATGTCTGGCAAAGCCCATCTAGATGCTGAAATCTCCACATAGAAATGATGTTCTATTGAGGTGGTTGTTTCTCCAAAACTTCCCATCCTGGCAAACACCTGCCTTCCCTTTGGGTGAAACATCCAGTGTCAAGACCTCCTGAATCAATGCCCTTGAACAGAGGTGGGAATCCCCATTGGGCAGCCAGGCAGCGAGGTTCTGGGACAAACCAGATAATAAAGGACAACAGGATTTATTAGGGCGGGTTATGAGCACGATTATATGGCATGGTGATGTGCAGAGCCTGAGGCTGGACTGAATAATGAGGAGATCTGTCATGCCTCCTTTCCCAACACCCAAAGTTTCCTTCCTGCAGCACTGGGTGGCCTGGTGGCCTGGTCAGACCAAGTCACCTCTTGTCCCCAAAGGATGCAAAGCTTCTTTGCACCTATGTGGCCCTTATGGTGATGACAAAGGAGACACCTTTGGCTTGCTACTTTTTAAAAGCTACTTTTCTGAAGAAATTTTATCTCTGAAGATAATAAGGAAAAAGAAGATTCTGCATGGCACAGCTGGACTACTCACAGCAGAGGCTGCTGGCAACCCCTTACCCACATACACCCAACTCTGCTTGCTGGATGGAAGTTTGTTTGCTTTTAAAGAGATGCAGTGAAGATGGGGTCAATTCCAAGTTGTAGATTTATAAACACAGATTCTAAAAACCCACTTTTAATCTGTTTTCCACATTACCCATCTCATGGAAGGGGAAAAAGGACGACAGTGGAGCCTCACAGATGTTTAACTGTATGTGACGAGGTGTCAAGCCATGAAGTCAACTGCTCCATCCCAACACACAAGAAGCCCTTAGGAACACTGTAAATATTTTAGCTTTGGTTTTCAGCATTAAATCCTTCTGGTTTGCTGGTGCAAGTTGCATTAAATAACTTCTTGCAAGACTTTTCTATTCCCAGCCACCAAGAAGCAGCCGTATGTGAAATGGGAGGGCAAGGAAAGCACCAGTTCCACCAAAAGTGCTGCTGTTATTAAACATACACAGTGGTTCCTAATGGAAGGGTGGGGATTAATTCTACTCCTTCCTCCTCCACCCCTCCCAATTTTCTTTAAGCTGAGACCTCTTGGGGGATTATATCTGCATGTGACTCGGAGCTTTAGAGGTCATATTTACCCAGGAATCACACTCACATCTGCCAAACTTTGTTTAACTGTTCTTTAATCATGTCCTAATGACCCACACGAGTTCTTCAAGCTAACCGAACCAGCGCTGGCTAGATAAGCATTGGAGCTGTGATTAATTGCACTTCTCTTCTTCCAGCAGTGCTGACTTCCCTGGAGTGAACTCCATGAGGAGCACCACGCAGGCATTAGGCCTGGTAATACCCCTGCCAAGAAAGACAGGGAGATGTCCCATGGTGGGGTATCACGAACCATGCGGAGGTGTCTCTGAGAAGAGCAGGAAAGCAAGGTCCTGAGCAGTGCTGGCTCTGTGATCTGTATTTCTTAGCACCACATTAGATGATGGGGTCTTGAAGTGTGTGCAGAAGCCACCTGCTCAGTGAAGCTCTTGGAAGAGGCTCCCTGTACGAAATGAAACAGTAACTACCAGTGAGTAACTGGGAGAGCTTATACTGTGATAGAGCGGCTTTGGTGGGCATCTGCCCTCTAGCCAGGGCCAAACCACCACAGTCCTTTTTGGCACCCAACGTAGGGCTCAAGGAATTTGAGATAAGGACAATTGCATGAGGGAATGGGCAGAACAGACTGAACATAGCTGGGTGGGGGAATAATTGTGGAGAATTTCTGTTGGGATGGGGATTTGAAGGATGATTAGCTTTCAAGCTCACGCTGGAAAGGTTTGGTATGCATAAAGTGACCTCCTTTAGATGTCCAACATCTCCAATCAACCTCAGCCTTAGGCTGGGGGCCTGGCCAGGAGGGAGCAGAAACAAACAAACAAACAGTGTCCTGGCAGAAAAGGGTTGTTCCAGCACAAGATGTTCAGAAAGAGACAGACCCCACTTCTCCTGGTAGTAATATTAATGGTGCTCAGAATAAAGGAGACTGAGATTCCCTTTGTCAGCTTTGCATGAAGCTACATTAGGATGTTCCCCTTCCTCTCTTTAAGCCACAGAAGGCTAATTAATAAAGGAAATGCTTCTTCCTATGTGGCTGTGATGTTTCTTCTGGTTTTGAGCCAAAGATCACTTTGATTTCAGCGATCTTGCAAGGGCAGCCGAAGGTTTAGAGCCTTCTCAAGTCGTTCCTCCTCCTGAAGGTTTAGAGTGTTCTCCTCAAGTTCTTCCTCCTCCTGAAGATTTAGAGCCTTCTCCTCAAGTCCTTTCTCCTCATGAAGGTTTAGAGCCTTCTCTTCAAGTACTTCCTCCTCCTGAAAGCCCCTGTCCAGAAGTGCCAAATTAAACAGCCCTGAGCAAAGAGCTCCCTCAACTCCTGCAGTATGGACAGAGCCTTGATTACAGCTGGTCTCCATGTGCAGCTGGGTACATCTGCTTTCACCTCTTACTCCCTTCCAAACATCACCCTGGTACATACAACTCCACGAGTGTGAGTAACCCCAGGAGATGCAGAGATTATCTGTCTCCATATAACCGTATTTGGCTACAGGCAGTGAGGGAATGTATCCCAAGCTCCTCCTCGGTCCTTGTCTTGTGTACATGACATCTCACCTTCATCCAGGAGAACATCCTCACCAATGGATCTTTTTTTTTTCCTATATACTGCTATTATTCATCTGCCAATAAAGCTCCAGAATACAAATTCCATATGTAAAAATATACAAATAGAAAATTCGTAGAACATGGGTTTTCTGCAGTATTTCCATATACTATTCCCACCAAATCTACACATGGTTATACTACATTTCACCAAAAGCTTTAAAAACAGGTGTATTTCTCTAAAAACCAGGTGTATTTCTCTAAAAACCAGGTGTATTTCTCTAAAAGCATTAAAACCAGGCATATTTCTCTCCTCCCCACAGCACAGCTTGATAACTGAAGGTATTCTTGCTTGACACAAACCTCAAAACCCAGCTTACCTGGAAGAATGGACTGTGTGACTGATGGTAACAACGTAGCCTGCCCCTCCAACGTCTAAGTAGGGCCCAGTAAAGGTAATTAGTCCTGGATTAGCCACTGCATGCAAGTACCTAAAGGCAGCCAAAAGAAACACTTGTAATTAGTGAAAAAGAGTTGCTGGAAACTTTAAGACAGTATCCTTGATTTTGCAGAAAGACACTGAATCCTGCACACCACAGACAACGTGCTACCAAATTCATGTTTCCTAGTATCACACAAGTGCCCAAGTATGACTGGGATCCAGACTTCATCCAGACCGGCTCAGTAAATGGTTCCTCAGTACAAAGAACTGCATGAAGCTCAGTTCACTCCTGTAGAGAATACATCTGATGTCACTGTAGACATTTTTCCCCAGAACAGCGTAAGACTCGGTGCCAGTGGAGTCTCAAACTTCAAAGCAAACACTGGGAACATTATAGGGCAAAGCAGAACAGGCAACCAAGAGGCAGAATTCCCACAAGAAATTCTGGAAAGACATCCAGATCACAGAATCACAAGGTTGGAAAAGCCCTTTAAGATCATCGAGTCCAACTGTTCCTGTCCTATGCTAAACCAGATCCCTGAGCACCTCATCCACCCTTAAACCTCCCTTAAAACTTACTGTCAACACAAAATGAGCCACAATCACATCAAATATCTTCCCACTGTGATAAGAAAAGTTTATAAAACACCACAAATGTTGGAAAACACTTAAATGTATGAAAAAATCCACTGCTTTACTTTTTCCCTGCCCCAGTATGCTGACCCTGAGCCTGGACTCTCACAGACTCAGTGTGCTTCATTACTGGGGCTTTGCTTGCATCTCCTTTCCAAAACGCTGCCACTTGGCTTCCTATCAAAGCCCAGACACCGCAGCGGGCTGCGTAGAGAGGCTGTTACAAAACCATGGTTTGAGAAAATCAGTGAAGTGTAAAAGAAAACAAAACAAAACCAAAAACAAACCCCTAAAACAACAAAAAAGAAAATCATTTGAGAGCATTTTAAATGGAGCCAAGGGACCAACACAAATGCACCTTGTTTAGGCTCAGCATAAAATAAGTGAGCAAAATTCCATCATCTTACCTGTCAGCAAAAACATAGGTAATGACAAAGATGGAAGGAAACCATGAGGTAGGGGTTTTTTTCAGGGAAAACATGGGTCAGGAGAGCTGAGAAGCCAGAAGCAATTCAGAGCCTTCCCCATAGAGTGTTGGGACATGGTGCTGGGTTGTGCCTTTCCCAGCATCACAGCACCTGGCCAGCTCCTTTCAACAGAGCACAGGCATCAAAAGACACTCCAGAGCGCTCTCACATCTCATTTGTTATGTATACAAATATTTTCCCAAATCAGATGCTAGTGCATAATTAATAGCACAGTCGAGCCAGAAATTCCTACTCCAGATTAACGAGGAAATCAGCTGTAAACAAACAAACCAACCAGCTAAAAAATTAACCACCCAAAAATGGCACCGAGAGTTGCAAACGCTCCTGAATTAGCTCATCCCTAAAGGGGATGCTCATTTTCTGAATATTTATATTCCCATCTGCCAAAGCAAGGATATGAAACAGAATCCATCACTTAAAACAAAAAGGGCTGAAATTAGAACCAATAACGGTTTTAACTGGCTGTATTTAAGCCTTTTTACCCACGATGAAAACATTTCAAGGTGAATAGTTTCTAACTGGCCATAAACCACCCCCCCCCTCGACTATGAAATCAATACCAAATATTTCCCTTATTGCCCTCCCAAGATTATCCAAAGCTTTGATAACAGGACCCTAAAAAACTTACCATTGTCTCCTGGTGGGATCAAATGCTTTGTCCATGAGGGAACCGGGGTAAATTCGGAGCACCCCATTGGGGGTTGCTATGTAACGGCGCACAATGGAACTGTTCAGGCTGCTCATTTCCATTTGTGTCATCCATTCATCTGTGACGTGACTGGTAGCCATTACTTCATTTCTGACAGAGAACTGCAAGACAAAGGCAGACCTAGCAGGGTTCCTCTAAGGCTTGCGTGAAAAGATAATAAGCTGCTCCCGGGGTTTCCGAAAGAGCCAGCGGAGATCATCTAAACTCAATTACTTGTTTAAAGTCTTCTCACACCACACCGATCTGGCACATTCCAAGCAAAGGAAAAGCTTGTTATAATGAAATATTGCTGTCATTACCTCTGCAGCTTTTAGCATTTGCTTTTTTGCTTCACATAAATATAAGCACCGCTCTGCTTGCTCACAAAATAGAGATTTCTCATTTATATCACAGAATCACAAGGTTGGAAAAGACCGTTGAAGATCATCAAGTCCAACCATTCTCATCCTAAACTAAACCAGATCCCTAAGTACCTCATCCACCCTTTTTCTGAACACACCCAGGGAAGGTGACTCAGCCCCCTCCCTGGGCAGCCTGTTCCAGCCCTGACAACTCTTTCAGTAAAAAATTTCTTTCTAATGTCCAATCTAAACCTGCCCTGGGGTAGCTTGAGCCCATTGCCCCTTGTCCTATCACCTGGCTAAAGAGACCATCACCTACCTCTCTACAACCTCCCTTCAGGTAGCTGTAGGTGGTGATAAGGTCTCCCCTCAGCCTCCTCTTCTCCAGGATGAACACCCCCAGCTCCCTCAGCTGCTCCTTAGAGGATTTACCCTCCAGCCCCTTCCCCAGCCTGGTTGCCCTTCTCTGGACTCACTCCAGGACCTCAATGACCTTCTTATGGTGAGGGGCCCAGAACTGGACACAGTACTCAAGGTGTGGCCTCACCAGGTGCTTCAGAACTCAAAGATATTCCTGCTAAGAACTTGCTGTGGCTTTAATTTCTCTAGTGTTCACTCCAATAGCTGCCTCTTGACTTTTTCCTCCATCCTGGAGAAGCCCTCTCCCTTCCCTCTCCACTCTTCCCAGGCCTTGAAGCCCGCAGCCATCTCCCCCAGGCATGGGGGGAACCCTTCCTGAGCCCTACAAGCATCAGGAGATCGGTGTTTCAGGTACTCCCCTCCTGGATGGAGGCATGGGATGGCAGGAAACCATGGTCTGGTCAGCCCCGAGGCCGTACCTTGAGGCCAGGATTGGCAATGAGGCGGGTGTTGTCGCTGAGGTACGCTGTGTAATGCTCCACCATCCGCTTCGTCTCGGGCTGGCTGAGATGTTCGTATGGAGAAGAGAAGCTGCCCGCAGAGAGCATAACTGTTGGGCTTTCTGAAAACAGCAAAATATGTGAAAGTTAAGGGCAATGGATTGCATGTATTGAAATCACAGAATCACAAGGTTGGAAAAGACCTTTAAGATCTTTGAGACCAACTGTCCCTGTCCTGTGCTAAACCAGATCCCTGAGCACCTCATCTCCCCGGCTGTTAAACACCCCCAGGGGTGGGGACTCAGCCCCCTCCCTGGGCAGCCTGTGCCACAGCCCCACAACTCTGCCAGGGAAGAACTTTGCCCTCCCAGCTGAGCTGACCCTGCCCTGGGGCAGCTTGAGCCCATTGCCCCTTGTCCCATCTCCTGTCCCCTGGCTGCAGAGACCGTCGCCCACCTCTCTCCACCCTCCTGGCAGGGCAGGGGAGGTGGGGAGAAGGTCTCCCCTCAGCCTCCTCTTCTCCAGGATGAACACCCACAGCCGCTCCTCAGAGGATCTGCCCTCCAGCCCCTTCCCCAGCCTGGTTGCCCTTCTCTGGACACACTCCAGGACCTCAATGTCCTTCTTCTAGTAATGAAACATATATTGCATGGGAAACATATCCATACCATGAAATGGTACCCTCTGCCCATCCTCTGCTCTCCCACACATGTGTGACCAGCACAACCAGTCTCCCTAGGCACTGACAAATCTTACATTGCATGGGAACCACCTTTCTTCCTTCCAAATACAGACATGACAAAGCTAGGCCACTGAATTTGATCTCCATGTGTTACGTGGCCAACTTTTATGCCCTTGTTCTCAAAGGCTAAACAAGTTCTGAATCACTACTTTTCAAAAGACTACAGAATCACAGCAACGTAGGGGTTGGAAGGGATCTCAGGAGATCATTGAGTCCAACCCCCCACCTGTCCTACAGAAAAGACTTTGTCCTAAGGAAGAAGAAATCCGTTTTAGGTTGGACACAGCAGCAGAAAGTGAAAACGAGCATTTCCAGTTAGAAATAATGAAGAACTGGAGAATTTCAAACCCAGAGCAGGAGCTTACCAATAAGGGTGTTGGTGCCCACGGGGATTTTTCAGAAAGGAGGAGAAAGTAAACTTTCCTTGTGCAGAAACTGCAATACCAGACGGGTTTTGCTGTTTCGAAGACAAATGATGATGATGCAGGGCTGAAGGTTGAGAATAATGCCTTTTCTGGATATCTGACCCTTAGAGCCCAATTTCCTCACGTGTAACGCTCTCCAGAGGAAAAATTTCACTGTAGTATGTGAAGAGTTCTGCTTTTATTCACATTCCTCTCAAACACATCACCAGACATCCAGCAGCCATATGTACTACAGTCACCCCTCACCAACTTCTGTTACAGTCCTCCATCTGCTTCCCAGACAAATTACTCTGATGCAACTGCATTTTGCTTTGCATTAAGTTTTTCCACTTGTCAGCTTAGTGCTTTGTCTTTTGGATATGTCCCATTTATATCTTGTTTTTCTGGATATCAGATAATGAAGACTATGCCCCACATTAAAGAAAGGAACCCCCCTGTATTTTAAACAATTGGCAAAGCAAACTCCATAGGATTGTCCAGTTTCACAGAATCACAAGGTTGGAAAAGACCTTTGAAGATCATCAAGTCCAACTATTCTCATCCTAAACTAAACCATATCCCCAAGTACCTCATCTACCCTTTTTTTGAACACATCCAGGGAAGGTGACTCAGCCCCTCCCTGAGCAGCCTGTTCCAGGCCCTGACAACTCTCATTAAAAAACCTCTTTCCAATGTCAAATCTACACCTGCCCTGGCACAGCTTCATGCCATTCCCCCTTGTCCTATCACCTGTCACATGGCTGAAGAGACCATCACCCACCTCTCTACACCCTCCCTTCAGGTAGTTGTAGGTGGGGAGGTGGTCTCCCCTTAGCCTCCTCTTCTCCAAGCTAAACAGCCCCAGCTCCCTCAGCCACTCCTCAGAGGATTTGCCCTCCAGCCCCTTCCCCAGCCTGGTTGCCCTTCTCCGGACTCGCTCCAGGACCTCGATGTCCTTCTGATGGTGAGGAGCCCAGAACTGGACCCAGCACTCGAGGTGCAGCCTCACCAATGCCCAGTACAGGGGCACAATTACTTCCCTAGACCTACTGAACACACTGTTTTTGACACAAGCCAGGATGTCATTGGCCTTCTTGGCCACCTGGGCACACTGCTGACTCATTCAGCCTCTAAGTCCTCCAGTCTCATCTCACTTAGCAATTTGTGGCGCAGAACTATAGCTAACAAAGGATCACAACTGTGCTGCTGATCCACCACAAGACCTTCAAACCCTTCTAGAACCAAAAGGTCTTCACTCAGAACTTCTCACAAGTTTTAGCAACTCCCTCCAGGTGAATACTTAAATATGAAAGCTTGCAATGTAGGATGTTTATATAAAACAACTCTATATGTCCTTAGGATATAGCATGGTTTTTAAGTTGTCTATCCTTTCCAGACACTAGAATTTAGACTCCCCCTCTCTTTCCAGTAATGTTTGAGCGACTGCTGAAAGCAGCCAGGTAAGAGTAGCACCAGTTTAACTTATCAAAAGCAGGATTGCATCAGTAACCTGAGAACTTTTCAGCTGGTAAGGAGGGTCTGGACACCATCACACCACAGAAGTTCTCAGCTTTCCCTAACAGACTTCTGACTTCACACAGATCGATGGTATTAAGGACTCACAGCAGTGAAAAACGTGCGTAAATCCAAAGTCAGAAGAATAACAGTCCTGCACGACTGGCCAGGACTTCATCCTACTTATGTTAATTGTCAATAAGCTGCTTTACAGCCAAGAGAACAGAACTTTGTTTTAAGCTCAGTGAGAAATCACTGACTCACAGGGTTGGAAAAGACCTTTAAGCTCATCGAGTCCAACCATCCCTGTCCTGTGCTGACCCAGATCCCTGAGCACCTCATCTCCCCGGCTGTTGAACGCATCCACAGGTGGTGACTCAGCCCCCTCCCTGGGCAGCCTGTTCCAGGCCCTGACAACTCAGGGTAGATAAATCTCTGGCTCTCTCCCCACTCCACTTTCTGGGATCAAGCAAGACCCGGGGTGCATTTATCTCATGCTCTGACGAGCAGTCCCACTGCGTTCAGCCATGGAAGTGCCATCGAGCACGGTAGTTATTTTCAACAAGGAGATACAAGAAGGTAACAGCTGATTAAAAAATCAACCCTGGAAGTAAAAGCCTCTAAGGAGGAGAGTATTTCCAGTGTTTTTGAGAATGTTTTACTCCCACGCTCCACAGAAACACGAGGTGGTCAAGGTGAGCCGCAAGAAAGCCTTACCTAAGGTAGCCAGCTGCTTGAAGTGCAGGCAGGCATTGGGCTGGCCCAGCAGATCCAGTCGATGATACAGGAGCTTGCTGCTGGGGACAGTGTTGAGATTCTTTAGCTGTTTAACAGGTATTTCTGGCTGAATCACCACAACACACAGAATAAAGGATGTGTCCTGGACCTGAAACACACAAGTCAGGAAAACAAAACAAAAAGCTGAAGGTGGGACAGGGCTTCTTTTCTGTTCAGCATTTGTTCTCTTTTCTTTAATTGCTCGTCTCAGCTGGTTCTGGAAGGCAGCACCAGACCTCACCATGGTCTCAAGGACCATAATTCCCACTCTCTGAAAGCAGAAAGCTGATACAGACTGGATTGTGTGGATAAAACTTTCCAGCCCTATTGGTCTCCACGCAGGGTAGAGACTTGGTCACAGCAACTCAGTTCCACACAGCCACGTTCCAGCCTGTAACTACCCTGTATGTACTGCAACCACCAAGTCATCATAAATAAAGCTTTCCCACAGTCTATGCACAAAATAAAACCATTTATTTTTGGAAAACAGACTGCTTTAAGACCTTCATTTTGTTGCTCAATGTGCAACCATTCTAACACTGTTTTTGTGGGTAGTTTTTGAAGTGTCGCTAACAGAGGAGAGGCTTCAGGTTCCCAGTTGATAAAAACCCACTGGTATTCCCATCATGAAGAACAGGGACTGATCAACTCTCAAAAATAAGATTTTTATCATTACCACTCTTAATTGTGTGCTGCATGTGTCACGTGCTATTCTGGCTTGTGTATTTTAAGTGTCCTGTAGTACATCAGGGTAGCAAAACGTGAAGTTGCACAGCTGCTCTGCAAGGGTGGTGGATATTGAAGGTAGTGTTACAACAGTAGAAAATTAGCTCCAGACACCCTCCTATGTGAATTTCTGTTACACAGTGACAGATTTAATCTCTTAAAACTGCTCATCTTAATCTTTTAGGTTGGATTTAAGTTAATGCTATGAAATGATCCACAAGTACCTTCCCCTAAGTTTGTTGGCACAAAAAAGTAGCCAATTATTTCTGGCATCACTGAAATTCACCTGGATTATATTTAACTTTACATTCCATTTTAACCCCTGGGTCAAGATTAGTGTTCAGATAGGTTCAAAAGTTAAACTGAAGAGGAAGACAGCTGCTAGAAGTTCTCCTAAAGCTCTTACAACTGGTAATATAGCCTGTTGCATACACATCGTGCTCAGTTTCAATGGAAGCCTTGATGTAACTTATGTGTGGAAGAAAAGTGTTGGATTACAGCAAATCTAATTACTAGCTAATAATAGAGTTCTAAAAAAAAAGAGGTAGCATCAGAACAAGAAGGTGATGTTTTAATTTAATTATATTAATTAATGGACTGTACTGTTCTGCCCCAAACATAGCAACAGTATTGAGCAGAGAAATGACTTAACACTAACCACTGCCACAGCACCGAACTCAAATGTGGGCTCTGGTAGGTATGTATGTGTCACCTGGCCTGCAGTGTGACATCCAGACCAGTAGAGGTTTACCTCCATTGGGAAAGAGTGAGTGTGACTGTACATTACACATATGTCTTATGAAATGAGTGCCTTCATGAAGAGAGAACACACATGTATCCAGGTCTCTCAGGATGACACGGTAAAAGACCTGAAATGGGAATTTTAGTAGTTCTTCACTGTAGCAAAACCCCACATTCACAGAATCACAGAGCTGCTGCGGTTGGAAGGGCCCTCCAGAGCTCATGGGGTCCAACCCCCTGCCAAAGCAGGGTCCCTAGGACAGGGCACACAGGTCGGTGTCCAGACGGGGCTGGAATCTCTCCAGAGAAGGAGACTCCACACCCCCTGGGCAGCCTGTCCCAGGGCTCCCTCACCCTCTCTGGGAAGAAGTTCTTCCCCACATTGGGGGGGAACTCCCTGTGCTCCAGCTTGAGCCCATCGCCCCTTGTCCTGTCCCCACAGACCCTGAGCAGAGGCTGCCCATGTCCCTTGTGTCCCACCCTTCAGCTATTGATAAACACTGATCAGATCCCCTCTCAGTCTTCCTTTCTCAATGCTGAACAGTTCATCCAGCCTTTCCTCGTAGGGGAGATGCTCCAGGCCCTTAATCATCCACACCGTTCCTGAGCAATTCAAACCTTTCATACTTCAGTACCAAGAGATACTTCATGCTTCACTATATTCAAGATATTACTGTCCTCTCCAATATATGAAGCTGCTCTACACCACCCTGCAACAGCATCCCTTGTTCTCCTTACCATTTTCCAGGCGTAGCTGACATTGTAGGCTTCTTTTCCAACTTCTCTCAGTTTGTTCACATGCCAAGAGAGTGAGGAGTTCACTGGAACTGTAATGATCTGGCTACCCAGGGGAATGCTATAATGGCAGATACAATGTCCAGCAGTTAAACACCAAGTGCTTAAGCAAAACCCATCTGCTGTGCATTCATAAAAATATCATAATATATGAAGAGATTAACTCTTATCTGTTTTAGGTGATGAAAAAGTGGATGTATGATTAAAATGCGCTCATGTAACACTGTACTTTGAGTTAAAACATGTACTCAGATAAGACAAAGGCTCAAGAAAAACCCAGGCCAAGCAGTGGGAAATCTTCCTGACATGGGAGAGATTACAAGGAGCATCACCCAGATCAGCCATGGAAACCACTGCTTAGAATATCAAATGATAAAATTAAGAAATTTGGAGGAAAAAACAAACCAAAACTATTGGGGAAGAGGGTGGGAAATTCCATCCAGGTATCCAGATATTGTAGGAAAAGGAACTTTAACTGTCATTCTCTTCAAACTCTTCTAGACCTACTTCTAGTGCCCAAGTGGCTGATGTCCCATTCCTTACCTAAGGATGTTCTGGCGCACCAGCTCAAATTTGGGAATGTTCTCATAATGGATAATATCCGTGTGGAGCGGCGGTTCAGACAGCAGGTAGGGCCTGGTCAGGGATGGGTGCATAAGTGTGTATCCTGAAAAACAAAAGACAAAAGCCCAAACACTGAATTAGCCCAGGACAAGTATTTATTGGGAAAAAAGAATACAGTAGCTACAGTTTTTGCAAAGGCTTAACTAATGTCAGTCAACGAGCAGCTATGTCATTGAAGAAGTTGCAAATGAAGAAGTAGATAAGCTGTGAATAAAAGCATTTCAAAGAACCAAGCACTAAAAAGTGGTGGGGGTCAGAGGAAAAGACCTGAACACAGATATACAGCAGCTCTGCCTTCTGCCCTAAGCATCTAGAAAACCTCAGCTGTTACACATGGAGAAAATCTCAACAGCAAGTAAGTGTTTCCACATCAGAACTCCAGAAGAGAGCTGTCACTTCACAAATCCACCTGCAGCCTCCTGCAACTCTCAGGCAAAACTAACCAAACAGTGCACAACTAATCTCTGGAGACATATCATCATTCATTACTTACAGACTACTCAGAGACATGAGAATTAAGAGTTTCCTTTTGATGGTTAATGACCTCAGTGGGACCAGAAGATATCATCTGAGCCAAAACGTTACCTTTATTATCTATGAGGAAAGTGTAGGAACCCAAGGAGTCTTGATAATAGGTGACATCTTCCAAGATGTACGCGAGATTAACGTCCACTCCAACAATCCCCAGCAGCAGGTTTCCAAAGTAACATGGTTTACTTACAGTCATTATCAGGCCTTAGGATAAGAAATAACAGAAAACCATCAGCAATAATATCTAGTTAAACAGAGCATGCACTTTGTCATTTTAACATGTCATACAGTTATATTTAATATTACATTCCTTGCTGGAATGTGGGCAGACACCGGCACTCCCACAGGAAAGCTGAGCAGGTTTTCTGTCATGTCTGGCTGGTTTTAGCCATTGTCCCAAATTAACTACTTTCTATGTTTCCAATAGTGACCTAAGGTATGTTTAATCAATTCATTAAAACCTATACCACAACTAACTAACGTTGTGGGGCTTCTGTCAGCCCACAAGTAGATGCCTTACAGATCAGAAATGCGCTTGCATGAGAAGCCAGAACAGCATTTTGTTCTTTTAACATCATTTCAGGCAATTTAAAAAATAAAGGGAAGAGGGAGGAAGAGAATTTGTACTTGTAAAGCAACAATAGGGATAAATTATTGCCCATCTAATTGCATCTTCAGAATGTTAAACCTCCTCTGTTAAATGAATCCCAGTCTGGGTGCTGGGAATCATACCCATAATTACACAACGGTTAGAGACGTGTCTTGTGCCTGAGGTAAGAACTCACAGTAAGTAATACCTTATTTCTCTTACTTTCTACGCCACGGCTGTTTGGAAACTGAGCAACTCTCTTCCTTCAAAGCAATATAAAATTCATTTGCATGGCTAAGCTTTTAAGTACACTTTGATACTTATGTAAGACAAACCTCTATTGCACCATTTCTAATCCTTCTGCTGCTCAAATTTCTCATCACACTTGGATATGGCTTTGAGAGAGACTAATAATACAACTTAAGTACCGAGGTTAGGAACCACAGAAAGCAGCAAGCCTTCTGACTCAGCAGGGATTTGCTCAGGAATAGTCTTAAATTTCTTTTGGGACTCAATACACAAGGCAAACGTGCAACCTGAATCCAGCAGCCCTTACTTAGGCTACTTAGCATAACTCTCAACTACTCCTCTGTACCAGCAGACACCAGGAGTAAGGAAGCCTCGAATGAAGAACTACAGAACTTGCCCAATGTAAGACTCACCAGTGTATTTCTTAACATCAGCATGATGCTGACATCCCTTTACAGAGCACAGCACAGAGAAACATCAGGTGGGCTGCCCAAGAGCTAGCAGAGGCAGACCCCACAACTCCCACCTTCTAAGAGTGCACCTCAGCCTCAGGAATGGCACCAGATACCAAAGGTAGAAGGAGCAGCAGCACAGTTGCTCACCACTGATGATCCCAAAAGCTCAGGCATTGAGACCCTCAGCCAGGTGTATGTCCAGCTGGTGAAGCTCTGCAGCACTGTGGGAGAAGCCTGAACCTGCTCCCTGCCTCCTGAACCTGCTCCCTGCCTCCTGAACCAGGATCACACACATTTATGCTTACCCTAGGCACAAATTAATACTAGTTTCTGCATTTTCTACACGTGTCATCTTGCGCACATGCTGGTACAGTCCCAGAAGTCTCTCTCCACATCTACACCTTCAGTCTCTCCAACACTGGATGCAGCCATGAGATGATGAAGTAGAACACACAATTTTTGTTAACATGGCGTGTTAGCAAAAGGGAAAGGGGAAGGAAGATCCATGCACCTTCCCACCATGACAGCACAAATCAGAAACTGATGGGAGAACCAGGCTGCAGACATGTGCTGTGTTATTGCACAGGATGCATTCACACTGCACAAAAACTGACACCAGGCTTCTGCTAAATTCAGTGAACCCTTGCTCCAGAACGGTTGGGCCACCACCAGCCAGCTCAGGCTTCCTCTTCTGCCGGGTGCCAGGGCCACACCAAGCGTGCTGAAGCGAGAGGAAGAGCTAAGGATTGCAAACTTTGGACAATAATTAATCATCTCTCTCTATGCCATTTACTAGGAGGTCTGATTGCAGCATCTGTCTGCCCTGTCTTTACAGCTTGGCAGCGGAGAACGGGTGCTGAACTAGTTGTGAAGAGCTGCTGCTTGGGGTGCCAAGACAGAATAAAGGGAAGTCCAGTGGGAAGCATCACCCTAAATCATGTCCATGGCTCCCAAACAATAACAACCTTTTCTCTATCCCACTGCGGGGGTCTATGCAATCCCTGAATCTACCTGTGGGACCTCTAGGCATTCAGAAGTACTGAAATAATAAACCCTGCAATGCTGCACTGTGGTCACGGCTCTCATTGCAACGTGGCAAGACTGCTTCCCTCAGGTACAAAGGGCTTCTCTCCACAAATTAAATTACAGATACCATATACATACACCTGTCTAAGAACAAATTTCACACTCAAGAATCCAATCTGAATCTGTCTACTCTGTGTCTTATTACTACAGGTTTTTTCATAACTACACCTTCTGCAGATATAAAACCTACTGACTTGAAAGGCTAATTTTACATTTGTGATGGGAACACACCCCAAAGCATCACCTTTTAAGACTACAGCATATTTAGAAATACATAAGCACAAAGGAACCTAATCTCTTATATTTTTTTAAATACTTACAGAATCACAGAGTGTTGGGAGTTGGAAGGGACCTCGACAGCTCATCTAGTCCAACCCCCTGCCAGAGCAGGGTCACCCAGACTAAATCCCACAGGAACACATCCAGGCGGGTTGGAATGTCTCCAGAGAAGGAGATTCCACAACAACCTCTCTGGGCAGCCTGTCCCAGGGCTCTGTCACCCTCACAGTGACAAAGTTCCTCCTGACATTCCCATGGAACTTCCTCTGCTCCAGCTGCACCCGCTGCCCCTTGTCCTGTCACTACCATCACTGAGAAGAGCCTGGCTCCATCCTTCTGACTCTCGCCCTTTAGATGATAAGGTCACCCCTCAGTCTCCTCCAAGCTAAAGAGGCCCAGCTCCCTCAGCCTGTCCTCATAAGGAAGGGGTTCCCACTCCATCACCTTGGTGGCCCTGCGCTGGACTCTTTCAAGGGTTCAATGACCTTCTTGAGCTGAGGGGCCCAGAACTGGACATAATATTCTAGGTGCGGTCTCCATCCTTAAATTCAGTGTGAGCACTTACCATCTCCCATTTCATCTGAGAAAGGGAGACTGAAGACTGCCTCATCGATCATTCTGTTGGGGAGGTTTGTATAGAATCGGCCAACTGTAGTTTCCAGGTTACTGAGCTGGTTCAGGACCATCATGCTTCCCTTGATGACAGGTAGGGCTGTTCGGTCAGGCACCCCGTACTTCATCGAGTTCTGCTCTGCCAGGTCCCTCAGGAAGGCCAGTTCCTTCAGACCTGTCACTCCCTCTGAAACAGAAACACAAGAACTAGAATGAAGGGGGTAGAGAAGCTCACTTTCCATTGAGGCTTCTGTATCTTACTCCAAAGTACTGACAATAGAAGCAAAACTACACATATGTTGTACTGTAGGAGTGAATTTACTTACTTAAGCAATAAAGTCAAGCACTGGAAGACTAGTAAGGCTTTTGGAAAAGTAGTTAATTAGCTAATAAGAAATGGAACAAGGTTGCCTCTCTCATACTGTTGCACACTGCAAAAATTCAACATGCTGTTCACATCACCACTTTAAACAAAGATCCCCTAACAAAGACGTATGTGACCCGTAAATCCACAGGACAGGTCTTTGTCCTCCACCAGTGGCTAGTCCACATAAAGGACCAGGAGCATATTGTACACCCTTGGAGATAACAGCCTTTGTTCTTTAGCTCAAACATTAAAGTTTCACATTTTACATAAGTCTCAGGCTCAATTCCTGCAGACAAATTTACAGTCAAATGATGCATTATAGCTTAAGCATTAGCTTCCTTGGCTAGAGTCTGCGTGCAATTTTTAGTTCTACAGCCTTCTTACTCAAAGTGCTTTGTTAGAAAAAGCCCAGGATGCCAAACTACTGTACGTGTGCAATCTTCATGTTTAACTTCCCTCTTAAGCTGGGTCCTAAATTATCAAAGCACTTCGGATTACAATTGCTGTGCCATTGGAGCTCCTCGGCTAATGACTGGAATAGAAGTCAGCAAACTCACATCTGGCTGCACCAGGACACAGGGCTGTGTCAGGGAGTTTTATAGTTGCAGTTACCAAATTTAATTCAGTCTGGTTGCCAGCTAGACAATTTCAGCAGCAATACTTTATATCCTGGAAGCTGCACTGTGATATATAGGTGTATAATGACACGCAGTGTTATACACCAAGAAGGTAACATCTGGATGCAGCCTCTGGATTACACAGCCCAAACCCCATTAATAAACTGCTAAATGGTAGAATTATGTTAGGATGAGTTTAATAAACTAGCTGTACAATGAAAGGGACTTTTCATCCATGGCAAATACAAACCCCATTTCTTACCATTCATAAGGGCGTAAGTAAGAATCATCACTGAGTTATTGAGGAAACTGTTTTCTTCGTTGATGACACGTAGAGTGGCTTTTTTATCGTCTTCTGATGAATCTTTTGATGTGATCCCAGCAGAGAGATAAATTATGACCATATCGGTATCTAAGAAGAATTATATATGCAGAAAATGCATTAGATAATTTAAAGTCAAGAAAGTCAGCTGGCAAGAGCCCTTACATCTGCTCACAGCCATCTACTGCCAACAGTTCCATTTGTGAGACTCACAGGAATCTAACACGGATAAACACACTGCAGTCTTACAAATGTTATCCTTTCTTATTAAGCTTCCATTCACAGCATTTACCAAATGCCTGACTGATTGATCGGTGCCTACCAGCTACCCAGAAGCACCGTTGCCTGTTTCTCCTGAGCAGTCCTTGCAGGCACCTCCTGGCCCAGCTGTAGCCAGTGCAGCACAGCATGTGGCAGAGCAGAAGCTGCTCTAACTTCACAGAGAGGGCTTAACAAAAGGAAAAGAACCTGCAAGTTTCATCTCCTGACCCACACCTCTTCCCTTGTCCTGCAGTTCCACAGGGTGTATCCGCGCCACACTCCAGGGGAGAGCATCTGATAGTGTTTCCCCCCCTCTCCCCGTGAAAAGCACAGGGTGCTTTCCCAGCTGCAAGAGCAGTGCAGGGGGCTCAGCGTCGCTGTTGCTGCTGACCATGGGGCCCTCCTCTTCCTCCCTTCCAGGGCAGGCACCCCAACAGACATACTTGAGAAGCACAAAATCCCCAGACAAGACCTTCTCACCCGCTCCTCCTCCTTCACAGCAGCAGTTTAGTTCTCCAAGCAGAGGATGCCCGAGGCTTGGTATGGTGCAGGGTAGAGTGTGAAGCTTGAGAAATAAGATGCAGCACACCACAGCACACCATCATTCCTCACTGGCTTGTTCCACGTGAAGTCAAACACGTTTTTCAAGCTGAGTATGTTCTCAGCAAAAGGCCTGCCTCAAAGCCTTTGGACATGTAAATGCAAATCACCCCTTACTCACGGTCCTGCCTCATCACATTGTATCTCAGTATTACAAGTATGTTATGCATCTAGGTAAAACACTGGTAGGGATCCCACACCACCACATCACCTGAAGCACAGGAGGTTGGCTGGTTATATACCAACTTTGTTGTCCCACCTGGGTGTGTTGTGGGTTTGCTGTGGGGTTATTTAAAAAAGGTATGAATGTTTTGATGTGTGCATCTTGTCATCGTGGCTTGAGAAGAATTTCAGCCAGAATTGGCTTTTGATACATACCAGTTAAGAGGAGCTGTTTAACCTGGGGAGAATTGCTGCCTTTTTGGGGGTTTTTATTAAGTTAAAACTAGGAAAAAAAGCAAAGGCAGGTATTAATACAGCTTTGGCAGTAGCTTAAGGAACATCATTAGTGTGGTTCCTAGGCTACAGCACAGCAATTTTGTACTGTAGCCAGCATCACGCTGCAGTCCAAAAGCTTTGCTAGCAGGAGTAACATACAACAGTCCCAGTCTGCATTCAGGACCAGTCTAAGATGCTAAGCAGAGTAGTGTCTTACTACTCCTTAGCTGAGCATCCTATCCCACTCGATACACTACCCTTCTGACAGCAGGGAAAGGCTCTTATATTCAGCACACTGTTACTGCATCAATATATAGTGTGTGTGTATAATGTATATATCTATGCTGCAATTTAATATATGGATATACACAGACATACCCTCCCTACCTATTTACCTACAGTTCTCAGGGAACTGGGTACTCAGTGACAAGAATTTCCTTACACTTTGGGAGGAGGATGACTGGGGTAGGAACTGGCATGAGGCTCAGACGTATTCAGCAGCAAAATTCTTCCACCTCATACCAGTAGCTCCCTCCTAACTTTCCCAGTGTGAATTCAGGAGCAGGGCTGTATCTCAATAGCTTCCCTGACACACCCACACATTGTTCTCCAGGAACAGGATGTTAGAAAATTAACAGTGAAATGAATGATATTTTTTTTTTCTAGGTTTGTTTTTCTATTTTTACAAAAGATGAAAAGATTATTTATAAGAAAATGAGACTTGCTTCATAAACATCCTCTTCTCAACCCTATTGTGTCTCGCTCTGAATTCTGAAATTTGCTATGGAAGCATTAGGTCTTCAAAACCTAAATCCAGAGTATTTCCCTTTCCTTTGAACTTTCTGTATTTGTGCTGCAAAGTAATTGTTAGGTACAAACCCTAGTGAAAGTCTGTGTTTTCACATTAATGAAGAATATGTCAAAACCTTCTAACCCTACCATAAAAACAGTGCCAAACTTTTAAGATACGTAGGAGGATGCTGCAAGACTTTACAGCTGATGTTCTTGGAATAACTGCTGATGACTCATGCATCTCATCCCAGCCAGCTTCAGCAGTGCTCAATTATTATTTTTAAAATTATTTTTTATTTTCTAGAAAGTTGCACCCCCTTTTATCATTTTACCTGAGGATGGTAAAAACCCTTCAGCTAAGCATGGTGTGGGCAGATAAATGTTTCACTAGAGACTGAAGTTCAGAAGTTGGCTGAGCCTTTCATAGGAAAAGCACCATTTTATGATTTGGAGGAGTTGCACAGCAAATTTCCTTAGTCTCTCCAAAGCACTTTGCTTCCTGGACTTTTCTTCTCCACTCTTTTCTGTTCTGTGCAGCCCCTGAGCTGGTGCCTGTCAGGACACTGAGGAGCACTCGCTGGAGCAGACACAGGACCAAGCTGTGGGATCTCTGTTACAGAAACTGATTAAAGCAACAGAGATCAGGCTGCTTTCTCAGCAATATTACACAACTCTGAAGGGGACTCAGAGCACAGCCTCAAGAATTTGCTTTCCACAGCTTCCTGGCAAAGAAACTGTGCCACTCAATTTCACATCCATCTCTTCCACATCTTTCACCACATCCTCAATACAAAAAACACACCAAAACCCCTTCCAATCTTGGGTATGGGAAGGAGAAAGCCCATGATTCATACACCAAAATTCAGGAGGCTATTCTTAGACAAAGGAGAATTTAGCCAGGCCAACAACACATTCCATAAAACATCACCCATAATTGGCATTCCCAAAATACCCTTTGCCCCAAGAGGTGGGCCACTTCCATAGGTCTCCACTGAGGCAGATAACCCACATGTGTATTTGTTAGCAATAACTACCTGCAGCAACAGCAATTTTTACTAAAAGCCCCTCCATCCCTTGGGAAAAAAATTCTACTGTCATCCAATTCAATCCTGAACTGTCATTTTATAGCTGGAAAGAAAGGGAATCCAGCAAGTGAAACAAATGAAAAGGGAACAGCCACATTCAACACTCACTCAGCTCCAGACCAAGTAAATGCTACTTATTAAACCACGTGCTTCCCTCCCTCTTTTTCTTTTTTTAATATTCAAGACACTACACTCTGTCAAAGTGAGGATTTCAAATAAGCAACCATTTTTGCAAGCCTCAGAAATAATCAGGATTGCCCAACAAGAGACTTACTTCCTTGGAGTTTTGTGCCATTGTTTGTATTTCGTATCAGCTGGAAAGCCTTTTGAAATCCCACCGCATGCTGCGTAGGGCTGTCAGATGACTTTATACTGCTAACGAAGGTGGACATCTTCCTCTTTGTCTCACTAGTGGCAGGGGACAGAAACGTCTTATAGCACTGATCCAACGAGCAGGTTCTTACTGTGTCTGCCACGGTTAACACAGAGATCTTGAAAGAGAAGAAACTCTATTGGATTACCTTCCCATTTATAATTCTTTACGCAGCGATATAGAAAACACAATGATAAAGCCAACTGAAGAGATTCCCTGGATTTAAAATTCAATTGTTGAAAAAATAAATGCTCCAGGCATAAATCCATCAAATTTGAAAAGGATTAGACTTATGGTGATTTCAAGGAAAAGAGACCAGTCTTTGTTTCCCAGACAAAGTCAGCTTCACTCTGCTCGTACATAATAGTTAATACACCGTTCTGGGCAGAAGGCTAAGTGAACTGGAGGTAACTGAAAACAAAATCAGCAGAGAGCATTTTCAGGAGAGCCTGGAGTGCCTATAGAAAAGTAGAGTGCATACAGAAAATGGGGGAAAAAATACCCCACAAAACCCTGTAAGAAGTTTTCACTGGCAAAGCATTATGTTGTTTTAATGTTTGGGTCAAGGCGAGCCGAATCTGCCAGCAATTTTTATCCCATAAATAAGCTAAGCCACGTAGTGGTAACACTGGCATTAATACACACATTACAGACCAGTCCTATTAAATGAGAGGCATGCTTTATTATAAATGACTTTATTATAAATGACTGATGCAAGACAGTCATAGAATTAATTACAACCTGTGTAACAGGTTTCATAACCACTGAGTCCAAGTAACATGCTTTACGTGTATTTTCTTCATTACAGGTCTATATTAAGACAAACACTTCTGACACTTGAATTTAAGTACTATTAATTCTGCCAAAATGTAAGCATTATTTTGCAGGATTAAAACTCTAAACCCATGGAAGTTAGAAGTGTTTTTCCCATACTATTAATGAGAAGACTTAAGGCAAAGATTATAATCAGTAGTGCTCTAACTTGATTTGACTGAATCTCCCTATCAAAAAAGAAAAAAAACCCCAAAACCCAAGTAGAATGATCAAGGTCCCACTGATAGAGAACTACTGCAAGTAAAGACAGAGCTAGGGCCTGCCTGTGGTCCTACAGAAGCACTGTGTGGGCCCCTGGTTGTAATCGTGGCTTAAAACAATTCCAGCCAAAGTGACTTTCTCATTGTTGAGTATCTGTGGCAGAGCAAGAAATACAATCCAGATTTCTCAGCCCTTTGCTTTAGCCTTTTCTTGCTGGTATCACAGTTGTCTGGGAATCTTCCAAACACTAATTATGTTTCAGCTCACTCTGGTATAGCAGCAGAATAAATCATTTCCATTTTCACAAGCAAAGCCAGCCTCAGAAGAAGAATGAGCTGCTCAAAGCAAACTAGTACTTCAGGAGTACTAATTGCACACTGTACCACGCTGGTGACCATCACCTAAAGTCCTTGCCAAGATGAAGGAGCTTTTAAAGATTACTCAGAGACAAGATATTGCCTTAGATCAGTGGTTTTCACTTTTTTTTTTACAGCCTGTGGATCCCCAAGTGTTTGCCCTGCAGTAATACAGGCTTCCAAAAGTGAGTTTGAGTCTTCAACACCCATCGGAGGTAGACCACAGACCCCCGTGAGTCCATGGGGCACAAGTGAAACCCACCACCTTGGGTGAAACACTGAGCATGGTACCCCTTTTAACATTTAAGATGTGGTTGGGGAAATAAAATGTCAAGTAAAGACCTCATGAGACATTATGCCTGAATACACAGCACAGGGTGAGAGCAGGGAAGGAGCAAAATATGGCTGTGCGGAGTAAGGACATTAAAATGACAGAAGTGCTGAAGAATGACATCCCTCTCCCCCCTCCTGTTTTATTCTTATAATAAAAATGAAATTATGAAGAGGGTAGTGCAAAACACACTTACCTTTGTGGATAAGTATATATATATATACACACACACTATATACACATATATAATCTCTATCTATATATACGTGGTTGGACTGAGTGATCTTGGAGATCTTTTCCAACCTGAATGATTCTGTGATTCTGTGGTGGAAAATAACCAAAATATGTTCACTGCTTGGAGAAAACTTACTTTATCATGTTCATCTATAGAGCTCAGAATAACCTGAGCTGCATCTTTGGCAATCTGGAACTGTGTCTCCGTGACCGAAGCCCCGTGGTCCACAATGACAACGATATGCTTGGACTGAGGTCGAACAGTAGAAACATAGACAGGCCTGAAGGAGAACAAAACCCAGGAGTGCTGTCATGAGTCATATCTCACGCCACCAATAGGAATTTTCACCTTTATGAGAACTTCTACTAGGAAAAGGCAAGCTGAGAATCTCAACATGCAGAAAAGGCTTTCACTCTCACTCTCTTTCTGTGTTTTTTTAACCAAAATCAAGTGTCAGACCCTCTTCCCTCTGTCACACCAACTTTCAACTAGGAATAAACAGGTTTCCTGATGCAGCAGTAGTGTTTGGGATTACTGTTTGCAGCGGCTCACACCAAGTTCTGGATTAAGTGTTGACATGAAGAAATGCCTTGTGGTAAAAACTGGGTGCCTGGAACCTTACTCACACGTAAAAGTACAATAGTGGGTATGTGCTGTTATGGGATGAGTAAAAACCTGTGCAACTGTGCAGAGCTGCATTAGCATAGGGTGCTGGGGTTATTGTAATAAGGGGTGGCTTCTGGCCAAGAAAAGGGTTTCTCTTGGTGCCTAGGAACATGTTTTATGTGGGTCGTGCTCCACAACCCTTTGGACTGTGCAGTTTTGAACCCCATGGTTAATTGGTGAAGGCTCTGGGTGCTGCCATGTGTCTATTTGTGCTAACATCAAAAAATGTCTTTTCAGTGGAGTGGTGCTCAAATCCCATTCAGTGGGAGAGATGTGTGAAAGATTTCACAAGCTCTCATGCCAAGGTTTCAATCTGGAACAAATTAGAAGCTCTTCAGCAAGGAAGAAGAATTACAGGGAGACAGGACTCTGCCCTCTTTAGTCCAGACCCAACACTAGTTAGAGGCAAGTGTGAGTTTTGTGATCTAAATTTTATTATATCAAAGGCAGACCCAGAAATCTTATTAGGAGTAAAGGAAATGCAGGAGATTTTAGACAAGGCACTGTAATAAACAACTGGCACAAATCAGTTCTTAATTGTAAAACAGCCTGCAGCCCTGCACTGGTATTAATACCTTCAACTTAAATAGGGCCTTTGATCTTCAAAGCACTTAAGTATTAACTAATTAATCCATCCAAACTACACTCTGAAGTAAATACTAGCAAAAAGATAGCCTTTATTAGCCATGGAGAAACTGTGACCAAGGCTCAGCGATTCGGATGAAATCACCAATGGCTTTAATGTCAAAATTCTGATGAAGACTGGGGTACCCCCAGCTTCAACACCTTCAGACTGCACCTTTCCAAGCCCAGAGAGAACTTAATCAAGCCCAGGCACTTCAAGCTTTGATGACACACAGAAGATAGTATCTGTAAACATTTGATTGCCCAACACGGACAGGTAACCAAAACAGTTTTTAGTCAGCTACACAGAAACAGTTCCTGGATGTGCTGATACTTCCTCTGCGTAGATTAACTGGTACAATTAGGTCATGTGTGACCAGAGGTACTAAAGCCACTGCACTTTCTCAGAAGACTCCACCCATGAGTCCTGAGCAGTCCCAGTAATACTGACAGCCAAGGCTAGGGGAAAAATACTGCACTGCAGCTGCTCTGCTCCATGCCCACAGAATAGGAGCATTTCCCTGATCAAAGAAACCCCCATCCCCATCTGATCCCTTTTTCTACAGTTTTCTTAGTTGAAACAGGAAGTTTCCACTATTGCTCTTTCCCCATTATCCACAGTGGGCCACTTGAACCTTGGGTGGAGATTGGAAAATCGCTCCTACCTATGCCCCCCTCCTCCCCAAAGCAATGCATCTGCCAGATCAGTAAAATACATGTTCACTATTTATTATCAGGGGTCAAGTATCAGTCAAATACATGTCAAATTCTGCCTATGGGCAGGCCTACAGTTTATAAATTGCTGCTATTTACAGCTTATTTGATTTGGGAGAGGTGAGGAACCTGTATGTAATTTCATTTCACATCGAAGTTGCTTAAAAGCAAAACCCAGTATGTTAAAAAACAAACCTAAGAAAACCCCAGGGACCCCATTAAAAGTTACTTGTGAACATTGTCGACTTGGCAGAGTGTAATGCTGAAATGAAATCAGGGCTTAAGGAATGCAATTTTAGTGGTTTGCCCACTGAATTGTAAGGAGACAAATCTTACCTGCTGCGGTGCTCATAGCTGCCTTTGCAGCGGAACTTGTGGGCTGGGAAAACGGTGAAAATGCCTTCTTCTGAGCTGAAATACTGCCATTTAATTCCTGGGTTAGACTTCAGATTATCAGCAAGAACTGAAGGTTGGAGAGGAAAAATGAGAAATGAAGTAGCGTTAAAAAGGGAGGTCAAACTTGGGAGGATGTTTATTCAAGGCCTCTCTCATGTGAGAGGACTAACCAGGGTCCCGACACCAACCACAAGTAGTTCTATTTGAGGACCAATAGAGCCTCACATCTGATTTGCAAACAGTTAAAGGCTTCTGGAAACTTAACACTGCACTTGATAGATTTTATTTAATATGCAGTGATAATTACTGAACCTCTGAAGTATAACTGGGGCCCAAGAAGCCAAGGTAGGAGCAAGGAAGGAAGAGATTATGGCAATTACATAGAATATGTATACATACATGAATAATGATAAACATATTGTTCACACATTTTTATTTTTAAATAATCCTAATGTTAAAAAAATCATGTGGTTTTTATGCTGAAGTAACTTCAAAATATGAAATAGGCCCAGTGCTTACAGCTCTGTATCCTGGTGTGTTAGCACTGCCCATTCTGGTATCCATTTGGAAATGCCTACATGAACATTTAGCAAAAAATAGTTTCATAGACACAAACACAGGTCAAGGAAAAGCTCACTGTACAGAAGTAGTTCAAAACATTAAAAGAAAAAAGGAGAACCTCTCCCCCATGTTCATCACGCTCTCCTGTTGGTGCAAGGGTAGATAGGTACAGCTCCCACTCTCGGGATTCCAGAATATCCCCAAGTTTCTCATTATCCCTGCGTGACAATAATTAACAAAGCTGTGTGGCCATCATGTTAGCAGAAATCACCTATTTTCAAGGAAAACATAGCATCTCTCTTCGAAGGGTTATGCAGTGGTCACACTCCCCAAGCTACCTAGTGGGTTGTGGCCCCATGCTGGGTCTATCCATCCTCACCAGGAGCATCTCCACCAGGTTCTCCTTTTCAAGATGATGAAATTCAGGAAGAAAGATAACAACAGTTTTTAGCAGCTATATTGCAACTTTTCCTCCAAGTCTCAAACTCCTCTGTGGCAGGTGATTATTAGTAACTTCTTGCATGGACAAAAGTGAAGATCAAGGAAGGTAAATGGCATGTTCCCAATTTGTGTAGTCAAGCAGGAGCTGAGCTCTGAATATAACTGTAGGGTATAGATCTCAAACCCTCTGGTAGTTTATAGGCCACATTAATTCTCTTTAAAATGTGATTACTTTCCTATTAAAATAATCTTTAAGGAAGACACTAGGTCTTTCAAAAACTAGAGCTCAGAGATATTAACAAAACAGACTGTGTCAGGAAGAATGCAAAACACAACCAGATCCAACAACCAAACAAAGCAGCTACCCCAGGGCCGAGACCATTTGAACCAGTAACTTCTAAAGATACTTAATTCATCCAGCTAAACTATCAGAGTGTAGGGATATCGTGGAAATCCCCAGTGCTCAGAGCCCAGGTGGGTTTAATGGTGATAATGAAGCGCCCAAGGCAGAGGTGGCATCGGGATTGGGGATGTCCTACCTGCCACCCAGTGTGTGCACCCCAACTGCTCTCCCTCCAAGCCTGGTGAGAAGGGATCAGTGCTCACGCCATGCATTCACCATCTTTGCACCACCAGCGACATCAGGCAGCTTGGTGAGTCACAAAATCATAGACTGGTCTGGGTTGGAAGGGACCCCAAGGATCACAGAGCTCCAACCCCCCTGCCACAGGCAGGGCCACCAACCTCCAGGCCTGGAGCTACACAAGGTTGCCCAGTCCCTTAGCAAGGGGAAAAACATTCCCAGGAGAGAGGGGATGGAGAGTCATTGGCATGGGAGGCACAGACCTTCTCACCACCACGGCAGTGACAGGATTATATTCCACTCAGGTCAGATCATCATCTCTGCTTGCAGCAAATCAAAAATAAAACTTGAATGTTTGAATGCTTTAGTTTTTACTAACAGTCAAAATGGGTCACATCAAATTAAAATACATTAAAAAACCAAACCCCAAATACTATTTCCTTGCCATTTCTCCTTTTCTGTTCTTTGATTATAAAACTTGCCAGAACTGGCAGAGGGGAGCTCTGATTTATAGGGCTTCACCTTTTGCTGAGCATTTACTTTTGGTGTTTCCCTTAGATTGCCACTGGCAATAGGCCAGACATTTCCATCTCCCAAATCTCAGTCATTATCAGACACAGGGGTATTTGGGTTGGAAATCACTGCAGGACACACTGCAAACTCAACCAGACATTCTACAACAGAATGCCCACGTTATGTATAGTTTAACTTCAACATCCTCAACAGTTTAGCACTTTCTCAAGTTTCCTAGACTAGCTGCAACCACGATGTTCTCTCCACATTCACCTCAGCATAATTACTCTGTAAAAACCATTATCTTGGGGGTTTTCTTTCCCCTTTTGACATGACTTTTCGTATTTCCACAGTGCCTAAAAATCCCAGTGGAAGTCCTGGTTGCACCACACTCGACTCTGTACAAAGTTGCAGCTTTGCAGGATTGTGGCAAAGAAATTCTTTGGAGAATTTGGTGCCTCACTGGATGAGATGAGAAGGACTGAGGAAGAAACATGAACAAGATATGAAGTGGTTGATGAGAGTTTTCTCTGTGTTAATGACTGAGATATACTCTGATCACACCTCTCACTTTCTCATCCTTCTCCAAAAAATACCTATTCAACCACAAGAAAGATGGCAAAGCTTGTTTCTCCTTCTGTCCATTGCACAAGTATACTCAACCTGGTGATGCTCTTGGGAGCAGGAATCTTCTCAGGAATTTTCACACTTTCAAAGAAACCACCTATGATCTTCCAACCAAAACAAGTAAGGCAAACCACCAAACCAAAGAATACATTCTTCCCAGGGGAAGGACTCCCAGTGTGAGAAGTTGTTGGAGGACTGCTGTGGGAAGGACCCCACGCTGGAGCAGTGCAAGAGTGTGAGGAGTCCTCCCCTGAGGAGGAAGGAGTGGCAGGGACTACAGGTGATGAACTGACCAAAACCCCCCCTCATCCCCCTGTTATGCTGGGGAAGGAGGAAGAGAAATGGGGAGTGAAGTTGGGCCTGGAAGAAGAGGGTGTGTGGGGGAAGTGTTTTAATATTTGGGTTAATTTCTTGTGATCCTTCTGATTTTATTGGTAATAAATTAATTTTCCCCAAGTGGAGTCTATTTTGCCACAGCAATTGGTGAGTGATCTCCCTTGACCTTATATCGACCCTCAAGCCTTCCTCCCTGCTCAGCTGGAGGGGAGGGTGATGGAACGGTTTTGGGGGGCACCTGGGGTCCAGCCAGTGCCAACCCAGCACAGCCCTTGGTTTGTGGTTACACCTGATATGGTACCAGCTTAGATCTGTACAAAGGTTTCTTTGGCCATGGACAACAGTTTCTATGTAGGCAGGGAGAGAAAAGCAATGTGAAATTCTCATATTGCCAAATTGAGGCATCACAGAAAACTTCAGACAAAAAAAAAAATCAGTTTTTTTAATTAAAACCAAACCAAACCTAACCCACACAGAGTTTGCACAGCTGGGACTACCTGAAATGCCTCTCCTCATCTCCCTCCAAAGCACCCATCCTCTTTTCCTCTCCGAAATCTTGTCTGGGAAAACCCAGGTTTCATTTCTGACCTCACTGAGGTTTGGCAGCCTGACCCTTTGGAGAAGGTGCAGCACCGGTGCTCTCAGCCCACACAAGCTCCTGCGTGAGAGCACTCTGCACAGCCACAGCTGTGAGAATCCAGGGAAGGTTTTGATTAAGCTGCAAAGAGAAGCCTGGAAAAAACCCACACCTTTAAAATTATCAAAACCTTGGAAGAAACAACTTGTCTGGATGAAACAGCTTTACAGTTAAAAGGTGTGTGCTTTTTAAATCACTGCTATATTAACTTCTCATTCCCACAAGGCCATGATTTGTGCTTATTTCCCCACAAGAGTATCTGGATTTAAAGGTGTCCCTTTTCCCCATCAAACAGTTGTCTCCAAACCCAAACAAAGCCCCCACAGCCTGAGTGCTTCTTTCTGCTGTTCCTCCTTTTCACAAAGTTCTGCTTGTGGTTTTTTATCATAACTCTTTGCTTTTGTTTCTCCTTTCCACCCCATGACCACAGCAGACAATCTCCCAGCAGATAAGCTGTGGCTGAATCATACATACTGTTTAGTACAAGAAGTCTTAAGTGCACTTTTATTTTCCATCCACTGAAGCTGTAAGAACACCCCACTGGTATTTCCTCCTTTACTGGTCCCTGCCAGGACACCCAGCAGATGCTCTCTTGTAGCCTAACCTCACTTACCCCAAACTTTCCTCAGTTGTTTGCCTGTACTTTATTCTCTCCTCCTCCTTCCAGCAAAGCCAACCTCCAGACAGGTTACACAATTGAAAGACCCCAACAAAAAAACATATGGTAAGGTGAGTTGCCTGTCTAGCCACTAAATTTGCCAAAATGACACCCTTGGCAGGGAGGTGTGGAGGGCATCTCCCTGGCACTCACTTTCGAGGCTCCACATCACAGAATCACAGAATTGTAGGGGTTGGAAGGGACCTCAAGAGATCATTAGGTCCAACCCCCCTGCTAAAGCAGGGTCCCTAGGACAGGTCACACAGGTCGGCGTCCAGATGGGTCTTGAATATCTCCAGAGAAGGAGACTCCACACCCCCTGGGCAGCCTGTTCTTCCAGTGCTCTGTCACCCTCACCCTCCACATGCTTGACCTGTGGCTCCCATTTTAACTCAAACAGTAATTTACTTTTATTTTTTCCCATTTTCTGTCAGGTTCAAGTAATTTTTGCACATCTAATAAGGTCCCCAGCTCCCTGTTCTCATACAAATTACAAAGTATTTTATATTTCTGAGTACAGGTAAAACTTTTGCTTTTCTAAAGTGAGCATTCCCCTAAATAAATACCCAGTCTTGATATCACACTACTCTGAGGAAGTTGAGAGTCCAAGACTTATAAACACAGAAATCTTGGTGTAATCCTGGAATTCCAGACATAAACTGGGGATATAAATACCACGGGCTGGCACTGCCAAGTCAGCCCACAACCTCTGTCCCCTCCACTCCCAGTGCAGCACTATCTGACCCCAAATTCCACTGCAGACAGAAAAAGTTGGAGAGCATTAACACAAGAGTATTTGAAATTATCATTCTCTCTCATTACAACTATCTCACAAGGCAGAAAGGACTTTAGAAAGAAAGCCCTATGTGCTAGAGTTTATAAAACTTCAAAGGGAATGCGATATGATAACACTTAGCACTTCTAGATACCACTTTACATCTTCAAAGCATAGTCAAATCATTAACTAATTAATCTTCAAAGAACAGCACAAACAGTCAGTGAAAAAAAAAGAAAAAGAAGGAACTACTGAACATAATTGCTCATTATAAACGAGTTTCTTACAGTCCTCTTTAGCATTGCATTTATTGAGCTGCAGACCTCATGGTTCCCACCCCACAAAAAAAGTGACACATGCTAGAGGGTTCTCCTCTGACAGGTACCTCCATCAACAATGATCATCAGGATGCTACTGGAGCAGAAAGCAAATTTGCTTGTTTCTCAAGTAAAGATGTTCTCTAACTCTCCAGACCCACAAAGCTCTTCCAGACTTCTCCAAGTCAAACTGTGTTCTGGCTCACGAGTTTTCACCAGAAATGAAAAGGCTCCGCGGCTCGAACCCAATTAAAATTCTGCTGATGGTTTGAGCCAGGATGGAGCCCAGCTCGCTCCTTGGGAGCTCTTTTGACTCTGAAGGGCACAGAAGTAAAAAAACCCTTTCATTTTAAGGAACAAACCCTGCTTCCTTGATGAAAAGGATTTGGAGGGGATATCTGCACAAATACTTCCCAACCATTTTAACTCACCCGAGCTATCAGTTTAGCAATGGGAGGAACATGACCAAGGCACTCCATGTTTTAAATGGCCAACACCTCAAATAAGCCACAGACAAAGTTTATCGAGCACCCTGGTACCATCTCTGCAGGATTCTGGGGAAGAGCACTGCACTGTTCTTCCTAGGGAACCTGCTTTGGCAGGGGGGGTGGACCCGCTGATCTCTTGAGGTCCCTTCCAACCCCTACAACTCTGTGATTCTATAAAGCTTCCTGACTGCAAACTGACGTTTTGGGCCTTTGAAGGGTGAGAAGAACAAAGATTTAGTGGTTTCTTGTTTATTAAAAAGGGGTGGGGGGAACCCCAAGCAATCTTCATAACATAATGCTCTGGCTCTGGGTAAGATTTGGTTTTCTAAAATAAAGGCCTATTCATACCAGCCAGGACAGATCTCTTAATCTAACTCTGATTCCATCTGAAGGATAAAGACTCTCTCCTTATCTATTTTGTAGTAATGGCTGAAAGTAATCCAAAAGGAAAACTCAAGCCAAGATAAATCTAACCCTTTGCAAGACATTAAAGAAAAAGTCACCTAGTATCAAGGAAACAAAAAAAGACAAATGATTATTTAAAGGTTGAGAAAAGAGAAGTCCATCTACTTCTTTCTTCTTCCCAGAGATGGATGTTTATTTTCTCTTTATATTATAAAAATCCAACAGAACACTGCAAAAAAAAGCATTCTGTATTTTGGAACATTTCGTGACTACGTGACCCTTCTTAGCACTTTGTTCAGAGCAGAGGCCGCGGCTGTTCCCTGCACCGAGGGCTCTCCCGGGCTCTGCTCCCGTGCGGCCTGCCCGGCGTCTGCGGTGTGAATTCCATTCCCTCCCCACACCTCCAGCTTCACCACTGCAATCCCACTTTGTTACACTGTGCACAGAGCAGGCCAAGATTAACATTTCAAGAACTGAGATCAAGGTTGAAAGCAGAAGAGTTTAAATTTATGTTTTGCTGAGGGCCTTTTATAGGCCGGATTATTTAAACTGCAAAACTCATGCGGGGGAAAAAGAAGAGAGACAGAGTCATGGGGAATTTTTAATGGTTTTTTACGTTGCGAATGAAACGATCAACCCATCTGAGAAGATAACCTGGTTGATGGACAGGCTGGGCTGGTTTTGGAAACTGTGGGCAAAAGTAGAGAAGAGTTGAGGTACGGGAGCTCCTGTGTGTGGGCCGGAGGAGCAGAGGACTTTCAAAGCCTTTCTCTAGGAGGCTGATGCACTTGGGGTCCTCCTGATCACACTGCATCCAGTGGGAAAGACAGTTTGATGTGATTTTTGAGAAGCTGTGGCTTCCCACCTTGCCTTTAAGTCTAATTGAGCTGGGCAGCAGAGGAAAAACACAGATCAAAATACCCAGATGCCCTAACAAACTCCTGGGCTCTTAGGGCGGAAAGATAATTGAGGCTAACATAGAGTTTGAGTTCAAAGCACAACAGGTATTCCTCGCCAGCTCCATGTGAAAACTTACAAGAGAATTAAGAAAAATACGAGATTAGAGAAATATTTTTCATGTTTGATCTTTATGCTCATTTAAAGATGGTTTTAAAATCTACACACATGTAGATTTGTTCAGAAACCCTCCCACACAAAGTGCTCTGTCCTAAGTGTATCTTCTAAGTGAAGTGGTTTCACAGAACTGGGTCACTGAAGAAATAGGAAAAAAAATTAAGAGTTTTGAGAGACAGGTGACTTTCAAAAACCATTTCTAACCTGACCATCATCTCCACAGCTCTAAGGGTGCTGGTGCATTCACAGCACTCTGTCCTTCTGACCGAAACTCCTTCCTGGTCTGTTTATACCCGTGGTCTGTCTCAAGCTAACTATTGTCTTAGACCATAAATTCCTCTGGGCAAAGACTTTTGTCTCTGTGCTTTTTTGGCTATGTGAGGAAGCACTAGAGGTACCACCAACACAATACCCTCTGCCCACAAAACAAACACCCAGCCTTCTTCCCCTAAACCTTCCCACACCCGATTTACTCCAAACCCCAAATACTTCTGCAGCGATACCAGGACATTGCCCTGTGTGTGGGTGAGGTCCAGCTCCATGCCAGCATTTTTCTGCTCGGCCCTCCTGGCAAGAAGCCTTCCCTGAAGCCACACAGTCTCCTGTTCTGTGACAGGGGTGGTGGGGCTTGTGTGGCTTAGATGTTCTTAACATAGGGAAGAGAAGGTGGGAACCATCTTCTCACGGGCTTTCAGACACCTCCACACAGAAAACCTGCATACCCAGTATCAACTCTTGTTTCTCAAATAAGCCTGTTTCCACCTCATTTTTCTGCATCAATCCAGTCTTTCCACCCCATCTCTCTCCTACAGGGCTTTTCTCACTAATAAAAAACCTCTCCCCAAGGCTGTTTCTGAGAGCTGCTAACAGGAAAGCCAGAGGACATCCTGCTTCAATAAATCCTGTAGCATTTCCCTGTTCCTACTATCACTCCAATTCCCTCTTCTCTTCCGCTGCCCTTTTGGAAGATAGTCTTTTCATCAGGAAGCTTTCAAGCCAGAGGCGAGGAAGAGGCAGTACCCAAGTCTTACTGTGGAGCCAGTTCAGCAAGCACCTTGAACATCCACTCACTTTGTTCCTGTGAGAACTGAGACCAGAGATTTTAAAAAAAGTTTAAGGGAAGCTACAGCTTATTTGTTTTCCACCCTCAAGAAGAAGAAGAAATATTTCTTTAATGCTTTTTTTTTAATGTACATCTTCTGCAGTAGAAACCAAGTGGGTTTTGACTTAATGATTTTTGATTTAAAAATCATTAAGTAAATGCTTCACTTTTAGAACAGTGCCTGAAAACTTGCTTTCAAAAATTATTTTGATTAATCAACTGCATGTGATTTTAAACATCATTTTAATAACTTGTTTGCTTGTTTGGTTTGTGGGGTTTTTTTTAATAAAGAGATAGCTTATGAATAAAACAAAGCCCAGCAAATCACAGTACATGAACAAAGACTGCCTATCTTTAGGGTGGAAAACACTACACGAATTATGGTGATGAGATGTGTGTCAGGAAATTAGCTTGTCTGGCCAGCACCTGCATTCAAGATGTGGTAAAACAGCAGATGGGTTAGAAAGGAACCTATGGGGATAGTTTGTTTCGCTTTTGGTTTTTACTTTTTTTCTTTGCAGCTTTCATTAAGACAGAGATTAACCAGTGAGTGAGGCTAGGCAGAAATTTGGGGGCCTTTCATCCTATGTGTTGAAAGATATGCAAATGGTTCGGTGCATGATGAAGGTGGAATTTCGGGTGTCTGCCTCTTCGCCAGTCAAATAAAAAAATGAGTATTTTATTCCAAAAGACACATGAGAATGAAAATACATTTTAAAAACCCATCCACATTCTCAAATCTGCCATCACTTGTCCAAAATAAACCACACCAGGCAACAAAACACCACAAAACCTCAAAACTTACACTAAATGAAATCCACAACCAAAATCAGTAGTGTTCTCTAATTTAGAGCACTAAAATGTTGTAAAAATTGGAAAAACATGATGGAACAGCTGTATAAAATAGGACTAAAAAAACCTGCAAACCATATATTAATTCAAATCAACCCTGACTGCACTGGAGGACCAAAAGCTGAATTTCTCAGAGATAAGTCATATGTATTTCGGCTCCAACCTCAATTCTAGCTCTTTAAGCACGTCAAGCAACTGACTGTCAAGGTGGAAATGCCCTGACAAGGCAAAGAAAGGAAATATTTTAGGATGTCCTTATGTTTTGTAGTTTTTGCATATCGCTGCAAACACAGCTTCACATTAGCTGAACTCGGCTAAGAAGATCAGAGAAACTTCTTTGCACAGGCCCTTCAGCAGCTGACACTACTGATGCCAAAGCAGACAGGGAGGAAAGTGTCTTGGGGAATAAAAATATAAGGGGGGAAAGAAAAAAGAAAGGACCATAAAGCATAACAAAATTATCCATGGTAGGCTGGAATAAAATCTTCGTGACATTTTTTATAAAGTCCTTAGACTAAGGGCATTTCTTTACGTATCATCTTTCAATCATGAAATCTCAAATTAAGAGCAGTGTGACAGTTTCAAGGAAAAATAAAAGCTTGTTGCTATGGCAATCGATCCTAATTCTCTAGGCCAAGGAAATGTTAAAGTCTAATGGAAAAAAAACACTCTCCAAGAGAAGGAAAAAACCCCAAACTGTACTACTTACCAGAATTTAAGTCACGTCCTGGATTGAAGGCTCTGCTATTGACGGTGGTAGACAGTCTGTCACAGCTAATAGTTCTAGAAACGTTGGTGTTAAAATTGCCATCAAATCTGAAACGACACCAACAGGATTAGCAATCTAACATCTGTTAAACCTCCAGAGTATTTACAATGGAAACACACCTTGTGAAGTTTCAATGAAAAATACTCATTTTGGATACTCCAACATTTTACGTATTTTAGTCAGAAATTAAGTTCTGAAGCCCAAAACCAGAGGGTATAAGCTCATCGTGGCTGGACTGCATCTGCTTTCTCTAGTGGTACGCTGCATTTTCCTCCACAACATTCCTTGAAAGACAGGATCATAAAAGAGTATGCTCTTCCATCTAGACTTGAACAGCAGAGGTTCTGGCTTGGGAAACATGCATAGCACCCAGACATGCCACCAGAAAGCACCTCCTGTTGTTGAGCCAAAGTTTTCCTTGATGGAGTCTTTTTCACCAGCACTATTACTTCATCTTCCACTTTTAAAAAATTTATTCCAAGTGTTTTGCACAAAACGGATTTCCTCTTTCTGTCCTTACAAAGGAAGATCTAATACAGCACTTGTAAACCTGTTTTCTGTTCCAAACCTGGAGGATTTACATTCCAAATAGCAGAGGGAACCTGACAGTCTCAAGTTCTGTTACATTTTGGTTAGGTTAAATAATTCAAATGCATGCAAAACTCTAATGCAAAAAGTATTTTAGTGCATATTTCTAATGACCATAAAATATAACTAAACCAATGCCTTAACAAAATGTAAATAAAAATTGTTTTAAAGGGTTATAAATAACTGGAAACTCTTCTGAAGCTTTGAGGGAGTTACAGGCAGTTTTCTGATATTTGCACAGGCCAATTTTATTTGTTAACATTTTGGTGTCCTTGAACATTTTTATGGCATTTTACTTAATTCTAGTACTTCAAAAAGTACTTTCTTCTGTGAAAAAAATCAATGTACTTCCTATCAAAGAATTTTTCTACCTATTCCTCAGAAATGACAATGCACCGCAAGCAAGGTCTGCCTCAAGGCCTGGCCTGGAAGATGGGCCTTACCAGCCTTCCTGGCATGAAAGCTGATAGGAACGAGACCTGAGGAGGATCTGGGCAGGGTAAGGCTTTGTTCAATACTGTCAAGACTAAAATAGCAAGTAAGACAAAATCCAGCTACATTCAAAGGCACTGATCAACTTAATATTATTGGCTTGCATCTGTGTAGCATTCACCTAGCAGCTACCTCAGCGCACGTATATATTATATATGAGCTTGAAGTTCTTTATTACTCACATATATACGCTATCACATGGTGGAGGCCCAAAATGCTGCAAGCAGAAGTGGTATGAAAACCCAGGGCCATCCTTCCGATTTTAAGATTTTAAATTAAGAACTTGAAATCCAGACAGTTGCAACTACTTCAACAAAGACAGTGCCCAGTAAGAACGGAAAGCCACTGGTGTTCTGGTTCTGTCCTTACCGAAAGCTAGCTGCAAGGCCTGGGGTTCGCAGACACCACCAGGCAATAAAACTGCACTTCTAACTCATCCCCTTAAAACAACAATTAGCAGAAACAAAAACCTCTGGCAGATGGAATTGGTTACCACAAGGATATTTCAAGTTATGTCCACAGGAAGCAAGTATTTTAAGCAAACTAAAACTCTCCTATTCCAATGTATTTTTCTTTCAGCCCAATTCTAAATAATTTCATCCTATGGGGAGGTAGCTGCAGCTGCCCCCAACCAGCCAGATTTGCTGAGAGCCCTCATCTCTCGGTTTATGGGATCCTCGCATGTGGGATGCAGGAGAACCTTGTACGTAAGAGACCCTTTTATGACTTAGAAGAGATATGTAAAAACTAACAGTAGTTGGTTTTTCTAACAGTAAGAAAAATATTTGTTAGTGGGATTAAGATCTTAAGGTGACTGGATCCACTTTCAGAAGTTCCAAGCCCAGAGCAATGCTCCTGAGAGGAGCCATGGAGCTCACTGTGAGCAGCACAGCTGCTGCAGGCCCAGGATGTGAGTCTGTCTTCTCTTCATGTCAGCATAACCATATTTAAGGCCAGGACAACTTTTTTTCCCTGCTTAAAGTAGAGGTCTGACTTGTGTTAATGGTGAAGAGCCATTCTCACAAGGTTGAAATCTGCCCTCCTATCACAGGAGTCATTTCCCCAAGATCTCACTGTTAACCTCCTTGATGATTTTTCTGAATTACACACAAGTAAAATAGTCTTTGATACAAATACATTACAAAACCTCAGATGCTGACTTCTTTGGTCTTAACAACAGATTAAATTTTATCATTCTTGTAGAGTCACAAGAAATCTCATTTCGCATAGCTAGGCCTCACCAGACCAGAGGAGAGGATCTAATCAGATGGAGTTTTTGAATACGTAAAGAGTGATCATTACTGACTACTAACTGTTTAATTTCAGTATCTTCACTGCCACATAGAAGTATCAATGAAAATATCTCCTTAATTTGGCATGCTTTAAAATATAAAGTTTAATCTCTACACACAAACACTACATGCATCTTAAACTAACTCTGTTATTCTTAAAGGAGATGAAGGACACTACCAGTGAACACTTCCGAGTTACTGAGCAACCAACACTTTAACTTCTTTAAGTGCACTTGAAAAGAATTTGTAGAACAAGTGTGGTTGAAACATAGCTCCATCCATTTTGGCCAAGATTTTTAATATATAAATATCAACTCTGGGGAAAAAAAATAATTAGGTTTTAAACCTTCTACCATATACACACACGTTACTGCATCAGGGAGCAGGCTGCACACAGATACTCCCCACCTCTTCTCACAAACACTTTACATACCTCAGTCTTTTGACACAGTCACATTAGGGTACATAAACAGAACCGTTTAACACCGCTTGCTCTCCTCCATCCCCACCTAACACATGCAATTACAAACTTGCTTGTCGCTTGAGGAACACCATTAATTGTGGCAGCTGCTCAACACATCAAAACCACTCAGCGACGAGCAAAGTGAAAAACGCCACATACAGCAGGAACAAGCAGAGGCAGCCAAGGTTCTCGCTCTACAGAACGTGCCATGGGTTCCTTATTGCACACAGATGTCTGGTGCTTTGGGTATTTTATCCAGAACCCCATCATCAACAGCACTCCATTGGTGCTGGAGTTGTGATTCAAGACACAAAGGGGGGTGAAGAGCTTTTGATGACGTTCTGCAATATCCTCCCTCTTCGTGGGAAGGAAGAAAAGGAGGCAAAGAGATGGACAGGCAGATAGAAAGGCCTCATGTCCTCTTGATCAGACCCCACATCCATCAGCTGGTAAGATCAAGAAGGGATGCTGTGTCAGACACCAAAAGCAGCCAAACCATGCCGGCGTGGAGCTCTGCATGGGCTCATCCACTCTGCTGGGAGCTGCTTGTTGAAATTATTGGCAACCTGCTCTCTGAAAACTCCCCAAAGTCTCCCATTGAGGAAAAGACATTTCACAGGAACATAGTTCTTGGATCAAGGCTGTGGCTTTTCCTAACCCCATTAAAATGCAACCACTTCAAAAAATTACAGCTCCTACCAACCACGCAAAGATGTCGTTGATTTTTTGTTGGCTAAACAATCTCAAGACTAAGATTGATTGATAAAGGATGGGTTTCACATAAAGCATGTTTATCTTTGGGCAAAACCAGATGGAGAAGAGCTAGAGATTGCAAATTAAACATCTCCATGCTAAAGAAATATTTCCAAGGAATACTAAAGAGCAAATTCTTAGGGAAAGATAATGACTTTTCAGGATGTTAGCTAATTGTCCCAGTGCTCCCATCAAAATCTATTAGCGATGGCAACAGCATACCTTGTTAGCAGCTAACATTATTCATGTCTCAGAACACAGGCAGTAAATGCTGGAGTTTAATTCAAAATCGTCTGGAATCTTCCTCTGGATTTTAATTTTATACCAAAAAGTCACTGTTCACACTCACTCAAAGCAGTATATGCATCCTGACACGTGGTCCTCACACTACCCAAATTACCTGGCAGAGAAGTTGGACCTATCCTGACTCAAAGCATTCAATGTGTTGCTACATCACTTCACACACACACACACACACACACACACAGAGCTGCCAAACTGAATTTCAGGTGTCTCTGTCATGACCAATATTAAACATGGGATTTCAAGCAGATGAACACGGGGTCCAACTCTAGCATGCCTTCTAGGAAGGCAAAATTACAGTTATCACCCACAACTGCCCCACAATGGGTGCGCTCCTGTGGCCCCAAACTGATCCCCATGGGTCAAAGGGATTAATATTTTGGCTCTAAACACCTTATTTACTTTGCACTTTTTACTGGAGCACGTCAAAGCACTTTAATGCAAGAATAAACAAAGCCCCTCAGCTTTTCCCAGTAAGCAGGTATTATGTTATCCATCAGGAAAGTGAAGACACAAGATGCCAAAATAATCTGCATCAGAGCTGGAAAAGGAAAGCAAGACATCACTGCAGCCCAGCCCACCTCTCCTTGCCCTTGCTGCAGCACACAAGTAGCAAAAAGAGAATGCAGTCAATGGGAAAATGATAATAAATAAAATATGCAGAAAAATAATTGTTTTAATCCCCATAAATCAATGCCCAGCCCTCAGACAGACTTGCCATCTGACAGCAAGGACTGCTCCAGACAGAGCTCCATGGAATATCTACTTCAAATCACTTTTCAGGTGCAGTTTGCCTTGAAACTGACTTTTTGCCCATCACAAGGGAATGTACTTTTAAAACATGACTGGTCCTCACCAGGGGGAGGACTAGTCCTCCCACCAGAGGTTCCCATCACCAATGTAGGTCATCAGAAAGTCAAGACCAGAACCTGGGTAAAGGCACTAACATGGGTAATTAATATGGCAATATTTGCAATCATCTTAATTAAACTGAAGAATCTTCCATGCACTTCTTTGGGATGCCTTTTAACTAAACTTAGGGACGTGCTGTTAAACTATTGGACAGTCTTCACCATTAAAACAACGATTAAGCTAAAGCCTCAGCACTGCCATGCAGCATTTACAGTAAATGTTGTATTCTTGGGCTATAACCACTGGTTTTACCTTTCCTACAACATATTTATACTTTGCATGTGTTCCACACAAGTTTCAAACCATACAAATCTTCCCACTGCTTGCTTTGGAAGAAGTTTAAAACCCAAAAACTTGAACATTTCAAGATTTGCAGACAAGCATTGATCACCACCTTTCTTTGAAGAAAGGAGACTCAAGTTTTACCAGCATCTCCAAATTTTGCTGGCAGCAAGACCACGAGGTGAACGATAACAGTGATGTCGGACTGAGGTCTCCTCTGAGATTTGGCCCAAAATGTTCAAGGTGACAGGACAAGGGGAAATGGCCTCAAGCTGTGCCAAGGCAGGTTTAGATTAGATATTAGAAATAAATTTTTACTGAAAGAGTTGTTAGGGTCTGGAACAGGCTGCCCAGGGAGGGGGTTGAATCACCTTCCCTGGATGTGTTTAAAAAAAAGGGTAGATGAGGTACTTAGGGATATGGTTTAGCTTAGGATGGGAGTGGTTGGACTTGATGATCTTAAAGGTCTTTTCCAGCCTTGTGATTCTGTGATAACACCACAGCCAACACCAAGGAAGTCCTCCAAAATCCTTACCCAAAGAAAACCCCAAACCCGCCAAAACCTGTACTTAGGCACAATTACTTTTTATACTTACTGAAACAAGAGCAAAAGACATTGGCTAAAATTCAGTTTCAAGCCGGCCCTGCTCACCCCCATCCCCCTTTTCCCTGCCTCCCTCTGCAAAAGCCTTTCCTTCTGGATTCACTTTAATGAACAACCGATCGAAACTGCATCCCGAGGGAGCAAACAGAGCTGCGACTCCCACTTTGATCTCTTCCCCACGGAGCAACGCGCTCCCTGCCTAGCTTGCAAGATGTTCATTTGATTGACGTTCGCTCTGATGTGCAAACCGCTTTGAACTTCAGACATTAAATTCCCATCAGGCCACGCTCATTTTTATTCTCCTTCAACAGGATTTACAAGCAGGAGATCAGCAAGTGGAGAAGATAAAATAAATTTGCAGCGGGCTTTGAATCTTACATCAAAACAGCACTCAAGTGAGTTCCAATTGGATTTTGTTTGCCCTGAATTTACAGTGTAAATCAGCCCCTTTTGTATAGTTTCAGTTTGGGGAAAAATGAGGGAGCTGCACATAAAAATGAGCAGCTTCCGAGGGGTTCCCATTGTTTTAAGACTCATTTCTTACTTCCCCATCCATTGCTCCAAATTTAAAGCTGATGTCAGTATGCAAATGAAATTACGTAAGTGCATCGAAATGTTGGTGTTTCCTCAGAAATTCCCAACCAGGCTTGCTTGGCTGCAAGGCAGGATTTTCACTCTCATACTTTACATACTTTAATACATATTTAAATATATGGCTTCCCACTGCATCTAACCAGAACACTGGAAAACAATGTTTTTATGAAAAAAAAAAATCACCCAAAAAAAGCTACTGATGGTTCAGTCCACCAGTTTCTCCTAGAAAGACAGCAAAGTTGTTCCAATTATTTCAACTACTGCTTGAAAAAGTCAAAGTATACCTGCTCTCAATGAAAAGAAAGCATATTACTGGAAGGAGGACTGCAACCTAGCAACACAAACTATTCCAAAACCCAATTTTCATGAGAAACTCTGCCACACTTAACAGTCCAAGAGAGCGATTTCCTAAATACCTGCTGCAGTTTATGGCCAAAACAAGGTCATGCCAAAATTAGCGTGATGCACACTCCCTACATTTTCTAGAAACCCTGTAGTCTCATACTCTGCAAGAACAGTGAATACATCTTAAATTTCATTTAACATGGCCCACCCACTTCTCCTTTGGAAGTGCAGCTCTTCAGATATTGCAGCAACTGAAGGAACTGAATGGGATTTTTGTTATCTCCCACTTAACTGCTCCAGAGAGGAAAGATAAACACAGAAAGAGCTGTGATAAAATTGAACTGCATTAGCAAATATTTAACCATCTGTTTAAAAGAAGAAAAAAAAGAGACCACTTCTGAAGGCGGTATCACAGTCAGGGAGTAAATGATTTTCAGAAATAGGTTTGTAAACTCACTTATCCAAACAGCTCCATTAATGTTTGTAACGCTGCGCTGCCAAGTAGTATGTTGTACCGCAAGGTATTTCTCCATTCCATCTCCTTTCACACACTTAGATAAATGTGTTCCCACAGCTCTTACCAGCATAGGTGAGCGAAGAACAAAAGTAGATTTCCAGCGGCCTTGAAGCATAGATGTTAGCAGCAGAAACGAGAGCATTAATGAATGGCAACGTGCCCCTAAATGTGTGTTTTCTGGAGACCTCTGACAACTTCCCGTAAAAGCCAGCAGTGAAATCCAGTTCTGTCCCACAGGGCTTTTAAGGGGCCATTTCCACCAGCACACGTATATATTTATGTCCCACTGGCAGGTGTAGGGTCATGGGGGGACCGTGGTCAGCCCCGCCACCCCTCGCAGCAGCAAGGTGCCATGAGGGGAGACTTCCCACTGCTGCCACTCTGCCCTTCTCACCCTGCTCAGGTCCCAGTCATTGACAACTCAAGGAAATTCTTTCCTACCTTCTCACACACACTGGAGGATGTGAAACGCTGTAGCACAGCAGAGTGCAGTGGGTCGCATCATCTCTGGGGTTTCTGGTGGAAAAGCAGCCGCGTATTTCCTCATAAATGCATCTGAATAAGAAGTTACAGCCTCTTTTTTGGAAGATAATTTTACTGCAGGTACACAGGACATCGGTCTACCAAGAAAACCACTGGAGTGTACTCTATGGCACCAATTCTGTAAAGTATGTACTTGTAAGTGTGTCTTCACGTATACCTATCATGTAAGCATAACTTGAAGTTACCTGGGGAAACTAGAACTCTGTGAGTGACTTCTGAAAGTCTCCTGCAAGAGCCAGCTAGCACCAGTCACCGTTTCTTCCAAAAAAGGCATTTTGAATACTCAAACTTTACACAAATTATCAGACTTTCTGCATGGAGTTTGATTCTCTTTCACCTGCAAACATTCAATATAAAACACCTAGCTCATCTACGTGCTGCCACTCAGTCCGACACTACCTTTATGAGGAAGGCTATTTCAGTTGTCATTCACAAGTCAGGCCATGCAAACCTGCAAAATTACAACCCCACACAAGCCTAATGCTTCCAAGCCTGTTTCCCAAAGTGCATTTCTTCAGTCCCTATTTAGATACTTCCCACAACCGACTTGCATCCCGTAAGTTCCCACCGAAGGTACAGAGAAGCCGCAGGTGCTCAGCACTTCTGATAAACAAACACGGCTTATTCTGTCCCCTGCCTTCTTGCTGACACTCTGCTATAGCCCCATCTACACCCCACATGCATCAGGCCATTCCGGCTCCAAGACTCCCTATCAACCTACTTTCTCAGGAACAAAGCATCTGCGGCAGGACAAACAGGAGACACCATCTTGTACATAAAGGTATTTATCCTCTTACCAAGGCAGATACTTTAATTAAAGCATTGTCTTGTAAATAACCACTCACTTCAGTCATGATAGGGAAAAGTCTGGAGACATCACGAAATCTGTTTCTCACGGCTTCCTCGGCAGTGAGGAAACACAAAGCCCTATTTTTCCATCAGAGGTTTCTTCAAGCATTACAGGATGCGTGTCACCCAGCATCCATTTTCCTTATCTCCCATCAGTTCACCCATCAGCTTTGCTAAGAGCCAGGGGCACTTTATCCATATTAACTCCGGCTGTCTGGAGCAACGGCTCTTCTCAACTGCTGCAGGCGCTTCCTCCATGCAGCACAGAGCCCTGGGAAAAGGAGTAAGTCTCCAGGCTCTGACACCATGGATACAAATACAGCCAGGATGGAAGGGTACACACATGGTTCTGAGCCGGTCCGAAAGCTATGCTCTCTGGTTGCTCTTCTCAACTGCTGTCTCTCCCCTCCATTGCCATGGAAGTGTTTCCCATTCCCCACCCCCACTCTGGATGAACTGAAAAAGCAAACAGCTCTATGGGAAGCCAGGAACGCAGACTGAAGAAAAGGAGATAGCCCCTGCTCTCCTGCTCCAATTTAGCAGGCCACCTCCACTTAGCAGTACTTGCATATATACGCAAGTGTATAATTCACTTCCATTGCCACAAGCACATGCTTAAATGCTTTGGCACACTGGGTGAGCAGGAGTGTATGATTAAACATTTGCTGAATTAAGGCCTATGGAAGAATTCCTTGCCAAAACCGCTCAATAACCACCAACTGCAATGCCTCATCAAGTTGATTTTGCATATTCTAATTTATTTCTTTTCACCAGTTTCCAAAACAAGGTAATTCCATTGCACAAAGCTACCCTGGTGAGGAGAACAGAAGTGTGACTGCTTGTGTTTATAGTTAGGCCAATATATGTTGGGTACAACACAGCATCCCAGAGCAGAGTCAGGCTGCTCATTTTCATTCAGAACCAGGCACTACGGGCTGGAATCAGAGTCACGTAGAAACGTACTCATTTTGGCTCTTCATTGTATAAGCCAGCACCACATAACTGCAATACAATAAATACTGTTTTCCTTGTCATAGCTCACTAATCAACTAAATGAGCAATTTAAATGCCAGGTTCATTTTATATCCCAGGCTGTGCTTTGTTAGTCCGATTTCATATCATTTATGTATAGTCATTCGATGTGGTAGTCTCACAGTTTATCTTGAGCAACACAGCAGACTATCTTAGACCCTAACACATGCCATGATTCTATGGTCTTCTAAGTCAATGCTTGGATTTTCAAGATAAATACAAGCAAATGCAAAGCTACACGTGGATAATTTTGTTAATGCTAACAACAAATAAAACCTAAATAAAGATACCAAGCCATTAAAAACCCCTCAAAAGGAATCCTCTCTACACAATAGTTCATCATGTCTAGTTTGCACGGAGAATGTACATACCTTCCCACACAATTTTTCCCCAACAAACCCAAACTAGCTGCATTCCTAAAGCAGTGTCACTAAGCTAGACAGCAGCGTCAAGGGCTGATGGAGGAATTGCCTCACAACATCAAGTGCCCTCAGTTACAGATATCATCATGCATTTCAAGGCTGAATGCTGTGTGACAAGCACCTTTAAATACCATGGGACAAACCTTCAAATCCACCTTAAAAATATACCCTGAAGATAATGTGCTTCTGACACTGTTCTTGCACCAAATATTTACTCAAGTAAAGAGGCCCCATGATGAAACACCTCCCTACACCAAGGAAAAGAACACACCGGGTTAAGCAGTTGTAAGACAAATATTTCACAACCCTGAATGAAAAACCACAGCCCTAAGGACACACACATTTCCAAGTTACAGTCCAGAGCCAACTGTCTCCTGAAAACTGCAAATACCACAGAGAAATCTGTGTCTTGATGGGAGCTCTTCCTTAGCAGCAGCTAGTAAATCTCTAAGCCAGAGTATTGGAATTATTGTGGCTCTGACTCCAGCCCTCTTGAGCCCAACGCTAACACACTTATTTTTAACATCAAGGATAAGCTGTGAGCAGCAAAAGCACACCTAACTTAACTTCCTACTAGTGCAGACCAAATTGTAGCCAGACCAAGCTAGTCCAAAAATTAAAGGTGGAAGACTTCAAGTAAACCAGTTACTTCAAAATCACAGAATCACAGAATCACAGAATCCCAGAATTGTAGGGGTTGGAAGGGACCTCGAGAGATCATCGGGTCCAACCCCCCTGCCAAAGCAGGCTCCCTAGCTCATATTGCTCAGATAGGCGTCCAGGCGGGTCTTGAATATCTCCAGTGAAGGAGACTCCACCACCTCCCTGGGCAGCCTATTCCAGTGCTCAGTCACCCTCACTGTGAAAAAGTTCTTCCGCATGTTGGTGCGGAACTTCCTATGCTCCAACTTGCAGCCATTGCCCCTTGTCCTATCCCCACAGACCACTGAAAAGGGGCTGGCTGATTCCCCCTGCATCCCCTGCTTCAGATAATTATAAACTTTGATTAGGTCCCCCCTTAGTCTTCTCTTCTCAAGGCTGAACAGTCCCAGCTTACTCAGCCTTTCCTCATAGGGGAGATGCTCTAGGCCCTTAATCATCTTCGTAGCCCTTCTTTGGACTCTTTCCAGGAGATCCCTGTCCTTTTTATACCAAGGAGCCCAGAACTGGACACAATACTCCAGGTGGGGCCTGACCAGGGCAGAGTAGAGAGGGAGGATCACCTCCTTTGACCTGCTGGCTACACTCCTCCTGATGCATCCCAGGATCCCATTGGCTCTCTTGGCCACCGAGGCACACTGCTGGCTCATGGCCAACCTGTCATCTACCAGGACCCCCAGGTCCTTCTCCACTGAGCTCTTCTCCAGCAGGTCACCCCCAGCCTGTACTGATACAAACAGTTGTTCCTTCCCAGGTGCAAGACTTTACACTTGCTTTTGTTGAACTTCATCTGGTTTCTCACTGCCCAGCTCTCCAGCCTGTCCAGGTCTCTCTGGATGGCAGCGCAGTGCTCCTGCGTGTCAGCCACTCCTCCCAGCTTTGTATCATCGGCGTACTTGCTGAGGGTGGATGTTATTCCCTCATCAAGATCGTCAATGAAGATATTAAACAGGACTGGACCCAACACTGAGCCCTGGGGAACACCGCTGGTAACAGGCCTCCAGTCAGATTCTACTCCACGAATCACAACCCTCTGGGTTCGGTCCGACAGCCAATTCTCAACCCACCTCACTGTCCACTCATCTATCCCATGCTTTCTCAGCTTTGCTATCAGGATGTCATGGGAGACAGTATCAAAGGCCTTGCTGAAGTCAAGGTAGATGACATCCACTGCTCTCCCTCCATCTACCCAGCCTGTCATGAGATCGTAGAAGGCTATGAGGTTGGTCGAGCACGATTTCCCCTTAGTGAATCCATGCTGACTACTCCTCATGACCTTCTTCTCTTCCAATTGCTTGGAGATGGCATCCAGAACAAGCTGTTCCATTACCTTTCCAGGGGCAGAGGTGAGGCTGACTGGCCTATAGTTACTAGGTTCCTCCTTCTTGCCCTTTTTAAAGACTGGAGTGACATTGGCTATCCTCCAGTCTTCAGGCACTTCTCCTGTCCTCCAAGACCTGTCGAAGATGATAGAGAGCGGCTCAGCAATGACCTCCGCCAGCTCCCTCAGCACACGTGGATGTAACCCATCTGGGCCCATGGATTTGTGTGCATTAATCCCTTTGAGCCGCTCCTGGACCTCCCCTACTTGAACCAGAGGGAAATTCTTCATTTCCCAATCAGTCCTACTCTCATCCAGTGTCTGTGGGTCCCGGGGGGCCTTTGAAGTGAAGACCGAAGCAAAGGCGGCATTCAATATCTCCACTTTCTCAGCATCCCCCGTAACCAGGACACCCTCCTTATTCAGCAAGGGACCTACATTATCCCTGGACATCCTCTTACTGTTCACGTGTCTAAAAAACCCCTTTTTATTATCCTTTATGTCCCTTGCCAGCTTAATTTCCAAGAGGGCTTTAGCCTTCCTAGTTGCATCCCTACAGGCCCTGACCACATTCCTGTATTCTTCCCAGGTGCTCAGACCCTTTTTCCACGATTCATAGATCTTCTGCTTCTCTTTGAATTTGCTCAATAGCTCCCTGTTCATCCATGCAGGTCTTCTGCCTCTCTTTCCCCATTTCCTCCTCAAAGGGATGCATCGTTCCTGTGCTTGGAAGAAGTGCTGTTTGAATGCTAGCCAGCTCTCGCAGGCTCCCATTCCTTCAAACAGCGTAGCCCACGGGATAGCCCCCATTAAGTGGCGGAGGAGATCAAAGTTAGCTCTACCAAAATTCAGGGTAGCTATCCTACTTTTTGGCTTGCTTCTTCCACCCAGGATCATGAACTGAACCATTTCATGGTCACTTTGCCCTAAGCTGCCCCCGACCTTCACTTCCCTAACAAGTCCATCCTTGTTAGTGAAAACAAGGTCCAGCAGCCGCCCTCCCCTTGTGGGCTCCTGCACCATCTGTAGCAGGAAATTGTCTTCAACACACTGCAGAAATTGTCTGGACTGCATACGACTGGCCGTATTGCTTGCCCAGCAAATATCTGGGTAGTTGAAGTCCCCCATAAGGATCAGTGCCCGGGAACTTGAGGCTACTTCTAACTGTTTATGGAATGCGTTATCTACCTGCTCCTCTTGATCAGGGGGCCTATAGCACACTCCCACAACAATGTCCCCCATACCGGTTTGCCCCTTGATTTTAACCCACAAGCACTCGACAGAAGGTTCATCCTTCCCCAGGTGGAGCTCAACACATTCTAGGTGCTCTCTCACATAAAGAGCAACTCCTCCACCTCGCTTCCCTAGCCTGTCTTTCCTAAAAAGCACATAGCCATCCATGACAGTGTGCCAGTCATCCAGGTTGTCCCACCACGTCTCTGTGATTGCGATGAGATCATGGCCCTGCGACCGCACAAAGATCTCTAGTTCTTCTTGTTTGTTCCCCATGCTACGTGCATTTGTGTAAAGACAGTTCAGTGGTGAAGCAGATCTAGGTATCCTCAACGGCCCACAGCGAGATTTCTGACAGGGGACTGGCAAAAGTGGCTCCACGGAGGAGTACTCAGGGCAGTCCACAGAATTTTCCCTACTCTCACGTGGAAAAACGTCCCCAAGTCCACGACTGTGCTGTTGGTATTTACCTCTTCCCACCGTCAACTCCCGTTGTGTCTCCCGAAGCCTAACCCTGGCAGCCGCCTTAATATCCCCTTCCCCCTTCCTAACTAGTTTAAAGCACGATCGATGAGCCCTGCTATCTCCTGGGCGAGGATCCGCTTTCCTTTATAGGACAGGTGAGCCCCATTAGCTGTACTCATGCCAGGAGCAGAGTACACCATCCCTTGGTTAAAGAATCCAAAGTTCTTGCGCCGGCACCAGCCTTTTAACCACACATTCAACTCGTGGGTTATCCTGTCCTGCTCTGAGCCCCTCCTCCCACAAGTGGGGATAGAGCAGAATATTATTTGGGCTCCCCCCCCCTCAACAGAGCGCCCCAGGTCCCGGAATTCCCTTTTGACAGCTTGCAGGCTACACTTTGTGATTGCGTCCCTGCCTGCTTGAACTATCAGTAAGGGATAATAGTCAGTGGATCTTACCAGGCCTGGTAGCCTTCTGGTAATATCCCTGACCCGGGCTCCAGGGAGGCAACACACCTCCCTGCGTGTAGGGTCTGGCCTACATATAGGCCCTTCTGTCCCTCTGAGAAGGGAATCTCCTACTACGACTACCTTCCTCTCTTGCCTAACAGAGGCAGTCTCAAGGCGTGCAGATGACCGCCTCACTCTAGGCCTCCGCTTTCTCTGAGGCAGAGGGGCTCCATTCATCTCCTCAGGTACCTCCTCCTCAACTGTCAGGGCCCCAAACCTGTTGCTCAGGGACACCTGAGGGGGTGGGGTAGATAGGCAGGGGGAGTGCCTACGACGCCGAGTCGGGACTGTCTTCCAGGCCTCCTCGGGGTTTGGGTCACTCCCATTAACCTGGCACGGGCAGTGAGGGGGGACCGTCTTCAGGTGTGAGGTGTCATCCCGACTGTCTTCCTTTTGGGACACCAGGGAGCTACTCCACCAGTCAATCTCTCGCTCGCAGTCCCTGATCACCCGCAGTCTTTCAACCTCTTCCTTTAGTTGTACCACCAAAGCAAGCAGGTCATCGACCTGCTCACACCTCAGACAGGCTAGGTGTTTGCCTCTTATCCCAGGCAACTGCAGGCTCTGGCATTCCCTGCAGCCTGAGACCTGGACCGCAGCATCCCTAGGCAGGCCCTCCATCGGGGTTGCCCGAGATTTGCAGGGGGAACCTCTGCGCCTGGTGGAGACCATGGTTAGCTGAGCACACAGCAGACAGGGAACCCTCAGCTCGCCCTTTTGTACTCTGCGAGCCGGTCCTCTGAGTATACCCCCTCAGCAAACTAGGAGGGGAGGCTTGCTCGGCCTGCTTGCTCGGCCTGCGCGAACTGCCTCGCTAACTGCCGCGCCACGCCCTTCTGACGCGCCACGCCCTGTTTGCCGGTCCTGTTCGCCGCGCTCCGGGTCGCCGCGCTCCCAGAGGCCTCTCTTGTATGGAGAGGGATAATTCCTGTCGCACTTAGCTCCGCCCCCGATGAGTCACCGCTCCGGGCAGTGCAGGGGACGAACAATGGCTGTTAATGGGTGCTGATGGCCACTGATGGGTGCACCTCTGCCTCTCTCCTTTTGATCTTAGGTGCTTTTTGTTAGTTGCCCTCGCGGATCTATGTCCGGGGGTTGTTGCTCGCAGAAAGGGGGTCCCTCGACGGAGTCTCCCGCTTCAGAGCCCTGCTCCTCAGCAGCTGTATCCAGGTGGGAGATATTTGTGTCTGTGTTTTAAAAATAATTGTTAAATCCACATTCAAACACTCATATGTGTGCTCTAGTTCCCCAAAATCTTAAAGTAGGTGTCTTAACTTTTAGTGTTTTTGGCCAAAAATCTGAGTCTATGGACAAAAAACCCAAAACAACTAAAAACCCAAATCGGTGATTTCTGACACGCCCACCTGCAAAGGCACTTGTCCTGCTGGCCCTTTCCTCCCTTTTAACCAGGCCTAGAGGTGACCAAGGGACAGAAACGGGGATCCTAACAGGCAAGTAATCCATTAATTTTTATTAAAAGATTCTGCTTAAGAAAGTTCTCCCATTTTGGCCTTTCTGTTAAAAATTAATCTCTCTTCTGGAGAGGTAGGGAGACGAGGAAAGGTTTTGAGACACTGAGTGGGAAAATGGCGTGAGGGCGCCCTCACGGCCTTCCAGAAAAGCCTCCTCCTGCCCCTGTGAGCTGTTTGACTTTCTGCTTTAGTAGCCCTGTGCGAAACATAAGACCTAATAACGCCACTTTGGTTATTGATATTAGCTCCTCCACAACATTTTTAACCAAAATGGGGAATCTCCCAAAAGGGAGATGCCACAGAGAAGGAAAATGAAAGGAAGAACAGCAGGCGGGAGAAAAGACAACTGAAATGATGGCAGAATCATTTAGATAGTTAGGTAATTAACAAAACACAGCACCTATAACAACTCTGAAATTAAGTTTCACAAGAAAAACACGGTTTAACAATCTTTCTTTGTATGACTTGCAGACAATTTCCTAAACAAGGCCTAATGAGCTGCCACCATTCTTCAGTGATACCTATCGACCAGGTCTTGCCGAAGCGCTGCCTGGAAGATCCTGAAGACTGCCTAATAGACTGCTCTGGTAACCCCTTCAGGAGATTTAATAGTATCGAGCCAAGTTACTAAATAACAAGAACCATATTGTAGAGTCTGAATGAGAAGCTCTGCAAATAGAAATTTCACCTCTCTGCTTTGCCAGCTGTGACCTCTGGTTCATTTTTTAAAACTCTTACTGTGAAGGATCCTTACTCAAGTCCACCACAGGAAAAGAAATTTCTAAAGGACTTCCAAGCTAAGTAATTTTGGAGGAGAAAGTGAAAGGAAATTCATGAAAGTTTCAAGGTTAAGAGCAGAGCTCTCTATTTTTTATGTTTAAAAGCTGAAAAATTATGTAATACTGACAAACCTCATTCCTCCTCTTCACCCCTTGATTGGAAAGTGTTACCGCTGGCTGGTGGCTCCTACACGGAGAGAACTGAGGGCAGAAAGGTTTTCATCCTCAGCTCATTCTTGCCCTTTCTACTAATGCTGCTCATAGCTTGGCCACTGAGCACTAGATGTGTCAGCATTTTACGTAGGCACCTTGTCCAGTAGGAACTACACAGAGGCCACTAAACCTACACACAACCAAACAGCAAGGTACCCCTTTCTTCTGACCTACCAGAGGCTTACCTTTGTGTCAGTCAAAACAAACACAGAACAAGCAAGTGGCCTTTCTCTCCCAGACAGATTCATACCAGGGATTTGAATGCAGCAGGTATTTTAAAAACTTGTTTAAACAAAGGTTAATGACATACTTCAGCAAAGATGAAAGAACACTGTCATTAAGAGAAGAGCTGTCTCACAGTTAGATTGCAGAAAATGCTTTTAATATTTATCACTCAAATTACCTTCCACTCTCAAAAACGTTTTCAATTCAGACTGAGATATAAACAATTAAACTTCACTCTGTAATCAAGGGTTGTGTTGTATAATAAACTGAAAGTAACTCTTGTTCTTCCCTAGCACACATAGAAGTGTTTAAAAAACATTGATTGTTTCAAAGAAATTATTACACTGCTATTGGTAAAGTCAGCCCTTTTATCACACTTTCCAACAATTAGGAAACCCACAGAAAAGTTTCTGCTAATACAACATGATTGAAGACAATTAGATTGGATTTAAGAGTATTCAAAACTCCTGTATTTAAAACCAAAATAAACAGGAAATTAGCAAACTCCATTTCCAAGCAACGGACTCAATTTCTGTAAATCTCTCTGCGTATCAAACAGCAGCATGTCAGCTTGATTAAACTGCAATGCAATCTTTTAAGCATGTGATGTACTGACCAACCCGTGATTTTAGTTACTGCACTTCAAAGGTAAAAAGAAGTCCCATGACCAGCTTCAGAAGAGTTATTCAGGACACAGTGTCTCAACACAAATATCTTGGATACAGACAGGCTCATTTTGTATAAAAGACTGTATTATTCAATGAAATTAAGGGTTGAACAAACTTTTTTCTCTTTCCTTTTCGTTTTACAGTCCATCAGAGGTGAGTCCCACTCCCTGTTTAGAGCTCCTCATTAAAAATGCCTCTCATAGAAATGTAAACAAGTATGAGGAGAAGACAAGGAGCATCTTTGCAGTATCGCCTTCCCCACTTCTTCAGAGTTAGCAAGATCAGCAGAAAGCACAGGACATGTTGCAAAGAACAACTTGTCCCTTTGTTCTTCATATATTAAATAAAACAGAAGTAATTCCAGAATTGAATACTTACTCCATCATGGAGGGTGGAATTGTACAGCAGTCTTGGATGGCAGTCAAGGGCGACGTGAGGTGAGCAGTATATGATGCTTCCACTACTTGCTTGTTACGATTCACAACATCCAAGTAACGGTTAAACTTCTCACGAATTTTTTTTGCCAACTGAAAAGCAAAAATAAAGATGAAAATTGAGGCAGTTCCCCCGTATTTCCATGGTCCTTATTAACCAACTGGAATGGAAAGTAAAAGCTGAGAGATGAAAGGTTAGGTTTTGTCAGCTCTGGTCATTGTAGTTCTGTTGTGGTGGCTTCAGCGCTGTGAAGTCAAGTAATTCATAATACTGGCCAGAGAAAGCATCCTATATGGCAAGATAAAATACATTTACCACCTAAAATCACATTTACTGTCTAGCAATGAGTACTTGAACATGGGAGTTTTGCATGAATGGAAAGTGAATCTTCCATTAGATGGAATTTCCCTTTCATTCAAGGCTGACACCGAGATGTCACTACCTGTGCTACTGGCCTACCACTGAAGCTCTCCAATACGATACTCTTGCAAGGCCTGGCAGAGATGTGATGGAGATTAAATAAAGAGCCTCCTCAGACAGGTGGATCTGCACAGAAGGATTTCACAGCTCTCTTCATGTAGTTTTCCTCATGGCAATTTGGGGAAAACCAGCCACCCCAGCCCTTGTTTTTTCCTCTGTAGCTCCTGCTGCTTTCCTGGGGGGCACCATGAGTTCTGAGCTGAGCAACTTCTTAATCGACCTAGCAGGTCGCTGTGGCCAGTCATAAGCTACAACAGTTTAACTACAGACCTCAAATAAGATCAAAATAAAAACACCATAACTGACATTATATTATAACAGAATGAAAACAGTGACAACTGTCTTGCAGAGGTGAAATTCTTCCACAAGCCTTTTGTTGTCAGATGTCCCTCCGATGAAGGAAGACACTTGTAAGTCAGGAGAAAGTTTAGAGGTTACGCTACTACTTGTAAGAGCAAATACTCATCTTTCTTTCCTTTCAGCAAACAAACAGTCACTCCTCCCCAGCAATTCACAGTAATTAAAATTACAGAACCTAACTTTGGAAATAGCAAATCGAGTACTTTAGCCCTTCTCTTTAAATGTTTAAAAATAAAATACAATTCTAAAAAATTAAAGTAAAATAAAGTAAAATAAAGTAAAATAAAGTAAAATATCTCAACACATTTTTTGCTAACAAGAACTTCCAAGCTGGCATGCAGTGTGAAGGCACGGCTGTGCCTGGGGCTTTTGGAGGCAGAGCCCCGTGCCAGCAAACTCAAAGAGGTCTGAAGGGATGTGGTGTGACAAGGGTCAGCCCTGCTGGGACACATCTCAGGCCTACTGAGGCTACCGTGCTGCTGGATAAGAGCCCGCTTGTGCCTCGTTCATTAGGCATTTCCAAATGAGCCCGACTAATGACTTTGCAGAGGAAAATCGGAAGGGGAAAAATTTGTGGCTGTTATTTGAGCAGAGGTGACAGCAAACACAGTTCCGAGGAAGCATCAGGTTTTACAAGAAACATTTAGTGAGACTTTTGTTCCTGGTCTTTCGTTCCAAGTGGGAAGTTAATGGAACAGATCAGGCACGTACAAAATTTGCTCTGGCACATTTCGCACACCAACATATCTATAGCACTTCATCAGGGGCCAAATGCATCCTAAATGAAAGGGGGAATTCTCTAAGCAATATACAGCAGCATTGAATACTCAGAAATAATGTATTTTGCATCTCTGCAAACTTTCTTGCACGCTGAAGTTAGCTCGTTAATTCATAACTCATCTCTCCTGCTCCCTGAACATGCCAAACTCTACGGGGATGATTTAACGGTGCCGCTACATTTGTGTGCTGAGAAATGCAGTCGATTGTTCCAGAACCCCTGGACTGACAAACATCTTTCCTAACTATTATTAACAGGATATTTCATCATGATTTACTTCGTTATGTGCGTAACGAGGCCCACACTGATAACAGCAATGCCTCTGCCTCCATTGTTCCCAGCAAATGCTGCAGCTCAACGACAGGTCTCCTAGGAGCACAGGTTTTAATAGGACCTTGCTCAAATGACTTGCAGAATTATACCTAATTAGTTTTGTAGAATGATTTATTGCCAAGGCACAGAGGACTATTAATGGTCTCCTCCGTGTAAGGCATCCAACACTATTAAATTGCTCCCAGTTGTTAGATAATAAGCTGCTGGGTAGTTCCTTTTCTATTTTCCAGTAAACTTTCTTTTTGTCCCGCTGCACTCCTCAGTCATGTCCTTAAGAAGTCTTTTCTTCTGGAGGGGCTCAAACATACACAAACCGAATTTCCCAAGTCGAAGCCTTTAAATTTCATGGTTACAAAGTTCCTCTCTCAGGTCAGGCAAGTGAAATACCTGTGCTTAAGCACTACAAAACCAGATACTTGAATCTATATGCTTCTTTCTTCGTTTCTCTACCTGAAATCTCAAGAAGGGGAGAGCGCTTAATTTTGCTGAAAGGACCACACGACCATCATTAGTGGTAACAAAACTATGATGGAGCATCAGAGCAAAAGGACTCATGTCTGGAATCACTGCTTTTCTCTGATAAATGAGTGCTCTACAAGATGAGGTTTCAGTGTTGATGAGTTTTCACCTTCTAGGTTGAACGATAAAAGCACCCCAGAGCCTTTGAATTTTACCCTGCTGTGCGGAGTCCAAAGATCTGACAGATCTGTTTTTCAGAAGAGCCCCGTAACTCAGAAGCTGATGAAAAGCAAATGCTTAGCACCTAAACTGCATCTCCCTTCTAAAAACCTCTGAACAGCTCAAAGTCATTACATGACTTTCATTAAATCCAATCCCCCACTTCAGTGGGGGCAGAGTCAAGTGCACATCAGCAACAAGGCACCCAAAGCCTCCCAGAGCTACGCAGACTCCCTGCCCACGGACATAAGCACGGTTGGAAGACCTGAGTTTGTCTGATCTGAATTACCCTAAAAGCCCTGTCCTCTGATAGTAAGGAATACTCCCAACAATCCAAACCACTTTAAAAACAGCTAACTTGAAAAAGTCACCAGTGGCAAGACAATCCAAACCCAATTGTCCATTGAAAATTGCTTATAATGAATAAACCACATCACAAACCTAAGGGGTAACACTTCAGTCAGCTGAAAAATTAACTAAAACCGAATGGTTTTAATAGATCAAGTCTCAAAGCACAACCCAGATGAAGCCCAACAAATCTAACTTAAATTTTTCTTCCAGAGTCGGGCTTCACTGAAGCACGTAAATCCAGGAGAGTGAAGAGGCATTCCAGTTCTCAGCAATTAAAACAACAGCAGAAAAAATAATACATACTTCCCAGCCCCTCATCCCCGCTTGCGTGCCCATGCACGTATGCACGCTCCCATCATTAGCTCAGAATCATTATTCAGCTTACGAAGCGATGCGCTCGGGTGCTAGAGCCTGTCAGAATAAAAGCTGCAGGCTTAAAGCAGCCTCTCGTTTTTCTAAATAAACAAAAACCTTTAATCAAAAGGTCTCTGTTTTTCTGAGGTATAACCCTACCTCTGAAGAGCTGTTGGCATGCTGATGAACATAAGACCCACACCACCCTGGTCACGAAAAGCTCAAAGGTACAGAAAGAGATAACAAATAAGGATAGGACAGAGCACTGAACTATGAAACTCTCTTAATGTAATTGATAAAAAAACGTTTTTAATGCCAAATGGAAAATTGGGCCCCGAATGGGGCAGGTAAGGGGCAGGGAGCCCACATCCCACACTTGACTAAACCCTTGGGTAGGTACCAAGCATGAGAAATGCTTCCTGCTCCCATAGATATGCTCAAATTCACCTGTTTTACTGGAGACTAAAATAAATCTGGATACGAGATTGACATAAATTATCCCCAGGTCAGTTCTCCCAGTGTTCTTCACCTCATTTTAAAAACAAAGGTGGTGAGGGGGGGAAGCAGCCTCTCAGCATTCCTATTCAGACTTCGGGGGGCTGGGGTTCTCCTTAATTTTAAGGAACTGAATAATAGGAAGCGAGTGCTCACTCCAAACAATGCAGCCATTAGCTCTTTGGGGGTTTTATTTTTAAATTTTTTTAATTCCTTTCTCTTTTTGTGCAGCTGGCACCCGGCCAGAGCATTTCAGTCTGCAGACAGGTTGGATGGTAACACCTGTTTCCATTACCACAGCACCCATGGGTAATGCACTTCAGTTGTCACCATCTCCACTGACAACCTTTCATCACAACATCAGTGAAGCTCTAATTTTCCCAGAGACATTTCTCCTCATTTGCATAGTTCCCTCGAGCTGCTTTGCTGGTTTTTTCCCTTTTTTTTATTTTAAAGCTTCGTTCCCCTCAAAGCTCCCCAGCTCTGAAGTCTTCCCTTTTCAGGGAGCGCTGAGGGAAAGCAGAGCTCCAAGGTTAGGTTTTATTCCTGGCTCTATCTTGAAAGCCAAGATATTTTTTTCATGTTTTCAAGCCTGTATATGAAATATGTATCAATGAGGTCTACAGGCATGGATGTCATAACGGACTCAGTGCTGGGGATTTGATGCTGCCAGGCTCCTCAGAAAGTATTGCTTACACATTGAAGAGTTTAGTTAGTGTTTTTATTTCAAAATCCCCTGAGAACCAGAAGAACTTGGAACAGAGGTACTGCTCTCCAACACCCACTGGCACCCCTCCTGCTGTATCACAGCTTAACGCTACTGTGTGCCCAGAGTTTCCTATTCTAGGGTTTTTGTAATGTATTTCTCTCTAACCTGCTTAGGTCTCAAAGAAACTGCTTCTTCTGTACAAAGCCAAAGAGCAGAGAGGTCGGGGGAATGTGGCTTGAGAAAGGACAGCAGTATCGCCACCAGCTTCTTCCCACCCCTCTGGCTTCAAGAGATTCAAACCAGTCCTAGTCCTCTGCATGACACTGAAAATCCTCTCCTGCACATTCAATCAGGATGAGGGAAACTACTTTCCAACGGGGGCTTCTTCAGAGAGACCAACACTCATTTGAGGTTCTCTGCTGGCCAGTAACTTCGGCAAGAGGACATTCTCCAAGGAATATGTCAAGCACAGTGTGCCACAACAACTAGAGAAATTACCTCAATTCCCCACAGCCACTCTGGAAGTACATTAAGCACAGTGTGTATGAGCCTTTTACCACGAGGCCCACAATTAATCAACCTAAGATCCCAGATCGTGTGACCATACCACTTTTCTAGCCAGGGAGATGTCACACTCAACACCAAAATCTGAGGTTTTCAGCTTGCTGATGTCTTTCTCCTGGAAATCTGAACCAGCCTGTCACCAACTGGCACGTGATGGGTGACATTTGAAAGGTCAGAGGTTGCAGTGGCTGTCCCTAAATCGGCACTCGGGTGGCTAACAGCGAGTTCTGTGTGAGGAGCCCCAAAATCTCATCACTTATCTTTTACAAAACCTGCTCCCTCTTTTCTCAAAAAGACTTCAAAAGCTCTTTGCCCAGTCTAGAAACAAACAAAAGAAAATCCAAGCTGATCTAAAGCGCAGCATGCCGATGTGTCAGCTAGGTCTTACCCACTGCACCTTGCTGGTCAAGAGGAGAGCCATGACGGCACATGCAGAGCTTTCTCTTACCGCTTCCATGACATCTTTGTTGAGGGCTACAAAGATGATGAAGGGCCTGGAGCATCTCCCCTATGAGGAAAGGCTGAGTGAGCTGGGGCTGTTCAGTCTGGAGAAAAGAAGACTAAGGGGGGACCTTCTTAATGTTTATAAATATCTTAAGTATGGGATGCAGGGGGAAATGGCCAGCCCCTTTTCACTGTTTGTGGGGACAGCACAAGGGGTGATGGCCTCAAGTTGGAGCACAGGGAGTTCCCCACCAATATGCAGAACAACAAAGTTGATCTAATCCAGCCACTCTGCAGTGAGCAGGGACATCTTCACTAGATCAGGCCACTCAGAGCCACATCAAGCCTGGCCTTGAACGTCTCCAGGGCTGGGGCCTCCACCACCTCTCTAAGCAACCTGTGCCAGTGATCTACCACCCTCAGAGTGAAGAACGTTTTCCTAATATCCCACCTAAATCTCCCCTTTTTGAGTTTAAAACTATTACCCCTCATCCTACTGCTCCATGCCCTCAGGAACAGTTCTCCCCCAGCTTTCCTACAGGCACCTTTCAGGGACTGGAAGGCCGCTATAAGGTCCCCCGCAGAGCCTTCTCTTCTCCAAGGTGAACAAGCTCAATTCTCTCAGCCTATCTTCATAGAAGAGGTGCTCCAGCCCTTGGATCATTTTTGTGGCCTCCTCTGGATGTGCTCCAACAGGTCCATGTCCTTCTTGCACTGAGAGCTCCAAAGTGGAACGTAGTATTCCAGTAATTTCAGGACTAAATCTGATGCTGCCTATAAATGCTACTTCCATAACAGTCATCACAAGCCAATGAACATGTGCCCTTCACTCGTACAGCGCCATGTATTTAAAAGCATCTCAGAATATGAGTCCTGCCAGGGTGAAAAATCCTCAGCAGCTGTATCCCACTTGTAAAAACTTTCTAAGCCTTCCAAGTTGATGAATAACACACAATTATTCATGGGCACTGAACGTGCCCAAGCAGGACAGCAAAATCAACACATGGAATCATTTTTGTCCATCAGGAGCACAAGAGCAACGCAAAGCAAGACTCTGAACAGGGGCTCCTTCAGTTTCAAGTCGGCCATGGGAAAAGAAAAAGCCCCAAAATTCAGATTAAAAGTTTTCTAGCAGTCTGATGGCAAATGGTGTAGGTGTTCTTAGTAGCGAAGTATAAAACCAAATAAAATGGACATTTCACTGTAGGTGAGGGAACGTATCACTTGATATTTTTAACCATCTGATTTAGAACCATAGAATCATTTAGGTTGGAATGAGACCTTTAAGATCATTCAGCTTTAGCTTTTGTAACTCTGAAATATAAGCATTTCTGAATTAAAAGCATATTGTATTGCAAGGAGAATTCTTTTTATTACTCCAAAAGACAATTTTTGTGGCAGACAGAATTTGCTTAATCCCAAAACGTTAAACATTTCAGCTTTCAGGGATCTTAAAGGGGTTTTTTTTAATATATTCAATTTCTCAAAAAAATACATTTGGTAACCTGGTTTTATTAGAAAGAAAACTGCATCCTTCTAAAAACCAGCATTTTGCTTCAGAATTCTGTTCCTGAACCTCCCAACTAACTTCTTCCTTTGCAGTTCCCAACAGATTTAGACAAAACCAATTCTCTGGGTTAATACTGCTCTTTTTACAGATGATAATTATGCTCTGGATGAGCTAGACAGAAAAGGACTGACAGTGCTCTAGCTATAAGCACGGGAGCTGCAGGGAGAGAAGGATATGTTGAACGTGGCAAAAAAGCAAGTGACAAAAAGCACACCTCACTGCTTGTCATTCACTTACTGTAAATTAAAATCCTCTTCTGCCCCTGTCCTTCCCAGCCTTCAAACAGGAGCGAATATTCCCAGGAATATTCCAGCAAGGAGATTTTTCAGCTGACATAGATGTATTTACAACTAACAATCTCAACTGGTTTAATTACTTTATCTGTAATTAGTGTTCTCTCCCCAGGATGCAGGGACAGACAGAAACAGAAGAAATGATTATGGATTTCTAACTGCAGTGATGCTGCTGTGCTCCAACTCCTCTGCCAGAGTTCAAGGTACCAAGATATTTCTGCAGGAAGCTGGTAAATATGCTCCTGCTCATGACTCTCTAACACTATCCTCTCTCCTCCTTGGAGCCTGCTTTCATAATCCCCTGTACCACAGAAACCAGATGTCTGGCAGGACCGCTGAACACACGCTGACTTCCTTGCAAAGGGCTAATCTAGATTTTCCCCTCGTAAAACTAACCATCTTCCACTTTATTTATATCACCAGTTCAGACCACTACATTTTCATATCGTATGAGAGCTCTCCAATATTGGACTGACTTACAGGAAAGGAACCCAAGTTACTTTTGGCAATCGCCATCCCATTTTTAAACAACCTATTCAAAGCAAAGAGAAAAAAAAAGGTTTTATTTGTTAGGTACAATAGTAATTCTGTAACTGTAGACCTTAAAAATGTAAGCAGTTTAACGTCAAAAGATAAACCACTCCTTGTGTGGCATGAAAAAAGCCGAGTGTATTAAACAGTTAAGCCTGAAGGCCAACAGCTGTAGTTTTTCACTTTCCCAACAAACTGAAAGTCATTATTTACACAGTTTGGGATTAAAAGAAGAAAAAAAAAAAGCCAACAAAAAACCTTCCCCCCACAACAATTCAGCAGTCTGACAGGGGGAAAAAAAAATCTCAGCTAACATAAAACTGTAATTAATTGCCTTTGGAGTACAAATTGCTAAGAAAATGTTAATGAATGACAAACCCAGGAATGAGCGACAGGGGATTTCAATTCGCTTACATTTGTTTGCATTTGCTCAAGACGATCCCCTTCCATGTACTACTCTTACTCACAAAACTCTGGTTATATTGCTAGTGATTCATTAGGGCTAAAAGACCTGGTTATTAATGAAACAGAAGTGCTCAATTATTCTTCTATCCACTTCACTGTTGAGCTTTTAACCACAGTAATTATGCTTCACCAGGGCCTCGTTTTTCTCCTCTGACAGCTCCGAATTCATCACACTACCTTCAGTGTTCAGACAGTTATTTATAATCTACCAAGGGTGAATACGTACATCTGCGGCCAGGAAACAAGCAGCGTCTTTTCCTAAGTAGAGAATCAATAGTAGAGACTTCAAAGGAAGTTTTAATCCAGTTTTTTGGGTTCCCCAAAACACTTCTGGCTTTCCAAAGCCATCCAATATGTATAATCCAGCCCACATGGCCCTTTCGCGGTGTGCAGACCACCCAGAAACGCCTGAGGAAAACCCTGGCCTAGCGTGACGTCAAAAGCCTGCGAACCCTTCTTTTAAGATGTCAGGATGGTTTCATATTTAAACTCAGATGACAATTACCCTTTCGTGGTCCCTTTGCACCCACCTGTGCCCAGAGGGAAGCTGAAGCCTCTAAAGGGTGGATTTTGGGCTCCAGCACCACACCAAATGCAGGCCCCATCTCCAACCATCACCTTTCCTGTACATCCAACCTCAGGCACCACAAACCAACCACCAACATCACTAATAGCACGATGCCTTCCCAAGCAGCACATTTCTTCCATGGGATTGTAATTTGGGTATCCAGTTTGGGTTTGGTTTGTATTTTATTTACAGTATTTCACTGATGCATCAACAACAACAAAAAATGCCCAGATTAGTAATAGGAACACACATCAGAATTGCATAAATTAATAATAATGATACAAAATTAATTACTTAAATACATAGGTACATCTATCAGGACCTCTGAGGGGAAAAAAGGTACCACTGACATGAAGAGAACAGGATGTTGTTATACCCAGTTCCCTATAACCTCTGCTGAATTATGCTTTCCCAAATTAGAGGTTGTCAAAAAGAAAAATAATTGGGTGGGTGGGTATCTCTTGCAAGAGAGATTTTTAAAAGTAACTGAAGGGTTTTAACATCAGCAGCACATCTGCTGTGTCCCCCCGCCATGTCATGAAATTCCTACTGCTGACTGCTTAGTAAAGGAAAAGGGGGGGGAAATAAAAAGGAAAAATATTATATATATAAAGCAGAAGCCAGGCCGACCCAGGAGAGAATAAGGATAATTATTGGAGGCATGGGAAGCCTTCTTCATGATGTACTGGAGAAGCAAGGCAGGAAAGCTGAGCTTGGTGATGTAACAACTATAGGCAGTGGGATCGAAACCAAGAGAGGGAACATCCTCCTGGCTTATTTACCCCTCCTGTATTACAGGTCATCTCCTCAACTGGGAGGCAGATGATTCAGAACAAGAAATGTGTTCCTACAGCCAAACTGAGTGTGTAGGACTCCCACAGCATGCCCAAGCTTCAGGGAAAGCTTCCAGCAAGCATCTCCTACCCAGCCAGAGCCAGGGAAAACCTCCTGTGAAGCCAAACACCTATCACTAGTGCTGAGGCTCTATTATCTGCTGGGATTAACAATCTTTAATACCAGAATTAGGGCAGTTTACTCGGATTAATGCGTTACTCTGGTTTATTCTATTGTTTCCCACAGAGATCTGTATCTCACCAAACACACACCTTACGTGGACACAACCAGGTGAGCGCTGCTGGGTTTTTTTCCAAAACACAAACCTTGTCATTTTTATAACAACACACACAAGACAGCCACCTTAAAACTCACATGATGTCAGTTTAAACATCTCATTTAAATCCTAGATCATTAATCACACACTCTTATAGTTCTCAATTTTTCCTGTTAACACTGTTACACGCTTCAGTTTAACGTCACCACAGGACAAGGTTTCCACACCAAAGCCTTAGTTTGGTTTAACAGAAATTCAGTGTCAGTGGAGCTTCTCCTGAACTACTCAGCTTTCTGCAAAACAATTCAGTTCCTACCTTGACAATAATCACACCAAAAGCCACCACATTTCTTCTGAAAGAGAAGAGGAGCTAAGCCCTGCTCTCCAATGCAAACACCCCAAATGCCAAATACAGCGTGCAGGGATTCAGTCTCATTTGATCCAGCTCTGACATGGCTTTTTCCTTGGGAAAAAAAATCAAAAAGACTGAGAATTTTACTATTTACATTAAACACAACTTAAGGTGTTACTTTGTTGATATTCCATGACCAGTTTTAAGGCACAAGATATGCTTCTTGTGTATGGATATGCTTCTGGAAATGGGCAGCAGCAGCTCATGTGCAGATCAGGCTACGGCAGCTGAAAAGCAATTCCCTTTTCCCTGGGGAGAGCCCCGCTCTAAGGCTCTTTTGTTTTTCCTGCACATTAAAACTGGTTTGATAGGGGTCTAGGAAGGTCAGGTCACTTGCTGAAGGTTGTGCAAGTGAGTCCATGCTTAAACTGGAAGGAAAAGCCGGTTCTTCCTTCAGGCGCCCAGGCTGCCTATGAAACTGTGAGCATTCAGAACTGGGACCTTCATTTTTTAAATATGATCTATTCAATCTGTTTTAGAATTGAACTGAAATTCATTTTCCAAATGCTCACAAGTATTAAAACACAAACAGCCCATGTGCTGACATACATGATCTCAGCGTTAAATCAAAGAGTTAAATGGTCAAGTGCATTCCCCTGAGAAAAACCCACATAAAATTACAAAACCCCTCAACCACAAGTGCTGGGCATGAGGCTGTAGCTGTCCCATATTTCCACAAACCAACTGGTATCATTTCCACATTCATAAACAATATTAGTGGTTTTGCTTTGAATTAAAACAGTCTTAAGAGAGACTTCAACATGCGAACGAGTCAGTTACTGTGAGATGCTACACAAGGGCCCCAGCTCAGCCTCTGCTTTTTTCTTTCCAGGGGAAGGAGCCACACAAAGCAGGTGGAAACCCTTCTCAAAGCAATGCAAAGCTCTCAAATCCGTAATCAGCCCCTGTACCCCACCTCCATTTCTATTCTATTCCACTTATCGTTATCCAACACGCTGGTCACTAGGAAAGTGGCCACAGAAAACCCAAACTATAATTTCTCAGGTGCCTTTGTCCCGCTGCCAGTGGGCAGCAGGAGGTGGGAAGGGGCTTTCATAGAATCATAGACTCACAGAATGGTCTGGGTTGGAAGGGACCCCAAGGATCACAGAGTTCCAACCCCCTGCCACAGGCAGGGCCACCAACCTCAGGCCTGGAGCTACACAAGGTTGCCCAGGGCCCCATCCAACCTGGCCTTGAACACCCCCAGGGATGGGGCATCCACCCCCTCTCAGGGCAGCCTGTTCCAGCACCTCACCACTCTCTCTGGAAAGAACTTCCCCCTGATATCTCCTCTAACCCTTCCCTCCTCCAGCTTCACTCCAGCCCCCTTGTCCTGCCAGTCTCTGCCCTTTAACAAGCTGATTCCCCTCCTGTTCCTCTGCTCCCTTCAGGGACTGGAAGGCTGCAATGAGGTCCCCCCGCAGCCTTCTCTGCTCCAGGCTGAACAAGCCCAGCTCCCCCAGCCTCTCTTTGTAGGGGAGCTGCTCCAGCCCTCTAATAATCTTTGTGGCTCCTCTGACCCCTCTCCAACAGTCCCACATCTTTCTTGTATTGCAGGCCCCATCTCTGGACACAGGACTCCAGCTGGGGCCTCCCGAGAGCAGAGCAGAGAGGGACAATCTTTTGGACTCACCTGTTGGACTTCACTCTCTCCATTTGATATCTTCTCTGTGTACACAAAGGAGTTGAATATCCTCTGCAAGAAAAATCAGAAAGGATGGGTAAGAGACCTTTCATCACAACACATCCCTGTCACCCAGCCCCAAAAAGAACAAGGGCTCAGGAAATCAAGGTGGCAAAGGATTGTTTCACCCGAGGGGCCTATTGCCAAGCACACCCCAGGGAAACCACATCTCTGTATGCCTGTTCCTGCATCTGTGTGAAGAGCCTGAGGTTGGTTTTGAAGGCAAACATGTAAGAGTTGTTTTCAAAACATCTGTTAATTTACCAAACTGACATAAGGTACTAAAAAAATGTATTTTGTATTTAAAGCTACTGGCCCTGCAAATTAGGACTGGTCTCTAGTGCTAAAACAACCCAACATAAGTACTTTACACATATTTCTTGTTTCCAGTTCACACACAAGAGGCCCTGAGCCAAATTTAGACATACTTGGTGTCTGGAAAAGAGGAAAACAAGACCCACTTTTGAATACAAATGAATTCGGTTCACTAACAGCAAAAAAGGCTGTATCAGAAAATTGAAGTGAGAGTGTGCTGTCTTCCCTTGAGAAAACTTGGGTCCAGAAGGACCTAGTCCCTCCATCCTCTGTGCCTCAGCTGAAAGCCATGCTGCCATCACCATTTACTCACAGAGGTTACATGGAAGAAAAACCACTCAACACCTCCTTAATATTCTGCTTCCAGATGGAAAAATAAGGTCAGAAGGATTTTGCTTGCACTGATGGCATTCCTGAAAAGTTTGCCAGATACACACAAGTTTCTCTTTCAGTATTTCTTATTTCCAAGGGCAGCTTTTTCCTGAGGGGTAGTGTCCCTAAAACCTATGAGTGTCCCTAAAAGGTACTGTATTAGTATCTGTCTTTACACCTATATGTGGTGGCTACGTAACACAATGGAAGTTTGAGGGAACAGAACAGTGTTGGCTACTCATTATCAATAAATACAATATGTTGAGGTTATTCAGGCTGTTTATACATTGGAAAACAGGAAAAAAATGGTGAATACTCAATGAAGGATCTTCTAATTTTCTCCTACTCAGGGGCAGGTCAGTCCCTGCGAGCTTGGGGGTAACCAAAGGGCAGGGAGGGTTTGAAGGGTTCATAGGAAAATACACAGCCAGTCCCCCACCATATATCAAACATCCTCTATGAAAGCAAGATACCCAATACAGCAGCTGAAATAATTTTCCAAGCAGCCTGAAAGGGAGCCAGGATCTCAGTGCTGGAGGGGGTTCCACATCCATTGCTGTTAAGTCAAACACAGGACAAGACATCAGCAAGAACACCCATAGGCACGGGCATGACTGGTGATGGAGTGATGCACAAAGACCCTCTTGAGTCCCTCCCTTTACAGGACAGTCAGGCAGTGACTCAGACTCATGTTTACAGGAATGCAGCAAGCCAGAGTCAGCTCTCCACATTACTAGTAGCTGCAGCTATTACTGCTGAGGAACCCTAAATTTCATCCAGCTCAGTGTAATCGCTGGTCCCCAACTGCAGCACTTCTCTTGACGCGGGTGTAGCCCATTTCCTCCTAGTACAGCTACGTGTGGCTGTAACCAGCAAAACTGGCCTGGAAAACCCTTTGGCGTGCTCTGCTCCACCTCAGATCATCACTTTCCCTTCTCCCTCTCCCTCCTGAGGACTTCAGGAATTTCAGAAATTTGAACTCTTAATTCGAAAGAAGCATTTGGAAGGGCAGCAATAAATCTCCTTGGTTTATGAGTCTGAGGGAGCTTGGAGGGGGGGTGAGGGGGGGAAGGCATTTACTCTTAAAAGCTGCCTGTACATCGAGACTTCCTCTTCTTCCAGACCTTTGTTTAAAGTTCTGCTTGGGTACTTTAACTACAAACACGTTGGTTTTTTTTATTTCCACACACCCCCCACCCCTCATGAGATGAAAAGATAATTTAAACATCAGAAGAAAATACATTAAAGCATGTCATTTTGATGCAAAATGTTTTAAATGAATCAAATTTTTCCTCTGCATGCAGCGTTTCGTCTCCAGACATCAAAAGGAGTGAGAAGGAAATAGACTGTCAGCTACTGAGAATGGAGCTCTCTGTCCTTAACACAAAGCTGACCCCTTCCCTCCACCCCCTGCAACACGTTGCCGTGTTTATGAACTTCCCAAATAATGCCAGAGAACATTATACATGGCGACAGAAGAGTCACAGTGCCAGCCAGCAGGGATTTATTTGGCCACTGGGCTGGGTTTTGAACCTGTGTTTGCTTGATTTATAATTTAAATGAGGTCTTGAAAACGTTATGGTACCTTCCATTTCTTTCATTAAAAGCTCTGGGCATGGTGGGGTGGGGAGGGGGGAGAGCAGGAGCTTGGCAGTCAAACCACCATCACAGACAATGAGCTGAAACAGCCAAGAAAAATAGAAATAAGGATTGAGGAACCACCCAGGAAAAGGTGATCTGTCACACACCGAGCTCAGCATTAACTGCTCAGCCCCTACCTGGGTTCAGCCCCCTTCCTCAGGATATCCAAGACCTCCTCCTCAGGATTCCACCTTGTTTTTAAGCTAATTTCACTGACTTAAAGAGCAATTCGACTTCAAGCAGAGCTCAGCAGCAAGGGAACTCCACAGACCCCAGAGTAAGTCAGCTCCACAAACTTAGAGAAACAGTCTAAATATTTAGGAAAACTCGCCTGCTGTAGTTGACACAGCACATTAGCATCTGCAGTTTATTCTTCCCACCCCTCCTTGTTTAATTGAATCTGCTTAGCAGATGGCAGCAGCCGAAGTTCACTCCAAGAGGAACAATTACACACGTGGTTAATGAGATGCTCGCCCGGGATGATTTGCCATAACCCAGCGCCACTCGCTCTCCCAACGCACAAAGGCAGCCTCGCTGGCTCAGCCCCCAGCCTATCCCCCCTCCAAGCCAGGGAGAGGGGGGGGTAGGGTTATTTTTCTCCATTTGCCCTCCTTTTTGCTATCATCAGCTTTAAAAAATTTATTATAAACTTTATAAATATTCTGGTTCTTGATGAAACATCGATCAACTAAGTGAAAAAAGATGTATTTTCTCAGCAATTCTCAAATTCCTTTAAACCCAGCATCTTTTAAAGGCAACAGCTCCAGTCTTGTGGCACACAGAGGAGAATCAACCCCTGTGCTTTTTACTACCCACTCCTCATCTCAGATGTTGGGCTGAGAACAGTTGCTTCACAGTCGTGCTCACACGTGCTGTAACACACCTACATCCACACACCCCCCATGCTTCAACTACTCCAACCACCTGGCTTCATCACACAGATTCCCACAAAGGTTTTCTACTTTGAAAAAGGAAATGAAATCAAAAGCAACTTTCAGTTTTCAATCCAAACTCCAAATGAAATGTCCAGATTTGGTTTAGAAAACAGGACTGTGTGCTGCCACGGCTCACCCAGCACGGCAAGCAAACTTTGCTTCACTGACTTCAGCTATTCCCACCACAAAGCATCAGTCTTCAAACACACCACTCAGAAGTAAACAAAACAGAAAATTTTATGATGAGTTTAGAAGCATCTGCATTTTCCTGCCTTTGTTCCAAAAGCAAACTTCAGCAATGCCATTAATTCCAGATTTAGCCAGGCCTAAATGAGAAAGCCACTGAAAGTATAATTTTCATTTCAAATTACTCCAACGTTGGGGATGCTCAGAGAGAAATAACACTTGGCTGGCTGGCTGGTTTATACTCACAGTTAAACTCTGTGGGGCAGGCAGGGGCTGAGCACAAAGCCCTGCACCTTCCCCAGGGCCCCTGTGCCTCCGGCAACACCTGAATCCTGCTGCATGATGCTGGGCACATCGCTCATGCTCCTAACCCTCCTCTTCCCTTAGTGAACACCACGCTTGCACTGAGCTACAAGAACAGAAGCCTAGAAAGAGAAAATCACAGTATCTGCAGGGACCACTGCAGAATTTCCAGCAGCTGTGACGGCTCCTGACAGGACACAAGCTCAAGAAGAGCTGAGCAGCGTGTCGCAGTGAGCCAGCAGATGACGACCACAGCCTGGGATGGAGTCCTGAGGAAAACTGGGGTTTGTTTTACAAATACACATACAACATATTAAAGTCTCTTGCTTTCCTAAACCCCTTAATTACCCACCTGGCTCTAAACACATCTAACTTCCTAGAAAATACTCTGCTGTGGTATCTAGGTACATCCTTTAATGGCTTTAACCGCAACCAAGTGCTTGTCGGTGCCACCAGCCTGGCTGGCTTTTAGCTCTGCACAACAGCCCAAAGGTTTGGGAAGTGAGAGAAATCAGGAAGCGATGAGACAACCCAAGGGCAGGGCTCCTTGGGACTGGGAAGGTTTGGGCCCCACAAGCGGGGTCTGACAGTGATGAATGGGCACAGCACCCAAACACGCACCAGAGATAAGGGGGAGCTCAGGTTTAGCTTAGCTGTGTGTGCCAGCAACACTTAGGAGACTTTTATTTGTAGTTTGAAGCCAAAGGCAACCAAGTTTTAAATTTGGGAGATGTCTCCAAACCAAGCTTAGCATAAAAAGTAAAATATTTAACTGATTCATTCCCTCAGGCCCTCGAGAATAAAATAAAACTCAGCAGCAACGCACTGCAGTGAGAAAATACTTCAAAAGCCCCCCCCGTTTGACTGTCAGTTCTGCATCAAAATAAACAACAAAAGCCACCACCTCCAAACCTCCAAGGTCCCCAAGCAAATACACACCCCGACAGCTCCACAGAGCTGTCAACCATTTGCACATCGTTTTATTTGCCAGACGAGTTACGAATCCATCTCCCCACTGACAAAGACAACATTTTTAGAGACAAAGAATCAGGAAAAGCAAACATGGGATTAGCAAAATATCCACTGAGCTGGAAATCTATGGAAGCTGGGTTAGCATCTAGACTGCGAGGCTTTAAAAAGACAAAAAATAAGCCACCACTGCAACTTTAAGCAGGTTTAAAACACAGACTGCTGTTACCTGTTGTAGTTGGGGAAGGATGAAAAACTCAGTAACACCAAAAAAAGTCCACAAAGGAGCAGTTAGAAAATGTTCTTGTGTCAGATAGGTGGTATTAGCTCAGCAGGGTTGTAATACTTCTTTTACTTTGAGCAGCTACTAACCAGGGTCTGTTTCTTATTTTAAAGGTTAATGTTTTAAAAAGTGGTGAGCAAACAAATATATAACAAATCCTTTTTCTGATGAAACTCACAGAGTGAGATTGTTTTGAGGGAAACCTGTGGCTTCTGTCTGGAGTTTATTTTCACAGTGTCTGAAGCCGTATCACATTCTGTTTTCTTACCATTTTCTAAACCCGAGAAACATTAAATAGCGAGTTCCCATGAGATCAAGGATATGCTTGGTGTTTTTCTCTAAGAATTTACAATATACACATGAGAAACTCAAGTAAATTGGAGGAAAACCTAGCAAAAGGCTAACCCGGTCAGATGAGAGCAGCGGATGGGTATTACAGACCCTGCTTGGCCCAGGGACAGATGCTAAAAGGAATATCCCCCTGTCACACTGCAATGCCTTTAAAGGAATATCCCCCTGTCACACTGTGAACACCTTTCTCTTTCTGGGGGTTTCAGAAAAGAATGAGAGTTTGGGAAGGATTTAACTAGTTCATGCTCTTTGTCATTACATTATTTACCGAGCAGCAGTAGTTAGAGTTCTGTTGCTCAGCCAGGCAGACAAAGAGAAGCGTGATGCAGAGCTCACAAGCTGAGCTTGGGTCGGTGATGTCGTGGGGGTCATCTTACCACCCACACTTTGCTCAGAGAAGCTCTCTGAGCATGTCACGAGCGGGCAAAGTTGCTCTGTGCTCAATTATCTATGTTACTGGAGTGTTGTTTAACCACAGCATCATTTGAAAGGCTCCTCTGGCAGCTTCATTTAAAGGATTTGCTTATTTTACATATAAAATTTACACAAGATTTCCTGGAATGAGGAGAGATTTGAGGGGGGGAGGAGGGAGAGGGGGAAATAATCGTGAGAAAAAGCTGAGACAACCAGGCATGGCTTTTCTGTAAGCAAAGTGAACGTGGAACCTCCTGGCATGGGTGAGTATGCATTTGCAGACGTGCATCTCACACACACACCTTCATGGACACATACATTCCCTAACACTCAAGAAGGTTTTAACCAGGAAAACATCATCTCCCTTCCCAATTTTCATCTTAATGATGATTGCTTACTAATTCAATATTTACAAGTCAAGTTATCACCACCTTCTGCCACGCACCAAGTTGGCTCATCACATCTCTGCTCTATGGCCAGAACTGGAGCAAAATGCTTTGTGAAACACAGAGGCCAGCAGAACAACTGGTCTTCAAGTTTGAGCTCAAGTTTGACAGTCAAAAGCATCACTGTTAGCATTTAAAACTAATCTACTACCTAATCATTAGCCTGTGGGAGGTAAAAGCCTTTGGGTTTGTTTCAGAAGTCTATCCAGAAGGGGAGATGGTAAGTAGGTGAGATGCTGCTTGAGAACAGTCAAAAGTAGAGCAGGATTCTGAGAAATGTGTTTCCTTGGAAAGCTTCAGGCATTTGCAAGGAGAGAAAACTACGGAAAACTGAGTAACTGCCAAAAATGCAATCAAGAACCAGCAGATTTTTTTGTCTTCTTTTTCGAGGGACCAGAAAAGAGGGAGGGAAAAAAAAAAAAAAAAAAAGAGTGAGAGGGGGGAAAATACCCTAAGAGATGAGTTCCACATGCTAAAAAGATCATTCATTTAGCCAATGTAACTTGACTAAGGTTATACTCGTGACAATGTATGTGGCAGTGGTTCAGAAAAACGAAAGTTATGCTACCCAACCTTAAAATATAAAGCAGATGGGCTTCTCTATAGGATTTAATTTCCCCCCCCTTATATTTCTTCCTCATTCCAGCCTCTAGGATGCAAAACTTAAAATATTCCCATAGGTTTTGGTCAGGTTGAGAACTTCTTGATTACTGGACATTTTGCAACTTGCTGCATTTTGTTGGTCACCTTCCCTTTAAAGGGAACATAAATTTGAGCATTTATCAGGAGCAAAATCAACCTGAAGCTTCATTCTCTTGGGAAAATTCTGGGTTTCATTTTTCTGGTTTGTTTTCAAGCTCATGTCAAAATGACTAATGGAAACTGGGGACACACTTAAGCAGCAGAGCGATACGTGTAAATAGATGCAGTCCCACAGCCAGCAGAGCTTGGTATCAGTTTAGTGTAATTACTGTGCTGGTCTGGTTTGGTCATGGATTCAATATACAGCGAGTATGCAGAAGAAATGTGGATTGATTTATGTAACATTAGGACCAGGACTGTTTAATGTCACGGAAAAGTCAAAAAAACCCCACCAAATAACCCCCCAAAACCCAAAGGGACATTACACACACACACACACAGAGCACGTGGTTTTGTTTCCTTGTGTAACTCAATCAAGGCAGAAGCTGTTGGGTTTTGTTTGGGGAAACGCTGCAGCACAGGGATGCTGAGGCTGGAGCGAGGTATTCAAGAGATCTCTTGAATCAGAGAAAAAGAAAATAGATCCAAGAATGACAAGCTTAAACATGGGAATTTAGAGATCATAAATCACGACACTAAACTTCTGTGCGTAAAACGAATGGGCTGGCGCTAACCTCACTGCAGAACTGTTTTCTTTAAACGTCCAAGAGTATCATTTTTCAAGATCTCTCAGCAGGAACCATCAACATATACATGATAAATATCCTGATAAGAGCCTTCCCCCTGCAACTGCTGCCACGGTGCTTCTGAATCACAGAGCTGTAGGGGTTGGGAGGGACCTCCAGAGCTCATTGGGTCCCACCCCCTGCCAAAGCAGGGTCCCTAGGACAGGTCACACAGGTTGGCGTCCAGATGGGGCTGGAATCTCTCCAGAGAAGGAGACTCCACAACCCCGGGCAGCCTGTCCCAGGGCTCCCGCACCGGGAAGAAGTTCTTCCCCAGATTGGTGGGGAACTCCCTGTGCTCCAACTTGAGGCCATCGCCCCTTGTTCTGTCCCCACAGCCACTGAGAAGAGGCTGCCCATGTCCCCTTGTGTTCCACAATTGAGATATTTATAAACATTAATAAGATTCCCTCTAAACCTTCTTTTCTCCAGGCTGAACAGCCCCGGCTCACTCAGCCTTTCCTCACAGGGGAGATGCTCCAGGCCTTTAATCATCTTTGTAGCCCTGAACAGCAGCCGCCCGATACTGCCGGTGCTCAGAGAGGCAGGGAAGCTTAAAACTTCAGCACATGCTGCAGTCAGGTCCCAGCTGCTTCCACACAAGGCACCAAGGCCTTTCTTTCCCCATGAGAAGACGACTAGATGAGTTACAACCTGCAAGAGTGTCTGCACCCAAGTACCTTCCTGCATGAGTCAGTGTCTGTAATAAGAAGCGCCAGGGTACTCTCACACGATAGCAGTGTTTGTATTAATAAGTGGAAGAGTTTATGGTCACTTGTTTACATACCTCATTTGCATTGTTTTTCTTTGATGTAACCCACACCCTTCCTTTTGCCAGCAGAAGGGAGCAGGAGCAATTGTTTACCCTCCTAAATCCTTAGGAGGTTTCATTCATCAATTCCATTTTAAAAGAAGTTTAAAAATTAATTCAAGAAGATAAACACTTTGCACCGATCTTTATCTTCAGCATTCTCCCCAGCCTGGTTTAACGTTCTTTTAAAAAGACAACTCACATTTCAAATTGACCCAGGGCTTAAAATTGACTTAAACATGCCCCCTTCATGCTTCCCAGCAGAGTTTTGGTCTGGCCACGCACATGAGCTCACCAAAGCCAGCAAAGCACTTTGAGAGCTGCACACCCGGTGCCTGGCCTGGAGCAGTGATGTTTGCAGAGGCTGGTACCTCTGGCTATGGAGCTGCATGGGTTAACTCACTTCCCTGCTTTCACATGGCTGGGTTGGGCTCACATCAGTGCTGTGGCTAGAAAATCAAGCTCTTGATGGGGATGCATGGGATGGTATAGATAGATATATTTTTAAAATCTTACAGTGTAATGTCAGCATATTTTATGGCCTTAGAAAGAAGTAATTGCTGCAGGTACTGGGGCTATAACCCTGCTGCAGATGTAGCCTCCCAAAACACTTCTGAACCCAAACTTGGTTGAAGCAGCATCTGCAGCAGCCAAAGGAGAAGAGAGGGAACGGATCCATGTTTGCCTACCAACCGGAGAGATGGCATCAGGGGCAGCAGCACATGTGCAGGAAGGGGCTCTCCTACACATGGAAAGTTTCACATTACACGTGGGAAGCTCTCCCTGTGCCTGTGCACTCATGTTGGGGAACACCATGTGCTCCTGGAAGAGCTGCCCAGGGGCTTGGGATGTCCCATCCACATAGGTATCCAAACCCAAGAGGACAGGTGCCCTGGCTGAGCAGGGCACAAAGGCCTCAGGAGGTCCTGTCCCACATCTGCTGCTCTCTGAGGACATGGTGACAGTCCCAGAGCTGTGACCTCCATAATAAAACCATGGGTTAATCACCAGCAGGTCACAGAAGCAGAGTTATGGGCTTTTTCTGACTTCAGCATTTGAAAGGCCCTGCTACTCTGTGAGCTTTAGGAAACACCATTTCACTATAGCTAGCTACAACTGAAATGAAAATTACCCATCACCCAGCCCTGGAAAGAGCCTATTTCTCCTCTTCCCTCCAAAACAAGAGTGGAGTGAACTCAGGGAGCAAGCACTCTTATGGCCTACGTTATCTGACAACTTCTCCCCATCATGTTGTGTGAGCCAGAAGACCATCTGACACTACCACCAAGATTAAACAGATCTACAAGAGAAGTAAACACTTTAACTTGGACCCCCAGAAATAACATACAGATGCAAAGTAGCAAATAATTGCCAGGTCACTAAAGCAAAGAAGACAATCTCTAGAAGAAACTGCTAAAGCACTTTTCTGGGTGAATCACTAAGGTTCAGCCAGGGTGGAGAATAACCCCCAGGCTCTGCAGGACAACAGCCAGAGGAGCAGAGCTGACCCAGGGCAGCCAGCAACCCACCTGCAGCTGGGTCCTGCTGGAGGGAGGTCACTGAGTCCATGGGACTCATTTTCCCCTGGTTCTTTCACAGAACTGTGGTCCAGGCATGAGTCACCCCTCTGAGAAACAAAACCTTGCAGGGACTCAGTGGGAGCTGGATGATTAACCCTTCTTCCTTGTGTCTAACTTGTTATCTGGGGACACAGAAGGAGGTAGAGCAGCCAGCAGAAAACAAATGTAATCTTCTGGAAAGAGCAGAGCCATTAGATGTTATCGGTTCACAGGGAAAAAAAATGGAGAAAAAAAAAAGATTGAGGCTAAGGAGGCTCATGAATTGAATTCCTACAGCACTTCAAAGCAATTTGTGCATGAATGCAAGCAGTTATTCTTCTAATTAAAAAAGATAAAAAGCAAGCAAAATAGCAAGACTTCATTTGCATGAAAGAGGAGGGAGTTAAAAAACCAAACCCAACAACCAAAACTCAAACAAAACCTTCAGTGTTAATCAAGAGCAGAGGAGATTCCATTTTAATGAAGGAATGAGAATTTCTACATCCAGCCTTCGGGAGCAAAACGCTCAGATGTTTTGCAAAGAGTCCTTTATCTCACACCCTCATTGTTTTACAAACTGAAGAGGCTGCAAGCCAAGGGTGGAGCTCCAGGGGACTGGCTGCCCATCCCTGAAGATGGGACCCTTCTTCCAAGGCAGCTGCTGAGATGGAGATGGCCGAGGCCAGAGGGACCTGCTGCAGACAGAGGTGTGCTGGACATCAAGGAAAAGGGCTGTTTTGTATTTCTCTTCTTAGTGGTCTCACTTTGATTTACAAAGAAAGTTTTCTTAATAGAAAAGGAGAGAGAAGTCTCTCTGGCACACCTCCCTTTTCCACATCCCCACGACAGACATCCTTGAGATCCCTTCTGTGTCCATTTCTCCACATGAAGAGCACAAGAGACTTCAAGGTCGCTTACCAATAGTGTTCAGGCAGGGGCTGTTCAGGCATGGGCAGTTATTTCAGTTACAGAATCCACGATTTGAGGTTTAAATACAAATTTACATAGGTACTATATTGGCCTCCAGGCCTTCCTGATGTCATTATTCAGGGAGTCATTTAACCAGGGCTTCAAAACAAAACCAACCTCAGCTCTGCTTCTTTCTCTTATGTGGAAAGTTGCTGTGGTGGGAAATCCCATTTCAAGAAAAGGCAACCAGAATGAAAGGCTTATGAAAAAAAAGCTCTGAACTCAAGCCAGAATTTCTAATCTGCTGCTCTAATTATTTGAATATTGGCAAACCAGTATTTATCATCTTCAATAAATACAATAAAGACACATCATGAAAACAATAGTGTCATTCAGTACTGTGGAAAGAACACAGCCTACACTATTTCCTAGCTGATTATTTCAGCCTTCTAAAAATTAGTTTTGCTCAAATTAATACATTATTTATCTTTCAAACGTGAAATAGCAAGAAATTAGGCTGAACTTCAACCTAAGGACCAGAGTATGCACTCTTCTGACGAGCTGCTGATTAACAATACTGAGAGGAACAGGGATGCTACAAAATTAGCAGTTCAAATTTACAAGAATTCCTGGCTGAAGAATCTCTCAAGGCCTTTCACCTGCCTGAAGACACCACCTCAGATGACACTGCAAGGTATTTTTTAGTTTCCACCTAGGCACCTTTTCCTTAGGCAGTGGAAGAGCTTCTTGCAGCTGTTTGGAGGTATGGGATACTCTTTGCCATGTGGTCAGATCCCCGTGGAGTCACATTAAAGCCATCCAAGAGTCACTGCAGGAGCAGGTTTCTGCTGGGTCTCTCCCAAACCTGCCACTGGTTTTCCCCAAGTTTTCAAGACAGAGACACACTACTCCAGCAGATCAGCGCTACTATGAGCTTCTCTAAGTTGTTATTTTGAAGAAGCCTTTGCAAAATACACCCACTACAATATAGGGAAGGCTGGTCATTTGAGGAGAGAACCAAATACGTGCAGACAGAACACTGAACAGCAATATTATATGGGTATTGATAGAAATAAAGCTCATGGTTAAAGGGCCTGAACTGTAAAGCACCTTCACCACCGGTACAAAAGTGATGGAAAAATAAAACAGCTTTCACAATGTTTAAAACCAGCTTACTGTTTTGGGGTGGTTTTTTGAAGATAGCATTAGGTTTTCGCTTCATTTTGACTTCACCCCTGATTCAACCTCCCAAGCACAGAGGAGATGAGAGCAGACCTGGCCTGAGCCCTGCCCCATCCCATCTGTAGAGAGCAGAATGGAAATCTAGGACTGACTGACATCAAATTTATGTTTTGCAACCTAAAAAGACATTCAGAAAACATAAAAGACAGTTGCTGTGAATCTCCGGGCACAGTCCTGGGATCCCACAACATCCACACAACCTTGTAATTCATGGTCAGTGTTGCACAGCACTGTGAGGACAGGAGGAAGCAGCCAACTGGATTTGGGGGCAGATTTCCACTGGTAAAAAAGGAATTTAAACTGGGGAACCAGCTTTTTGGAAAAAAAAAAAACCACAACCAAAACCCAAGGAAAACACAAGCACACACATCTCCACCCCAGGAAATGGATAATGGGAGTATTAATTCCTTTTCTGATGTGATGTCATTGCCAGTTGGGCTGCACTTATTAAAAAGATCAAAAGGGACTCAAGCACACCCACACTGTTAAAATTAAAACAATGACAGAGCCAATTAGCCTTCTTCATTGCTTCAGTAAATATTATTAGAAGCTGCTTTTCCACAAAACATTAAACTCTGAAGCTAGCTCCGTTGCTCCTGGTAAATCAATACAATTAAACCAATTTCTGTTTCAAAACAGAAGAGAATTATTTGATTAAATTTTTTTTCCCCATCTCGATTCATGTTTAACTTTGTATAAATAAAATATTTTGGAACCTCTGGAGAAAAGGCTGCTCACTTACTCAAAATAAATCTCTGCTGTGATTTCCTTCAGAAGATATTACTTACATGAACTCTCTTACTTAAGCAGCACTCATGCTGATCATGTGTACAGTGTCATCTTCATTAAAAATAATCCAGAATCCCCAGGCAGACATTTGCACTTGAAATTATAAAAATCTCAGTGTTTCAGAGCACCGCAAGGTTTCCTAACGTTCATTCATAGTTAATTCTTGAGGATGCTTCAGTGCACATAAAATATATGTATCAGTCAAAGGGGGGTTCAAATTAGAATGTTTAACATCAGTTTCTTCCTCAATACAGTTTTTATGTCACTTTTGGTAAGTGGTCCAAGCTTTCATGTGTTAAATTTTGTTGGATTCACTGGAAGGCCTGCACTGGCCACACACTGCTGCATTAGGACAAACAGCGTTTTACTGAGCCCTGGAATTCTTAGAATATCCTGAGCTGGGAGGGACCCATAAGGATCATCAAGTCCAACTCCTGGCTCCACACAGGGCCAGCCAAGTCAGAGATGAGATTGAGCGCATCATCCAGATGCTTCTGAAAAGCAGGCAAGTTCGGTGCTGCGACCCCTTCCCTGGGGAGCCCGTGCCAGCCCCCAACAACCTTCTCCATAAAGAACTTCTTCCTAATATCCAACCTAAACCTCCCCTGGCACAGCTTCACACTGTTAAAAAAATAAAGATGTTTCATTACTCTTTCAATTTGGACTCTTTGGTCCCAGTCTGTTGGCACACACAAGGTAAAGGGAGGAAGTGAGATCGGTGCTGCTCACAGAATCACCAGGTTGGAAAAGCCCTTTAAGCTCATGGAGTCCAACCATCCCTGTCCTGTGCTAAACCAGATCCCTGAGCACCTCATCTCCCCTCTGTTAAACACCCCCAGGGGTGGGGACTCAGCCCCCTCCCTGGGCAGCCTGTGCCAGGGCCTGACAACTCTTTCAGGGAAGCACTTTTTCCTAACACCTAATCTGAACCTGAATTCTCTTAAAGCATCATGTAATTCCTCTGCTCTTTATAAGTACACGATGAATTGTGCTGAACAGGCATCAGAGTATCATCCAGGTGGAAGCAGCTCAGCCCCCGGTGTTCAAACCCAGCGCGAAGCAAGGCCACGGGCCTAGCCGAGCCTCGTTCAGCACGAGCCCAACAGGCTGACTGGCAAACCTGAAATTGAATTAAGGATTTAAGGCTGTATAAAGCCCACCTCCAGCTCGGCAACCTCAGTAAATTCCCTTTCTTTTGCTTTTCTGTGCAATTATCTGTGTGTTGCACATCTGTCGGGACACGCGGGAATGACACTGTAATCCACTTTGGTACTGGGATTAGTGAGTTCAGACACCAAGGAGAAATAAAGGCATTAAGGCTACTTTGAAAGTAGACAGAATTGAAGTAGATTAATGCTACTCAGGGAATAAATATTCCTGTTGTCACACACAGTTGCTACTACACTGGTATCAGTATTTGACAGTCAAAGTGAAAGAAAATGAAAAAAACCCCAGATTTATTGGACAGGAAATTTTCATTATGCTGATAGAGATAATTCTTTATTAATAAATTTTAAACTTTAATAATTTAATAAGTTGCTGATACACAGAAATTAACTTTCCCTCCCTGTTCAGCATGCAATCTCTATTTAATTTCCATTTAGATGTGTGTTTTCACAACAGTTTTTGCCACACAGAGACACTTGGAGCAGACAGACCTATGCCAAAAACACCTTAATATTTCTGTCTCATCTCCCTAACTTGTCTTTTAATTATTTTTGTGTCTTTCCACTCTTAAATATAACAAGGACACAAGAGCAAGGCTAAGGTTACAAAATCACAAGCATCAGGCAATATGAAAGATTCCAAAAAAAGTGATGTCTGTTCTAAACTAGATGTGACACAGCACAGTAAGGTGAAGTTTCAGGGTTAGGAAGAATCATAGAATGGTTTTGGTTGGAAAAAACCTTCAAGATCATTGAGTCCAACCATCTATCCAGCCCGACTAGGTCCAACACTAGACCACTACATCACCAAGCACAACATCTACTCTTCTTTCAAACCCCCCAGGGATGGTGGGTGACTCACCCACCTCCCTGGGCAGCCTGTGCCAATATCTGACAACCCTTTCAAGTAAAGAAATTTTTCCTGATATCCGACCTGAACTTCCCCTGACACAACTTCAGGCCACTTCCCCTTATCCTGTCACTGGCTACTAGGGAGAAGAGATCGACCCCATCTCACTACAACCACCTTTTAGGTAGTTGTAGAGTGTGATGAGGTCTCCCCTCAGTCTCCTTTTCTTTAGACTAAACAATCCCAACTCCCTCAGCCGCTCCTCATAAGACCTGTCTTCTAAACCCCTCACCAGCCTCGCAGCCCTCATACACCAGTTATATAAAATATAGCAGATTTCTTAACAAGAAAAATGAAATCTTAACATTCTGAAAGCCCTATCTCCACAACACAAGGCAAAGTCCTTTCTGTGATGTCCTGTAATGCGTTAGGTTGGGGTTTTAAACAATCTGGTGTGGTCCTGATTGTCCCTATACCTGCAGATTAATGAATAATAAGCGGCAATATGCAGCAGCTGTATCTTATGGTGGAAGATTTACAGACCTACATGATACAGGGAAATAGCCAGCCTCTTCTCAGTGTCTGTGGGGACAGGACAAGGGGCGATGGGCTCAAGCTGGAGCACAGGGAGTTCCCCCCCAATGTGGGGAAGAACTTCCCAGTGAGGGTGAGGGAGCCCTGGGACAGGCTGCCCAGGGGGTGTGGAGTCTCCTTCTCTGGAGAGATTCCAGCCCCGTCTGGACACCGACCTGTGTGCCCTGTCCTAGGAACCCTGCTTTGGCAGGGGTTGGACCTGATGAGCTCTGGAGGTCCCTCCCAACCCCTACAATTCTGTGATATAAACACACAATATACATTTTTTTTGAAGTAAAAACGATGATGTAGCAACTACAGGAATATCACTATGTAGGAAGGAAACACACCGATTCACATCAACGTGTCCTCCATGCTTCCAGGTGACACCCTGTCTTTGCAGCATCCCTTGCCCCCAACGCACCAGACCTGGCTCCTGCCTGCTCCCTGCTCCACTGAGCTTCCCCCTCTCCTCCACAAAGCAAAGTTTCCACTACAAGCATTAACTAATAAAACCATAAATTACCCAGACAGAAAACGCACCGCAGCGTGTGCTCTGTTCCACATGGTAGGAATTACGAGGTGGTGACCTTTGCATCAAACTAAAAAAAAGTGGAATGCTCACCAAATCCTCCTCGAGCACGCAGCAGGCAGACAAGAAGTATCCCAGTATGTCATGTGAAGATGAATGGTCATTATAGAAGTTTGAAATCAACTGATGAAGCCATTCTGCTTGATAAACGCAGCAATCACTAGTTGCTTGTGTTAATTCAATATTTTACCAAATATTTCCATCCAATCCCCACCTATTCACAACCACAAGCTATTTATTCATTATAAAAGTGAATTTAAAAAGCTGATGTCTCGTTGAAAGCTGCTCCTCTGTTAGACCAGTGCAGCAAGGTCAGGGTTGTTTCAAGTTTGTTCCCCCTCTACTCTGCCCTGGTCAGGCCCCACCTGGAGTGTTGTGTCCAGTGCTGGGCTCCCTGGGATCAAACAGCCAGGGATCTCCTGGAGAGAGTCCAGAGGAGGCTACAGAGATGATGAAGGGCCTGGAGCATCTCCCCTGTGAGGAAAGGCTGAGTGAGCTGGGGCTGTTCAGCCTGGAGAGAAGAAGCCTGAGAGGGGATCTGATCAGTGTTTATCAATATCTGAAGGGTGGGACACAGAGGTCATGGCCAGTCCCTTTTCAGTGGTCTGTGGGGACAGGACAAGGGGCAACAGCTGCAAGTTAGACCATAGGAAGAACTTTTCCACCGTGAGGGTGAGGGAGCCCTGGGACAGGCTGCCCAGGGAGGTGGTGGAGTCTCCATCTCTGGAGATATTCCAGACCTGTCTGGACACCAACCCGTGCAATATGAGCCAGGAAGCCTGCTTTGGGAGGGGGGTTGGACCCAATGATCTCTTGAGGTCCCTTCCAAGCCCTATGATTCTGTGATTCAAAGCATGAAAATCAGAGCAAAACCTTCACCATCCTTTTCAAAGTCTAGAATGCATTTGGATGGCAAAATTCAACAACTACCAGTACCTGGAGATTTTTTAAATTTTTTTTTTAATTCTTTTTTTCATTACACTAACAATACAGACTATGAAGCAGAGAATTATTTCCAGATGGTGCCCTGGGTTTTGGAAGGTTTAGTTGCTTGATCCTGCAGTGCTAACAACTCAGAGACCCTTCTTTCCAAGCCAAAATGAAAACACGTGCCTTCCTCCTATCCCCCATAACCTGTTACCATGTCACTCTACGCATTTCTCCGTGCTCAGCCCCCTAAAAGTTATCAGTTTCTGGTTTAGTTTCACTTGCACAAAATGCAGCCCCTGACAAAGGAATGGAAAAAGGAGCCATAACATGAATGACCAGCTGTGTCCAGCTTTGGAGCCCTCAACACATGAAGGACGTGGACCTGTTAAAGCACCCAGAGGAAGCCAGAAAAGTAATCCAAGGGCTGGACCACCTCTCCTATGAAGACAGGCTGAGAGTTGGAGGTGTTCACCTTGGAGAAGAGGAGGCTCCAGGGGGACCTTATAGTGGCCTTCCAGACCCTGAAAAGTGCCTATAAGAAAGCTGTGGAAGAACTGTTCCTGAGGGCATGGAGTGATAGGATGAGAGGTGATGGTTTTAAATTTGAGAAGGGGAGATTTAGGTGGGATATTAGGAAAAAGTCTTTCACTCTGAGGATGGTGGAACACTGGCACAGGTTGCTCAGAGATATAGTGGAGGCCCCATCCTTGGAGACATTCTGATGGGGCTCTGAGCGACCTGATCTAGTGAAGATGTCCTTGCTAACTGCAGGGTGGGACTAGATGGCCTCTAGAGGTCCCTTCCAACCCCTACGATTCTGTGATATTCAGAAAACATCACACAGAATCACAAGGTTGGAAAAGCCCTTTAAGATCATCGAGTCCAACCGTCCCTGTCCTGTGCTGACCCATATCCCTAAGTACCTCATCTCCCCGGCTGTTAAACACAGGGGACATTGCAAGAAAGAGGACTGCTAAAAACACCACTTACCAAGCGGTACAGCCAATGAAGCACAAAGCCCAGCAAGTGGTTTTTAAACCTAATGCCCCTTCACTCATTTGTGCTTCACTAGAAGCATACAAGACCCATCCAACATAAACCAACCACCCTTGCAATGCCCTTGAGACACTTGCACCATTATGGTGATGCAGTGAAAATGAGATGTGGGTTGGCTTTTTCTCCCCTCTCTCCCTGTAGCTAAACTGCATTTGGCTTCATCCTTGATTTATTTCATCCATAGCCTCCTGAATTTAAGACAAACACCCTTTACAAGCAGTTATGGTTCCTCCTGCTGTGAAGACAAACGTTAAAAAGGGTGCAAAAGAGATTCCAGATTTCCTGCCCCCTAAACACTACATAGAAAATACACAAATATATAGAGTGGTGACATGAAATACTCATTTTCTTTAGCACTGAATTTGAAAATTATAATTATATGGCAATTTCTGGAACATCTTGCTATAAATTTTCACTTCCAGGTCAATTTAATTTAGTCCCAGATAAAAGAGCTTTGTTACAAGAAAGGGACAGGGGAAGAGGATCGATCCCTGGGGTGACAGGACCCGTGGGGCTAACATCCTACCCTCTGTCTCCTGTGTACAACAGCGGAGAGACTTTCTCCTATTCCAGCCTCTCACGATGCACATGTAAATGACTGTCAGGGCCTGGAACAGGCTGCCCAGGGAGGTAGTCGAGTCACCTTCCCTGGATGTGTTCAAAAAAAGGGTAGATGAAGTACTTAGGGATATGGTTTAGTTTAGGATGTGAATGGTTGGACTTGATGATCTTAAAGGTCTTTTCCAACCTTGTTATTCTGTGATTCTGTGACTATTTCCTGAGCAAAACAGTTGAATATTTAGTCAGGGATCAATATTAAAATTTAAGCTTTAAAAAATAATAAAGGAGCACTGTAAGAAAGCTCTGTGCTGACACCACAGGCATGAGGTTGGATTTTCAAATCAAAGCACACAGAAATTTCTGCCAGCTGCAGGCACCGCTCCTGGGAAATGACACTCTTGTCACTGCACCATCACATAGAATCACAGGGGTTGGAAGGGACCTTGAGAGATCATTGGGTCCAACCCCCCCAGAAGCAGCAGCAATGACCACACTGTGTTCATTGATACACATTTTCCAGTTTCCAAGGGCAGGGAACACCTATCTATGCCCCAAAATCCTCACAAAAAGCTCACCAAAATTCTCACATAACCCACAATGCGAAAGGCTCCATGGGCAGAGAGAGCTGGAACGAGCTGGTGGAAACCCACTGGGATTATTACACCAGAAAGCACTGCAATTGCAGAGAGCAGCCAGGCTCCTGCGAGGAGCACGATTAGCAGGTTAGTTTAACTCCCGTGCATGGCTCCAGCCCTACCTGCGCTCCCACAGCGCCAGCCTGCCGGCCCTTTCTTCAGGTATTAATTTTACATGCTCATCTCTCACGGGCAGGCAGGGAGCTAACGAGCAGTCCCCCAGGCTTCGTCTGCAGAGGAAAAGCCAGCAGTGGGACCACAGCTATTGCTTAATAAGATCTTCATAGGAGAAGGCAGAGGAGCTGCCCAGCACTAGCAGTCAGGCTGGTTTTAGAGGGGTTTTATTTATTTACACTCTCAGCCAGCCAGCTGCTTCCTCACCATTTCAGGAGTTATGAATGCATGATGGTGTAGGGAAAAGGTCTCACATCAATCAGCCAGACCTGTGCCAAATTCCTCCAGACCCATCTCCTTGACTGATGGTCCTTTACTGATGGCACAGCAGATTTTGGGGTTCAGGGAACCATTGAAGTCTTTGCGAAAGACTAGCAACTGTTGGTTTAGATAGTTTTCACTGGGGAGATCCTAATCTCCTGCATTCAAAAAAGGCTTGCTTTGATATTCAGGAGATAAACCCCAGACTATTTCACTTTAGTTTGAAGCATGCCAGCCTACAAGCATGCACACTGCATACCTGCGTGGAAATAGCTCTAAGCTGCTGGAAACACTTCCAGGACCAACAGTGTACCACAAGGCCATAGTGAACACACAAGGTCCCAAGGTGACTGTGACCTCAAAACATTCCTACATCAACTTTCCCTTCCTGGTATTCAGAACTTCATGGGAAAATAGAAGTAACCCACGTACAGCAGCAAGAAACACATTAGATAAGGCAATTACCTTTTCCATCTGGAATGAAAAACACCTACTGAAGAAGGAACAAGCCCTGAAAATCCACCCAACTGTTCATGAAAGCCCAGGCTGATCTCAGGGTGGAAGGGAAGGAGTCATGTCATACTCACAGGTGGGTGCAGCCACCTCAGATCTCTCACGGGTGACCATGGGCCTGGTGACAGTGGAGGGGCAAGCAAGACCCTCTCTCCCTCTCAGTAGGCAGGGTCAACGCAATCAACTTTTGTAATCCTCCTTAACACATGATTTGCTACTAGAAGTAACCCACTAGGCTGTAGGATGAGTCAGTTTTGATGGACCCTCACTGGAATCCCAGGCCTGATATGGCAGGAGCACATGCCTGGAGAAAGACCTCGTTCTGGCAACCTAACCACAAGCCATGCCTGAATCCACAGCTCAAAGTTACTTGCTCCCCACTTCACTGGGGTGGATCTGAAACACTATTAAATATGGTTGCAAGTTCAGATGTCCTTTGCACCTTCAATTTTCCCAAAATTAAACTAAGAACTTTTAAAACCAGAACGTCACACTTCAATAGGACAATCTTACCAAGAGTTTATAAACAGAAGTCATCACCAAAAAAGTGCACTGCCTGTGTTTTAAGGGATACAAAAATACAACAGCACTGCAACACCTGCAGATGCTGTAGCAGAAGCAAACACACCAGAGCTTTACTTAGCAACTGCACCCTCATCAGTCACATCTTGCCCTTCAGCCCATGAGGATTCCTTCAGGACTTGCCCCTCTAATCAAAAATAGATGCCAGGCACCAATTAGTAACAGGCTCCTGAGCTTATCAACTTAAAACCACTGACTTTTGGAGGAGAAATAATTTGCCCAGACATCTGGTGTTCCCAAACTAAGTGGGATGGCAGAGGGAGAAATGAACACGGCAGGACAGTATGATCCGCACTCTCTCTTGCCATCTAGTTATGTGGATACAGGGAGCTCACACACACCTCGTGCTGCATCAGGCTGCAGAAAGGAAAACAAACCTAATTGAAAACTGTCTCAATATTCAGCATTTAATCTCCTTTATTACCCAATATTCAAAGTATTTATATTTTGTAAGCCCCTGTGCTGAGTATTTCACTTTATTTTAGCTATTTATCAGCTTTGCCATGCCCTGGAAGCTTACAGTTCATTGTAGAGACTACACATATGTTAACACCCTGACCAGCATCCCCATGATCAGCAGAAAAGACTTCTCAGAGTTAAAGTCTATATTCAGAGAGTCATAGAATGGCATGGGTTGGAAGGGACCCCAAGGATCACACAGCTCCAACCCCCCTGCCACAGGCAGGGCCACCAACCTCCAGGCCTGGAGCTACACAAGGTTGCCCAGGGCCCCATCCAACCTGGTCTTGAACACCCCCAGGGATGGGGCATCCACCCCCTCTCTGGGCAGCCTGTATTCAGAAAAAAAAGACCTATTTCTACATTGTCCTTTTGCACTGAGACAAATTTAACACAGACCATTAGGGGAGGCGCAAAAGCCACGATCAAAGGAGTAGAAATCCATGACCTCCCCTCAGATGAGCTGCAGTAAGTGCAGACCTGGCTGCACGCCACCCTAACCCCTTATCTTTCTGGGTGGGAACATACCCAGCAAAGGAGACAGCAAAACCCCCTGAGCACGTTGCCATCTTCTGAGGATTTTCCCAGACAGAAATAATACACACCACAGAGTGGGAAGCTCCGTTCCGATTTCACAACCCAATATTTATTAACACCTTCCTCCCACTAGAATTTTTATTTTAAACACAACCTACCCCCAAAAAAGCCACATTTACACTTTCAGAGATTCTTAATTTTTCCTTTCACTAAGGCACTCCTCTATTTCCTTGTCCTCAGAGAGTTTTATCCAGGATTATACATATGTACCAAAACACAGCTGTTCCACATCTTTTCTCCTCTATTTTTGTCTTTTTCCACATAGAAAAACCTGCCCCTATCAGCCACCCAATTAGCTGCTCACTATCAAAAGGCTGCTTTGCTCTTTCATCTTCTTGAAAACTGTGATTCAAGCGAGAGGGTGTCATGGAAACTGTGTCTCAGGTCATTTCCTGTTTCAGTTTTTAGTCACCAAAAATAAAGTAGGAATAACAATAATACTGGGAATTTTTTTTTCCTGAGAATAAAAAAAAAAAGAATCCTTCTTCTCCCAGTCTGCAAAGCATGTAGCAGCTATTTTAAAAATTATTTTTATATATATATATAAAATCCTTCATGAGAAACCTTCATGTGACAAGCTAGGAAGCTGATTTTCAATTCAATGTTCAACTCTCCCCTGAAGAAACTGAAGACCAAATGTGAAGAACAGAAAACCTCCAGCAAGTACATCATGAAATTAATGATAAATGATTTTTAAAAACATATCCATCTCTTAGTATTTCACCGAGCAGGTAGGATAGAATAATGTTAGATAATTATATAGGGGATTGCTATCAAACCACAGAAGTTTCATGTGCTTGATCTACTCCGAATAGCTCCTTCCAGAAACTAATGGTCTTGATTACCTCTTGGTTTTGCAAAGAGTTCTGAGGTTGCTTAATTTCATTATTACAAAATCATTACCTTATTACTTGACTGGTAAAGCCCCAAAAGGCCTGACAGAAGACACCACATTCACAAACCAATTTCAACCAGCTGCTCGAGGTCACACCACTGTTGTGCACCCTGAATCACTGTAACTTTGGTCACGCTGTTCCTCCTGCAACTCTTCCCAATTAACAGTTTCCCATCTCTTTTTGGTTCCTGGGTGCAACCCAGACCTCAGCTTTCGCTCTCAGCCACCACTCAGCCAACCACTTTCCCCTTAAGGGAACCTGCGGGCACCCCACAGACCTTCTTTAGCTCCTTCGTGACATGATGGAGTCTCCAGCTGTGACCACAGCTCAAAAACCACTGGCTGATATGAGGAACTGGGTGAAGACAGGCAGCTGGGATGCAAGGCAAGAAGCTGAGGTACCGACACACATCTGTTTGGAGGTACCAACCACCAGCACCCCAGCTCTTCCCCACCTGGCTGCTTTCTTAGAAAGATGGAGGCAGCAAGAAGTAACTCCAGACACCACATACACCTGCCTTTCCCACCAGGGATGGACACCTGACTGAAGGAGAACCCCTACTGCAGAGGACCCCAATCACATCTGACCAGCCTGATCAGCCTTATTAAAGCTCTGTGGATTCTTTTTCTAAATAATCATTACCCAGATGTTTCCAAACTGGAAGACCTTCTCTGGGGTCCTCACAACAGGACGAAGGTGAAGCTCTTTCTTCTTGGAACCCCACAGAGCACGTGAATGAGCAGCAACTGCCAAAGGTGATGACTTTATCAGAGAACTTCAGGATATTTATTAATTTCTTTTTGGTGAAGTTTAGCTCTTTTTTGCTAGTGGAAACTTAATTAGATGTCCACTAGCTGCTTCTTCTCATGAAGACGTCTGCCAGGTCAAACTGAACATATCCCTGACCCTGCAGCCTTATTTTTTTTTGAGAAGGAAAAGCTTTTTCTTGCCAAGAATCTGTGGTGAGCCACAGACAGAGGGGGAAAAATAAAACCAACCCCAAAATCGAGCTGAGGGATTAAATAGAAGATGAATTTTTTAAAAATAAATTTTAAAAATTAATTTAAACTTTTAAAAATTAAAAAATAATAAAATTTTAAAAAGATAATAAGTAAAAAAAAAAAAAAAAAAAATCAAATGCTATTCTAGTTACATGGCCAGTACAGACAAATCTGGTCTATGGACCAAAGCAGAACTAAAGGGACTACCTGGGCTGAGAAAAGTTGTCTCAATTTCAGGGGGCTGGGAAGCAGCTACTGTTGACGCAGCCCCACTTGCGCTGCCAGGGTAAGCACAGAGCTCATTGCGAATGCAAAGCCCCAGCTGGGGGTAGGAAGAACTAAACGTGTTAAATGCAGGGCTGGTGAGTGCCCATACCAATCGCCCCCGAGTCGGGGAGCCGGGATCCCTCCCCCCCGGCTCCCTTCTCGCTCCCCATTATTCTCCATTCAAGCTGAAAGCGAGAAGGTCTTTTCCTCTGCGGCTCGGTGTCAGCCAGACTTGGGAAGCTCTGCAGGAATTGCTGAGCGATCCAGAAACGCACAAAAGCCTCCTTCCACAAAGCAGCCTTTCATCTAGGCAGTGTGTCTATTAAATACGTCCTGTTAATGTGCATACATTTTTATAAAGAGATTAGAAAGTGAAGACTCAGTCACTAACTCAACTACACAATAAGATTTTTAAGTCTATTACTAGAAAACTGGGGTTTTAAAATGAGTAGCTGGGAATGCTTCACAACTCCTCTGCAGTAATACTCCAGTAGGTCTGGTAGCTGTACCGACAGCTGGAGCTGTGCTTTGTACGAGTTAAAGCTTTAATTTCTTTATTTGGTGACACACAGGCACCTCAGACCACTGTGCAGGGATGAAATGGAAAGGTCGATCCAAGCCCTGACAGTGTACCTGCACCAAACACCATGCTCAGGGGACTGCAGCAGCAACTCTCCGGTGGGTTGGCAATAAGAAAGGTTTCAAAAGGATTCATGGAGGCATCAGGATGAACTGGGGAGCACTTCCGAGCACTTGCTCCTGCTCTCATCAAAACCAGAGCTATAAACAGCCACTTTATCTGCTTTCTCTGTTTTCCCCTTTTCTACATCTTTTTCCCTTCTTTCCTTTGCCCACAGGGACTCAGCATCTCCCAAGATTTGGAATAACTAAGTCAGGTAGATACAAATGAGAAAGCAAGTTATTTTCTGTCCACCAGAAGGAAAAAAAAATTAAAAAAAGAAGGTAAAAGAATCTGTCTTCTTTTTCTTCCTGCATCAAAGCAAGGCCACAAGTTGACAATCTTCACCAGCATGGGTATGGCTGCACGCCAGCTTCACATACCAGGCTTTGCAGGATCTGTAGCCAGCCACACTGCCAGCCCACAGGCTCGCTAGAGCAAGGCTTTAATATTTTAAATATATTTTTGGATGTGCAGGCAGCCAGGCTCAATGCTAACACCACCTCTAACCTTTTTTTTCAGAGCAAGAATCCCAAAAAAGGCCATAGATCTGTTTTCAGTACTAAGAGGAAATGTCACCTCCAAGCAGCGGCAGCAAAACCCCAGCCCAGCTCCTCGTTGCGGATACGGTGAGATACAGCAGATGGTTGCAGAACTGCTGGGCTTCGTTGTGCAGACAGTGCTCTGCAGATCTAGGCATTCACAGCCCTGGGTGTCCATCCAGCTCCCTGCCAGTCCCTCAGGGATATCTTCTGCCAAGTGCAAAATTTCAGGGGATCCCTTAGAATCGGGTTAATTCCCGTGCTGACTGAAGAGGTGTGTCCATCTGCCACAGCAGAGCTGTGAGCCCACCGCCTCAGCCCCACACACGCTGTGGGGAGGAGGGCTGAGTGCTTGTTGAGAAGGGAAATTGCTTCCCAACATGTTGATGGTACTGAAAAGCAAGGAGACAGGGAATGGCAAAACCAACACAAGGCACGGAACCTGGAGCTCAGGAAATAGTGGGGCGATGCTGGAGGGCAGCAGAAACCCAGTTCTGCTGCATCATAGAGTCAGAGACTCACAGACTGGTCTGGGTTGGAAGGGACCCCAAGGATCACACAGCTCCAACCCCCTGCCACAGGCAGGGCCACCAACCTCCAGGCCTGGAGCTACACAAGGTTGCCCAGCCAACCTGGCCTTGAACACCCCCAGGGACGGGGCACCCACCCCCTCTCAGGGCAGCCTGTTCCAGCCCCTCACCACTCTCTCTGGAAAGAACTTCCCCCTGATATCTCCTCTCACCCTTCCCTCCTCCAGCTTCACTCCAGCCCCCTTGTCCTGCCAGTCTCTGCCCTTTAACAAGCTGATTCCCCTCCTGTTCCTCTGCTCCCTTCAGGGACTGGAAGGCTGCAATGAGGTCCCCCCACAGCCTTCTCTTCTCCAGGCTGACCCAGACCAGCTCCCTCAGCCCCTCTCTGTAGGGGAGCTGCTCCAGCCCTCTGATCAGCTTCGTGGCTCCTCTCAACCCTCTCCAACACTTCTACATCTTTCTTGTATTGCAGGCCCCAGCTCTGGACACAGGACTCCATCCTCACTCCACAGAGCCTGAAGTACCACTTAATGGGAAACCCCAGCACTTCCCAATGAGTCACAGTGCCCTGGTTCCAGATGGGCCAGGGGCTCGAAGGGCTTTTTATGGGGCAGCGATGCCAGGTGGTGTGGAAACAGCCCGGGCTACCTCAGCTCCCCTGCAGAGGTTCACTCTGGCCTGGCCAGAACCAGTTCACAAGGTTTGGGGTCAAAGGCCTCGAAAACACAGCAACATTTTTGCTATCAAAGCTGCATCAAGATGGAGATTAATAAAAGCCAAGTAAAAGCCTGGAATAAGCCTGACCTACAGTATAAACACATCAAGCCCAGCAGCTCTCATCTAATTTGGCTCAGAGGGGGCAACAGCTTTTCCTGCAATTCCAAAGAACCCCAAAACAATACACTGCTTTATTGGCATTTTCAGTGACTGTATTATCCTTTTCTCTCTACTTATTTTTCTCTCCCCCTTTTAGCACAGATTTTCAGGCTCTAATAAATCATCCAGCCGACTCACTCCAAGCAGAGAGCACACTCAGCGGGTCTTACTTTTCAAACGAGCCTTCATGTTGCAGGTCTGCATTCATTTTGTCCTGACTCTGTGTCTTCTTCCCTTCTCAAAATAGCTGCTGCACCTCCGCTCCTCAAAGAGAAAATCCTCCATTTCAAACACTGAAAACCATGGCAATGTGTGCTGGGCTTTCACTTATTTTTGGAGGCTGACTTTCTATTCCTGGACACGTATGAAAAAGCAGCATTTGAAAGTCTGAGGTTGCAATTACCAGAATGTTTGGGGTTTTTTAAAATGTATTTCTAGACTTACAGTCAACAACTTACTGAATAAATACATAAATATGAAGGGGGAGGTAAAGTTACATTGATGTGACATCATGGTGAATTAGTATTTCAAATTCCTCAGGTATAATTTCTTACCAAAGAGAAATGCCATTTCTACTAAGCTAGTTATCCACTATTCTGGTTATGTTGAGGTTATTTTAATCCTGGCTTTGCATCCAGTGAGATTGAATGGAAATATCACCAGCACATTGACATCTGAAATGTTAAAAGCCAAAGAGCACTTCTGGAATACAAGTCCACACTCCCAGCAGCAAGTCCAGCACAGCACAAGTACCTCTGCCAAGACTGGCTGCACCTCTAGCTAACTCATGTTAACGACTTCGAGACCACCAAGCTCATCCCTCAGAGCAGCTACTGAAATCATCCAGAGACACAGAAAATACAACAGCACCAGAATTCAAACAGAAGAGCCAGAAGATTATCATTTTAAATGACAGTTTCACTTCAAAAACAAAGAAAAATAACAATAGATTTCTTTTTTCCCCAATTACACTATTTTTCCCCCAATTATGCCATTTTTTTCTGAATTACACTACTGAGCAGTAATTCAGAAAAGCCACTTTGTTATGCTAACTTTATGTATCTGACCTCCACACTGATGAAGCTAAACTAGCAATGAAAAAGACTGAAAAGTTTGCAGTTTTCATCCTCCTCCTGCAATGTATTTGAATATCAACTTTTTTTTCCCAAAGCCCAGCTTCCTACAAGCAAGACACAAGACAGTGTGTATCCAAGAATAACATTTCCTAATTTTAATCAATCAGATCAAAGAATTTGAAATTTAGGGTTTGAAAACAGGTGCCTGACAAAGGAGCCACCCTCAGTACTCACTCCTGTCCCTGCCCACACCAGAAAGTGCAGTTTGTTAGCCCTTAAGTTGCTCTCTGCAGCTGAACTCCACCAAGCCAGAGCAAAGGAGCAAATCCCACATCACACCTGGAAGTCCTGGATAGCCACTGGCAAAATAAATGAAAGACAAGTAAGAAATTCACATTCCACAGGATTCCTTGGGCAAACAATATGCCAAAGGAAGTCTAAATACCCAGACCACAGCTGCAGCATATTTAAACTAAATATCCTTTTCCTTATTCAAATTATTAGATGTATTACCCTCAAATTAAACAGCCTTTTGTTTTACCCCACGTTTGCCTTTCATACAGCACAGATTGGCTCTAAAATGCTGGTGTGGCCTCTCTCCAACGTACTGGTCTGCAAGGGCCTGACCATGCCGACTGCTGCCAGCTGGAAGCTGAACCTGCAGACCCCACACCCACTTCAGCCTCTGCTACAACCAGAAGTTACTATCCACTGAGTTGAAGTGGCATTTGCTCCTCTGTTTGGCACTCCTTGCAACCATGAGAGATCCTGTTTCTTTCTCTTCCTCCACACAGCGTTTAGGTCTCCAAAAATCAAAAGCCAGAAAGCCCGTATGGCTTCAGGATCAGAAAATAACCCAAAAAACAAGGGAAATAATGTACTTGTTCACTAACCATGAACAAAAGAGAACAAAAATCAGGAGAACCACCTCTTTGTACACCAACCTTCCATCAGCTGCTGCCCAAGTTAACAGGCTACCTCTGACAGCAAGCACTTCAGGCAACCTTAAATTCACTCCCACGTGCCTCCATAGCCGTACCAAGGTGGCTGTTGCCAGGTAGTCCCAAAAAGTGCTCCTCACCTGATGCTGGCCAACACATCTTGGCATCTACTTCACCCTGCAAAGCATCACAGGACTGGTTTTTCTCTTCCTTGCTATTTCAAGGCAAAATAGTACCAGTGCAAGTCAAACACAACCAGTCCCCGCTGAGGGCTTGGGCTTTCTCCTGTTCCCAAAGCAAGAGCCAGGTCTGGGATGATGCCTCAGTGAGTTGAACTCCCCCCACACTGTAGCACCAGTCCTGATAGGCAGCAGACATGGAGCTCTGCTGTCAGCACTGACCATGCCATCATCCAGATGCAGGAGAACACCTCTCCCCATGGCTGGAGCACTGTTCCACCAGTTTCCACATCCAACAGCCACCACATGGTAAGGGGGAAGGAAAGGAAAGTGGGCAGTGACCACACAGCTCATCTTCCTCGTGACAGAATCACAGCATGACAAGGTTGGAAAAGACCTTTGAGATCGTCAAGTCCAACCATCCCTGTCCTCTACTAACCCATATCCCTAAGCACCTCATCTACCCATCTTTTAAATACATCCAGGGTCGGTGACTCAACCCCCACCCTGGGCAACTGTTGGGAAAGACCTAGTGAAGATTGCTGCTCATTTGCTTGAAACCAAGATATTTTGCTTACTTGCCATTCATTTTAGTATCAAACACTAGTCTTGGACAAAATGAAAGCCTGCTGTGATAAAAACTTAAGCTCCTGATCCACAAAATTCAGGGTTGGGGGAAGTTTTTTACAGAGAGAGTGGTGAGGGGCTGGAACAGGCTGCCCAGAGAGGGGGTGGGTGCCCCATCCCTGGGGGTGTTCAAGGCCAGGTTGGCTGGGGCCCTGGGCAACTTTGTGTAGCTCCAGGCCGGGAGGTTGGTGGCCCTGCCTGTGGCAGGGGGTTGGAGCTCTGTGATCCTTGGGGTCCCTTCCAACCCATGTCATTCTATGATTCTCCACAAAAAAAAAGGCAAAGAGCCCTCCTGGCTCTCCACAGAATCTTCCCAAGGGCTGGCGAGCCCTTTCCAGCCTTGTCTCAGAGCCTGGACTTGCTCCAGGCAAGGAGGCTCCCACTACAGCTATTTTGGGGAATCTGTCCCTTCTCCCCTCCACCCCATCACCACAAACACCTCCCTAGGTTTTTGTTCTATATTACTTCTGAGGTGAGAGTACAGCCCAAGAGGAAATATTTCTAATGCTTCCTTTGCCAAAAGCGAGAGCAGCAGGCACTGAACCAGGGGCAGGGAGGTCATAGGAGCACCCCAGCCCTTTGGTGTGGTACCCTCATCTCATCACCATCCAGCTGAACTCACCTTCCCACAGGATCTAACCTGAAATCCACAAAAAACAACAGAAAAACACTCTTATAATGTAGAAGGATGAACACAGGAGAAAACCTGCTTGCAGCATCCCAGCTTCTAGAAACCTTCACAGCAACTTCCAGATGTGCCTATTTTAAAGGCTTTTTTTTTTCCCCTCCCCTGGCCTCATTCCCACCTGCAACGATCGTAAGGACAGCCAAAAATTCCTACTGCATCACAGGAGCATGTGCAAAAGATGGCCAAAACCTGACAGAGAGCACTGGCTAGAGCACTATGCAGAACTGCTGAAACTAAAATGACTCCAGCTTCTCCCAAAACGGCGTTAGGGCTTTGTCTGCTCTACCAGTAGAGGGGTTGCAGCTTCAAACCACAAAGTTCATAGAATCATAGAATCCCAGACTGGTCTGGGTTGGGAGGGACCCCAAGGAGCAGAGAGTTCCAACCCCCCTGCCACAGGCAGGGCCACCAACCTCCAGGCCTGGAGCTACACAAGGTTGCCCAGGGCCCCATCCAACCTGGCCTTGAACACCCCCAGGGATGGGGCACCCACCCCCTCTCTGGGCAGCCTGTTCCAGCCCCTCACCACTCTCTCTGGAAAGAACTTCCCCTTAATATCTAATCTAAACCTTCCTTCCTTTAGTTTTAATCCATCCCCCTTGTCCTGCCATTGTCTACCCTTTTAAAAAGTTGAATCCCCTCCTGTTTATATCCTCCCTGAGCAAAACCCTGTGCTCAGAGAGAAGCAGCCCCGTGAAAAGCTGGTTTGATCAGCTGCTTCTGGCTGAGAAGCTGGTACAGGGAGATGTAACAGTGTGGTTTTACTAATTATTGTAATTCTGCAAATAGAATTCTGCAAACTAACTTGCTTGGGAGACTCTACGGGCGCCTTACAGGCAGGTTGATACAAGTGACTCCATTAAAACTTTTCATGGGATTGGGAATAAGTATTACTGACCTGTGGCACCAGGATTCTGTCAGAAGCCAACTCACTTTTTTCCTCTGCTGAATTGGACACAAAGTCACGTACTGAAATCTGTTCCAGGGCAGAGAGCACACAATGAGAGATGCCAGCAGCGACCTAGCATCCTCTCTGAAGCAGAGAAGGCATGTCTTCACAACAGTGAGCAGCAGTGTTGTGAAACTCTGTTTTCCATGGGAAAGAGAGCACGAGGCTATGCCTTCAGCTGTCATTAACACTGCATGCTCCTGGACAACACTCAGCTACAGGAAGGCGATGCCCACAGAACACGGGCCCCTCCTCCATACTTGGGAATTCCATACTCTGTTCTGCATTAAGGCAGCAGGACAAGAAGAGGTGGTATAAGTATTAGTGGTTAGAGGTTATTCGAGGTGGTATAGATAAACCTCAGCAGTTTCTGACATACAAAACAAAGGCTGATGCAGCAAACAACTCAAATTCCAGTTTTTAAGATATATTATCCAATTACAGAATCACAAGGTTGGAAAAAGCCCTTTAAGATCATCGAGTCCAACCATTCCCATCCTGTGCTAAACCAGATCCCTGAGCACCTCATCTACCCTTTTTTTAAACACATCCAGGAATGGTGACTCAACCACCTCCCTGGGCAAAAGGAAAGGAGGGGGAAAGAAAAGAGAGTATTTTCTTGTTCAACTACACACAAGTCACTGCTGGGACATTAAGTGACCCTCACTGAAGTCCCCAGCAAAGCCCCTATAAGCTCTGACCTGATCCTTCACAGAGAGCCAGGCTTGCACTCAGGTACCCCTGTACCCCAGCCCCGAGCAGTTCAAACCCCGATGCAGCATCCTCACAACAGACATAGGGAAATTTGGGATAATTCCTTGTCGCTTGCCACTTCCACACACAAACTGACATGGGTCGAGTCTTTCCTTTGCCAATTTTCCACCAATAATTAATGAACAGAAAACAATAATTAAACATGCAAACAAAAAAAAACCCAAATCTGTTAATACTGATTTATCCACCAGCATAGAATAATAATTGATAAACACACAAAAAAACCCTCTTTAATACTTCCCATTTCCTTCCATACTCAAACATCTCTTGCCTTTTTGTCAGAAATAAGGTGAAGGGCTCAATTTTGACCATAAGCACGACATCTTTTCCTCACCAGCACCCAGCTGAGCTATGGGTACCACAGCAGGTTCTCTGCTCCAGCGCTCAGATCTCCAGGCACCAACCATTCCTCCTCTGCAGAATTCAGCCAAGGAAAAAAACCCCATCTAACACACGCTGTCTTTACTCCTGCACCTTCTTAACACACGTGTTATCAGTGCTGCCACAGCTTTTTGCTGTCCTTGGGTTCCTCACTGCTAATAACCCCCGTGGTCCCCACCACGACTGGCAGGGACCTTCGTCACAGCGATGCAGGGGACAGCTAATTATCTACCAACCACCTTGCTGCACCATGCTCAGCAACTTTTATCTGCACAGGACAGCTGCATCCTCCCTGTTTGAAGTGAAATGTCGGGTTTTGCTAATGCAACAAGCCTTACATCACTAACGATGTCCCCACACTTTGAAGAAACAACTCAAAGCCTAATTAAACATTCAGATTCGGTCTCCTACACGCAGCCATTTTCACTGCCCTTCCACCAGGACCTCTCTCTCTCTGTGTCTTTTTGAAATGTTTCATGCTGGAGGAAAAAAAAAAAAAAAAAAAGGGAAAAAAATAAAAAAAGGAAGAATCTGTGTGGAACAGGATGAAAATCTGCAGCAGTTTTTCAGGGCTTTCAGAGAGCCCTGAAAAAGGCTGCCATAGCTGGATGCAAACCAAGGCGTAATCATGTAAAACAGATGAGGTTTTACTCCACTGGTTTCTACTCTATAATTATTACTGGAGTACTACTGCCAAATAATAATTTAACACACACAAAATAGTAAAGCATTTATCAGCCTTTCTTACCTACGGTTTTCTACTGAATTTCAGCTTCACAAACTGGAAACAACCTGAAAATAAAGGGGGTGGGGGGGGATTGTTTTTCTGGATGTCATTTAGCTGAGTGTCTGCAGTGGTTTAGGTTTCAGGCCTGGTGCTGAAGGACTCACAGTGCTTTACATCACTTGCTGCACAAGTATCTCACAGTCACTGACAAGACTGATTTGTAAATACCCACTGAAAGAAGAGGGGAGATGTGTGAAACCCCTGAGTTGAGAGATGGAGAGCCACGGTTCTGGCATTGCAACCAGTCTGCACTGCAGTTCAAAATGGGATTTCTCTCTCCTAAATCTACTGTCATTAGCCAGAAGACCATCACATTAGGAAAAAGAATAAATAATATTTTGTTCCATCAGCGTTCATTTTCAGAGATATTAAACAAATGGACAGCTCTGGTGACTGCAACTCTCTGCCATCACCCAGAAATCTTCAAAGAACGTGGATTTTTTTTCAGAGCAACAATGTCAGGGCATCCTCCCCATATAAACCTACAGACATCTCCCCATTGCCACATCCTTCTGGTCCACGCACAATCTGTTCTCCTCAAAAAACATATGGCCAGAGAAGTTGTTAGTGAAATAAATAATACCCTTGCCAATCAACCTGGAGAAGCTTGTACTATGCTGTTTATCATTTTACACATCACTACATCAACTGAGCAAGTATTAATGGAAAAAGAAAAAGAAATGAAAACCACATGGGGGAAAAAAAATGACCAGCAAACTGCTGTTTTCAGAATCAAAATGCTTGGGTTTTTTTTTCCTCCAGCCTCCCAGATCAGTAGCAGACAATGAGAAAGGGCTCTGCTTCCTTCGTGGTGTAAGTGTGGAGGATTCAGATGGCAGAGCTGCCTTCAAAAATATTCAAGGCCCTCTGGGCCTGTAACTTTTGTTACTATCTGGCTAGAAACATCAACAGGCACTCTGAAAGTTGCAGAAACACTTACCAATGCGTTTCATCTTCAAAGCCTTGCTTAATCCTTTCAACTCTCACTGCAAGCATTATAGCCCCGTTTTGGAGGTGAAGATGTTGCCTTGCCCCACGCTATCAAAGAACGGTCCTCACCTTGGATGCCCCGTGTAGATTTAGAGGGTTAAACCTTGCCAAAACCAAACAGGGTGCTCACAAAAGCTGATTTATTCTTTTCCTGCCTTCGCTGCCCAAAGAATTCCAGTTCTTTCAACCAACAACCTACTCTGCAATTTCAACTACACCAGGCACGCCAGGATGAGACAAGCCAGGTAAGGGAGGTGGTGGAACTCCACCAGCAGCCCCTGCCACAACCACCAACCTAGTTATAATTTTAGTCTAAAGGAGTGCTTAGCTTTAAATTACTCGAGTGTCAGCTGTGCCCAGGAGAAGGTATGACAGGACTGTCACACGAGCTGCTCATTCACCAAGCTCCAGCCCTCTGCGAATTGCTACACTGGGCTATTTAAGACATAGGCTACTGAGTAAGGGCAAGGAATACAGCTGCTCAGACTGGCAGGCAGAGATGTGATGGCACGCTATCTTCCAAGGATGCAGCCTGCTGCCAAAAGCTGCTCCCTGTAATGACACAGATGGTGCCAATGTGCTTCTCTACCTAGCAAAAAAAAAAAAGGAGGAAGGGATTATGGGTGACAGTAGGTACAGTACGTGTGTCCTGCTGCCAGCACAGTGATCCCCACGAACCAGCAGCTTCTCCTCCTGCCGCTGTCAGGGCGCAGGACTCCCCATCCCCATGGGAAGGAGAGGGTGGAGTAAGAGATCACAGTGAGGCTGTTTCTGGTTAATTTGGAATAAGCATTGATGAACTTTAGGGAGAAGAGTAAGCAGATCAGCTCTCAGGAGAGCTTTTTCAGAGCACAAGAAGGCACAGTGTGCACACCCAGACACCACCACATACCCCAACGCATGAAAGGGAACACGTGTGGTACTAAGATACAGCAACATCATTAACCATGGGCTTGGCAGAACAGTCAAACGGAGTGGGAACAATAATTAATCAGTGCAATGAAGTCAGACAGTCCATAAACTTTCTCCATTTAACCACTCCAGGAGGAGTAACCCCCAAGAAGGTAACTCACAGACACCCAGGAGCCCACAAGTCCTTCTGTACTACAGCGTACAACGCATACCCTCATGAAGCAAACACCTCCTATGAGACAAAGGGGTACGTTTTCAGTTGAAACTGTCCAACTGCTGTCCAACATGTTCAGTGAGAGACCCATCTCCCATGTTGCCACCTAGATCCCGTTATCCTCAGCTGCTCCATGCAACACCACACAAGGAATAAGTTTGTACATGAACCCAGAGCGCTGACACGGGCGAGAAAGCAAAGCATTAAAGGTAACAGTCAGTGCACCGATGCACTCATGCAAGTGTCTATAAATAGCAAGCTGTAGTGTGAGTGCCAAAAACAATTGTCAGACCAATGCAGGCATCAGAAATCTCTCTCAGCCTCCTTCTTCCTGTAGCTTCAACCTGTACTACAATGCAGACAGCACCAGAACTCCTTCCTCTCAATAAAGCAAAATAATGCCATTAGATTAAAAACACTAAGTGTTTACCACTGTTGGGATTAATTATGTGAAATACTGGCAGAAGAAGAAGGTATTGCAGGAACTAGATACTGTATGGAGGAGACAGATCTCATTTATAGCACTGACGACCGCTCCAGCAGGAATCTAATTTATTTTCTAACCCCAAAGCTTCCACATTCGTTACACAGGCACTTAAGGCTTAGAAATTTCATGGTCATCCTCTTACCTCTTCCACTTCTCCTCTAGTGTCTGCTCTGGAAGCTCCACCTCATCCTCCCTTCTTGCGTTTATGGAGGCTCTGACTACAGTTTCCTCTTTTCCAGACTCAACACACACCCAAACCAACCTCTCACCTTCCCTCCATTTAAGCATTTCCACCTGCTCCTTCACTCATTGGATGCTTCCTCCCCACCTCCAGCTCAGACCTGTCCTTCCCTCCAAAGCCCTCTCCCACAATCACATCCCACTCCAGTGGCTGGCGATACCACCTCCTGCCTTACTACCAGGACATACAGACGTGGGAACCACAACTGGCAAGGACCAAAGCATGAAGGGAGCATGAAAGGGAAGCATTAAATCCTGCCGCTTCCACCTCTACGATTTAGGAAACTAAACAAAACCACAGCTCCCAAATGGCTGGATATTAATCCTTCCTCTCCTGATTCGGACCTCCACATCGCCCCGTAACACCCCACAACACCACCCTGAGATTTATATCCAATTAAAGCCACAAAGCACTCTCACTCCCAAAATCTTCCACCCTTCCTCTCTGCCCCCACTGCCATGGGCACCTGTTTGCATTGCCCTGAGCATCCCGGTTGCGGCGATGGTCCTGTGGCACAGGCACCGGGTGCCCACCAGCACACTGACAGCCCTGCACAAGCAGAGAACAGGGTAATCCTGCACCAGCTACACCCACCCCACCTGAGCAGGCTTGGGTTTTAGGGCAGAAATTCCCAAGAGAGAAGCAGGGGCTACAGTGACACATGTCATAACATTTTTTGTTCTACTGTAGGAGGTCAGCAAAGAAGCTTCTAAAAATCAGGGGAGGTTTGTTCCCACTGGATTTTAATCTTAAACAGCTGTAATAATGTTACAGGGGAGAGCAAAGGACAGCACACGCGTTAGCTCGGTGGCAGCCAAAATGTTCAGCATGTGAAAACAGAGCTCGGTGTGAAAAGGGTTTTCAGGGTTTAACTACCAGATTCACCGCACTAAATTATCATCTCAGGGCCTTAAATATCCAACTAATAGCAAACAGAGTTTTAATGTTATTTGCACCCCTGCGTACCCACATCCAGACCGTCCCTGAGTTCGTATCATCAGTACGATTCTTGGGCAGAAGAACTGGCTCATCCTACAGTGTATCACAGCACAGTAACCACATACACTTTTAGGAGTTGCTTTTTCAAAGAAAACCAGCGTTGAGATGACCCCATTAGGATTTTCTGGGGGGGGTTAATACCAGAAGCAGACTTAGTGATACAGTTACACTGACTTAGCTTGCATTAGGCTCCACCATTTACAGGGTGATACTCAGCATCTTTCGGTGGGGAAATACATACATGCTAGGGGGAAAAAAGTGACTTCCTTCAATTCAGGACATCAATAATCTACCTTGTTAAGGGAGATCATTTAAATCCACGGCTTCTTAGCATCAGGGACAAGAGACAGCTCAGTGTTTTCCCGGACAAAACGCAGCCCTAGGAGGCCGGCCAACACAAAGATGTTTCAGAGGTGAGAGAATGAAGCCAGTTTAGAGAAGATAAAAGGCCATTTGGGTAGAGACCCCCGCTGGTCCTATGAAAGTGTCTCCTTTTCAATTTGGGAGGCTTTTAAAACTGCATTTGCTACTGACCGTACCTTCCCCTGAAAGCCGCTGGGGATCCGATTTCACTCTCCCCCCTCCCAAATCCCCCGCGGGAGGGTCCGCGGGCCGATAGCAGTAGCGCAGGTACCAGCACACCCTGCAAGCCCGACCAGTCGCTACGCAAAACATCCCACCAAAGATGCAGCCTCGGAGCCCGAGATGCGAGTAACTAACTCCACACCACCCTCACCCAGCCCCCGGAATGAATTACAGCGCCTGAAGGAACTTGTCCGGGCGCACACCCGGCCCGGGAAGCGTTTCTTTACCCCGACCTGAGCGTTTTCGGGCAGGAATCGGCTCCTCAGAGCTCCCTGTCAGGGGGCAGAGCGATGCTCGGGCGGGAGGCCGGCTCGGCGGGCTCAGCCCCACGGCCAGGGTCGGACCCCTCCGCAAAAACCGGCCTTCAAGACTTCGTGGGCGAAAAGGGAGGGAGTAAAGGGTGTTTTCTGTCCGTTCCTATTGTGTAAATTACAAATAAACCCAGAGTCCCTCCGCCGTCGTTGTCCCCCTCCGGCCGCCCCGCTCGGTCCCGCCCGGGGCTGAGGGGAAGCGGGGCCGGGGCGGCCGCGCAAGGGGGGAAAGTTTGCAAAGAGCCGGGGAGGGGGGTAGAGGAGAAATAAGCAAGGAATGGAGAAAGAAAGGGCAAAACAGGAATCGGGAAGAGCGTGCGGAGGAGGGAAGGAAGGAGGGAGGGAAGGAAGGAGGGAGGGAAAACCAGGCGAGGCGCGGGCCGGGCCGTACCTGCATGGTGACGACCCCCAGCTCCTCGGTGGCGAGTTTCCTCATCTGCGTGGCCAGAACTTGCGCCTCGTCCAGGATGGAGAACTCCGCTTCGGCGGCCCCCAGCCCGCAGAGCAGCGCCAGGCAGAGGAGGCCGAACGGCCCCCGGCTCCGCGGGCGGCGGCCCCGGGCGGCGGCGGCGGCCTCCAGCCTCCCGCCGCTCCGCGCCATGGCCATGCTGCCGCGGCGGGAGAGCCGCGGGCACCGCCTCCGGCCAACTCTCCCCCACACACACACACACACTACTACTACTACCACCACCACCACCACCCTCCTCCTCCTCCCGGACTCCCTGCGCCTCCTTCCCCCGGGCCCCGGGGGCCGGTTAAGGCTGTGGGGCGGCCGCCATGTAGAGGGGGGGACGGCGGCGGCTCGGCCGCTGCGCCCCGCGCCCGGCTCCGGGGACACTGAGCGCCGCGGCCCCGCCGCTGACTGAGAGGAGCGGCGGCGGCTGCTGCTGCGGAGAGACGCAAACTGCGGAGCGGAAGACGAGCGGGAGCGGCGGAGCCGGGAGCGGAGCCGCCGTGGGGAAAACGAAGCGTTTGGTGCCGCCGCGCTGCGGGAGGGGCGAAGGGGAGGGAACGGGGAGGATGAGAGGACCCGGCCCGACCGGACCCCCCTCCCCTCCCCCGTTCCCTCCCCCTCGCCCCTCCCGCCGCCTGAGGGGAGGCCGCGCTGCCCCTCGGACCCGGGGCGAGGGGGTGAGGGCACGGGCGGGAGACCCATCGAGCCCCTGAAGCACGAGGGGTTGTTTAATCGGCCGTGAGCGCGGTCCTAAAAAGGCAGCGCGCTTTTTTCCCCTCTCAGCCTTTTATTTTAACTTTTTTTACCTCTTTTTTGGTTCTTTTTTTAAACTGTTATCTATTAAAGTGGAGTAGGATGTTCCTGCCTGCTCTCGCAACCCAGAGTGCGAATACATCCATGCATCCATCCATCCATCCATCCATCCATCCATCCATCCCACCAGCCACCCAGCTTTCCTTCCATGCATTCCGCCACCCATCCATGCAGCCAGCCAGCCAGCCTTCCCATCCATCCATCCTTCCATCCAGCCTTCCAGCCATACATCCAGCCAGCCAGCCAGCCAGCTTTCCATCCATCCATCCATCCATCCGTCCGCCCATCCGTCTGCCCATCCGTCCGCCCATCACTGGGCAGACTGCATGGCACAGGCCCATGCACTCAAGCAATGAGGCTTGAGAAAATGTTCCTCCCACATCAGGGGTGGAAAATAAATGAAAAGAAGGCCCACAGAGCCTAACCCGCTCAACAGCACGCAAACAACAGTTGTCCTCCCAGGACGAGCAGCTGAAAGAACAAGACAAAGCCCCTGGAGGAACATCCCCTTTGATGAGGGAGGAAGGAACAAAAGCCATGTTAGGGGTGATGCCAAGAAACCCCTTTCCACCACCTTTGCTCATAACCCAGTCAGCCCTGGAAACCTCTTCCCCCTGCACTCAGTGACACGCAGCAGCGTCTTCCTCAATCCCTCACCTTCCTCACACCTTGTGCCTTCCCTCCTCGTCACACACCTAATTAAAAACATGTCAGAAGCCTTGTGTTGGCTTCTTTTAGGAAAGCAAGAGTCCTTTTATTTTGGACATGGCAGTGATTCCTGCCTGGCAATTGGCATGCCCAGTACCAGGCACATGTGAAATACATTCCCTCTCGATTTACTCTTCGTTAATTCCCTGTGAATCTCTATAATTTTTAAATAAATACGACCTGTAGTGGCTTTGATATCCACATTCTCTGGTTAATTTAAGAGAGTCCTACCAGAGCCACTCATGCCCCACAGCAGTGAATTCGAGTTAGCAATTTATCCCACAATCACAATGCTATTTTCTAGAACCATATTCTTGTTTCTTGAAACGTGATTTCTATTGGCTGGTTGATTTTTTTTGACTCCTCTGAACTGCTGCGTGCCAGCAACAATTCCCTGTCCTGCTCTGTTGGGAATGGGAGCTGGGTCCAACCCAAATCCCTCCTGCTGTGGGAGAGGGCTGAGGCCAGGCAGCATCCACTGGCATCTCTCAGGCAGGTTTTCCCTACTGCTCTTCTTGAAAGGGACTTTCGCTGATGCCACTTACATTCAGTTTCAATGAATGAAATTTAATCCTTGCTATGCAAAAGCTGTAACAGTTTATTCTTGACTTTTGGCCATTTAGGTGATTTCTGGATCTAATATAGTATTACTTTCTTTTTTTCAGTTGTCCTGAGGAGGACTTCTGGTTTGGCAAAGGCAACCTAAACCCAAAGGATGCTGACACCTATTTCCACTGCCAAAGTAGCATTTGCTACCTGAAAGACAAGGAATTTTCTTTCCATCATGCTGAAGCGTTTGGACTTTTGTTGGAACATTTTCCCTGGACCCAAGAGAGAGAGAGAGGGAGAATCAAAACTGAGCCAAATTCGCTCTTAGCACTAGTTATTTTCGTATTACATTTTATGGGATTTTTATTAGACTCACCAGTGTAGGACGCAGAGGTTTTAAATTACAGTGAAAAGCTGAGTGGTTTTCAAACATCTTGGCCAAACTACCCATGTTTTCTGATCTTATTTCTGACCTTTAACTGAGCATTTGAAAAGAAAACTCCATCTCTAAACTTTGCTGCATAAAAAATTACCAAATCAAGGTCAGTCAGTAGCTGCATTTGCAACACCGCCTGATTTCCAGTTATCCAAGTCATCCAGTTCACTCACCCCATCATGGAATCACAGGGTGAATTCTACAAATAGTCTTTTCTTTTCTTTTTTTTCTTTAACAAACTAACTTCAGGAAATGAATGAGGCAATTGTCCTGCTGGTTCCAAAGCCCCCAGATCCTGCTCACGGCATCCTGCTCACGGCAAGGGAACCGACTGAACAGGTTTACCATTTTCATGTACAATCTAAACTCATTTATTCCACAGCCCTCGAGGCAAACCCAGACTCCTCCTGGAGTTCCCACATGCTCCATGCCCGTACCACTGTGTACCCAGGTGAGCCAGCTTCCAGCACAGCAGCACCCAGCAACCCTGCAGTCCCATCACCTCCCATATTTATGGAGGAGGATGTGGGAATGCAGACCCCATACAGAATTGCAACTGGTGCTGTTTCTAAATTAGCTCACTTTCACACCTCAGAATATCTAAAGAAACAACTCCCTCTGAAATGCCATGGGGAAAAAAGAATAGGATGTCTAAAATAGGATGGAAAAAGAAATACAGTCTTTGGAGTCGCAGGACATCAGTCAAAACTGCCAACTCAGACAACCTGATGTGTATCACCTCTCAAACTGAGCTGGTCTGTCACATGCTGAGGTGGTCGGCTGTGGATCGCATCCGTCTCTGCTCACTGTAGAATAAGCCTTGGAGTGAAGAGGATTGCCCTTGCGTGGTGCTGCAGGGTCGTGGCATCCCCAGAAGCGGAGTCTATACGTGCTGCAGGCTGGAGAGGGAAAGGATGGGTAAGGGAAGAGATGAAGCTCTGCTGTGCTAACGGCATTCAGGCATAAATAATAACCCAGCCATTCATATTTGCCAAAAATGAGGCTGCACTAGAAACATGTCCCTTTTCTTCCTAAAGAGCAAGGAAAGAATGAGCCTCAAGCTTACATGCTGGAGTATGGGCAGAGGAGAAACATATGTCAGGTATAAACCCCATTGCCACAGCAGGAGGAAGCATCCTCATGACAGCAGCGTATGCAGATGCTGGGTAGGTCAGCACAGGGCCACGCTGGGAAACAGAACAAGCAGGATGTCCTCAGCATAGCTGGTACTGTGACAGCACCCAATGACAGCACCGAGTGCGTGGTGTGTGACACAACGTGTGCTACAGCAAGGTCTGTTAATCACATACACCCCCCTGTAGCGATCGTTGCGTTACTGACGTGTCTCCTCAAGTCCCTTCAGAGAGAAATATTCTGTTTCTGTGTTAAAAGCTGGAATCTAAGGTACCTACAGGTGTGTATGAGCACAGAGGTCTCTTCTGTGGTACCCCCAGGCTGCTGCACGGTGGAGCAAGTCCCTGCTCTCTCCTGGCAAGCCAGGAGCATCCCATGTTGAAAAACCTTCGGAAAATCTCCTTGAAAGTGGCACTTCTTCCAGGATACGAATCTTGAGGCCTGGAAGTGACACAACGTACTCTCCAAAAAATTACAGAACCAGGTATCTTTCTGCGCATCCCCTCTCCCAGTCCGGAGCCCTTTCACCACACAGCTGAACACAAGCTAAGTCCAAGCCCTTACTTTCCTGACCTTGATGTTTAGTTTCCCGCCCCTCCCATTATATTTTTAAACACTTTCTCCTCTGGAAGTTACATCTTTGTGTTCCTTTTGGCTACAGCTCTTGCTTTCTTAATAGGTTTGATCTTTGCTGCCTCTGGAGAGTTGCAGGCTGAACAGGTTAGGATCAAGCCCAGGGTAGCTTCTCTTATTCTTGGATTTGGTACAGGATATTTCAAGTATCAGTTGATCAATGCATCTGGAAAACTGCTTCTCCAAACCTTGTTTCCTTCTATGCAGATTCCAAACTGTGATGCACGTCAAAAATAGCTGCCCCTTGAACATCCTTCGTTAACTGCTGATGGGGAGAGCATTTGTACAACCTCATTCTTGCCTCTGCACTCCTTATAGGTGCCCTGCAAGGCTCTAAACTCTGTGTTTCATCTCACAGTCATTGCATCATCTGCCCACCTAACCAGCCATTCCCTTAGAGACTAAAACCAGTAATGAAAATGGAAAAACCACCTCGGTCCCCCGGCTCCCTCCCTCCCTCCCTCCCAGCCCGGGTCTGTAAGCGTGCCTGTGAGAGAGTTCTTTCCATGGCACCATCACCACCAGATAATATATTTAATGAAAGCCATCACGTGTGTGGTGTGGGATTTCAAAGTGAGCATTGTGCCCAGCTGTACAGCTCGGCCCTGAAAAAGCTTGATGCTAGGAGCATAGCCACATCATGGCATTATTGGTGTGGTCCCCTTTCAGACCAGGTGGTTTTTATACTAAATCCTAACTAAAAGGTGATGTAAGGAAGAAAGCAAACTCGGAGGCTTCAACTGTCATCTCCATGGGGCTGAAATTTTTAAGCAAGTGCAAAATATGCCTGAAAATGCACATCAGGAGTGGGGTGGAAGCCAGATAAGTGGAGGCATTATAAAGCGATATTGAAGGTGAATGATGGTGGGTAGAGCAAACTCAGCCCACCCAAGCAGTCCTGTGAAACAGCAGGAGAGGCTGTGGGAGAGAGAGATGGCCATGGGAGGGGGGGATTGGGCATTAAAAGCTGATGGAAGGACCTGAGGATCTCAGTTTGCTGCTGCCCCTGAAGAGAGGAAATGGGAGAGAAAGCCAGAAACTTCGCCCTCAGAGCTTTCTGGTACTCCAGCACCTGCTTACCCTTCACTAGAAAGAGTCATCTGGGATCTGAGCACCTTGTTTCTCCTGAAACAAAACCACTGTGGGAGCTCAGTGGTACAACAGAAGCTTGTGATGTAGGAAAAACAAGAGACATGATTTATCCCAGTGCAGAGAGTGCAGACAGCACAGGATAGCTGCTGTCAGTTAGGGATTGATGTAGCCATGAAAGCAGATGATGCAGCTGCAAATGGGGAATGAGAGGTGAACTACATTTGAAACACGTTTAAGGAATCCTTTGAATATCCCTGGTTCTCTCCTGAATCAAGGCTGTAAGAATTATTAAGGGTTCTTTCATGCATAGGGATAAAAGGCCATGCCCATGCTGTGAAACAAAGGATAGACATTTCTCAGCCATGTTTCTTGATCTCTTCATTCTCCCATGGTTCTCCTCTCCCTTTGTTGTGTGGTAGCTACACACAGCTACATGGGAAGAGCAAACACGATTAGGAAGATGCTCTTTGGGTGAGCTCACTGCTAAAATCAAAGTATCCTGGTACTTGCACTTTTCCTACAACTTTAGGAAAATCTTGGAAAATGTTTCCAAAACCAGCATTAGATGCTTTCCTTTCCTCCTTCTTTCTAATAACTCATTTTCAATTTCAATATCATCTCACATCAGCAGTACCCCACACTGGAGCAAGCACATGTTCGCCTTGGCAGCAGATGCCAGAGAGGAACCTTGGCACAGCTAGACCAGCTGGTGATGTCATCTGTCTCCAGTGTCAAAGAGACCAGGATGGGACCTCTCATTCCATTCCACATCAAAGCTTTTACCAACCACACAAGGAATACACACCTCTACATGAGTTATATGGCTTTTCACAGTACACTTCCACCCCCAGAGCTGCCAGACTCTAGCAAAGACTCAGGGATTATATGCAACCCATAGTTTTTGGCTAAATTGAGCTAAATTTGGCTGGATTTTCATAGGTGTAACCAAGGGCATGCTCTTGTCCAGTGTGGCAAAACTTAAACAACCCCAGCTTTTCTCTTTTTTCAACAAAACAACTTTGTTTACAGTTTTCTGTACCCTCATACGTAGAAGCAGCTGAACCTTTCAGCCCAAATATCTTGGAATCTAAAGGGGAAAAAAACCAGCTAGGAGCTTTCCAACACAAATATAATAAACCCCAAACTTTAAAACCTGGATCTTATCATTGAGAAATGGCAGGCAACCTTGGGAACAGGCACTGCTGCCGGCAATATTTGTAATAATTCTTATACTCTAATCTCTTTATCTTCCTCCTGCATCTCTTCTTTTATCTTCCTGTTGATGCCGTGGAATTCACAGCACCAAAACGTGGTTTGGGTTTCGGTTTTGGTCTTTTCTCTCTTTTTTTTCCTTTGGCTTCATTCTCCAAATTAAAATCACCTCGTTTTTATCACTTGAAAAAGCAAAAGTTCTGGTGTGTGTTCCAGGTGCTCCCAGACTCATTGGGACAAGGCTCAGTTATCCTCTCTCTTGGCTGCGACGCCGTCTCGTGCCACAGGACTGACCATAACCGTAGCAGCAAGCACTCTGCAGCTGTTTGTGAACTGCTGGATGGTGCAGTTCAGGGGGTGCCACTTTCCTGGTGGTGTGAACAGTGATTTTTAAGGGCTCAAGAGGATGCTCTCCCATAGGACCCAAAGGGTTTTGCTCTGTCACAGCAGTGTTGGTTGGATGGAAGTGTTTGTAACGGTGACAGGGTGAACGTGGGAGCCATGTGTCTCTCTCCCATCTCTCAGGAAACAGTATATAGCTCAGCTGTTCCTGCCATGGGGATTCCTAGAGGTCCCTAATCTGAAACTCGCTCTAAACGCTGAGCAGACACTTTAGACACGGGTTGGCACTGCTATTAATATCCCTGTCACCTATGGCCCAGCCATATGTGAGGAAGGGCTCGTAAGGCAGAGTAGTAACTTCTGCTGGACCTCCTGATATGGTTTGTGGAGCACTTTGATAACTGCTGACAAGATCTTTATCTCCAAGAACACAGAAAGGATCCAAAGTGTTCCTGGGTGCAGGGCCGTGTGCCCCATGAGCTGCCCACCAACACGGTCCTCTCCAGTGGGTGAGCAAAATCACATCCAGGAAATTTAAATCTCCCAACTCCAGCAAGTAATCAAAGCTCCAGAAGAGCTATAAGCACCCTGAGGAGAGCCACACAGTGAGAGCGTGCTCTCCAACAGGTTTCACCAGCCCATCTGGATGAGGGATGTGGCCAGTCATGGAAGAAGTTGCTGAAGAGCGTTCTTGTGATTCAGGATTGCATGATCAGCAGGATCCAGGTCTCTCTCTCTCCATCTCCCACTGTTCTGGGAAGTCCTTGCTGAAGTTATGGCAGGGTGGAGCTCCACTCACCACACTGAATGATAGCCATCTCTGTGACGCATCATCACCTCCTCAGGAGACAGCTCAATGGTGTCCAGCTCCATCAACAGCTTCATCTACCAGGTACATCACTCAAGCAGCCAAGTTTCCAAGCCTGGGCAGCGGACTCTGCTCCTCTGTCATGCACTTTACATTCAACAACCATTGATTAAAGTATAATCCCAAGAATAAAGCCAATACCCCGGGCTTTTTCCTGCCTAATGAACACCCCCCTCCGTGCCTGGAGCCCTACCCTCCCCATCCTCCTGCTCCAGCCCAGCACATCTGGAATTCTTTAGCCTTCAGCAGCCAGGCTGCAACAGGATCCTCGCCATGGCCTGTGCTCTGGGAACACCTTGAGCTGGTTATGGTCTCTGAAATTAGGCAGTCAATAAGTGGAATTTTCTTTTATTACATTTTGAGGCATTCTTAATGTGCACCTAAATAAATGCCTACCTGACACATCTGCAGGTGGTTATGTTTTCACTGCATCCAGCTCAGTGAGTTGGGATTCAGTCACTCATTAAAGCCTATAGAAGTAAAGGAAAGGCTTATTCTGCTAAATACTGATTTGAATATTGCTGTCTTGAGAGAGAAGAATGAAAAGGTAGAATCCACATTCTCCTGGGAAATCCCCTCAGAGTGAGCCTGTGTCACGCTGTAAACACCAGAATTCAGAGAAATCAATATTTCTGTCTCTGTTTGTCCTTTCTTTTCTTCAGAGCACATTGCTGTCTTTTTTTTTTCAAACCCCTCCAAAAAGTATCCCCTATAATCTCATCACTCCACTGTGGGCATCTACTTTTCTTAGCAGAATTCATCCCTGCAGACCCACAGACCTGTGTTGTCACCACAAACTGAAGCTGTCCCAAGGACAGGATTGTAAACTCCCCAGAGTCAAGAGTGCATTTAAGCTCAGTAATTAATTTTGCACCAGTAAAGGTGAGAAAAATTGGTACACAAAAATAAAAAAGCTTGGAATGTGCCTGAGTCTATAATTTTTTTGTAATGATACAAGATTAAAAAGTAAAAAATAAGATTCTTTGAGGTTTTCCACTTTGGTGGAAAATAGTGGATAATGACACACTTGCTTTAAACTTAATATCTTTGATTAAGTGACTAAATGAGCTTTCCTGAACTCAAAAAAAATAGAGAAGTCACTGAAGAGAGTGGGTTTTAAGTTTGCATTTGGAATATAATCATGTATTCTGAACTACTTATTCTACCTGTTAATCCAAGAGATCTTTTATGGGCTAAACATGCATGTCAGGTAGGTATCAGAAGGATCCAGGCACTTACCTGCTCTTAAAAGACTTCTCTTCAAAGAAAAAAACCAACCCAACCAGTAAATGGCACTGTCAGCTTGGTACCTACAGACACACTCCTCCAAAATGTGCCTTGGGATGAGATGAGGTGATGTTTTAAGTACGGCAGCTAAAGAAGAAGGAGGGAGAAGAGCGATGTCTGTGTGTCTGATTAACTTTAGGTGCTGGTCCATGCAGTTTTCTCTTGGCTTGCTCTTTATCCATTGCTATTTCTTCTTTGTTAGAGCAAGTACCAACAGAAAGCTCCAATCAAGCCACTATTTTACTGTATTTAGAGTACATAGACACTCACCTGACGTTCTTCTCTGGCCTGAGGTTGGACACACATATAAGTCATTAGAGATTTGGGGCCTCAAAGATAGGCTTTTAAAGGAAAATATATAGGAATAGATCAGAACTGTGTACAATCTGTGAAGACTAAACCCTTGGAATAGAGATGATAAAACTCTGAAGTTGCTTTTTTAATTCCATTATTTGAGATTTGCTGAAAAAATCCTTTTGAGGACTGAGATGGGTACACTCTTTTTTAAACGGAAAGAGATGGGAAGAAGGGAAATCATCTCATCTGCATCGCTTCTCCAGAGTTAGTGATGTAAAATTCTAGTTTCATGGAAGCCAGCAGTGCTGGCTAGAATCAATTTTACAAGCTGGGAAAAAAGAACATTTCTCTCTCTGACATTCAGGGATGTTCTGTTAAGCGACACGGATCTGCAAATCTGATATTTCTTCTTTCCTAAATTCATTCCCTGCTCATCCCTGTAATTTGATTATTGACATCATCATCATCATCATCAGAATGCAATTTGCTAAATATTCCCAGGTATTTCCAAGCTGCATGATACACAGTCTAGACTCAATTAAAGAAACAAAGAGTGAAAAATCACAGCTGGGTTTCCTTTTTCTTCCATCAACAGGATTAGACTACTTATCAGTTTGGCTCTGCCTTCCGATTCTTATCACAGATTTCAGCTCCATCACCTAAGGAACAGCTGAGATGTGGTAAAGAAACAGATTTCATTTCCCAGTTACTCGTGCCCTTAATCACAAAGGTTGAATCTACACATAGGAAAAGGCTCCTGCTAAGGGACTGCATTTAAACATCATGGGGCATTATTTGCAGTCCTTCTCATGAGTGAAGACAAAAGTAGGGTCAGAGGGCAGACAAGAATGGTAATAACATTTTAAAAGGTTCATTTAGTAGATTGGCTGCTGACAGCAAATGCATTATATAATGTAATCATAGCTTGACTTTGCTTATAATTTCTCCCTACGCTGGCAGATTTTGGAAGCGTGGCCAAGGGAGCATGCTTGCTTCGGGGGTGTTTGAAGGCACTGGAGGATATCCCTTTTGAGAGGAAGATGGCAGTTCATCATTAAACACTGAAAACCCAGTAAAAAAAATTTTTTTACTGAAAGAGTTGTCAGGGCCTGGCACAGGCTGCCCAGGGAGGTGGTTGAGTCACCTTCCCTGGATGTGTTCAAAAAAAGAGTAGATGAGATACTTAGGGATCTGGTTTAGTTTAGGATGAGAATGGTTGGACTTGATGATCTTCAAAGGTCTTTTCCAACCTTATGATTCTGTGAAAAGTACAAGGGTACTCCATGGTGTTGTGGAGAAAACCAAATCTTTTTAATTAAGCCTTTGTTAAGATGGGACTGACCTCATCTGAAGTTCTCCCACATCTTCATTGCAGCAGGAAGATGTTCAAAGGAACGTGGTACAATGACAGCTACGTACAAATGAGATCACAGCTCCACAGGAAATATTACAGCGATTTGGCTAGCATGTATGGACACTGTTAGCCCTCCCACCAAGGAACACTTATGTACATATAGGCTCTGTGTGGCCAGCAATCGGTGGAGCATCCTCTTTAATGCAAGTGGCAAGACTTGCAGTCTAGAGGGTCCGTCTCAGAGTGCTGCCACCATGGGTGTTGAGTTGCCTTCTGGCAAGCATGAAGACAGCAACCCATTGGTTGTGGGCTTGTGTCAATCTCCAGTTGAAACGTGACCTCATTTTGTGATGTGAGTGCTTGATGAATGCTGAAGAACGTGGTGTTCTCCATGCATTGATGGAGATCATAGAATCATAGGGGTTGGAAGGGACCTCGAGAGATCATCAGGTCCAATCCCCCTGCCAAAGCAGCTCCCCAGCTCATATTGCACAGGTCGGCATCCAGACAGGTCTTGAATCTCTCCAGAGATGGAGATTCCACCACCTCCCTGGGCAGCCTGTCCCAGGGCTCTCTCACCCTCACTGGGGAAAACTTCTTCCTATACTTCCTATACAAATGAGATGATCTTTAACCTGATCCAAATGAAACATCTAACACCTACAACGACTTTAGGAGTCGTCATGAAAGCCATTTCCAGGTGCCTACCTCTCCCTACTAACAAACTCTTAGGAAACAAATGTTACTGCACTGTGAACATTGGTGGGGACTCTCCACAAAGTTATTGCTAATGGTTCATCAAAGGTGGAGGAACACTTATCAATCATAAAATGCCTCTGATGCCCTTGTTGGTTAATTATCTGCCCAGTAACACTGCACAGCCACTGCACACATCCTGCAGAATGCGTTTGTACCCAACAATCTCATTGGAAGTGGTTGTATACTGAAGTAAGAGAAGAGCAGAATAATCTATTCATCATGTTGGATAAATATATAGCTTGTTGGATGGGAGTGCTTGCAAGGAGCCTGCTTTTCTTTGATCACCTTATTACCAATGGCCCTTTAAAATATGATAGACGTGCAAAGCCATACCTCCTGCCGTTATAAACAAGGCAGAGACAAATGACTTGCAAAGAAAATGGCCTTTTTTTTTTTAAGCAGGAGCAATGAAAAGCTCTCCCAGCAGAGCCTTTAGCTGCTTTCCAGTGTGAATGACAAATTAAGACAGGGGCCATGGATACAGCAGCCTCAGATACATCAGAGCAAAGCTACAGATAATTCCAGCTTTCAGCTGGTGCTTCTTTAGGTCTGAGCCTGTAAAGGCAGGAGTTCTCTCAATTCTCTTATGCATTATTTAGCAACTAAGCAAATTTAGGTTGCATTTTTCTTATAGGAAAAGTCTCTGTTAAAATGCAACAGCGAGTAAAGCTGCTCATGTAGCAACATTAACATATTTTCCTTAAATACAAATGGACTCAAAATATCCCATGGTAAAGTGCCATTTTGATGGTGGGAAATATCCATTTGTGCAAAGAAAGGATATTTTAAACAATTCTACAAAAAACCCCACTAGCAGCAGTTGAATTGCATCTTCCTCTAGTGCAACTAGCTCTCTGCTAAGGGTTTGCACAGTGATACAAACTTATTTATATATATATATACAAAAATATAAATATATATATTATGCCAGTGGAAACTCACTAATATTCATACATGTCAAGAGTCAAACTGGATTCTTCCTCTCCTCCTTGCACATTAATAATCTCAAAAAGCCCCTCACAAAACCGTGGCCCAGATTAACTACTCAAAGGTACCTCTGCACCCACTTTTAATCTACAGTAAACTACCTCAGTGTTATGATTTGCTTGAGTGAGTTTTGAGTTATTAGTGAAATGAGTTTGGATTTATCATTAGAGCAGTTTCTCCCTTCTTTTTTGTTGGAGATATTAGAACAATTTCCTTTTCATTTCTCTTTTGGATACTCCACGGAAAATAGATTTTAAAAATAAATAAGAGGAAACAGAAGCATTGAAAGGAAATCCAGAATAATCTGTTAATTAAATGAAGTGACTGTGGTTACACGGCACTGTCACCTGGCATTTGGAGGTGCTGAGAAGCATGGCAGGAGAGACGGCAGCATCACAGAATCATAGGGGTTGGAAGGGACCTCGAGAGATCATTGGGTCCAACCCCCTGCCAAAGCAGCTCCCCAGCTCATATTGCACAGACAGGCATCCAGACAGGTCTTGAATCTCTCCAGAGAAGGAGACTCCACCACCTCCCTGGGCAGCCTATTCCAGTGCTCTGTCACCCTCACTGTGTAAAACTTCTTCCTATGCTCTAACTTGCAGCCATTGCCCCTTGTCCTGTCCCCACAGACCATTGAAAAGGGACTGGCCTTTCTCCCCTGCATCCCATACTTAAGATATTTATAAACATTAATAAGATCCCCCCTTAGTCTTCTCCTCTCCAGGCTGAACAGCCCCAGCTCACTCAGCCTTTCCTCACAGGGGAGATGCTCCAGGCCCTTCAGCATCTCTGGAGCCTCCTCTGGACTCTCTCCAGGAGATCCCTGGCTGTTTGATCCCAGGGAGCCCAGCACTGGACACAACACTCCAGGTGGGGCCTGACCAGGGCAGAGCAGAGGGGGAGGATCACCTCCTGTGACCTGCTGGCCACACTCCTCTTGATGCCCCCCAGGATCCCATTGTCTCTCTCAGCCCCAGGGCACACTGCTGGCTCATGGCCACCCTGTCACCCACCAGCACCCCCAGGTCCTTCTCCGCAGAGCTCCTCTCCAGCAGGTCACCCCCAGCCTGTCCTGATTCAATATGGTGGGAATATCAGTGCCTGACATTCTCCTCATCAACAGGAGGAGCTTTCATTTATTTTCACATGCTGACTAGCCTTAGCTTTACCTCAAAAGACCAAAATATGCAGCAATGACATGGGCAATATTGAAACTGTGAACAGAAACGCTCAAGAGGGTCTCTGCAAATTTGTAGTTGCTGAAGATGAGAAACAAGAAATGGGAACAAATAACAAAAACAAGCCTTGCTCTAAATCTGGGAGGCAGTGGGGTACCTATGCAGTCAAACACTGCCCTGACTTGCTAAGCAGAAGCTTTTTAGAAGGCTAGAATGTGCTTTTTGGCACCCACAGCAGCATGCAACTGCAGGAGTCAACCTGGAAGAGGGGTTGGGTGTACATGCAAACAGACGATTCACTTAAAAGGGATCCTCAACAAGAAGTATGTACCAGCATGTGTATTAAAGTGATGGTCTCAGTCCAGGCCTCCTGGATGGCTGCAGGAGTTTGGGGGATGGGAATCTGTCCCCCCAGCGTTGAAGAGACACTTTATGTAACTGACATGTCAGACACCAGGATACCACATCTGTCTCCTTTTGCTTTTAATGTTGAAATAAGAGTTTGTAGAAGGAATAGACACAACAGGGCAGGTGGAAACATGCCAGCCTGGGTCAAGGAGGATATTGTGTCTGAAGAAGGAAAGAATGCGTTACAATATATAGTTTGGCAAGAGGTGCAGAAATTGTTTGGATTGAAATAAAAGATTAAAAGACCAAAGAAGGAAGATAGGAAACTATTGTAGCCCATCTGGAGCAAATAAAAAAGCAGCCTGGAATATTGATGCAGATAAAGAGCCCATGGAAAAGCCTCATGTTGGCAAAGTTCTATCTGGGACGCGTCGAGGAGAGCAGGGATGCTGCCCAAAGCAGGCTGGGAGCAGGCACAGCACTCTCTTGCCTGCTGGCTTTCAGATATTTCACCATTTGCAAAGTTTTTGCACTGCATCCAACATTTCTCCTGCTTTATGCAGCTCTAGAAGCCACCAGCCCACAGGACGTTGGTCCACACACCCCCTCCTCGCCCTGCGGGTCCCTGCCACAGCCACCCCACCGTGAGCCACAGCTGCAGAGGTCATCGCAGTGACCCAGGTCCCAATTAAAACAACCCATCTGGGTTAAACTTAAACCACTGAGGGGGGAAAAAAAAAGGTGATTTAAATCCTGACCAGTTCTCCAGGTGCTTCAAAGGAGGTAGAAAAGGAGGTAGCAGCCAGAGTGGAGGCAGTGGGACCGCTCTTCTGGAAGGGGCTGTGGATGATGCTCATTTAAACTGACTCAAAATAAAACATGAGCAAGGGGAGCCCGGGGCTTTGCCAGCTGAGTGGGGGGTGAGGAGCTCACGGGGATCACTCACCCTGGACATCTGGAGGCAATATGGTAGGGGAGGTCAGCAGCTCCAACACAAGGGGAAAATGAATTTTAAAATACATTAGTAAGGACACAACATTTGAAGGAATGTAGCACAGATGATGTGATTTCATTAGAACGAAGACTGCGTTTTGAGCTTTGGCAACTTCAAGCTCCCTCCCTCCCCGCTCTGTTCTCAGGGAGAGAGAGGTTTCCACAGATCTCTGGCTCAGCTGGTTTGACTGGAGTAGACTGGTTGGGAATATATCTGAGTCCCAGAGCAAATAGGGCTGTGGGACTGAGCAAGCCTGAGGCCATGAGCAGGGATGAGGATGGACTCAGGGCTCTCTAGCCAAAGCCTACCGATGCCTTACCCATCCACAGTGCACTGCTGGGGAGTGCAACAAGCCCTATGTACAGGCAGGAAGAAGGAGCAGGCAGGAAGCTGCAGGCAGCTGGCAGAGGTGATTCCGCCTGGAAGAGGAGGAGAGGGGTCATGCTGGCCTGGGGACCCTGCAAGCAGCCAGGGTGGGCTTCCTGGGGCCATCCTGCAGGGGCTGTGGTGCTGAGCTGCTCCTCTGCCCAGGACTGAGCCAGGGGTCAAAGCAACCCAGGGCAGAGGCTGTGCTCTCCTTGCTCTGTGCTGCAGATGGCTGCAGGGAAACCCAGCGTGGCAGCTACAACAAGGGGTGATTGCAAAGTGCCTTCTAAATATATGGGTTTTTTTTTAGTTTCTACGATTCATTCTTAGGACAAGATCTGATTTTGTAATCAAGGTTTTAACCCTTTGCTCTATTGGAACAGATTGGCTATTTTTATTATTAAGAAGTGATTCTATCTGCAGCAAACTCACTGAGACCTAACAAACTCAGGATGCTTTCACCACCCTAGATGAAAACAATCCCACTCAGTCAATCCCTACACCTCACAGACACACACACTGGGGCTTTCCTAGAAGACAGTTCTGTTCTGAGCAAATACAGACTTGGCACTTGTAAATTAATTTGTCTGATACACAAACTGTTTGCATTTTTAAATGGGGGAAAGAAAAGGCCAAACCAGCACAAACCAGCACAAACTTTAGAGTAAGGGATGGAAATAAACTGAATGCTGCTTGAACAATGCACAGAACCATCACTGCCAGAGCTCTATGGACATGGATGCAACCACATGAAGACAGCAAAGCTTGCAGGCATGCTTCATGGTAGGGGGGCATAATGCCCTCTCCAGAAAAGTTTCCAAAGCATCATGAGCAGGTACTGGAAGCACATCGAGAATACTCAGCTCTGACTTGCTTGAGGTCAATGGATAAAAATAGGAAGAACATCTGGAAGGTGATACCTGAGGAGGGAGCAGGAGCTGGAGAGAGGAGCTATTTGTGTTCAGGAACGCAGCAGGCACAAAGAACATAGAATCATGCTCAGAACAGAAGGGCAAGAATTAACCAAAGGCATTTGGGTGGGAGGTTAGACTGTCTCTAGCCACCTGGACACGGTGTTTCGGAACCTCAACCCAAAAGGAAGAACAGTGAGAAGAAACCCTTTGACTCGGTGCAGAACAGCAGCTGGAGGACAGAGTGCCTTCCAAAACCTTGGCTGCTCTGAGCTGAGGAGTCTATCCTGACCCTCCTTTCCTGAGTTTCTCAGTCCTAGCAGCAAACAACAGGACAAATAAGAAGTTATAACACAGCTACAAGGCACCCACAGCGTGGAACTGGCATGTGCTGCCTGGGGGGCTGCAGGGATGCCTTGGAGAAGTCGAATCTAAGGCTGTGGGTGGAGGGGAGCCAAAGGCTGAGACAGAGCTGTGGTTGGGGCGGGTTTGGGTGCAGTTTATGATTATGGGTGAGCAGTCCTGACTTTATTTCTGTTTTGTTTTCGCTGTGTTTGGGGCTCTATATTTCAGACCATCTTATTACAGAGAGCTGCAAACTGCTTATTTGGGGTTTTGTACGCCGGGGCAACACCTTCTGTAAGAAGCATCTTGGAAAAGCAAAGCAAAGTTGATCCTTATGAGCATGGCAAAGGGCCTGAATCTGAGCTGAGCACATGAACCATCAAGCTGTTTAGGTTGGAAAAGACCTTTAAGATCATTGAGTCCAACTGTAAACCTCAGACTGCCAAGTCCAGCGCTAAACCGTGTCCCTAAGTGCCATGTGCTCCCTGATATTCAGGGTTGTTCTCCTCACACAAGGAGGAAAGGTCTGGAGGAGATTTCCAAGCTGGAGATCAGAGGGAGCTGCTGTAGTTGGCAGAGCCATGGAGAGGAGAGTCCCTAGGGTCCTGGCTGGCTGGTGAGCTCACCCATCTCAGCCACACCAGGGGACAAGAGGAGCCAGATATTCAGTGCAAAGCACTGAGCAGTGAACAGTTTTCCTTATGGGAGGAAGCCGAAGCTGTGAGCCCTCCTCTGGGGCTGGGAGGTGCCGTGCTGCTGCCACTTAAGTTCCTGCCTTTTAGTTAGGGGAAAAAAAAGAAACAGCGTGGCAAACACGACTTTAAAGATGCCACATGCAAGGCACCACCAGATAAACCTCAGAATCACAGAACGACAAGGTTGGAAAAGCCCTTTAAGCTCATCGAGTCCAACTGTCCCTGTCCTGTGCTAAACCAGATTCCTGAGCACCTCATCTCCCCTCTGTTAAACACCCCCAGGGGTGGGGACTCAGCCCCTCCCTGGGCAGCCTGTGCCACAGCCCCACAACTCTGCCAGGGAAGAACTTTGCCCTCCCAGCTGAGCTGACCCTGCCCTGGGGCAGCTTGAGCCCATTGCCCCTTGTCCCATCTCCTGTCCCCTGGCTGCAGAGACCATCGCCCACCTCTCTGCACCCTCCTGGCAGGGCAGGGGAGGTGGGGAGAAGGTCTGCCCTCAGCCTCCTCTTCTAGAGGCTGAACACCCCCAGCTCCCTCAGCTGCTCCTCAGAGGATTTGCCCTCCAGCCCCTTCCCCAGCCTGGTTGCCCTTCCCTGGACAGGCTCAAGGACCTTGATGTCCTCCTTTGTGGGGCAGGGGTAATCCCAATGCAGCCCACATAAACTCCACCTTTAGGAAACCTCCACTCCCTTCCCCAAGCTGCTCTTTCCCCAGCCAGCAGGAGCAGTCCTACGCCAGCCAAAACACAGCACTATTCCAGCGCCAAGGGAAGTCTGCTGCTGCTTTATCCCTTCATCTACCTGTCTGACACATGTGTTGTCACACATAATTAGCTAATGCTTTAAAAAGACATCAAGATCTTCAGAGGAGAGATGCCATAAGAGTGAAAATTGTTATTCCTAGCTTGCAGCAAGCTTGCCATTCCATTTCATGGGGGAACCATTATAAATAACGAGCTAAAAAGCCCACTTTTATCAAATGCACTAAAAAAACCCCAAACTAAAGTGTTCACAAATTTGGTGTACTCATTAGTCTTGTCAATTCTCATTCGTTACTACCTGTTTGACTCTTGGAGCGCTACGAGGTGCATGGTACACGAGTGAGGCATGACCCTTCGTTTCTGGCTGACAAGGGACTCATGGTTGGTGACATGAAGAGATTCTATTTGCCCAAGAAAATGCTGGTTTGGCACTGGAAAAGAAGAGGTGGCTGGATGGGGGGAGTTTAAACACAGCATCACTACAGTTGGGGTGTGCAAATACACCCCAACTTTCTCTGCCAAGCATGCAAGCCATCGCTGTGATGTGTGTTGTGATGACAAGCAAACATAGATCAAGCTTGTTGGACTCTGGAGGTTCTCCACAGAAGATGAAGGACAGCAACGTGGTGAGTTCAGAGGCAAGGAGGATGTGGGGAACATCTCACAGGGTGCCTGGGAAGAGCTGTGTTTGCCCAATAGCAGCTGCCTTGCTATGGAAAACATGTTGAGAGGTGTGTTTCCATAATTTGGGTATAAGACTAGATAAAGTATCCATGCTGCAAACCATGTTTGGTTTCTTGGCTGCTTTTGAGCTCTCCTGGGGCAAGTGAGGATGACAGCGTTGGCGGCGTGTTCTGGCTTGTCCTGAGGACTCACTTCTTGGTTTACACTAAATCCCCTTTTCTTCAATGCCAAGAGGTGGGACAAGTTGTTGTTTATTTTAAATCATCTCCATTCAAAGGAATGCAGCTTCAAACCCAGGAAGGTGAAAACTTTCACTGCCTAGCGAAGTGTGTCCCTCTATTTAATTGGGTCCCAGCAGAAGAAGTCTTCTTCTCAATGCTTGGCTGCACATGGCAGGGAAGAGCCGGGCCTGACTTCCCAAACTCCATCTGCTCCAGCCCTGCTGAGGTACCACCACATGGAACGACTCAAGCTGCAGCGCACAAACGGGTCTTGCCATAGTTTATAGCCAAGTGTTTCATGTTATAGCACGTGTCTGCTGTTTTAATGAGAAGTTATCCAGTCAGGCCACTTGTTATCTCAACTCTCCATTAAGAGGAATGGTTGGAGTTGAAGTTCACACACATCCCACTGTTAATTTAGCTTGCAGCCTGTGCACATACCAAGCAGCATCTCGAGGACCTAATGGGCTCTGTCAAGGTAGGCAAGCTCCAGGTTTATTTTATCCAATGATCCAAGATCTCTTTTCATTTGCCCCAGGAGACAATTTTACTCATCTCTGCCACCATCTTCAGAGGACAATCCAGGTCTGCTTATTTGTATTCTAGCAGCAACTGGGTTGACTCTCCCAAACATGTTCTTTTTCAGTTCAGGGGTATTTCCCTTGATAATTAATGCAGTACTCATTTCTTCCAGGCTCACCATCACTGTGTGTATGAGGAAAATGCAGCCCTGAGCACCCTTTCTGGCAGTTACTCATTTTCAGTTGAGAGCCTGAACTCTATGGCTGCAAGTACTTCTCTGGAGGAAGGAATCCAAAACCTGAAATGACTTCCTGGCCTCTGGGAACAGTTGAAAAATCTCTTTCTGTCCCTCAGGCTCACCTCTACTCTCAGCTTGCTTTATAAATTGCATGTCTTTGACATGTAATAAGAACCTGCACTATCGCTGGGCTCTTCTCCAAGGGTTGAGTTTTGCAATTCTTGCTCCGGCAGCGCTATCAGAGGTCACAGAGAATCTCACCCCATTAAGTGCTGATTAAACATTGATGAGGAACCTCTGCTCCTCTGACTGTTTCCAAGCATCAGCAAACCAAATATTTCAATCCACGCTCACATGGGTGATGTTGGGCGACTGGTCATGTGCACAGGTCCAACACTATTTTATAAAGCCAAACTTTGGTGGTGCAAGAATGAAAAGCAATTAATGCATTTTGATGCAAATTGTCTCTTAACCTGATTTTAAAAAGGAGACCTGCACCCCCTCTGCTGGGCTGCTTCCAACGTGCAAAGAGTTACCCAAAAGCAAATGCCAGATGAAGACACCAGAAGAGTGTCTTGGCAAAGGAGGAGGGAGCTTTGAGATCAACTGCTCATCAGTTTGCCTTCTGAGCCAGGCATGAGCAGAGTGTTGCTGTAGTATTTACAGAAGAGCTTGGCCTGCCAGGTTTTGGGAGGAATGTCGTATCTGTGGTGGTATCATTACTCTGCACCCACACAATAGTGTTTCTCTGAGCCTTTTTCTAGTTGTCTAAGAGATTTCTAAAGTCAGATGTACGAGGGAAGTTGGGAAGTACTGACTTTGCATCCTACAAAGGGCTGAAGGCAGATAAAAGGCAGTAACAATCCTCATAGGTTATTTTACATGAGACCACTATCAACTCTTTTCTATGTCTGCCAAGAATAAAACTTGAAGAAATCAGTTGAATTCACAGCAAGAGAGATTTATGTTAGAGACTTCGATAAAACCACATGAAAAATAATGTAACTCAAGTATGGCAGTGGATGATACAGAGCTTGTGGGTCCCATCACCAGTATTTAAGAGATAGACATCTATTAAAGGCCATCAGTAGACATCACTAGGTGTACCACTGCTGGGTTTCTTTACTTGACATGGAGAACAACCAGACATACTGACCCCATCCCCTCCTTGGTGTAGTGATTAACGGGGCCAATTTCTAGAACATAAACGCTCCAAAGAAGCTAATTGATCTATATGTTAATGAATCCATACACAGCTCATGCCTGTGCATGTATGCACATCCCAGACACAGGAGCTGTAAAAATAAGTATTCAAAGGGCAGGAAATGCCAGAACTGGGGCTGTGTGTGATCTCAGCTGAGCCTTGCCAGAGGTACGATTATGGCACTTAGCTTGTGACACTATAATTGATATTTTCTCCTCAAACCACCATTGATGCATCCACTGCCTAGCTTAGTGCTCATTTAACAAGCAGCCGTTCTTCTTGTTCTCATTCCACACTTACAACCCCAAACTCAATACATTTCTGGTGCCACGATCTTTTCTGCATCCTTCAGAGTGGACATGGGCTCTTCCCTTCACGCTTGTACCACCTGACACTTCATCCTCTGCCCAAAATCCTGCCTTGTCCACAAGCCCCCTGCCGTTTGCAAAGCCCCATTTGTCCTCTGAATGCCCAGAGGACCAGTCAGCCACCTTCATAGGGCTGAGGTTCACCATCACCCCTGTTCTCCCTTTATTTTGGGTTGTTGGGTATCCCAGTGGGTATCTCCTCTCTGGAAAGCTACTGGTGCAGGACAAGAGAGACCAGGCCAGGAGGATGGACAGAGGAAAGACGACAGCACCAGCTCCCAGATGGGATGAACCCAGCATTTCACAAACACCACCTTCCCATTTTAACCAAACTACAAAATCCAACTTTGATTTTGCTTTTAAAAATGAGGAATTATCCATGGGGGAGAAAACAGGCTTTGCTGAAGGGCTTGCACAAGGAAAAACCTCATTTCCACTAGACAAGGCTTTAGTCAGTTGACTGCCAACTGTAGTAAGAAAAAACATGTCAATCCCAGCCAGTAAGTCACACTCTGCTGTTCAGCTCCACAATTAGTTTCATTAAGAACAAAATCTAAAGTCAGGAAACACCAGCAGCCACTTGAGCACATGAAAAGCCCCTTGCACTGGACACAGGCTATAGCACGGTGTAGGACAGATGGGTGGGATGCAGCAACCCAGCCTGGTTTGCTTTCCTCTGTCAAATTAACGTCCTCAGGGTGCTGGTGGCATCACCCCAGTACAACTTGCAGAGGACCCTGCTTCTACAGCTCAAATGCAGAGCCAGCATTTACTCACTGATTCCTTGTTACTGATTCTGCTCCAGGTTATTCAAGCCACAATGCTTTATTTAAAGAGAAACCATCAGCCTAATGGTGAATAAGTTGGTAATCTCCAGTTTCTTTGTCATTCCCACCTGGAGTGTTGTGTCCAGTTCTGGGCTCTCTGGCATAAAAAAAAAGCCAGGGATCTCCTGGAGAGAGTCCAGAGGAGGCTACAAAGGTGATTAAAAGCCTGAAGCATCTCCCCTGTGAGGAAAAGTTGAGTGAGCTGGGGCTGTTCAGCCTGGAGAGAAGCAGCCTGAGAGGGGATCTGATCAGTGTTTATCAATAGCTGAAGGGTGGGACACAGGGGCACATGGGCAGCCTCTTCTCAGTGTCTGTGGGGACAGGACAAGGGGCGATGGGCTCAAGTTGGAGCACAGGGAGTTCCCCACCAATGTGGGGAAGAACTTCTTCCCGGTGAGGGTGAGGGAGCCCTGGGACAGGCTGCCCAGGGGGTGTGGAGTCTCCTTCTCTGGAGAGATTCCAGCCCCGTCTGGACGCCGACCTGTGTGCCCTGTCCTAGGGACCCTGCTTTGGCAGGGGGTTGGACCCCATGGGCTCTGGAGGTCCCTTCCAACCCCTGCAACTCTGATTCTGTGATTATTTTTGCTCTGTGGCTGTATTTTAAGACAGCCAAAGAGCAAAATTGCTTCAGTTCAGATGACAGGAACCTTTAAAGTCAGTGTCATCCCCGATTTGCTGGGCTGTAATAGCCAGGTTTTAAGCAATGCAGGGGAAGAAAGTTAATATTTTGTAAAATGCTTTTTTACTGTAGTATTTAAAAAAAAAAGAGGGTACAGACAGTACGTGGTGCTTGATCGCTGGATTTATTTTATAGAAATTTGGAATTAAGCTAATGGACAATTGATGATTCAAATAATCTGTTGAGTGCAATGATGGGTTTAAGCAGCAAGAGTAAAGAAAAGAAAAATAACCATGTTACGTTATTTAGTGTTGTAATGTGGTGCTGGTGTTACCAGGCTACACAAATAACCACGTGTAAAGGCATCAGCACAGAACACAGATCAAAGGATGCAGCAGAAGCCCGAATCCAACCCAGGACTTTACCACAGCCAAAGGGCTCCACAATCTGCTACAGCAGAAATGATGTTGCTCTTTTTGTAGAGGTCAAAGATAAACGACATTTGTGTTTGTACCTAAGCACAGTGTTTGTGAATATTTATGCTTTATCTTTCTTTGCTAAAATATCATGTTCAAATCCAATTACCATTCGTTTGGTTGCTATTTTTCCCCCATCCCCACACATTAAGTCTTCCAAGCCATGCATGTGAGGGCACGAGCTCAGCACTGTGCAATGTGCTAGTGCAGAACTGTGCCACACACTGTCCCAGAGATGTGCTAGAGGAGAGGAAAGATGCTCAGAACTGGCTGTGCCCATCCTGAGACCTCCACATCGGCGGGGAAGGGATGTAGTGTTAGCTAAGAACAGTGCAGACCTGGCCATCCAGGCCCTAGCAAAGCCCAGCTCATATAAAACACCCCAGGCAACACACATGGTGCTTTTAGATCATTCCTTTCCTGCATTATTATTGCTTGAGTACATATATGGCAATTATAGTCAAGCTATCACAGTTTGACTTCTAAAGTGTGCTCAGAGCCATCACTCTCTACTTCCACGAAGGGCTTTGATACTATTATTTGCTCCTTTAACAGCACAAGCCAGTTCTCCAGTAAAGATCATAATAACAGAAAGATTTGAGAGGCACATAAAGATCACACAGCGACGCAACTCATCCTAAATATTTACAGCACATTGGAGAAAATGTCTTTGTTAGTAAGAAGAAATGAAGTTATTTTGTTTACTTGGATAAGGAACTGCGGTTTGCTGACAGATGTGCAGCTGAAATGTATTTCTGCTCCACAGAAGTTATGATGTGCAAGAAAATAAAACTAGATGATGAATCACAACTGTCACTGACGATGACAAAAATAATTGAGATCACATTTTGGGTTGGGCACATCTGCAAAAAAGCTGGGGAAAATAAATAGAGCACAACGCCCTCAGATGTTTTCCTAGGCTCAGGCAGCGGCAGGATGCAGCCCAGCTGATGTGCTGTGTCAGAGCAAGGATCAATGAGACTTCCTTATTGGAACCAGGATTTCCCCACAAGAAGGGGATAACGGCAATCTACAGCCCGTGATCACAGCTATCAACAGCGAGACAATGCCTGTAGGATCAAATCAAACAACTTCCACTGGTATTTAGCTTTAACAATGCATATATTCTGCTGGCGTAAACCAGCATCACTTTGTAAAGGCAAAGGGAGCTCGGGGAGCTAAGGATGCAGCCCCCATCCCCACGGCCTGCCTGGTGACACGCTCCCCTGTGTCAATCTGCAGCTGGGGCAGGGGGACGCCATGGGCACCAGCCAACCCTCCTGCAACACAACTCGAGGCGCCAACTGCAAAATTGGGGTGACTCATCAGGCTGTGGGTCAGCCAGGGGCGGGTTGGAGGTGAAGGGAGCATTGCTCAAAATGCAGTGCTTGGAGAAAGAGAAAAATATTAATTCATCAGGGATAGAGCTCAAAGTGGCACTGGGGTGACTGTACTCTTCACAGAATCATCAGGTTGGAAAAGACCTTAAAGATCATCGAGTCCAACCGTCCCTGTCCTGTGCTGACCCAGATCCCTGAGCACCTCATCTCCCCTCTGTTAAACACCCCCAGGGGTGGGGACTCAGCCCCCTCCCTGGGCAGCCTGTGCCACAGCCCCACAACTCTGCCAGGGAAGAACTTTGCCCTCCCAGCTGAGCTGACCCTGCCCTGGGGCAGCTTGAGCCCATTGCCCCTTGTCCCAGCTCCTGTCCCCTGGCTGAAGAGACCATCACCCACCTCTCTGCACCCTCCTTTCAGATAATTGTAGGCAGTGATAAGGTTCTTAGGGGGAAGAAAACCCCAGAGGACTTATTGGCAGGGACAACATACATGTCTAAGAGTTAGCATTGTTCTACCCAGTGTGCAGATGGAAGGGTTCCTCTTGTCACATCCGAGTGGTGTGTGCCAGGGACCTGGGCAGCCCCTCAGCCCCCGGGACAGTGGTGACAAGTGAGACAAGGCTGGATGTGGCAGCAGGAAACCGAGTTCTTTTGCAAGAGAGGCAGAGCTGAAGGACCCACTGCTGCACAGAGCCCCCGTGTTCCTCCATCCCTTTGCTGCCTGCTCGCTGCCTCAGCCAGCCTCACAAGAATGGGGTTAAGGCACGGTACAGTTATGGTTTGGATATGTAAACCATATGGAAGTGTATATATGTGTGCACACACATACGTGCTATACATAAGTATCAGTGTACTAGTCTATAATACCATATAATACATTAATACAAACCCAATGCCTTACATGATTGGCTACATATGCATGCCTATATAATTCAATTTTCATCATTTATAAATACCACCTTTTGTTCTAGCAACTGCTCCTGCATATGTTCGGGGAACAACATAAATAAAGGAAATAATGGGATTGACTCTGATCCCAAGCTTTGCTAATGAATCCTCAGGAGGAGTTCAGGCCCAACAGCAGGTTTCTGAGCAGCTTAGGAGATGCATCGGCCACTAAGCTTCTACTTCAGCATCTATTAGAGGGCAATTTTAACGTTACAGCACAGCACATGTACTGTCCTACCTGCCCAGTACCTGCTGCCCGGTGCCACGGTGCTCACCAGCTGCCTAAACCTCCAGTTATTGTTCCTTCCAGGCACTCCCCTTGCACAGAACCCATCTGGATGTCTTTAAACCATTAAACTTCCAGCTCCAGCCACGTGCTGAACCTCTCCCCTTTGTGTCCAATTCACCATCAACATCCATTATGCAAACTTGGAGAGACCAGTGCTCTCCTGACCACAGGCACCACCTTAAACACGGGAGGAAAGGGTTGATGAATGCAAAGGACAGGAGAGGAGGAAACTGGAAAGAACGGGAGAGGAGATGGGAAAATTAAGTTTTCATTCACCACGACTACTGCCTGCTGACAACAGCTGTATTTCTGACTTGTGCTCAGCTTCTCCCTTCCCAGGAACAACCATAGAGAGTCTGAGAGACTGTCTTTGGAGACCGTGTTAGCAGACAGAGGATACCTGATCAGCTACAGCTAGGAAAGTCACCAGGGCAACAGCAAAGAGAGTGCTGAGAACAAGGCCACGGGCGCAGTGCTGAACCACATCACCACTAACGATGATGGATTCCCACCCGATTCAGGCAGTACAAACGATGCCCCATGTCTCACAGAACCAGCATAGCAAAGGGCTGTCTCTGGGGTGGTGGGGAGAGGGGTAGAAGACAGACACAAGACTCCGGTCAGCAGGAAACACGGGTGTTTCACACTTGGATGTTTATTGCCAGCCATTCCCTTCCAGAAATTCTGGGCTTGGAGAGAAGCGTTCCCCCAGCTTCCTGGCAAAGGATGAACTCAGCAACGGAGGTCTCAAGCTCAGCTGCATCTCTCGTGCTTTCCTCTTAAGACTCTTGCTGAAACACTTGCTCTTGCTAATTACTCTGCAATGTCAATATAAAACTCTCATCCTGCTCCAAGCTCTGTCCCACTGCTGGGCTGCAGGAGACTTTGTGCTGATGAAATAGCCCGGAGAAAGGTTCAGGAAGCCGAGGGACAGGAGTCTGCTGTGCAGACAGAGCCTGCCTGCAAGCACAATGATGTTTGCAAAGCTATTTTCCAGGTATTTCATTAATCCAAGACAAAGCAAGAAGATTTATTGGGTTTTAAACAGCCTGTTCCTCCAGATGCTTTCTGAAAACAAGCAGTGCTTCAAAATTAGCAGAGACACCCAGATTGCAGCTAGCCGTCATCCTCGAAAACAGCTTCGATGTCTGGAAAGCATCTCTTTCTCAGCCCAGTTAAATTCCACAGGGGGTTATAAATAATAGAGACAGATTTGGTATCTCTGAGCTGACAGAGAACCCCTTGATAAAGCAAATGTTTTGTGACCGTGTACGTTCTCTCTATCCAGCTTTTCCTACGAGCGCTCAGGAATGACCTTTAAGATTTCAGGCTGGTTTCTTTGACCTAGAAAAATGAAGGTATAGGAAAAAATGGGCATATTTACTCTTTGTAACAGGTCAAAACACTCTGGTTGTTTGGCATTGGGTTCTGTAGGTTCATTCACCCTTTTTCGTCTCAAACTTAACCAAAAAAAGAGAGATAGATAGATCCCTCAGCGCCTCTGTGGATGGTTTATGAAGGTTTATTTGACTTCTGTTCTCTTTTTTGCTTTCTTCCTCCACTTCTTGTGAAAATGATGAAGGGAAACTCACAGACCCCGCTGCCAGCCTGTGCTTTTGTTTCTGATGATTAATCTAACTGGTGCATTTTCCAGCCCTGATACTTGTAACTATTTACATTCCTGCAGCCTCCAAAATCAGTTCCTTGCCCTCTTGGGCTCCCAAACTCTGGCAGCGTTTCAGGTTGTAATTATACTGGTAAGAAGAGACAGTGGAGAAGCTGGTTAATGTCAAGGTCTGCTAGAGGGCAGAGTCCTGATTTCAAGCCATCCCACCAAATTAAAGTTTGTGGGTTTTTATTCAGAGCTCAAGCCAAGATCCTCAAGCTTTAGCAAATGAACATGCCACTGTCATGTAAACCGATTTCCAGGCAAATTCCTCCCACACCAGCACTGGATGCAGAATAGTGCTCAACTGATCTGCAAGCAAGTTGTGTCTTTAAAGTACCAGAGCTCCCAGCTATGCTCGGTGGTGGGTGACTCTGCACAGCAGCCCTGAAACACACTCGGGCACTTTGTGCTCCACATCCAGCCTCTCCTGCTCCGATACAACACCACGGGAAGCGATGCTACACGCAGCAAGGGGCTGGGGGTGTTGGAAGACGTCTCCCAGGGGAAAAGACTTCATTGTATTTCAGAGTGCATCTGAACACGTGATAGATTTAATATATGATTATTACAAATTAACCATAAATTGAAACCCAGACAGTTTCCTGTTCATGGGGTGGAGATGGAATATTAAGTACTTCATACAATTATGAGGAATTGTTTCCATTTGGCATAAATCATTCTCCGGTCTCCATTATCTGCCCATAAAAAACACAAGTGTCTTGGCTTCACCGTATAAATAACTCCCTTTAAAATTATTCTTGCAGGGTCTATGAGAGATGGGCTAATCCTGTTATGAGATTTTAATGCCAAATTACATGTTCAGACTGGAATGATACTATTAAAACTACTTTGCAGATGAAGAGCATTTCATTTCGTACATTTTTCCCCGTTAGTGCCTAATATCCTTTACACAGACAAGGCTGTCAGTAATAGACAAAGTGTCAGGAACCCATGTACAGAGCTTGAGCTCTTGTAGGATCAAACTCTCCTCAGACACACAGGTTATACTTTGGTACCTACGCATGTACAGAGTATGATCTGAAGCAGGGTGGTCACCCCCTTTCTTCGAGATGCCCAGGTTCATTAGATCCTTCAGCACAGTTTGGATTTGGACCAAACTTTCTGATGGAGCCCAGATGATCTGCTGATAAAGTCTGAATTATTTATACCAAGTATCCAGATCACTTACACAGTAGGTCTGCAGCTACAGCTGGGGTTGGCTTGGAAGCCACCGGCATGTTAAGAAATACAGAAGCAAGCTCCTATTCATTAGTTACCCTTCATTATCTAATTTCTGGAAGGAGAGAGCATTCAAAAATAAAATGCAGGATCAAGTTTTGCAGCTAATACCAATCCCTAATAAGAATTTCTGCTGTTATAGCCGTGCTGTGTGTGCATTTCAAGCAGAACGTGCATAGTAGCACATCCTGGTGTGAAGGAGTATCCTTAATAAAGTGTGTTTGTCTGCATTTCCTTTGGAAAAGCAAAATTGCTCTTCAGTTTTCTGTCTCACAGAGATATTCAGGAAATACAATGACTCGGAGAAGCTTTTTTTTTTCCCCTTAAATTAAAAGGTAAGATAACTATTCCTGGTTGAAAGCTAGAAACAGCAAGATAAACTGATAGACCCGACTTGGCCTGAGTATTATGGCATGGCAGAATGTGCCTTTCCATTAGCTGCCAGTAAAATATTTTTATCACATTTGAATATTTATCAAAACAAGCATTAGTTTACTGGTAGTGAACCCACAGAAGTCAGTTTGCTCTGCAGATAGGTGCAGCTCGTTATACAGCACACTAACAAATACACTTCAAGAGGCACTTAAATGTCACAGTCGATAAGGTTGGGGGTTTTTTTGTAAATCTGTGACTTAAAATAACACATATAAAAATGCTGCTAAGATTTCCCTAGATGTAGTTTTATAATTAGTCTGAATAGGTAGTTAAACCTCTTTCTAACTAGTGTTAGCTTGTACAAGATGAATGGGAATTTCTTAGCTCCTTGGCTTTCCAGGCAATCCGCTTAATGATAATATAAATACATATCATATATATAACGATAACATAAAGCTCACGTGCCAGATTTCACAGTAGATTGTAAATCCCGTCAGCAGATCTGAAGTGCTTTTGGATGTATGACTGAAAGGTGCAGCTAAATAAATCAAGGGGCTCTTTGAAATGACAGGCCACAGACCACGACAAAGGGCTTCCTTTGCAAGGCTTTGGGTCTCAGACAGATGGAAACCAGTGGAAATTCTTCTTCTGACTGTTCTGCAAATTCCTGTTGCAGGGGAGAGGAGGAGAGGGCTGCTGGCAACATGAGGTTTTAATCAAGAGGCTGAGGCGGCCATGCCAGACGTGATCAAAATGGGTAGATACTGAACCCAGACCTCCGCAACGCGCAGAGGAGGCTTCAGGTTTGTCCCACCAGCTCTGGCAGAATCGCTCCCCATTTCTGCTGATGCAAGTTTCTGGTGTCCAAAGGAGTATTTTACTTCACAAAGGCAGTTTGGGTGTTGAAAAAAGCTATTTTTTTGCTCACATTTGTGTGGAAAGCCCAGGCACAGCAGGACCAGGCACAAGGCCCGAAACCAGCACAGTAACGCTCTGTACTGACAGTACCGAAGGAATGAAAGCCACAGGATGAAAATAGCTGATATTCTTTCAGTTGTTAACAAGGTGCTTTATGCTAAAGTTGCTCATAAGACCTTTCCTTTGCAAGAGGTGGATCCACATCCCTAGGGAGGAGCCCATCCCTCCCATGCAGTGTCTCCAAATTCACAGAATCCCAGAATCCCAAGGTTGGAAAAGACCTTTAAGATCATCAAGTCCAACCATTCACATCCTAAACTAAACCAGATCCCTAAGTACCTCATCTACCCTTTTTTTGAACACATCCAGGGAAGGTGACTCAACCACCTCCCTGGGCAGCCTGTTCCAGGCCCTGACAACTCTTTCAGTAAAAAGTTTTTTCCTAACATCCAATCTAAACCTGCCCTGGCACAGCTTCATGCCATTCCCCCTTGTCCTATCACCTGTCACCCCTTACTTTGTCTCAGTCATTTCTCCTCTGTCATTTACAACCCTTCTCCTTACGCTTTCATTGCCTCAGGTAGTTCTCTCTTCATCTCAAAGGGTGATTCCCCCCCATCTACCTTCCTCCTATTGCCCTCACACCGATTCTGTACCCGCCCAACTCAACACTGACTCTTCAAGTTCACTACAGGGGCAAAAACTTACTCTCAGAAGAGCAGCGGTGCTTTGAGCTTGCATGGCAAGGTTTTCGGCAGGGGTGGCTTCTGCAAGAAGCTGCTAGAAGCTTCCCCCAGGTCAGACAGAGAAAATACCAGCCAGCCCAAGGATGGACTCACTGCCGAGCCCATCAGTGATGGCCATAGCATCTCTGGGATAACATATTTAAGAAGGAAAATACCAAACCACCCCACCAAAAACACAAGCAGACACTTTTTGCCACCAAAGAAAGGAGGGAGAAGATGTGAGAAACTTTGCAGACACCAAGGTCAGTGCAGAAGGAGGCGGTGCTCCAGGCACCGGAGCAGAGATTCCCCTGCAGCCCATGGAGGAGCAGATTTTCCCCCTCAGTTTCATGGAGGCTTTTGCAGTTAATATGATTTTCTGTCAACTTAATGACCTCTGAGGTCAGATCAATGTCTGTGTTGGTGCAGAAGGGACAGGAGCAAACAGCTCGATCACAGGAGGAGAGGAGAACCAGCCCTTCAGATGACACCCAGCTACTAAACCAGCCTCGCTGAGTCAGCACTCTGTACCCTCACAAACACGAATGCAGGGTAGCAAGGAAACACCTTCATCTCCAGCCAGAAACACAACCACCCATTAACACAGAACCACTGACAGTCAAAATGGCAGCTGGGACATACTGGCACAAGAGTAAGCTGCATAAACATGAAAGATTCCGTGAGGTCTTCCCAATTGCCCAAGGCAGAAAGCATTTATTTAAATAAATTTTAGGAAAGAATACTGATGGACTAAGTTCCTCTCAGAAGTCAAAAACAAGAGATGGAAAAGAACATGAACTCACAGCTAAGTGTCCAGGAGTGCTTTTCCCCAGAGTTAGGTAACCCCTTCGAGGATCCTTATGATGATTCCCATCTCCCAGGGGGATAAGAAGGGTGGGGAAAAAACCCAAACCAACAAACAAAAGCTCAAACCATGAGAGATGTTGTCACATAAAGAGCGTGAGTGTGACATGTGGCTGAGGGAAATTCTCCTGTTGAGTCACGAGGCTCAGAAAGGACCCCCTTGCTTTCTAAAGTGCAGCTAGGTCCAGTCTTAGTCCTAGACTTGGTTTATGTCTAAAGGGTTATATATCATATCAGAGTCAACATTTGCCCATCAGAGTCCCTGAAGGGCTTTCACCAAAACAGTTTTGCAAAGTTGAAACTAATAGACAGTTGAAGGTGACAGATATAGAAGTTTGTGATTGCCATTGATAAGTGCACTTACTGCCATAGCACCAACATATGACTATAATTAAAAGTCTCTAATTACAATTAAATGCCAGCAAAATGCTATCCCGGGTATTCTCCACCTAAAAGGTGAAGTCGCAATGCTTACAAAGAAGGTGTCCATGTCTTGGGTGGAGGAGAAGGAACACAGCCCATCAATTCCCTCTTCAGTTTCCTCTCTCTCCCTCTGGGGGTAATAACCTTTATACCCCAACCATAGCCATTCCCTCCCAGGGGTGGCAGCCAACATGGTCTGGGTGGAGAGTTGGGTGCTATAGTCACATAATTTAGCATGTACTGCTTTTAGCTCATTAGCATACTTAGGGGTCTCAGCTTTAATACTGATTTCATGCACACAGCTTGCACGTGAATTCTTGCAAACAAGAGCTGCAGTGAATCACTCTTCCCAGCCAAACCTTCAATCCCTCCTCTTTCCTTCCTGCGTTACAAAACCAGGCACCTGAAAGGTGATTCCAGGGAGTCAAAGTCTCTTCTTTGCAACCAAATAACCTTTTATTCCAGAAAGGAGAGAGGTCCTTGCTGGTGATTTGGGATATTTCCTCAGTTTTGTGGCTGAGGATGTAACTGGCTTGGACTTTTTTGGTAAAGACTCCTTAATGATCCTATAACCTCTGGCTGCAAACACTTAGCAGCTCATTTCATGACACCAGATAGATAGTTCTACCAAACACAGAGGGGACCGTAAGGCTTTCCACACCAAAAATGACCTAAACACACACCATACAAACACCACAGACCTTCCCAAGTCCAAGCCAAGTGTTTTACATAAGGAAGAAGGGCCTAAACGCTGTGCTGGATAACAGCCTTCCCAATCCCACAGCGAGGACACAAAGGTCCACTCCCACCTGTCCGGCGCCTCTTCAGAAAATACCAACCACAAACATTCTCTCTGCCTCAAGCATGTTTTTTCCCCACTTCTTTTTCCTGCTGATCTTCCTTCTATAGCTGCTGGTACCCACAAGCAGAGCTGCAGACACCCAAAATTAAATTAGTCTCCTTAGAACATGGAGATGAACGTACCAGCTACAAGGAGCAGAGCTTGCCACTGAGCTCTGCTGGGTGTAGCCACCTTCAATTCCTCAAGCCTTTGCTCAAAAGCCAATCAGCTGTCATTAGCATAGTATCATCCTAACGAAGAACTGGTCCCTCTGACCTTACAGCAAGCCTTTGCAGGCATACAGATGCTGCTGCACCAGGTATGGGCAGATCCTATTGATTGGATCCCACATGGGTGAGCGACTGAGAAGAGTCAGAGCACCAGATCTTCAGATCCTTAGAATAAACATCTGAACTAAGATTTAAGCTTAATCTAAAGCTTCAGCTCCTAAAACCTGAAGGAGTTCTGGCCAGCTCTGCTCTCTCCCACCCAGCTCCTCCTGCTGCTCCACAGGTCCCACAGCCCTTGCAGCTCCCACAGGCAGCCATCCTGGCCCTTGGGAGGAGCTCATCATCCAACAACAGCCTTGGCTGTCTTCACCTGAGCTTTGCTCTAGCCTACTCTGTGCTGTGATGCTCTAGAAAGGGCAGCTGGGCTTCATTCCTGCTTAAATCTTGTTTAAACAAAGCAGCACAGAAATGTCTCATTGAGGTATCTTCCCTCCTCTCTGAGGTGTGTGACTTTCCCCCTGCCCCTTGCTTTAACCTGTCTCTGATAACAGCAATTACAGCCACCTGGCCATCGAGGAGGCTAACAAGCATCTGTATGGAGAGCTCTATCAGCACAAGTGCCTCCGAATCCATGGCAGGGAAACAAGAGCTGCTCTGTCCTGATGGGAACGGGTGAGGGCTGTGGCAGGGAAGGGTGTGATGAGCCAGCATCCCACTGCTGCCAGCACAAAGGGACCATGAGCTCAGCACTGCCTGTCTAATCCTGCTGCTAAGGGCCAAGGAAGACAGCAGAGAGCTCTGGTGTTTGCTTTATTGGATGCTTCTCCTGCTGCAGTGATGACGTGGAGGGTGGTTGAAGGGACCCTCTCTATTTCCAGCTCTCAATGTACATCTGGGCACAAACTGGCTTTCATTTAACTCATCTGGACCTGAGCTGCTGATTTTGGAAAGAAAAGGTCTGTGCTTTGTCACTTGAGCACAAGAAGATACTCTGTTCCCCTTAAGAGACAGAGGGGTATCTTTTGAAACAGAGGGACAGACCCAGCACCACACCATCCAGCCAATGCAAATATATCCATTTACACCAGTTAGGCTCCAGTTGCTGCAATACTATACATCAGGGCACTTTAAAAATAACCTACCATTCTTTAAAAATAACCTACCATTAGGTAGAGCCCAGGTTTGTGTGTGTTGGTATCGTTGCACAGCAAAGGAGGTGGAGAAGTTTAAATATTTAATTGCCCCCTTTTCCCTCAGCCTTATATGGGAAGGGAAAAGTTGCTGTTTTCTTCTTTCATAAATTAAGCTGTCACAGCAAATCAAAACCATGTACATCAAGTCACATTTAAAACTTAACTAGTTCATTCAGTTATTCCAAAAGCTTTCAGAGGAAATGCCTCAGAAAACGAAGTTGTGCTGTGAGCAGCAACAGAACTAACAGAGTGTTTCTATCAGGTTTGTGTCTACAGCCCCATCCTTCCACCTCAAGCTTTCTCCTCATGGTCTCCTGTACCACTACCTGTTCCCTTCCTGCATCCTTTTTCCTTTTTGGGAAAACACAGTATGGAGATGCAGGGCACCTTGCATGACACTCCTGGCCTCTAGAAGAATCACAGAGTCACCAGGTTGGAAAAGCCCTTTAAGCTCATCAAGTCCAACCATCCCTGTCCTGTGCTAAACCAGATCCCTGAGCACCTCATCTCCCCTCTGTTAAACACCCCCAGGGGTGGGGACTCAGCCCCCTCCCTGGGCAGCCTGTGCCACAGCCCCACAACTCTGCCAGGGAAGAACTTTGCCCTCCCAGCTGAGCTGACCCTGCCCTGGGGCAGCTTGAGCCCATTGCCCCTTGTCCCATCTCCTGTCCCCTGGCTGAAGAGACCATCACCCACCTCTCTGCACCCTCCTGGCAGGTTATTGTAGGCAGTGAGAAGCAAGAAAAGAGCTTTCACTTCCCCAACCCCATCCTCCATCCTCCAAACCATTTTTCAACATAGAAAGCAGTATTATTTTTCCATTTTCTCCACCCATGTTATTTCTCAGTGCAGAGGCAGTGTTGGCCATTGTCAGGAGGTTTTTATATCAAGAGCTTTGAGATGATATGATTTTTATTTCTTTGCTTAGCAGGTATTGTCTTTAGGCTGAACCTAAGTCACACTGTCTCCAAAGCCAGCTTAGTCCCAGTGCTGGACAGGCTGAGAGACCCTCCCAGGGGGCAACGTGCAAGCAGAGAATGGTGAAAAAGGACACAGCCAGAAGGATGGAGCCCATCTGCAGTCAACAGCCCTGACTGACCTGCATGGTTTGGTGCTTGTAGCTCCAATGGAGTAGCTCCTGCTACTCCATTTATCTGGATTCTTCTACTAACTGGAGTATGCCAACCCCTCAACATTGCCACAGAAAACCAACGGCGTTCACTGAACTTAATGCAGATTTACTAACAATTTGGGCAACATTTAAATTGCATTTAATTAAACAAATTCAGCAAGTAAATTAGCTGCATTTGAATTTTCCTTCACCTTTCTTTTCAAGTGCAAAGTATTATCTACTAGAATAGCATCCAATTTGAAATGTTTTCAAGCTACATGTGAGGCTCTGTGAAAACTAACCCATCCCCTTGCTGCTAGCACTCAGAAGCAGCTCTGCACAGAACCCTTTTTGACTCGTACACCTTGGAGAAAGGGGAAGGACATCTGCCAAATCAGTCTTATTTACCCAACAGCTTATTTATATTTAGGATCACAGCCTGACAGCTATTGCCCTCCAAATTTTGTTGTGTAAAACCTTGACATTCTGTTACCCCAAGGGGTTCCCAAGGCTTTTGTGGTGATACAGCTGGGGGTACGGTCCCATAGCTGATGCTAGAAGCAGCAGTGTTGGTGGGTGCTGTGGTCTGTCCCTGCAGGGTTTAGGTAACGGTTTCTATTTCTTCTAGTGACCCTGAGTAAGTTGATTCACCTCTTCTGGCTTCAGCTCTGGAGAGGATGCTGTCTCTTGTGAAGAGTAAGAGGCTTTTCTATGTATTGACATGGGGGTTGGACTCGATGATCTCTTGAGGTCCCTTCCAACCCCTACAATTCTGTGAAATTGCAGCTCTCACTTTGGTTTGAGACTTGCAAGAGTTAATAAGAGTTTTACTGCATTGAATAAACTCTAATTACTCTACTAGATAAAACTCTCTCCAGGTTTTACTTCAAATCAATTTAGAATGGTGAGCAAGAACAAAACCACCCTGGATTCAGCAGAGCCCAAAGAATACCTGCCCCAAGGAGATGCTTTTGCTTGTCCTCACTCCTGCATTTTGTCTTTTTATTTCACCAAAGGCCATTATGTCAGCTTGGCTTCTTCTGCCATAATACACCGGTATAATTCCCAGTATGATTGGCTGAGGAGGGGATCTGGGTGCTGTCTCTGGAGCCTGGCCTTTCTTTCCCATTGTATGTGCCTTCCTCTCCTGCCGACAGCTGATCAGGCAGCGGTGTGGAATGTGCTATTTCATTTCTCCGCAGTGAATCCACCAGCTCTGCCCTGTCATTGCAATTAGTCACACCCTCTCAGGGCATTATAATCCTCACAGACTGCATCCCACCAAGCCCTTCCTGGCCTGTGAGGAACAACAGCTCGCTCAGGAGCATCATGGAAGAGAAGCATCCAGAGGAATCACTCAGCTGCCAGGTGTAGCGCTTGGTGAGAGGCACCAGAAATGGGTGGTTTGTTCTAACAATGACCTACAGTTAAACACTGAGGTGCTGATGTCTTCTGTGAAGGCCAAGATAAAACCTTCCTCTGCTGGGCATGAGGTATGACTCAGCTCAGTGCTCAGTGCTCAGCTCAGAGAGATGCTCTTGCACCTCCTTCCAGCTGGAAAGAAAGCACCGGCATGAATAGATTTCACCCCAGCTATGCCTTACAGTGCGGGCTCGAGCCATGCTGCACAACACCAAACTCAAGGCAAGCAGAGTCAAAATCAAAGGTGACCTCAGCCTGCAGAAAACAGCCACTTCCTTCTTCAAAGGCTGCCCTAACAGGTACACTTAGGGGTGCCTGCTCCCCTTCTCGGATGTATTCCCAGGAGAGACAATTTAATTCTTCATCCCTTGACAACATATTAAATGCTAGTAGATTATTTAGCCTGTGTCTACACTAAACTTTTAATACCTGCTCTTTTGACCGCTGAAAGCAGGAAAATTGGCATCTGTTAGTTGTGGGAATGTAGATTATGATTCATCACAGAGTTTTAGCCCAGAAAATGACACAGGGAATAGTTATCACAAACCACCCCGTGCAGTAATGACAGACAGCTGCTGTGGTAATAAGACACCGATCAATAATTCATTTGATATTCCTCGTGCAATTAATCATGAGAAATTAATGTGGCTTTAATGTGGCACTAACATGCATTTCCTGGGCTCTCCAATGTAATTTAACAATTAATGCAGCATCATTTTCAATTGCAGCCGCCCATGCTCTGCAGACACATGGAAATCATCAGAGCCGCAACACCCAGCAGAGATGGGATAATAGTTGGAAAGCTTTCAAAGACTGGGGCTCTGGGAGGCTCATCTGCCCAGCTACGAGCGTTTTGGCTTTGTCCCCCACCCTCTCCCCAATCTGCAAAGGCCTGTTGCTGTCTGCAGGGCAGAAGGACATCGCCTGCACCCGAGGAAGGCCCATCGCTTCTTTGCTGATGCTCTTTATCATTAGCCACAAGAAGTGGGTGCACTCAGGTTCTTTAAACTACTGTACTCAATTATATCAGAGAAGCAGGATTAGCTACATTCAGGGCATGATTAAATACAGACAAGGCTTAGGGAAGTTGTAAAGTTGTTCTTGACTCCCACAGCACACCAAAAGCCTAGGTTTTTTCATTAACAGCAAGTGCTGCAGAGGAAAACTCTTTAGCACGCTTTAGCTGTGGATCCCCAGCTAAACCAGACAAACCTGGCCTGGAAGGGAAGCCCAGGACTAGTTGGAACAGCAGCAGCAGAGCAGGGGACCTCCTGGACGCAGGAGTTTAGGATCATTCCTTATTTTATTTCTATTTTTTCTTCAAAACCCCCCCACACAAAAGAACCAGGCAGCCTCACTTCAGCATAAAGCCCTTTGCCTTGGGCATCAATCTAATTAAGAATTTGTTCACGCCTCTTTCTTATGCTTAGAGTCAAATGAAAGATTTGTTTGATTTAGCTGCTTTGCAAACAACCCCTATAAACTTCTGCCATTCTCTCACCTCCCTTTCAAGTGCTATCTTTTTGTCCTTGGATGCTCTAAATTATTAACATATTTTACAGTGCGCTCCAGATAAAAGAGATCTTTCAACTCTCATTCTCTCACCCCTCGGTTGAGCCAGTCATGTTGTTTCTCACTGGATACCTTTGATCAACCTGCTTGTCGGATGTTAAACCACAGGACACCCCTAGTGAGAAAAGAATCAGGAGGAAGCCTTTCAGCAATCCCTTGCCATCAGAATTTTCTGCTGAGCTAGGGCAGCACTTTGAAGTCACCCAAGCTTACAGCCAGGCTCTGGGAGAGGTCACCCTTAATGTTAAGAGAAAAGGAATTATAGCAAGGACTGCAGGTTTGGTGTAAACACCTTAGGAACCTAAATGGGCAATGTCATAGATTTGGTTACAGATTTTCTTCCAGTGGAAGTTGATCCTGGGGGCAAAACCCATTTGTTGTCTCTTGGTCTCACTGTGAACAAAGTCTTTGGTACTTTACTAACCCTTTCTAAACTATTTTTCAGCCTGTCCTTAATATGAAATGCCATGGTGCTAGCACAGAGCAAGGAGTACCTTCCCCTGCCTGTAACCCTGATGGCTTTCTCAGGGCTAAAGAACACTATTAAAACGAGATTAGTACAGCACAGTCCATAGAAAGTCCAGCAGCCAGGAGACACAGCACCTCGAGCTCCACATGAGCCTGTCTGGTCACATCATTGTGGACTGAAGACAGCGCATGCTTTCTGCTATACGCCTGTGCTTGTGTACAACCTGTATTTGGAGCTGTGTAACAACACTGTTGGGTATCCACGTGTAAAAATAAGTCACGGTGTTTCCCACCATCCCATCTGTGTCCCCTTCAGTGCGGCTGCCGGGACTCTCACAGTTTCCCTTACCGTGCTCATTGTGGCACAGCCCTTCCCCAGGGGCCGCCCGCCGTACGCACACTGGGACTCCGAGGTGACGGTAATTCTTTTGCCAGAGCTCTTCCAGCGGGTGATGGGACAGGCTGTGAGGCAGCCGGACAAGCAGAGCACACGCCAAGGGCACGGTGATGTGTGTGGACGCGACTCCTTCCGCATCGGCTGCGCCTTTCAGACGGCCTTTCCGAGGGGCTTCCCCTCCGCCGCACCGAGCGCCCTCCCAGTCACACCACTCGTGGCCTGTTGAGCGGCCCGGGAGCTCTCTCAGGCTGTTAGGAGCACAACTTGTACCTTTTGGCTGCAGATACTCAAGCCAGGAGCTTCTGGAAGGCGACAGCAGCCCTTCCTCTTGCCTGGGAGCTGCTGGAGAGTCCCGGGCGGGGGCACAGGGCCATCTAGGGGAGAAGGAGCTTATAGACTCATAGAGCCGTGCAATGGTTTGGGTGGGAAGGGCTCTCAGAGCCCCCGAGTGCCCCCCTTCCACACCCCGCCATGGGCATTGACACACCCCACCAGCCCAGGGTGCCCCAAGCCCCACCCAACCCGGCCTTGAACCCTGCCAGGGATGGGGCAGCCGGAACCACCGGCGGGCCGGACCCCCTCCTCTGCGGCCTTGGGGTGCTTCTGCAGCGAGGTGAGGCTTACATCTGTGGAACCACAGCGACTAAAGCAGGAACAGGTCCAGAGAGTATCCACAGTGGCTTAGTTTTCCTACAGGTATGAGGTAAAAAAGCAGGTGAGCTGTCTCCTCCAGCCCAGAAACCACCGCGGGTCATGCACCGCTCTCCCTCACACCAGTCTGAATGGCACGCTGCCGACCATCTGGGAGCTAAGGGCAGAAATAAGAGCCCATAAAGAAGTGTGAAATTTAAAGGACTGTGGTTCAGCATCCCATTACTCGATACACAGGAAAATCTGGAGCTGGATCCCACTGGAAAAGATGCCAGGCTGTTATAGCTGGAGATAATCTTCTACACGTGGTCAGTGGGATTAAAGCGATATCATCTGCACCCAGGCTGAAGTACAACCCACAGCTTCACTCAGTTGTTGTATATGGTTTGTATTCCTGGCCATGAGTGGCCTCTAGGCCCATCAGTTCTCATCTCCAGGAAAGAACCTGGGCATCCAAACCTTTAAGTTCAGCCTTGTGCAGTCTTAGAAGTTGACTTAAGTCCCAGCATACGTCACATAATACTGGGACCCAAATTCACTAGTTGAATCCTGCATGAACTTGGCACTCATGAAAACAAAGATCTCAAAGGTTTTTAATCTGTTTAAGTGCAATTAAAACCTTGAGCAGCACTAATTCTTCCCACCTGCTTTGTTTTGGTTTTTATAAACTCAGCCACTCCTGAATTTATAACCACACCTCAAGTTTCCAGGTACCATCATAGATTCATAGAATGGTCTGGGTTGAAAGGGACCCCAAGGATCATAGAGCTCCAACCCTCCTCCCAAAGGCAGGGCCACCAACCTCAGGCCCGGAGCTACACAAGGTTGCCCAGAGCCCCATCCAACCTGGCCTTGAAAGGTATCAAAGATACATCCAGTGACCTTCCATCCCTTCGGGTGCCGCTCTGACAGAGCCAGTACCCACACAGACCTACTCCATCTCTTGTGCCAGCTGCCTGTGAAGACCTCTTTTAGACCAAGAATGTGTGTTAGTTTTTCCTGATGCACATGTACAGATCCCTGCAGGATCTAAACCATGTCCCTTGCTCACCAAAGTTTCGTCTGTTGCCCAAATTAAGCAGCTGTCAGAACTCAACAGATTGTAATTCACACAAGATACAATAATTCCTCACACACTGCAAGGCTACTGTAGAATTTTCTTAGAAAAAGGGGTTTTTTTGATCATTTTTGAGGATCCTGCTTTGCTTTAGAAATAGGGCGATGTTCTCAGAGCACAACCAGGCTGACTGGAAACAAGATGCAAGCACATCAGAGAAACTAATTCTGGTCCAAACTTCACTAACCTCATAGATAAGAGACAAGACAAAGGGGAAAGAAGTCTCAGAAAGGTGAAACGACTTGACCATGATCATGTCATAGTGGCACAGTTGTGAAGAGGTGTTGTTGTTGTTATTACTGTTATTATTATTATTATTATTATCCTCCAATCCTGTGCACTATCCTTAGAGTCTGCAAACACTGTTACATGTCTGTGTCTCACAGCCTCCAATATTTTCAGTCTTGCAAGATCTACAATCACAAGATACCTGTTACTGAGAAGAAACGTGATGTGTGTCTCACACACACAGAGCAGCCCCTGGAGCAGGGTTGCCTTAGGACAGCCACTCTGTTACGTCACCTAGGGAACAGGTTCCAGAGGTGGGACGTTCATAGATCATAGAATCATAGAATCATAGAATGGCATGGGTTGGAAGGGACCCCAAGGATCACACAGCTCCAACCCCCATGCCACAGGCAGGGCCACCAACCTCCAGGCCTGGAGCTACACAAGGTTGCCCAGGGCCCCATCCAACCTGGCCTTGAACACCTCCAGGGACGGGGCATCCACCACCTCTCTGGGCAGCCTGTTCCAGCCCCTCACCACTCTCTCTGCAAAGAACTTCCCCCTGATATCTAATTTAAACCTTCCCTCCTTCAGCTTCACTCCAGCCCCCTTGTCCTGCCAGTCTCTGCCCTTTAACAAGCTGATTCCCCTCCTGTTCCTCTGCTCCCTTCAGGGACTGGAAGGCTGCAATGAGGTCCCCCCACAGCCTTCTCTGCTCCAGGCTGACCCAGCCCAGCTCCCTCAGCCTCTCCTCATCGGGCAGGTGCTCCAGCCCTCTAATCATCTTTGTGGCCCTCCTCTGAACCCTCTCCAACAGTTTTTATCTTTATTATCTCTAGGTATTCAGATAAGAAGTGTTTCACAATGTTATGACACAAGTGACATTGCTGATAGATGTGTTACACTGAAGTGCTCGTGCCTTGCACTAGTGTGCTCCCTTCCAGTGGGCTGGGTTTCTTTATAGAACATGTGTGCAAGCACAAAAGACTCTCACACCTCTCTTGGCAGCCTACAGACACCTTAAGTGACTTGAGGACTGACAAAGTACATTTCTTTTGCAATTTCAGAGATCAGTGGGTATCATTCTGCAGGCTCCATAATGCTGTGGCTCTTCATGACTTAATGACAGTACCTGGCTTGCTCTCGAAGGCTGAGCCTGGGTCAGGATCTTTACAGTCCTGCCTACCTCGATGTCATTTGTCCTTTCTCTAGGTCTCAGCACAGTGGGAGTCATCCAGAAATGGCTACAACTGATAAGCCCAGAAGAGTTAAGAGCCATACAGCTCTTTTAGGAAACCTACAACTCTCCCAGTTGAGACATTTCATGCCCAGGATGAAGACCAGAAGAAGACTGGAAGTTTAGAGTCCAAAATTAGCACCGATGGTTTTTCAGCTCTGGACACAACCATAGTCTGATTCTGATACCAGCAGTGGCATTGTCCCACTCAACAGGTCTGCTCCCCTGGGCTTTCAAAGCTAGATGTTTCTCTAGAGTAGTCCCTACCTCTTGCCGTTGCTCCAGGCCCCGCAGAGGTAAGACCATCTAAAAATATCAAGCTACTTTGACAACAAGATCCAAAAAATCACAGAAGAACAAGCCACCAAGGGCAAGAGGAAGATACAAATCCTGGTAAAAATCCAAGCTTGCATGCACAAACCAGAGTCTTACTCCATTCCTACTCCATCTCTAAGTGAAGCTGATTGCACCATGCTGGCAAAAAGACCCCCAGCCACATAACAACTGAAGATTTGCCTGGTAGGAACAATACAAATATCCTTAGAAGGTTTAAAAGGTAATGAAGTACTTGTTTATCTGTTCATGCAGTCTCCCTGATTTGATCCTGCAATCCTTTGTCAGTCCATCCTCTTCCTTCTCCCACAGTTCTCCATCAGCGTGCCCATCTTCATCAGCTCTTCACCTTTCTGATAGGAGCACAGGGACGTCTGTGGTTTGGAACAAGGAAGATCAGTACTGACTGATGGAAACCAAGGGAAGAAGAGGAGAAAGGATGCTTCTAAAATCAGCCAAAACATCTACTTCATTCTGAAGGCAGACCCAAATTTGTCATCATACACAAAGCTGCATCTGCTGGGAAGGCAGGGGGAATACACAGCTTCACATGCACTATAAATAGAGAAGTATTTGCCTAACAAGTTGCAGAATAATGTAATAAATTATGTTCTTCATCTGTCTGAAATCTGGCCACCAATCCATTTAAACTCAAACTTCATAGGTTTTCCAAACTATTCTGGACAAGCACTTTTTTAACCTGTTAGAGCCAAAGTTCCTTTCTGAGGCTCAGAACGACAACATTGTGCTCTGAAGGGGTGAGATATCCTTCCCACCACTCCCAGCATTATCAATAGTAACAGTTCTGTCAGCAGGATTCCCATTTGCTCATTTAGAGCTCTAGGACTCTGCTGTGTTAACAGGATGATAATTTGGGTTCGTGGGTTAAGCGAGCCCATATGCCCCTCACACAAACAAGGAACAGATTGATTGAGAAAATGGTGCTATTTTTAAACCTTTTTTTTTCCCCTGACTAATTTGCAGCCAGTTAGTGATGTCACCTGCTTTGAATGTTGGGAAATCACAACTCCCCAAACCAGTAAACTCTTGCTTTGTGTACTCTTTGGAAACTTCTATTCTTCACATGCAAAACATTTGGGTAAGTTGTTTTGGGCTATGAAACACCAACTCACACGCTTATGGAGAACATACACACCATTTCCACTTTAAGGTATGGAAAGAAACCCCATCATTTTCCATGTGTCACCTATTTTCTTTCCAAGAACAGGCTTGGTAACAAGAGTCTCCTAAGGAAAAATCCAGTTTCCTAACTGGAGGGCTCCAGTAGCCACCACAGAGCTGGAGTCCACTGCTCAGTCGTGTGGTCTCCATAAACAGCATCCCCTCTCTCAGAGTGTCAGCCTTAAGTCCTGCTCCTTCTCTTACTCACTGTGAAAGGTTCGAGGTGCAGCGAGTTGGGTTTTGGAGTTTTTCAGCCTCTTCCATCAAAACAAATGGATGTTCCAGGAGATCTTCATGCAGCAAGTGGTTGTAGATCCCTGAAGCTAAAGCGAGTGGGACATTGGGTTGAGTCAGCAGGTCTGTGCTGGCTACTGGAGCCCTCCAGTTACACCAGTTAGGGGTCTTGCTCTGCACTGCTGATGTCCCACCTGCCTGCCAACTGCTCAGCTTCAGCAGAAAAAGAGGTTTTCCTCTTTCTGAGCAGAGGTTCAAGTTCTCCTCTAGGTCTCACTCTTGATAAATCTGGTCCCAATACTCTATTTTTAAATCCCTCCTCCCCTCCCCAACTTAGACATTGAGTCATTCAAAACAAACTAATCTCATGCAATAGCCCTGGGGCCTCTCATCATCAGGTATTTTAGCAATCTTGGGAAGTGTTAAGTTGGGTCAGAGCATCAGTGTCCTGGTTTCAGCTATGATGGAGTTAATTATTTTTAGCAGTGGATGGAATGCCATGTTTGGGTGTTAGGATGAGAACAGTGCTGATAGCACCCTGATGTTTTTGGTTGTTGCCGGGCGATCAAGTACCTTTCTCAGCTCTGCATACTTCCTTACTAGTGAGAAAGGAGGGGACGCAGCCAGGACAGGTGACCCGAATTGGCCAAAGAGGATATTCCATGCCAGTTACGTCATGCTCAGTATAAAGGGGGACTGGGGGGAAGAGGAGGAGACAACGCCAGGACGTGCAGTTTCTGGGGACGGTCGGGTTTTTTTTTCCGGGACGGGCTCTAAGCTGTGCGGCCTGAGTTGTGTGGTTTGGTGAGAAATTGCATTGTGTATCACCAGTTTTATCTATTTTGTGCTTTAAACTTCTGTTATTGTTATATCTAGTTTTCTGTTATTGTTTAGTAAACTATCCTTATCCCAACCTGCGTGGTTCTGGTTTCTAGGTTGTGGTTTCTTTTCCTCCTTTCTTCCTTCCCTTTTCCCCCTCCCCCAACTTTCCCTCCCCCTTCCTTTTAAAAGTACAAGCGACTGTGTGGGGTGCGGCCCCCGGCTGGGGCAAAACCACGACAGTCATTTTGGCGCCCAACGTGGGGCACGAACGGTTGGGATAACGGTAGATCTGACCCTAACTATCGCAATTAAGATAAGCACTGTTGTTTAAGCAATCTCTGGTCACGATGCTGTGGTATTTATTCACAAGGCTGTGTCCATGGCTGTGGCAACAAAACCACCGCATGCTGTATACAATCCTGGCAGGATTCTTTACTCTCTCAGGTCCGCGGCTCCCATATTTGTTCCCATACTTCATTATAGTGTATTTTATGATATTGGTCTATGATACAATAATATCGATGACCATGAGCTTAAGCTGGTACTTGTATGAGGTTTTGCTGTCCTGTCCATTCTTTGGACAGGGAGGGGTTAATAACAGCACTGCTTTCTTTTCCTTTGGGCTAAATACAACAGCTCTTAGGGCAGTTTTTGAAAATCTTCAATATCTCTGGGATATTCAAACTAGCATTTTGCTATTGGTAGGTTTGGGGCAGATGGTTCAGTTTTTGTTATATATCAAGCATAGGTTTATGAATACCACTGAAGAGCTTTCTCCGAGACAGAATAATCACGAGTGGCAGGGCATGTGGCAAAGTATGGGCGAGTACCTAGGTACTTTCTCACGCCCGATGGTTTGGAACTTCACTCCTGAACAGCTACAAGACCCCGATCAAGTGACTGCATACCTAAAGAAAAATTGCTGTAGGTTTCCCAGAGATGGACACCTTACTGCACTGTGCTGGGCTCTGGCCACTATTTATCAAACACTGCTTGATAGCAGGCAGCACTGTCAGCACTGTCAGCACTGTCAGGGAGAAGGGAAAGGAAACAGACTGGCAGATACTATAGCTGCTGCAACCACTGGGGCTGACACTGCAGCTACTGCAACCCCTGTGACCGACACTGCAGCTACTGTAATCTCTACAGCAGACACTGCAGATGATCCGAAAAACCAATCCACACCAGTGTCTGTTGCTCCCGTACAAAAGAGGAAAGGCACAAAGAAATCAGTTCGTATAGTGACGGATAAGGATGATGATCAACCGGGATCATCTCGAGGATATCAGGATGAGGCAGAACCAGAGATTGTTACCCGATCCCTGACTCTGAGTGAGCTGCGTGAGGTTCGAAAAGATTTCACCCGCCACCCAAGTGAGCACATTATCACTTGGTTGCTCCGATGTTGGGATCACGGGGCCAATAGTTTGGAATTAGAAGGCAGAGAGGCCAAGCAGTTGGGATCCCTAGCTAGAGAAGGAGGAATTGACAAAGCAATTGGGAGGAGGCTGGAAATCCTCAGCGTCTGGAGGCGACTACTGTCAAGTGTGCAGGAAAGATATCCCATAAAGGAATATATTACATGCCAGACACCCAAGTGTAACAGCATAGAGACAGCTATCCAGCACCTGAGAGAATTAGCTGTACGGGAGATAGTTTATTATGATCTGGACAATTCACAGCTTCCTGCTGATCCTGATGAAGTCCTATGCACTCCAGATATGTGGCGTAAGGTTGTACGAAGTGCACCGTCAGGGTACACCAATTCACTGGCAGCAATTGACTGGAATGATATGGATCCACCAACCGTAAATGAGGTGGCCTGCCGACTCAGGAAATACCAAGACAATGTTTCCCTCTCCGTCATTGCAGCAGTAGAAAAACTGGTTCAACGACTTGACAACAATGTGTCCAACTCCCAACCCGTATGGAGCAATGTTGCAGCTACTGGGAGAAAGCGTCCATCGTTCCAAGAGGGAGAATACACACCACGACGTACATTGTGGTTTTACCTGCTTGATCATGGAGAGGACATGAGGAAATGGGATATGCAGCCCACCTCAGCCCTTCGAGCACGAGTAAATGAGCTGCGGGGTAAAACATTCGCACAACGAGATTCTGCCAGGAAGAAGGCTGCACCAGTTTCTACTGGGCAGTTCCCTAGACCAACTGAAAGGCCTACCTATATGTCTGATGTGTCTGATCCTCTTGAAGGGACCTCTAAGTCCTTTATGCAACCAGTGGAAAACAAATATGATCAGCAGCAATAGAGGGGCCCTGCCTCCAGCCAGGTGGAGGAGAGGGATAATCGGGTTTATTGGACTGTGTGGATCCGATGGCCTGGCACGTCAGATCCACAAGAGTACAAAGCTCTGGTGGATACTGGTGCCCAGTGTACTCTAATGCCATCGAATCATGAAGGGGTAGAACCCGTTTGTATTTCTGGAGTGACAGGGGGATCCCAACAACTAACTGTGCTAGAGGCTGAGGTGAGCTTAACTGGGAAGGACTGGGAAAAACACCCCATTGTGACTGGTCCAGAAGCTCCGTGCATTTTAGGTATAGATTATCTACGTAGAGGGTATTTTAAAGACCCAAAAGGGTACCGATGGGCTTTTGGAATAGCTGCTTTGGAAACAGAAGAAATTGAACAACTGTGTGCCTTGCCTGGACTCTCGGAGGATTCTGCTGTTGTGGGGTTGTTGAAGGGTGAAGAACAGCAAGTGCCAGTTGCTACGACGACGGTGCACAGACGACAATACCGTACTAACCGAGATTCCCTGATTCCCATCCATAAGTTGATTCGTCAACTGGAGGATCAGGGAGTGATCAGCCGAACCCACTCACCCTTTAATAGTCCCATATGGCCAGTGAGGAAGTCCAATGGAGAGTGGAGGCTGACAGTAGATTATCGTGGCCTAAATGAAGTCACTCCAGGTATGAGTGCTGCTGTGCCAGACATGTTAGAGCTCCAGTATGAATTGGAATCGAAGGCAGCCAAGTGGTACGCCACAATCGACATTGCGAACGCTTTCTTCTCGATCCCACTGGCGCCAGAGTGCAGGCCACAGTTTGCTTTCACTTGGAGAGGCATCCAATACACGTGGAATCGTCTGCCCCAGGGGTGGAAACATAGCCCCACCATCTGCCATGGACTAATCCAGAATACACTGGAAAAGGGTGAAGCACCAGAGCACCTGCAGTATATTGATGACATCATTGTATGGGGCAACACAGCAGAGGAAGTTTTTGAAAAAGGAAACAGGGTAATTAAAATCCTTTTAGAAGCCGGTTTTGCTATAAAACGAAGTAAAGTCAAGGGGCCTACGCGAGAAATCCAGTTTTTAGGAATAAAATGGCAGGATGGGCGTCGTCACATCCCAATGGACATTATTAATAAAATAGCAGCTATGTCTCCACCAAGCAACAAAAAGGAAACACAAGCTTTCTTAGGTGTTATAGGTTTTTGGCGAATGCATGTCCCAAACTACAGTCTCATTGTGAGCCCACTCTACCATGTAACTCGAAAGAAGAATGATTTCCAATGGGGCCCTGAGCAACAGCAAGCCTTTGAGCAGATCAAACGCGAGATAGTCCATGCAGTGGCCCTTGGGCCTGTCCGGACAGGGACAGATATTAAAAATGTGCTCTACACTGCAGCTGGGGAGAACGGCCCGACCTGGAGTCTCTGGCAGAAAGCACAAGGGGAGACTCGAGGTCGACCGCTGGGGTTTTGGAGTCGGGCCTACAAAGGATCTGAGGCCAATTATACTCCAACAGAAAAGGAAATACTGGCCGCCTATGAAGGGGTTCGAGCCGCCTCAGAAGTGATTGGAACTGAAGCCCAGCTCCTCCTGGCACCCCGACTGCCGGTGCTGGGCTGGATGTTCAAAGGGAAGGTTCCTTCTACACACCATGCCACTGATGCTACGTGGAGCAAGTGGGTTGCACTAATTACACAGCGGGCTCGAATAGGAAACCCCAATCGCCCAGGAATCGTGGAGGTGATCACAGACTGGCCAGAAGGCAAAGATTTTAGGATGTCACCAGAGGATGAGGAGGTAACACGCGCTGAAGAAGCCCCACCCTACAACGAACTGCCAGAGAATGAGAAGCGATATGCCCTGTTCACTGATGGGTCTTGTCGCATTGTGGGTAAGCATCGGAGATGGAAAGCTGCTGTATGGAGCCCTATAAGAAGAGTAGCAGAAGCCACTGAAGGAAAAGGTGAATCAAGCCAGTTCGCTGAGGTGAAGGCCATCCAGTTAGCCCTGGACATTGCTGAGAGAGAAAAGTGGCCAAGGCTCTACCTTTATACTGATTCATGGATGGTGGCGAATGCCCTGTGGGGGTGGTTGCAGCAGTGGAAAAAGAACAACTGGCAGCGTAGAGGCAAACCTATATGGGCTGATGATTTATGGCAAGATATCTCTGCTCGGTTAGAGAAACTTGTTGTAAAGGTACGTCATGTCGACGCCCATGTACCTAAGAGTCGGGCCATGGAGGAACATGAAAACAACCATCAGGTAGATAAGGCTGCTAGGATTAAAGTGGCTCAGGTAGATCTAGACTGGCAACGTAAGGGTGAATTATTCCTAGCTCGATGGGCTCATGATACCTCGGGTCATCAAGGGAGAGATGCAACATATAGATGGGCTCGGGATCGAGGGGTGGACTTGACCATGGACGCCATCGCACAAGTTGTCCACGAATGTGAGACATGTGCTGCAATCAAGCAAGCTAAGCGGTTAAAGCCCCTTTGGTATGGAGGACGGTGGATGAAATATAAATATGGGGAGGCTTGGCAGATTGATTACATCACCCTCCCACAAACCCGCCATGGCAAACGTTATGTGCTTACAATGGTGGAGGCAACTACCGGCTGGCTAGAAACATATCCCGTACCCCATGCCACTGCTCGAAATACAATTCTGGGCCTTGAAAGGCAAGTCCTCTGGCGACATGGTACTCCAGAAAGAATCGAGTCAGACAATGGGACTCATTTCCGAAACACTCTTATAGACACCTGGGCCAAAGAGCATGGCATTGAGTGGGTGTACCACATTCCTTATCATGCACCGGCCTCTGGGAAAATTGAACGATATAATGGACTTTTAAAAACTACACTGAAAGCAATGTGTGGTGGGACATTCAAGCATTGGGATACACATTTGGCCAAAGCCACATGGTTAGTTAACACTAGGGGATCTACCAATCGGGCTGGCCCTGCCCAGTCAAAATTTCCACGTACTGTAGAGGGAGACGGAGTCCCAGTAGTGCATATGAAGAGTGCATTGGGAAAGAGAGTTTGGGTCATCCCTGCTTCAGGCAAAGGTAAACCCATGTCTGGAATTGTTTTTGCTCAAGGACCTGGCTGTACTTGGTGGGTAATGCAGAGGGATGGAGAAGTTCGATGCGTACCTCAAGGGGATTTGATTTTGGGTGAGAATAGCCAATATAATTAATAAAGTAGAAATTATAATAATTGCCAAATAACCCATTATTGTATATTCATTATTGTTATGATTGCTGTATGTTGTACCATAGCATTATAGCCGGAGTCATACAAGTTAATGAAGAATGAGTGCCATGATGATGGAACTAAAGCCTGGCCTCTTAAGAACTTTTTTTTCCCTTTGAAAATAAACTCTGACCCACAGACTATGAGCATGGACCATGCCAGGTGTATCAGTCAAGAGCCTGAGATGCAGCATGCAACGAGCCAATGGAACATACAACTATCCTGAGAAACTGTTACGACAAATGGAGCTTGAAAATCATGGACTAAATGAACTCAACAACTTCAGAGGGATGATTCACAGACTGAAGGAATAAGATCTGTATGCACGTATGTGTGCATACATGTGTACATACATATATGGGTGTGTGAAACACGAAACTGGTTGTACCCAAAGAAAATTGTTGGATCTGGTCATGACGTAAATGGTATGGAATAAGGGGTGGATAATGTCCTGGTTTCAGCTATGATGGAGTTAATTATTTTTAGCAGTGGATGGAATGCCATGTTTGGGTGTTAGGATGAGAACAGTGCTGATAGCACCCTGATGTTTTTGGTTGTTGCCGGGCAATCAAGGACCTTTCTCAGCTCTGCATACTTCCTTACTAATGAGAAAGGAGGGGACGCAGCCAGGACAGGTGACCCGAATTGGCCAAAGAGGATATTCCATGCCAGTTACGTCATGCTCAGTATAAAGGGGGACTGGGGGGAAGAGGAGGAGACAACGCCAGGACGTGCAGTTTCTGGGGCGGTCGGGTTGTCCGGGACGGGCTCTAAGCTGTGCGGCCTGAGTTGTGTGGTTTGGTGAGAAATTGCATTGTGTATCGCCAGTTTCATCTATTTTGTGCTTTAAACTCCTGTTATTGTTATATCTAGTTTTCTGTTATTGTTTAGTAAACTATCCTTATCCCAACCTGCGTGGTTCTGGTTTCTAGGTTGTGGTTTCTTTTCCTCCTTTCTTCCTTCCCTTTTCCCCCTCCCCCAACTTTCCCTCCCCCTTCCTTTTAAAAGTACAAGCGACTGTGTGGGGTGCGGCCCCCGGCTGGGGCAAAACCACGACAATCAGAAATACTGGGAAGCTTCTCTTGTCAGCAGACAGTGATAAACTCAAGAGCCAATAACATTTCTCTCATGAAGTAACAAATATTTAAAATCAATGTGGAACAGCTGTATTCCAAGAGTATCCCCACACAACAACTTTCCATCTGTTGTTCTTCTGCTTTGGAATATAATGAGAAAAAAAGACTTAGAAGTGAAACCTTATGCTAATAAAAGTGTGTAACCCACCCCCTGACTTTAGATATGTAGAACCCAATTCTTCTTTCCTTTATATCACCTCGATTTTGGTAAAGCTTCTGCATATTTGAGTTGAGCTGAGCCTGATCAGGGAAATGAGTAAGGAAAAAAACCTACAAACTCCAGCCAAAACATGATCCACTGTGTGTTTCAGAGCAGGCTCCTAGTCCATCCTCACTGAAGAACCAGAGTGGTTAGACTTGATGATCTTCAAAGGTCTTTTCCAACCTTGTGATTCTGTGATTATTAACATTTACACTTCTGACTAGGTCACAATCACCTCTGACCATTGCTCATGTGCTGGGGAGCTGCACATGTATTTGTAACGACACCGATTTGTCTTCCATGGCATCAGGTTCTGTCCATAATTTCCACCATGGTTTTTTTTCCCCCTGGGTGGAAGCACCTTTAAATCCAGAAATGACAACACTGAGATACTGAGAATCATGGGATGAATCATGGAACCACAGATGGGTTTGGGTTGGAAGGAGTCACGCAGTGCCACCTCCTGCCATTGGCAGGGACATCCTCCACCAGCCCAAGTTGCCCAAAGCCCCATCCAACCTAACCTTGAACACTTAATTCCAGACTCCCAACAGCATTAAATCAAACAACACACTGAGCTGGAAGGGACCCATAAGGATCAGCAAGTCCAACAATCACAATGAAGTTGGGGAAGATTTACACTGGAGAAAGAAGGAGGGAAAATCCATGTCATACATATTCTTAAGAAAGAGGAATTCATGTGGTACCAACCCTTTACCTGGAGATGGGTAGTTTTCCAGCTCTGTTTTGCTCCTTTCAGAGAATCCCATGGCTGTTCTTGTTTCCTTCTCTTTCCCATGAGCAAAGGGATGGTGTCATTGTGTCTGTAAACAAAAATACAACTTGATGGATAGATTCAGTTTAGCATACACTTCTTGAAGTCATTTGTCCATCACAGACACCACACACACATCAGCCAAGTGCTTGTAAAGAGCACGTGGGGGCAGAGGTGAGCAACAGTTTTCTGAAGAACCACAGAGCATTAGGAGTTGGAAGGGACCTTGAAAGCTCATCCAGTCCAACTCCCCTGCCAGAGCAGGATCACCCAGACTAAATCACACAGGAATGCATCCAGGTGGGTTTGAGTGTCTCCAGAGAAGGAGACTCCCCACTCTCTCTGGGCAGCCTGTCCCAGTGCTCTGTCACCCTCACAGTTTCTCCTTATATTCATGTGGAACCTCCTCTGCTCCAGCTTGCACCTGTTGCCCCTTGTCCTATCACTGGCCATCCCTGAGCAAAGCCTGGCTCTATCCTCCTGACTCTCACCCTTTACATATTGATAGACATTAATAAGGTCACCCCTCAGTCTCCTCCAAGCTGAATGTGTTTGGGTTTTGGTTTTGCTCTTTATTCATGAACCAAACTTGAAGGGACGAGCACCCCTTGTTCTGCCTGGGATGTCCCTCATGTTGACATCTCCTTATCTTGATCTGTCTCAGCTGGAGAAGCTTCCTCCCTTTCTGTGCTCAGCTTTCTGCCCATCCCCTTGGGCTTTGAGTTTGAAGACAAAGTTTATGCTTGAGTCAAAGCAGAGAATTAGTCCATCAAACCCTCTGTCCTAGGCCAGCACTGTAGGATGTATATATATATACATGTAGGTATGTATATAGGTGGATGAGCCACTGGAGCATACAAAGAGCTGGAAGCCACACAGGTAGAGAGGCTTTACCCCGTCAAGCCCTGAGAGCTTTGACCTGGACTCCAAAAAGCCCAGATCACACAACTACCTGTACGAGCACTATTAGGCATGGAGTTAATTGCCAACTCAACGATTCTAGAACTATGTGAAATGGACTGAAACAACTTATATTCTCCAAAAAATGAGCAATGTAAAAGATAACCATGAGAAAACACACCAAAAAATGTACTATGCTTCTTATATCCAATCTTACTTTTTAAAAAAGACAGGTGATACTACTCCCACTGGTAGACACAACTTCATTCTATCACACAATATGGTTCTCAGCCTTGCCACAGCCCTTCCAGTTTCACCCAGTAAGCCCACCTTACTTCCTATTTTAAATCTGTTTTGAACCCCCCCACAACTCTGAAAAAACAGTGGTGTAGTAGGGATGAAATCCTACAGATGAGAGATTAAATACAATTCTTAAAAATCTCTCCCATCCTCTACTGTCATTCCCCTGCAGCCAAGTCCTGCTCTTCAGCTTGACTTATCATCTCTTCTCTGCTCCATCAAAATCTAACTGGGACTGGAGAGAAAAGAAAAAAAAGAATAATATCCTTTAAACTACAAACTAACCCAGTAACTTGGCTAATACCTGTCACTCTGCCTTGACTTTTATATTCCCTATGTTCATGCTTCCTGGAAGATTTCTTATTCTAGAGGGGGGAAAATGGTCCCTAAATATTCTGCAGTTCATCAGATGTGGAATTTCTCTCTCAGAAAACCAGACCAAGGAGTCAGGTGGCCACTGCCTTCTCCTTCCAGCCACAAGATGGCAAACTAGCTTTTAGCATGCAATTAAACCACAGGTTTTTAAGGGGCTCAGCAAAAGACCAACACCAATTCTAACTCTATTCTTTACAGCTTTGTCCTGGCAGGAGCGGGGTTAGAGAGCACAGGGCAGAGGGGTGGTACTGAAAGAGATCCAGGGGATCATGGTACAGCTCTATGGTGCACATTTGTGTTTGGTGGACACCATTGGTGGTCATGAGTAAGGAGGAGAGCTCCCAGGAGGATGTAGGCTGGCTGTGTGAGTGTTTACCTGGGATCAGGAGGCTCCTGCTTCCATCGCTCCCTTGGTCCCTTGTCACCTACCCAGCAGCTGCAGGAACAGCCCAGTTAGCTGGAAACTCTTAGCACTGCCCTGGATGCCTGCAGAGAGCATGTCCTGCTGCTTGAATGTTCATCTGGCTCCTCAGGTGGTTATCTCAACCTATAGTACACCTCAGGTTATGGTAGCTGTGCTTCTGAAGGTATTCCTCCCCTACAGCACACAAACTACAGGCACAAGACAGATGCTCCCACTACTACTTCCCTGGCATTCTCCACTCATTCAAGAAGCTCCTGGAAAACAGGTATTTTTTGCATTATTCTCTCATCCCTGCATCATAACTACCCCTTCTCCTCTTCACCATCCAAAAATACCAACATCACCCTCCTCCCAGACCTCTGTCATGATTCCTTACTTCAAGACCCACTCTGCTTCTTGCCTCATGAGTCCTAAAGCTCACCAGATCTTCACTGCATCCTTGTACCTCACTCCTCCCCGTTGCCCTGGGTGTCACCATGCATTTCTGGGGGGCATCAAGAGGAGTGTGGCCAGCAGGTCGAAGGAGATGATCATCCCCCTCTGCTCTGCCCTGGTCAGGCCCCACCTGGAGTGTTGTGTCCAGTGCTCGGCTCCCTGGGATCAAACAGCCAGGGATCTCCTGGAGAGAGTCCAGAGGAGGCTGTGGAGATGCTGAAGGGCCTGGAACATCTCCCCTGTGAGGAAAGGCTGAGTGAGCTGGGGCTGTTCAGCCTGGAGAGAAGAAGCCTGAGAGGGGATCTGATCAGTGTTTATCAATATCTGAAGGGTGGGACACAGGGGACATGGGCAGCCTCTGCTCAGTGTCTGTGGGGACAGGACAAGGGGCGATGGGCTCAAGTTGGAGCACAGGGAGTTCCCCCCCAATGTGGGGAAGAACTTCTTCCCAGTGAGGGTGAGGGAGCCCTGGGACAGGCTGCCCAGGGGGTGTGGAGTCTCCTTCTCTGGAGAGATTCCAGCCCCGTCTGGACGCCGACCTGTGTGCCCTGTCCTAGGGACCCTGCTTTGGCAGGGGGTTGGACTCCATGGGCTCTGGAGGGCCCTTCCAACCCCTGTGATTCTGTGACTCTGTGATTTCTTTAACAGAATTCAGTTCTTCCTAGGGATGATGTCCAACAGCCTGTTTATTAGGGCAGGACAAATCACTGGCCCCTGAGGGCTCACACCGATTTAACGATGTAAAAATTGACTCTGCGCCACCGTAATTAGCGACCATGTGAAAACTCAACGGGGGTGAACTGCTCCCAGTAACATGGACAGTGTATTGCACCAGCCAAGCTGGATTTCAAATGCCTTTTATAGAAGTAATTGAATTTGGGGATCCAGTTTTATGAAGAAAACACGGTGACGTAGGAGCGTTTGCTTTATTATATACCTGAAATTAACTTCTCTGCTGCTGCACTTATGTCAGCAAATTTTTGGCCTCTTTCCTCTCTTATCCCATGCCAGGAGTTAAGAGCAGACTGCAAGCTTTTTAAAAGAAAAGAAAACCCCAAAACCAACTAAAACAAGCATGTTTTGTGAGCTGTTTGCAATTGAGCAGGGGGGGGAATTCCAAAATGAGAAGCACCCTTGTGTTTGAACCTGTGGCTGAACACTTGGACCCGTCTTTGATCCATCAGGTCCAGCAGCTCAAAGGCAGGAGTCTGCTCAAAGCCCATTATCTGCTGCCACCAGGTGGCACCGAGGTGGCCCTGTCCCCCACCACCACCCCCAAATTTGAAAGGTCACCTCTCCGATTTCCTCTCTAGCTCTTTTTGGGATTTAAGTGGGGGTCCCTACAATGGGAGAGGAAGGGGTCACCCCAAAACAACTCCAGATTGTGTGAGCTGTGTGCACAGAAAGGGACATTTCAAGGCTTTTTCTGCCCAAAAATGGTGTTCCACTGCCTAATGAAACCATTATCAGCCATGTAAGCCAGAGGAGTCCTGATAAAGGACATGAAAACAAGGGAGCCACCTCAAAGGAAAATGAGCCCTGTATTCTAGGGGCTTCTTGTGAAAGGGGAAATGCTCTGACTTTGAATTCAGGCCAGTGGTGGACTTGGCAGTACTGGATTAATGGTTGGACTTGATGACCTTAGTGGTCTTTTCCAAGCTAAACAATTCTATGAGTCTATAAATCCAATGAAGCTGTCCTTTCCTTGCTAATTGATGGTGAAAACAAATGAGATTCCAAGGGGAAAAGGGAGTTTCTTTTCTTTTTTAACTCTTGTGAAGTTACCACATAAGAAATCAGAAGGAAGAAAACTCCTGGCACCTCTGGGACACAAGCAGCACCCTGCCTTTGCAACTTCCCCAAGTATTTTCCACCAACTAAACCACAGGAGAATTTAAGAGTAAATTTTTAAGAGCCTTGATCACATCTTCAGTGTGTGTAACTTCATAGTTACAACAAGAAATTGGTTCCAGTAAGTCAGAACCATGTTCAGTAGAGGCAACATCTAGTTTGGACAGGTACCCTCCTGGGTACCATGTGTCCACCCCTCACCAACTTATCCCACCATAGCTGCATCTTACAAGAGAGTGTTTGACTTAGGAGCTGACATATAAGATAAGGTGACAATCACTGTATTTTAAGGACACACACAGACAAACATCCAGAATCTGAATATATTGTGATCCCAAATATTGTCACTGCACTTACAAAGATCCCCAGGTGTCCACGTTCAGCAACTAAACCTCATACAACCCCTGACTGGTTTGGGCTGGAAGGGACCTCAGAGCCCCCAGTGCCCCCCTGCCATGGGCAGAGATACCCCCCACCAGCCCAGGGTGCCTCAAGACCCATCCAACCCGGCCTTGAACCCTGCCAGGGATCCAGGGGATGTTTCAACTCCTGTGAGCCATCATCTTTAATCAGAAGGTCTCCAGCAGCACAGGTCCATGCTGGCATCTCTCTGTCAGCTCCTTCTGCCCACAGCAAAGCAGGGACTGAGCCACATCCTTCTCTGGGCTCGGGGATGGGATGGTCAGTGAGCAGACACGGTTCATGGGAGGGTGGGACTTGTGACAGAGCCAGCATGGGCACAGAGAGGGGCTGCATATCTGGGAATGGGGAGGTCACAGTTTTACCATTGACTTCACAAGATGTGAGTTTTGATTTGGGGTGTTCCTACTGTAAATTAAGGCAAGGAGGAAGCTGCAGAGGCCCAGCACACTCAGGAGAGCACAGGAAACGCCTTTCCTGTGGCACTGCTCAGAGGACTCCAACATCAGGGCCTGCAATACAAGAAAGATGTGGGACTGTTGGAGAGGGGTCAGAGGAGCCACGAAGCTGATTAGAGGGCTGGAGCAGCTTCCCTACGGAGAGAGGCTGAGGGAGCTGGGCTGGGTCAGCCTGGAGAAGAGAAGGCTGTAGGGGGACCTCACTGCAGCCTTCCAGTCCCTGAAGGGAGCAGAGGAACAGGAGGGGAATCAGCTTGTTCAAGGGCAGAGACTGGCAGGACAAGGGGGATGGAGTGAAGCTGAAGGAGGGAAGGGGGAGAGGAGATATTGGGGGGAAGTTCTTTCCAGAGAGAGTGGTGAGGGGCTGGAATAGGCTGACCAGAGAGGGGGTGGGTGCCCCATCCCTGGGGGTGTTCAAGGCCAGGTTGGATGGGGCCCTGGGCAACCTTGTGTAGCTCCAGGCCTGGAGGTTGGTGGCCCTGCCTGTGGCAGGGGGTTGGAGCTGTGTGATCCTTGGGGTCCCTTCCAACCCATGCCATTCTATGATTCTATGATCAGAGCATCTGGCTGAAGACCATGTCTCCGTGGCTCCATCAACTGTAAAACTAAAACTAAAGAGTGCTGGAAGCCAGCACCAGCTGCTTTCCTAAACCCTATTTTAGGGCACATCTTCTGAAACCACCCCAAATACTGAAGATTTCCTTAGCAAGATGATTTTATGGGAAGGAGGAAAATAAAGACTTGCATCCCCTTTACTGGCCTCCACCAGAAACCTGGCAAACTCACACGGGACTCTCGTCTCCTCCCGGCTCGGCAGCGTTGTCTGACTTGGCTCTGCAGCATCTCATTCCTATTGCTCCCACAAAAATAATTGACTGGTGGGAGGGAGCAGATTAAACTGTAAACAAAACACACTGGGCAGATGTGATTTCATACAGGACAAAACCAATCACCCAAATCCCCTGTGATCCCACTACTGTCTATTACCTTTCAGGGAGTAATAATGAAAGCAAGAGGAAGACACCACTTATGAAAAACATCAACTCTTGAGCTCTTATTTTTGTCTCTTTGATATCCTTCCAACCCCCCTTGCCCTTGTGGTACTGTAAAACATCAAAAGCTGCTTGCCAGAGGCCTTCTGCCCTCAGCAATATTTAAAGCTGTGTCTGTAAAAGGAAATGATTCCATGACAGATCCCAATTTCCTTCCATCCCACCCTTGAAATTTGTGATCCCAGAATCACCAGGTTGGAAAAGACCTTTGAGATCATTGAGTCCAACTGTTCCTGTCCTGTGCTAAACCAGATCCCTGAGCACCTCATCTACCTGTCTGTCAAACACACCCAGGGGTGTGATGAAACCATGGAAGCTGTACCTCATACCTCAGTGATGTACCTCAGCATCCAAGGCACATCTAGACCAACCATCCCTTAAAGACCAACTGAAGACATTTGGGATTTGCAATCGACCCTATTTGGTACCTCTACAGTGAAATCCTCTTTCCACCAGCATCAATTAGAATTTAAGTTCATCAGTTCATCCTCACTGTCCCAGCTGCATCCCTACTGCCAGGGTCTGGAAATAGTGTGAGCTAGGAGTTACTAGTTTATCAGGACTGAGAACTTCTTGCCCTTAAGAAAACCATCAGGAGGCCACGTGCTGCCACATCCCAGAGTGAAGCAAAGGCAAGTGAACTGAGGAAAAGAGCCTGGCTCTATCTGCTAGCTTGAAAATTACCTCCAGAAATATATCAACAGCGATGCTGTGTACAGCCTCAGCAGTGCAGAAAGAAATGCATCACACAAAATGTTCAGGGTTTGTTTTTTTTTTCTTAGGGTGAAATCATCAGTTTCCTTATGATCTCTATTAATATAAAAAATAGCCTTAAAATATGTATTGCCTGAAATAAACGCCATTGATTAAGTCAAATAAAAATATCACTTGGCCCAACAATGACAAATTTCCTGGCTGGGCTCCTCTAGGCCAAGAACTTGTTTCATTTAGGAACAAGAGTTGCTGGCAGTAGCTGGGGAGGAAACTGCCTGCCAAATGTCTCCATAGGAAATTGAATAATTGAGAATATTTGCTAACAGGAAAAAGAAAATAATTGCTCTCTTTAGTGTACAGACCCAAATATGCTGAGCTTAGGCTGCTGCTTCTGAAATCGTGGTGGTGAAAGCTGGATGTTCCTTGTAATTCACAGAATCCCAGAGTCCCCAGGTTGGAAAAGCCCTTTAAGCTCATCAAGTCCAACCGTCCCTGTCCTGTGCTGACCCAGATCCCTGAGCACCTCATCTCCCCTCTGTTAAACACCCCCAGGGGTGGGGACTCAGCCCCTCCCTGGGCAGCCTGTGCCACAGCCCCACAACTCTGCCAGGGAAGAACTTTGCCCTCCCAGCTGAGCTGACCCTGCCCTGGGGCAGCTTGAGCCCATTGCCCCTCGTCCCATCTCCTGTCCCCTGGCTGCAGAGACCATCGCCCACCTCTCTGCACCCTCCTGGCAGGGCAGGGGAGGTGGGGAGAAGGTCTCCCCTCAGCCTCCTCTTCTCCAGGCTGAACACCCCCAGCTCCCTCAGCTGCTCCTCAGAGGATTTGCCCTCATTACCTGGCAAAGCTGAGAGAAGCCCCTTTCTCTGGCCAGTGACACTTCAGAGGGGATCACAGTCCTTCTCAGCACCAGGATGTTCTGCCATGGGAAAGAGAGTCTTTCCAAACATTTCTCATCCAGATCCCACTGGTGTAAACTGGAGCTGTGCTGGCTGTGTCCCAGAGGATGACTCGACCCCCTTCCCTGTCTTTAACAGGCAGGGAGGAGAACTGGCTCTGCACATGTATCTTCGTGGAGATGGGGCTTGATTTTTGTGGTGTGCAGTGTTCCTGATCCCAGCAGAGTCAGAATAAGGGGAATTTGGGAACGTGGAGGGGCCACTGATCTGTGGTTCTGATGGCTGGCTGAAAGCACAGCTTTCCTCCCTTCCAGATTATGGGAACTTCTTCATGATCACCAGACTCTGGATGCTTTTTGCTGCTGTAATGAGCTGAAGCATCTCATTTTTTTGGGCAGAAAACCCATTATAATGGCTCCATATCTGCATATCCCTCTCCCTGATGGCACTTAGCAAACTGTGAGGGGCTCTGCCATGGGTTTTACCCTTTGGGAGATGTGTTCTGGGAGCTGGGCAGGGCAAAACACAGGCACTGGGCTTCATCCACCCTGTGCCCTGAGTATGACACAGGCATCCTTTAAAAAGCCTGGAGAAGAGCTTGTAAAGCAGAGTGCCACTGCTGGGAATCACTAAGGATGAGGATTCCTGGCTCAAGGGCCAGCGGGAAGGAACAGCCGAAATGGGCTTGTCTGGAGGAGGAGAACTTTCAGGGACCTTCCCTTGGGAATGGAGGGTTTTTCTTCATTCCAGAAATATCTGCACAGAGGAGGAGAAAGAGACTGGAATGAGGGCTCCTGGCCGTGTTTGCTGGATGGGCTGAATGGACAGAGCTGTGGTTTCTGTTTGTTTCCTTGAAATGAAGCCAATGTTTGTTGAGTGGCTGTGCTGTGCTGAGACCAGAGGGTAGAGAAACCAGCTGGCCTGTCAGAGAGAAAATACCAGCGCTCCCTGTCCCCCTGTTTCCTCTGAGCTGTCCTCACCAGAAGGCAGGAGCCGTGTTGGGACTCAGTCACCCTACCAGCACCTCAGTCGCCCTACCTAGACAACTACCTACACCCTTTGTAAGGTCAGGCCACCTAGTTGCTTTCAAAACTCTTCACTTCCATTTAACCTCTTCTTTTCCATTTAACCTCTTCTTTTCCTTTTGACTTTCCAAGTCAAACCAGCATTCCATTTTTCCATAAGGAGGTTTTAGAATTGTTTAAAGAGATTTAAAAGTTCTTGACATTTATTTACCAATAATAACCCAAAATAAGGAGACCATCTTTACCTCACAGCCACAGGCTCTTCCTAAAACACTGCAAGAGTGTTTGCCTATATTAAGATACATTTGGTTTCACCCTTTCTGTTGGCTGCATTTTCTATCCCTGGCTTTGAAAGCATCACCTAAGAATGCACAAATCTAAAGCATAAGCTATCAGAACCCCAATTCCCTATGTAATTAGTAAAACTACACAACTATATTCTGTTAAAGCCTTTGCTCTGTGGCCAGAATTGTCCCTGGGGCCTTTTAGTTTTGATATTTTGGGGGGGAAAGGAAAAAAAAAAGGACATAGTCTTCCTGTTCCTTTTGATTTGCCCCTTCATCCTTCCATAAATCCCAGCAGACAGCTGTAAATGGGTCAGGCCTTTCCTGTTTCTTTTACTCACCATCAGCATGAAGTTGTCTGGAAAAATCACCTGTACAGCTGGGGGACACAGGGCTGTGAGAGGAGAGTTCAGCATCGTTTAGCATCGTGGCAGGCAGGAGGGATGAAGACATAAAGAAGGGCAAAATCCATGGAAAAAAAAATAAATCTGGATTATTTTGTCTTTTAAAAACCTCCCAAACCCAAACAACAGAAAACAGAGGGGCAGTAAATCTGAAGCCCAGAGGCCCAAGTAAGTTACCACTGATCTTCAGACTCATCCCAAAGCTCTTGATCAAGACTGACAGTAGGATAGCTCAGAAAATGTAAAAGATCTCAGCTTCTTTAAAGCATTTTTCTGAAGGGCAGAGACCTGGGTGGCACCTGCCTCCAGAGCACTGACTTACAGGAGACAGAAAGAGATAAACCCTCCAGATCAAAGGAAGGAGTTGGCCTGCTCTATGTAAAAATCAGCACTGGTCATTCATTGCATCACCTGTTTTCATCAGGGCTGAGGAGCTGCCACAGGAGCCCCTGGTGCAGGAGTGCAGAGGTGAGAAGAAACCATTCCTGCCTGGAAAGAGGAATGGCCAACAGATCCTATTTACCCAACCTCAGGAGTCACCCAGGAGCTCCCATATTAAAATATAAAGCAAACTTTAATGCTTTCTGACAGAGAAGACACATAAACCTCCATCTTCTCCCTTACCCAGACAGCAAGTACAATGTTATTGATGGCTCAGCTTTCCATCAGTACTGATCCTCTGCATGAAGGGAAAACATTGAGATGCTGTGTAACTTCCAAGCTAGGACAGCTTCATTGCTAGGCACCAGAGGATCATTACTGTTTGCCCTCTGTATCTTGGATTTTCAAAGGATTCCAAAACTCTCTCTGCAGACTTCCAGTCCATGGGACTATCTGCATGGTTTCCCAGATATGTTCCATTTTTCTACACAGAAAAAAAGAGTATCTCTGCTGGCAAAAACTGATAAAATTCCTGTATTTGTCTGAGATGTCTGGACAGTTAATAGCCAGCCTGGAACAACAGCTCAGCAGTTCCCACCAGCCTGTTGTGTTTCAGCCTGGCAAATTTTGATGGCAAACACACTGATGAAACAGACAATGGGATGCAGCAAGTCCCACCTGGAAGGCATCTCTGCCTCTCATCCTGGAGAGAGGTATGGCAACACCACCCAGGTGCCCTGTGGCTGTTATCTTTCCCCTTCTCCTCTGTTCTCACTGATTTCTCAGGATTTCATACATTCTTCTCTGATGTTCTACTCAGCAGCATGTCTATATGGCCATCACCATAGCAATTTGGTGTGTCTACCCCCCTCTCCTCCATGGCCAAGAGCTGTTGGGTTGACAGCACCCCCACCTCACATTGACAGCTGAAATGGTTTGAATGATGATGGGACCAAACTGGGAACTGGATGTGACTCTCAGCTGGGTTCCTGCCACCCTCCCCAAGTCCCAGCACGTTTTTGAGAAGCCAAACAAACCCTCATGAAGCAGCCAGCAGCAAATAGCCACAACCACCTTCCAGCCAGCCAGGTGAAGAGCACAAACCAGGCTCTCCCTGTGCCTCATCTGGCTCCTGCATGAGTAGGGGACAAACAGCCACGGCTTCTTTCTGACCCAGTGGGGAGCAATCTGGCACTTACCCCCTACACAGCTACTGCCCCCCCAACAGAGCTGCTTTCCTACGACCCAAACCCAGAGCAGCTTTGCTCTGTTCAGTGGTTTGCATATTTTCAGGGCTGAGGCCAGATAAGGAACCAAATCCATAAATAATATCCCAAAGGAACTGCCCACCAAGCAGCGTGTGAAAGGAGAAGGATTTCTGCTGCGATGCTGAGTGCTCAGGAATGAGGACAGGCCAGATTGAGGGCTTCTTGTGCAATCTGCATGGTTTGGCTGCTCAGGAAGGCTGGTGTCCCCAGGGCTGAGGGTTCTCAGCAAAAACTAACTTGTGCCCACACATAAAAGTACCATTTTTAGTCAAACATCTCATCCATTTGATGCCAACTATCCTTAGTTTGGGCTGAGAGAGTTGGGGCTGTTCAGCCTGGAGAAGAGAAGGCTCTGGGGAGATCTTACAGCACCTTCCAGTCCCTGGAGCAGCTGACAAGAAAGCTGGGGAGGGGTGTGTTCAGAGCCCTGCTGTCCTCCACCCCATCTCACCCACCTTCCCATCTTCCTGACCTGACTCTCCCAGCGCCCACCTCAGCCCTCTCACCACCTCACCTGCACTCTCCAGCCCTGCTTCCCTCAGACATCCATCTCATTTTCCCAGATCCAGACTTAACCCAGTTTTTCATAGAACATACAGAGTTGGAAGGGACCCAGAAGGATCATGGAGTCCATCTTCCTACACCACACCTCCCTGGTGTGAGGTGTACATGGCAGAGGGACTGTCCACCTTCTGCAGCTCCATAGGATCCATCCCCAGACGTGCCCTCACCCCCAGGAACCTCAGCAGCTGCTCCATATCATGCAGAGAGGAAGAGGATGCTCCCCATGGCTCTGACCACCTGGCTCCTCACCCATCCATCACTGATCACACCACAGAGGCAGTGCTTTCTGCCTTCCATAGTGCAGGGTTGACCCAAAAAAAACCCTCATTTGACCCAAAAAACCCTCTCTTGACCCAAAAAAGGTGCCTGGGAGTACTTTCTCTCCTAGTTTCTGTTACAATTTCAAAATACAATTCAGATTTTTTTTTAAACTATGGAAAACCCTACCAAGAACATCTGAGTGTGGTCATATAAACAAACAAATGCACGTTGTACTCCAAGCTCCAGCTGTGGTTTAAGACCTCAAGTACTTCTCATGAGTCTAATAGGTATTTCTGTTTCATTTTTAATTCCTCAGGTGAGAAAGAAAAAGAAAAACAACCTGAAAAAACCCAACTTCTTTGCACTGGCTTTAGGTAGCAGCACTGGGAAACATTCCTTCATGTCCTAAGGTGCAACCTCATGAACGATGGGATGCTGCTCCCCTCTGCAGTAGCAGATAAACCACAGGTTTAGGGTACCAATCAGAACACACAAGGCAAGACAGGGCTGCTGGTTCAAAAGAGTGAGACCCCCATTCCAGAGCACGCTGCACTGTTAAAGGGAAAATAAAGGACACCACAGATGCTTCCAATAACTCTGGTTTCAAGTCAATTTTCCCTCCTTTGTCTTTAAGGGCTTTTGATGTGCAGTCACAATATTGTCTCCCTCTCTCTGTTTTTAATAATTTTATATTACCTCAGCAATATAACTGTCCTGGAATATACTGAACTTTAATCTTTAAGAGATCAAACAGGAAGAAATATGATGGGATAGAGAGTGACTGACTTGGGGGCAATATTCTCTCCTCCTATAAAAGATGGCCCACAGCAAGATAAAAATTGCTTCTCAGATTCCATGAACATCACATCTTGAAGAGAGGCCCGTGGAGGGAGAGGCCTCAGGGCCACAAAAAACCAGTAACCATTGAAGATGCAGCCAAAAAGCAAACACGCCCTCCCAGAACTCAAGGATGTGGTTTGGGTGACTACATGCTTCAAGATTGGTCCCAGCACCCTCTGACCCCCTCAGTTTAGCCATGCTCTGCAAGTCCAACAGCTGAGAATCGTTTGGCCACTGTCTTTCCACTGGAAGAGATATTTTGGCTCTGCCCCAAGCCAAGGAAATGTCTGGGACAGAGGTGCAAGTTTACATCCCATGGAGACATGGTGGTATCTAGGCAGGGGGAGTTAGAAATCACTATTAGGATCTTATGAACACAAAGGAGGTGCAGCTTCTGCTTCCTCTCCAAAAGATGTTTGGCCTCCACTGGCTTCCTCAGTTTACTGCTGAGGTTCTCCAGCAGAACCAGAGGTGAAGTTCAGCTGGGCATGGCTGCTCATTCCATTCCCTCACCACAGAACGACAGTGAGTTCATATTCTAAAGAAACACTGGTTAAAATATTGTAACATACAGTAAAGATGCTGCATTTTTCTCAGGAAAATAAAAAAAACCCCAAACTTTGTTTGTTTATTGTAGTAATTTTGGTAAAAATTGTTCTCTTGCCTAAATGCCTTGACTAGTGCTGGCTTGGGAACCTGCTTTATAACTCTGTATATCACAGAATCACCAGGTTGGAAAAGACCTTTGAAGATCATCAAGTCCAACCATTCTCATCCTGAAATAAACCAGATCCCTAAGTACTTCATCTACCCTTTTTTTGAACACACCCAGGGAAGGTGACTCAGCCCCTCCCTGGGCAGCCTGTTCCAGGCCCCAACAACTCTTGCAGTAAAAAACTTCTTTCCAATGTCCAATCTAAACCTGCCCTGGGGCAGCTTGAGCCCATTGCCCCTTGTCCCATCTCCTGTCCCCTGGCTGAAGAGACCATCGCCCACCTCTCTGCACCCTCCTGGCAGGGCAGTGTAGGCGGTGATAAGGTCTCCCCTCAGCCTCCTCTTCTCCAGGCTCAACACCCCCAGCTCCCTCAGCTGCTCCTCAGAGGATTTGCCCTCCAGCCCCTTCCCCAGCCTGGTTGCCCTTCTCTGGACTCGCTCCAGGACCTCAATGTCCTTCTGATGGTGAGGAGCCCAGAACTGGACCCAGCACTCGAGGTGCAGCCTCACCAGTGCCCAGTACAGGGGCACAATTACTTCCCTCATTACTTCTCTCATTCCATTCCCCATCAAACTTTTTACCAATTGCACAAGGAATATACAGTTATAATCAGATCTACATATGACATCAGAATCAGGTGTCAACTTGTGCTGCAAGACCAGATCTCTCCCAGGTACACAGCAAAGGTTGGGGGTTTCATCGAGGTCATTAAAACTCCTGAAGGTAGAAAGCTGATTCAGACACCACCAAAACCAGTGCAAAGACTCACTCAGATTCCAGTGAATTTGATGCCAAGCCATGAGAAATGGGAAGAATGTTTCCACAAGACTGGCCTTTCTACGAGGCTGCTGCCTTTGTGACATGCAACCAGCTCTCTGCCTACCCAGACCTTTATCCTGTTCAGGAGGATAATTAATATATATAATTTATAATCAGTTATTGTTTCTCATGCTTGCACAGGGAGGGTGGATGATAAAGCTGTAGGTACCTTAAGGCTTAGCCTGTCACCCTCTTCCCACCAGCACTACCCAGTGGCTCCTCAAAGCCAGTCCTAGCTATGTTCACTCTTCTAGCCTGAGCTGAGCCTAGCCTACCCCAACCAAGCTGGGCCTAAGGGTGCAAAACAGAAGGGAACAGGGATCCTTTGGTCAAGTGACTCCACGAGAAGACACAGACAATGCTCAGACACACTGAAAAGACTGAACCCTGCCAATGAGCCAAATGCTGCCTTCTAATAAATGCAGTAACTAGAGCCAAGAGATGCTGAAGGCACTCATCCCACAGAACTGTCCCCACAGGCAGCAGCCTGTGTTTGTGCTTGAGAGAGTTTTTGCATCACCTGCCAGACCACTGGGAGTGTTTTGAGCCAGGTGCACATGTCCAAGTTCTCCTGGTGAAGGTAAGTTATGGAATAGGATCAGAAGAACAAATGTAATAGAGTTATTTCCAAGCCTGCAACCTTCCTGGACATCCTTAGTCATGCAAAGCAAGTAACAGATTCATTTTGGATAATTCCTCATGCTCTGGATAAACAGATCCCTGTATTTCTGAGTTTTCCAGCCCAAATTCCTGCAAAAGTTCTCTGCTTCACCTCCTGCTTTCAATCCAGAGAACGCAGGACCCCACTATAATCACCCCTCTGTGGGAACAAAGGATACCAATCTCCAATTCAGCCCCCACATTTTGGTCTTTAAACCAGCAAATATTTACTCACTTATATGCAGAAACATAAGCTAACCAGGAGAGAATGAGGTTCTCCAGATCGAAGGCTTTACTAACCAGTGCTTATTCAGAGTTTTGTTCCCAAACCTCTAGAGCTTCTCAAGCCATTAGTGCATTTCCAGCAGTCTTGGCTCTCCTGTCTCTTGAAGGAAGAAAGGATGATGATTCCAGCACGTAGCACGGAAAACCTGGGAAGAAGTCCCTCTTCCTTCGTTTGCCCTGAAAACAGCTTTCATCTGCAGGCCTGTGCTCCCTCCTGAGGAGTGACTCCTTAATCTCTGACAACACGTATTTTCCACATTATCTAATTGGTTTTTAGGAGATTTTTCCCCCCTCTAATCTCTCCCCAGTGAATTCCTGCCTCTCTGTGTTACCTTTGTTCCCTACACATGGGTTGTGAGCCAGACTGTGATTTCAGCCTCACTGGTCAGGAACTTCACCCGCTGAGAGAGGCAGGGAAAGGAATGGGAAGGGGATGGGGAAGGGGATGGGAGGTCTCTGTGGGAATTTTCAGGTATATTGTGCAGTTCTGGTTTACATCCCTGAGTCTAAAAGTATCTTAACCTTACAGACCCAGCTGCCTTGGAAATTAAGGAACCCCCTCAGGGGAGCCATGGTAGCTCCTGGTTTTTTAACAGAAACCCACCAAGTGTGTGCAGGGCTGTTTGAGGACTCCCCTTGCTGCTCCCGTGTTAGGTTACTGCTTTCCTAAGGGTGATCCAAGCTAAGCATGTGGATTCCCAGCTGAGCTTACCTCCTATGCCACAGTCCCGTGGGAGCCAGGCGGGTGCAGTCAGGGTGCTGCGAGGGCGCGTTGCCTCTCCACAGAACTGATCTGAACTGGGGCTCCACACCTAACACATCCAGGTGTGACATGACAGGACATCCATCACTTGTCATCCCAAGCAGCAGAGACCATCTCGTGAGCTGGTTCCAGGGCTCTTTTCCAGCCTGTGCAGACGGAAGGTGAAACCCCTGAAGATACCCTGCTTCTCCTCACACATTCACTCACCAAAGGCTGATTCTCGACAGCCATGAGCAAATACTTTGATGCCATCAATCACCATATTTCAGTTTCCTTTCCATTTCTGCACCAATGTCTGCATGCCAACTACAGAATCTTATTCCTCCACTGACTTCATTTCCAGCATGTTCTTTACAGAAGATTTTACAGCAACAGCACAACCTAAGACCACAGATGGGTCTGGCTGCGTATAGTTTCCCCTGTTTCTGAAAGCAGATACTTTGGAATACTGAGCAGATACTGTCTTTAATCTGGCACTGCTGAAATCTCAAGCCCTTACCGGTACAGGTTAAGAAATCCCACAGGAAAAATGGGTGGGACAAAAAGGTTTCTTCCTTCTCAGCATGTCTGATGCTAAAGAATCGTTTGCACTGAGCCAGCCACCCAAAACAGCAGGCAGGAGTAGATGAGGGAAAGGATGGATCAAGAGCAGCAATACAAGATGAAGAGCAAGCACTGCAAAGTGATGTGCCCTCTGCAAAAGAGCCATTCCCCAGCTTCCAGCTGTGTTACCAGCCATGGCTCAGAGAAAAACATCTCATCCCATCCTGGAAAGCACCTCTGTCCAACCGTTAACTTCAGCGTTTGAGCCCGACAGCCCAAAGCTGATGCAGAAGTTAATAAGAGTAATTATTGCCTGAACCTTTGGGCAAAGCTAAATATCCACTAACCTGTAGCATCTTTTCATTCCCCACCCAGATGGAAATTCCATCTGCATGGAAGCTGACAACTCTAAGGCATCACAGAAGCCACACAAGTCCTTACCACACAATTACAGACTACTCTTCATCTGCAAGCAGGGTTTCAGGCCTGTGCAACAGAGGGGAAGCTTGGCAGCTCCAGCAACACAACCTACCAGGAAAATTCATCCAACACAGCAAGACATTAAAGCTTCTCAAAACATCTTCAAAACTCTCACATCCCACCACTGAAGTGAATATTTCAGCACACTCCCTGGGCTGAGTGAGGTTTTAAGACTCTTAAATAAGAAACTTCATGAGCATCTTACACCAAGGGGGAGGAAATGCTGGGATGCATCCGTTAAAACAATGTTTTAATAAACAGCAGCATAAAATAATCAGTGTTTAATATCATCTCTGGCATGTGAAATACAAGAATGCACATATCTTAATTATAAAATAGCCTTTGTCATTACATTTTTCATGCTTGCCTAATTGAAATGCCCATAATTAACAAATCAATCATCAAGTAATACAGTGATTAAATGCATGCAGTGAAAACAAAAGGAAAAAAATATTTGTATAAGGTAGTGGCTGAATATCACCATAATATATTTCAAGAACATCTACATCAGGTTAAAAATAATAATAATAATAATAATAAAAAAAAAAGAAACAGACCAAAGATATAAAATGCAGAGATGTATTTTCACTTCTGCTGTACAAAACATTATCACACTTTTGTGCAAAAAAAAAAAGGATAAAAATCAAGTTGTTATTATACAACATTGTCAACTGAGCAAAAGGGTTGGTTTTGTTCTGTGTACAATAAAAAACACTCTTCGGTACAAAAATGAGTCTGTGAGAACCTGTGATGTACACAGCACTTTCTGTAACTCATTAAAGTGGTTTCAAATAATTAGCCTAGATTGCCGATACCTGAATGAATTGGTTTTTTTACTAATTAGACAAATGTCGTATTTCTAAGTGGAAAATTAATGCTAATTCACATTATTCTTAGAACTGACAGACAAAATCGCTATCAATGGGTTTGCTGCCCGATGGAAGGCGAGCTTCCCTTCCCTTTCCTCAGGGTTCCTGGAGTCGTAGTCACTGCAATTCCACATTGATCCAAAGTAATAAATATTCCCTGGCAAACTGATTGTCACGTACCAAACGGTGGTTTGGAGCCTTCCCACCCAACAGTTGCATAGCAACAAAAGGATATACAGTTTCTGCTTTCACTCCTAGGTTACGAACCGTTCTCTCTGCGCCAGTCGACAGGGGTTCTGAAACTAAAACATGTTAATTTCATTCCCTTTAAGGCAATTTTGTGGGTTAAGCCGTTTTTAGCGGCCAACGGCAGTGAGGCAGTTACCAGCAAGGTGGTAACTCAAGTGTCATATCAATGACTCTTGGTTTTAGGGCTGAATCTGACCTCAGACTCCCAACTTCAAACCAAAATCCTACCTGAAGTAACTTCCTTCAGCTTTCAGACCAACACATTGGAAACATAATCCTTGACTGGAAAATTTACAGCTATTTTAACTCTCTATGGGAACTGACATTGCACACCCAGCAGACCTCTGAATATCTGCATCCCCTAGTAAAGAGACAAATATTAAAATATGCTTTTCAGTATCAAAAAGTTTCTGCAATTTAAGCCACAACAGAGGTTTCAACAGCTGTGAAAAAAGCCTACAATAAATTGGTTTTTATTTGAAAAAAAAATTAATAAAATAAAATTCCCCTTTTTGAATTGTGGGTGGCACTTAGAGAAACAAGGTGTCTGTTGCTGAAGCTGAGCATCCATACCACAATGATTGCTGTCTGGTTGAGCCTGCCCATCCTGTTAAGCAGTTAAAACTTCATAGAAGATACTTGCTGCAATGTCTGGGAGAATCTTTAATAAAATATTTGAATATAAATCTTTTTCTACGGCTTTCTAGTTTGTCCTGTAAATAGTTCTATTTACAAAGGCCTCGCTTATTTACAATTCAGCTGAAATCATAGATTCGTTAGGTCCATGGATGCTGGAGTCTCCTAATAGGGAGGATTGTTTTGAGTCAATTTTGTAGGGTTTTTGAGTTTTATTTCCAAAAACTGTGATCCCGATGCCCCCCGGGTGACTAGGAATTGACATGTGAGATAGCAAAGGGATATTTGCTTCCTGGTTGGATCCTGAAGATGGCAAACTAGTGACGTGACCTGTGCTGGTGGATCCGCTGGCGCTGCTGGGAGAGCGACTCTTTGGAGGAGGACAGTGCTGGATTACCCTGGGTGGAGCTTGTGGCTGATAGTGGGCGGCTGGGAAAGCCGCGTATCCCGGCGGTATCGGGTACCCGTTGATCGGGATGTAGCGCTGGTTTTGAGGTATTGGCGGCCCGATGAAGCCGGCGATTTGGCCTTGCGGTATTCCTTGTGCTGGAAACATGTAGTTAGGGTACCTGGGATTACTGAGGTTACTCACCGGGCTGGCGCTGAGGGAAGTCGTTTGGGTGGTGGCATTCCCACCGGAGGGGGTAGTAGAACTAGTGTGGCTGGAAAGACCCTCCCAGGAGCGCAGCCTGGCATGGATTTCTTTAAACCGTGGCCTCCGGGATGGCAGGTCATGCCAGCACTCTGTCATCAGGCTATACATTCTGGGAGGACAGTCTTCAGAGCACGGCAGCAGTTGTCTTTTCCTGATCATCTCTATGACTTCTTGATTACTAAATCCATAATAAGGTTGAAGTCCAAAGCTGAATATTTCCCACAAAACGACTCCAAACGACCAGATATCGGAATCAGAGGAGAACTTGCCATACATAATGGCCTCTGGTGGCATCCAGCGGATGGGCAGGAGAGACTTGTTCTGAATTCTGTAATAATCTGCTGAGTAGATTTCTCTGGAGAGTCCAAGGTCTGAAATTTTGACATGAAGTTGCTCTCCAATTAAAATGTTCCGAGCGGCGAGATCTTTGTGGACAAAAAAATGACTGGACAAGTACTCCATCCCTGCTGCAATCTGGACAGCAATATGAAGGAAATCCCCATGGTCCAGGCTGGATTTTACAGTCCCATCCTCATCACTGCTGCATCCAACATCCGAATGTGGCGATCGCATGATGAGAAACTCGTGGAGGTCTCCCTGGTTCATGTACTCGAAGAGCATGCAGACAGGCTGCTCCTGGGTCACCACGCCCAGGAGGCAAACGATGTTGGGGTGATGGAGCTCAGCCATGAGAGATGCTTCTTGCTGGAACTCTGCCCACTGCTGAGGGTTGTTAAAGTCTTTCAGGGTCTTGATAGCGATGAGCTGAGCGTGATCCATGCCTGGAAGGTAGAGGTGTCCCTTGTAGATCTTGCCGAAAGCACATTCACCCAGTTCTTCCATGAAACGAACAGCAGACAGGGGCAACTCCTTGGCTTTGCTCTGTTAAAGAAATGACAGCAGCAAGAGGTCAGAAGAGCAGAAGACCAAGAACACAGAAGTAAAAGATCTTCCAACACAGGAGGGCTGAAAGCCAAGCACACCGACACAGGAACTCCATGGGACACGTACCCGTTTGGACACGGTCCTGCTCAGCCCCAAGATGCAGCACTGGTGTGACAGCATCAACTCCAGGCCAGACACAGCCTGCACGACACCAGTATCACCAGTATCCCCACATAAGCAAAGCTCAGGGCTGAGTGCTGCCTCATCTGTGCACACTGTCCTCCAAAATTAAATTCCAAACTACTTTTTACCCTCTACACTTGACAGATAAAAGTAGCATGAGATCTGAATGTATGTGGGACCTGTCAGCATTTCAGCAAAGGCATTTGTATACTCGGGCTTGGGCCTGTAGATCCTGAAAATGGGATCTGACTAGTTTCAGGGATTGAGGCAATTCCCACACTAAGCACACACTGAAGCGTGTGAAGGGCTGCAAGTTTTAGGAGAAAAGTTCTGTGGGTTGTTTTTTTTTCCCAAAAGCTTTGTCCTTGTAGCAAATTCTTCCTGGACTTTGCTCGTAACCCTTCCATGGAGAGCAGAGCCTTTCTCTGCTCACGCTTGAGTGAGAGTCCAATCACAGAATCACAAGGTTGGAAAAGCCCTTTAAGCCCATCGAGTCCAACCGTCCCTGTCCTGTGCTGACCCAGATCCCTGAGCACCTCATCTCCCCGGCTATTAAACACCCCCAGGGGTGGGGACTCAGCCCCCTCCCTGGGCAGCCTGTGCCACAGCCCCACAACTCTGCCAGGGAAGAACTTTGCCCTCCCAGCTGAGCTGACCCTGCCCTGGGGCAGCTTGAGCCCACTGCCCCTTGTCCCATCTCCTGTCCCCTGGCTGCAGAGACCCTCGCCCACCTCTCTGCACCCCCCTGGCAGGGAAGTGGAGGTGGGGAGAAGGTCTCCCCTCAGCCTCCTCTTCTCCAGGCTCAACACCCCCAGCTCCCTCAGCTGCTCCTCAGAGGATTTGCCCTCCAGCCCCTTCCCCAGCCTGGTTGCCCTTCTCTGGACTCGCTCCAGGACCTCAATGTCCTTCTGATGGTGAGGAGCCCAGAGCTGGACCCAACAATCGAGGTGCAGCCTCACCAGTGCCCAGTACAGGGGCACAATCCCCTCCCCAGCCCTACTGGCCACACTGTTTTTGACACAAGCCAAGATGCCATTGACCTTCCTGGCCACCTGGGCACACTGCTGGCTCATGTTCAGTGGCAGTCACCCAACACTCCCAGGTCCTTCTCTGCCTGACAGCTCTCCAGCCAGTCTCCCCCAGCCTGTAGCGCTGCATGGGGTTGTTATGTCCCATGTGCAGGACTCTGCACTTGGCCTTGTTAAACCTCATCCCATTATCTCCAGACATTAACTTCCACACAGGCTCCTGACACCGACAGCCAAACCCGCTCATTTAGGGTCTCCAGTATAGCAACAGGTAGTAATTTAAGGCTAATGAGTCTGGGATCTGGGTTTTATAAATTACTGTAAGCATCAGCATGGGCATTCCTGCAATAATTTAGAGTGGCAATACAGGAAAAGAACAGACATTTTTAAATAAATTAATTTTAGAATAAATTAATTCTAATTGTATTGACCACTATGACTTTTAGACAAATATAATAATAATAATAATAATAATAATAATAATAATGCCATTTAAGCAATCAGCCAGTAGACTGTACGGTGATGGCAGGAAATTAGCTATATTGCTGAGGAACAGCTGGTTTATATTATACAAATCCTTTAGGCTAAAACTTGTTTAGGTCTGGCATATTGTAAATTATATTTTAGTAATGAAAGTGAAATGACCTCTGTCTGACCTGAGGCTGGGTTCGTCTGTTTGAACCAACATAGTGGAAAACTATGAAAGAAAATGAAGTCATAAAGTTTTGGCAGGAAGGGCTCATTTCAAGTTAAGGGGTTATAAATCTGCTTACTTTTTGTTTGACAAGTATTTGTCATACATGGGTGTACAGAATGTAAAGAAGTGTAAAATACATAGGAGGCAGCACGCCAAAGTAAACCCAGTACAAAGGGAGAACGGTGAGAGCGAAGCCCACCACCTCTATCTCTTCATCAGCTCCTTCCATTAGGTGAATGACAAGATGAGCTGAGTTTATTGTATTTTTTTGAAGGCAATTAAAATCCCTTCAAACAGGTTATTGGATGAAATGCTAATGCTTTTACCCATATGAGCAAACACACGTGCACCTCAGTTGGAGCTTGGAGCCTGAGAGTGTTTCCACCCAAAGTTGACATTAATACTGGATTTAAAAATAGGATTCTACTTCCTCTCTTTTAAAATGTTGCTTGAAAGGCAATCAAAACATCTGAGATGGGGAGAGCTGGGTTTCCCAGTGGGGAAAGACAGAATTAGCATAAAGAAGATGGAAAGCTTTTCAGAGCACACGACTTTGAGCAGAAAAAAGGAAACATCACGCTCTGTATCCACAAATATTCCTGGGCAAGTTGCTTTCCTACGCTGTGTGCGTACGGCATCGGTGCATCAGCAGCCTAGGTGGAAAGTGTGACCTCAGTAGAACGATGCCAATGTCCCCACTGTCTTCAGTTTAGCCAGGATTGGACCCCAAATATCTAGGGGAAAGGGAACCAAGAAGCAAACACACATGGAAAGAGCCCAGAGGAGGCTACGAAGATGATGAAGGGCCTGGGGCATCTCCCCTGTGAGGAAAGGCTGAGTGAGCTGGGGCTGTTCAGCCTGGAGAAAAGAAGACTAAGGGGGGACTTTATTAATGTTTATAAATATCTTAAGTATGGGATGCAGGGGAAATGGCCAGCCCCTTTTCAGTGTCTGTGGGGACAGGACAAGGGGTGATGGCTGCAAGTTAGAGCACAGGGAGTTCCACCCCAATGTGGGGAAGAACTTTTCCACAGTGAGGGTGAGGGAGCCCTGGGACAGGCTGCCCAGGGGGTGTGGAGTCTCCTTCTCTGGAGAGATTCCAGCCCCGTCTGGACGCTGTCCTGTGTGCCCTGTCCTAGGGACCCTGCTTTGGCAGGGGGTTGGACCTGATGAGCTCTCCAGGTCCCTTCCAACCCCTGTGATTCTGTGATCTACCAAAATATTCTGTGGAGGTTAGATGCAAGATGTGGTTTTGACACTTACCTGATTAAATGGTTTTTGTGCTATTACCAGCATTTTGATATTATAGAATGAATCACAGAATCCCAGACTGGGCTGGGTTGGAAGGGACCCCAAGGGTCACACAGCTCCAACCCCCCTGCCACAGGCAGGGCCACCAACCTCCAGGCCTGGAGCTACACAAGGCTGCCCAGGGCCCCATCCAACCTGGCCTTGAACACCCCCAGGGACGGGGCACCCACCACCTCCCCGGGCCCACAATTAACTCTTTATGACCTACTTTGATAAATTTGACATTTCAGAGAAAGCAAGAGCAGCATCCCACAGCTGCTTTGTTAAACTTAAGGAGGAAACTACTCCAGAATTTATTCAGAGGTGGGGAACAGAGCTCCTGCAGTACAAGAGCAGCCTTTCCTGACACCAAGCTGTGCTGAAAGAACACCTACGGCAGCAGTATCCAAAGGATACAATTCACATTGCTGAAACACCACAAAATCTGAATTTAGAAGGATTCTGCTATGTCTTTTCCTAACAAAAATAGCAGCTTTACTCCAAGGCATGTCTGACTCTTTGAGGTCCTACAGTCTACGTACGCAGTTTCTATTCTAATTCCTTGTAGATATTGATTTTCACCCTGAAATGCTTCAATAGAACGATGTCAAGTTGTTGGTGAGAAGTGGCACAGGCTGAAAAACACAGTAAATGCTCTTTCAGGGCACTGTTCTGCCCACAGGCAGCAGGAGGCAGTGGCAGCCCCAAAATGAGGGATGCATAAAATCAAAACCAAGAGCTCAAGGTTAATCAGGCTTAAATCTTAAATGATTTTTTAAAATGCTCCATGACTGGGACTACAGTGAAGCAGAACAGTACCAGCAACAAGATTTTTGAGGCTCTGTTTTGGCAATTTCTCTTTTTAACTGTGAGAATGAGCAAGACTGAAAAAAACACAGCACAAATCTTCCCAAAGCAACTACAAGTGGAACGAAGGATGACAAACGACTACAGCAGAGCCATGGAAAAAACTCTCTTGAGGAAAAGCTGAGTCACATCGTTATCTGCACCACTTTCTACCTGAAATGAGGCAATTCAGAGACGCTTCAGGAATGGGTTGCTGGCTTTATTGCAAAATAACCCCTCCAGCTCCGATTTATCCAGGTACATGGACACATGGGAATGACCTCCACGGGTCCAGCACTCTTGCTATGCTGCTGATGAGAAAAGCTCTTACCAAAATCACTGCTAAAGGCACCAGCAGAAACCACGAGTTGGAAATCAGCTTCATATTCCAGTGCTGAGATCATAGAATCCCAGACTGGTCTGAGTTGGAAGGGACCCCAAGGATCACACAGCTCCAACAGGCAGGGCCACCAACCTCCAGGCCTGGAGCTACACAAGGTTGCCCAGGGCGCCATCCAACCTGGCCTTGAACACCCCCAGGGATGGGGCACCCACCCCCTCTCTGGGCAGAGGTGATCAAAGTGTTTCACTCCCACCTTTCCAAACAGTGAATGTGGAAGCAGGAGTGAGGGATTACCTTTGGTTTATAGGCGTTGAGCATTGACATCTCCACGTTTTGTCCTCTTACATGTTTAGGCTGCCTCTGAACAGGAGGGGAGGATGACTTCTGGTTGTTGCGACAGATGCAGATGAAGAAGAAGAGCAAGGCTATGGCCAGGGGGATAGTGACACTCGGCACCAGGATATACAGGATTTCCATTTTATTCTTTTCCTTGGAATCCTTATAATCTGTTGCAGAAAAAAAACCCCCACAAAACAAATAAAACAATGAATGAACGATCCCACAAACTCAAATACATCACTGGGTCAGCTAGAAGTGTTAAGAAGAATAAAGCAGTCAGGTAATACCACTGCACCTTGAACACTGTTTGATTTCCTTAAGACTAACTGGGCAAGTAAGTTTGTTGAGTAACATTTCTGTAAGATCATGGAATGACCAGGAACAATTTCCCTGCAGTGTGTCAGTTCAGACCTACCTATGGTTGTGAAGTAGCTGAATCCTTTGAGGTGGCAATTGCCTGGGGTGAAACGAAGGAATGGTCTCAGGCAGGTCCACAGGAAAGTTAATTTCTAAAATAGCTTATGGAAGAAAGGGTCTGGTGGGATGATGGAAGCTTTGCCTTAATATGTGCATTACGTTTTCTGCCATAGTTTCCCTAATCCAACAAAAATCCTCCTATTTATTTCCAATCTCCTGTTCTCAACATTTCCTAGCGTTGGCCAAAGCATTTTTGTGGCCACCTGACGTACTGAGGCCTGAACCATAGGCCTCAAACCAAAGTTGACCTCTAGATGAGTCTCAAAACCCAACAATATATTCACTACAATCACATATGCAATGTTGTAACCCTTCCTGTAACCAGCAGGACAGTTTTTCTCTGGTTGGAGGCACTCTGCAAGGCCATGAGACCAGATAGATGTCTGGTGCTGTGGAGAAATACGTGGTCAAAGCGAAGAGAGGTAGAGATAGTCCCTTGGATTCCTCCTTGAGCCCTGGCCAGGCTTTGGGTGGAATCCAACAGGAAGAGTGAGGCCAGATGGTTCTTCATCAGGTGATGTAAACTTGTTTATTCAATACTATAAAATGCTGGGCCCTCTTGCAGCGACTTTGGAGGCCTCACCTACGAGTGGACACACTGCACAGGACCTCCCAGTTCCCAGGACAGGGTCTCAAATCCTTGCTGCAACTGGGGCTCCCCAGTGACTGCAGATCGGGATGATGGGGGCAAGTGGTGATGGATCTTTCTTAATCACTGTGACTTTCCTTCTTCCTGTCTAGTAAGGATTCGGTGGGTTACCTGCTTATTATCCTTGCTCCTTAAAACTAGAGTGTAGTAAGCCTCTTGTTTTAACTAAATGCATTAACCTCGTGTTTGTGTGGCCTTGAAACAGACAGTAGGATAAGCCTCCCCTCTTTGTTGGTGTCTGCGGCCTTTCTATTGACCCCATCAATTGGCAAAACACCACCCAGGGCATGTGGGACTGAAAACTTCTCATCTGTCCTAGGTGCAGGAGCAGGGCAATTGGGGACTGTAGAGCAGAAGCAATGGAGAACACCTGGGAAATGGGAGAAAATGCATGGAAATGGCAAGAAATAAGAGAAAATGGTCCTGGTTGTTATCCCAGGGGGTTTTTATGCCATGAAACCCTTCCTCTGCTATAGTTCTGAGCCAGGCACAGCTGAGACATCAGCCACCCGCCTCCCTCCAGCAGCTCTGGTTTCACAGAGCACCTCCCTTGGAGGAAAGGCACAGAGGGAGAGGGGCTTCAGGAGGAGCTCACAGCCTCATGTTCATGCATCACCCGCTCGTGTTGACAAGGACATAGCTTCTAGATGGATCCTATCAGCATGGGTTTGCTGAGGCCTGCTTTGCTCTGGTATTTCCCAGGAGCACTCACGAAGCTTAGGGTGTAATTACGCTCGGATTAACACACTAACTATAGGGCAGGCTGGGAATTTGGAAGATCACCTTGGGCTGCAGGACCAGGGACCACAGCCTGGTTGTTTCGGAGGGAGATGGAGAGTGTCTGTGGTAGCATTGGGCTTAGCAGATCCTGGCAGAACCAGGAATGTTTTATTATTCCTACAGGGTCATTTCAGTTTGTTTGCCTGTGTTTTCCTGGCTGGATTTGTAGACATGCTTAGCAGCCCACACAGATATCCTTTATGCACTTAATTAAACATGAACTTGATCTGAAGCTTGGGTTGTGACAGAGGCAAAGTTCAAACCGTTCTGGATGTCACTTGGCATAACCCCTCTCCTCTTACAGGCTCGCACCGACCTTCTGCTCCCCCCACGCTCCTTTCTGAATGTTCCTTTTAGATTAAGATTGTGCCATCTGGGTTTTAACTGAGAGGAGAGGTAGTCCAAATGTTTCCAGGGCCTTTGGGAAACAAGAGACGTCCCCATTACTGTCTCCCTGTGTGCAGCAGAAGGACAATGTGTGCCTTCACCCTGCCTTCAGCAAACATCCAGCTCTACAGCGTGGACCCACTGTGGTTTTCCTTCGTGAGCTGCTGCCCTCTAGCACAGACACACAATCACTACCTTTCCTCTCCCAAACCTTCTCAGGGCTGTCTCATGCTCGAACAGCTCCATGTTTCACATCTTCCTACACCCAGGCAGACAAACCTTTATGAAACGAGCCCATTGCAGCTTGTGAGACAACTGAAAGATACAGTCAAAGCCAGAAAGAGAAAAGAGTCAGCACGAGGCAGACGGAGACCTGGGCACTAGTTCATCACCTGAGCTATTCCAGTCAAAGGGAATTATTATTCCTATTAAGTAGCAGCCCCTGCCGTGAAGCCTCATTAGGTTAATAGGTTTCTTGGGAGCCACCCTAATTAAATCCATTTCCCATCTAGGCATGTCCTGATGAGGCAGAACACACAATGCTTATTGAAATGTGCCTGAAACGGCTCTTTCAGCCTGTGTAAAACCAGCAGAATGTGAGTCCCACACAGTATTTTGGTTTTAATATGCAGATTAGCATTTAACAATCAAATTCCTACTCACCTGATACAGCTCTATTTGTCTGTATTTAGAATAACAGAGCTGTGAAACCCAAGCTGTACAGCACATACAATTTAAGGCAGAAGTGAGAGGTAATTAAAACCTTTGGCAGGAATCCCTCAGGCCAGCCAGCTGTCCTGGGTTTGGTCAGGACAGAGTTAATTTCTTTCTGGCAGCTGGGCAGTGCTGGGTTTGGGAGTTGGGATGATAACAGTGCTGGGTAACACACTGATGGTTTAGTTGTTGCCAAGCAGTCAGGGGCTTTTCAGCTTCTCATGCTGCCCTGCTAGTGAGAAGGTGGGGGAAGCAAGGACAGGTGACCCAAACTGGCCAAGGGATATTCCACACCATGATGTCATGCTTGGCATAAAGAGGATCTGGGTGGGAGGAAAGAGCACATAGCTCCAGGATGCGTGGCTTGGGGAGGGTCTGGCTTCGGGATGGCTCTGAGCTGAATGGTCTGAGTTATGTGGTTCAGTGAGAACTGCACCATGTAACACCAGTTTTTGTACATTTTGCTATAAAGTCTGTTCATGTTATTCTTCCCTCCCTTTGCTGTCCCACTGAACTGTCCTTATCCCAACCTGCCAGGGTTGCCTTTGGGTTTTTTCCCTCCTACCCCTCCAGAGAGCAGCTGTGTGGAGCTCAGCTGCCAGCCAGGGTGAACCCACAACACTGCTAAGCCTTTCTATCTCATTTATTACCTAGTAAAACATCCAAATCAGAGACTTTGGCAACATGTCCAAATGCATCCTGTTTTCAGCTATTTCAGACCAAATACCAAGCCAGTCCTGGGATCTCAGAGCCTACCTAGAAAGGGGCTGGCAAGTGCCCCACTGCCTCCCCACCCCATCAACTCTTAATTACCCAATTATCCAGAAGTTGTGGACAACACAAAATGTACATGGCTGCAAAGTCATACAGTGACAGGGCACTGGAAAGCTCAGCAGTATCACTGGCTGTGGACATGCAGAGAACCCTGAGCTTGCTCAAAGTGAGCTGCCAACTCCCCCACCCCAGGGCTGAGCTCCATCTCAGCCGTGTGGCTCCTGGGGCGGAGAGCCAAGAGCCGACAGTACGCTAAGGGGAGTCCTGCTGACTGCTACTCAGATCCAGAGTTTTGTACTGGAAGGCTGAAAAAAGACCTTTGGAACAGTTTAGATAGCTTGAGCTATTCTTGTGTAGTCAGTCTATCACTGTGCCTAATTAACAAGAAAAATAACAGAAGTTAAATGAACTGAAATAACAGCAAAGAGATACGGGATGCTAAAAGGCGTGTATGAAGGTTAGCAAGGGTTCGAGATGCACATGATACAGCCCAGACTGTCTGCCTTTCCCCTGATCTACTCTTTCAGTAAGAACATAACTTACATCCCATTTTGGCATCGATTCCCATCTTTCCATTAATTGAAAGAGACTCTGGAGCAGGCTCCAAACATGGCTCACTGCAGGAATGTTCATAGCCATAACCAGAAATAATTTCATTTGGGTCTGGCTATCGAACAGGAACATCAAAGGGTGTCTCCTTTCCAAGGGGAAAGGTAATGTTACTGTGACAACTTGTAGGCAACATCAAATTTTGCGTGAAACATTGTACCATGAATTTCCAGAACATTTTCTGGCATGTCCATGCAAACAGTTGTAGGGTTTTTTTTTCTTGGCATGCTATCAATATTGGTATTTTTAAATGCAGATTAAACAATTCAGAACCATTCGTTCAGGTCTCCCAGAAAATCAGAATAAAATGAGAGCTGAAACTCCAATTTTGTTCATTTTACAAAACCAAAAGACAGCCAGGGCAGCTCTGTAAATGCAAACCTAAAACACAGTGAAGAGGCTCTGGCAAGATGATCGCTGTTTTTTACACAAGGGCTGAGCTCTGTGACCTGGGTTTGGTTAGGACTGAGTTAATTTCTTCCTGGCAGCTGGGCAGTGCTGGGTTTGGGAGCTGGGATGAGAGCAGTGCTGATAACACACTGATGGTTTAGATGTTGCCAAGCAGTCAGGGGCTTTTCAGCTTCTCATGCTGTCCTGCTAGTGAGAAGGTGGGGGAAGCAAGGAAGCTGGGAGGGGACACAGCCAGGACAGGTGACCCAAACTGGCCAAGGGACATTCTGTACCATGACGTCATGCTCAGCATATAAAGGTGATCTGGGTGGGGGGAAAGAGCACCCGGCTCCAGAAGGTGTGGTTTGGGGAGGGCCTAGCTTCAGGACAGCTCTGAGCTGTATGGTCTGAGTCATGTGGTTCGGTGAGAAACTGCATCACATATTACCAGTTTGGTGTATTTTGCTATAAAGTCCTGTTTGTGTTATTCCTCCCTCCCTTTGCTGTGCCAGTAAACTGTCCTTATCCCAACCTGCAAGGGTTGCCTTCGGGTTTTGGCCTTCTCCCCACCCCAAGAGTGGCTGCATGGAGCAAAGCTGCCAGCCAAGGCAAACCCACAGCACTGTTAAGCAATATTTGCACTTATTAGACTGCCTCTTAATAAACCAAGAGAGATGGAGAACCTTTTAAAACCATCTTGTGCATCAGCATCAACCGTGCAACTTCTGTGGTCCAATTTAATTTAGGCTCAGGAGCTGTACTGATCATAATGGCAACCTGGAAAGCACAGGATGTGGGGCTGGTAACATGCCACTGCTTCACCACCTTCATCCCCTGCTCAAATATTTTCATGCCACCACTCTGCCAGCTGCACAGGCAGTGGGTGTTTGAAGGTCTCCTTGGGGCAGGGATGCCATGTTGGCTCTTTTGTACTTAGCCTGTCCTACAGCTGTGAGGGGTGACCTTATTAATGTTTATCAATATGTAAAGGGGGAGAGTCAGGAGGCTGGAGCCAGGCTCTGCTCAGGGATGGCAACGACAGGACAACGGGCAGTGGGTGCAGCTGGAGCAGAGGAGGTGCCATGGGAATGTCAGGAGGAACTTTGTCACTGTGAGAGTGACTGAGCCCTGGGACAGGCTGCCCAGAGAGGTTGTGGAGTCTCCTCCTCTGGAGACATCCAAAAACCCCTCCTGGATGCGATCCTGTGGGATTTAGTCTGGGTGATCCTGCTCTGGCAGGGGGGTTGGACTAGAAGATCTTTCAAGGTCCCTTCCAACTCCTAACGCTATGTGAGTCTGTGATTCAAGAGACACTTTGGGCACAGCTCCCCTGAGCTCCTGTTCAGCAGGATGGCTGGACAGCTGTGACAAAACAGTTCCCCTCTTTTCCCCAAAGATAAAGGTAAAAAAGGTCAGTAATTACCACATGCTGGGACGTCACAAAGCTCAGACTTAAAGTTCTCATCTAAGGTGAAGCACCACGGGGCGTCCTTCTGGTTCCCTGGGTTGCGGCAGTAGGAGTGGCCCCCGTTGAGCTCGGGGTACCTGATGGCGGTGAAGGTGTGGGTGTGGGGGTACTGTGAGTTCCACGGCTGGCACTGCCGCCCCGACCTGGTCACACTCACCGTCCCCCGGTAATCCACTCCCGTGCCGTTGTAGCATTTGTGATCTGAAGGGGAGAGGAATATAAATAAATAACAAAATGAACCCAAAGCAATCACTGGCAGCAGCAAGGTGGATGGCTGCAGCACCCAGGGGGGCCAAACTGCCAGCATTCCCCAACACCAGCACACTGCTGCTGGCCTGGGGCTGGGAAACCCAGTTTGGGAGCTGGGGCTCCCAATTTGCTGCGGCTGGAACTCAGGGCCTGCTTTGCATTCACATTCCTGGGAGGATTTAAAGCTTATGCTTCTGTAATGAAAACAGCTTATGCCAAGCGTTTTTAATATAAGATACACAAAAGAAGTAAAAACTACAGTGGGAACCTGAATTGCAGCCATTATTTTCATATGAAGGTGGAGAATTTGTGGGAGCCACGTTTTATATGTGACTATTCAGATGTATAAGGGCTGCAAACAGGCTGCAGCTCAGCCTGGTCAACAAGCAAGCTCAGCCAATGTCTAAAATTTGGCTGTATTAGAGAGGGACAGTGATGGACCTGTCCCCTCCCTGTGTTCCTCCTGACAAGCAGCCCTGTACTGCACCCTGTCTTGCTGGAGCACATCAGAATGCTGGGGAAGGACAGGGAGGCTGAAGCTACGATGTCCCTCAGTATTCAAATGCTCACGCTGTCACTGCTTCCTACTTGCTATTAATTAGAAAAGATGTGAAAACAATCAATACCACTTTGTGTGAGCCCATAGGCAGCTGAAGAAAAGAAATAAGAAAGTATTTCTAAGTTTCTCCCCACTCCAGACTAGCTAGGGGAGAAATGCTCCAGAGCACGGTGCCTGTGAGCTTTCAAAGCCCAGCTCCAGCTCTGACTTCAAGAGTCAGCCTTTTCACACCAGCATTTCTTGCACAGAAGTACAGGCAGCTTTAACTTACTTTTATTTATAGGATCTGCCATTGGAATCCCAATCCGGATACAATTGAAGGCTTCAGGGCTATCTGGCTGGGGAAGATCTTCGCAGTTGGGCAGCTTTAATCTCATCAGAATCATGGGATTAGACCTTGCAAAAATATACTCTGTCTGACACAGGACGTTCTCCAGAATTTCACATTCATCACGGCAGAGGTCTCGTGGCTTGGGAGCTGCTGAGGTCTCATCGCAGTAGGGGAAGGCGTAATGGCATAGAGAAGGAATAGCAAACTGGGAGCATTTATCTGACAAATGGCTGGAAGTGCCAATCATGGTGAAGGCAGCTGTAAAATATACAAAAGGATTTTACTTAACCCGCTGGGAATTTTATTTCTGTGCTCTTGCCTTCCCAGTATAACCCTCACTTCCCATTGTGGCTATTATTTTCAGATGTTCAGGTGATGAAGAGGCCTTCCAGCAATACAGACAGCTAATTATGTTCAAAGTTATTAACAACACTAATTTCTCTGACAGAGAGAACACAGCTGGTTTTCAACATGGGATTAATGTTCAGCACGTTACCAAAACCCCAAACCTCAGGATAATTCTGTTTTTATAATTGTTTGGATGCCTTTTACCCAGCAGGTAAAAGCCCAAGGCAGTGTCTGCAGGTGGCAGGATGATGGTACCAGTACCCTTGTGGGAGATGCCAGCTTCCACACCATCCCAAATGGTTTTCCAAACAAAATGGTGGGAGGTAATGAGCTTCTGGCTGTGTAGGAGCTGTGTGGTCTTTCCCATGGGCAATGGAAAAGCCTTTCTCACAATGCTTACAGTGTTTGGAGACCAAGGAAGAAGGCTCTAGGGGAATGAGAAATTTGGGATATTCCAGCAGCAACAGAAAATATGAATATAGAGAAGATGACTAACTTGGCTAGGATCTGGCTAAGGTTAATTTATATTGAAAAACAGAGAAGTATCATGGTATCTGTGAGGCCCCAGTTTGAATTCAGCATCCCACTCAGCACTGCCTCCTGCAAAAATGATAAAATCTGGTTCTTTACTAAATCTGAAGGAAAACTGCTACCTGCTGGATTATTGATGCAGCCTCTTCCAGCAGCTAAGTGATCTCAACCACATAAAAAGCATATAAGTCTGGTCTCCCCTCGCTTTTAAAATCCTCTTGGGTAACAGCAGTCCCTATGGAGTTCTATTGGATGTCCCTATGGGGTCCCTATGGGGTCCCTATGGGGACCCAATAAGTCTGGTCTCCCCTCGCTTTTAATATCCTCTTGGGTAACAGCAGCACAAGGTAGCCTGATTATGAGGCCCCAGAATTTGTAAATACAGAGTCATTTCTCCTTGGAAAAACCTTTTTCAGTTTCTTTTTGGGGAACTGGATGAGTGGAGCCATGAAGGCTGCTGGGATGACTCCTTCCACTGACACCCCGACAGCGCAGGAGGCCTGGGCGAGCTTTGTGCTGGGATGCTCACAGCAAGATAAAGAGCAAGGAAAAATAGTTTATAAAATCCCATCAGCTTTTAGGGAAAAGCTTTTAGGGGAAGAAGCAAGCGTGCTTTTTTACCCACCTGTAATCTGATTTTCTATTTCCCCTTGCATATGCAAAGACTCCATATAAATGGTCCGATTCCCAATAAAGCGGGCGCAAGCAATCCCCCTGTAAGGCTGGCAGAACCCGTCCTCTTCATACTCGTCACTGAAATCAATCACAAACACAAAAGGGGGAAACATTTCACAGGCGACTCCGCCACAAACCACCGCCCCAGGGAGCTGGCACTGGTGTTAGGAGAGGCCGATGCGAGGGGCTTTCTGTGTTTGGCTTCACTCCTCGATTCGTTCTGGGTGAGGCTCACCCCAGGCAGGAGCCTGCATCCCGCCTTCCCCTCCCATTAAGAACCTGTGATAAGGGATTATATGGTCTTTAGGTAGTGCTGGGAGGGGGGCATGGCATTGCCTTTGTGCCCCGCATGGTTTTAACCTTCCCAGATTCCCACACGGCTGCAGGTAGTCTTCAGCAGCTCCCAAATAAGCCTGAAATTCATTAAGAATTTGGTTTATTTATTTCAAAAGAAAGGAAAAACACCACTGAAAACTTCAGCTGGTAAAAGGAGGTAGTGGCATTTTGGGTTAGGCTGACTATGATGCATTAATGTGTGAGAAATTAATGCTTTTGGGAGGGATAAGGGGATGTAGTCAGGAATAGACCAGCCTTGAGTAGAAGGAAAAAACAGGAATGGTCAAGGGGAAAAAAATATTTTAAAAATATTGGAAAAAAAATTGAACATTAAAAAAAAAGTAAAAATAAAAAATGTAAATAAAATTAGAAAATGAAAATAAAAATGAATTATAAGAAAATAAAAGGAGTAAATAATTAAAATTAAAAAGAAAAATTATAAATATTAAAAATGAACTTAGATAATAAAAACACACATTAAAATAATAAAAGTAGACAATAATAAAAATTAAAAATAAAAAGTAAAACTAACAATTAAAATAATAAAAATAAAATTAGAAAATAAAAATTAAAAGTAAAAAATACAAAATAATTGGTGTTTATTTAAATCAGCTAACATGTTGGTTTCTATTTTTGAACCAAACTTGTACTTAACATTGATAAACACAGTGGGAAGAGCCATGTGAGCTGTGACAGAATTTAAAGTGTATATTGAAAACCAAACTGGTCCCAGTGCTGATACCCTTGAAATAGGAAATTTTGTCAACCTTCGAGTGCAGTAACAGTTATTGCTAAAACAGAACCAAAGCTAAGATGGGAGTTAAACAGACAGATTTCTTTCATTAGGTGCTTTGTTTTATGCAGTGGAGGAGACACTGAATACATAAATCCAGATGGGAAATTATCTGCCAATATTCTTCAAAGAAAGGAAATCACTAAACCTCCGAAGCCCAGACCAGCCACTGCTTATTTCAAACAGATAATCCACAGCTCCGTGCTGGCACACAGCGGATGGTTTTATGGATGTTTTGGGGAGCATGAAGCAGCCCTTTCATTTTCTTGCTTCCAGAACCCAGCTAGAGATGTTTGGGATCCGTTTTCTGAGAGGCTGGACACCGTGGCTCTGCTGAGCCAAAGGGAGATGCCTAATGAAAATTTGCTAATGATTTGTTATTCGTGTTGGTACCCACCTGAGGCAGCTTCTAAGTAGCTCATCAATTAGGCTGGATAAATTAAGGATACTGGAATATCCCCAAGTATGACCACAGCTGGGTAGGCAACATGTTCTGTTTGCCATGGGGTGGATTTTTGGGCAGAATTCATCCTGCCCCAGATGCCAGAAGCCTACCAGTGGCATCAGGCTATGCCATGAATCGGGAGAAATCGGAGCTTTTCTTTAATCAACTCTGCCATTAAGTTTAACAAAAGCCACTTTCATCCCCTCCTGCAGACCTTGGCTGTGAGAGTTTGGAAATGCAAATTGCCAGGAGCCCCTTTGAAGTCACCCCTGCATTGTGTGCATGGCTCAGAGCAAGCCACCAGCCTGCAGCCCTGCTCCCCGGCGCCCTGTCACAGCAGCCACAGCGAGCTAATGGGATTAGTGAGAAGTGCTGGGATCGCCTTCCAGGACACCCAAACCATGTCCCAGCACTCCTCAGCTCCACAGCACAATCCCAGGATTCACACAGAGTTGTTTTCCAGTTGGCTGGGAGCAGCTAGACCCCATGGATTAACAGCAGTAATTTATGACTGTGAAGACAGGGGGGGTGGGAAAGAGGGATGGTGGAGATGGAAACCTCCTACCACAGACATCCCACTTGAGTTGAGAAATCAACGGGAAGGGGTCCAGGCTTCATTGGATGATGGTCCCAAGATGTTCCCGAGTGTACTGAAAACTGGATTGCAAAAGTGCAACCTTTAAACTGCCAATTAAACTCCTCATTAACTAGAGCGACTGTAGGCTGAGATGCCTCGGGTAACGGGCAGTACCAAGCCAACCCTGATACGTAAAGAGAGACACCCCCCCTCATCCAGGTGTTTTGGCATGGGGTTAACTCTGGTGACAATATTTTCACTCCACTGGTTCTTGAAGAGAAGCAGGTCTATCCCTCACTTTCTAATCAACAGGATATAATTTACTAATCATTCATTATTTATTATAATTTATGATGGCATTTAGCTCGGGGACCACACCTAACAGAGATGGCTGTTCAAGGTGATCAAGAATTGCAAGTGAAGCACACAACCCAGGAGCAATGTGATTAACACATCACCAAAGCAAACCCACACCTTACTCCAAGGCTTCCCTTTGAACTAGGAGGGGTAACTGCAATAACTGTGCCCAGCAATGGTTGGGAGCGAGCCGGGACTCTGGTGTACCTAGTCGGAAAGGCCTGGAGGAGCAGGATTTTAGGGATAACCTCTGAAAGTGAAGATTAGAGTGGAGAGCCCCGGGGCTGCATGCCAGCCTTGAATTCACAGAGGTAAGACCAAGATTAGTAGCTCAAACACAGCAGGCACTGCTTTGAATGGAAGGATAAATCAAATGAGAGGCATAGGAGCACCAAGTATGACAGCAGCTCCCCTGGTCTCTGCTCCCAGAGCTGCTCTGCTGGGGCATGGGGATAGGAAGGGAAGGACTGGGTCAAGGCTCACCTATTGCTGCTGACAGCTATCAGGGGCTCAGAACAGCAGCTCCCACCATAGGCAACCTGATCACAGACTGGTGACACGGCACTGTGGTTACCAACACACACTCATCAGTGAACAAGCAGCCACATGTCACTCCCTGGCTCCATTTCCATATCATCCTTCGTCGTTTGGGGTCACATGAAATCCCCTCTTGTCTCTCAATGCCTCTTCCCTCCCCCCTGCAGCCCTTTTCTGAGAGAAGGCTCGGGAGGGAAATGAGGGCATCACTCCTTGGATCCTGGGGGACTGGGCAACTGAAGCTGGATCCAGCGATAGCCAGGGCAGCCCTGGCTCAGGGGGTGGCTGCCAGCTCTCCATCTAAGACCTTTTCCCACTGAACAGATCGTTGTCAAGGCTGAACACCCTCTGCCCACCAGACACCGCATCCAAAACCAGAGCCATAGCCTGACACGGAGCCCACGATTGCACACAGGGCTCCTGTATGGCTTAAACACTCCCTACCTCCTGAGGCCAACTGGCAGCCGCTGCAGTGGCTGGCTTTGAACCCAGCTATCAGTTTCTTGGGATCCAGACTGAGATCACCAACTCCTTTCCCACCGTTCAGGTTTTGCATACCTCATGTGTCCCCTGTAAGCCAGTCACAGCATCGCTGCTCAAACGCGTGCCTGCTTCACACACCTGAGCTGATGCTCTATCAGGTGGGACCCAAAAGGATGGGTCCCTTTGGCTCAGGCAGGAAGTAAATTAGGCCTAATTCAGCAATTAATGTGTTAAAATTTACAGACCAGCTTAAATCCTAATGAAATGGAAGTCAATCAGAGCCCTGGGCACCGCAGCACTTGTGCAAACTCTCTGCAGAAGCAGAGGTGCCAGTGGAAGCAGGTGGAAACCACAGATGCCAGTGTGAGCAACGCCAGCGATATTTGCAGGGTGACACAGCCTCCAGCCTCAGGCCTGGGGCTCTGGGTGCCATCACACCCCCTGCCCTGAGATCTCCCACTGCTTTGCTGTCTGCACTCCACAAAGCCCCAGCCAGGGAAGAGTCCAGGACAAAAAGGAAAGTGCTGGATTTTAATGACAGACGGATGATCCAGCACCACAGTGCTCTGAGGAGTATTTCTGTTCAGATGTGGCTTCTGCTCTGTTTTCTGTTTGGGTCTTTAAAGATTTCCAGCACTGATGTTTATCCTGGAGCTTTCCCATCGCTTTGAGATCCCGCTGTGTTTCCCTCTGCCCTGAGACTTCTGCTTTCATATAATAATACCACCACAGATTAAATTTACACTATACTCAGGTATCCAATTGCACAAGGTCTACAGCACACTGAGTAAGAGCTCTGAAGGGTGTCCACACCTATTCACTAACATAATCTGTCCTAACCTAGACCAGCACCAACATGGGATGCTCTGGGTCTTCATGCAGCCCAAACTTGACCAGCATCTTTCTACGGATTACAGAGGCAGCATGGAAAGATAAGGTCTGTAGTAAAGTCCCTGGTGTCTCTCTGGGTACATCCAAATGTACTGTATGTGTCTGTATGAGTAAAAGGACCCTGTCCCTCACATATAGTTTAAGATGACAAAGGCCTCAACAATGGTCATCTAGACAGAGCCAGGAGAGACCAAGTCACAGCACGCACAAAAAACTGCCAACAACTGATAAAGACTTCCCTGTTATTGCTTGGGTTCATCTTCCCCTCTCCAATTTTCTCCTGCTTTGCTCTAGCAGTATTTACATTTGTCAACCCTGGGTCACCAGCAGCTTTTCCCACACTGACGTGGCAACAAAGCAATAAACCAGCCCTAAACCAAAGCATGGTGAGTTGGAGTTCTCATGTAGACCCTTCCCAATGGCTTTCTTGGGGTTACTGAACATCACAGCAAGATCCTTCTCTTCTCTCTGGTACGTTGTCTTCCACCCCACCTGAGTTTGGCAGATTGAAGAGGTAAATGTGAAAGCAAAGTGGTGCTCACAGCTCCACGTGCAAAGGTCTTATGGTGAATGGAAAGGATTGAGACTGGAACACCATCCATCATGAGGTGTGGGACCTGCTGCGTGGCTGCGGTGTTCAAACACAGGGCTGCCTTGTGCACACGATGGAGGTGCCGCTGTCTGTAAGGGTCACCCCAGAACTGATGGCTGCTGCTTCCTGCACGACACAAAGGCCCCAGCCCAATTGCCTGGGTTGGAATAGACCCTTCAGATCATCGAGTCCGACCACAGTCTAACCCTGCCCAGTCTAGATCATGTCCTCAAGCACAACATCTACACACCTTTTAAATCCCCCCAGGGATGGTGACCCCACCACCTCCCTGGGCAGCCTGTTCCAACACCTGACAACTCTTTCAGTACAGAAATTCTTCCTGATATCCAACCTAAATCTCTCCTGGCGCAATTTTAAGCCATTCAGGGAGTGTACAAAGAGGCAGCAAGGGTTTAATAAAAGCAGGAAGGGAAAGGACATCACGGTGCTCAGTGACACTGGTGGGTGGCCGTGTGAACCAGCACAGGATTAAGGTGTGTGCAGAGCCAGACTGATTTATGAAGATGAACTGATTTGAAGAGCAAATAAACGGTGCATTATCTCCAAGATCTACCATGTGGAGATGAAGTGTCTTTGGCTCTGTGTGAAGACTGGCCAGACAGTTTTTTCAGCTACAAAGTGAAAGGGATTGTCTTGCTTAAAAAAAGATGTTCTACTAGAGCACTAAACCAGTCAGAGCTATTTATTTAAGTAATTCATATCTAACAGCAGAGTACTGATGGGAAAACGCAGCCAATGTTGCCTAATTCAGACAAACCAAGTGCTTTCCACCCTTCTTTTCCAAGGAAAAACTGCTGCTCACTGCAGCAGGACAACAGGATTGCGAGGGGACAGCTCAGCTCCCCATCGCCCTGGCACAGGCAAGTCCCCTGGGACAGCTGGGGATCATTACGGTGCCTGGGGACACACCTGTGCCCTCTGAAGAGCTGCTCCCAGAGGGTCTTGCTCAATGCCTGACTCATGTACCTACAGATCTGTAACCTATAACTGGGGTTAACAGAGGGCGTCGCTGTAGGGAAGTTGAGTTCGTAATGAACGCTGATCAGTGAGAGCATGGAGGGAAGAATCATAGAATCCCAGACTGGTCTGGGTTGGAAGGGACCCCAAGGATCACAGAGCTCAACCCCCTGCCACAGGTAGGGCCACCAACCTCCAGGCCTGGAGCTACACAAGGCTGCCCACGGCCCCAACCAACCTGGCCTTGAACACCCCCAGGGGACAGGCACCCACCCCCTCTCTGGGCAGCCTGTTCCAGCCCCTCACCACTCTCTCTGTAAAAAACTCCCACATGCTCTGGAAAACTTTGCAGCTAATTAAAAGGTGCATCAATAAATTACTTTCATTATTACACGTATCCAATGCACCTCTGTACATGTATTAACCCTGTATAAATTGTTTGTGCATTGTTAAACAAATTGTATTTTTGTTCCCTGCTCGTGTTCCAGCTTCTCACAGAATGAAAGGAAAAGAGTTTTTCCTTGGCAGATATCCCTTAAAGCAAACAGATGAATAATGTTCTGTCATACTTTCCAAAGAGCAAAAGCCAGTTGCCTGGGCCTTGCTTTGAAAAACGGGAACATATTGGCTCTGGTTCATAACAATGTTTCAGAAATGTGAGGGCTGCATTTTACTCTGCAGAAAGAAAAGAATTGCCCAGACTTGCACAGCACTGTGTAATTTAAGGAAAAGTTCTGTGTAATATAAGCTATTGCTGCTTTGACACCCCCTGTAAAGTAGCAGGGCAGCTAGGGCTTAAATGGTCTGCTAGAAAAGCACAGGCATTAAAAGAAATAATTAATAATGCTGTTCCTTTGACAGCATTAAATTTAGAGAGTCCCACAGCACCACTAATGCACCTGGCTCCTAAAAATAATAATAATAAAATTCAGTAAGTAAATATGATCTAAGTAACTACTGACTTAGTTGTTATCTCACATTCCAGATCGATAGTGGGTTTAACGTGATGCCTCTGATCCAGAGACGGATAAAGCAGCCGAAACTAATGTTTAGGCTGCTGTTTTAGCAGTTTAGGCTGCTGTTTAAGCTCAGCTTAGCATTAGGAATGGCACCAAGTGGCCCAGACCAGCTCTCCACTAAATTTGGGACAGACCAAATCCCCCTCACCCCCAAAACCAGCTTACAATCACCTAAACATACCGGTCTGAGTGTTTTCAGGGCTGCGTATCACTGCGCTCCCTTCCCCCCAGTCACTTCTCCACAGAGGATTTCCGTGCTGAAAGGAGGCAGGTTTGTGTGGAGACGTAAACATCACTGGTGAGAGCTGACATGTGTTTTCTACTAACCTCATCTGGGCAGCGTGGCAGCATCCCCAGCTTTGGAAGCTTAATAAAATAAATCTCTCATGCAATTAATCCCTTGGCAAGCCCGCACCGAAGCAATTACTGCCTGTTTTTCTTTGTCATCATCAGAAAGTTTGAGGGCGTCTCTAGCAAAATGAGTCCTTTCAGGGAAGCAAAAGCTGCCTGCAAGAGCTTAATGGCCATGAATTTGATCTAAATATATTGCCCACAACTAAATAAGCTAGCTGGGATGTTAGCTTCCCAGATTCACTCTTTTTCTCCTCTTAAACAAATGTGCTCACCGAATCACAAGGCTGGAAAAGACCATTGAGTCCAACCATCCCTGTCCTGTGCTAAACCAGATCCCTGAGCACCTCACTTCCCTAGCTGTTAAACACCCCCAGGGGTGGGGACTCAGCCCCCTCCCTGGGCAGCCTGTGCCACAGCCCCACAACTCTGCCAGGGAAGAACTTTTCCCTCCCAGCTGAGCTGACCCTGCCCTGGGGCAGCTTGAGCCCATTGCCCCTTGTCCCACCTCCCGTCCCCTCGCTGAAGAGACCATCACCCACCTCTCTGCACCCTCCTGGCAGGTAGCTATAGGCAGTAATAAGGTCTCTAAGGATTCTAACAATCCCTTCCCCAGCAAAACTCCTCCAGCAAAGTCCACAGGCATTCCTGCAAGCAAGGGCACGAGCCGGCCGTGCTGGCTCAGCATCTGCAGCTGGTTAGGAAACAACCCTGGTAACGGCGTTTGGATCTTTCCAGGCACATTTCTTACATCATTATTCAAGACGAAGGGCAAATCATATGCTCATAGTTATGGAAATGGCAGGAAACCTCTTGCACTTATGTTTTGTTTGACAAAGCTATTTTAAGGTTACGTTTGGAAGGTCGGTTCATCCAAGTTTCTGGATGCAGAGGGGGAAAAAACCTGAAATGTTTTTGAAGAGCAGTCAAGCAGGATAAGATTACAAGTGCTAAACGATGCCTCTTCTATCAAACCTTTGTACTGGACAGAAAAACACCCTCCTGCCTCCTGGGTTCCCTCATGGAGCTGCAATGATCTCACACATACGCTCGTTCCTTATCCACCTCTCATCAGGCATTAACCTTTAGATAAGGAGTTTTTGATGGAACGATCACCAGCTTCACCCCATAAATTGGCTGCGGCCGTTCTGGCCTAAGTGATACCAGACTCCTTGTCCGCCCCGCTGGGGCTCAGGCCCTCGGTCTGGAAGCCCTCAGGAGCAGATGGACAGGACTGAACCACATCAAATCCACCTCCATCTCCCTTGGGCACTGCACTGGGAAGCTGGACATGAACTAGGGAGAGATGGGCAAAGGGAAGAGGCTTCCTCCAAGCACCTCGACCCCAGTACTCAGGTTTTGGTTAAGGACCGGGACCTTTTCAGCTTTCTGAGCAGCCTCAAAGTGTTCTACAGCCTGATTATTGCATCTCCATCAGCCACCCACGTCCAACCATGACAGCCTGGTGCAGCTGTATTTGTGTGACTGATATTGAGCCACCAGATCCTGTGGAGCTCCTCAGTCAAACACCTCATGGCTTTCACATGCACGAAAAGCATTTCAGTGACCAATCTGACCAGGAAGCTGATATTCCCCAGAGACCATTCTCCATCTGTAGCACTGCCATATGGGAGAATTACTACAGGTTTGCTTGGTGCTGCATGAGGCTGGCACGTTTTGGCAGAGGAAGGGGCAAACAACTCACCTTTCTGCCTCTCTGGGGTCTGCCAGGAGGATACACATAGGACCACAAATCAGGCACATCACAGAGGCAGTACTCAGTCTCCAGCCACATAAAAATCCCCAATACTAAGGAGTTTTTTCACTAGATCCATGAAGTCAAGGAGTTTAGCTTTCATTAAGCAGTAAAATAACTTGCAGATTACACTGTGTGTCTCCCCCACAAACCTGATCCCCCCAATACACAGAAAAGAGCACCTTTGTGATAGATTTCTTTAAAAAAGACATTTTAAATGTAAGAGAAATACAGTCAAGGTTGAGACACTGTTCAAATGGCTCGACCTGGACATGAAGGGTTTTAGTCCCTTACACCACAAGTGTGGCATGACCTGGCTTTAACAAAGGAGGAGCAGGGCCCTCTGAGCAGCACTGGTAAGAGCAGGGCACTTTGAACCTCTGCAATCAGAATAGGGTGAGAATAACAAGGTTTTAAGTAAGACCTTTCTGTTTGCTTTACAGTAAATCTCTTTAGTCAGACATTTTTATTTATTTTTTTTAATGAAAAATTAACATTTTAAATTTTCCAGCTGGTATTGCTAATGATTCCAGCCTCTCTCATCACTGCTTAGTCCTGGCTGAAGACTGAAACTCCTCAAGCATTCCTTAAAAGAGGTTTTCCCAGCTCCTGTGTGATACACACCTCCTCCTGCAATAGCATCACCAAGTCTTCTGCAACGCACAGGAAATACCACACATTCATAGCTGGGACCATCAAAACTGAAAACATCTCATCTAAAGCAAAGGGCAATTTTTATGGCATTAACACAGACTTATTTAAATAACACGGGGAAAAGTATCTTCGTTTTCAAGCTGTGTTTCCATCCTGTGCAGGTTTTAATTTCTCCCCTAAGGAAGAACATCCAAACTTCCCATTCTCCAGCAAAGTGTCTTAAAGACCTGGTTTATTCCTTGATAAAACTACTTTGGGTCATTCTTTGCCCAGGAGGGACTTCCCAGGCCTTGGGACACAGCAAATACAGCTTTGAATTATTTATTCCCAACCAATACAAAACCTGTAAGCACCAAGAGTCAATCCTGAGCACTACAAAATGAGTTGCAGGATTTCTGCAGCCCATTTCATCTCTCACTAACCCTTCCCTGCTTTACCTTATTTTCTGAAGTTACAGCTTTGGTTCTGCTCCTCCCTCCCCTCTCTTTCCTTCTAACATTTAATTTGTCTTATGTGACTCAAATAGGTCTTTCTTCTGGTGACCTAATATTTTAACCTTAAGCATGACGAAAAACAGACTGCCCAAACCTGACACTTGAATTAAAAGTGAAACACATGCCTCAGCACAAAGTTAATTAAAAATAATATGTATAATGTTAGCTTGTTTAAACTATTATTTGGCCAAAAAATTTGCACCCGTAACTACGATAGCTGCAACTGCTACAAAAATAACGGTACTCACCATAAGCACAAACTCACTGCAAAAAATCACCTATATCCCTTCTCCTTTTTACTTTACAAATGTTAATAATGATGCTGCTGAAGCTGCTGAGCTGAATTGCTGAGCTCTGCCCCAAGCGATGCCGGAGCAGCTGGCGTGTGCGAGGGCTGTCCGAACACGGGGTAAGTTCTAGTACCCGAACATGAGCCCTGTTCCTACCTCTACATGGAGGACAATGATTTCAAATTCATTGAATCATGGAATCACAGACTGGTCTGGGTTAGAATCATAGAGTTGGAAGGGACCTCAAGAGCTCATCCAGTCCAACTCCCTGCCAAAGCTGGGTCCCTAGGACAGGGCACACAGGTCAGTGTCCAGATGGGGCTGGAATCGTGCTAAATTCAGCAGAGCTGAAGCAACACGATAGCTCTGTCTTGTGTTCCCCGGCGCTGTTCACACTATGTGATGTGCTGACAGACACGAAGGGGGGGAATCACAGACTCACAGAATCACAGGGGTTGGAAGGGACCTCCAGAGCCCATGGGGTCCAACCCCCTGCCAAAGCAGGGTCTCTAGGACAGGGCACACAGGTTGGCATCCAGACAGGGCTGGAATCTCTCCAGAGAAGGAGACTCCACACCCCCTGGGCAGCCTGTCCCAGGGCTCCCTCACCCTCACTGGAAAGAAGTTCTTCCCCAGATTGGTGGGGAACTCCCTGTGCTCCAACTTGAGGCCATCGCCCCTTGTCCTGTCCCCACAGACACTGAGAAGAGGCTGCCCATGTCCCCCTGCATCCCACCCTTCAGCTATTGATAAACACTGATCAGATCCCCTCTCAGGCTTCTTCTCTCCAGGCTGAACAGCCCCAGCTCCCTCAGCCTTTCCTCACAGGGGAGATGCTCCAGGCCCTTCATCATCTCTGTAGCCTCCTCTGGACTCTCTCCAGGAGATCCCTGGCTTTTCTATCCCAGGGAGCCCAGAACTGGACACAACACTCCAGGTGGGGCCTGACCACGGCAGAGCAGAGGGGGAGGATCCCCTCCTGTGACCTGCTGGCCACACTCCTCTTGATGCCCCCGAGGATCCCAGGAAGGGACCCCAAGGAGCACAGAGCTCCAACCCCCCTGCCACAGGCAGGGCCACCAACCTCCAGGCCTGGAGCTACACCAGGTTGCCCAGGGCCCCATCCAACCTGGCCTTGAACACCCCCAGGGATGGGGCACCCACCCCCTTTCTGGGCAGCCTGTTCCAGCACCTCACCACTCTCTCTGTAAAGAACTTCCCCCTAATATCTAATTCCAGATTCCTTTAAAAAAAATAGAGGGGAAAACATATTTACCTAAATGGCCTCCTAAGAATTATGTCCAGGGAGGAATACTGCGTTTTTCTCTGCTGACGAGCAGTCTGGGGGTTGCTGGGTTTATGAGCATCATATTTGGGCAGGGGGAAGCTGGTAAGTCCAAAAGTGTTTTAAGCAGTTAGTCTTAGTGAAATAGTTGGTTGAGTTTAACAACTGTGAAAACATTTAAAGTTCACATAACTTGCAGGTCTATCATAAATTCTGCTCCTGACAGACAGGCATAAATAGAGGCTCCTCAGCTGGGAATAGCCAGCCTGCTTGAAAGGGTACCATGAGTTATATTAAACTGAGAACATCTTGTGAAAAAGATTGCTTTGGAGATAAGAAACTCACCCTTAAGATAACAAACAGGAGTGAAAATATGCTTCAGTGGAAATTAAGATCCACCCATCCATTCCCCAATGGTAATGGGATAAGGCATGGAGAACGTGTTTGCTTTCTTTAAATGCATTCTGCCTCTCTACGTAGGCTGCAGACACCAGTGTGAAGCCACCACAGCCCAGTAACCATCCTGGGAGCAAAATTCTCATATTTTTGGTTGGTCTTGAGAAAGATCCCTAGCCCTAAATTATCAAAATCCTGATTGGAAGGAAGAACTGCGTAAAAATGGCACCTTTCTACTCAGAAACAACAACCTTTCTGCCCATTTTCTGGCAACAGCACTGAAAGAGTTATTAAATGAATTCTGAGCTCCTTTTATGTTTAATTAATATAAATTATTATAAGATTTATTGTAGTAAATAAAGAGGGAAGGATGCCATTTCACAAGGCTAAGCAGTTGGACACCACGAGTTTAAAACTTGGAGTAAGACAAAGATAAGTCCAACTTGCTCAAAGTAAGGTGTTTGTAGAGAGAGGGTAAGATAAAACACTTGGCAGCTCATTTACAGCCAGTAACTGGTATTCCAGGTGAAAAAACCATTTTCCTCCCCTCCACAACCAGCATCACAGTTTCTCCAACTCAAGGGATAGAGGGAGGAAAAGGTTCATTATTTTTCTGGACTTTTCCAAGTTTGTGGGACATGCAAATTTTTTTAATAAATAAAATTTAATAAATAAAAATTCCCCAACTGCTTTATTTAGTTTTACTTTATTATTCCAACTGAGAATAATAATTTGATGGGATTTTGCATCAGAAGTAATGATGCTAACTGGCTGCTGTGAATGGATCACAGGTTTCTAAGATGTTTTACACGTGGTGACTTATGTGCTTTGATGCAAGCTATGTCTGAGGTCCTTACAGCACCCTACCATACCACTCCTCAGTAAGCAAGCACAACCTTGTCTGCCAAACATCTTACCGGTCCCCACGGAGCAACCAGCTGACCTTTATGACACCGAAATTTTAGCTGTATTTCTGAAATTAATTGGTATTGATAAGGTTATATGCATGTTATGGATTATATTAATGCATTCCCCCACTGGAAAAATATTATTTAAGATAATAAAAATGTTTCTAGAACCTTGTTTTAATAAAGGCTGTCCTGGCACACTTATGCAGTTGTACTTTATCCAATCTAAAAGCTGGGCTTTATCTCTGAGTAGGTGAAATGTTAGTTCCTATCAATAGTAACTCTTATCAGGGTCTGGTAACATAAACCATGTATTTTACAACTGCATTAAAAAAAATAAATGAGGATTAAGCCAAAGACCATTTAAAAAGGCATGCACACATACCATCCATGCAGCAAAGCCAGCTGAGGGGCTTTATTTTGGCAAGACCACGATTGCCTGTTTTGTCCCACAAAAAAATGCCTCTCAGGCCAAGGATGGAGCAATGTTCCTGTGTTATTCTGAGGAACAAATAGTGAGCAGCCCCACAGACGCCTCTGGAGCCCCTCTGGGTTTCTCCCCAGATATCTGAGATCACTCGGAATCAGCTCCTGAGGCCAACTACTGCCCCAAACACAGGTCCCAGTGCAAGGAAACATTCTCCAGATCCTTCCTCCACTTTTATCATTGTTAGAATTGTATTTTCCTTCATTACCTTCTGTTCCTTTCACACCTGCAAAGGATGGTGCACTCACAGAAGGTCAAATCTTCACCTGCTACTTGCACCTGGGCTAATTCTTATCCGTCGAGGAGGAAAAACCAAAACCACCAAATTTTAAATAAAGGATAAAGAATTACCATGAGAAACAAGAGTCACAGAATCACAGAATCGTAGGGGTTGGAAGGGACCTCGAGAGATCATCGGGTCCAACCCTCAACCCCCCACCTGGAGTGTTGTGTCCAGTGCTGGGCTCCCTGGGATAAAAAAGCCAGGGATCTCCTGGAGAGAGTCCAGAGGAGGCTCCAGAGATGCTGAAGGGCCTGGAGCATCTCCCCTGTGAGGAAAGGCTGAGTGAGCTGGGGCTGTTCAGCCTGGAGAGAAGAAGACTAAGGGGGGACTTTATTAATGTTTATAAATATCTTAAGTATGGGATGCAGGGGGACATGGGCAGCCTCTTCTCAGTGTCTGTGGGGACAGGACAAGGGGCGATGGCCTCAAGTTGGAGCACAGGGAGTTCCACCCCAATGTGGGGAAGAACTTCTTCCCAGTGAGGGTGAGGGAGCCCTGGGACAGGCTGCCCAGGGGGTGTGGAGTCTCCTTCTCTGGAGAGATTCCAGCCCTGTCTGGACACCGACCTGTGTGACCTGTCCTAGGGACCCTGCTTTGGCAGGGGGTTGGACCTGATGATCTCTCCAGGTCCCTCCCAACCCCTGTGATTCTGTGATTCTGTGACAACTGCTTTCCATCCCCACCAAGGCAACCACACTCATACTTTCTTGTTAACAAGATCAATAAATTTGACACGTTCTGCAATCGCTGGTTAACTCCTTTTACAGTGTTTGAAGTCGCCCAGGGTTATTGCTCTGAACAGCCAACGCTGAAGCGTGACGCGTGGTTTTAATTATCGGGGTAAATAATGTAACACCTTATAATCTTCTTCCTCACTTTCTGTGATGAAGTAACAGAAACCTCGATTCAGGAGGTAACTACATACAGGTGGGCTGTGCAGTGATGTTATCTTGGTGGGAAAGCTCATTCTGAAGGTTTTACACCACACTGCAGCAGTGAAAGCACCTTGGGTCGATACAGGTTTATTCTCATTTTTCATGTTTTTACTAGACTGAATAAATACTTGCCCCAAGACTGAGACCACTGGTTCTCCTAAAGGCTGTGGAAGCCCTGGGTAAACTCTTGAGTTCGGTGTGATTGACACGTCCTTGCAACAAGGAGCTGCACTGTTAGTGCAGGGTGAGGATCATTCCCTCCATCTTTACTCACCAGTCTTGCTCCTGATCCTGGCTGATCACAGTGTGGTTGCCAACAGCAATGGGTGGCCCTTCCAAATTGCTGATTTTCAGGGGGTCTTCACAAGAGGGAGATAAGGTTGGGCATGGGGATGCCTGAACTATGTCTCTACTCATCCTTCAGTAGGAGCAGAGGTGCTTCCTCCCTGCAGGTACACCAGCCCAGCCCAAGGGAGGCAGGACACTATTCAAGGTGGAAGGAGAAACACCCCATAATCATGGAACCATTCATGCCATCAGAAGACCAAAAGATACATGGGAGTGATGAAGAAAGGAGATTTTGCAGCAATTTCAAGAGACAAGCAATGGTCCAGCACATGGCTCCGAGCCTCTGGCTTGGGATGTCCCATGAAGGGAAAAAGCAAAGGCTCAGCGCTGAGCCCACCCAGACAGGGAGGAGAAGCATGAAGTGCCCGTGGGAAGGGGTGCAGGAAGAGGGGAGGTACAGAGACAGAGACAACTTTGCATGAGGGTGAAAAAGATGAGGACAGGAACTAAATCCATCACGCAGAGGCCCCAGACACGGCCTCTCCACCTGCCAGTACCCATGCTCTCTTCACAATGCAGTCATTATTATGATTACTATTTTCTGTTCTCTTGAATAATTCCTATCACAAGCAACCTGAGCCTTTACTACCCCAGTGTTTCAAATCACAGAATCACAAGGTTGGAAAAGACCTTTAAGACCATCGAGTCCAACCGTCCCTGTCCTGTGCTGACCCAGATCCCTGAGCACCTCATCTCCCCTCTGTTAAACACCCCCAGGGGTGGGGACTCAGCCCCCTCCCTGGGCAGCCTGTGCCACAGCCCCACAACTCTGCCAGGGAAGAACTTTGCCCTCCCAGCTGAGCTGACCCTGCCCTGGGGCAGCTTGAGCCCATTGCCCCCTGTCCCACCTCCTGTCCCCTGGCTGCAGAGACCCTCGCCCACCTCTCTGCACCCTCCTGGCAGGTCAGTGGTGGTGGGGAGAAGGTCTCTCCTCAAGCCTACTCTTCTCCAGGCTGAATTTCAGCATGGAATAAAAAGCTTCAGCAAGGCTTCATTTCAGCAAGGAATAAAAATCAAATATTGAAGGCTCAATATTTTTAATCAAACCCAATACTTATTTTCTTCCAACCAGCCATAGCTGCAGCCTTAACGTGGAGCTGAGTAGCACAGGTCCTCTGTCCTGGGGTGGATTGAACTCCTTACCCAGACAACTTCTGCCAGGGAATTCAGTGGGAAAAAGGCCTCTGTGTGACATTAAGGATATATAGCATTAGTTGGAATGATCCTTGGCAGGTCTGACTATTTGGTTTAGCTCACAAGACTCAGTTTATTATCAAGCTAAGTCAGACACAGATTGCCAACTGTGTGTAATGATCTTTTTTCTTCTCTTTTTGCAAGAGTTAAGTAGTATCTCCATACACGCAGCACCTGGAGGGCTGCAGGAGGTGATTGGGTTAAGAGATGCAACTTTTCAGCCTTTCTAGATATTTCTTTCTCCCTTTCTGTTGCCAAACTGTCAAAGCTTCAAAATGATCCTCACTCTGCTCCTTTTGAAAGACACCAGGAAACCACGCACAGAGCCTGAGACTGGGGGTCAAATGATACAATCACAGCGTTTCTCTACCTGCTTGTATCAACACTGGCAGCTGAGATCACTAATTAAAGGACAATCTACCCTCTACCCACCCTTTATGCATCTGTGGTGGTTTTGCCCCAGCTGAGAGCCGGGCACCACGCAGCCATTCACTGTTTAAGGGGGGGAGCGGAATTGAGGGAGGGGGAAAGGGAGGGAGAAGAAAACCAGAGAAACCAAAACCTTGCAGGTTGGGATAAGGAGAGTTTACTGGGATAGTAAAGAGATGTAATAATAATAACAGGACTTTATAGCGAAATATATGAGTGGTGACACACCATGTGGTTTCTCACCAAACCGCACGGCTCCGGCCATGCAGCTCAGAGCCACCCCAAAACCGGCCCGTCCCCAAAACCAGACTGTCCCCAAAACTGCATGTCCGGGAGCTGTGCCCTCCCCCCACCAGGAGAACCAGTCCCTGGGGGTGTTCAAGGCCAGGTTGGATGGGGCCCTGGGCAACCTTGTGTAGCTCCAGGCCTGGAGGTTGGTGGCCCTGCCTGTGGCAGGGGGTTGGAGCTCTGTGATCCTTGGGGTCCCTCCCAACCCAGCCCAGTCTATAAGTCTATGATTTCAACTCCCCCAGTCTCCTGGGGTCCCATGACAAATGCTGCGTGTCACGTCAGAGGTTACTGGTTACACAACTGGGTCGTGTTAAAGCCTCAAAGAAATAAAAGTCCAAACACTGTGTAGCTGCTGACCTTGGCATTCCACCCAAGCCATTTCTATACCGAACATTTATTTGCATGTGTAGTTGCTATGGGTGATCCTGCTCAGCACAAAACCAAATCCAACTCTTAATAGCACATTGTCTTTTCCCTTGTATTAAAGAGCTCAGTAAGGAGCTCTGGCTCCCCATGGCCAAGTCGTAATGCACTTAACTTGTTTTTCCCTCCCCACTTAAAAAAATACCGACACCAGTGTAATGAATTTGCTTTCAGATAATACAACCACGTCCCCGTTCCGTGTCATGCCTTTCCTTCACGCCGCCTGACGACAGAAGGGCTTTCTGTTTGCTCTGCAGGCAGATAAGGGCGGAACACTTCAGCTACAATTGGTTAAAATATTTACTGGATCCCATTTCAAAAGGGAAAAGCACTTTCTAAGGTCAATCTTTCTCCAAACTATAAGCCAGCTTCTTTTCTGTCGACTTACACGCAGCACAGCAGAATGCAATTTAAGCCCCTTCGTTAGGAAGAGCCAGGGGAAGAGCCCTGGGGTGAAGAAGTCCACTTATCACAGCGTTGCTCCCATGAAAACCAGTGGGTGATGCACAGCCACAGCAGACAATAACGATAACGCAGTGGCACAGGTTTCGGTGGGTGCTCACGTATCTATTTGATTACAGGCTACAGCTTGGGCAGCCCACCCTGGGGTGTTCCACCCAGGGAAGGTGACCATGGTGACTTTCCATCCATGGTGGCACAAACATTTGCTGTTAAGGCAACTGAAATACCTTTGATCTTACTCTGGCTCAGTTTCCCGTGCGTGGCCTGGCAGATAAGAGGAGGTAAAGAGGCAAAGGATCCTGGAGTTCTCTGCTAATGTGTATATTTAGCTATGTAAGTACCTTGAGGTATATAAAAGATTCAGAGGAGGGGTTCAGAGGAGGCCACGAAGATGATCAGAGGGCTGGAGCAGCTCCCCTACAAAGGGAGGCTGAGGGAGCTGGGCTGGGTCAGCCTGCAGAGGAGAAGGCTGTGGGGGGGCCTCATTGCAGCCTCCCAGTCCCTGAAGGGAGCAGAGGAACAGGAGGGGAATCAGCTTGTTCAAGGGCAGAGACTGGCAGGACAAGGGGGATGGAGTGAAGCTGGAGGAGGGAAGGTTTAAATTAGATATTAGGGGGAAGTTTTTTACAGAGAGAGTGGTGAGGGGCTGGAACAGGCTGCCCAGAGAGGGGGTGGGTGCCCCATCCCTGGGGGTGTTCAAGGCCAGGTTGGATGGGGTCCTGGGCAACCTTGCGTAGCTCCAGGCCTGGAGGTTGGTGGCCCTGCCTGTGGCAGGGGGGTTGGAGCTCTGTGATCCTTGATGTCCCTTCCAACCCAGACCAGTCTGGGATTCTATGAAAAGCAATTAATTTAATAGAAGGCACAACAATGGCTTCCCAAATTATATACTTCATTTACCCAGAGGTTTTAATTGACTTTTGCTTGCTCAGGAAAGTCCAAGAGCGTGCCCCCTTCTAAACCTCAGCAGCCACCTTACTGCCCACCATGCTGCAGGAATGTCACGAAGAAAATCACAGCAGAACAATCAGAACAGGGGAGAAGGTGAGACAGTGGCACAGCAGATAAGTGAGCACCAGATCAAAGACCCAGCAAAGAGGCTCAGTCCAGCTCTCCCTGGAAACATTTTGTCTCCACGACTGGCATGCTCACAGCAGATAATCCGACTCTCAGAGCCCAGCAAAACTAAGGGAGTATTATTTTCACTTGTCTGAAGTAATGCAGAACGTACCATGGTTTGTGTCAGCATCAGCCACTCAGACTTCATCTTCGTACCCCGTGATTTTCTGGTACAACTCTGTTTACATTGGCTTCCACATGGAATATCCCACTTCAAGTTTGCATCTCAGATCCTACACGCCGTAGCACAGGCTATTGCATCACCACACAGAGGGGCTATAAACGACCCTTCTTCAGCCCTCATTTAAAATTTCCACCGTCACTAAGCAACACGAAGGGAGTTTCTCCAACAGCAAGAAAATGTGTTACAGGACTGGAAATCCATACACCTCCTTCACCAAGGTCCATGGGGCTGGGGTGGAGGGGTCAAGCCTGGTGCTCCAGCCTGGGCGCAGGAGGCCTGGGGTGTGGGGTCGGTCTTGGGATGCTGGTGGAACAGCTCACTGGTGAATCACAGACTGGTCTGGGTTGGAAGGGACCCCAAGGATCACACAGCTCCAACCCCCTGCCACAGGCAGGGCCACCAACCTCCAGGCCTGGAGCTACACAAGGTTGCCCACGGCCCCATCCAACCTGGCCTTGAACACCCCCAGGGATGGGGCATCCACCACCTCTCTGGGTAGCCTGTAATCTACTCTTGCTTGTTGATCAGCATTTTTTCTGCCATAAAATTGAACTTCTCTAAGCCAGAAGGGGAAAGTCTCTCTGTTAGTCTTTGAAATCCACAATCAAACACACAGTTGGCAAAGTCTCACCTGGATGCTGGCCAGTGGTTATACGTTTTCTCAGTGCAAGAACCACACCGACATCCAGCCACACAGAGCCACTGCACAAAAGATCTGTTTTACTAAAGAACCCAGATGTGTTTAACTTAAAAAAAACCCCAAACCCCACCAACAAAAAAAACTTTAATCACTGAAAAAGAGGATGGGAGAATCCAGCAGGGTTTGTGGTTTCACAAGCTTTTTCTGGGAATCACAAACCCCATTCGACTTTATGAGTCAAATGTCCCTTCAGATGACAGCCTTCTCCTCTTTGCCTCCTCTCCTCGTGCCCAGAGGTTAAATGAAGAACAAAACAACATTGTATTTAGATTACATGCACAGAAAAGGCTCCACTAAGAATATGACTGTTGAAGGGCAACACTGACACAAGGAACCAGCCTGTGGTACACACATCCAGCCTGGTTGACATCCACGCCATCACCTCTCTGCTGCACAGTGACCACTGCACATCCAAGAGCAGTAATACTGGAGTGACAGCATCAGTGGGTAAAGGGAAGGTGACTGATGTCATCTACCTGGACTTGTCCAAGGCTTTTGACATGGTCCTCCACCACATCCTTATCTCTACATTGGAGAGATGTGGATTTGATGGGTGGACCATCCAGTGGATAAGAAACTGGTTGAAAGGATGCAAAGGGTGCTGGTCAATTCTATGAGCCAGACATTTTTCTCCTCTAAAACCTAAACCACCATGTCTTAGGAACTTACAGAACACTTCCAAGAGGAGCCATGCTGTTCTTCCAATGTCTCCACTGGAATAAAGTCAGAAGTCTGTGTTGTTGAGTGAAGTATTTCACCTGTGGGTTAAGCCTCACTGAAATGTACTCACAACACAACAAATTGCCTGGGGTTTTTGTACAGCTCCAACACAGAATCTGCAGAGTGTTTTTCCCTGTCCTCTTCCCACTGGACCACACTCCAGCAGGATTTGTCTAGCTTGCTTTTAGGCTGGACCATGGAAAAAGGCCGTTTTGTTTCCCACTGTAGCTCCTACTACGAATGCTCCAGCTTCTCCAATTTCAGTGCCCGATTCCTCCTGGAGTGGGGGAAGCTCAGGGCAACCAAGGTGCCATCACTCCAGGCATGGGAAACAATACAGAATGAGAAAAAAAAGGATGATGATGATGATAATAATGGAAAAGACTGAGCACACAACCATTTTCCAGGCCAAAGTATCTCTATTGTTGTATTTAATTCTCTCATCTCCATGAATCTGCTGCGCTCTGACCTCAACCCCTTCTGATTTCAATCTCTGTAGCAAGCAGAGAGACCCAAGATTATGATACAGACTTCTCTGTCCTCAGAGGATCAAACCTTGCCATGGATGCTGGATAAAAAGCGAGGTTCAAAGTGATGTGAAGCACAGGGACTTCAAAACTAACATCAGTTAGGATCTGTCAGGACATTTTTAGAAGCGCTGGCTGCAGCAGCACACGTAGGTGTGTGCAAGATAGGGACACACAGAGAGAAATACACAGTGCACATGTATACCCTGACACACGAGTTACCTGGAAAAATTCTCCCTTTGATCTTCCTCTAATTATTGAATCAATTCAATGAGTTTGAATTCATAAATTCCACAGGAAAAAGAAAGGGATAAATTAGCTGCTGGTGGCTTGTTACACCAAGAGGCATCAGGACTTGGCTGCTCTGCAGCAGAGCCCCCTGACCCAGACTCCTGCTTGCACTGGAGGTGCCCTTGACACCATCTACTTTATGGAAACTATTCCAGTGGTCCAAGAGGCAGAGCTGGCAGAGCTGCCCAGCTCCCAGGCACGCATCCTGACTGCAAGACCGAGGCACCAGCACTCTCCCCACAGCTCCCACTGCTCTATCAGCAGCAACTTCCAGCAAAGCAAAGATAAAATAGTGATTTATTTATAAAGCAGGAATATGCTGGGTGATTTTTTTTACCTTTTTTTTAAACACAAGAAGCTTCTTCAAGCTCTGCCAGAGACACAGAGCCCCATGATGGAACATAACTCCAGGGCCTCGCAGGTAAGGGTTTAAAAGCCCACCTCTGCCAAAGGCAAGAGAGAAAGGAAGGACGCTGGGGTCAGCCAGTGCTGTGCACTGGGGCAATACCTGGGGATCTTGCATTCCAATACCTAGGGATCTTGCTTTCCAATACCTGGGGATCTTGCTTTCTAATACCTGGGGTTCTTGCTTTCCAATACCTGGGGATCTTGCTTTCCAACACCTGGGGTTCTTGCTTTCCAATACCTGGGGATCTTGCTTTCCTTATGGACCACAGTGGGATGTTTCTGCTGGGGTTGCACTCACTCTGGGCTGATTCATGTATCACTTTTGGCTCTGGCCAACTACAGTGGTACTTAGGGAAAGCAGAAGGGATCAGGCTGTAGCACACACAGGAATTACAGAGTTATTTCTTGGCCCCCAGTACAAGAAAGATGTGGGACTGGTGGAGAGGGTTCAGAGGGCTGGAGCAGCTCCCCTACAAAGAGAGGCTGAGGGAGCTGGGCTGGGTCAGCCTGGAGAAGAGAAGGCTGTGGGGGGACCTCATTGCAGCCTTCCAGTCCCTGAAGGGAGCAGAGGAACAGGAGGGGAATCAGCTTGTTCAAGGGCAGAGACTGGCAGGACAAGGGGGATGGAGTGAAGCTGGAGGAGGGAAGGGTGAGAGGAGATATTAGGGGAAGTTCTTTCCAGAGAGAGTGGTGAGGGGCTGGAACAGGCTGCCCTGAGAGGGGGTGGGTGCCCCATCCCTGGGGGTGTTCAAGGCCAGGTTGGATGTGGTCTTGGGCAACCTTGTGTAGCTCCAGACCTGGAGGTTGGTGGCCCTGCCTGTGGCAGGGGGGTTGGAGCTCTGTGATCCTTGGTGTCCCTTCCAACCCAGACCATTCTATGATTCTATCTACCATCACCTGCTGTCCTTTGCAGCAGTCATCCATTTAAACATTTTTATTTTTGAGCTACATCAAGACCATCTATTTTTCTGCCATCACATCAGTGCAGAACTCTGCACCTATAAATTATGGGAAGAGAAAGTGCTGAGCATATGGGGTTAAAAGCACAATCCTCACATTACATCCTTGAATGAACAGAGCCATTCCCTCATGGTAGATTGATAAAGACACCATGGGAAAAGCACACCCATTGATCAAGGCTGCTACCTGCCATCCATTCTTATCAGAGCAGAAGAAACTCATGCTGATAAACAGGGCAACAAACACTATCCAAGTACAACTTTCCACTTCCACAACATCCTTCCTAGGATTCCCCCATGAGACTTAAACAAGGGGAAGGGAGGTCGACACCACATTACAGTACATCCAGCACTCTGGGACAGGGAAACTGAGGCTGGCATAGATGGGGTTTCTTTCTCACCAATAAAAGGTGGTATTTCTCATGACTTACCTAACAGCAACAAGGGGTCCTACAACAGCATCAAGACTATGAAACAGTGTAATAACCTGGGGGCTGATGCCTTCAGGGAACAGGCTCCAAACTCTCTTCACGTTTGAGGAAATTTGTAATCAAAATACCAGAAAAATGATGTTTTCATCTCTAGAACAATTGAATTTAGTATGAGTTCCAAGTTCATGATTTCTTTGTCATAATCTCCTTCCTGATTCTCTCATTTCATAGATTAAATCAGTCGAGCCTATATAGGAATGTAAACGTTCTCCAGTGAGTAAAGCTGAGATCCCTCTGCACGTTTCTTTGGATAGGTCTCTCTCCAAAGTTTGGTACAACATGACCTCTTCCCAGACTGAGCCCACAGCCTCCCAGGGTAACAAAGTGTGATGAAATATCTCTTTTGGTTACAACTACCACAGAGGAATGACTTCTTTCTAAGAGGGTGAGATTTCTAGCTAGTTACATTGCAGTCTTTGATCCAAAAGGCTGCCAGAAAGAAAAATGGGAAGAAGGTCCCCAATCTATCTTGGTTTAGAAATACAAGGCAATCCAGAGAGGCCTGGAGAGGGAAATTCCAGCACAGCTCCCTGCTCTCCGTGCTCCTGCTGCTCCTCCTGTGGGTTTCCCACCCTCGAGGTTGTGTTGCTTAACCTTACAGATTCCAAGAAGGTGGAAGCAGACACAAAATGAGTTATGAAGATGAGTATTCCAAACTGAAAAAGAGCACAAGGGCCCCACTTCCCATGGCTACACCAAGCTTTCCTCCCCAGAGCACCACGGTCACACAAAAGAGTCCAAGTCCAAGCAAAGACCTCCCCTTCCAGAACAACCTCAGTAACTTAATGCCAGGTACCTTCAAAAGGAAAGAAGACGACATAAAAACTGTTCCATTAGAGGGCATCCATTAGAGGGCATCCTAGCACGTCCTTTTGTGGGCAGAGGCTTCTCTGATTTATATCTTTCCCAACGATCTTCTGTGAAGAACATTCACATCCCCAAACATTTACAGCCGCTGTAATCATATTAATTGTTTGCTTGTAGGCTCTAGTTGGTACTGTTCCAGTGCCAGATAACCCTTTTGGGGAAGAACTTCCTCCTAATGCCTGATCTGACCCTGCCCTGGTGCAGCTTGAGCCCATTCCCCCTCGTCCCATCTCCTGTCCCCTGGCTGAAGAGACCATCACCCACCTCTCTGCACCCTCCTGGCAGGGCAGTGAAGGCGGTGAGGTCTCCCCTCAGCCTCCTCTTCTCCAGGCTGAACAGCCCCAGCTCCCTCAGCTGCTCCTCAGAGGATTTGCCCTCCAGCCCCTTCCCCAGCCTGGTTGCCCTTCTCTGGACTGGATTTCAAACTTCAGAACAGTTGAAGATCACACTTGAAAACACTAAGGAACTATAAAAGGTGAGCAGGTTTGATCCCAAAGCTTGAAAATAGAGGGGAAGGTAAACATAGGTTTTCAAAAACTACCAAAGACAGAAGCCCCACAATACAAAATATGATGATGAAGCCACTGCTCAAACCCAGACACATGGTCCCAGCAGCAGGAACCGAACCTGAGCTCCAGGATACAGAGAGCTGTTGTAAAACTACCCCCATCCACATACTTGATCCTTAAAAACTGCTCTTTCAGACTGCTTACTAAAACAGGTACAGATAGATACACATCCAGCTTATGACCATCAGCGCCCTTAAAATCAGTAAGAAGCCTCTGAACAGTAAAATCTACTTATAGGGACAAATTCTTTCCAGATTGGGCTGTGACACATATAGAGATGAGTTTCTGCTCATACCTGTGTGTACACTGATCAGTTCAAAGACTGAAGGCACCAGAGGATCTAAAGGCAGTAGTAATGGAAATTAAGGAGTCTAGTGTAAGGAGCAGGAGCTGACACAGTAACATGAAAACGTAGCTAGGAGACAGATCATCAGTTGCAATAAATTACCATGCTATCTGACTTAAGAGTGGAATGTAGAAGTGCTCCTGTCACACACAATGAAAAAATGAACTTCTGACTGCTGAAACACAAGATGAATGAATTGACACAAGAGACATGAAACAACTTACGATGATCCTGGACTTGCTGTTGGCGGGGGACCTGGAAAAGCGACAGAAGAGAAACAGCATGATGAGTTGTGGTGAGGTAGCAAAGCTTTCAAAAACCTTTTAAAAGATAAAAGTAACAGTCTGAAGTGTTGGATGTGTTTTATGTAGTCTAACAGACGAGTCACAGGTACCAGACTGTATCCTGGAGCAATGACTGTCTAAATGCCACAGACAAGGCAAAAACTAGACAGGGGAGGGACTCATCCTGCAACTCAACCATGTCTTGGACCACTGTGGAAAAGGTTACAGCAAACCACAGGAGGCTTGTACAACAGTTGTAACTACAACGGGGAGAAAACAGCATAATTTCCTTCTATCAGTCCTCACTGTTTATGAGGGAATTCATCTTAGATGGGATTTAGGTGCATTGGTGAAATCTGCTCTGACCTCAGCGGGCTTCAGCTGAGGGGCTTTGGTTGGTGCTGCCCTCCCTGCTTCTCCTTTGGCTGAGCAGGCTGCAGCACATGTTCTCTGCCATGCCACAGGATGCAGTTGGCTGCAGTGGATTTCAGCCAAGTTCATGGTAAGGAGTATTTGCTGCTCACCAAGCTGTGAGATTATCTATTGCTCCAGTCAGGAAAAGAGAAAACTTCACGCTGTTTTCTACAGGAGCATCTATAAAAGTATCAGTGCTTGGATAAAAATCTCCTACGTTTCAGATCCAGGCTGAAGGACAACAACTGCCCCATGAGAGTGCCTCTGATTATCAATTTTTTAATTGGAATTTGGAAAATGTGGAAGACTTATGAAAAATCATTACAGGCATCATTTGCTGTGTGCTATCTGTTCGGTTCTGAAGAGCATTAACCAGGACTCTGCGTGAACATCTTCACCTCAGTGAATTACTGCCCTCTGAACATGGAGAAGAAGGAGAAGACACACAAAACCCCCTTCTTGTTTGGAATCTTCTCAGCTGTAAGATCAGCTCTGGGGACAATTCTCTCAATATAAACTTCGAAGGAAAAGCGCTTATTGCACCTGACAGGTGTGTGTAAATAAATATAAATCTCAATGTATATAAATATATATTTCAGTGTACATAAATATATATCTCACTAATGTGCTTCCAACCCAGGCTGCAAGCTAAGATCCAGACAAAGGAAGTCACCCAGGTACTAGAGAATACAATACTTTTCCCTCAACTGGTCTGAATATGCTCAGGCAGCGTATGAATAAGCGTTGCTGTTGGGTTTCAGTCCTGCTTCCAGAAGGTTTTTACAGAGGAAATGCCACCATTACAGCTGGCAACACGGGCAGCTCAGCTGAGCAAAGAGCAACCAGGCAGAGAAGATCTTCCATCCCAGAGATGCTCCCAGAAATAGGCAGAATCAGACCAGGTAACACCACACCATCAGACACTCCTTCTCGATGGATAAACACACCTTCCTCCAGAGCTGGTTTGCAAACTAACAGTTCAAACACCTTAGAAAGAGAACACTTACCAAACTTTACAAACAACACCCCAGTTGTAGAAACAGTCTTTCTGCCATTAGTTGCCACACACTGGAAGTAGCCGGTGTCTGTTGTGTCGAGGTTCCTTATCCGCAGCCGAGACCCGTAGCTCGTGGCGCGGAAGGAGATCCGCCGCGGCTCCTGCACAACCGGAGCGTCGTTCTTCAGCCAACGCACCGTCGGAGGAGGATTGCCAGAGACTTTACAGTGCAGCTCTGCTGTCTGGCCAAGGGTGGTAGTTATGTTGTTCATAGGCTCGTCAAGCGTCAAGAAGTAATCTGTTCGGGAAAAAGCAACATAAAAATCAAGGTGAATGAAGAACTCAAGTCAGGTTAAAGAGAGCTCCTGATTGTCTTTGAAAGGGAAACGCTGGAAGCAGCTATCAGGTTTATGGTGATACTTGTTAAGTGATGCTTCAGGGCCAGCAATAGGATCCCATTATCTCCTTATCCCACAAGGATCATCAAGTCCAACTCCTGGCTCCACACAGGGCCAGCCAAGCCAGAGCGTGGGACTATATGTCCCACATAGTTTTGTACGTTAATAAAAGGAACAGATTGGGGAATTTCCATGGCAGGATGCTGTATTTCCAGAAAACTTCTCGTCCTTCATGCACCCACAGATTCTCTACTTTCTCAAAACCAACCTACTGGGCTTCATTCAATGCAGAGAAAGGAGGTAATACAGCTTCTCTTCTCAGCTATACACATGGAAAACACGTATTGAAAAGGCAGCTGCTGGGTTTGATGCCTCAGCCTAGGCAGATATGCTCCTGCTCACGTAAGGACCCACAAAATACAGCAATGTATGAAATGAATCCCTCAGAAGTGAAGATCTCTGAGCCATTTTTAATTGATTTGCAGAGCAGCACAGACAGTATGTGGGCAATGATTCTGTAAGCACTCACTGCAGAGATGAGGAATACAGATCATATCGGGGAGATGAGGACTTCATTCTCACCCAGTATCTCCCTTGCTAAGAGTGCTAAAGCTTTATCTCAAATCTGAAATAGGTCTGATAGCAGAAGATCAAGAATTATTTCCTTCAGATAGAGAACATCAAATCAAAATTTGGCAAGTTTAATCTCTTCGAATCCATTTGTGAGCATCGCCTTCTCCTGGCAAGTGCTGTCTCACTCTGCATTGTTCAGCAAGAGGACTATTCCTAGTTAACTGTATTCAATGTTTAATTAAATCCCTTAAAGGCAGAGATTGAGATGGGTAGGAGGAACAGACTATGCAGGCTTTCATCTCCATGTCACAGGTTCAGATCTAGCAGTGGTCATTAGCGCCCAAAGCCCATTATCGGCTGCTGGCTGTCTCAGCAGGGCGGCTGAGGAATGAGAAATCCAAGGTCTGCTCTCTGCTCCTGCACTCCCAGAGCCAACCCAGGAGTGCAAGAACAGCCTCTGAGGAAGTAAACTTGGGCTGTGCTGCTTATGCTCCACCATCCTTGGGTACATGGACTGTTAACTCCAGCAGGAAACCTGCCTAAAAGCATTAAAAAATCTCTACCGTGTGTAAAACCAGCTGAACCAACTACCTTGCCTAACTAATCCACTTCCCTAATTATTTATTTCAATCATGTCTTCACTAGCTACTCCCTTCATTACGCTATCTCTTCCCTTTGTATTTAATCAGTTTAAGCTGTTACCTTGTGTTTGCACAGCACTTTACACAATGCGGCCCTGTTCCCATTTGCTCCCAGGAGCTTTCAGGATAAACATTCAGCACAAAGGAACTGCCCACATGTAGTTTGGATTATTTTTTTCCCCACTTATCAATGAGCCTTTGAACGTGCAGGTAAAAAAAAACCCTATTTTTGCCAAGCTCCCACGGATGTAATTAGTCAGGAAATCCACATACGGGGTAAAAAGGGCAGAGATCCCAGCAAAGATGGACAACAGGGTTTGATGTCTGTCCTCAGAAGGGTCAAGCTGGCCTTTCAGCTCTCCAGAATCATTTCTGCATGCTTCACTGCAAGGCTAGAAACATTTCTGCCTTGCTATCTTAATAACCTCACTGGGAAGCACAGTCTAAGTCAGCACACCTATTCTTGGGCTCTCTCCACGATCTGGGTTTAATAAAATATCACACTAATAGCTTGGAACTGGATAACCATGTTTAATTATCCAATGTAACGTTTCTGTACCGCAGCCATGTATGTAATTCCTGATAACGTTTCAAAGACTGGTTCAGGCTTCAGCACTGGTACTGTGTAACAGGACAGCCTCAGTCCTTACTGACAAACACCACAGCAAATATAGTATTTTAAAGGTCCTATGTATGCAGGAGAGGCAAATGAAGGAGGAAGGATATAGGGTAGGTTTGCCAAAGGCTGGAGAAGGATTTTAAAGTATCAGCAGCAAGTCAGTGAAAAAGCACGGCTGTAATGCCAGAGCTGTGGTGCAACTTCACTACGGGTACAAACAGAAGCGGCCTCTCAGCGCCAGCAGCTTCCAACTCTTCTGTAAGTGTTCTGTGCCCTCCTCCAAGAACTACTCCAGAAACACTAACCCAAAATGGATCTGCTCAGTTCAGCTTAGCTTAGGCCTCAAATCCATCAATCTGGCATCCGAATCATAAATGGGATCAAGCAGATCACCCAAGATGAGACTGAAACAGGGCAGGCTTCAAACATCTCCACGAGAAGATGTTTCTCACAGATAAAGCAGTTCTGGGATTGAAAATGAGCTGAAGGCCTACCAGTGCTTCCAAGAAGGCCTTGAGTATCATTTCCCTGGCATGCACAGAAGCCATCCACTGCTGCCTTTGCCTGGTGTGTGGGGACTGAAGAGAAGCCCGGCTTTAATACTTGTGTCTACATCTCACCCACCAGGGCCTGTCAAATCGCCAGAGCTACTGCCGCCATCCTCGCCCTTTGGCAAAAACTACGCAAAGAACATATAAAGCCCAGGAACATACATAAACCTGGGATCTGCCCAGGTCCCCCTCCATGTCACCCACTCTCTGGTGCAATCAGCACTAACATCTCCTCCTTCCAGGCCCAAAGACCCAGGAAAAGAGGACTAAATCCACCTTTTGTGCTTTTGGTTGGAGGCGAACAAGGCCGAGAAAATGGCGATGAACCTGCTGCCCATGCACGTGATGAAGCCACCGTGTCACACAGCCACGGTCCTACACCACGCCACGTTTCACCCCGTGCTGTTTGACAGCCTCCTGGAGCAGACTCCCTCCGACCCATGGGATAATTCCTTAAAAATTAGGTTCTTCTGTACAAAGTAACGAGAATTAATGAGGCTAGTGGCACCGGCCGTTGGAAAGTCTGAGTCTTAATCCTGGCTCTGAGGAGCCTTGGGTGAATCACTTCAGTTGTGATTTTTAGAAGAGCCAAAGGGAAGTAGACACCCAATGCTCACATGGGATTTGTGCAACTAAGTCCTTTTAAAAACAGCCTTAAACCTTTTGGCTCAATCTCTCCAGCTATAAAGTGAGGATAATAATCCCTCTTACATCATGGGGAGGCTGTTATGTACATTAATGAGATAATGCTCATAAAGCACTTTGAAGGTGAAAAGTGCTACGCTGGGATAAGCACTGTTATTATATTTTAAGTTAAATCTCAAGGTTTCAAGAACATAACAAAAGCCGGTCCATGTTTTTGGGTAGCACTCTATAAAACCACTTTGGAAACATTTTAATTTCCAAAGGTAAAGGAGAGCAGCCTGAAAAGGTTCTAAATAAAATTTAGCCCACCTATAATTTAATAATAGTCAAACTGATTTTTTTTTAATTTGTAAAAACAATTTACTGCCGGGGCCTCGACCCCAAATGCCAAGTTTCAGCCCACAGAGATTTTAATTTTTTTCTTCTTTTTTTTTTTTTAATGGCTGAGTTATAAACCCTTGAAAAATGCTGACAGCCCCTTTACTATAGCAGCACTAGCGGGTGCCCTATAATGAACTTTTAAATGACTTGAGATAATATCTGGAAAGCCAAGCCTGAAATATATTTCTGGTTTTGAGCCGTTGCCAATGCAAACACAACACATCATAAGTCATCTCCAGGATTCTAAGAGCATAAATTGGAGACGCTGCATATAAAATCCAAACATTAGGTATCCTTCATGGCCAAACTTTCTGCTGGGTTGATGTTATGGAACAGCAACAGCTGCACAAGGATGAAGCATAGGGAGATGTGTGTCTCCAAAGAAGAAAAGCCTGTGTATTTCCACAGCTACAATTTCTTGACATTGTTAAATAGGAGCCATCCCGGTCCTAATAAATCCTGAGGTACTCTACTACTTTTAAGTGGAACCCAGGTGGCTTTCAAAATAAGAGCTTGTCCTCTCTGAAGGAATGTTAATCTCTGAGCACATGGTTACTCTATCTTCAATTACCAAAGATACATCTTAGAGCAGTTACATGCTCTTTGCTTGGAGGAAGGTTTTGCTGGCCACACTCAGACCTTTTTCCCCCCACACACAGCGTGTAGTGTGTGCTTCTGATTTCACTATCAAGCTGGGGATGCAGGATCAGACCCCAAAATATTCATTTTATCAGAAGAACTGTCGTTCCATTTATCCTTTTCTAAATGCCCTTCCGATCTTCCAGAATATTCAAAGAAGAGCTAAAATTAAAGCCTCCAAGATGTTGCAAGCCTGAAAACAGCTTTAATCCAGGTGCAGCGGAGAGGCCAGCGTACCACGTTACTTCCCGCTCCAGATGTGTAACTACACACTTCTCTGGAAAGGAACATCTCCAAACCTTTTCCCAAGCAAACCCACAAGCTGCAGGGACAGCATTTCCAGCTGCTGGACTTGGGAATGTTTCCTTCTGGATTTGAAAGCTGAAATCAGCTTTCATGGAGAAATCACGGAGAAGGCTCAGGGGAGACCTCAGAGCCCCTTCCAGTCCCTGAAGGGACCTACAGGGAAGCTGGGCAGGGACTGTCTGTAAGTGCATGGAGCAATAGGATGAGGGGCAACGGTTTTAAACTAGAGCAGGGATGGGTTAGATTAGACTTTCGGAATAAGTTCTTCACTCTGAAGGTGGTAGAACATTGGCACAGGGTGCCCAGAGAGTTAGGGGAGGCCCCATCCCTGGAGACATTCAAGGTCAGGCTTGATTAAGCTCTGAGCAACCTGGTCTAGTTAAAGTGTCCCTGCTCACTGCAGGGGTGGGCCAAGACTGCCTTTGAAGGTTCATTCCAACCTTACACATTCAATGATTCTATGACTAATTGTGCTTGATCTGTCCAGAATTCACAAAGGAATACAACTCCTGGCAGGTCCAATCAACAAACCCTTGCTGTTAAAAGGGGCAAAAGGAAGACTCCAGGCTGGAATTTCACAGTAGAAGAATGACAGTGGGAAGAAAGGGATACCACACAGCCCATGATTTGGCAACCCATACGAAGAACATCAGAGTTGAAGAAGTCCAGACAATCAAGCAGAAATATTCAGTGGCAACTGTCTTGGGACAAAAGGACATCTGCTGCCTTTGCTTGCCCAGCTTATTTTCAGACAAGTTCCTTCAGAAATATGCAGCTGTGTGTCGGGCTTTCTCATCCCAGACACTGTCTGGAGGGTTTACTGCCACCCAAGGATAATTTACTGACCTGGAACAGGCTGACCACTGCTGGAGGCCTTTCGAGATGTCCACATCTGACACTCACTGTAATTGGGATTCTCAGAATGATTAGCAGCTTAGAGACTGCCCTGGGCCATAGAGAAGGGAGAGCTTGTGGAGGAAAACCAGAGCACAGATGCCCAAGGACTTCCAAAAAATTATGGGGGACTAAAAGCCTGAATCCCATTGCTCTGGGATAGGAACTGGACAACTCAGTGCCCTTCATGCCTCTGTGAATTCTTAATATGCATTTGAGAGTCCACATCTGCCTCTCCTTTTATGAGTCAACGTTCAGGTTTGAGGACAGATGTCTTGGTGATAGCTTTGACGCTATAATCTGGCGAGGGGAAATGAAGCTTTTCCTTACCCAGGAACTGGGTTTATAGCACAAGTAGGAAGCTTCTAAACTTTATCACAAAACAAGTGATTTGGAGAAGGTAAACAAATGTCCACATCCAGCTATAAACCCAACTACTGAAAACCATCAAGGGATTTTGTTGTCACTTTTGAAGCTGCCCTGCAGTAAAGAGCCACGTAGAAAAAACCTCAAGCTATTAAAGGAAGGGTGTATAGAAAAGTATGTGCCTGAAGATTAATGCCATAGAGTCAAAGAAAAGCTGTTATTTTTGACATTTTGACATAGCATCACTTTAGGATCTGGTTCTTATTAGCCCTTTCTGTGCCTTTTAAAGGTCTCTCTCTTTTTTTTTTTTTAAAAAACAAAAAATGTCAGGAAATTTGGAACAGAAACTTACAATAAAACACGTCCCTTGACCCTCCGATCTATCAATCTTTCAAATAAACAAAGATAGCTGGATGAGCCAGGAAAAGGTTATTATATATAGTTACCTTATGCATAAGGGTCAGATATTCACAGCACGCTCTGAGGTTATGTAAAAAACCCAATGGAAGTGCAAGCAGTTTGTGAAACACTTTTGCTCTGAATGCCCAGCGTTACTTGGGGTGGTTTCTTTCTCAGGTTGTGTTCTGTGACCTCCAAATTTCACACCCTGTATTATTTATAAATGAGACATTGAAGAAACACAAATTCTCAAATAAAAACTTACACTCCATCAGTGGAAAAGCAAACAAAAGGAGCTAATGTAGTGTGGCTAAAAAAATTTTCAAACAAAGTAGCAGTAATTTACTGCCTGGCTACTAACGGGACCCCACAAATAGAATCAGGATCCTGAGCTCCATCAGGGGAGCCTGATTTACTGAATATCCCCCAGATAATAAAGGAAAATAAAAAGGTAAATTGTGCATGAATGTGAAAGCTGTAATTCTTCCCCTTTCACCACACGTATCAAATTCACATCCAGTGATTTCAAAAGAAAATATGGCAATCTCTAAAGAACTAAAGGGCTAAAGTTAGGAGCCTTCCATCCACCTGGTTTTCTCCACGTTTGGTTTTGTTTATGATTTTTTAAGATGTAGTTTGCCTAAGAGTCAAATTCTCCCTGGGACATCAGAAAGACTTTCTCTGTAAGAACTCACAGGCGGGTCATTTCCCTGCCTGGAAAGACTTGCCAAGGGAACAGCTTGGGCCTGGACTCATCAATAAGGACTGCAAGGCTCGCTTCTCCCCTTGGGAAGCACCCAGACCCAAAGGGTCCATCAGCAGGATCCCCAGACCATCCCAAAGAAGGGATGCTTGCTATGGGTGACCCTTGTATTGCTATGCCTTTGACTCCTTAAGGATAAATGGCAGGACAAGGGGGATGGAGTGAAGCTGGAGGAGGGAAGGTTTAGATTAGATATTAGGGGAAGTTTTTTACAGAGAGAGTGGTGAGGGGCTGGAACAGGCTGCCCAGAGAGGGGGTGGATGCCCCATCCCTGGGGGTGTTCAAGGCCAGGTTGGATGGGGCCCTGGGCAACCTTGTGTAGCTCCAGGCCTGGAGGTTGGTGGCCCTGCCTGTGGCAGGGGGTTGGAACTGTGTGATCCTTGGGGTCCCTTCCAACCCAGACCATTCTATGATTCTGTGAAATCCCTGCTTAACCTTAAATTGCTGACTGATCTGGGGTGTGTTTTGTAAAATCCTGACCCTTGCTGCCAAACTCTCCAGGGAAGGTGTGCTTTCTGGAGCACCACAGGACCATGGCTCCATGCATCACAAAGTTTATGCCACACAGAGAGGCTGTGAGCGGTGGGGAGGTCACACTGGGATCATGGATGTCTGGATAGGAAAATGGTTCTCAAGCCCTGACTCGTTTCATACTTGCTTGCCAAAGCTGATAAGCTATGAAAAGGGAAAGGAAAAAAGGCAGTATCTACAAAACCTCATGGCCAGGACACGTCCCTGTGCATGGTCTGGGAGCTGCCATGGTGAAACAAGCTCCCAGGGTGGCTGCAGGTGGGTACAGGGGGACCTGCTCAGGGGAAGCCGCAGTGACAGAGTGGGTCTCTTGTCAATCCCGTAGAGTCCTATTCCAGTGAACATCCACTGAAGCTGAATTCTACTTACAGTTAAAAGAAAATAACATTTCAAAGCTGACTCCTTCTTGGCAGAGACTCCAATATTATCTTTGCCTAAGGATGAAGAGCTCCCAAACAATTCCTCTACTGTTCCAGATGTAAATAGGCTCTGGTTCAAACACAGGCCTATCTATTTCTTTGTAAATAAACTGACATCTGATGGAAGGAAAAGATTACCTTCCACAATCGTTTTTGTGGAAGAGAAGCAGCTGAATGAAGGGCTCTTCGCCTCTTTAAGTAAGGATCTGGAGGCTTTCTCAAACAAAGAGCGGGAGCAGGAGCTTGCTCTGTGGTGTAAGGGGAGAGAGGGAAGGCAAAGCACATGCTAAGGGGGAATGAGAAACCAAAGTGCCTTAAACATCTGGAAGAAAGAAAGAGTAAAAAGCACTGGGGGACACCTGCCTTGTTCCCTCACCCACTGGAGCACCCCAAAAAGAGTGGCATTGAAGAACAGAGTGCGGACCCAAAAGCCAGCACCGGGGCATCCTCACAAACTCTGCTTGCTGCCCTTTTCAGCTGCCCATTTTGCTCTCCTCAGATACCACCTCCTGCTGCAGCTGATGTCAAACAATTTCCAGATATGGAAATTGCTCCAAGCCACCAAGAGCCAAGGGCCAAGCTGTGGCGAGTGCCAGGAGCAGTCACAAGGCCTGGTGACGGGGCCATGCAGGAGCACACACATGAACAGGACTTCTCCAGTACAGTCCCCCTTGGACATCTCCTGCCTGCCAAGCAGCTGCCTGGTCCCCCAGCCCAAGGGAAATCTCAACTAGCAACGTGGGGGTGAAAGGCTCCACATCCTGCCCCTGACCCCTCGGATGGGCCTTTTCCTACCTCATTCCCTGAAGTCCACATAGTTTCCCTTGTATAATTAAACATTTATTTGATCACACTTTCATTTCTCTTTTTCCCTGGTGCCATTCCCTCTGCACACCGTGATTTACCAGTTGGAAAAGAGAGAGAGAAATGCTCAGAGCTAAACTTCTCCTCTTTTAAAAGTGATTATTTTTTAATATTTTTTTTTTAATGCATGGTTTGTTTGTTTTTTTAAGGTTTTGGTGAGAAACCACCTCCTCCCTCCCATCAATCGCTGCTTTCAACAGCTCTTCACGGGTGGCTGCGTCTCTTTTAAATTCATTTCCTGTTAAAAAGAATAAACAGGCAACTGTTTAATGCTGTCGATTTAGCTTATTTAATAGAAATTGAAACCTGAATAGGGCTCAGTTGTAAGATAATCACTGCAGAACTCACTGAGACAGGGAAAGGGCCATACTAAGCAATTAGTTCAAAATGTGGAATATTGTTTTGGGAGATTCTGAGCTGCTCCTCCTCCCCGAAACATGGGAGACAGTCAAGGGAGAGATGCTCCAGGCAGCAGGTAGAGTTAGAGCCACTTAATGTGGACAGCCTTTTAACTGGGATATTTGGCTGGAAACCACTTTCATGTGGGGAACTTAATAGGCTTTAAAATGAGTTTTACTGGGATGCCTGGTGACCTCACGGCTGGCTGCAGCAAAGACAAGTGGATGTTGATTTCTTGCGATGCCTGTTTGCAAAAGAAATGGCAACTAAGTGCACACCTAATTTTCTCCTCTGAGGGTTCAACCCAACGAGCCGGCCTGGGCTGCAGAGTGTTTGGCTTTACAGGAGCCAGGCTTTCAAAGGACCTTCAGCAGAAGCAGTAGGTCCCACATTAAAGCCCCTGCTTCTCTCTGAGGCAAGACAAAACGTGTGTGCCCTACTTTGCTTGTACACTCGCAGAACCCGCCCCTCTGACTAAGCTTTTTGGGCAACAACTGCATTTTAATCACATCTGTAAATCCGTGTTTAGGTGTGCAAGCTCCCAGCAGTCTAAATGCTAATCAGAGCGAGCAAAGGGGCCGGTAATCCCCCAGGAATGCAGGATTTGGCCCAACAGAGCTGTAATTGCCACATTCCAGGTGGATTAGAAGCGGGAAACTTCATTTTACCTGTTTCTGACAATAATGCTCAGGAACAGGTGCCGTGGAAGTAACGTGGAAAATGGCTGAACTAATGTGGAGGCTGAGGCTCAGGGCTGGCACAGAGAGTGTAACCTTCACTCTGGGCCGTAAGACAACTCGATGCCCAGGATGGTGGTGGTCACCCCAAGTTTTAGCTCTGGAGCTGCTGCTTTCTGACAGAGTTGGAGGTCTGAGCACCGGCTGATGCAACCAGGCATGGAGAGTGTTCTGGAGCAGACAGACAGGCCGTGCTGCCACTGGGCACCTTTCTCTGCTTCCCAAGGCTTTGAAGAGTGCCCGCCTGGAGCATATGCTGCTGAGGAAAAAGGAGCATTTGAACTAAGTCTAACCAAGGCCTGGGTTACAAATCACCCTGGTCATAAGAAACCAGTCTGCACAAACCCTCCCATTAGGATCACCACCACCAAAGAAGCTCCTGGGGGCTATTTTTCAGCTCAGATGAGATACAATTCACTGTAAAATTACATTATCTTCAAAATCTCCACCGTTCCCTCCCCTCTAGGTTTTGGTCTGAGGGACTCAGCTCTCCCTGCAATACACAGCAATCTATGGGTGCTTTGCTAATTGAACTCTTGGGCTCACAGTGGAGCCATGATCATTTGCAAGAAGTATCTCCACCGGCTCAACAAAGTGTGGCCGTGTCTTCTCCTGTGACCACGGGGTGGGTTCCTGCCAAGGACATCATAAGAGGCCTGAAGTAAGACAGTCCGATTGCCTTCTCTCCTGCATTTCCTAACGCTTGAGTGTTCAGCTTTGTGGCCTTAACTCGCATTTCCTAGGCCACCAATTCAGTCCTTACTTTTTTAAAAGCCAAACAAAGCTGCCAAACATGTAAATAAACACAAAAGCATCCTGTCTAGGGGAACCACCATCCTCATTCTCCACAGCTTTGGGATGTCCCCAGTGCATGGCTCAGACCTGCCACAGGCACATGGATGAACCCCTGACACCCGTTCTGTCAACACCTGCTTTCAGCAATTTGCTGTGAACTGGGAATCCTCTGCTTCACACCTCCAGGCTTTACTCCCTTCTCCCACCAGCCAGCACAAGCCCTTTGACATTCATCTTCTCCAGCCTGTCCTGGATCATCAAAAAGTCCTGCTCCTTCCCTGGTGGGAAGGCAGACACGAAAGAGTCAACCTTGCCTTAAAGTCCTCAGAACTCCATCCTCTCTTCATACTTAAGCCCAGAAAACACAGTTGTGTGTAAACATAAACCATTCCCAACACATGTTCATAAAAAAAACACTAACAAAATACCGACCAAAACATTTGGGAAAACCATCTGTGGCAGAACTCCACGACGGGAAATTTCAGTCTAAATAGTTAATGGTTGGCAAAGTTACAAGCAAATGAAAAGAGTGGTTGACAAATTGCACAGCTCGTGTGGCTAACAGCACCCTGCACTGTAAATGTTAGGTTAGAGGTATTTCAAAGACTGGATTGACTCGGGAGCTGCGGGCCGCTGCCTCACACTAAGGGCTAGAGGAAGCTCAGCAATTTAGCTTAAATAATTGGTGGTGCATAATTTACCAAACGAAGGGGAATGAGAAATACATCCCTTTTTTTTTTTCCCCCTTTCAAAGAGGTCCAGATCACCCATAATTACCACCTGCAAATGAATTTCTCCCCCCCCATCTATTAATTTCAAGCCTCAACATTTCACAGGAGAACACGTTGAGGCAAACTGACTGCCTGGTGCTGGTTAATTCTGAGTTCAAACCCTGAGATCCACCAGGCAGAACGTCAAGCAGTTCATAAACCGACAGGATTCACATCTTGAAATATTTTTTGCCATGTGGAACATTTTACTAGTACAAGAAACGAACACAGCATTCTCCAGAAATCACAGAACCACACGTAATTAAATGTCAAATGACCACAAGGCAAACAAAGTTTATCTTAAATGCCCCCTCACCCCTTCACTTGGGCCAAGGCAAGAAGAAGATTTGAGATTTTTAAAGTCTCATTTCACATATCATTTGGGTGTTTTTTTCTGTCTACTTACCTTTATCTAATTCACTTGAGATGTTCCATGATGATGTAGGCATGAAATCAGGAACAACTGATGAATTTGCTCCTGGAAGGGAAAAATAGAGGGGCAAGGGGGGAGGAAAAAAAAAAGAGATGCTGTTAATATATCACTTGTGTATCATGAGGAGACGAAGAGGCATTTATAAAGACACTGTCACAGTAATAAAATTATTTGAAGAACAGCAGCTATTAAAAGGCAGCCGATGTGCTGGCTTGGCAGGCTCAGACATATGGGGAGCAGAACCAGTGAAGTGGAAGAAGGCAGGGGGCCAGCGCCCCAGCTCGTTTTGCAACGCTGTCGCTACGAGGCCTTGTGTTAATTAAGCAACACATCTTTGAGAGGGACCTGGCCCACCTTAAAATCTCACCCCTGGTTTTACAGAGGGAGAAAAAGCAAATGCCCAGTGAGGCTGCTGAGCACGTTATCTATTAACATTTACAAGCGGGTTTAATCCCACAAGCTCAGGCCTCCAGAGGAGCCAGAGTTTATGTGCTGAAGTCAACAGGGCTACACGGATGAAAAAGCCACCTACGACTCCTGTAAACACAGGCTGGGACAACTGATCTGATCAAGATACTTTTTTCAAGAAAAAGTTGAATGGTGACCTTAGTCTTCATTTAGATTTTTACTTTTCATAGAATCCCAGACTGGTCTGGGTTGGAAGGGACCCCAAGGATCACACAGCTCCAACCCCCTGCCACAGGCAGGGCCACCAACCTCCAGGCCTGGAGCTACACAAGGTTGCCCAGGGCCCCATCCAGACACATTTTAACTCCAAAGCAATTCCACCCATAAAACTGTGGCTGTGTGATGGGATGCAAGGATGTTCTGTGTTTCCCTGACCAGGTAGAGATTGGGTTTTTTTTTAATTTAAATATCATGAGAAAATTGTAAACCCAAAGTCACACAAAGCCATGAAGCTGTTACGTTGAGCTACAGCTACAACGCTTTTTCTAAATACCGTCCTTCTTAAAAGCCCACCTGGTAGCAGTGCTTATTTAAGGCTCCATCAAGTATTTCCAATGTAAACATGGAATTTGAAGGTATTATAACTCACCTACAAACACAGCCCCTGGCCTGCACAGATACTCAGGGCAGAAACCCACTGACAGGGACAGACCCTGAGCCCATGTAAAATGGCATTGCTCTGGAGGCAGCACTGACACCTGTTTGCAACAAGCTTTTTCATCCTTTTTCCATCCCTTTTCATTCTTCACTTTTTACCAGTTGAGCTTCTCACCTAACTCAATTGTTAGGGACCACATGGCTGCAAGACCCTCAAGGTTTAAGGAAAACAGAATGGATCCAGTGCTGAATTCACCTTCACGGTGACAACTGTCATCCAACACTGTGACTGACTAGTTTGCTCTCAGGCTAAAGCTGAGGAATGGGGTAGGTGACAAATAACTGGTGACCAGGATCAGGCAAGCATCAGGTTGGTCCCAGAGGCTGGGATGCTTGATGCCTCCCCTTCCATCCCTCCTACCCTAAAAAAATGGGGCAGTTCCTGGAGGTTTATAATGGAAGCCCTGAAGACAGGCATCTGAGGTGCCGTTGCCTCCCACACCACCCACTGAGACCAACCTGGTCCATCTTATACATCGATGGGGCACCACTCAAACCCATGAGTGTCATTCACACTGCTCACACATTCAAGTTCTGTACTCAACAATATATTTTCTGTAGGCCACGTTGCTTTTGTTCATCTGGAAATACTCTAGTATGAAGAGCCCACAAATTAACTGTTTTCAGCGAAGAGCTAACACACCTTAACCAGAGTGAAAGAGAAACTCCAAAGAATGCCATGACCAAACACAGGATGCTGCTGTTGAAAACTCCTGAGTGTTCATATGAACGTTTTCTTCAACAGGCTTTGAAAACATGACTGGAAATCTCACAGAGCTTACATCCATCACCTGATCTACACAAGAAACCAGACTAAAAGACCAAACTTTACCATTTGTGAGATAGTTCTCCAGGCTGGTAACTGGTAATTGTCTGATATTCCTGAATTAAAGGTCTGATTTAAGAGTGAAGTATTACTGTGCCTTTAAATTGAAAGCAACATGCAGAGCAGCCACACAGCACGGGCACATACCACCGATTCCAAATTAATGTAGGAAACAGAAACATCCCAAAGAAGTCCATGAGACCTGCATGAATTGAATTTCTAGCTGATGACTTAGGATTGCTGTGCTCAGAAGCAAAAGCTGTGGTACCTCTCCTTGGAAAAACCATGTTATGACCTTCAGGTGAAATCTGAAGCATGCTGCAGTAAGGTGAGCTCCCAGCCAGCCCATGGAGAGAGATGACTCACAGTCGGGAGAAGGATCAAAGCCTCCTCTGAGCCTCCTCCTCTGGAACCAAACCCGCCTCCTGCTCCTGCCTGATCTGCCTCGCTCAGTAACTGCCTCCAGGAGGAAAATGTGTTTAAAACCAGACTGAAATGAGTAGGATTTTCTTCCCTCTTGGGACCCACAGCGTGCCAGTGGGTCAAAGCTGGAGCTACAAGAAGGTCATGCTGGCAATTCCTGCATGACAGCTTGGAGGCCTGAAGGAGCTCAGGGAGCAGCACTCATCACTCCACTCATCCACAGTCCATCCGCTCACTTCAGCCACGCATCCTACCTTTAAACTTATCTGATCAATGGTTATCATCTGATCAATGGTTATCAATATCTGAAGGGTGGGACACAGGGGGAAATAGCCAGCCTCTTCTCAGTGTCTGTGGGGACAGGACAAGGGGCGATGGGCTCAAGTTGGAGCACAGGGAGTTCCCCCCCAATCTGGGGAAGAACTTCTTCCCAGTGAGGGTGAGGGAGCCCTGGGACAGGCTGTCCAGGGGGTGTGGAGTCTCCTTCTCTGGAGAGATTCCAGCCCTGTCTGGACACCGACCTGTGTGACCTGTCCTAGGGACCCTGTTTTGGCAGGGGGTTGGACCTGATGAGCTCTGGAGGTCCCTCCCAACCCTACAATCTGTGATTCTGTGAAGCTTCCCAGAAACCAACTGCTCCCTTTATCTGCAAATCCCATACACAGGATTTTCAGGCAGCCACCTGTGCTTGGGGCACTGGGACAGGTTTTAGCATTAAAAAAAATAATAATAAAATGAAAAAAATAAAATCTGCTTAATATTGCAACTGGGTTTTGAATGGGGAGTTTAACAATTAACCCAGAGCTGTTAATGATGCCCTCTTATGCCCTGCTTTAACTCTCTGAACAATAAGATTTGCCCTGAAAAGAAGTCAACCTGAGAAATGCAACCAGCAGAGAGAACCATTATCCCATTAAGCTTTTATATAGAGATGAGATCATTCCCCATGAATGACGAGTCTTCTCCTTAACACTGGAAAGATCAGGATCTGTTCAAACCTCTATTGCTATTAAGAAACACCGGTCTTGAGTTAATGAGAAATCACAACAGTCAATTATAAGCCCTGTGAAAAGCCAAGGAAAGTGTATTCAAACACACTCCCCACCGAGAAGTTGGCTAATAGCTGGTTTTATTACCATATTGCACAAGTGCAGAGTGAATTTCACACAAGTCAGGCCTTTCAAAGCCTTTGTGATTAAATAAACTTCAATAAGGTTTACAATAAGCTGCCTCTGGAGAAAAACTACAGAGCTAGTTCTTATCACAGGCACACACTACCGGCTCATTTTCTCACCAGAAGCAACCATTACTCAGGGCTCCAGTGTTTGTCCTGTCACGGTTCCAGAGCCATCAAAAGGATGGGGCAGCTTCATCCCCCAGCCTCAGAACCGAAAAGGAGAAGATCCAGGCCCCGTACCCAGGCTAATTAATATCTCTATGTAATGCATTTGTAACGAGAAGTAAAGAGAATATAAGTCAAAACAGGAAGAAGACAGATAACTGAGATGATACCAAACCCAGAGACGAGGGACGATTTTAATGGGGAATAAATCTGCTGCACTGAAACAAAGCAGAGAGGAAAGCAAACCTAAGAACGTGGCTCTTCTGCTCACGAGGGCCTGTGAGCAGTGCACGAGGTCTGTACAGCTACAAGGTGTAAGTACATACACCATCTGTAGAAGAGTTGCCTGGGACAGGCTTTATTCTTGGGTGCAGAGACGGAAAGCCCACGTCTTGCAGGAACACACCTTGTGAAGTTGGAAGATACCGTCGAGTTAAAAGAGGCAAGCACAAAATTCCCGATGTTTTCTTAATGGGCATCCTCTATCTTACTTTATATTGCCCCAGGGGGTCATTCTATACCCTAATATATAATTATATACATAATCTGAAGTATTTTTTTCTGATATGAAAAGCAACGTGCAGTGACTGCAATTCAGATCTCACTGCAGAATACCCAGAACAGCAAAGAGGTAGAAGCCTAAGTAAACTTGGTAACCAAGGAGGTAGAAGTCTGAGTAAAATGATAAATTATATAAAATGAACATATAAACTAAATTTTTAAAAGTTTCCCATCTGCAAACCCCATTCTGAAGCTGCATAGAAAGCCTACCCCAAGTGTTATCTGTTACCCTCCAAAGGAATTTGCCTAAGGAAGTGATAAAACCCCAATTTCATGAGACAATCCAAACAAGATTGGGCAAGAGGTTACTACAGACACAAAAGGAGCTATCCCACGCTCTCCAGAGGGTCAAGACGGGATAATTTAAGAGATTTGGGCACAAGTAGTTTGGCCAAACCACCGATAAACAGTTTACAGCAGCAGATCTACAAGAAGCATCAACTCCCCTTAAGAGGAGAAAAAAAACCTTCAGAAAAAAGAAGCTTCAACTATCCTACCTGGATTTAACATCAGGAAAACAGGAATAGTAGATAAAGTCATTCAGACTTTGAGCAAAACTTAATTACCCTAAGTGCTCAGTATTTTCTGCTTTTCTGCACATTCCAGACGGACGCTTCATCTTCCCCTCTGTCTAGTTCCTACCTGACTGATCTCTTCCAGGATCTTCCCACAGATTTGCCTGGAGCCTGTTTTTCTTCTCAGCCTTATCTCCCTCATCTTCCTTTTCTGCCTTTTGCCTTCACGGATCCTTTTGTAAGTTCCACAAGGGTTTTCACCTCCCAAGACATTACGTTCTGCAATCAGCCAGCAACCAGCCTACCTGCAGCCCACCCTGGAGGTGCTGAAGGAAATCTAGACATACTTTCTGCAGACTGTAATGGATACCACCTATTATTTACCAATTTTCTTGTCTGTTTAAGAATTGGCACCGTCCTGAAATCTCCATAATATATAGCTCAGATTTTGCTTCTATCTTCAGAATTTTATTTTCACGACGTCGGCAGCTCTGCGTGTCGGTAGATGTGTCTGCATGATGCAACTCTTGGGTTTCAAAAGAAGGCAGGAATAGTAAATACTTCAATCAGTTGAAGGGGGCAAGGCTGCATGGAGATGCGAAACTGTTGAGAGCATTTCTGCTCTTCAAGTAAAGCAGGTGTCTCTTGAGGAAGATACACAGAATCACAGACTCGTAGGGGTTGGAAGGGCCCTCCAGAGCCCATGGGGTCCAACCCCCTGCCAAAGCAGGGTCCCTAGGACACGGCACACAGGTCGGTGTCCAGACAGGGCTGGAATCTCTCCAGAGAAGGAGACTCCACACCCCCTGGGCAGCCTGTCCCAGGGCTCCCTCACCCTCACTGGGAAGAAGTTCTTCCCCAGATTGGGGGGGAACTCCCTGTGCTCCAGCTTGAGGCCATCGCCCCTTGTCCTGTCCCCAAAGACACTGAGAAGAGGCTGCCCATGTCCTCTGTGTCCCACACTTCAGCTATTGATAAACACTGATCACATCCCCCCTTAGTCTTCTTCTCTCCAGGCTGAACAGCCCCAGCTCCCTCAGCCTTTCCTCACAGGGGAGATGCTCCAGGCCCTTCAGCATCTCCGTAGCCTCCTCTGGACTCTCTCCAGGAGATCCCTGGCTTTTTTATCCCAGGGAGCCCAGCACTGGACACAACACTCCAGGTGGAGCCTGACCAGGGCAGGGCAGAGCAGAGGGGGAGGATCCCCTCCTGTGACCTGCTGGCCACACTCCTCTTGATGCCCCCAAGGATCCCACTGGCTCTCTCAGCCCCCAGGGCACACTGCTGGCTCATGGCCACCCTGTCACCCACCAGGACCCCCAGGTCCTTCTCCACAGAGCTCCTCTCCAGCAGGTCACCCCCAGCCTGTACTGATACAAGCGGTTATTTCTTCCCAGGTGCAAGACTCCACGCTTGCTTTTATTAAACCTCATCTGGTTTCTCCCTGCCCAGCTCTCCAGCCTGCCTTAAACAGCATACACTACCACGGGTCAGTGGCAAACCTTCCACTGATCAGCTGTGAGCATCGGAATTTCACTCCACAATGATGTGGAGAAAATAAGTTATCTGTGGTCTACAGCAAACACAGCCCAGGCTGAAAATACTTCTCAGGCTCAACCTTGCACGTTGAGGTGAAGCTGCTGTCACTTCAATATTCAGAAAGAGAGCAGCCTACATGCAGGAAAAGCTGCCAGAGAGCAGGCTTTAACTAAAGATCTATTCTGTAAGCAAGAAGAAATGCTGCATGATGGCATGTCTCCTTCAAAAGCTGAACATTAACTCATTAGCTTTACTCCACAGCTGCAAAAGCAAAGGCAAAGCTTGTTCTGCAGAAACCTTGCATAGGCAGATCCAGGAGATAAAAGTTTACCTGACAATTCCTGCCATTGCTGTGTCAGAAACTGCACTTTCTGCTGGGGAAGGACCTGCTGGAGCTCTTCACACCAATCCATGCTGAGATCATAGAATCCCAGACTGGTCTGGGTTGGAAGGAACCCCAAGGATCACAGAGCTCCAACCCCCTGCCACAGGCAGGGCCACCAACCTCCAGGCCTGGAGCTACACAAGGTTGCCCAGGGCCCCAGCCAACCTGGCCTTGAACACCCCCAGGGATGGGGCACCCACCCCCTCTCTGGGCAGCCTGTTCCAGCCCCTCACCACTCTCTCTGTAAAGAACTTCCCCCTAATATCTCCTCTCACCCTTCCCTCCTTCAGCTTCATTCTATCCCCCTTGTCCTGCCATTATCTACCCTTTTAAAAAGTTGATTCCCCTAAGAGATGATACTGTGTAATGCCAATAACAAGTTCCAAATGGTTAATTTTCCTCACCCTATTGAGAATGCAAAACTTCCAAGCACCTCTATCTGTTGTTTATCTGCAGCACATCGTTACTGATCGCCGGGGGTGGGTTAATAATTGGCATTAGACAGGGATATTTTCCACGCCAAAGAACAACTGGAGCTCAGTGGATTTCAAACATATGATACATTAATTTTCAGCTTCAAAAGTGAGACGTGCAGCAGGATGGTTCAATTCAGTGCTGGACTGGAAATTGTTAGGAGCATCAGCAGCCTATTCCATCTATCGGAGCGCCGCATCGCTGCCACCGGCACTTTTCTTAACATAGACACAAGGAACAACCTTCTCTACCTGGGAGTGTTTTGAAATGCCCCGAGCTCCCAGGGGCTAGAGATAAACTGAATGATTAGCCTGTTTCTGATGCACCATCAGAAAGAATCCCAGGTCCCTGTTTGTGGTTACAGGGCAGGGAGCCAAGAGCGCTGTGTGCACCTGATGCCTCTGCCTCAGCTTTCTCACAGATCTTGCTCTCTTCCATGAGGATTCACCAGAATCACAGACTGTAGGGGTTGGAAGGGACCTCCAGAGCTCATCGGGTCCCACCCCCTGACAAAACAGGGTCCCTAGGACAGGTCGCAGAGGTCGGCGTCCAGACGGGGCTGGAATCTCTCCAGAGAAGGAGACTCCACACCCCCTGGGCAGCCTGTCCCAGGGCTCCCTCACCCTCACCGGGAAGTTCTTCCCCAGATTGGTGTGGAACTCCCTGTGCTCCAACTTGAGACCATTGCCAGGAAAAGCTTTTGGCTCCAAGGTGGGCAGTCACTGAGGTTTCCTGTCCATACCAGTAATACCCACCCCAGAAGGCTTACTGGGGAGACTAAAGCTTGTTCTCAAACACACCTCTCTTTAGATTTGTTCTGGAGGATCAATATGCAACATCATCACAAATTTCTGTGATTGCTACGTACGGAATCACCTGCAAACTCTCAGCATGCCTTTAAATGTCCTGGCAGTAGTCTGGTGACTGCACAAGTCAGGGCTGACTGCAACTATTCTTAGTAACTCAGTCTTCAGCTAAGGTCGTATCAGTTAAAGACTGTTTTCTTCCACGGCATCCTGGAAGAAGAGGTTGTTAAGAGGCCTTTTTTATATGCTAATACTTTAATCCTAAATTTCTAATTACTGAGCTACAATTCCCTTTGATTGCAGCTATTAATTACAGATTATCATTAATGTTCTATGGATTTAGAAGTCACTGTGGAATCTGGGTGCACTTTACATGGCTCTAAATTGGGTCGTTAACAGTTCCACTTAAGAAGAGCAAAACACTGCACCCTGGAGCAACCCACAGCTTTAATGACAGGGAATGAAGAAAAGAAATGGCCAGTTGGCTGGGGGCCAGCATTTCCTAGCTCACAGTCGAGTCTTTGTGCTTGGGAGCTGTAGGAACGTGGCTACCACGGCACTTGGACGCAGGTCAACCAGGCGTGAACCTCAGGCACGCAGGCCTAGCGTAGAAAGCCCTCTGCTCAGAGTTCCCTGGAATGGGCACCATCCTGCCCTGCACAAACTCCTGGGAATTCTACCTCTACTGCCAAGGAAGCAGGAGTAAATCTAGAGAAAGAAGAATGGTTGGCCTTCTAAGTTCACTTGAAGCAGAAGCACTCCGTAGCTAAGTGACCGGTACCTTGAACCATCCGGTCTCTATCGGCTGTGCAGACAAGGATACAGAAGGAATGAGTCCATCTCACCAAACTGAACCCTCTGAACATCCTTCAGGGCTGCTCTGGGAAGAACTATTTGTACTCCACACAATCTGTAACACAAGGGATGTGGAGGCAAGGTACAGGAGGAACATGCCGTTGTCTTGCCCATAAAGGCAGGTTTTACTGACACGGGTATCAGAGAGTCTGGTTGTTCTCTGGTAGCAATGACCCTAGGAGGGAGCACAGCACAGCTGATTTACAGGTTTGCATGACAAGGTTGGGAATTTGCATAATAAATGCAATTTTCCCATCTCTCCAAACCTACCTGAAATAATACTGGATTTTTCTTTCCATGCCCTGAGCTATTCTCTTCTGAGAACCTCAGGCTGCTGAAGGGACAGAAGAGTAAGTGGGAACCAGACAAAGGCAACTGGATGGCTGCTATGAAGGAAAGCAAAATGCTAACAGTGGCAGCAAGGATTTACTGGGTGGCTTGTGTGGGATAAGAGGATGCAACAAGAAACAGGAAAGAAAAACCTGTGGGACACAGGAGGAAATGGCCAGCCCCTTCTCAGTGTCTGTGGGGACAGGACAAGGGGCGATGGCCTCAAGTTGGAGCACAGGGAGTTCCACCCCAATCTGGGGAAGAACTTCTTCATGGTGAGGGTGAGGGAGCCCTGGGACAGGCTGCCCAGGGGGTGTGGAGTCTCCTTCTCTGGAGAGATTCCAGCCCCGTCTGGACACCGACCTGTGTGCCCTGTCCTAGGGACCCTGCTTTGGCAGGGGGTTGGACCCAATGAGCTTTGGAGGGCCCTTCCAACCCCTGTGCTTCTGTGACTGTGATCTAAAGAGCACTGAGATCACTCCACACACACACAAAAAAGTCTCTGCATCTTTTCCTGGCGACTCTGAGCAATCCACAGCACCCAGCCCACACCTACCATGGGTGCTCGCTTGCCTGAAGGCATCAATGCCACACACAGGCGTTATTTGGGGACCTGCCCCTCTACTGCCACAACCTCCACAAAGGTTCCCATTTATTTATCTCACACAACAGGAGACTGAGCAACGCTCACAAGTGCACGGTTGGGATAGGAGTGTTTGCAGATGAAATGCCTGGACAGGGCTTTGCATTGCACCTGCTCGCTGTGTCCCTGGCTTCCATCAGTGCCACTGCACTAAATCCCCCTCCAAAAGCTTTAAAGGCAGCCAAAAAACCCCAGCCAAGTACAGGGAGCACAAACAAGAAACCATTTACATCCCTTATAAATCCCAGCACACCGAAACCCCTCACACCTCAGCACTGGAGGGCCAGCCCTGATTGAAATGGATAAGGCTCCTAGAGATCTACAATTAAACCCTTATTAACTTGTGAAGACAATTAAGGCAGAATTCTGCCACGTGCTAATTCCTTATTATTTTTTTTGAGCTCGCTAATTATTTTCCTTGCAGTGAGGGGAAAAAAATGTACACACATCAGGCTGTGAATTAATGATTGGTCCTGAAACAATTACTCCTTAAATACACAGAAGTCTCCCCAGTGTAAACACACTCTGGTTTATACTGTATCCCCTTGGTATGAGGCATCCATCCCAAGGTGACTTATTGGCTGTGTGTGATGTAACAGTAAATGTTGCTCGTGTGATGGCTTTGGGCTCAGGCTTAGGATTTTACATGGGTCCATGGTGATTAATGTACAAACTGGCAAATTTATAAAGAGGCTGAAACACAAGGATACACTGTGAAACGTATGCTAATAGAGTAGAATTTATATAAAAAAGGGGGGGAATGTAAATATTTAAAGGATGCCAGAGCTGGGTGCTTTGGCCAAGATGGGACTGAGCTACATTGATTGTTTGAAGGGGACGTACAACCTGGTCTAAACTCACACGAGCCTGGTCTCAGGCAGGCTTACAGCCTGCATGCTTTGGAATGGAGATTTAATACTTGATTTCTGCTGCTAAAAGGCTGTTTTTTAAAATTTTCCTTGAAGTCAACTAGATGATCCTTGTGAGAACCCATCACTGTGGGTGTGGAGAACTGGGCTTAGCTCAGGTCTCAGCTGGGAGCACCAAGGGAAGTGCCGGGGGGAAGGATCCTGACCCGAATCACAGACTGGTCTGGGTTGGAAGAGACCCCAAGGATCACACAGCTCCAAGCCCCTGCCACAGGCAGGGCCACCAACCTCCAGGCCTGGAGCTACACAAGGTTGCCCAGGGCCCCAGCCAACCTGGCCTTGAACACCCCCAGGGACGGGGCACCCACCCCCTCTCTGGTCAGCCCCTTCCAGCACCTCACCACTCCATCTCCAGCACATGTGGACACAACATCCTCCAGAGACCAAACCCAAACCCAAACCCAAACCTAGACCCTCCAGCTAATCTATATGCATTACCAGCCTCCAGAGATGGCAAGGTCTCTCGGAGGTGAAGACTGAACTCCCTTTTCATGGCTCCAGGTTGGGTTTCAGACACGGTGGTGACATGACCCAGGCACATCTGTCCTTGTCCTGCCCTCATGGGACTCCAAATCAGCGCCGGCCAAACACCCGCTAAGAAAAGCAATTATACAGCAATTAGCCTGCACAAAAGGTTTACATCAATGCTTCAGAGGTTTATTTTTAATCCCTTGGTTGCTGAAATGAGTTTATGTACTGATCTAGCCACAGTTACACAGCTTATTTACTATAGGAAGGTTTCCTCAATCCAAGGTTCATCAGGATTTCCTGACTACTAAGAAAAATTAAATCCAAACTTAACAATAGGACCAAATTTACTTTCATTTCTACTTTTTTTTGGAGGACTTTCCAATTGTTTCATAGAATCATAGACTGGTCTGGTTTGGAAGGGACCCCAAGGGTCACACAGCTCCAACCCCCTGCCACAGGCAGGGCCACCAACCTCCAGGCCTGGAGCTACACAAGGTTGCCCAGGGCACCATCCAACCTGGCCTTGAACACCTCCAGGGACAGGGCAGCCACCACCTCTCTGGGCAGCCCCTTCCAGCCCCTCACCACTCTCTCTGTAAAAAAATTCCCCCTAATATCTAATTTAAACCTTCCCTCCCTTAGCTTTAATCCATTCCCCATTTCATCAGTGGCTTAAGCATGCTCTTCTCCTAGATTCCCCCCTGCTTTCAACAGATGCAAAATTCATGAACGTCCAGGGGCTACTGGACATCCCATCATAGACCTCAGCTCTGCAAGCCCCTTGCTGGCAGCTTCACAATGGGCACCAAATCCAAAAATCCAATGAAGTCAATCTCCTGCATCCTTAAATTATGCAGCAATCCTTACGCACTCCCTCAAGCACTGGCCAGGACTAAGGAAATGCTTGGTGCAAAAGACCCACTTCCAAACAACACAGCTAAGACTTAGCAAGCCTTCATCTTAATTGCACCCAGAAGCACAAATGTCTGCAGTCTTCATGACCCCATAATGGCTTTACCACCAAAAAAAAAACCCCAGAGTCTCTAAAAGTTAACAGCCTGTACAACAGGAGATCAACAGGAGCAGGGCAAAGCTGGCTCGCTCCCTCTTAACTGCTTTTGCAGCCCCTGAAGCCTGGTGGAAGGATAAACCACTGATGATTTTTTTATTAGCTCAAAAAACAAGCAGCGAGGCGTTTGATGGGACGCTACTGCAGCTCGGCAGAGATTGGGTTTCAAAGCCGTGGCAACTGCTGTACTTGAAGAAGTTTCCAAGTTAGTTAAGCTTGGAAATGGATAGGGGGTTTTCTCTGCAAGGCAGGGCAGGGCAGCACAAATAAACACACTGAGCACAGCGCAACCAGATGAAGTTCCAGTGGACCAACCGCTCGCTGCGTGGCTACAAACCGCAGCGCCGCGCGAAAGCTTTTCAGTGCTGCTCCTAATTCCTCCTGCTTCAAGCCAGAAGGACTGCAGGAGCTGGACTGCAGGAGTATCAAGCTCAGCAGGTGATAAGAGCGTCTGCCAAACTAAGCCCCAGTGTGTGCAGATTATGCTGAGTTCAAATGAGCACATCCTTACTACAGGGCTACACGTGACTGGAGGGTTCAGTGACATGAGGCAGCTCTGATGGCATCCAGACACACTTGAAATACGTGCTGCAGACTGGTTACAAGTAAAGGAAAATGTGGCTTCTCCCTGAGAGGCTCCAAGCAAACTGGGCACTGGGAAACTGAAAGGGCAGACTGTCCCATTGCATCCCTGTGAGGTTCATACACCTGGGAAGGAATAGCTGCTGGAATCAGTACAGGCTGGGGGTGAGCTGCTGGAGAGGAGCTCTGCGGAGAAGGTCCTGGTGGGTGACAGGATGGCCATGAGCCAGCAGTGTGCCCTGGAGGCTGACAGAGCCAATGGGATCCTGGGGGGCATCAAGATGAGTGTGGCCAGCAGGTCACAGGAGGGGATCCTCCCCCTCTGCTCTGCCCTGCTCAGGCCCCACCTGGAGTGTTGTGTCCAGGTCTGGGCTCCCTGGGATCAAACAGCCAGGGATCTCCTGGAGAGAGTCCAGAGGAGGCTACGGAGATGCTGAAGGGCCTGGAGCATCTCCCCTGTGAAGAAAGGCTGAGTGAGCTGGGGCTGTTCAGCCTGGAGAGAAGAAGACTAAGGGGGGACCTTATTAATGTTTATAAATATCCTAAGTATGGGATGCAGGGGAAATGGCCCAATCAGTGTCTGTGGGGACAGGACAAGGGGCAATGGCTGCAAGTTAGAGCATAGGAAGTTCTGCACCAACATGGGGAAGAACTTTTCCCCAGTTAGGGTGAGGGAGCCCTGGGACAGGCTGCCCAGGGGGTGTGGAGTCTCCTTCTCTGGAGAGATTCCAGCCCCGTCTGGACGCCGACCTGTGTGCCCTGTCCTAGGGACCCTGCTTTGGCAGGGGGTTGGACCTGATGGGCTCTGGAGGTCCCTTCCAACCCCTATAATTCTATGATTTATACACTGCTCCTCCAGCTCTTCTCCACTCACCTGTAATTAGCTCCCCAACCCCTCCTTACCATCGAGCTGCATTTCTCTGCTGTTTGACTTTTCATCCCTCCTGAAGTTCATTCATGGGTCCCAACCTCACTACACCAGGAGCTACACCCTCCCTGTTGTCCCACTTCTCAGCTCTGACCATCTCATGCTGGATTCCATTTCATCAAAAAACCCTGAAGTTTGGATGCTACTACAGGGCTTTCTGAAAGAGGGAGAGACCACCTCCTCATTTTCCTGGTTCTGGTCAAACATCACAATCTACCACTTATTTAGTTTCAATTAAGATGTTGAAATAATCAAAATCCCATGGCTGTACAAGACTAAAAATTTTCCATTATTTACTCCATGGATGCTTGAGGAATACTTGAACCTATTCCAGAGTTTACTGAGCTACCTGGAAGACCCAGCACTGATGAATGATTTTGAATGCTGCCTCAGGTTTGTGCATGCCTTTAATCCTCCTGACACACCACACTGCTGAGTTGTGGGCTTTCTTACCCTGCTTCCCCAATTAATTGACTTTGACAGTGGGTCTGTGAGCTGCTGCTGTTAGTCATGCTGTTTATATAAGGCCTGGGATAAGAGATTAGAGCATTACAATAATCTTTTCAAAATTCAGCTATTAAAGCCACTGAAGGGGTGTAAGAGAAGAGAAGAGGTTTCCTCATGGGTTACCTGATTTGATAAGGACATTATGAATTTGGTGCTCGTGGTCCAGCTCCCAGCAGCCAAACATCCCAGTCACAGAAAGCACAACTAGGAGATGTAGTAACCCTCCCAGCAACTCCAAGATCACTCCAGAGAGTTATCAGCCAGTGCCAGTACTCCTCTGGGATATTAACAACTCAGCCAGGAAGGACCAGGTTAGTGCTAAGCCTGTGAAGGGGACAAATGTCACTGTTCTTGGAGGAATCCAGATGGAAAACATCCTCAGTTTACGACAGAGAGAGTTGGGCTTGTTCAGCCTGGAGAAGAGAAGGCTCTGGGGAGACTGAATTGCAGCATACTGACACTTAAAGGTGTCCTACAGGAATGTGGGAGAGGGACTGGTCACCAGGGAGTGCTGGGACAGGACAGGGGGTGATGGCTTCAAGCTGGAAGAGGGCAGGGGTAGGTTAGATGTTAGGAAGAAATTCTTTACTCTGAGAGTGGTGAGACCCTGGCACAGGCTGCCCAGAGAGGCTGTGGAAGCCCCATCCCTGGAAGTATTTAAGGCCATGTTGGATGGCGCTTTGGGCACCCTGGGCTAGTGAGGGTGTCCCTACCCTTGGCAGGGGGTTGGGACTAGATGATCTTTGAGGTCCCTTCCAACCCAAAGCCTTCCATGATTCTATGACAAGGCAGGATAAAGCTGACCTGCAGGATAAGGCACAGGCACAAAAAGCTGAGAAGAGACCCGACCTGGATTCAGTGGAGGGATCTATCCTGGGTAAAGCAATCCACTTACATCTGTCATGTTGAGGGCTGTTGAGATGGTATGAAAAATCATCCTACCTGTACAGGCAAACGTAGCCAAACTGTAAATATCAATCATGCAAAAGTGTCTTTTATCACCAGGCTTCTCAGCAGATCGTGTCTTGTTTGAAATGCCTGGTCTTGGTATGCTGGAGGCGGGAGTTCACAGAAGATGTGGTTCTCTCCAAACCACAGAGCAAATCATGCCCTGTGATTTTGGTTTCCTTGCATTACTGACTTAAAGCTCTGAAACCATTTAATACATATACATATGTATAGATACACACACACACACACACACACGTGCATGGAACTGAGCAGACACAGATTCTGGCTGCAGACACAAAGCCAACGGATGGCGTGACCCGACTGTATCACCTCTGATGAATTTCACAGCAGAAATCACAGCACAGTGGCACAGAATCACAGACTGTAGGAGTTGGAACAGACCTCCAGAGCCCATGGGGTCCAACTCCCTGCCAAAGCAGGGTCCCTAGGACACAGCACACAGGTTGGCATCCAGACAGGGCTGGAATCTCTCCAGAGAAGGAGACTCCACACCCCCTGGGCAGCCTGTCCCAGGGCTCCCTCACCCTCACTGCGAAGAAGTTCTTCCCCAGATTGGGGGGGAACTCCCTGTGCTCCAGCTTGAGCCCATCGCCCCTTGTCCTGTCCCCACAGACACTGAGAAGCCTTTCTTGTGGTGACTGACATGTCAGGCTTTCTTTTTGAAGAACCTGAGGCACTGGCTGACATACCAGGCAGCAGCACACAAAGCTCTGGCTTTAAATGCAGCTGGGGGAAGGCACACATCCCAAATGCTTTGGACACTACCTGGGGTGAGGTGTTAATTCCCAGCATCCCCTGACACCATAAATCCAGGAGCTGAGGTGAATGCAATCATAAAAAGACAGACATGAAGGGAACCATCGGGGTAAATCCCTGCTCGAGTCATTCCCTGGTGGCCAAAGGGGTTATGGACAACAAGGAACCACAAAGTCCTGCCTGGTGGCCAGAAGCTCTGACATGTCACAAACAGCTGATGCAGACAAACACCATGGATGCTTTTACTAACCAAAGCTTTGATACTGCTCCTTTAAGCTACAACTGGTTGAAAACAAGGAGTTGCTACACCAATCTTTATCTACTCCTATGGTATCTACCTGCTGTATCCAAAGCAACTGTTACTTCCACTGATGAGCAAAGGTATACAGGTACTTCCCAGGCATGAGAGGAGGTGGTGAACAGAATGAGACACCTGCCAATTTTCCAGCCTCCCAGCTGACAAATGCAAGAATCTCCTTTTGGATCTACAGATCTTTTAAGTGTGGCAGGGGAAAAGCAAAGCTGAAGGATCATTGCATTTACACACCGTGGCACCTTAAAGAAGCCCTCTGGTCTCTCAGAACCAAAAAGCTGACTTATTTTCCTAGCAAACCTCCAGACATCAGCACAGCTTGACCTGCTGGGGTCAGGGACACCCCACACCTCACCAGCTCTGCATATATTGCCACAAGCTCTTCTCCTTGAGGCTCCTGTCTGTACTCATAGTTTGCTTCCCAGTTCGGAGAGGTTCCCACTGTGGTGGAGGGAGTTCTGACTAACAAGGATAAATAAAGGACTGCCCAAAGCTTTCAGGATTTGGCTTACTTAGTGCCATTATGCTTGACGTTGTGCCAGACAAGGAGAACTTGATCTCTGCTCCAAGTGGATAAACACTGTGGGAGCCTTGGAGATCTCGGCATGTATTTATGTAAAGCAGCACAGGTGGGTTTACTTCTCAAAGAAATAAACACAAAAATACTTCATAATGCTTGGAAGTCAGCAGAGAGCAGCGTGGTGGAATGAGCTTCTCCAGGAGTGGGTTGAGAAGAAAGTTCTGGAGATAAGCAGTGTAACTGATGGAGAGAAAAAGCCAGGGAGACAGAGGTCACCCAGGGAAGCTGGAGATTCCCTGTCACCCAGCAGGAAAATGCAGAGCAAAAAACCAACATGCAGAATGAGAATACTTTGCAGACATGGGAAAACATCTCTATCCCCACGTCTGCAAGGGGATGTATTCAATCTGAGGAGGAATTTTTCCTTATAAATTAACTGCTGGCAGCTAATTAATACCTGTATGTCCCCACCCTGCCGAAAAGACTGTCTAGTGACACTAGGATTGACCACAGAAATCAAGGAACATCCAGGCTGCAGTTTTAACTCTTACAATTATCACTCAATGATGATGCCACTAGCTTCATCTGAGCAACTCACAGCCAGAGAAAACTCGGGAAGCCACTGTGGTTTCTCAAGAGGCACTTGGTCTCTCTTGTGCTCCCAATGAAGTCAACAGCCCCACTGCTACTGCATTAGGAAACGCTGAGCACTTCTGAAAGCTGCACAAGTGGCTGAAAAGAGCCTTAGAAAGCTATCAGCTCACAACTGCTGGAGATGTTACACACAACCAAACTAAAGAAAGAAAAGTAAAAGCAAAGCAAAGAGGTAGAGAATGTCTGAAAGCCCTTCTAAAGCATCACACGCTGCCTGCCTGCCTTAGATAAGCAGGTAAAACTCCCTCGCTGTCCCTTTCATCTGCACACAATCTACTGCAGGCCACTTCACCTTGCCCTGGGCTTTAATTGAATTTAATGTTTATTTGCACATGGTAGGTAGATCATCACTCAGGAGAGGGAAAACCCCACACTGCAGCCACCAGAATCACCTTACCCAAGGACATATGACCTAAATAGCTGGTGCTTCTGCAGCTTGGAGAAGTAAAATAAAGCCAGGACTGACTGAACTGGAATAGTTGTCTGGTCTTGTGGCCCCCTCAACTTAGGCTGATTGTTGGTTTGAAGCTTTCCTGCCCAGGCAAAACCTCCTGGACTAACTGAGGTTATCAGCACAAGAACAAGGTGTTCTCTGGCTCCAACTGACCTAAAAGACATGACTTCCACTTCATGCAGAACAGCCATACTAGACACCAGCAGCACACCCTGATTCAGGACATTCCTGTGACAACAAGCAGAGCGCTGTGGGAATCCAGTGCCACCACGTCTGCTGGTGGCACCTCCATAAACTGCAGGACCCTGCAAGACTGTGCACTCTCACCAGCAGCTCCAGCATGCTCAATGCTTCACCTAACTCACATACCAAGGAGGAGAATTACAGAACCCTGAGATTTGCTTTGGCACCGGGTGAGGACACTGTGGGACCGTTCGTGTGTACTCAGCAATTTTAGAATCCAAGGATTGCTCAGGGTTGCATGCTTGGAGATCTAAGGAGAGCACTCTAAGCAGTTTCTGGCTGGTCAGGATGCAGACAAATGAGAAAAATGAAGACTTTTGTTTTTACTAGGCTGTCAGTTAACATTAAGCAGTATGGCTCAAGTTGCCTTTTCAAGGGTGCCGTGCTTCCCCCCCTGGCTATTACGTGAAAAATGACACAAGGTGCTGTTATTTAAGCAGTAAGTCAGCCCCTAATGACCTCCTACACACAAACATTTGTATTCTTCAAAAGGTGAATGTGGAAGGAGAGGAATGAAGGAAAACTCCCTTTAGACAACTTGGTTTCCAGCAGCTCGTGTACACGCAGCGCTGACGGAGCTCTGTGCTGCTTGGTTAGACACCCCAAAAACATGTATCTGCTTAAAGATTTTGCTTTCATTACCTTGAATTTTGGGAACCAATATTCAAAGCACAAAGCTGGGAGGAGTGGCTGACATGCAGGACGCTGCATTGCCATTCAACAAGACCTGGGCAAGCTGGAGAGCTGGGCAGGGAGAAACCAGATGAGGTTCAATAAAGGCAAGTGGAGAGTCTGGCACCTGGGAAGGAATAACTACTGGAATCAGTACAGGCTGGGGGTGAGCTGCTGGAGAGGAGCTCTGTGGAGAAGGATCTGGGGTCCTGGTGGGTGACAGGGTGGCCATGAGCCAGCAGTATGCCCTGGGGGCTAAGAGAGCCAATGGGATCCTGGGGGGCATCAAGAGGAGTGTGGCCAGCAGGTCACAGGAGGGGATCCTCCCCCTCTGCTCTGCCCTGGTCAGGCCCCACCTGGAGTGTTGTCTCCAGTTCTGGGCTCTCTGGGATAAAAACGCCAGGGATCTCCTGGAGAGAGTCCAGAGGAGGCTACGGAGATGCTGAAGGGCCTGGAGCATCTCCCCTGTGAGGAAAGGCTGAGGGAGCTGGGGCTGTTCAGCCTGGAGAGAAGAAGCCTGAGAGGGGATCTGATCAGTGTTTATCAATAGCTGAAGGGTGGGACACAGGGGGACATGGGCAGCCTCTGCTCAGTGTCTGTGGGGACAGGACAAGGGGCAATGGCCTCAAGCTGGAGCACAGGGAGTTCCACCCCAATCTGGGGAAGAACTTCTTCCCAGTGAGGGTGAGTGAGCCCTGGGACAGGCTGCCCAGGGGGTGTGGGGTCTCCTTCTCTGGAGAGATTCCAGCCCCGTCTGGACACCGACCTGTGTGCCCTGTCCTAGGGACCCTGCTTTGGCAGGGGGTGGGACCCCATGAGCTCTGGAGGTCCCTCCCAACCCCTATGATCTGTGATTCTTTACAAACATCCATGGCTAAGGCTGGCTTTAAGGTCACACAGGTTGGACCATGAGGTATAACCACAGTTACACCACGCTGACAGAGGCACAGGGTTTGATGCAGAAGGGAGTGGAAACGGTGCTTTACTTCACTGCTGAATGGCTCCTTCCACTGCAGGACAGGCTGCTCTGCCTACCCCCAGTGCTGAGTCTTCTACAGAGGTATCTGCTGGCACCCTTATTTCACAGCAAAGATGATTTGTAACTTTGCTTTGTAATACTGCACCTTTGGAGCAGTGGGTATTTTGAAACCCTCCATAATGAGCTTATTTTGGGGTGAAACACTCATACCACTCACTGGCCAAAGTTTCAACTGAAAATCTTTAAAGTTATTCAACTTTTAAAAGATTTACTGTGAACATAACAGCAACTATGGTTGGTATCAGGAGCCAGAGAGCTTTTTTTCAGCCTAAAGAGAGTAAGTAGTCTGTTGTTTCTTACATCTGGAACAGTAGTAATCTATTCCTTAAGCCCAAGCAATCAAATTACTCTAATTTTCTGTTGTCTTGGCTTGAGTAAATATTTTCAAGACAAGTTATGTTAAAAATATGCACAGGCTGACTGTACAGTTCAATGTGCTTAACATCTGTGCTGCAGTTCAGTGTGGCAAGTTGGAAAGGTATCCCAATGGAAAGGGGACTCAGGGAAAAAAAAAATCCATTTGAATTAAAAACCAGCTAAGGAGCACCAGAAAAATGTAAAATTAAAGCTAAATAAAAAAATAAAGAAGGGAAATTTAAATTTAAAATGTAGGGAGAAAAATGAGAGGGAGGCTGGAATTTCTGTGGCAGCTTAAGCAGGAATAAATCTCCAAGGGATGGCAAGGAACAACCTTGCCTCGTTTCGCAGGGTTCAGAGCTGCCCTGGGGGGGGGGAGAAAATAAAAGTGAGAAAAATATTAGGGGGTTTGTGCCTTTAAATCCCCCCCAGCCCCTGCAAGTCTCAGCACAGAGGAAGTTTTGGAATGTGGTTATTAGCTGGTTTGTTTGAAAACAGTGGAGAAATGGATTCCATCATTTCACTATCAAGTATCCAAAACTTCTGGTACACTGAGTGAAGAAACAGGGGTGGTTATTGTAACCATGTCTGGCAACAAGGTACCTGAGCAATTCTCCCACTTCCACGTGCAGATGGATTAAACAGTCTAAGGGAAGCCCAGTTTGGAGTTTTGGAAACTGAAATCAAACACCATGGGCAGGACTGATGTCTGAGGAACAAGCCCATGTACCTGCAAGCATAGTGGGTGCAGGCAAAACTGCAAAACTCTGGATCAAAGTCCTCCATGCTTTTCATTTATTCCCCTGTGTCTCCCTGGCAGGGGCTGAGCAGCGTTTCTTAAACTACCAGTGCTTCCAGTGACAGATTCATAGAATCACGGAATGTGAAAGGTTGGCAGGGACCTTCAGAGGCCATCTAGTGCCACCCCTGCAGTGAGCAGGGACACCTTCACTAGAGCAGGTTGCTCAGAGCCCCATCAAGCCTGACCTGGAATGTCTCCAGGGATGGGGCCTCCACCACAGAATCACCAGGTTGGAAAAGCCCTTTAAGATCATCAAGTCCAACCGTCCCTGTCCTGTGCTGACCCAGATCCCTGAGCACCTCATCTCCCCTCTGTTAAACACCCCCAGGGCTGGGGACTCAGCCCCCTCCCTGGGCAGCCTGTGCCACAGCCCCACAACTCTGCCAGGGAAGAACTTTGCCCTCCCAGCTGAGCTGACCCTGCCCTGGGGCAGCTTGAGCCCATTGCCCCTTGTCCCATCTCCTGGCCCCTGGCTGAAGAGACCATCTCCTTGGACAACCTGTACCAATGACCCACCACCCTCAGAGTGAAGAACTGCTTCCTAATATCCAACCTAAGTCTTCCCTTTTCCAGTTTAAACCCATCACCCCTTGTCCTGTCACTCCATGCCCTCAGGAACAGTTCTTCCCCAGCTAATCTCAACACTGAATTAGTGATCTGAAAGCCAATGCCCTCTTTGGCCCTCTGAGCCAGAAACCTGCACTCCCATCAGAATTCCAAGCTGTTTCCTACAAACACAGACCTGGTGCTTTTGCTTTCAGAGACAACAGCCTTTCCCTGCAAGCACAGTGTTTAAACACAGCATCAGGAAGCCCAAAATAACGCTGTAGTGGGGATACTTCTCAATCAACCATTTGCTGCTCTACAGACACCAGTTCCTGGTGCCTCAAAGCCCCGTTGAGCTCAGCCACGAGGCAGGGGATGGAGAAACCCAAGAGCTGCACAGCTTTGTACATCCTTTGAAGAGAGAATTATGTCTGTTGAGATAGAGCATAATTGATGTTGAAGATGCAGGCACACCAATAAATTAATATCACAGCAAACTCGAGCTCCAGGATTTATGGGAAGGCAATCCAGCCCCTTTGGTAAACAGATCTGAAGTACAGATGATTTGGGAGGATAAGGAATACAGAAGCTTGGTTTGCTTCCAACTGAGGAGATTAATGTCAATATTTAAGAAAGCACCAATTGGCTTGCATAGGAAAGGAGGGGGAGGGGGAAATCAGCCATCTGAAACAAAATAGTGGGTTCCCTGAGTGTTAGAGGATTATCCAAGTACAGTAAAATGTTACCCCACTGCTCTTTACGTGTTTCATAGAATCACAGAATGTGTTACGTGGGAAGAGACCATCGCCCACCTCTCCGCACCCTCCTGGCAGGGCAGTGGAGGTGGGGAGAAGGTCTCCCCTCAGCCTCCTCTTCTCCAGGCTCAACACCCCCAGCTCCCTCAGCCGCTCCTCAGAGGATTTGCCCTCCAGCCCCTTCCCCAGCCTGGTTGCCCTTCTCTGGACTCGCTCCAGGACCTCAATGTCCTTCTGATGGTGAGGAGCCCAGAGCTGGGCCCAGCACTCGAGGTGCAGCCTCCCCAGTGCCCAGTGCAGGGGCACAATCCCCTCCTCAGACCTACTGGCCACACTGTCTCTGACACAAGCCAGGATGCCATTGGCCTTCTTGGCCGCCTGGGCACACTGCTGGCTCATGTTCAGTCGCAGTCACCCAACACCCCCAGGTCCTTCTCACCTGACAGCTCTCCAGCCAGTCTCCCCCAGCCTGTAGCACTGCTCAGGGTTGTTATGTCCCAGGCACAGGACTCTGCACTTGGCCTTGTTAAACCTCATCCTATTGGTCTCAGCCCATCCAGCCTGTCCAGATCCTTCTGAAGAATCTCCCTGCCCTCAAGCAGAGCAACACTTCCTCCCAGCTTAGTGTCATCCACAATCTTACTGAGGGAACATTCAATCCCTTCATCCAGGTCATTGATAAAGATATTGAACAGATTTGGCTCCAGGGCTGAGCCCTGGGTAAGTACAGTATTAATTGAAAAATTAAACAGTCCTTTTCCTATCTGATAAAACTTCCTATTCATCCATCAGAATAACTGCTGGTGAGAAGAGACAAAATACTGCCTCAGTTTTTAAAAGCACGTTGCAATCTGATCCCACCAAGTGCTGACTTACAGGGGATGGCTAAAGACATGATTTCTTTGAGCATCATTAAACTCTAAGATACTGACATAGCACACTGCTATTTGCTGGGCTTACCCACACACTGAGGTATTATCAAGCCCACGTGTGAATGCAGGGGTCTTGTCTCTCAGTATTCACAGACCTTCTCCATGCATCACAGAATCGTTGGGGTTGGAAGGGACCTCAAGAGATCATCGTGTCCAACCCCCCTGCCAAAAGCACTTCATCCACAAGCTTTCAGATTTATAAATCTGTGTTGTTTCTAGGTTCATATTTACACCAAAAAACACCAATTAGAGAAGAACTTACATCAGTTCATCCAAAAAGGTCCAATTTAACCCCCTTTTCCATTAGCAGAGCAAACACTAAGCATTTCTTTCTCTTTTTGGAGAGAGAAACCATGTGCTTCCAAGGACAGATTTCACCATGCAACTAATGTATTGCCACCTTGAAGAGGCTCAAAGTGTTCCTCAAGATGTATCTAGTGAAAGCAGACAAAACATCCCTTAGTTATGCTTCCAGAAGATGGCCTGAAACTCACACTGCAGGAAATCCCAAACACCAGCACAGTCAGCTTATCCCCTTTTCAAGTGAGGCCAACGTGGAAACTTGGAAGACCTTTTGCTAGACAGCCCTTGCCCTCTGCTTCCCCTCCCCAGGCTTTGGACACAGGGATTATCAGAAGGTGTCCAGTGAACTCATGGAATGATGGCACAAGCAAAAGCAGCGTCTTCAGTTGAAAAATGACTTTCAAAAATTCAAGGGGAACGGCAGCATAAGGTAAAATGTGTTATCACAGAGGATTTCACAGGGGAAGCCTTGGTACGTGCTGTACTTGAGGCTGGGAATCAGATTAGCCCTTCATTGCAGACCTCTTGGTTGAAAATGCTGCTGGTGGGATGTTGGTTCCCTGGGAACTGTGGAAAACTGGGATTTCCTCCTAGCTGCCACAGCATCAGCCCCATCCAGGAGCACAGAGCGAGGCAGCGCAGATGCAGAAACCATTTTTCAGCTGGAAAGAAGGCCCTGATGAAATCAGAGCTCTTAAAGCAGGGAAAGGGGGAGAAGGTTGACGTGGGCCCCTCTCAATATTGCTGTGGCTGGCAGAAATTTGCCACCCCTGGGACACTGAGTATCACTTGGTATGGACACCCAGTCTCCATCCATGCAGACAAAAGCTATTTAGATTCCTGCTTCCATGAGCTGACAACCATGCAGGATCATAACAAGATTCGTCAGGCGTTAATATCTCTTTGATTTGGCCTCACTTCCCCATCACCCCAGCTCCTCCACGATACCACCACCCAGTAAACTCTCCACAGGTCACAGGATCACAGAATCACAGGGGTTGGAAGGGACCTATAGAGACCATGGAGTCCAACCCCCTGCCAAAGCAGGGTCCCTAGGACACGGCACACAGGTCGGCATCCAGACAGGGCTGGAATCTCTCCAGAGAAGGAGACTCCACACCCCCTGGGCAGCCTGTCCCAGGGCTCCCTCACCCTCACTGGGAAGAAGTTCTTCCCCACATTGAGGGGGAACTCCCTGTGCTCCAACTTGAGGCCATCGCCCCTTGTCCTGTCCCCACAGACACTGAGAAGAGGCTGCCCATGTCCCCTGTGCCCCACCCTTCAGCTATTGATAAACATTAATAAGGTCCTCCATGATAGATACCTACTTTCCTTCCAAAATCGGGTCCCACAGCACTCTCTCTCTCCATCAGCCTTGCTTCGGAGACACTTCCAGCCCCTGGTGGGTGTTGAGCACTTGATGTCTTACCGGATCTCATATATCCTAAAGCCTTTCTTTCCAGGCACAAAGCCCCAAGAATCAAGTGAAAGACATTTTACAGGTTTTCTTCAGGTAGGTTTCTAAAGAACTCGCCCAACTACACCAAGCAAATGGCTTGGCCAAAGAGTAAGTATCACTATGAATGCCGCAAATTAAATGGTAACTTCAGAGGGAAGAGGCACTCGTTGTCTATCTCTGTTTATTTCCCTATTCCCACAATTTTCTGTTACTTCTTCCTGTCATATCTTTGCCCCCTGGGATAAAAAAGCCAGGGATCTCCTGGAAAGAGTCCAGAGGAGGCTACGAAGATGATGAAGGGCCTGGAGCATCTCCCCTGTAAGGAAAGGCTGAGTGAGCTGGGGCTGTTCAGCCTGGAGAGAAGACGACTAAGGGGGGACCTTATTAATATTTATCAATATCTTAAGTATGGGATGCCGGGGAAATGGCCAACCCCTTTTCAGTGTCTGTGGGGACAGGACAAGGGGCAATGGCTGCAAGTTAGAGCATAGTAAGAACTTTTCCCCAGTGAGGGAGCCCTGGGACAGGCTGCCCAGGGGGTGTGGAGTCTCCTTCTCTGGAGAGATTCCAGCCCCATCTGGATGCCGACCTGTGTGCCCTGTCCTAGGGACCCTGCTTTGGCAGGGGGTTGGACCTGATGATCTCTCCAGGTCCCTTCCAACCCCTATGACTCTGTGATATCTCTGTTTGAACTCACAGGCTTATCAATTTTCTGATACAACTTCACCACTGATATTCCTGCTACACCAGCAAACAGTGAAGAAGTACTTTGAATTGCACCACTCTCAAATTTATAATTAGAAATATTTTAATAGCTCTCTCTCCCACAGAAAAGACAGAGAGCTTATCTCTCTTAAAAAATAAACAAATCCAAATGGAAAGAATTCATTCATAATTAAATCAGTCTCTCCAGAAAACCTACAAGCAAGACCGACAATTCACAGAAGAGATAAGAGGATTAGAAATCTAATTTTAAAATTGTCTTAAGGGTGAAAGTTTACACCCACATCAGTTAAATGATAGCTGTATTGCTTACAGAGAACAAGCAGTCCCAATTAAAAGAAAAATTAGCCAAGGGAAACTATAAGAACAGAATGAAGAGGCATCTTTCCAAACTGTGGTATGTTCCAAAGCACAGAAGGGCTTAAGAAGGGAGAAATATTTAATGAAAATTGGAAGGTTTCAAAGTGGAGTTTAAATATTGCACAGATAGTTTAATGTAGAGGGGTTTTTTAAACTTTCCACACTTTGGTTGTATTAAAAGAAGTGTATTGAAATAAACCACTCCAGGGTGAAAAGCTGAAGGCAATCTGCAAACACCCCTGAATTCAAGGAGGATGGGGTATGAGCAGGGATCTGCATGGCAGCCACTCATCAGCTGGGGATGCGTGAGCCGGTTGTAATAAAGAGCTGATGTGGGCTTTCACCAAAAACTTAAACTACACCCAACACTGAAGAAATCTGGTTAAGCACTCTTCTCTCTTCTTACCCCTATCTATCAGCACAACTTGATTTCAGGCAATAATCTTTGGGATGGAAACTCAAGTCTCAGCAAATAAAGGCGCCTGTTCTCATGGCAATCCAGCCTTGCTGGAACCAGGAATTCCTGTCCCCCAGCAGACGAAAGAGAGCCTAATCCTGTAAGATTCACAGTCCAAATTCCAGCCCAAAAGCATTTGCTATGCTTGGGTAGGCTTCCAATAAGCAAGTTGAACTTTGTATGCTGGCATGAACTCCCTCTTGGAATCTTTTGAAGTTCGTCCTACCGAAGTATTGCCATTCACCAAGGTCAGAGCAGAGGAAGGCCAGCCAGCTGCTCACCAGGCTGTTGGTATCTCTGGAATAGCTGCCATGTTTTCCTTGTATAAAGGGAATGAGCATCTCCAGAACTGAAAGTACATTAATATACCCAATACACCACACCTGGTACCACCGTGCCAGCTCACCCTGGCTGTGCCGCCCAGCACGTCAGGGATGACCCTGCTCCTAGCACTGGTACCTACTTAAATTTCTTCCTCCAGAGGAAATGGAGAACTGAGCTCTGGATCCAACATGACACAAGGCAACAAGAACTGACTGTTTCTCAGCCATGGACCGTTGACTGAGATTTAGGTAAGGTACAAAGTGAGTTGGAACTGCTCACCTGGCACATTCGATTGTCACAGAATCACAGAATGGTCTGGGTTGGAAGGGACTCCCTGAATCAGCACCCACCACAGGAAGATCTGGTGCTTTCACAGTCAGCAGGCTGCAAGCTGAGACATCAAACTAAAGATCAGCAATAAAACAGGAGGCCAGATCCTGCTTCCATGGAAATCGAGGCTAAAGCTGGACGCCTCCTTTTACCTCACCAACATCCTTTTTTAAAGACTGGGAAAACTGTCCTAAGAAAAATAAATGCACCAAAAATTACAACTTTCCCCCTCTGATTTGCAAACAACAGACAACTAGAAGCACAATGTGTATCATAAACACATAGAATCATAGAATGGCATGGGTTGGAGGGACCCCAAGGGTCACAGAGCTCCAACCCCCCTGCCACAGGCAGGGCCACCAACCTCCAGGCCTGGAGCTACACAAGGTTGCCCAGGGCCCCATCCAACCTGGCCTTGAACACCCCCAGGGATGGGGCACCCACCCCCTCTCTGGGCAGCCCGTTCCAGCCCCTCACCACTCTCTCTGTAAAAATCTTCCCCCTAATATCTCCTCTAACCCTTCCCTCCTTCAGCTTCACTCCATCCCTTTGTCCCTCCTTTCCTTCCCCAGCTTTGCTAAAGGACAAGAGACCCCATCATTCACGAGGCAACTTAGTCAGGAAAATGTGTGGGGAATCTTCTCACCATCCCATCTTCCTTGCTCTGAAATCGACTGTGTGATACATTTATCAACAGCACCACCAGTCCTTTCACTAGCAGACAGATATTTAAAGGAGCATGACATGGTTTTAAACATTTCCCAGTTACGATGCAGCGAGCTGGATCTTACTGGAGCGTACAGGGCAGCTGGTCTTCCTCTGCCTCCAGCTCGGCTGTCGCCAGCGCCTGTCTCTCTCTGTCAGATCTCTTGTGGAGGGGGTTTTAGTGCACCTTGGTGAATACAGTGAGTTGTGTAAAGCTGGTATATGAATTACATTTTATTAAATGTCATGGTAAAGTGCTCAGGCACCGATGCACAGCCTATTAGTAGCTTTAAGATTTCAGTGTTTTTGGTGGGAATGCTTCAAAACTGAAGTATGTTTTCTTTGGCTGGAGCACTACCATTAGACTCAGTTTCTCCTGACATTTTAAGAATTGTTTTATGACTGTTTCCATGGAGGTCAAAAAGGAAATTACTGTTCCAGGAATGCTTAGATAGCATCCACGGCAACACAAAAGCCTAAGTTATATAGCTGCATTCTGGCCGGTCTGATGGTGTGATGATTAACAAGTTGTGCTGCTGTAGAGGGCCCTGAGCTGGGAATGCTGTTGGGAATACTGCTTCCTAAGCTGAGCAGTGAGAGCCAGGGACTGATCCAGCCTCTTCCAGGTCATACATTTTCCTGCACGCCCAATTATCAAATTTTCTTCCTATACATTTCATCAGTCATAATTGTTATTTGTATTGTTTCCCTCCCAACTGCAAGACATTAGAGAGATCAAAAGATGAAGCCCTCCCCCTCCTTATTCCTTCTTTTAAAGAAAGTGACTCTGCTCAAGACTTCCAGAAGAACAGTGATTGTAAATTTATTAGCTTCACTTGCTATGAGGAAGCTGTTAAAGGCATCAGGAAGCAGCCAGATAACCAAGGCCATAAAATACTTTAGAAATTAATGAATGAAAGATGGGCTGAAGCCACAAAGTGCAGGTCTGGATCTGGTTTTTGAACTTGTACAGAGTTCACAGATGCTCACAGGCAGGGCTTTTATTCCAGAAAGAAAAGCATCAGTGCTCAAGTTTAGAGCAGAACCAAAACTTTTTCCAAAGCTCAGTTATCCCAGATCCTTGGGGTTTGTTCTGATACATTGCTGAAATGAGTCAGAAATCCTGTGAGCTGGAAAGTGATGCTGCTGGCTTTGGCCAAGCATTTCCTGAGACGATGCTCGAGAAAATATCACTACTGCTGCTACCACCAGTTCTTGCATGCTTGAAAAAAAGTGTTGATGAAGAGTAAGAGTCAGCCCTGCCCAGAACAACTCATGATCTGAGTAGGTAAAACATAGGAAGGGGAAAGGATGGAGCAGTGCTCAAGGAAAATGATGGAGGTAACGACTGCCCGAAGCCAGAGAGTGCTACCTACCCCGTGCCGTACTGTGCAAGCCCTGCTGATTCACTCAGTAATATAAGTAGCAGGGGCAAGGGTGGGCTAGGTGATCTTGGAGGTCTTTTCCAACCTGAATTATTCTATGAATCTATGACCTGTGCTCTCCCAGAGAGAGGAGAGCAGAGAGACTGGTTGCTTACCTTCCTCAAAACCAAAGAGAACCTGAAGCCTTACCCAAGTTCTCTTGAAATGAGGGAATTTGCTACTGATTTAAACAGATTCACTGGAACTGGAATTCGTAATTTGGATGCCAGTGCCCTTATCAACATCTTTCATCAGGGAGAAATAAAGTCTTTATGGCTCTATCCCTATTTCATCACTCAAAGAGAGAAAATCCCTGGAGAAGAAGATGCTGGATGTAAGAGCTCAGAGACACCCACACAGCCTTACACATGTTCAATAAATCAGATCCCACATTCGTTATCATATACTGAAGGTAACAAAATTTACATCTTAAAATATAGCCCCTTTTCTTCTTTCTGTCCTTTCCACACCACCCTTTGAGACACCTGCATCAGCACAACGAGACCAGTAACAGCTGCTGAGACTCGCTTCCTTCGTCTTTTCTTCTGGTACAGTTCCTCTATCTCTAAATTATACTTGCTAAGTGAGAAAGTATCCACTCCAGAGCCTTCTAGTTCCCTTACAGCATTAACTGTGGTATCAATAGGCAGGGTCATGGACCACCCACAAGATAAAACGGCAACTGAGGCAGTTGCTTACATGGAAAAAATAATGTTAGAAAACTATTTGATGTATTTTTAGCTTCGTTTAATGCACTTTAGCAGCTGGAAACAAGGTGGGAAGCCAGAACCGTGGGCCATGATCCAAAAAGCATTGAAGGCAGAGGAGCTTTTCCATGGACTTTGACTGGCTTTGAAATCAGGATTGCTCTGGCCAGGCTGCTTCCAAGACACAGGTCAGCGCTCCTCGATTCAACTCTTCTCTGGGATTACATTCATGGTTTCCCTCACTTATCAGACATGAGCTCTGAGGAACTACATGCCACAGGATTTGAGGAAATAAAAGATTTATGAGGGGGAAAAAAACCCTTCTGCATCCAAAATAAAGAGCATCCTTGAGAAAGGACTGAGGTGAGAATTATTTTTGCACTTTTTTAGCGCTTAGAGCTACGAGTTTACTTAGAGCATCCACTGAACTGAATAATGGAGAGGGAAAAGGACATTGCAGCTACAGCTTTAGATGACAGGTTGGGCTTTGGAAATAGGACCTGCAGCTTCTCGAAATAAAAGCAAATACTGGGGTCCAACTGGACATTCCATGATTTCAAGCATCATTTCAGAGATAAAGGACTCTTCATTTGAAATACACTGATCTTTGGGATACAAACCTGGGAAAGAATCAGAACAATTATTCAGAGCTAAGATTAAACTACAAATCAGGTATTTAATTAAGCTTGTTGATTGGGCTGCAATATTAGAGTGCCACCTTGCTCTGCCTCTCTCACACTTACAGCAATACAAGGACCACAGCTCAAAGCAGAGTTCGGGCTTTCTGTAATTATTCAGATGTGGGGTTTTGATGCTACAGATTCCACTATACCAACACCTGGTCGTTATTCCCAGTGCTTTCCAGATTTGCAGCCATCACACAGGCAAGAGCAGAGTCCCAGCATTAACCCAAGCAACATGCAAGGCTTCTGGAAAAAGCAGCATCATCATTTTTTAAAAGTCAAAAAATCACTGGAATTAGTGAGACCATTCATTCCCACCCCAAAAGAGATTTCCAGGCTCTCTACAACAGCAGTAAAATAATTCACATTTAGGAAAAAAACCCAAAAAAAGTCTCCTTAACTAAGGAGGATGCTGATTTTTCCAGCTGAAGAAGTTTGCCGTGAGAACTAAATCAAGGGGTCAAATGTTTTAGCCAAAGTTACAAGAAACCACCTTATTTAGCTAATAACATGGGATAATGTGGCAGAAGCTATTCTAGCACACAAATAATTAGCTTTTTGGCAGCACAGCCTCTGAAAATAACTGCTTAACTGTCCATTCTCCTGACAACTTTCTTCCTGGATTTTTTCCTTAAATCCCATGAATGAAGGATTACCAAGATTTATGCAGCAATTTAATACCTTCAGGAAAGCAAAAAGCACCCGGTGCAGGAAGAGAATCTACAGGACTAGAATGGATCTATCATAATTTCAGCTAAACTCACAAATCAATTTATCCTGACACTGACTGATAAGTATCTAGACTATTGAAACTTGCTTCCTGAATTGTGAAAACTCTCCTGCAGCTGCTTCCTCTGGCTGCTCCAGCTTGCTGGGTTTTAGGGAGCGTGGCTACAGCAGCGATGGAGTTGAGTCAAGGAGAGGAAGAAGTCACAGCAGCTGGTCAGGCCCCACCTGGAGTGTTGTGTCCAGTGCTGGGCTCCCTGGGATAAAAAAGCCAGGGATCTCCTGGAGAGAGTCCAGAGGAGGCTACAAAGATGATGAAGGGCCTGGAGCATCTCCCCTGTGAGGAAAGGCTGAGTGAGCTGGGGCTGTTCAGCCTGGAGAGAAGAGACCGAGAGGGGACCTTATTAATGTTTATAAATATCCTAAGTATGGGGTGCAGGGGGACATGGCCAGCCTCTTTTCAGTGTCTGTGGAGACAGGACAAGGGGAATGGCTGCAAGTTGGAGCATAGGAAGTTCTGCACCAACATGGGGAAGGACTTTTACACAGTGAGGGTGAGGGAGCCCTGGGACAGGCTGCCCAGGGGGTGTGGAGTCTCCTTCTCTGGAGAGATTCCAGCCCCATCTGGACACCGACCTGTGTGCCCTGTCCTAGGTACCCTGCTTTGGCAGGGGGTTGGACCCCATGGGCTCTCGAGGTCCCTTCCAACCCCTACGACTGTGATTCTGTAACAAGTCATCCCTTTCGTGCTGAGCACTCGGTGTGGGTTTTTGGAAGTCCTTAGGAAACGTCATTTATCTTGAAGACTGTTCGTGCCACCTGCCCAAATGATCTGGCCTGGATATTTTATGAGACTTTTTTAATAAAACCACATTTTTCTATCATTTTAAAAAGAAATGGGTAGCCTTCAAGCATCTCGTTGAGTCAACCAAAACTAAACAAAACCATTAAGGTGTTTGGCACTCAGACTTTGGCATTGGATCCCTATAGTGTTATTTCACCATGCAGCATCCCAGATACTGAATACTCCTGATTTAAATTCCCTATTTACTTAGGCTAACGAGCTAACACACATCCAAAGGCAGCAGCTGCTTTCCCGTTCTCCTCCCTGCCCACCAGGAATACCTCAGGACGTTACAATATACCTGTACCACTGCTGTTCTCTCCTCTCATGCCTTATCAAAATGGGGATGGGGTTAAGTTGCTTGAATTTTCACTGCATTCTCTGCCAGCAAGAATCAGAAAGCCTCCAGAGCCCAGCAAGAAGGAGACTCAAGGAAACAGTGGGGTCAGTGTGACCGGCAGCGGGCTCAGCGCCTTCACAGCCCCACTGATAACAAGGCTTTTTTTGTCAGCATCTCAGCAAAGGAAAGCTTTAAGGAAGGATTTCTGAAAGCAGTATAATGAAATAGCTTTGCAGATACTGATGGGGAGCTCCTTCCACGCATGAGGGGAGAGGTACAGGCAAACACAACGTCATTTGTTTGAAGATTTAATGAGTAGATGATGAAGGCAGAGCCGGTGTGAGGCAGGCACTGCCCTTCCCAGCCCCAGGAAATATGATAGAGAACAGAACAGGCTGGGATGGACTTTGAAAATGAAGGGAAGCAGCTTGCATTTGATATGGCAGAGGAAGACGGGGCAGTTGAAAACACATGGAGAAAATGAAGCCAGGCAAAGCAACAGGCTAAAGAATTTATTTTTCCTATACAGCAGCACACGAGTCCCATTTAACCCCCTCTGGGCTGGCTTTTAGTCCAGTGTATACTCCCCTGGGCTTTACAACTAAATTCCTGTGGATGAAGGAGATGAATCCTCCGTGCCCTGACAGAGGAGAGGCAGAACTGTGAACTCAGCCCTTACAACCACCACAGAGTCTCTGTGGCAAAAAGCACTTTATAAATGCTCCAGCTGTAAAACATGTTTCCCTTTGAGCCTGCAGCCCGTGCTGTCAGGAGTAATTCCCTGGGAAACCAGGTTTCCCTAGTTTGTGTGCTCGTATCAGACTCTTGCACACTTGTCCTGTCTCACAGTAGAGAGAGGAATGATGAAAAATGTGCCTTAGTGTCATCTGTGGATGGAAATTTTATACATATATATATATATATATAAAAAAAAATCATAGAATCATAGAATGGTCTGGGTTGGAAGGGACCCCAAGGATCACACAGCTCCAACCCCCTGCCACAGGCAGGGCCACCAACCTCCAGGCCTGGAGCTACACAAGGTTGCCCAGGGCCCCATCCAACCTGGCCTGGAACACTTCCAGGGACGGGGCACCCACCCCCTCCCTGGGCAGCCTGTTTCAGCCCCTCACCACTCTCTCTGTAAAAAACTTCCCCCTAATATCTAATCTAACACTTCCCTCCTTTAGCTTTAATCCATTGCCCCTTGTCCTGCCATATACATCTCAAATGCTCTGGTCAAAGCAAACAGAAGAACAGCTGGATGCAGGATTTAGTGATGGATGTTTGTTTCCTTTCCTTACAGTGGCCATGCTATTGCACAACAAAAAGGGGGAGGAATGGAGCACACATCATGCTGTCTTACTCTTGCTTTTGGAGGGGGCATGGTGTAGCTGCTGACTTCTGATTTCCCAAAGGGCCATGGAGAAGGGGTTCAAGCAGCCTTCCATCCGCAGGTCAGAAGGCTCTCTCGTTCCCCCATGGGTTTAGGTGCTACACAGTTTGCTTCCTGGTTTATATTGATTTTGCTGGTTAAAGAGCTCATCTGTTTTGGAACAGCAATTCTCAAGCTGAAGACACTCTACCTTCCAGTGACAACGTGTGGGGTTTTTAACCTAAACCCAACAACCTGGCTATCACTGGCACAGGCACTGTGTGGACTCTTCCCCTCTTCACTTTTGGAAAGTAAGAGGTTAAATCCCTTTCCATTTTAACAAAAACATATTTTAACTAAATCCAACACTCTTTTCTTTAACTTAAAAAAAGAAATGGGCATGCTGTGCTCTAATAAATTTTTCCTTGGCGCTCTCTCTTCTCTTTGACTCTTAGGCAAGGGGAAAGAGAGAAAAGAGAGACAGATTAACTATTTGGGCTAGGCTGACTGCTCTTAAAATTGTCAGAAAGCTGGGAAGATATATGAGCTCGGTGTACTGACAGTGGCAGTAATGTAGGTCAGACCCTCAGGGTCTCCTAGGTTTGCACATCAGCCTGTCTGTAGACACCAGACACAGGGTGGCCACGTCTTGTTTAACAGCTTATAAAAAGCTCCCAGATTGTGACACAGTCAGGCTGGGCTGGAAGAATGCTTTTTCTTTAGTTTAATCAACAACTGCTAATTAACCTGGCAACACACACAAAGTTAAATCATGTTGAGACTTCCCTAGACCATTCTGAGTGTTTAACTTTTTTGCCTTTATGTTGGGAAATCACATTAAGAAGATCTAGTCTTGTCTCTGACCTGGGCAACATTAGTCCTTATCTCTGAGAACCTCATTTCATGGTACCACAGCTGACCCAAGCACCAGAGTTCCCACCACTCACTTTCACAGCTAATCCTTGAGGCTAAAACATTCTGCAGGAAGGACTTCTTCATTCCTGCTGCCTGCTCTGTATTTTCCACTCCTCTGGCTCACCCATCATTCTCTTGGACCATGTTAAAACAGTTCTTCTCTTTGCTTGGCTTTTCCCTTCACCATCCCATACTGCCCACTTCAAGGGAGTCAGCAATTCCCACACAGCTATTTGCCATTCCAAACTGGAAGGGGAGAATGTGGCATCTGAAGCGACATTGTGTGGAAACCATTAGCAAAGGCTGAATCGTAATAATTACAGATGTACTTTGAGATAATACATTCCCTTCCCTCCCTTCCCTCTCTCCCTCCCTTCCAAGCCTCATGGGCTGAGTGATAGGTGTTGATTTGGGTTTTTTTTTTAAACTTTCTCCAGTCAAATGAGTTTCTCAAGGCTTCCAGATGATTTTGTGAAGTCTCTTAAGTGATGTTAAGGAAGAAGAGAAGATGCTTTCTGCAGTCAGTTGCAGGATATTGTCCATATAGTTTATATGTATTGCTTTTAGACAGTTCTAAATGTAACCTAATCTCCTTTTTCCTCCCCTCCTCCCTAGTCTAGCTGGGGAATCTTCATGCCCTCCTGTGTTACAGACCCCCACGCTCATCGCTTACCTGCTAACACAACTCCCAAATCAAGGCCTGAAACCTTACCGAGAGGCTGCAGTCTAACGCCCTGTTCCTTTGCTCTGTGTTTCAGGAGGAAAAGGAGGGGGAAAAAGAAAATAAATTATTATTAAACTAGCTGGAATCTGAAACTCTCCTGCCCAAGTGGCTGAAGTCCAAGCAGCCAGAATAAATTTTCCTGCAGAACTGCCCTCTCACCCTAGCAGAGAAGAGACTCCATCGCAACGCTTCCCAGAGAAGCAAGACACAAAAGGATCTGCTGAAGTGCTGTTGTTCTAACCCAGGAATTCAGAGGGTTAACAACAACCCGCTGGGGCAATATCAGACTTCATTCCTGGTTTCTCAAACAGTGCATGGCAGCGGGCAAGAGCACAAAAAGATCATTCACCGCCGCGTTTCTCAACGGAGCCTAATCAAGTGGGACTGCGGAGTGGCACATGCTTGCTGAGAGAATTTCAAGGGGGGAGCTAAGAGGAGGGCTGAATAGCATTTAGTAGCTTTGAAACGTGATAGCTACCTACAGAATAATGTCATGGTTGGGAACAATGGTATCTCAGAAGCTGCTCAGGGAATGACTGGCTCTGTGTGAAATGTTAAATACGTACTGGCAGTGCTCGAGGATGGGAAAAGTTCCTGGTCAGCTCAGCAGAGGAATGTTTGTGAAATATTTATGGTAGAACAAAATCTTAAGAAAGCTTGGGTTTTACATAGAAATCTCTTGCTCACAGTTCAATTTTAATACTGTGTTTAAAAACCCAAGCTGACAAATGAGAGTTGATGGATTCACCGCAGAGCTTTTTCTTTTACGGCTCGAGCTCTGTGAGCCTGATGGAGCTCTCACTTTGCTGAGTCTGCTGGAGGAGTATGAAGAACAAATATGGAAACCTCTCCAGTGAGCAGCCACCCTGTCTTCATCAAGACTCCCTGTTTCTGGCTGCGCCAAGTGCCAAGGAAAACAAGTGTATATACACGAGCTCTTTACGTGCAGGGTTTAACAGCAAAAGTAAACTACAATCACTTAGTGCTATCTCTCTCGTCTCACATGGGGCACGTGAGAGAATCAGAAGGCAACCTAAAAGATCTTAGAAGTAAAATTGTCTAAATCTAGTCCATAAAGTTAAATTACTCCACAAGCTTGGTTTAAAAGCCTTTACATCACTGCTGAGTTCAGCCTCATGCGTGACAGCATCTCTGCACTGTGGCTCCCAGGCTCAGAATCCCTTCCCTAAAAGTCCCAAAGTCCCTCCAACAAGCAATGGCATTCCTGGTTGTATAATGTAGCCTCCAACATGCCAAGAAAATGTCTTCAGCCTTATTTATACAAACGTGGCAACGATCAACCCAAAGCACAGCATGAAGGTTGATGGTATTTAAAGCAATTTAACGTGTTGCAACAGCTTCAGGCTGAACGCCGCCCCATGAAATGGAACAGCAACAGGAGGTCTACGGACCCAGCCCTACAAACCTGATTCCCATCAGTAACATTCACCTACATGTCTCTCTGAGATAAAGATAATGGATCAAACTGAGAAGCTGGTTACAAAACTTGGCCCTGGCAGTGCTGCTGAAGGTTCTTTCTCCTTCTAAAACAGCTGAAGTAATGCCTAATCTCACAGGCGACCGGCACATTTCTCATCTGCTTCCACATTTCCAAAGACTGCTGCAGGACACCCAAAAAACCTACCAGCCAATTCTATCAAGAGTCATTTCCCACTCCTGTGCATCCCCCCGGAGCAGCCAGGAGGGTTGCTGGCTGCAGCTCCAGAAGGGCTGGGGCTCAGGGCTGGAGAAAGCCACCCCAAAGACGACTGCCACATGGCACAAGGCTGTACATACTCACAAGCACCATAGCCATGGATAACACCTTTTTGGTGAGGACAGCTCCAGTAGTACTAAGTCAGGGACCTGACCACTTCTGAAATCACAGAATTGTAGGGGTTGGAGATCATCAAGTCCAACCCCTGCCAAAGCAGGGTCCCTAAGACAGGTCAGCATTCAGATGGGGCTGGAATCTCTCCAGAGAAGGAGATTCCACACCCCCTGGGCAGCCTTTCCCAGGGCTCCCTCACCCTCACTGTGTAAAAGTTCTTCCCCAAATTGGGGTGGAACTCCCTGTGCTCCAACTTGAGGCCATTGCCCCTTGTCCTGTCTCCACAGACACTGAGAAGAGGCTGGCCATTTCCTCCTGTGTCCCACACTTGAGATATTTATAAACATTAATAAGACCTCCTCTCAGTCTTCTTTTCTCCAGGCTGAACAGCCCCAGCTCCCTCAGCCTTTCCTCATAGGGTTTGTTTAATTGTATAACTTTATTACCATTCACTACTGCTTTTTTTAAAAATAATATATATGACAGTAAAATCACAAGACTCTAGTTTACAAAAGCAGTGAGGAACACAGCACTGCAACACAGCAGCAAAACTGCTAACTTCATGATAATTTGTAGATCACCAACCACAACAGCTCTACAAATAACAGCTTCCTTTATTTATGTGTCAACAGATCCGATGCTCCTGATGATCAAGATAACCAGCTCTGAAATAAACAGGCACAGGATGGAAAGCAAACAAAGCCACAGAAGACCAAAGTATGCCAAAGCTGCAAAGACATTCCCAGAACTGCCAGAACAGGTACTACAAAGGGAAGTCTATCGTTACCACAGTAGCCTTCAGAGTTAACAAAGATGGAACTGCTTCCAAGAACTGGAATTATCACTGTTCATGCCATGCAAACTCAACTCCTTTTACATGGAAAGGTTCTGAAAGCACCTGTGGTTTTTTTTAGGGACAGCAGAGGACTCTCCCTCTTATTCCACAATATTACAGTAAGTGGCACAGCAGTAAATTATTCTCACTGCTAAGGAGGAAAGTGTCTTTACCAGCCATGCTGGTCCACAGGAGACATTTCCCATCACTGAATACATACATTTAAAGCTGTGGATTCCAAACCTCATCAGCTTGCAAACTACTTGCAAGAAATGTCTACTTTCACTAGACTTTCTTGGATCCTCTTCAACAGCATCTGGTTCCTGAGTTCAGTTCACAGTCTCCCTGTGTACGACAAGTACAGTTCTCTGATGAGAGGTGCTGCCATTCAGTTGCTAAGAAAGATCCATTTAAGAATCAAAATGATGATTCATGTCAATCCTGACAGTGCTTTTAACATTTCCAAGGAACTGTAGGCTTCTAGACAAAGCAGCTGCATCAGGGACAGCTATTCCTGCAAGACATGTTGGCACCAAAGGGTACATATGGAGGAGCCACAAACCAGTTCAATGCACTCTGATTCAGTGTTGGAAAGCCTCTAGAAGCAAGCCCAAAGATACCGTCTGGACAGTGCTCAAAGGGGAATTCTGCAGTCTCTCAGTGAACTTAGGAAATCTCCTCTGGTCTGCAAACCTCTATTTGGAATCATGAATTCAGTTGGGGTGCAACACAAGGCTTAAAGTCAGCTAAAAATCACTCTGTAAGTCATGGGGCTATGCCACAAACAGCTCATACCAAACTGAACCAGACACATACCTACTGATGGAAGTCCTGCAGGAATGCCCAGAAGTCTGATCTCCACCAACCACATTAACTCCTTAGAAGAGCTCTCTAATTATCTACTCACTTTACTGCCCAAGACTTGCAGGATTATTTTTTTCTCCACCCTTAAGTAGGTTCCCCTAGTTTTGATTTTAAAGGGTCCATATGTAAGGACTTTAAAAACCAGCAGATAGGGCCTTGGCCTGAATGGGGTGGAAGAGGAGGGTGGGAATGTCACGGTGGCAACAGTCCTGCAGTGCTCAAAGCCTGGAGTCCTCAGACCCTCCCCAGTAAAACTTGAACCCCTGAAGAAAATCTTTTCAAGGTAGGTGCCAGTTAAACTCTCCTGCGTGATGACATACTGAAAACTGGACAATCATCCTTCCTTTTCAGCAACACAAGGATCAAAGGTGTCATAATTACGTGGGTGTGCAGCCTACTGAGGGTCTAACCCTGTGTGACAGGGTTAAATCGTGCAAGGTCTGACCCTCTGGAGATAAAAGGCTGCTCACGCCCTCCTGGTTGTACCCTCAGTGTTTATCAGAGCAGCTCAGCACAGTCCAGCTCTAATGCTTTCAGAAGGGAGCAGCCCTTTAAGCAACAACCTTTAAAATCCAACTGCAGTCATCTTTAAATTATTTAAACACGTAACAGCCTCTCTTTAATGTTTCAATTAAAGAAGAATACAGAGGGAAGATTTAATTCCATAATTAAAAGGAGATCTTTGTAAGATGCTCATCACCTTGGTAATTGAGTTGACATTGGAAAATAGACTAAACTTCATTACAAAAGAAAAGCTGTGAAGATTTGTAGTCAGCACATGGTCACTGTTCTATTTTGTCCATCTTGATTTTGCAGATAGACTTTTCTTAAGGAGTTAAACATCTCTTTGTAGATTTTTTTTTTTTGGGGGGGGAGGACATAAAAGCATAGCCTGAGACCTTTCAAAGTTGAAGTTTAGCTTTGTACTGCAAGTATCTGACCTATTCACTCAGTAAAAGGCCTAATCAATCTTACTATCTCCCACCAGAGTGATTCATTAGAGCAGGGGCCTTATCTTTGTATCAAAGTTGAGAAGAAAGGCAGACACAGATACAAGGAAATACTTCACGTCTCTCTGATATGCTGCACATAGCTTAAATACCAGCACTGATAATACGCTGGACACTCGTGAGTCCCATGTACACTTAATCACTCATTTCCTTCAATGACTAAGAATAATACCAGCCCAATTTACTCTGCTTTGCCCCCTACTTCTCCCAAGCCATCTGGCACACATCCAGGGAGTGGCACTGCTGAAGCTGGAGGACCACGCTGAGGCTTTGAGGGATGGGGCTGGAGGGCTGGAGGCTGCGTAACTGATGAGAAGATTATTGCTGCCTGCATAACTGATGGGAAGAAAATCTCCTGCAGCTACAGAGGTATTTCAGAGCTCAGGAGACTCGGAGAACTCTGCATGACCAAGACTGCTTGACCCCTCTGGAGCTTGCCAAGGCACTGTCTCCACCTTCTGCTGCAGGCAGCCTGCCTGTATTAATCTAAGTTACACAGAGCCTAATTCCCAGTCCCCTTCGAATCCTCACAGCACTTGGATAACCTGATAGCAGGGAAGGGGGAAAAAGGACACGTTCACCTCCAGCTTGGCTGGGAAACCTCATCCCTCCCTCCCCTGCCAGAGGGGATATTGCTAGAACAAGCATGTCAGCATCGGCTGGGTGATGACTTTCCTCCCTCATGATGACAGCCTGGCTGAGCCACAGCTCTCCTCCCTCTTGCTGCAGGAGCTGACCACAGCGGGCAGCGAGATGAGACCACCACCAGCTCTGGCACACCCAGCCTTCCTGTGCCAGACTGGAAAGACTCTTCCTTACAACAGTGGTAAATCTGGAGTTGCATTCGTAGTTGTGTTTCTGCTGCTGACATCATTTCTCCACAGCTCTGTTGCAGTGTGGTTTCTAGCAGAGCCAGAACCAAGGATTTGCAATGCACAGAAGCAGCACATGGTTTGGGGGGGATTACCCTCCTCACCCGCCCCCCCCAGCCACAAAGGTACAAAACCACTTTCCCACTGTAGAAAGCATCCTTTGCTTAGTTCTGATTTCTCAGACAAGGAGGGAATGATGTAAAGAACACAGAGATATGTGTCATCTGGAGAACGCTCATCACCTCACACCCATTTTCTAACAGCATGCTCTTTCTTCCTCAGCTGCAGACACTTGACCATGTCACTCCAAGACCATAAATCACTGCAAAGGATCAGGAGCTCCATTTAAAACCAGAGTCAACCGTGTCCCTTTCGCAGCACCTCGATAAGCAGAGAGGGAGGGAATTATCTGATACCACTAACGAAACCTTATTTATAGAACTCACACCTTCAGGGTCTGCCCCAGAAAAACCTGAAGGTTAAATCAGGTACCCAGAAATGGTTTTTCTCTAAGCTCACAGAATCATAGGGATTGGAAGGGACCTCCAGAGCCCATGGGGTCCAACCCCCTGCCAAAGCAGGGTCCCTAGGACAGGGCACACAGGTTGGCGTCCAGACAGGGCTGGAATCTCTCCAGAGAAGGAGACTCCACACCCCCTGGGCAGCCTGTCCCAGGGCTCCCTCACCCTCACTGGGAAGAAGTTCTTCCCCAGATTGGGGTGGAACTCCCTGTGCTCCAACTTGCAGCCATTACCCCTTGTCCTGTCCTCACAGACACTGAGAAGAGGCTGGCCATTTCCCCTTGTGTCCCACACTTCAGATACTTATTATACCTCATAATGCTGAGGTTTCTGCACATTACTAGATCATTTAAAAGGAACAAGGTCACCTCTGGCACAGTGGTTTCCATACATGAATACTCAGGAATTGATTGGAGTGAAACAAAAGCGTAGCGACCGCTTCATGTGTTTTATTGCTTTTACTACCACCTGCACCTGCAGAAGCCTGGGAGGGCAGCCCCACAAGGCCCCATCCACAGATTTATATACTCTTAACACATCTTAAAAGTTAAGGAAACGATGCATTTTTCTGAGGGATTTGATTTCTAAAAATCCTAAAGACTCTTTCACTGTTATTTCTCTTATTTATACCCCCCCAAAAAAAGGTACAAACTACAAGTAGCCTGTATTGAAACCAACAGGTTCTTTTCATCTCTGGGTGTAGAAAATACTGACACCACATTTTACGCTGTCAGCTGGACTCAGGCAGGCTGGGGAACAGCTTTTCCAAGCAGAACTTCCACCATGCCCTCTCCTGGGATTGATGGTTCACTGGGATTCAGCTAATGAGCAGAATGGGTGCTCCTGGCAGCCCCCTGTAGCGCTCGCTTCCTCTGGGAAGCACCTGCAGTGAGTGGGCTTGGGTTGGTTTTAAGACCAGAACATGTTTCATACTGTAGACACAAGACATTAATCTAGTTTTGTGGGGAAGATACAAACCCTGGACCACGCTGCAGGCCGTGCTCTGTGGCTACAAGCTTGCAGGAAGCATATTTCAACTTGCCAGCTCTGAAAACAAGAGAGGGGATGGGACCCTAGACACAGGCACCAGCCACACACCAATTAAATCCTTACATTTGTTCCGCTATTTGTGGCACGAGCACAACCACCAGCACAACAATTCCTCCATTCCTCCAGGTCTTTTCTTAGCCTTTTTCCTCAGAGTGACATGAGAACTTTCCTTTCTCCCCAGAGACATTACACAAGTGGCAGCTTCAGCCACTGCAGTTTTACAGGACTATAAAGTTAACAGCCTCTAACATCCAATTAGCAGTTCCTTGTATAAAGGAAAACCAGTTCCATACTATTGTATCTGGAATGACCTGAAGCTGACTGCATCTTTTCCCTTCCTTGCTGAAACACTTGCTTCCATCTCGTTTTCCCTAGGAAACAGAAAGGAGGGTTAAAGCACTCCCAACAATTACTACAGAGCTGGGAATTGATAGATCTGCCATGGTTTAGATGTACACAGCTGGACCAACCCTTGGTTTGATTAGGAGGTATGTGGTTACAGCGTTTGACTTTTACTTTGCTACAAGAATCAGGGTCTTTTCAGATCATCTTAGAAATGTTTGCAGAGCTTTTTGTCTTGTGGCTGCTCTGTGCTGCCATTTCAGACCAGAGGCACAGCTCAGGATGCCCAGTGAAGCCCTGGCTACTGTCTCAAAAATATTTAGGAGATGGTTCCCAATCTCACAGGCTTATAGTACAAAAAAGGGAAAGAAACATTATTTATCATCAGTTTTGCAGATGCACAAGAGGAAAATGGGGAAATGAAGCCTTTTAGCCAGGTCACATAGTGCACATGTTCCTATGAGGAAGGGTATGATGTCCTTGGAGTTGTAGCCCAGCACTTAAACCATAACACCATTTTTCCTCACTAGCTAAATGAGCTGATAATTTTCTTTCTCACCAGGACCCTGCAGAGACCCAGCTGAGCAGCAATACACCCTTGAAGGCCACACACCAGCAGGACCACAACAGACTATCAGTCTGCCAGCCATGGGAAGCCATCATTCCCTGTGACTTGGGACCTGGAGCCCCATGTTGCCTTCCCACACACCTTTCATGTGAGAGAGAACAGCAGAGTAGAGAGGGTTTAGCAACCAGGATGGGCAGGGGATGGGATCCCTGATGTAGGAGGGAAGTCCCAGGGGTGTGGGCTTCTATCAACTGGAGAAGAGAAAGCAAAGGAGAGATCACAGAGGAGACAGAGCCAGGCTCCTCTTGGAAGTTTACTGCAGAAGGACAGGAGATGGCTCCCACAGCTTGCAGAAAGTCACACCAGTTGGAAACAAAATCCCTGATGAGAACAGGAGCCCAGAGAAGCTGGTGCACCTCTACTTTTGGATATTTTCAACACCAGCCTGGACGAGGTCCTGAGCAACTGGAGACTGCCTTGAAGTTAGTCAGAAGGTTAGATGAGCTGACCTCTATCAGCTCCTTCCCACCCACGTTCTTCTCTAATTTCTAACTTTAATGCACCATGCTGTTGTGCTTACACAGGCAGCAGCCACAAAGTACGTGTGAAAGGCAGGTCTATGAGCAAAGTGACATCTCTGCTGTCACTTCTTCTTAATCCTTTAATACTTGCATGAATATTTCAGTCTGCTGGGTCTCAGACACCACACAAAATGACAAGTTCCCAGGCAAAGGCACAGACTTTTGCTGTGCATTCAGGTGAAACAGCGTTATCTCCATCCCATTTATCCCTTCCAGAAGTACTGCTCTTCTACATGAAAATATGTCCAAAAATACATGTTAGTGAGCAAAGCTGCTCTGGCAATGTACAAAAACATTGGCTTCCAGAGAGCCCCAGGGCTGAGATCCCACACAGCTTTCAACAGAAATTGCTGGCCAAAATTCTTCCGTGAACAGTGCATCTGGGGGGGGAGAAAGTGATCCATCTCCTCACCCCCCACCCCCAGCCAAATTTCTTTCTCTAGCATATGCCTCAATCAGGTTGGCTGTCACACCAGATCATGTCATCAGGGTTATGACATCACATGCTTGAAACAGCCCAGAGCGATTGGTGTAAGACAGATTGCATCTGACACCCAGGGAAGATTTTGGTCCATGTGTTTGCTATCCTGAGCCCTTTGTGTTTAATTACTGTAACACTAGATCAGCAGAACGCTGCGAGCAGGTTACACAGCCGCTGCTCCCTGAATCAGCACCCACCACAGGAAGATCTGGTCCTTTCACAGTCAGCAGGCTGCAAGCTGAGACATCAAACTAAAGATCAGCAATAAAACAGGAGGCCAGATCCTGCTTCCATGGAAGTTGAGGCTAAAGCTGGACCCCTCCTTTTACCTCACCAACATCCTTTTTTAAAGATTGGGAAAACTGTCCTAAGAAAAATAAATGCACCAAAAATTACAACTTTCCCCCTCTGATTTGCAAACAACAGACAAGTAGAAGCACAATGTGTATCACAGACTCATAGACTCCCAGACTGGTCTGGGTTGGAAGGGACACCAAGGATCATTGAGTTCCAACCCCCTGCCACAGGCAGGGCCACCAACCTCCAGGCCTGGAGCTACACAAGGCTGCCCAGGGCCCCAGCCAACCTGGCCTTAAACACCCAAGGGATGGGGCACCCACCCCCTCTCTGGGAAGCCTGTTCCAGCCCCTCACCACTCTCTCTGTAAAAAACTTCCCCCTAATCTCTCTCCTCTAAACCTTCCCTCCTTCAGCTTCACTCCATCCCCCTTGTCCTGCCAGTCTCTGCCCTTTAACAAGCTGATTCCCCTCCTGTTTCTCTGCTCCCTTCAGGGACTGGAAGGCTGCAATGAGGTCCCCCCACAGCCTTCTCTTCTCCAGGCTGAAGAAGCCCAGCTCCTTCAGCCTCTCTTTGTAGGGGAGCTGCTCCAGCCCTCTGAGCATCTCTGTGGCTATTTTACCCAAGAGCCAGGCATCCCTCAGTTGTTTAACAAAGAATGTATCCTCATATACATTTGGCCTTTTTGAGAAGACAGAACTTGGAGCTGGACCACAATCCTACATGACATATTTACAAAACCCATCTACATCAACCCTTCTCATAAACTTTGATTTTTAAAATTTTTCAAGCAGAAAACACGCTCATTTAAATGGTTCTACTTTGCAAAAGCCATTTTTTAAAAAAGCTTTAATTATTTACCCTTACATGCAGGGATTTATCCTACATTTTCTTCTCCCTCCTGCTGCCCTGCAGCAGTTTTGCCATGTTCCCTTCTTCCATATAAAATCCAGCATTAAAAGGACTTTTTCACAGGTATCAACCCCCAAGAGCTCTCAGGTCTGGTTTCTTTTGCTATAGAACATGACTTTCCCCTTGTAAAGACATGAAAATAGAGTCCACTGATTTCACCAAGGAAAGAGATACCTGGAAATAGGGGAGGAACAGGCAAATTCCAGCCATTCAGAGTGACAATCAGTCTGACATACCTGGCTATAAAACCTTAGTGCCCCGAATTCCCCCCTGGCCCCATCTCTCATGTGATCTCCAGAGGTGAAGAGCCTTCCTAAGGTGCAGTTGGAGCCCCCATGCTCAGGAGACCCCATTAGATTTTTTTTTTTCCCCCCCTCAAGCAAAACTTATTTCACACTTGGCACTTGATACATCCCCCCAGCCTATTTCATTGTTCAAGACAAAAAATGCCTTTCTAAAGCTAAGGAACCTGGAATGGTTTTTATTGGCAAGGTTTAGATCCATCTGCATAATTCTCCAATTCCTGACTCATTTACCAAAGTAAAAAGTAGCCTTATTTTTATCTTGACTTCAGAGGTTCAGTGGAGAGCAAGCTTTTGCCACGTGGAGACCCGTGTGAGTGAGAAGCTGGAGGGAAGATAAGAAGTCAGCTGGGGGAAATAAATCTTGTTTCACTGAAAGAGAAATTGTGTAAAACCTTCATGAGACTTTTACTCCCAGGAAGGGGAGAGAGAGTAAGCACAGGTAGGAAAACACTCTTAAAAAGTTCCCCAAGTCATACTGCAGGTAAACTTCCTTCTCTCCCATTTGGCTTTGCCCAGGGCTGGAGCATCCATCAGGCTTCCACCAAGGAAACCCTCACAAAGGACTTTTTACTCTCCAAATAACGTAGGCAGAGAGGTGATGGCTCCATCATTGACCCTCCTTCATAAGTAGAGTTGAGAATCAATTCTTTTGCTGCCTTTTAGACCTTTGCACATGAAACTAAACATAATGCTGAGTTTCTACTGGTCTTGTATGTGCTTTCGGCTTCCAGGGTCCTGTCCCCAAACCTGGTGCACGTGTTCGACTCGAGTAACATTGTCCTTGGACCTGTGACAAGTCCTGGCTGGGGAGAAGAAGGGGAGGGGGAAAAGTAAAGATATTTTACTCTGCTATGAGATTTATGAGATGAAATTTGTGCCAGTTTTAAGTATGGTCCATGTCAAGGGTCAGGAAAAGTTCACAGCATTTTTTTTCTTTTTTTCTTTTAGATATAAACCAGAATTAACTTCAAATATTGACCATGATTTCTGCACATACTAGGAGTTTAAAAGAGCTTTGGGGAATATCTGTATCAGCCTGATAAAAAGCTATACCACATTCCCCCATGGTTTCTGTGTATCATTCAGTGTGCAAAGCTTCTTAACAAAGTCCCTTTTAAAAGAAGAAGATGGGCACTGCAACACCCAGCATCATTTTGTAGATCAGCTCCAATAAGCACAGTATGTCCTAGGAGTGAAAAACTGGGTGGAAAGAAATGTATTCAGAATTACTAGGATTATTTGAAACTAAGATTATACATAGATCTGGAATAAATGCTAGAAACCATTAACCTCAAGGAAACAATGACTGCATACAAAAGGGAAAAAACATGAAAAGGAAAATCAAAAGTAGTCATCAGTAAAAGAAAATACTACACTTAGAATCACAGAATCACATGGGTTGGAAGAGACCTTTAAGATCATCAAGTCCAACCAGAGCCTAGCCCATCTCTAGACCATGTCCCCAAGCACAACATCTACACACCTTTTAAATCCCTCCAGGGATGGTGTCTCCACTTGTCTCTGAACTCTCCAGTTCATTATTATTATTTTAAAAAAACCCCAAATTTCAGTGGCTATGTGAACAAACACTAGAAAAATGAGCAATGACTGAGAAAAAAAAAGTACAGTGTGTTCCTCCACACATTTTCCAAGCAATAGAGCGAAGCTTCCCACAGCATCTGTGTGTTAGATTAACCACAAGCCTTACCTACCACAAAAATAAGAGAAACTATATAGATCAAACTGTAGGGCTTCTCTGACAGCTTGCTAACTCGGCTATGCAATCCAAACAGAGCAGATTGCCTCTGTACAGATAGAGCAGAGAAAGTCATTTGGGGGTCAGTATGTGAGACTTGGGGGGTAGAGAAAGCAGTTATGGGGCCACCACATGAATTTCAAAAGCTTTTGTCACCCAAAATGAGTCCAGGACCTCTCTGATGTAATCACATCACTTCCAGACAAGTTTAGCTGGTCCTGGCATGAGGAGAAGTTTTTCTCCCCCCTCCACAGACAAAAGTTTTGAAAAACTGAGAAAAACTAAGCTGGGGAGGAGGGAATTTTTTGGGGAGTCTAGACAGGACTCCAAACAAACTTCAAAGCCTAACCCACTCCCAGCACAAATCCTCAAGGGACCAGATGGGCTGCGAGGGGGGAAAAATAACCCTCAAAACCCTCTCAGACATCCTGGCTACCACTCCGAGGAGGTGAAGCCCCAAGACAGACTAGATAATATCCTGCTACTTAAGACTGGAAAAAATAACCTACGAAAGTTATTAATTAATTCCCAGCAGCAGGCTGTGCGGGCAATGAATCCAAAGATACCGCATTTCTCACCATTTGCACTGTTTTCATTCAATAAAGCTAAAAATCTACAAAATCCCTCTTTCGGATTACGTCCGGCAGTTGCCATCTCCAAAGGGAACGCAACCGCATTCCTTCCCTGCGTCATCCACATCCGACCCACAGAATCACAGAATAGAATCCCAGACTGGTCTGGGTTGGAAGGGACACCAAGGACACAGAGTCCCAACCCCCTGCCACAGGCAGGGCCACCAACCTCCAGGCCTGGAGCTACACAAGGTTGCCCAGGGCCCCATCCAACCTGGCCTTGAACACCCCCAGGGATGGGGCACCCACCCCCTCTCTGGGCAGCCTGTTCCAGCCCCTCTCCACTCTCTCTGCACAGAACTTCCCCCTAATCTCTCCTCTAACCCTTCCCTCCTCCAGCTTCACTCCATCCCCCTTGTCCTGCCAGTCTCTGCCCTTGAACAAGCTGATTCCCCTCCTGTTTCTCTGCTCCCTTCAGGGACTGGAAGGCTGCAATGAGGTCCCCCCACAGCCTTCTCTGCTTCAGGCTGAAAGGCCCGAGCCCGGGCCCGGTGGGCCCAGACGCAGGCCCAGGCCCACTTCAGCGTGTAACTAGCTGCTCACAACTGACCTTCCCCTCCATGGTGTTTACTATAGAAACAAAACCCAATCCGAACAAGAGCAGTATTATCACTGCTTTACAACTTGGGAGGGGGCAGCTGATTTACAGCCGCCCATAAAGTTTTGCTGGTGCAAAATAATCTAGCCAGATCTCTTGGTTAGAAGAAGCTGGTTGGTTTTTTTTTTCCTTTGTTTTTTGTTAAAGCAAAAACACATGTTGATTGATGACACAATTTTTTGCAGGTTCATGTTGACCTTAATGAATTGTTTATGTAAAAACAAAAGCTTCATACCATTCTGAATCCTCTTTAGATGGCTGCAGGGCAAGAGTAATTATTTCATTTGGAATGACCTTTCATTTCAAATCGTTGCTGAATACAATTGAAAACTTAAACCAGTCCAAACCCAGTAAAATGGTTTGATTTTCTCTAAGAAAATACCACGACACACAGTGAATCTTTTTTTCCAGTGTTGTAACCAATATTTTTAATTTTTCCATTTGTTCCACACTAAAGGCTTTACTTCTCCAAACATCTACCACATCCCAATTCTCAGCCATGTACTTTGCTCAAAGAAAAAAAATACTGAGTGGTCCAGCTCAGCTCTAAACCTCCAAGTGCTCAAGTGATTTGTTATTGGAGCTGTATCCCACTTGCATCCCTTCTAGCTAAGGCTGTGAAACTGTAGAGGAACCAAGGTGAATGGAGAGAAGCAAGACGGAGTGGAGAGCTGAGCTGAGAGAAGGCAGGTAAAGGTCTAGCAGCAAGAGGAAGTGGCAACTTTTCTCCATTTTCTCCATGCAATAAACCAAATTGTTCTAGAAGCACAAAGTGGTGGAAAAGTCTGGAGCACAAGTCGTATGAGGAGCAGCTGAGGTTACTGGGACTGTTCAGTCTGGAGAGGAGGAAGCTCAGGGGAGACGTTATTGCTCTCTCCATCCCCCTGAAAGGAGGCTGTGGTGGGCTGGGATCAGCCTCTTCTCGCAGACAACTAGCAGTAAGACAAGCGGGAATGGCTGCAAGTTGTGCCAGGGGAGGCTCAGGTTAGAAATGAGGAGAAATCTCTTCTCAGAAAGAGCAGTTGGGCATCAGAACGGTCTGCCCAGGGAGGTGGTGGAGTCACCATCCCTCAGGGTGCTCAAGGAAAGATTGTATGAGGCACTCAGGGACGTGGGTTAGTGAGCGATGGGGGGGGGGGGTTGAGCAAGATTATCACAGAGGTTTGATTGAGGATGTAAAATTTGCACCTGAGGAATACTCAGATGCATCAGCTGGGTTTGTGTGATGAACATCTGGGCTGTGTCCACCAGATCCAGCCCTGGTAGTTTCCCTTGTGCTCCCCAGGACCATGCTTCTCAATAAGAAATTGGACATCTTAAAACAAAAAGTAACATCTCACATGTGGCTATTCAGAAATAAAATATCACTAATAAATATGTTTTAGTTTCTCTTAGAAAGAAAAATGAAAATAACAGGTGGTCACTTGCATATCCATGTGACCACACACAGTCCCTATCCTGTGCCAAACCAGATCCCTGAGCACCTCATCTCCCCGGCTGTTAAACACCCCCAGGGGTGGGGACTCAGCCCCCTCCCTGGGCAGCCTGTGCCACAGCCCCACAACTCTGCCAGGGAAGAACTTTGCCCTCCCAGCTGAGCTGACCCTGCCCTGGGGCAGCTTGAGCCCATTGCCCCTTGTCCCATCTCCTGTCCCCTGGCTGAAGAGACCATTGCCCACCTCTCTGCACCCTCCTGGCAGGGCAGTGGAGGTGGGGAGAAGGTCTCCCCTCAGCCTCCTCTTCTGCAGGCTCAACAGCCCCAGCTCCCTCAGCTGCTTCTCAGAGGATTTGCCCTCCAGCCCCTTCCCCAGCCTGGTTGCCCTTCTCTGGACTCGCTCCAGGACCTCGATGTCCTTCTTGCTCCAGATGGGGCATTGCCCAGAGTGGAGGCAGGAGATTTAAAACACCTTCTCCAGGCAGTCTGCAAAGCCACCCTGGAAAAGCAAGCCTGGATCCACAGAAGGTGTCATGGGGGTTTCAAACCAGCCTGCATGTGCAGTATGGGACTCGTGGAAGCGGTGGGATGTCAGGCCTCGGGTTGGAGAATACAGGTGATTTTTCACAACAGGAAAGCCTGGTTTTAATAACACAGCAAACATCTTACTGCTTCTCTTGATTAACGTGGCATTCATTTTGGATTTCTGGCTATTTAGTCTATGCAGGGAAGTGATAAAAACCAGACCCGACACGGCTTGAGTTAAGAGCAGGCTTTCCCTCAGCCCCTTTCCCCCTGCACAACGCCCTCAAGCAGCCACAGGGAATTCCTATCTTTATTTATCTTATAAGCAGGAGAGCGTACAAGTCATTTTCTCCTGGATCTTTTGAAGGAGTATCAAGATATTTCATTGTATTCTGCAAATCACTCAGCTTCCAAGGTTCAGCGGTGACTAAAGACCTGTACCCTTCTTAGTATTTATTTGCATCACAGACAATAATTAAGTACCTTCTATTTGTGGAAGCCCATTAAAAATAAACAGTCTGAGATAACTTGGCTTTTCCAACCTTCTTGTAGGTTTGGTTTATTATTGTCCTTTCCCTAGCTCTTATCCAAACAGTCCTGACAGCCTGTTTATCAAGAGCTCTGCAGAGGTCTACCTACGCAAAGTGTGCTGGTGACAGCATCACAGAAAATCTCTAACTACAGCCTGAACTTAAAAATAATATATATATATATTTAAATATACTTTTTAAAATAAAATCACAAGAGTGAAGTGGTTTATTTGTGGACAGCACTGTAAAACATTCTGTAGCGACTCGCTGCCAGCTAGAATTTCTCCCTGAAATGTTGGGTGACATCTCTCAGTTTGATGTTATATCACCAAATACAGCAGGGAATATAAAATCCATCCACCAAACCCTCTGCCTGTGGGGTTTTTAAAGTAGAATTCATAATTCCTTCTGCTCAAGTTCCATAAAAGCAGAGATAGAAATGTTCATACACTCAGTGAAGCTACCCAACAAAGTTATAGGTACTTTTATGTGTTACACATAACAGTCTCCATATATATTTGTATAGTAATATATCTATGTTGCTCTCCAGACAGCTAAACTTTTTTAAAGTTTGATTCTGGGAAAATGTTCAGTCCTGACCAAAAAGTGCATGTTTTTATCCCCAATCCATTAAAAGCAGAAGTTGCAGCAGTTTTTTTTTTCTTAAGTACTACTCCATTAACATCCTCATCGTTTACCCAGCTCTGGGGGAAGATGAAAGGTAGCTTCGGCTCCAGACCTTCTCAAGAAGGTAGTCTGTTCAATGCCACGTGGCCACAGGAGCTGTTTAACGAAGACACTGAATTAAGACAACACCAAGCTTACTTCAGATGTACCATCAGTCATCTGAAGGCACTCCAGTTTACTAACAGCTCTGAACTAGACTCAACAGTTACTTTCCAGAAGAGCATGGCAGCACCTCTGACATGGCTGCAGCAGTTGTCACCAGGCACAGCTCTCTTGGCCTCTTGCCCTTATCAACACTTTGACAATACACTTGTAAAGGCAGTGAAACCCTTGCCTTGTAGAAGTTCCTCAGAGAAGTTAGGTTTTTGTCCATAGAGCTTAACATGGATAACGTGGTTATTAAAAGCAGTAATTAAAAATAGCTTTTTTAAGGCAATTTAGGGGCTTTTAAGAACTATGTATAAGATGGAGCCTTTTACATATGACCATAAAAGGTTTTATAGCTGAGTACTACAATAACAAGCACATGCTGAGATGCTGCAATTTTGTACTAGATCCACATTTAAATACAGTGTTGGAGCACTGCTGCAGGACTCCAAGAAACTAAAGGAGCCAGAGAATTCCTACTCTGACCTAAAACTGTTATCATGAATTCCCCAGGAATGTGCTTACCTTTGCTTCATGCCTCTTCCCCAACACTGAAGAGTCTACAGGTCAAACGCTGACCTTGGCTTCATTCATCCTGAACCTATTGCTGCCCATAAGGATGCACAATTACAGCTGAGGATTTAATTGAAAAGAATGGAGTTGGAAGAGGCGATGCTAGAGCTGGAACTGATTTGGCAGTTCTGCAAACAGGGCAGGGGAGCTATGCAGTATCTCCTTTTCCAGTGCTACGGTGGTTTTGTTGAGCACAAGTAAAGTTCAACCTTTGGCATGTCTTTGAATTTTAAAAAAAGACTAAGCAAACATAATTCTGAACCTGCTCGTGGAGAAGAGTGCTAGAAAAGAATCATAGAATCCCAGACTGGTCTGGGTTGGAAGGGACCCCAAGGATCACACAGCTCCAACCCCCTGCCACAGGCAGGGCCACCAACCTCCAGGCCTGGAGCTACACAAGGCTGCCCAGGGCCCCAGCCAACCTAGCATTGGACACCTCCAGGGATGGGGCACCCACCCCCTCTCTGGGGAGCCTGTTCCAGCCCCTCACCACTCTCTCTGTAAAAAACTTCCCCCTAATCTCTCTCCTCTAAACCTTCCCTCCTTCAGCTTCACTCCATCCCCCTTGTCCTGCCAGTCTCTGCCCTTTAACAAGTTGATTCCCCTCCTGTTTCTCTGCTCCCTTCAGGAACTGGAAGGCTGCAATGAGGTCCCCCCGCAGCCTTCTCATGTTCTTTCAGTTGTTAGGCATAGATCAGTGGTGCCCTTGTCTTATTTGGATCTGGGCAAAAAGGATTTCTCACTCCACACAGATCCTGGCTGCGGTTCAAAGCAGGTTTGCTGCATCTTCTGCACTGAAAAACCATGATAAAGAACCAAAAAACAGGGTGAAAGGCAGCTGGGCAAGCTCTAGAGATGGAAGAGAAGAGAGAGAAGACAGAAGTAATGCCTTTTCCTGGGCTGTTCCCTCTTTTGTCTAAGCCAGACTGGGTCAGGCAGTGAACCGTGGCTCCTCCAAGTCAGCTCCTTCCCAAGGCGGCTCGGCAGGGAAAGCGCTTACGGCAACTGCTTGCTGGGAACTCAACATAAAAATACTCTGGCCCAGCTGCATGAGGAGATCTTTCCCAACAGGTAGTACTTGGCCATTACAAACACTGAACTGTAAACCTGTATTTGGGGACTTTTATAAAGGCAATTTTTGACCTTCAGGTTTCGCAGCACTGGAGCAGTTACAGGCTGTCATGCCAACGAGCACTGAGGGAGCTTTAAATCCAGCGACTATCTGGCTGTCGTGCACGTATGCAAGCCCCAAGAGTCACAAATCCTGAGTAAATGTTTGCTGAAAAGCAGGAATACCACGTGACTCACCCCCAAAAAAGAAGCCAGCATCTCTTTCCCCCCTGCCCCATCCAAATTACCCGAAAGGCCTCAGTCCATACAGTGAGCTAACTGCCTGGAAAGCTTCACACTTACTAAAAACAAACCCGTTTTTGTAGGATTTACAAAACATTTTTGAAAAAGACAATTTCTCTCTTAAAACCTGAAAATAATTTATGAGTTTGCCACATATGTGACACAAGAATCCCTGAAAATAGCATTTAAACTGGCAAAGAAGATTTCTGCATGCAAAGAAAGCCACATGCTAAGTAGGAAGGCACTATCCTACCTACCCCTCTCACTGCAGCAAGGGGAAAAAAATTAAGATGCATTTAAAAACTTGCATGAAAAAAAAAGTAGCCAAATAATCACTTGGTCTTACTATGCCTAAAGAATAACTGACAATGCAGCTCCTTCTGGATAGCACCTGATGGAGCATCTGACAGATGGCACTCCATGATTTCATTATACAGAAGACAAAGAAGAGCATCACTTTGCCTGGTACCTGATGCTGCCTTCAAAAAGCACAGTGCGAGTCAAATTCCACAGGGCATCACCTTTCTTCTTCAGAGCAACCCAAACATTCCCCTAATTGAAATTATTTCTTTCTAAACAGTAAGAGAAGTGTCAGAAAGCCTAGAGAACAGGACATGGGGCTAAGTACAGAACATGCTTAACGCCACTCAGTGCCCAAATCCCTCTCCAATACCTCTGCAGCACTCTGCCTGGTGAGTCAGGAAATGAAGCAAATTCAGATGAGCAAATGCAGGTGGAGAAGTCTTCTTGGCTTTCTATTAAACCTCATGTTACTGAACTAAACATAACAAACTAAACATAACAAACTGAACTAAACATAACAAATAAAAACAGTGGTGTAAAACCCCCCATCCCTTTCAGCTGCAGCAGAACCGACAGCTGAATCTCCCTAGGACAGCTAAAATTCCTCAGACTTTGGCAGATACATCTCCAGGAGAAGGCTCATCCTGGAGATTGGCTCTGTGAACAGCTACCATCAGCGTTTTCCATTTCCATCTTTCCTTTTTCTGATTGCAAACAACAAATCTGCAAGTCCAAGATTACCAGGTAATTCAAAAGCAAGCACTTCACAGAACCACAGAATCACAGGGGTTGGAAGGGACCTCAAGAGATCATCAGGTCCAACCCCTCTGCCAAAGCAGGTTCAAAACGGATCTTCCTGGATGTCCTTGGAAGTACAAGACGGATCCTCACATGCTGTATGTTGGGATAGCACCGCTCAATTTAGGACTCTAACAATTTATATTCCACATCCACTTACATGATAAAGATTATCCCAAGCAATCTTGCAAATTTTTTCCCCCATCTTCTTCTAAAATTTTATTTCCACAAGATGCCAAACAAAGCAATATTTACTCTGCTGCTAATAGAGGAAGAAACGTTATTTATCAAGTCAAAGCAGCTATCTGTAAGTATGGTTTTTGGCTGAAGTGCACTAAGTTGAATTGCTGAAATACCCTTAAACTTTGATAACATGGAAAAATAACATTCTGTATTGCTAGAGGAATTTCAAAGCACAAAGGAGGCTGTAAAATAACGTCAGCGGCTCAACTGCAGAAGTGTCTCTCAAAAATGTAACGCCAAATGTCAGCTCTGGTGAGCCTTGCCATTCATCAACCTAGGCCACTGGTATACAACAGCTCTGAGATGAAAACACTCTTGGTAGGCACAGAGAGGGCACTTCTCCTTTGGAGAGGGGAAGAGGACATGAATTTTGTATTCCCAGCAAAAATCAGAGAATCACAGAATCGTAGGGGTTGGAAGGGACCTTGAGAGATCATCGAGTCCAGCCCCTCAAAAGCCACAAAGTTCCACAAGTTTTACTACAAATATTCACCACCTGGGTACCCCGACACTTCCTCATCACAGGGGCAACAGCAAAGTATTGACATATTTTCCTAAGGACACTACAGAGCTCCTGAAACGCCCCCAGCTGTCAGGATCTAGAGTAACCACCATGACAACTCCAGTAAATAAAAGCTGGATAGCATCCATCCCATGAAAGAAAGGTCTAACCACACATCACAGGTACTTTCACTTGCCATTTACTTCAGCAGGCTGAAATGTATTCAAGCTTCCCCCGCCCCAACCCAAGGAGGACCACCTTCCAGAATCAAGTACTCAGTCACAGTTATGAAATACATTAAATAAATAAATAAGTCACAACCTACATCTGGAATAAATATCAATCAATCAGCTAAAAAAAACCAACCCCACGCTATTCAAGAGGCACCTGCATCAACCTTTTAAATTCTCACTCAGTAGTAGAGCAATACAGAGACTGAAGCAACGTAATAAAAACATCTAGTCCCAGATATGGTACTCAAGGGTTAAGTGTACAACCTGTTGATTGCTTAACCTTACCTAAAACATATGGCTTTGCACTTCAGGGGAAACCCATGGAAAGGAACCCAGCACCCAGAGCGTGTGTGAAATTCTTTGCAAGGTCACTCCAAGGCAAAACGTACCTAAACACTTCACGGCTCCCAGCATGCAAAGATTTCTGAGCTCCCTACACCTAAAAGAAGAGAGCCTGCTTCTTAAATTAAGCAAGTGACTCGTCAAGGAGTAAAGGAGTAGTTAGCAATTGGCTTACAAGCATGAGAAATGGCTGAATTCTCTCTTCTTGGTGTTCTTTGCATTGTCTAATACTGGGCATATGTTTGTGGTTCCAGCATCTTGTCATCTTTTCAGTGAATAATAATGAGCTGGGGAATCAACTTGTTAAAAGGGTAGACACTGGCAGGACAAGGGGGATGGAGTGAAGCTAAAGGAAGGAAGGTTTAAATTAGATATTAGGGGGAAGTTCTTTCCAGGGAGAGTGGTGAGGGGCTGGAACGGGCTGCCCAGAGAGGGGGTGGGTGCCCCATCCCTGGGGGTGTTCAAGGTCAGGTTGGATGTGGCCCTGGGCAACCTTGTGTAGCTGCAGGCCTGGAGGTTGGTGGCCCTGCCTGCGGCAGGGGGTTGGAGCTGTGTGATCCTTGGGGTCCCTTCCAACCCAGAGCAGTCTATTATTCTATGATCCTAAAAATGCCTGATGACTCTTGCTCAGGGAACACCCAAGGGGGCTGAACAACAAGCCCAGAGTAACTCCTGCATCATTTCAGGTGAGTGAGGTGAGATTGATTCAGCCCCAACAAGATGCTCACGGTCTGTAGAAGCAATTTGGGGTAAATGGCAGTGTGGTGGGAACTACGACCTCATCCTTGAGTCCTTCCCTTTGCTTCCTTCAGTGTCCTCAACATCCAGGGACCCAACACGCTGCACATTCCAGTGTATTTCCAGCTGCTCTTGTTTACTCACTTTGTGCATTCCCTCAAGCTAAATTATAACAAAGAAGATGGAGGGGTTTGGTGTCCTGAAGGTAGGACATTCCTCTGCATCCTCTACATATTTACATTCCTGGGTCGGTGTTTTTCTCCTCTGCATTATTTATCATCAACAATACCATCTCTGTAAGGACCTGTGGAGGTCTGACAACAAGCATCCTGTGGACTCAATACCATACCAGAGTAGATGCTCCAATTCTTCACTATATTAGAGAAGATTGTATCTAAGAAAGTGCTCACCATAATCAGACCAGTAAGAATAGATATGCAGAATACAAAGAACCAGCCTGTTCAGTGCTCCACAGTACAGGTTTCCTCACCAGGAGAACACAAGTGGGCTCACCCTGAGCGCAGCACTCTGATTAATTCTCAAAAAAATGTCTAAGGAAGAGCAGGAGGGAACAAGAAAGCAGCTAGTAATGGCTACAACATCAAAGTCAAGTTAAAGCCCTCCAGGAAACAAATCAAGTTAAAGCCCTCCAGGAAACAAATCTGAATAAAGTTACTAGACAAGCATGAGAAAATTTTTTACAGCATTCCTTCCTCGTGTTAAGAAGTAACAGAGTGCTTTTTAAATGCTATTAATCAATTTTCATTAGTACAGTTTTATACAACTCTTGAGAAATCAGTCTGCTGGCCCAGAGGATAACTGGTAAGTGGCAGAACACCAGTTTGGGCAACATGGGAACCTTTAGACTTGCACTGGGAATAAGCAGCTGCCTTGCTGAATACTTGGTTGCCCAGCAGAACGTGTGGATGGGTCACAAAATGGACTTTTCAGCATCGCTGTGTAAATTGGTGTCAATGAAGGAAACTGTCAAAATTAATATACTCACATTAATGGTGCAGATTATAAGCTCCTGATTTAGGCATTGATCTTGGGCTCACCGAACTCCCATGGTGCTTAGAGAGAACACCCTCAATCACCTCAATTTTAAGCTAAACTGAACAATCCTAAATCTCCTGTGTTAGTATTTATACTGTGTTCAATAGCACCCTCCTGCACAGTCCGAATCGCTAACAGAGAATCTTGCTCCTTAGGGATGCACGATGAAGGACTGCATTGAAGGACACTCATTTTCTCTTCTTCAGCATGCTAAGCTTGTATTACTGCTAAAACAAAGAGTCAAATTGCCATCCAGGCCCAGCAAAACGATCCCTGTTGAGAGGAGTTAATATGTGCTAAATACCATTCTGTGAGGGAAAGAATATGTAATCTTAAAGTACCACACAGACAGCTGAGCTGAGAGCACGAAGCTTAAAAATCTACAACCCACCAGCAATAATAATTCTAATTCAGAATAAATAGTTCTGTTAATAGCTCTCTTTTGTAGATGATATCTCAGGCACCAAAGAATAAACTATTGATGCATTGCAGGGAGAATTAAGAAAGCTGCTCCAGTTAGCCAAAGCTGAATGCCTGACTCTGAACTGCCTATTGCCAACTGCTAACAAGAAGTCAGTCGTACCTTCTTGTAGAAACACTACATAAAATACAATTTTCTGTAAAGAATTTCACAACAGAGTTTTAGATGCTTATTTCTGATGAACCAAAACAGGACTTGTGAAGGTTAAGGACAATACAATGCTGCAGTTTACTCCTTAGGTGATACAAAATGATGCACGTATATGGAAGAAATAATAGACGCTCCACTTATAAATTAAGAAGCAGACAACCTCATTTTCCTAACTTTTAATGTTCTGGCCTCTTTTTTACCACCTTTAATCCAAGACTTACTAAACATGACAGCACAGTAAAATAAGGTGGGTGGAGTAAGGGAAGAGGGACAAAGCGACTTCATCACCAAGACAGAAGTTTGTTGGCAACGCTACTGATTGAAGTATGATGTCAAAGTCACCAGCTTGCCACACCATGGCAATCCACTTAATTAATTAATATTTCAATTCCACCTCTGAATGTCACCATATAAACACAGTAGTTACTGGGATGTGCGGTACTAGTAGGAGTTACTGGGAACACAGGACGCACCCTTTCCTCCCCATTCTCAAACAGGTCTGTTTGGGATTTGAGTGGTGACTCTACCTTCTACAGCCACCCACTTAACATAAACTTCACATGCAGTAATTAATCAGCTCCTCCTGGCCCTGTTCGTTAGCATTCTCCCAATCTGAAAGCAGCACTGGTGATGCACAGTATCACACCCTGCTGGATGCTGCCTCGGTGCTGCCAACAGCTCGTTCCAAGCTGGAAATCAGCCGACAAGGAGTAAAATATATGGACTCTAGAGAGCCAAGTGACTTCAGAAATCGTTATGGATCCAGGACTACTCTAATTAAAAGCAACTCCTCCCTCTTGTTCCTGGTTAAGCAGCAGAGTGAATAGTTTCTATGGGGAATGTTTTGATGCAGAAGAATTTTACAGACTTAGGGATCTCTGCAAATCTGGTGCTCCAAGCGCAATACAAATTAAAAATAACCAGGTGTCACCAAAAAGAGACAACTGCATCACTCCTTCAGAGCTTCAACAAAAGCAGCCCAGTAATGACTAGTATGCACTGAAAGATAACCTCACAAAAGCAAAACAAAGAAATCTGGTTTTCCCATGTAGTCATGTAACATACACCTTCCAAGCAAAATGAACTTTAAAACCCATTTTGGTAAAAAGGCAGTTTTCAAAGCAGAACATGAAGCCAGTTTGCAGAAACGTGCTAAATTCAGCAGAGCTGAAGCAACACGATAGCTCTGTCTCGTGTTCCCCGGCGCTGTTCACACTATGTGATGTGCTGACAGACACGAAGGGGGGGAATCACAGACTCACAGAATCACAGGGGTTGGAAGGGACCTCCAGAGCCCATGGGGTCCAACCCCCTGCCAAAGCAGGGTCCCTAGGACAGGGCACACAGGTCAGCATCCAGACGGGGCTGGAATCTCTCCAGAGAAGGAGACTCCACACCCCCTGGGCAGCCTGTCCCAGGGCTCCCTCACCCTCACTGGGAAGAAGTTCTTCCCCAGATTGGGGGGGAACTCCCTGTGCTCCAGCTTGAGCCCATCGCCCCTTGTCCTGTCCCCACAGACACTGAGAAGAGGCTGTCCATTTCCCCCTGTGTCCCACCCTTCAGATATTGATAAACACTGATCAGATCCCCTCTCAGGCTTCTTCTCTCCAGGCTGAACAGCCCCAGCTCACTCAGCCTTTCCTTACAGGGGAGATGCTCCAGGCCCTTCATCATCTCCGTAGCCTCCTCTGGACTCTCTCCAGGAGCTCCCTGGCTTTTTTATACCAGAGAGCCCAGAACTGGACACAATCATATCACTATCTTTTGAAAACTGCCAAAGAAGTGATTTCCCACCATATGGAATCTGTAGGAACCCTGAAGGGTTTTAGCCCTCTTACATTGGATTGCTTTCTCCCTTCCCCAGCATGACACAGTCACCCACCTAAAATTCCCCACCTCAGCAGTTTCATGGTGATACTAATCCAAATGGGTTTTATCTCTACTCTGACATGTAAATTGAGAGTTACATTAGTAACACCACATATCTAGATGATATAAAAAAAATACAGATGTATGCTTAAGCTTGTTTAATGTTTTTACTGGCAAAGCCTGCCACAGAAGTCATGTCTCAAAACCTTATCTGCAAATTACTGCCCCAATAGCACAATATCGTGCTCCATCATTAAAAGGCTGAGTTAAGCACTCTGAGTACACATACTCCAAGTGAAGAATGGTTCTGTGGGTTCTTCAACTGCACTGTGACAACATGAGTGCACCAAATCTTGAGTCTAGATAAACCTCCTCAAATAAAACTGTAGGAACACAAGGTCTGCTTTACAAAGACCAAGACTTACGGTGAGTTCAGTGGAACTGGATTGCAATTGCCCAGGTGAGGTTGTAGATCACTGTGTTGCTTATCTGCAGTCTGAGGGTACCAACAGGCTGAGAGGGAATATAACCACAGTACAGATGAAAAGATAGACCCTTGGAGGGTTACAGGCCAGAGCCAGGATGAGGGACTCTAAGGGACATTGCCTCTCTTCACAGGAGCACAGACAATTACACAGCTGCCCACACCAAGTGGTGGAGCTCCCAAATGTTCTCAAAAGACTTCAGGTTACTGCTGAGCACATGTACTAACAGGTATGCAACCACTGTCAATTCCCCCCTAACTCTTCTCCTCAGACAGATCTTCACCATTCTGTAGCAGTGTCCTTTACACATCTCAGGGGGTTTTAAGGTTTTTTCCGCCCCTTAATTTGCTTACTACTCCATAGGACAACATCTTCACGCTTTGCCATCATCTCCTCTGTGTCCCAGTCTGATGCTTTAACCTTTTCACAGATGGAAACCATCCTGACTGACTTCCTTCCACTGGAGAAACCTAGAAAGTGCATCAGGTCACCCACAGGACGGACTCCCATCCTTCAGGGTCACGCTGACACAAATGTTTTCCTCAACAGCATTCCTACTGGGATCACACCCATAAAGCTGATGCAGCTGTAGCACATCAGAAGAACTTTGCTCTTCCTCAAAGACAGCATTTGCTGATGAAGATAACACAAAAAAGGATCTGGTTTTACAGTCCCACTGTCTCCTTACTGGGAGGGTGGTAGGACCATGCTTCATTGAGGTTATCAGAACAAGTGTGCTTACAGACACCGACAGTGAGGGATGTTTTTTCCAAAATAAAAGTGTTTTCCAGTAAGAAAAGCACCAAGGGATTCCACTGTTCATTGCAAACCCAGTAAAATCATCAGTTCCAGCATCCCATTAAAACGACTTTAACTAAATCTGAGTTTAAAGAATCTATTTAACAGGCTGTGATCTCCCTGTTACCAGTTTCATCACAAGAGTTTGTTTCTCCTCTGAACTGGTAACACAAAACAAACAAGAAAAATGGGTTGTAGGACAGGACAGTGAGGAATATGTTGTCTACATCAGCCCTAAGAGGCAAGTTACATTTCTGAGGTCAGCAGTACTACCGTTACATGTGAATTTATATCCCAAAGTGACTTATTGAATTGGAGTGTTTGTACCCCTCTCTCCTTGGAATTCAATCGTGATGAACTGGTTTTGAAGATGACCTACTAGGTCATATGTCATATATTTTTCCAAAGCTGAATTGTCTGAATTTTGTGAGCCATAAAAATGAGCAAAGTGCACTGATTTTTGTACTTAACCCTCAGTTTCTCTCCTTTGCTTTTCCTGGGATACACAGACCAGACCTCTCTTAATGCAAAGCCACTATTTATTACTGCCCCAAAACACACACATTCAGACATTCCCTAATTGGGAAGCACAAGTACACCAGTGATTAAGACTAGAAGAGGAAAATGAGGAGTCGTTTGAGGTTTTCTCAATGTATGTGTTCAGTTAGTCATCTTTTCCTGCTACGTATTTTTCATGGCAAGCTCTGCCTTTTCACCCAGGGTTCATCAAAGCCGTGTTCAGTTTTGTGTGTACAAAGTGAAAGAGAAGATGACGAGGTTATTCTGCTCACTGCAAACGCTCCGGAGGTAGCTTGTGGGGTGGTCTGTTAAGGTCCAAAAAAGTTTCTTAAAGGAATAACAGCATCATTAGAACCAGCCTGAACTGAGTCCTGCCTTGCAGAGCCTGATGGCTGAAGTGAGAGCTGTAATGGGAATGGATGAATTTCTCACCAGGTCAAGGCTGAGGTGCGTTAGGTTAGGCAGCACCTGAAGGAAGCCTGTGCTGCAGGTTCCCCATGCTGCACTTATTCTCTGGGTAAACAGAAGACTTCAGTCTCCATGGTTGTCAATCTCGCACCTTTAACGAGCAAGAAGTTCATTTTATTAAGGGAGGAAAAACGTGTATTTCCATCACTCCTTATAAAAGGGCTAGAAAAATGTCAAACATGTAGGTAAAAGTAATATTTCAAAACGGCTCAAGCCTAAACTCCCTTTCCCCTCGCACCTGCATGGTGAGGAACATGTGCTGTATGTCTCTGTACTGGCTCAGTATTCAACATTTGGACTGGACCTGCTCCAGCTTTTGAATAAATCTCTCTTTTGGGGGAGAGGGAATTACATTCCTTAGTCAAAATACAGTTTTTCTTCTCTTAAATTCTGAAAGAAATGCGTACTTGTGAAACATTAGGAACCAGTCAGGAGAAGAACTGAAATCCTTTCTATCTCCAGCCTCAGCAAAGAGCCCTGCTCCTCCTGCAACGCATCCGTGACCTCCAACCTAACCACATGTACAACTGAGACAAGAGGGCCTGCAGTCAGAAGGGGATTTTTCTGGGGTTTTCTTTCTAAGTAACGCTTATTTCCAGTGAGGGCACACATGGGAAAGTACATGAGGCACTAATTCAGAGGGATATGATTGCCCATGCGGGACCAAGATGGCAACACCCACTTTGTTTCACATGAGATGCTAATAATTCCTACAATTTAAGTATCTTAGGAGTCCCCTGCTCCGTGGTGAGAGACTGTCACCACAATTAAAGCATTAATAATACAACAAACATCCTTCTGTTCCAAACAGGTCTTTCAGTAAGCAGAACTGCTCACAATTCATTAAGCAAGATTACATAGTATCTCTATTTATTAGTGAACATGACACTGTGTCGTCATTTGTGCAGGAGAATAGATCAAATAATCCATAAGGTAATCTATGGATTACCTTAAGAGATCTACCTCCTGTGGCCAGCTCACACTGGCTCTGATGAAGATGACAACTGGGGGAGGTTAAGTCCAAAATCAGAATCCTTCAATCACAAGGTCATCTGTTTGGCACAGTCAAACCACAGCAGCAATGGATGTTGAGACCAGGGAGTTAAGCCCTGGCCAGTTTGGGAACATCAGCTGCTAGTTTTGTGCTCACAAGTAAGACCACAGTCATGGACATGGTCAGCCCCATCGCATCAAACACACAACACAAACTTCCACCAGCCTGGAAATGCTCAAGGTTGGTAGCTGCTGGGTGGGTTCCTCCCACGAGCTCGGTTTGGACATGTACAAGTGGTGGTAGAATTGGGGTTTGGGATAATAAGTGCAGCTTTAAAGAACTCTTTGCAAGCCAGATTTTAGGTATGTGGTATAAACAACCCAAAAAATTAACATATTGGAGAACAAAGAGACCTGTGAAAAAACCTAACGAAGGAAGCTGGACAGAAAAGAAGAAAGGAACAGATGTCAGATTATACTTAAAGCAAAGTTACTAGTTTATTTTCCCACTGATTTGAATATCTAAAATATATGGTTTTGCCAAGGCAAACAGGTGATTAAAATCTATTAAAAAACCCAGTACACAGAGGCTGACAGTTGTATTCACTTGACATTTGTTAGCCACCCCGGAAAGTTACAGCACATGCCCAGCACAGCAATCATAACATTAATTTTACAAAGGCTGACTGCTTAATTGCAATTAACTGTGGCCTTATAAAAAGAAAGATGCACTCTCTGGAGTACTCATAAGCCTCATTTATCCTGCAAGGCCAGGGAGATGAACCTGGCACGGAATATTAAGATCACAATTGCTATTGGCAAGCCATCTGACGGGAAGCTGTTAGCTTGAAAGAGCAAGGATTACACAAAGGAGCCAAGAGTACAAACACAGAAGTGAATCAGCTCCACAAAATGCCCTTTCATTGAGGAGCACCAGGACGGGTGGGCAGGATGCTGAGGAGGCAACAGCGGCTGCGGGGAATGCCGGGGTACCAAGGGGTGCAGGATAACCTCCAGCGATGGAGCCCTCAAGTGACATGGAGGGTGACTTAGGGCAGACTCCCTCTATTGCAGGCACGCTGTACTAATGAACTGAACGAGTGCCATCCTTGAGCTAATTAAGTTTCTTGCCCAAACTGCTCCTGCTGGAAAGCTATTCCAGCGCCTCACAGCTTTTCCACTTCCAAAACATTAACTTAAATTTACTGATGGCCAGTTTAGACAAATGTAATTTTGCATCAGCATTAATCTCTGCCTCAGTAACGTTTCCTGTCTTTCTGGCATTTATGAGGATAAATGCTTTACTCATCCACAGCAGTAACGTTCACTGTAGCGAGCACTTAGCGTGACTGAACAAGCCATATCTGCAGCTTCAAGGAGCCTGTCCATATCAGCAAGTCTTCAGGGTCATTAAACCAAAGACATGTGGTGAATTCCAGGTGGGGCCTTTCCAGAACTTCTTGCTTTTGACACCAAAACTTCCCTAGCTCCACTATTAATATCAGTTACCTGGTACCCCCTAGGACATCATTTGCCTTTTCAGCTGCCTCCCCACAGTGATGCTCCCCAGTCACTATCCCACCAGCCAGTATACTCCCCTTTCCCTTCTGCTTTTCCCCACGTGCTGCGAAATGGAGAAAACTCAGAGGATTGAATCTTACCTTAGAGAAACCAGGCACAAAATTCCTCTTTACCTGGGACAATGCACAGGCAAAGGAAAAGGGTTCTTAGGAAAATACAACTATGAGATACAAAAAGCTTCTTTCAAGGGAACAGAACTTGGGCTGGACCAAGAATTTCCATCAAGAAACACCAAGGGCACAAATGGGATGTAGAGCGTGGTTACAAGAAAATCAGGGTGGGTACTAGAAAGAACAGTGTGAAAGGAAGAGAGGGGCCACGTGGCTAAATGAGAATGGGCTGGACAAGGTCACAACAGCAGCAGATGAAGAAAAAAGCCAAGATCATCATCATCATCATGCTGGGAAAGGAAATCTGCATCCCTGGGAAGACAGCCTCTCCAAGAAATCGTGGCATGCACATTCCATGAGTACTCACACTGGGGCTTTCCTACCTCCTCGTCTTTCTCCTCCCTTCTGAGCCATGAAGGGGCTTGGCTGGAAGAGCAGAGTCCCAGAGAAGATGTTAGCAGCCCCTGTGGTATGATCTGCTCTGAGAAATATTGTGAGCATGTGTTTATGTGTTTTGCTAACAGTATAGCTGTTGTGCAACACGTTCAGGCAATAACTGCAAATAATGTAAGGAGGTCTCGGAGTTCATAGAGGTTTGTAGAGGCAGTGGTTTTCCCTGGATCCTTGGGGTTTGTTCTTTAGGGTTTGGGCTGCTGGTTTTGCTTTGCTCTCCTTAATTCAGGTGTAAGATACAAGTTCTTAATTTAAGGGCAGATGATTACAGCCAGTGTTTCCAGTACACCTTCCAAGTAAGGACACATCTTCTCCAACAACCGATCAATACACTTTAATGACTCCATTTCATCACAATGCCACATAAATCAATCTGATGACATGACCAAGGCCTAAATTTCTAGTCCTGGCATGCTGCAGTGAAGATCATTTGTCTCAAATTTGTACTGTCTTCTGTGGGAGTCAGATCGTCCCCATGCTGTAAGTGACTGAACTTACTCTCCAGCATATGAAAGATGTATTGATCACACCCCTGGACATCTGATATGGAAAGCTAACCAAAAATCCTGAATAACAGAGCAACGAAGGCACAAAGAAACAACCAAATAAAGAATCCCTGACCAAACCACCAACGGGTCACCTTACTGCTACAAAAGCAAACTTTAATCAAGAAAATTCATTTATGTCTGAAAAGAACAAAATCCTTGGACTTTAAAAATGCTGGTCAGAAATTCTTTCAGAGAGTGAGTTTCCACTGGAGAATGCCAAACCTGTGCAATCAAAACATTACCTGGAGATGGTTCAATGCTGAAATATTTGCTTCAAAGTGTGATGGTGGGACCCTTGTCACTGATGACAATCCCACCAAGCAGCCTGCCCAGGTAACGGGGAGTTTGCCCTTCCAGCTCTCAGCCCTTTGGAAACATGCCTTCCAGTTCCCAGGGCTCCCAGTTGCCGGCATGCCCTCCCTCCAGTGCAGCTCCCCTGGAGGCTGCTGGGAAGCAGGGTTCTCTGGCTCCCCATCAGTAGCTGACATGAAGCCAGAGCCTGCAACCATAGCCGAGCCAGACACTTTGGAGCCATGGCTCCCAAGACTGGAGTTTCCTGGCTTCCCTTCAGCCCACCTGGCAGATTAAAGGGCAGCCCAGAGCTTGGAAACGCCGCTCAGCTCATTCCCAGGACTGTGTCTCGTAAGGAGCCCGGGCTCTCCAGGCTGGTGGCTCCACGCGCCCCCCAGGCAGCTCGCCCCGAGTTAGGGCCCCCTTCCCTTCACAGAGAGCTTCACAGGTTTGGCTTTCAATGCAGCCCTGAACAAACCACAGCTTTTAAACTCTCTGGTCCTTCATGAGTGGTAATCGTCTTTCTCCACACAACTCCAGTTTTAATTCTTTCCAAACACAAACAAGTTGATTCATGGGAGAGGGCATGAGCAAACAGTTCCCCAGTTTTGCAGATGAGATTCTCCACTTGTGTTTGTGCCCCTGTAGCTCTCAGGAAGCCACCTCCAAAATGTGGTCCAGGGCTGCCTGCTGCACTTCTCTTATGCTTACCTGCCAAACCCAAGACGTGTGCCAATGAAGGTGCTGGAGACATTCGGGCAACACTGTGCTGCTACACACCAGCCAAGCTGCAAAACAGCCCTGGGAGCAACAATTCCCGTTAGAAAGTTCTCAGGAGTGGAAAAAGATCCAGGACAGGAGGAAAAAAAACCCCAGTGGGTGTAATTTTACAGCTTTCTAAACTAGGCTTGTATGACACAAGGAATGAAATTAAGAATAGTGTTTGTCCTTTGGGATAAAACATAACTTCAAAAAAAGCAACTAGCCCTGAAGGCTAAGAAATGCTTTAAAACATCATCACACAAAACCTCCCTGATGTTTTTATACCAAGCCTGAGGTCTCCTCTCCAGGATGGATGCTCCCTTAAAGCAGTTTAACTGGAGTCCTATTAAAGATCTCACTCTCCTTTTATTTAATTAACAGCCAGAGCTCTGTGTACACCCTTTGAAGCCAACGTAGATGGGCCTATATAAGTCTCCCTTCAAAATGACAGGGCCCATCAGCTGTCCCTTGTAGTTCTTAAAGAAAAACACAGGTGAGGCTCTGGCTCCCAGGAAGAGGAAATACCACACTGATTAAAACTTGAACCACGCTCACCAGGACTGATCTGAACCTCCTCCCCAGGTCTTCTTGTCAAATGAATGGGCAAGCATCATTTGTAACTCATCTTGGGGTTTGCCAATGGAATTTGATAACCTCTAAGGAAAGTCAGGGACAGTGTGGGTGGAAGCAGTGCTGGCCCACAGGGATAGGGAGAGAGCAGGTAAACAGAAAAGTCACATTCTCAGTTTTTATGTTCAAAACAAAATAAAAACCACCTTAAAAATAACTGTAAAAAGAAGAAAACAAAATTCACCCTGAGAAACACATCCCAGGTCCCCGTGTTAAGACACCATTCCTTGTTCCATAACACCCTTTGCCAAGTCCTTCCTCACCCGATGAGCCACGGGAGGTTTCACCCTGCTCCCCCTCCTCCCTTCACTTTCCATACCCCTGCTTCATTTTCTGCATGTAGCCTGAAACACACCCTTGCACACGAGAGCTACACACCCTGGTTTATATATTAGTACAGACAGATGTAAAAATATCCCAGCTCCCTGGTTCCAAACATCTTCCCTCCCAGCAGCACAGGGACTCGCATTACAGGTTTAAATTGGATATTAGAGGGAAGTTCTTTACAGAGAGAGTGGTGAGGGGCTGGAACAGGCTGCCCAGAGAGGGGGTGGGTGCCCCATCCCTGGGGGTGTTCAAGGCCAGGTTGGATGGGGCCCTGGGCAGCCTTGTGTAGCTCCAGGCCTGGAGGTTGGTGGCCCTGCCTGTGGCAGGGGGTTGGAGCTGTGTGATCCTTGGGGTCCCTTCCAACCCAGACCAGTCTGTGATTCTATGATTACACCAAGCTGTGTAACGCAGGCACAGCCTCAGCCCTGGAGCTTGTGGGCTGGTGGAGCCCAGGAACAGAGAGACAAGGAGTTGCTTTTGGGAGCAGAGTCAAAATTTTCCTCTCCTGATCCAGCAACACCTTTTGGAGAGGGAGGAGAAGCGGGTCATGCAAGGGCTCTGATCTCCTCAGTCCTCTCCAGTCAGGTGATGGATCCCAAATACCTTGGTGGTGTGCAGAGAAAGTGTGACATCATTTGTTCTTTTACACCATAATGCTTAAGTCTCAATGAGATGCTTAAGTCTCAATGAAATGCTTAAGTCTCAATGAAATGCTTAAGTCTCAATGAGAAGCTTAAGTCTCAATACTTAAGTCTCAATGAAATCACACCGGCTTTTTTCCTTTCCCCAGCAGTCAGGCCCACCAACGGGTGCTTTCTTTAAGAGCCAAACAACATTCTTGGACAGCAGTTCAGTATCTCCAGAGGTGTAAATCACCGTGCCCTATCTTATTAGAAACATTTGAAAGAGGGCAAGTGCTTTCAAAGCCATAAAACTCCAGATTCCATCCGTGTTCCAAAGCTGCAGTGAACACGCATTCCTGACTCGAACTGGTTTTAATTTGCAGCCCCTTTAAAGAACAAATGCAAAAGTCTAAATACTAAATCAACTTAAGTAACAGTAACAAACCATTTCAAAAATCCTCCCTTCACAACTTTTTTAAGTGAACTGAAAGTAAGAATCACTCAAAAGCCTAAAGCAATGAGGTGGGTGTACATCCAGTGCAAAGGTAGCCCACAGCTCCTGGGGAAATCACTGCTCCACCATGGATTATTTATGGGCACAAGCCTGACAGAGCGTTAGAAACTAAAGCAATGATTCTCACTGCCTGCTGCAAAAGGCTAAGAATCCCTCTAAGGCTAAGAATGAGAAGAGCAGAATGAAAACCACATGACAGTTAAAGAAAACCCCAAAAATAGTTGCCAAATCCTTTGTGAACACAAACAATTAAGTCAGGAGGAGATAAACCCCCGGTACCTGAGAGCACAGAATCACCAGGTTGGAAAAGACCTTTAAGCTCATCAAGTCCAACCATTCCTGTCCTGTGCTAAACCAGATCCCTGAGCACCTCATCTCGCCTTTTTTATCTGCACAGGGTTGGGCAGGCACATAACTGAGTGCAGTTATGATTTCTCAGCAGCAACAGTTGTTACACTGACTGGCAGAGGGCCCTTTACTCTCCAGCAAGGCTTTTAATTAAAGAGGTTGCCAATTATCTCTAACCACAATCAGTGTCCTGCTGATCAGATGGGAGCGGGTGCTGCAGAACGTCTCCCTTAGGAAATCACAGCGCCAGCAGCAGCTCCAGTGAGGAGCCAAGTTTTCAAATACACCTTAAATCTGCTTTCAAAGGTCCACATCCTCATGAGGGGGATGAAACACATTCACCAATGCAAACATATGTGTGCTTGCAAAGGGTTGAGTTTGAAAAAAATCAATAAATAAATTAGGACTTTGTGAAAATTCTCTGGGAACAGCACTGGAAGTGTGGGTTAAAATAATAACTGGGTGGGAAGCGTTTTACTTCCCACGTGTCATCTTTAATGATGGAAAGTTTTTGGTATTTCATTAGAATTTAAAATCAAAACAACATATTTTAAGGAAAAATGGGGAAAAAACCCCAACTTTCTGAAAGGCATCATTTCCTACAAACCTTTCCTTTTAGTCACAAAGTCGGCTTTCTCCCTGAATGGGATGTTTCAGCCAAACTTCTTTGCAAGGCATCTGGAATTTACAGTATTTTACTAATGCAGAGGAGATGGCTTGCTGCTCTGTATTCAGAGAAAGCACCTTTTGTCAGCAGCTGGGGAGGAGCTGAATAAAGCCCAAGAATAAGTGTCATTTAATCACCGAGAAGCAGCCTTTTTTCTCTCTAATCCATTGTTAGAAGAAAATGCTGTATTATTCAAAGCCTATTAATGACAATATGGACTTGGACTGGAACACAGGATGCATCCAGAAGGTTAACTTCAAGGTACTAAGTGTTCAAGAAATATTATTAACCTCAAGTATTATCACAGAGTGAATTCATTTTAACCCCTCAAAGTCCATTCAACCTGTGAGCAACCAGTTTTAATGTCAAAGCTGGGTCTAACTTCAAAGCTGGCACTGCCCTGAGCAGGGGCTCTGGTGAGATGACCTGCCTTTCAGCCTAAGCTGCATGTTCATCCATCAGAAATCTTTCAAGAGGGTGAATATAACAGCTATGCAAGCCACAAGTCTTTAATAACAGACTTTCCAAATGCTGCTTATTGGTTTACTTGGCTTTTAGTACAGGGGAAAAAAATATTGAGCAAAAAGGGGGACTATAAATAAGCTCCCAGGGTTAACAGTGATTTGCAGCCATGTATTGCATATATATATGCTATACTCAAAGGATAACCATCCCCCACTGGCCAGCAAACATCAAGAGGCAAGAACAATAAGAAAAACATCTAAGTGGGCTTGGTAATTGTGAGTTTCCTAACAAGTTTGAACAAGGATAAAACATGCCATGACCTCACACAGGCACAAGCCTTGTGCTTCTCAGAGTACTCAGGAACTGCAGCTTCTCCTTTTCTCCACAATCTAAAACATACTGTATGACCATGTCAGATTAATCTTTATTAAATCCTTATTGCTAACCTTGGAAGCAAAACTGAAGTTATTTCAAATCACTACATGATGAAAATACAGTGCTTGGGTGGAATTAGTGTGAAAGAAAAAACTCAAAGTTCAAAACCTGCGTGTTGCAGGTGTTCCTGCAATAACAGCACCTCAGGCTGTGACGGTTTTGGGTTAAAGAAGGTGACAGAGGTCAGATCAGGTCAGTACCTTGATGTACGACTTCTAAGAGAAGGCAAAATGCTGCAGGGATACTGAGGGGGATTACCTGAAGGGGACATGCAGCCCTTTGAGCAGCCCTGTGAAGGTTCACGACTCCAGGAGTGGAAAGAGCAAGTCAAGAGCAGTGTAAGTGACTGTGGTTTCACATGTGCTGCTTACCAGAGGAGACAGGTCTTAACCACTTGTGGTTATTCAAAAAGAAAAGAGTTATTAACTCCAGGGAAATGGAGTGATTCATTAAAAGAGGAAAAAATAGAAAAAAATCAAACTAAAAGAAAAAAAAACAACTGAGCAGAACAAACAAAAACACAAACCCCCAAGAAACCCTCAGGAAAAACAGCTCTGAGAAAGCAGCAGAAACAAGGAAATCCACCTCAGGAAACAGAGATAAAAGCAAGTTGCTGGAAGGTGAGCAGAGCGTATCGCTCTCACACAGCACTGCTGCTGCTCCTTCCCTTACCAGGCAGCTCCCCCAAAATGATGAGCTCACTTGTAACCTCACCTCTCCAGCCCAAGCTCCAAACATGATGGGGGCTCACATCAAAGGGGGTGTTATCTGTGGCAAGGGCTCTACAGGACAAAGAGAGTTTTCATGATGCTTTCCATCCCTGTTCTTCAATCAAAATGAGGAGAAAGCTATCTCAAGGCAGAAATAAAATCCACCTATGGACCTGTGCCCTGCAAATTGGGTTCTGGTTTTGTTTTAACATTCTTCTGTAGCATATAGCAGTCTGTGTGTTGTACTCACAGGATAAGCCTCCCAAACCTATGGATTTCCAGAGGGATGAAAGGCAATGGCATACAGGAATAAGGACTTAGTTTTAATTTTGAAGCAAGTCAGGAAAGGCTGCTGGCTTGGCAAAAGGAAAAGTACCTTATCCTTGCATGCCATGCACGGCTACTGTGGACTCCTTGCCATAAATAACTTTGCATGTAACGTAGGTACTGGTATAAACGGACATCTCTGATGATACCCCACCAGTCCACACTGCTGTCCATCACCTAACCCAGCCATTGTAGTTCTTCCCTCGGTGCCACAAAGAGAGACAATGTCACTATTAATATTTGCCAGAAGATACAGGGTTTTCTGAATCAGGACACAAAATCCATGAGAACTTGCTAGCTACTACATGATGAGACTTTCCACACTTTTCCCAACCTGTAGCTCCAGCTTTTTCTCTGTAGCAGTTCCCTTCTTTTATTTTGTAAATATGGTGCCTACATGAAAGCACTACTAACACAGCAGATACACAGGGAGCTCTAGCTAATAAAAGTTAAAAGACAGGAGTTCTTTTGACTAGTTTTACCCTGTATACAGACAGATTTCCACTGAATATTCTTGGTTATGCCAAAACCTGCCCCTGCACATGACTCTGGCAAGGGGTTCCAGCACACGAGCCAAGGACTGAAAGATGGGGCAAGACAACCTGCAGTGGAGAGGTGGAGTTTCTTTCTTTGTTTGGTTGGGTTTGAACGTGCTTGCCAAACAGCAAACTCTAATTTTAAACTGATTTGAAGAACGTTTAACATTAGAACATGACAGCTGTAGGAAAAATACCTGCACTATGAATCGACAGCAGCCCGCCCCGGTCTCAGGTACGCAGGTGTGTATCACCAAGGCTGACCCCCTTCACAAAAGCACACGATGTAAATCATCAGATCTCTTGTAAAATCAGCAGTGCAGCTGATCTTACAAGATACCAAGACCCACACCTGCATTGCTGAAAGCAGGAGCAAGCCCTCAGCACATGCATGCTTTTTTTTCCCCCCTCCATTCATCTTTCAGATTTATTCTTGTCACTAACAAAACCTATTTCCTCTGTGAACCTTACAGAAGAGAAAAAGAATAGCATGGAAATAACTTGATAAATTGTGCCTTACTTACAGCCTGATCAAAGCCCACTACAATTCAATGTGAGTCTTTATGTTGACCCAACAGACCCTGGGTCAAGCTTTTAAGCACTTACTTAATTTTGACCTTGGCATTTAGAGTGCCTACGTTTTCAGTAGGAAACCACCACATTTCTGATGTTTGGTGGAATATCTCTGCCTCAGTCCCACTATGGATTTGAAACTCAGACCAAAAGCAGTAAGGAAAACATGTGCTTATTTCCAAATGGAAAAAGCATAAAGCGATCCTGGAATACCAATGTCGTGAGCAGTGAAATCTGGAGATTCGATTCAGCCCTGGATTATCAAGCTGGTCCCAGTGAACCACTTTAATACCATTTGCTGTACTTGTTTTGGAGTTTAAAGCCAGGCCTGTGTCACATAAGACCTGGCAGGTGCTTTTCATTTCTTTGTGCACGGTTACATACAACAGCTCTCACACAGGAGCTAAAGGCAGCAAAACAAGCCAAAAAAATCCCCCCTCCTCACATTTAGGCAGGCAGGAGAAATAAGGTATCGATCCGGTGATGTGGATGCACAAAGCTGAACAGGTATTAACATCCATTACAGGAATTTTAAATGACAAATGTCATTTGATATATAGCTTTCATTTATATTTTAAAGACTTCAAAGTCTCCAATTGTAACTAAGTACAAACCTCTCTGAAATGAGACCATCCTGATGCTCTCCCATCACACAGCACCCCAAGTTCAGGGCAGGAAATCACCTGGCTTTTAACAAACAACAGAGAACCTAAAATGTATCTGTGAGACTCTATCAGTACAGCTGCAACTCCCAGAAACCAGAAATAAGAAACATGCTTCAGGGAAGCTACTAAGGACAAAGAGAAAAGCAGGCAACAAGGAAGGGAAATCAGTAAGGAGCTGTTTAATGCAGGGCCAGTTTTTAAGGCTTTCACTAGGGTTTTACATCCTATGTTTATGTTTTGACACTGAACACAAATATAGTGGAATACAAGACCCTTTTTACATTTACAAAGTCTCCAGGCAGGGCTTTACACTTACCGTCCTCTCCGTAGCACTGTGCTCGGGCACCCTGGCTGGCAAGAAATGCTTAGGGTTTCATTCACCCTGAAAACTGAGGGACACTAAGGATACTTGATAGGAGAATTAAGCTGAGTGGGATTCTCAATCTTACTTGAATGTGATTTCCACGTGTCCCACTTTCTCCAACAAGCAAGCTGGGAATTTCATGCAATCTTGGAAGCCCTTTGAGCTCAACAGATAAAAGGAGCTCTATTATTTAGTTGTAACACAGCTCATTGCCATTTATGGAAGAAAAATAAAATATATTTAGATAATAAAATCTATATATAAAACCAATCTCAATATTCTGCTACAGATCTAATGCACCACTTCCCCAAGCCAGCGGAAAGACTCCTGTTGACTTGAGTAGGCTCCTGCTCATGTTCCTGCTAGAGAAGATGGGGTAAGTGGCAAGATGCTGCCCTGTGAGCAAAGTTGATGCTGTTTCAGCTGCCTTTGAACCTTAAAGGGTGGCGAGACAGACAATAAGTGGTGCTACCTTAAATGTGACTTGTATTAAGAAGGAAGACTTTTCTTGTCTGAGCTAGCTGGGGAAATGTAAATGCAGGAACAAATCCCTTGCAATAAGAATGGTGTAGGAATGCGGAATAAATGACATTTCTCACTTCAGAATCCCCAGGGAGGTAAGCAAATTGAATGGGTAAATCAAACATACTGAATTTTCGTCTCACACATTTAAAGCACAGGGAAGGAAATGAGCAATTAGTCCAATGTTCATTCAAGATCTGTTTTGACAATGGAGTGAGGCAAGGTGGAAAGGAGAGAACCAGGCCCTCCTGGGAGCATCCTGGGGAGTCTGCTGCAACTGGATTTTCCTGTGAAATGATGTGCTGCAAGTCGCAACTTAGTGTGTACAAACCCACCCCACCAAGGGCTTTGACTCCACTATCTCTGCCCATTTCCTGTGACTCCAACAGAATCACCCTTCCTTACTCCCAACACCCGCAGCATTGGCCTGCCTGGCCCATAGCATCGGCCTGCCGGGCCCACAGCGGTGCTGATTTATTTCCCTTGGCTTGGCCTGGCTTCACAGTTCGCTGGCTGACACCAAAAGAAGGGTTAAAGTAAAATGAGAGACAATTAATACAAATAATCCACTTTCCTCCACAGCCTAAAGACATTTAGTCCTGTATGGAGCAGGTCTGCTCTCCAGGCAAATCCATAACAGTACATCACACACAGGATCACGGAATTGTAGGGGCTGGAAGGGACCTCAAGAGATTATCAGGAGATCATACACATACACATACACCCCTCTGAAAAAAATCTGTACAGATATCTAAAAAATACAGCCAGAAGTACACACTAAAGGTAAAGGGAGCACAGGATGGCTTCGGTGGCTCTCCTGCTGTCTAGAACTTTGTTATTAGGAAGCAACTTCAAGCAACTAATAGGATAACTCAGCTGGAAGTCCATCAGTTTACATGCCCTGGGTTTCTCTGACCACTGCAAGTATTCTCACCACATTTTCACCTTCCCTGAAGAAACTACTGAAAATGAAGAACCATATATAGCTGGTTTAAAGCCTAAAATTGAGGACAAGCTGCCGTTCAGAAAGTAAATTTATAACGGATTCAAACAATTAGGATTAACCAGCTTTATTTTAATTTTATCTTGTTTTTAAAAAGAATGTTTGGTTACTCTGGGCTGTATTTTAGAAACCATTTCTACCTTATTTTTCTTGGGAACACAATTTCATGCTACAAAAAAAAAAGCAGCAAAGGATGAAAAGCATTTGTTTCTTTCTAGTTCTTAAGTAAAACCAGCAATGTTAAACAGGTCAGATATAATAAATACAGCTATTTCAAGGGAAAGAAAAATGTTTTCCTGTCCTAACTTTGAGTGACAAGAGAAAATTTTTACCAGCTTGCAACTCCACTTTATTAAAAGTGTTCAATTTTCTTTAATTGGTTATATATGTATATGTTATGTTGGGTTGCTTTGTTGCATTTTTCAAATTAATCATGTACCACAGGAGCAATGTTTTAAAGTGAGTGGATGTTCTAGACACCTTTAAAAGTTCTTGTCTGTAGCAGCCACAGTCTCCTACCCCATATTTAAAACATTTTGATACTTGGATTACCCCGGCAGGAAGGCGATAGTCCTTGAATAGAGCTTTTTGTTCAGCCTTCTAATAGCTTCCAGCGCTTGCCCCAGCCCACAAGATACATACCAAATTTAGTTAGACATCTAGGCCAGACGTGAAGAATTTCTCTGTCAGATCTAGTAAACTCCACCAGTTTAACGTTTTGGCTTCTTGAGGGCAAAGAGGAGACAGCGAGACAGCAACCGTGCTTTGCAGCAGCCCAGTGACACATGGTGGTTCTTAAAAGGAAGTTAATGAATCATAGAATCCTAGACTGGTCTGGGTTGGAAGGGACACCAAGGATCACACAGCTCCAACCCCCTGCCACAGGCAGGGCCACCAACCTCCAGGTCTGGAGCTACACAAGGTTGCCCAGGGCCCCAGCCAACCTGGCCTTGAACACCTCCAGGGACGGGGCATCCACCCCCTCTCTGGGGAGCCTGTTCCAGCCCCTCACCACTGTCTCTCTGTAAAAAACTTCCCCCTAATATCTCCTCTAACCCTTCCCTCCTCCAGCTTCACTCCATCCCCCTTGTCCTGCCAGTCTTTGCCCTTTAACAAGCTGATTCCCCTCCTGTTTCTCTGCTCCCTTCAGGAACTGGAAGGCTGCAATGAGGTCCCCCCGCATCTTTCTCTTCTCCAGGCTGAACAAGCCCAGCTCCCTCAGCCTCCCTTCATAGGGGAAGTGAACTACTAATGAATGGGGCTACTAACCTCTGCAACCCCTGAAACCTTCCTCTTTTTGATTAAAAAAAAATAGGAATCATCCATCCTTAGCTGTATTCAACCCCAGATCCTGAAAATGGGAGCTGCTAAGAGATAGATATAAAAAAATATTATTTAAGTCCAGCTTGCCACGTAATGGAGCACCTCTCCTGTGAAGCCAGGCTGGGAGAGTTGGGCTGGTTCAGCTTGGAGAAGAGAAAGCTCTGGGGAGACCTTATGGTGGCCTTCCAGTCCCTGAAAGGTGCCTGTAAGAAAGCTGGAGAAGAACTGTTCCTGAGGGAATGGAGCGATAGGATGAGGGGTGATGGCTTTAAACTCAAAAAATGGAAGATTTAGGTTGGGTATTAGGAAAAAGTTCTTCCCTCTGAGGGTGGTGGGTCACTGGCACAGGGTGCCCAGAGAGGTGGTGGAGACCCCATCCCTGGAGACATTCAAGGTCAGGGTGGATGGGGCTCTGAGCAACCTGATCTAGTGAAGATGTCCCTGCTCACTGCAGGGGGTTCGACTAGATGGCCTCTAAAAGTCCCTTCCAACCTTACACATTCTAATAATCCCATGGCACATTTCCCTGTAAAGGCACTAAAGAGATTTCCATCAGCTTGAAGCTTCTCTTTCCAATTTGTTCAAATTCCTTACCAAGAGTTTCAACCTAGCAGAAGGAACCGGTAGGCAATTTGTACTCCCACATTAAATTACTGTGGTTTAAACCCATTTATTTTGATCTTGTCATACTAATCTCTCGTGCAGAGCTGCTACAAAGGGAATAAATTTCTTTTACCCAAAATGATTTACCAGTTTGAACAGGGGAGTGATGGAAAACCCCACTGGCAGAGCCTGGAAGAAGCTTGGCCTTGCCTCCTGCTCAACAGGCGGGATGGATGCTCCAAGGGGGAATCTCCTGCAAGGTATTTTCTTACCCATGAGTCCACTCTCAAGAGGGTTTGAGCTTTTGGAAGAAGCTGGGCAACTGTCTGGTGGGGAGGAACAGCAGAGGCAAATTCCTGCAGAGCACTGGGAAACCACAGGGCTGCAACAGGGGATCTGCAGCGGGGCCAAGGCCAGCGTGGGGCTTTCTGGGGGACCATGAGAACTCCCTGCTCAGCTCCAGCCTGGCGTTCCTCATTTGGAAGTAATTGCCCTATGCAATCCATCAGGAGGGGCCAGAGAAGATATCTTTGTGAAGTGGAAGAAAATGAGTTCTTAATTTATATATGACAATTAAATCAAATTGGGTTGAATTTTTTTTTTTAATTTTTTTTTTTAATTTTTTTTTTTTCCTTTGGAAGACTTTAAAATGAACTATAAGTCAGAAGATCTGCCAAGGCTCCTTTCCCTAATTAAACACATAACTCGTATTAAAAACCTTTTTAGTCCAGCTGCTGAGAGACTGTGGAATTGTGGAGATGTATGGTTTGTGGGAAACATTGTGTTCCTTCTTGAATTCTTCAGCTTTCACAAAAGACAGCATGTGAACACTTTCCATAAATATAAACTGTGTTTTCTAATTAAACTACTGTCACTGCTACATAACGAGTTCACAAGCCAAACGAAAGCTTCCTCAAGTATTTTCAAAGTTAAAGTAAGCAGCTTCGAATGAAACACACGACTTCTTGCCATAGCCATACCTTTAGTAACTCAAGCAACTTTAAAAAAAAAAAAAGTAATAAAACATCCTCAGTTTCACAGAATCACAAGGTTGGAAAAGACCTTTAAGATCATCAAGTCCAACTGTTTCTGTCCTGTGCTAAACCACATCCCTAAGTACCTCATCAACCCTTTTTTTAAACACATCCAGGGAAGGTGACTCAGCCCCTCCCTGGGCAGCCTGTGCCACAGCCCCACAACTCTGCCAGGGAAGAACTTTGCCCTCCCAGCTGAGCTGACCCTGCCCTGGGGCAGCTTGAGCCCATTGCCCCTTGTCCCATCTCCTGTCCCCTGGCTGAAGAGACCATCACCCACCTCTCTGCACCCTCCCTTCAGGTAGTTGTAGGCAGTGATAAGGTCTCCCCTCAGCCTCCTCTTCTCCAGACTAAACATCCCCAGCTCCCTCAGCTGCTCCTCAGAGGATTTGCCCTCCAGCCCCTTCCCCAGCCTGGTTGCCCTTCTCTGGACTCGCTCCAGGACCCCCATGTCCTTCTGATGGTGAGGGGCCCAGAACCAGACCCAGCACTCGAGGTGCAGCCTCACCAGTGCACAGGGGCACAATCAACTTAGACAAGGCATCGCCACTGAAAAAGACTACAACACTCCAAGGGTATGGGGTGACACACCAGAAGGCTTACACAATGAAAAGACTAACCAGATTTTCTCTTTAGAAAGTCTTTTAAAAGGCGAAATCTCACTTTAGAAGCAAATTCACTGGCTGTAGCTACACCTGCCTCAGAGCTCAGGGTGAGACATGCACGTTTCCTACAGAAAACTACCTTGGGGTCTTCTTTTCCCCTGCAATTTGTTTAGGGTGAATTCCAGTGTTGGTTATTAGACAGAGACAGAAAAAGTGGTTGGTCCTCAACTACCTTCTTCCTGCTGGAAGGGCACATGAAAGTTATATGAAATATTAAATACTTGCACAAGAACATAAAGCATTCCTTTTGCTGCACTTCTTTTGTTACTATCAGAGTGGCCTCCTACAACAAAACAGCTCTGCAACTATCACATCCCAAAAGCATCACATGCCAAAAGCTTTCTCTAGCTCAGAAAAACAAATTAATTAAGAAATACCAAAGACCTAATCCTGTGGAAACAGCCATTTTCTTTGAAAAAATCTGGTTTCAACCCTATGGGAGCCAATTTACTTGTGTATTCGTGAAATACAGCACAGGTCAGGACATTCCATGGCCCAGTTTGGCTAAATCATACCTCCACCACCCTGTTTCCAGTATCCCCCATGTCAAACCCAAAGCGTGCTGTCAAATGCAGCCTGTCCCAGTTAATGCCTTATGCAGGAAATCCTTCCTATCCACTTGGCATTGTTTTAAATGCACTAATTAATGTATAGGAAAGCTAACAGCTCTTACCATTCCCCAAATGAAACCGTGTCCCCTCTTTCACACTAACTCTGTTACAGTAAGTTTATACATCTCTATATCCCACAGTCATTTTTGCTGTACCAGATTTTACAACATCAAATAGTAAAACTAATAACCTGCTTCCAGCTCAAAAAGTTCCCTGTCTGAAACTGGGAGGATCCTATTCCTGCACTGTTTCTTACCCTGCTTCCCAAATGTCATCTACTGGCCACCCATCACCAAGGAGAGACAAGCTGCTGCCTTCCAGGGGTCTTTGGTCCAGCCTTGTGAACCCAAGGGCTGTGAAGTTGTCAGGCATCCCATGGAAATCAGGTAAGCTACCCTAGTTCCACAGAGAAACAAATACCCACTGAAGAGCAAGCAGATCTTTGGCAGGGAACTGGCATTCACACACTGATGGGCATCTGCCTGTCTTCCACTGCCAGACACTACCCAGGTGAGTTTTCACCTTTTTTTCCCCATAGATTTGAGGCTCTGGACGACTCATTTCTGCTGTGCTTCTCATAGCACTGGCAGAGATGGGTTCTAAGGGGAAATGGGCTCTTCTGTTCCCATTAACAACCATCAGCTTCACGTTTTTGTAATGCAAGCAGCTTCCCCTTCTCTATTCAGAAGCCCCTTGCACATAAGAGAGTGGCATTACCCTAAGTAACAGCAGGGAGAGGGGAGCAGGCTGTGAGGAGCTCACAGTCACATCAGCCTTTGGAGATCTGTCCTGCTCTGCTTGATTGAATCAAATCAAATCAAATCTAAAAAAATAAAATCTAAGAAATAATATAAAGCCTAAGAAACCAAAATAAATCACACTACAGCTCTTCCATTCTCATCACCAAATTCTCCAAACTGTTTCCCAGCTCATGTCCTATTAGAGCAGTACCAGTGGCCTGAGAGCCTGTACTGGAAGGGTTTCACCTATCCTTTCACACTTAGGTCACCCTTACACGATCTGAAATCTTTATTGGGGAGCATCACAAGAGGATTCCCCACCATCTTCTCACAGTCTAACAGCCAAAGAGACAAAGCAAAGGCTAATGGACAGCCACTTGTACATGGGCTGCTAGAACCATTCTGCAAACCTCAGTATTAAAGACATCTCCCCATGGGAAAAATGGTTCTACTTCACTGTTAAAAAGAGACTGTCCCAGACAGTTAATCTCCACCATTTATTATATATAATCCAAACCAAAATATTGATGCATCTGGACAAAGTCAGTCCAAGAAGAGAGCACCATTCCCAAAGCATTCATGAACACAACCAACAGATCATAAATCGTAACTATCCAGAACTGACCACAATTAAATCATCTGTCAAGGGAGGAGGTAGGCAGCCATTCTGGCTGCCTTCAGGCCACTGATAGAAATTCAGAGAAGTAAATTAAAAGTATCAACAGTTTGTTGGTCTGGTGTCTCCTGAGTGACTGAGTAAAGACAGCCTAAGCTAAGATAAATCCCCTCCAGGGCAGGTCAGATATTTATTAAATTGTTGAGTCCAAGAGAGTCTCAGGAAAAACCACTGATGTGCTTTGATCAGACTCAGTTCAGGACAGAGTTCTGCCTGTACCACAACCATGTTCATGGAGAAGCATCTTCTCAGGTTTGGTGGCAGGGAATTGAAGGTGAGTCTACCCAAGAGCTCGGCTGGTGTTATTCTGTGCAACCACCTTGTTGCTGAGGGTGAAATGGTGATGTTACACCAGTCCTTACAGACAGAAATTGGTGCTACAGGCACATCATGGCCAACCACAGCTGCACTGTGCACTACACAGTCAGGGGATCACGTTGGACTTTTAATTCTCCCGCTTCGGCAGGGGGTTGGACTCGATGATCTCTTGAGGTCCCTTCCAACCCCTACGATTCTGTGATAACAAAAACCCCAGAACAATTAAAATAAAATCAAATCCTCCAATGCCTCCATATTTTTTCTCCTCTATCTTAAATCTAGTGACGTCTGTCTCAAAGCAGGGGAGGCTCAGGGCAGAAAGTCATCGCTCCTGGTGCAACGCAGCAGCTGCACCTGAATGCCATTACTGTTTAAAAACATTACAGATAGAAGAGAAAAGAAATTTCTAGACAAAAACCTGAAGCTTAGTTCCCACTCTGCTGAAATCAAGTTTCACCACAAACTTCAAAAGGAATTGTGATCTCCAGCCCACCTCCCCCATCTTTTAGAGCTAAGAGACCCAGCAGAGGTGAAAGGGATTGTAAGTGTCACTAACTACAGCTCCCAGCACTGATATCACAGAGTCACTTCAAATCTGTGAGCAGGCCTGAGCCTGGCTTAATCACAAGGTGGATTGCTATGGGAATGTGCTAATGGGAAGTGCTATCACAGGCAGTGTCTGGATGCCACCACTTCTGCTGGGGCCATCAGAGAGCAGCTCACATCACACCCACAGAGTTCTTTGGTATCATCTTTGTTCTGCAGCACCTGAAGACCCAGGCTAATAAATCCAGACAAACTGCTGTTTCCTGCTTGGTAATTTTTGCTTGATGTCTCTGAATTGCAAAGAATTACCCACACAATCCTTTATTTGAGTATCTAGACATGATGCCAACAGCAATTGCTCATCCTCACAGCAAGCATGGGAACCTACGTACTGAGTTCTCACACCCTACAGTAGCAAGGTGCATGTGTATGGAGAGCAGCAGTGCTGGGAATGATCTCCAGCACTCCTCTCTTTCAATCAGAGCAACCACCCGCTGAGAGCAACTTGGTGAAGGTACTGAGAGCATCTAGTATTTATTCAGAGTTCATTTCTTAATCATAACACTGACTACTCCAAAACTACACAGGAACAGAAGTCACATTTACAAACCCCAAAGTAGCCAAATTACAGAGGCAGATACCCAGTGCTGCCTTGGGTGGCAGAACACAGCACCACAGGATTTCAGTTTATCCTCCACATGCCTCTAAACTACATTAATTAACTTAAACCGTGGCCTTGATAGTTCCATTCCAGCCCCATTTAACAAGTGAACACAAAAGCATGAATTCATCCTGGTAAATCCTTATTTTTATGAAAACACTCTGTGCAATGAGGAATAGGAGATTGCTGCTGAACTTCAGTCTGACCTCAAAAGAAAACTGAACAATAATTTCTGTGCCAATTAAAAAATGAAGTAGTATTCCTTCCCATCATGTCTTACCTCATGATAAAGGGGTACTTTCCTGGCATAAAAACCCAGCAACATTTAACATTCCCTTTAAACCAGCAAGTCACTTCACCTGAACCCCAAAGTTGGACATTAACTGATGTAATTCATTTTCCTTTGTGTACAAATGAAAAGCAGCATCTGTGAGGAAAACCCCAGCACACTGAACATAACACACTCAGATTTTGTGACTGTTGGGTGTGTTACACAGAGCTTATCTGTAATTAATAACAGATCTGGATTTAGCTATGCTTACTTACACAAACAACCTCCAAGCAAACCATGCACAATGGTTAATTAAATGTAAGCATCTGTAATAACTAATTGGTCGAGTGATATGAACTAAATCGCTCTCTTATAAATCAAAATCCCTATTTGAGTAATGCAAAGAAAAAATTCTCCATCTGAAAACATCTCTGCTGTTTTGAGAGGTGTGTCCAAGTTATTCTGCTAATGTCATCATTCTCATCAGCTTTTTTTATTGGAAAAAGTAAGGAAAAGTACAGGCAGTAACCCTGCTGTCATCATCTATGTCAGCTACAGATGTCTGTCTGGATTTCTGCAAGGCCTTTGACACAGATGGGTGGACTATTCAGTGGATAAGGAATTGGCTGGATGGTCACATCCAGAGGGTGGTGGTCAATGGTTCCCAGGCTGTATCAAAAGAAGTGGCCAGCAGATCGAGAGAGGGGATTCTGCCCCTCTGCTCTGTTCTGGTGAGACCTCACCTATGTCCAGCTCTGGAGCCCTCAGCACAAGAAGTACATGGACCTGTTGGAGCGTGTCCAGAGGAGGCTACAAAAATGATCCAAGGAAGCACATCTCCTCTGAAGATAGGCTGAGAGAGTTGGGCTGGTTCAGCTTGGAGAAGAGAAGGCTCTGAAGGGAGCTTGAACGGTGCCTATAAGAAAGCTGGGGAAGGCCTGTTCCCACAGGCATGGAGCAATTAGGACAAGGGGTGATGGTTTTAAACTGAAAAAGGGGAGATTTACGTTGGATATTAGGAAAAAGTTCTTCCCTCTGAGGGTGGGGGATCACTGGGAGAGGTTGCCCAGAGAGGTGGTGGAGGCCCCACCCTGGAGAATTCATTCAAGGTCAGGCTTGATGGTGATGCTCTAGTGAAGATGTCCCTGCTTACTACAGAGTGGCTGGGCTAGATGAACTTCAAAGGTCTCTTCCAACCTAACACATTCTAACATGATTCTGTGATCTTCAGCATCATTCACAGCAGCATTAGGTAAAGAGGGTCAAAGCAGTGCCATTCCTTTCATTTGAAGCTCTGCTTCCCAACGCTGCCTTTATAAACCAGTAGATTTTTTTTTTCCATTGACACACCACCACAAAAGCCACAGAACCACAGAATTGTAGGGGCTGGAAGGGACCTCAAGAGATCATTGGGTCCAACCCCCACACTGCTCACCATTCATATCACTGCCATTTCATATCATTTGCATATTTCCATCTTCCTACAGCCAGGCAGATCGTTACAGCATTTTTATCACTTCAATCTTCACAGTTAAAACATCCACTGGAACAAGTACTGGGAGAATCCCCCCAGAGGCTACGAGCACACGCTTGGTTTCCACGTCAAAGGGGCTCCAATTACACGTGCTCACTAATTCTTTTCACAGCCCTGTGCTCCTGACAGAATTCATCAAATCAACGAGCTCCTGGGGAACAAATAAAGTTATGAATCAACATAACAAATGCTGAGTGTCTTAGGAGCTTAATAGATCTTATCACTGGAAAATAATGCTAGGAATGTGCCTCATCCCAGCGCCCGCGTGATTGCTCCTTGGACATCTGGTCAGGAAGCACAATGCAGCCACTCCTGACTCCTTGCAAGCATTAAAGGCCAGGCAGAGCTGCAAAGATAAACAGTGCTTCTGACGAGGCACTGGCTTTGATGAAATAAGATTTATTCTCAAGAATTACCGGAGCTGCTCTCAGCTTTCAGGAAGAAAATAAAGCAAAGGAAAATCCATCGGCTGCTGGAGTGAGACTAATGATGATGTATGCTTGACATTAAACCTGCTAAACCCAGGCTGCATGTTGGTAAATTGTGTCATGTGCCTGGGAGTCTGGCAGAGGCTTTGGAGGTAGGAGCCTCTTGGTTCTTGTGCTGGTCTAACAATAACTTCTTTTGTTGCCTTTGCCACATCGTTGCTTTGCTTCTGCTGTGTGGGGAAGAGGCCAGGGTGTACCTACCATTCAGAGGCTGTGTGCTCCAAGTGATATTTGCAACGTCCTTTAGAAACTGCAATCTCACCAAGCAAGTTCTATGAATTACAAAACCAGGATAGCAGATGGGCGAGTGATGGGGACATTGGTCAGTGGCAGAAAGGAAAGAACAGGTCCAAGTGCCATGACACTTTGCCCAACTTCTCTAAAACAACCACAGTGAAAAACTCATCTCTCCCAGTTCGTTTAACTCCATGCTGATGTTCATGTTCTTGCTCATTTATCCACTGTATCTATTATTTGCTTGAGGAACATAAACAGCAGAAGAAAAAGCTGTGGCAGATGGGCAGTGACACGATCTCCACTGTAACAACTCCGAGAACCACTTCAGCAAACAGGCAAAGAGGAAGAAGTCTGCAGTTGAGAGACTTCCCTCTCAAAGCAAAGAAAACCCATCAGTTACCTTGCAGATAAGGTCTTCAACAGAAGGTCTAAGAAAAATGAGCAGGACAATCACTGGAGAAGCTATGAGGACCCTCACATTTACCCTAAGGTAAATCTGACAAACCTGTAACTTTCCACACCCTTATTTCCACCACTCTGACAACTCCCCATCTTTAGCCCTTTGCAAGGATGCTATATAGAGCAGAACTGAGGTCATGGTGGAGGCATCACCTCTTCCCTCCTCTCAGCTCAAAGCAGGATCAGCTGTACCACCAGTGGCTGAACATCCTTGAAGACCACAAATAACAGCAATTCCATGAAAGCTCTTCCTACACGTGCCTTGCTGTTGTTCCAGACCACGGCTACTCCTAATTTCAGCAGACAAGAACAACTATCGCCTTCCTTTTTGCAGAAGCTCCTTAACATATTGGAAGCACATTATCAAGTTTGCCCTCTCATGTCTGCATCTAATAAATCACATTTAATGTTTCATTGTTCAGTTCTCTTCACTTTGCCCCCAGTCACAGAGATTAGGGTTTGTGAAGCTCTGTCACAATGGTACCAAGCAAGAAGCTGAGTTTTCATGTGAAACAGCCTGGGTTCTTGTCACCTTTCCTCTCCAGGTGGCAATGCCAGACCCTGAGTTTTCCTTCAGTCACGTAGCATGTCAGAGTCTGGAAGAACAGCACTAGAGCTGAAGCAATCACAGAATCAGAGTGTTGGAAAAGACCACTGGTTGGATCATCGAGTCCAACTGTTCCTGTCCTATGCTAAAGCACATCTCTAGGTACCTCATCTACCTGTCTTTTAAACACACCCAGGGCTGGGGACTCAGCCCCTTGCCTGGGCAGCCTGTGCCACAGCCCCACAACTCTGCCAGGGAAGAACTTTTCCCTCCAGCTGAGCTGACCCTGCCCTGGCACAGCTTGAGCCCATTGCCCCTTGTCCCATCTCCTGTCCCCTGGCTGAAGAGACCATCACCCACCTCTCTGCACCCTCCTGGCAGGGCAGGGGAGGTGAGGAGAAGGTCTCCCCTCAGCCTCCTCTTCTCCAGGCTCAACACCCCCAGCTCCCTCAGCCTCTCCTCAGAGGATTTGCCCTCCAGCCCCTTCCCCAGCCTGGTTGCCATTCTCTGGACTCGCTCCAGGACCTCAGTGTCCTTTTTATGGTGAGGGGCCCAGAGCTGGACCCAGCACTTGAGGTGCAGCCTCACCAGTGCCCAGTACAGGGGCACAATCACTTCCCAGACCTGATGGCCACACTGTGTCTGACACAAGATAATTCTGCACGACCATGAATTGTAGCTCGTAACACAAGCAGCAGAATCCAGATGCCTGAAGCCTGTTCCCCTCCTAGGAGGGCACAGCATCCCACCTTCAGCTGTGAGCCCTTCACTCTGATTTCAGCCCCCCTGCAGCATAATCCTCAAACAAATCTTCCTGTCCTCCTTGCTGACCATAACACAAGCACACAGCATCCGCTCTCTGCGAAGGGGATGCAGGGATCAAATACTTTCCAGAAGCACAGAGCATCTTCCATCATACACACTCAAAAGGTACAGGCTCTGTACAGCTCAGAAAGCAGGGCCACATGTTCATCAGGGCCTGAACTACCTCAAAATTATGTGTGTGTGTGTTTTTCTTAATGAGATTGCAATTATTTAAAAATATTTTCCATCTCTACCTCCTTATCACAGAATCACAAGGTTGGAAAAGAGCTTTAAGATCACCGAGTCCAACCGTTCCCATCCTAAGCTAAACCATATCCCTAAGTACCTCATCTACCCTTTTTTTAAACACATCCAGGGAAGGTGACTTCAACCCCCTCCCTGGGCAGCCTCTTCCAGGCCCCAAAAACTCTTTCATTAAAAATTTTTTTTCTAATATCTAATCTAAACCTGACTCATTCTGAGTGACTCCAGCAGCAGTAGCGGCTCTGTAGTAGTTTTCTCAGTAGCAAACCCCTAACAAACAAAAAAAAACCCCACCCCAACACCCCCAAAACCCAGCACTGAGCAATTCATCCAGCAGAACTTTGGTAAGGAAGCGTGAAATCTCAGGCTCGCTGCGTAGAGGAGTCTTGCACACACTTCAGGGACATCCAGGTTTCACCTCTCTTGGACTTCCAGCTGTGCAATGTGTGCACAACGTGTCACCACGGATATTGGTCCAGATTCCACATGCTTCAAACAGAAGATTTATAAGGTAAAATGCCATGTAAGCCAGCAAAGAGAAAACAGACTTATTTGGTCATTTTAATACCAACTTGAGGGAATTATGCTTTTTCCAAAAAGCAGCTGTGGGGAAAGAGAGCAAACTGCAGATTATCTCTAAAAAAATAAAGGCTTCAACCATGGAGACCTTCAGTCAGGTGTCTTCCTGTCTCCCCAGCAGAGAACACAACAGTTCTTCCCCAAATAACAAGCAAGAGAAATTACAACTAGGAAAGTCTGGATTGTATCATTTCCCAAATTAAATATGTTGTAATTAAAAAAAAGGAGAAAAGGGAGTAACTCCAGAAGACCTGAACCAAGTCACTCCACAAAGACCAGCTGCATCCTTCTCCAGCCTTGTTGTGAATGGAGTATCTAGTCACAGAAACCAGTGCCTCAGTCATGCTGGTGCAATGGGCTGTTAGACCCAAGACTGCAGTTTTATTTTTTGGTTCTTAATGTTATTGTTATTCCTTTTTAATCATAAGGCTGAGCATGTTCAAAAGCTGCTACCTCCAGTTCATTCCCTGGGAAAACACATGTTTTCTTACTCCACACTTACTTCATACATATTCCTCCACACACACATGGAAAGAGAGTAACCCAAATACTACCCCATCAACATTACTGAGTAATTAATATTAGCAAGGGAGAAAACTTTAGCTAATACTGTTATAATTACAAGACAAAAAGCAATGCTTCAGTGTTACCAGCCCACCAGAAACAGAACCACCACGTTAAAGCAACACTCTGCTACCTCCTGGAGGAGCTCAAACAATGGTCACATTGTTCAGCGGCCTCATCTCTTGCTGAAGGCCACCCACATTTTCCCTACTCCAGAGAGAAGTCAAAATCTTCCAGCTCAGTAGACATCCAGTCAGAGGAGAAAGCATCTTTACAAGGCTCGTTCATTTTTCTTGGACAAGAAGGGAGTTCAGCCTTTGCCTTCAAGCCAAGTCCCTGAAAGGAAGGGAATGAATTTGAAGATCCTGAAGATGGACATGCCTCCAATGCTCAGGCGTTTTGTATCAAGTAAGATTGATTTCCTCCAACTACAAGAGGCCTGGGGTGTAAACGATCCTTCACAGCCTCGTGGCTGGGAGCCAGCGTTAGAGCAAAGCACAAAGACCCATCGTGCTTGCCTCAAGAAGGCAGGAGCTTTTGATAAATTAAAATTCATTTTGGGAAGTGAAAAATTCCTGGAATCTTTTGTTCAATGCTAACATGTGTGGTAATATTTCAAATCTAAATAAAGGACACAAAAACAAGTTTAAAAAAAAAACAGGCAGGCCTTCCAAAAACTGTACAAACCCTCATTTTTTATAAAGCTTAAGATGTTCCATTACTTTTGGTTTTTTTTACCAGGCCTACTCTAAGAAAGGAAAACTCAATGCAACCAACCCTCAAACTGCTGGAGAAATGGAAGGAGAGAGGAAAAAACCCAGAAATAAACTCATGTGCCATGCCAGATGAAGTCCAAACATGCTCTGTCCAAACTCAGCTGTGTCACAAGGTGCCCAGCACCAAATAGTTGCCATGAGGTGGGGACAATGCTGTGAAGGACAGGAAAGATCTCACAGCACAGGCAGGTCCTGTGAAGCTTTACAAGTTTTCAGGATCCACCTACAGACTACAGGAGGTTCTGGAAATAAGATTTGCCAGATGTCCCAATATAAATCAGGATTTTTAATATTTCTCCTGATGTCCCGTTAACCTCATCAGTATTTCCATACATGTCATCTGGCAACCTTCTCAGGGGCAGTAAAACTAGGAGACACACACAGTAACAGCCCAGAACAAGGGAGGAGGCTTAACAAGCCTGAATTTGACTCCTTTGCTTTGCCATGCCTGGAACAGGGAAGGAGAACAAGGAGACAAAGGAAAACAGCTTGCCTGTAAAATAAGTGCAGGAGGAACTAACACAGGCCAGGTCCTGTGCTTTGCTCCAGGAGGGCAGCACAGGAACTAGAGCTTGTCTAGGCAGGAGGGGGAAAGGGAACAAAAAGGATGTTCTTTTATCATGCTTACTTCAAGATAAACTTTCTGTAGCCTAAAATAACCACTCCTGTTGACGTGCATTCAAACACACTGCAAATTAGTATCCTGATATTGCTCATCTGGAAGGGATGCCGCCTTGTCGTGGATGTAGGGCCAAACTTCATGGTAAAAGCTGCACTGCAGCCAGTGCTGCATGGCTGCCCTGGCTCCCAGATGGAGACCCAGACTGCCTTCCTTACAGTGGGAGACACCCAAGAACTGCACCTGTACACAAGCATCTGCTGCTATCAAACAAATTAACTTTTCCTTACATTTAAAATAATAATCATCATCATCATTGTCGTCATCCACCACCATCTAATCAGTAAGCATCTGTCCCCTGGAAGAAAGGGTTGGGGTTTTTTGTTAATGAGACTATTTCTAACAGGTATGAGGGAAATTTAATCAGTCCTTAGAAAGCATTTAGGTATAAAGAGGTGCATTGCTGTCTCCATCCCACAGCAGAAATGAGATATTTCTTGAGAGCTGAAAGGGATATAGTTTATCATGTCCACTGAACACCTGCCTCCACTTAACCCTTTTGGGACTTTCTGCTTCAGCTGGTCTTTTCAATGGGTTAGTAGATCAACAGGGCTCTAAATTCTTCAGAGACTGCTTTCCCCCTGCCTCTTTTCAACAATATCTTACCAGACAGTCTTTCAACACAGGGTCTCCATCCTTATGATTTGCAAAAAGACTCCAACTGAGGGATCACAGAAAGTCAGGACAAGGCAGTTTTGTTTCTGCCAAGTATTTGAGCTCAGATCTCCCCCCCGTTCATTATGTCAATCAGTTGTCTGGGCTAGGTCAAGAGTTACTCTGAGATCCAGATGCAGGATAGCCTCTCTGTAAAATGTGTCTTCTTGCCTTGCTCAGAGGAAAAAATGCTCCTGCACCTTCATGTACTACACACCAGTCCATATCCAGGCACAGATATACAAAGATTCTGCAATAATCTGTAAGCTTAGCAACCCACCCAATGATGTATTTCCACTATACAGACAATTCATCCTCATCCCTGTATCTGTATAAAACTTACAACAAGTTTGTGTACTTGCTTAAAATTAAAAATCATGTGCAAAAGCAAAGCATGTAGTGAGGAAAAAAATGATGTCACACAGGAAAAGGAGCTCGGGGCTTCATTAACTTGAATGTGCTTTTTTTTTTTCCCTCTTATTCAGATGTTCATCTAAAATATGTGAACTCATTGAACAGCAGTGCTCAGACTACAGTGAGAAGCTGACAGCAGAAATTAGACCCTCTGCCTTTGCTGTTTACATAAAGCTCTGCCATACGATAGGTGCTTTAAAGAGATAAAGATGACATTCACACTAATCAAAACTTAGAAGCTCGACTTCTAAAGAAAACCCAAGATAAGATTAACTCAGTAGCATTATCTCAGCATACAAGCTCTATTTATTTACATACTCCTATTGAACATCCTTAGTTGTAAAGAGCAAAGTTCCTTTCCCCAAACAGCCTGTTTAAATAAGACCAGCATTGTTAAGGAATTTATTTTATAAGACTAAATGCCATGTAGTTGAAATTGGAAGGATGGAGCTGCAAATGTTTGTCCTTTAGGTCCCAGCGCTACAGAAAACAGGCATCAAAAGTACAATAGAAAACAGGGCTTGGTGGGAAGTTCAGATGCTTGACTACCCTGGCTCTGAATAGAGCAGAAAACTTCTATTAGTTCCCTGCTGTTTCAGCCAGGCTGGGTCAATTCCCCCCCACATCATGAAGCCAGGAGACTTTGCCAGCGTTATCAGCATTAACCCTCTTCACGCCGCTCAACAGAGCTGCTCTGGTGCCAAGAAGCACTGCCAAGAAGCACTGCTGCTTTCCAAATTGAAGTTCCAAACTCTGTAACATGTAGGGGCTCAATTATTTAAAACTATGGGATAACGTGCACATTTCTCCATCCCATGCCCAGAGAGCAGGCCAGTAACTGGCAGCGTTTGCAGTTCCATTAACTGTAGAAAGTGTGAAAACGTGTGTCACACAGAAAGATGACCAGGGTTTCGACTCTGTGTTGACAGAATAAGAGCAGCTCGTAACTTGTTGGGAATAATTCATTGCTTTTTCATTGCTGAACAGGGCATGGAAAACACAAACTGCTCAAAAACAGGAACAGTCAACCCGAAGTACATGAAAAAGCTGCTTCAGACACACCTGATGGAGGAAGGGGGTGTTCGTGCTGCATGTTAAGTATTGTGCAGCTGATTTAAAAACCCTTAAAATGCAACATTTTATAAACACTAAGTCAGTTCTACAGTTACACTTTACCCCAGTCTGGGGTAAGATGACAGCAGGATGAGGTGGTTTAGCTTGGAGAAGAGACAGCAGGAGGCAAAAGCATTCCTGCCTGAGTCCTCCTCACCTGCACCCATCACCAGCACCTCGCTGCCCCACACTGACAAACTGCTGCTCACTGCTGAGTTCCAGCTTGGGAAGGAAAACTGGGGAGAAACCAGTATCTTAGGGGAACACAGGAAAAGATGCCTTGATCATCACCCAGAGCACACTGGGTGGGAGTAACAAGCTAGGAAGAGACACACCAGACTGGCAGAACCAGGGAGTAGTGGGTATGAGCTGGTGGTACTGGGAATCCAGAGATGCCCATGGGTCAGACTGGACCTGGAGAAAAGCACAGGCTTAGGACCTTTGGGCTTTTGTGTCTCCTTACATTTTTCTACCATGCCATAAGTATTTCATGTTTTGACAATGAAATATTTGAAATGTTTTCATAATGAAATGCTCCATGGAGCAAAATCATGTTACAAGGTAAAAATAAAGGCTTGGAGGTACAGAACCTAGGAAGAGAAGGATGGTGGGGGGCAAGCTGGGAACGTGTGTGTCTTTAGTGTTTCAACACCCTGAGTGTAAAACCAAGATGCAATATATAACAGGACACCAGTACTCAGAGAGCAGTGTGACCAGGAGTGTGATCACTATGCCTGCAGAAATACACGTGCTCCGACAGTTCTGCCACCCCCTCCAGGCTCCATGTGAGCGGCCTGGAGGTGACAGTACCCATCTGAGCAAGGGGTGCTCAAGGTCTGAGTCTTGGAGAAGAGCCAGGCTCTTCTCAGTGATGGCAGCAATAGGACAAGGGGCAGCAGGTCCAAGCTGGAGCAGAAGTTCCATGGGAATGTCAGGAGAAACTTTGTCACTGTGAGGGTGATGGAGCACTGGGACAGGCTGGGGAGTCGCCTTCTCTGGAGGAGACATTCAAACCCACCTGGATGTGTTTCTGTGGGATTTAGTCTGGGTGATGCTGCTCTGGCAGGGGGGTTGGACTGGATGAGCTTTTGAGGTCCCTTCCAACTCCCAACACATTGTGATTAGATAACCCTCTCTTTGTTCGGTTTCCCAACTGTACAATGGGAATAGCAAGTTTTGCTGCCTCACAAGGAATGTAATGAAGAAAATCATGTGACATAGGGCTTTGGGTATTTCACAGAATGATAAAACAGTTTCAGTTGGAAGGGGACTCAAAGCCCATCTCATTATAGCCCCCCTGACACCCCCAACCAGACCAAGGTGCCCAAAGCCCCATCCAACCTGGCCTTGGACCCTGTCAGGGATCCAGGGGCAGCCCCAGCTCCTCTGGGCACCAGCCCCACAGGGAAGAATTTCTTCCTAGTATCTCATCTAAATCCCCCCTCCTTCAGCTGAAGGCCATAAGAACTGTGAAAGTACTAGAGTATAGAAAAAACTGTCATAGCCAAAATTCAATATGGAAACGACTTCACAGCGCTCTGAGGAGGAGCACAGGTTCAGCTCAGCAGTGGTATTTACTAAACCAGATGATTTCTAACCCTCTGCATCCTTCCTTGTGCCATCAGCAAGCAAATACCTGCAGCGAAAGCAAACTGCCTCTGAACAACGCTGCCTTTCCAGGCTGAAGCTCTGAACAACCCCTCACTTTGCTCATTGTAGTAACACTTGGGCATCACCAGGCATCAATGCATGGTCCTGCCTGGTGCCAGCTGGGGGTACACACACACAGACACAGACAGAGAGCCTCCTGCCACAGATGCTCCCCGAAGGAAAGAAATTACTCCACTGTGCCCATTTAAAATACTTTCTTCCTCTCCTTTATACTCAGTTAAGATGACACCCTCAGCACATGTTTGAATGGCCAAATGTGTCTTTCCAATGGAAAAAAAAAAAAAAACAACCCACATTTAGAAAGGCTTAAATGGCTGTGGGAAAGAATTTGCATTCAGGAGAGGATCCAAACTGGTGGCCACAAATCTGCCCTGTGGATTTTGGGCAAGGCAGAAGAAGAGTTCGGGCTGTCTCTGTTTCTGTGCAGCTGCAGCATGCTGTGCAGCGACTGAAAAAAGTCTTCTCCCATTTACCACAGAAATAAGTAGTAAAGTGTCAATGGTGCCAAAGCTCAGAGGATGACAAAGAAACCAACAAAACTCCAAAAATAAAAAAATTTTAAAAAAACAACCAACCCTGTTGCTATTTTTCCAAACAAATCCAAGAATACAAATATGGTTTTATAGATTTAAGTGATTTAATAGGGAAAAAAAAAAAAGGCTGCTTTGATTCCAAAGACCTCTGTAAGCTTCAGCGAAAGCTGATTCCAAAGAGGGAAGCTTTAAACACCTAAGAAACAGCTTTTCATGCCAACAAGCTAAGCTGCAGGCAGGCTGCCACGTGCCAGCATAAGGGGTTCACATATCTGCAAAGAACTTGCTCCATTGTTTAAGCCCCTGATTTGCTGAGATAGGCGAAGGGGGAAAGCCAAAGGCCCCGCGACGTCCCTCCAGCGTGGTAGCCACAGCCAGGCATAGCACCAACTATTATTCTATTAATTACATGTGGCAGGGAAATGAGGGAGGAAAAACACAATACTCCACAGTCCTTTCCCACAGAGACTTAGAAGTATCAGGGGATCATACTGTGTTATTTAAATTTGTGAGACTAAAAATACTGCTCTGGAATTGAAAGATGAAGAGCAGTTACATGATGTGAGGAAACAAACCTAAGGGTATACCCTAGTTCCGTCCTGTGACCTGAATTTGGTATGCATTATTTTTCTGCAGACCTTTTTCCCTTAGTAAAACAAACAAACAAGCAACCACATACTGCTTAGTTGTATTTACATTACACATTATCAAACAAATCTATACGTGGGGGTGTTTCAAGACCACCAACAAGGCTCACATTACAGGCACTTCAGTGTTAAGTAGAGAAACAGAGAAAAGAGAAAAAAACCAGAGAAAAATGTTGCAAGCTTTAATATTAATGAAATGGAGGCCTGTTAAAAATATGCTCCTGAAAATCCATGAGGGGGAAAAAAGATACATTCCCATCTCAAAAGGGGAATCTCTTCTGTAAGGCAGCATTTCCAGTCAGCAGTCTGAGATAAACACAGATTGATGGCAAAGGAGGTCCCACCACGCATCCCCTCCTCCAGCCTAGGAAACCTGAAAGTCTGCACAGACATCTAAACACAACTGAGATCACAGAAACTGAAGTGACATCTTCAGTCAGTAGAGGTCTGATCCAGAGCGAGCTGAAAGACCCCCATTGACTTCCAGGGTGCTGGATCAACCCGTGCCTCCAATCCACTGCCAAGGAGGACTTGATGCCAGAAATATATTCCCCCGGAGTTCTACCCTGTCCAATTTAAACATCTCAAGCAATGTAGCTTCAGTAACCTCCCTTGCAAGATTATTCAGTCCAAGAGATTTTACTCTTAAAAACCAGGTCTGAAAATCAGCTGAGGCTTCCTTGTGTGCATTTCCTTCCTCCAATTTATAGTCCTGTCTTCCTTAGCATCCCTCTAAATAATACCCCTTTCCCCACTGGTAATGCAAATCAAATGCGCATGCACAATGGATCACCTCTCTTAACTTCAACATGTTTTCATTCTTCCTAAATAAAAACAAGCCACAGAATCCATTTTGATGTTTTTTTACTTCTAAGGCTTCACCCTAATTTGTTGAAAACTTTTCTAGCATTAACTGTATATAACGCTGTAGGTGTGTTCTACAGCAGTAGAGAAAGCTCACTAACCTCACTGATTGGGTGTATACTCATTTTCAGGTTCCTTTCAGGCAAACATCAGAAATCAGGTTTGGGGGGGTGTTTTTATAAACAGGTACCTATTTATTGGTAAGTCCCTTTTCCTTCCACAACACCCTGCAGAGTTCCCAGCAAAGGCTACAGATAAGTACTCAGCAAAACTGCATCTGGCCAGACTCCACTGCGGCGTTACGAGGTTGCTTACGCTGCCTTCATGGGACACAGAGGGAGAATGAACTGTGTTTAAGCAGTATTTGGAAAACTGGATACATTAGAGACTGATAATAAAAGGGGAAGAAAAAAGTGAATGTTTTTAGCAGTGTCCCCTTATAAGCTGGTTCCTTCATGTCCAGAAGAATGAAAAATATTCAGTTAGGAGAAAAACCCAAACACTTCTGCAATGCTCCCCAGAGTAGCATCTATACACACACAGAGAGCTGAACAAACAATGCACCCGTTTCCCATTAGCAGCAGTGTTAATTATTAGTGTTAATGAGCAGTTAGGGACAGAGATGAGGCTGGCACTGAGAACAAGGGGAGGTTAAACGAGGGGAGGTTAAATGAGGAGAGGTCAAAGTTACTCTGGATGTTTCCTTTCTCTCTGCTTTATTACCCTGGCTACGAGCTTACTGGGAGCAGCAGCCTACATAAAATCATAGAATTATAGAATGTGTGAGGTTGGAGGGGACACTTAGAGGCCATCTAGTCCCACTCCTGGAGTGAACAGAGACATCTTCACTAGATCAGGTCGCTCAGAGCCCCATCAAGCCCGATCTTGAATGTCTCCAGGAATGAGGCCTCCACCACCTCTCTGGGCACCCTGTGCCACTGATCTACCACCCTCAGAGGGAAGAACTTTTTCCTAATACCCAAACTAAATCTCCCCTTTTCGAGTTTAAAACCATCACATCTCATCCTATCACTCCATGCCCTCAGGAACAGTTCTTCCCCAGCTTTCTTATCGGCACCTTACAGGGATTAGAAGGCCGCTATAAGGTCCCCCTGGAGCCTTCTCTTCTCCAGGCTGAACCAGCCCCACTCTCTCAGCCTGTCTTCATGTAAAATGCCTTTGCATCACGTCCAGGTTAACAAGGCCTCGAGGAATTACTCTAAGAAAACCAACAAAACCCACTGAGAGAAGCAGGATGCATGTGCATAATGTAACAGAAGGGAAAACAGTCCGGCTCCAAGCAGGAGGTTGGGCTAGGTGACCCCAATCCCTCTGAGCATCATTATGAGGGCTCCATGGTTCTGTAAGAGTCACACATCCCACATCCTGGAAAATAGCATGATCCTGCATGACTGACACCCTTACACGTGGCTGAAAGCTTCTTACCTAAAGTCTAATTAGGAAATATTAATAAATATTAAAAGGCCAAATTTGGTCCTTACAGAACAGTGAGCAGCAGCAGACTTCACAAAGAGGGTGATGTTAGATGGAAGACTGGCAAAAAAACCACGCTGGGGTTTCCAGGGAAAGGAAGAGAAGCTAAACATAGCGCTCATGAGGTTACAGCTCAGTCCATTGAGTATTAAAAAGGGGGGCAGTATGTGTATATATCTGTATTTTGGGGGGAAGGAGAAGGGGGAAACTAATACTTGTTATTTGAGCAGGGCATGCCTTTTTTTCTTGGCAATCTCTCCCTTCTCTTTTCAACAGACACATCCTTTGGGGCCTAAATTGTGAGTTGGACACATGTACACAGAGAAACGGGCCTCTGTTTTCTGTATAACGACAGACTACTTATTTTTCAGCACAGACAACCCCTCATATCTGGTATTTAACTTATATGTAAACTCGTCCCAGCAGAGCTACCCCTCTTAATGGCTCACACAACTTTGGAAAACGGGTTTTTTACTTTTTTTTCTGCTCTTGGACTAAACTCATCACCGATATATTAACTCAAAGCGACAGTGAACCTAAGTCTGTTCAGTTCTGTGCATTGGTGTTGAGTGATTAGGCTTCTTGGCAGACTTGAACTACTTGGGAAGTCAGAAGTGAATCAAAGACTATTACACAGATACAGGAAAAAAAAACATTAAGAGATTCTGACATACTCAATCCTTTCAAAATGTTTGATGTTTTGCTGTTCTCAAGTGACTCGTGTGATTAATAAAGTAGAAATATTTGTCATCTCCTTGGACAGACCTAAAAATGTACTCTGTTATGAGGAAAGACTAACAGGCTTTTAGAGAAACGCCGCAGGTGCATCCCACCCACAGCACTGCTGTCCTCCCCAGCATCCAGAAGAGAGATGTGCGGTACAGAAGCATCCTTCCTTTTATAAGAAGCCCTGGGAGCAAGGACAAAACAGAGTTTTGGGCTCATGTGCTACAGTTTAGGTCTGAATACTGTTTGTTGTCTGTGAGCTTTCGAATCAGAAAACATTTTATACTCCATCAGGTCTTAGGTAAGAAATAATTTGGGTATGATACTATTATTGCATTAATTATTGTGTATATTTTTAAAGGTCTGAAGAAATAGGGGGGGAAATATTTACAAAGCCTAAATGGAGCCTAGGGCAGCTAGTTTCTCTAGGATAGGGCAGCTAGTTTCTCTAGGATTCCTTTAGAGTCACTACATTACCAGGATAGAATGGAGGTGACAGAGTCCTCTTGTCTTCTCCCTCCCCAAACCCAGTCCTAACCTAAATGTAAATATAAACCTAATCTCTTGTCAAAGACCTGGAGCAACACAGACTTCACAGCCTCTTCACAGGACTGTGAAGGGCTTACTCTTCTTTCCCCACATCTAAATTAAATCTAATCTGCTGTAAATTAAACCAAGTATCTTTTGTCCTAGCAATCACTGCCATTGGGAATAAACTGTTCTCTTCCTCCCTGTTAACAGCTTAAGTACTAACTTAAGTACTAACCCATAATATCTCTGGTTGGTTTTTTTTTTAATCCACCTTTTTGGTGATGCAGAATTTCATTCCTCCTCATGGGTCACATTTTATTAGCTCCAGGATGATCCTTGCTGTTCTCACTGGCTTTCCTCCAGCTGATCCATACCTTCCAGAGATGCACTTCCCAAACCCAGGCAGAGCACTCCTCCAGCTGAGGTCTCCCTCATGCTGAGCAAAGGGACAGAGGACTTCTTGTACCCCGCTGGGTCTATTGCTGTTGACCCAGCCAAACACAACGTTTGCCTTCTCCTCACAGTACACAGCTGTTGCCTCTGCTGCGTTTCTGTTCCACGAAAACTCCCAAATGATTTTAGAAGAGCTGCAACCTAACTGCCTTGCTATGCTGTAATCCATACAGCCTTGAAGTTCCATCCATTGCACTTATTCCTATTTCTTCTGGATATTCCTCCCATTTTAAAACCTGCCCACCAATACCCTCGCAGTCCCTCCCACCTGCATGTCCTCCAGCACAACTCTTCCTCCGTTCCCATCTTGCTACCAGAAGTCCCAAACCACAGGATCCAAGGCTTTCCATTTATTTAGGGGCTCTCCACACTCCCTGTGAACCCCAAGAGCTATCCTTGGCATGCAATAGCTCCAGTTCTGCCTTTACACTATACCACCATCGCCAAGCCCCTGTGTTTGAGGATGACTCCTAGGAACAGTGTGCAAGAAGCAACATCACACGTTTCCATCAACTCAGGATACATCACCTCAGGAAAGGAGGTTGGCCTGACAGGGTTTGTTCTTGACAAACCCATTTTGGCTTGCTGTTTACCTCCTTGTTACCTTACCACTGTTAGCAAATAATTTATCCATTGTCAAGCAGACTGATGTCTAATTCCTTGGCACTTCTCTCCTTAACAGGCTTTAGATGTGTTGGGGTTTTTTCCCCTTTCCTTTTCTTCCTAATTTTCCAGGCCTACCCCACATCAGTCCACAGACAGCTCTCACTGAGCAGGACTGAAAAACTTCCTCAGAAGTTAAAAAAATCGATAGGAACAATCTGACAACATGTAATTTATCCAAGTATTCCCTAAAAATGCTTTTTAGATTTGCTTCCCATAGGATTTTAGTTCCAAACTTCAGTCTCTAGGCTACCGAATCAGTATCATCCCTATTTCCTAAGGATTTTGAGCTCCATCATTCATGACTGTTAATCAAAATACTATTCAAAGTCAAATTCAAAAGCACTTTATATTCATTTTATAGTTGATAGTTATATAATCTGCTAAAATATGAGCATTCCATGATAAATGGAACTGCTCCTTGGAAAAATATAGTCAGTATCAAGTTATTTACAACTTAGGTATCTGTTTAAGTGGGGGTTTGGGGGTGGGATTGTTGCTTTGGGGGGTTGGTTTTTTTACATAGCATCTCAGTTGTTACACTTTAAGAAGTGTCTCAGGCTTCTTATATGTTGTGTCTTCATTATTTAGCAGGGTATATGAGCATATAGGTTAGGTATCAGTTTGCTGTGTGGCTGATTGGTGTTCCTTTATTCTCCCTTTGCTACATGAACCTGTTTTTTTAGATATATTATTTTTTTATTCCAAATTTGCATTTGAAACAGTTGACATCTCTTACATTGATCTGAAAACCATAAAGCACCACACAGGACCTCATTCTTGTTAACTGAGTTAATGAACCAGCATGCAACACGACCTAGACAAGAACATTTCAACCCAATGTCGTGCAGTTTCAAGAAATACCAGCAAAGGTGTTCATTTCATGAAGGTAACAACTTTTGAAATAATTCATAGAATAGAATTGCCTGGGTTGGAAGAGACCTTTAAGATCATTGAGACCAACCACAGCCTAACCCTGTCTAGCCCACCTCTAGACCATGTCCTCAAGCACAGTTAGCCACTTCAGAACCAAATGGGTAATGATTTTCTGTCAACATCCCACTCCCCTCCCCAAATCTACAAACCTGGGAAGCAGGCAGCTGGAAACAGCAGAAAACTTCTGCAGGATTTGGGAGCTGCATGGGTAGGAGGCAGTGACTGAGGAGCTTGGGCAAGCCAAGAATAAGGGTTAATGTATGTACAGCATGAGAGAGGCATGCATAAGGCAAGGTCCCAGACTACTGAGGGGAAAAGGAAGGAAAAAAAAAAAGGTGGGAAAGAAATCTTAACATTTTGGTAAAACAGGGGTGTGTGTGGAAGAGAAGACCCTTGCCTTTTATTCCCAGACCTGCTATGGGGTCTCTTTTGGGATCACAAACAAGCTGTTTCACCTGTGCTCCTCCACACGTATTTAAAGGAGAAAATACATAACTAACAGCAAGACAGAGTGAAGAACTAAAAGCTGTTTATAAACAGTTCTGGGCCCCCTTGCTCAAACCTACTATAAAAAAAAATTGATAACTTCTGGATACTATCACTATGAGACAGCAAAGGAATAAAAATTGAGCTCACTATATTTCTTTTAGATGGAACATTGAAAAGATTTGCTTTTTTCTGAAGCCTGCCAAACTGCAATAAGAACCATATTTCTGCATGAAATTTAACACCCAGAAGAAACTGTAAAGGACCAGAGGGTCTCCTGTCCCTATACACTTATTACTGCTATAAGCTCCGTGAACATATGGAAAGAACACACTCTAGTTTGCCTTTCGGGATGTAAACACAGATAAGTGCATTCATCTGTATGCTTCAAAAAACAGAAAGAAAGAAGGAAAAAAAAAAAAAAGAAAACCTACAGATTTATTAAGTTATCACAAAAAATATGAACGTGGCAGAGGTACATTACTGCAGTACATAAGTTCAGGCATATAATTTTTAACAGGCTTTATATGCTTTGGGGTTTATGTGCATTTTCCTTAAGCCACACTGCGTATTTCTTTTTATGAAAAAGAACAAAAAAAACCCCAAAAGGACCTGATCTTCTGGCACACATAAGTTATGTAGGTACTCCCCATTCTGATGGGATACGTATCAACGGCCTCAGCTACATATTATCAGCAGCCAAGAATATAATTTGAGAAACAATACCAAAGTATGACAGGTGTTCAAAACATGCTTTTTATCCTCCTCCTGCTTTCCATCATGCAGCTTTACCTACTACAGCTTCAGATAGACCAGAAAAAGGCAGTGCAAATATCTAACTGTGATACAGAAATTGTGCACGTTCTTCTACGAGCGTTTCCTCTTCCACACCCAAACCATTGAGAAAAAGCAGCTGCTCCAGTTCAGGAGAGGGTAAATCCCAACAGACTACAGTGAAGTACTGCCTTATGCAAGATTTAGTAGAGACCACAATAATCCTAGATCTGATCCCCTGCCTGACACATGCCACCATTTCCTACATCCAACAATTCTAGCGCGTAGCCCGCTGCGGCTGGGAGCGCATCATTCGGAAAGTCAGCCTTGATTTAAAGGCTTCCAAGCGATGAAGACTCTGCCATATCATTTGATCATTTGTTTTCAACACAGAGCTCCTTTCCAAGTGAAAAACTTGGAAAACTGTGGTTGGGTCCCTTTATTTCAAGCTATAGGTGTTGTTCAGAGTGTACCTCCAGTGCAAACCACCATAAAATGATTTCCACGAGCAAGTTGGGCACCAGAAACCAAATGAGATTCAACAAATGCAAGTGTAGAGTCTTGCACCTGGGGAGGAATAACCGCTGGAATCAGTACAGGCTGGGGGCGACCTGCTGGAGAGGAGCTCTGTGGAGAAGGACCTGGGGGGTCCTGGTGGGTGACAGGGTGGCCATGAGCCAGCAGTGTGCCCTGGGGCTGAGAGAGACAATGGGATCCTGGGGGCATCAAGAGGAGTGTGGCCAGCAGGTCACAGGAGGGGATCCTCCCCCTCTGCTCTGCCCTGGTCAGGCCCCACCTGGAGTGTTGTGTCCAGTTCTGGGCTCCCTGGGATAAAAGACAAGGATGTCCTGGAAAGAGTCCAGAGGAGGGACACGGAGATGATTAAAGGCCTGGAGCATCTCTCCTGTGAGGAAAGGCTGAGTGAGCTGGGGCTGTTCAGCCTGGAGAAAAGAAGACTAAGGGGGGACCTTATTAATGTTTATAAATATCTTAAGTATGGGATGCAGGGGGAAATGGCCAGCCCCTTTTCAGTGTCTGTGGAGACAGGACAAGGGGCAATGGCTGCAAGTTAGAGCACAGGGAGTTCCACACCAACGTGGGAAGAACTTCTTCCCAGTGAGGGTGAGGGAGCCCTGGGACAGGCTGCCCAGGGGGTGTGGAGTCTCCTTCTCTGGAGAGATTCCAGCCCCGTCTGGACACCGACCTGTGTGCCCTGTCCTAGGGACCCTGCTTTGGCAGGGGGTTGGACTCGAGCTCTGGAGGTCCCTCCCAACCCCTACGATTCTATAAATTGGTACACCAGAGGGTCCACACAAGCTACTAACTGTTGCATGGGGGAAACTGCCCTGCCTGAAGCTGAAGCATCATGCAGCTATAGATAGCCTACGCCTGGCACCCAAGGTAAATGATGTGGTTTTACATAAACTAGCCTGATTCACTTCTGCAGAGTTCAGTCCGTGTATATAAAACAAACTCTGACCAAAAATATCTTTGCTGTTTATAAGAGTATGCTTTCCAAATCATTTCACTTGCCTCTAAAGCCAAACAGCTCAGTCCTCTCACTGTGGATGCTGCTGAAGCCTTTTGGAAACACACCTGGGTGGCTTCAGAACTTCATCAGGTCACTGCAACCATCAGAGGTTCAAACCTCAGACCCATCCTTCCACAGGGACCATGCATATGGATCCCAAGGAAGGTAACTGCATCAGGGAACACGTTTCTACTGAAAGAGATGCTGTCAGGACCAGACCTCAGCCTTCTTTTTGTGGTGTTTTGATGGAAAACTGCAAGGTGAAATTAAGTCTGCAGCAAAACAAGGATTCCTCCAGCACAAGATGGGGTAAGGAAGAACAAAAGCTATTCTCCTGCTAGAGGACACCCTATCACCCCCCTTTTACCCCTGACTGCTTTTAGGAAGCTTAAGCAAAACAAAAAAAATGCTAAGTCCAGTCTTAAAGTTTGGATGAAACCAACTGAAACCTGGGATGGACTGTAGCCTGTTAATGATACTGTACTCTCTTTGGGCTCCCTGCCAATGAAGGAACAGTGCCAACATTTGCAGACTTCCAACAGGAAATTAAATAACTGCCCTGTTGGAAATATAAACCCATTTACAGTGGTCAGACTTGCATTTTCAAAACAATGATATAGTTTGTGCACATAAAACACTAGGAAAATTGGTAAGATTTAGCCAAATGAATATGAAACAAAGCCTTATGAAAAGATTTTTTGCACAGGTCTACAAATTACAGCTTTGTCAGGTGTATTTCCTGACCTAAGGCTTATGCAGGGACAATTCAAAGGGTCTTTACTGAGTAGGCTGTGTACACACACTGTACAAACACCCCCACACCCCCTGACTGAAGATTAACAGAAGAGCTGCTTATTTCACAGTTTTCTCTATTCTTTCATTTACTTCTTGAGAATCGTTTTGAGCAGCTCATAAAGTGCCTGCTGGAGACTTGGGAGAGTCAGTGCTTTGTTTTTAACCTGTTGTGTGACTTTGGTCAAATCTCTGCCCTGGACTACTGCTCCTCCTCACACACTTCATTGTCTGTCCAAGGGAGAGGCATCCCCCAGTCCCTGTGGAAGTCAACGGGGTTTTACCACTGACATCACCACCACTGGGACCTGGACTATAAAAGCTCCAGAGAAAGGAGCCTGTTCCTTACCAGGCTTTAGTACACAGATAATCATAGAATCATAGAATGGCATGGGTTGGAAGGGACCCCAAGGGTCACAGAGTTCCGATCCCCTGCCACAGGCAGGGCCACCAACCTCCAGGCCTGGAGCTACACAAGGTTGCCCAGGGCCCCAGCCAACCTGGCCTTGAACACCCCCAGGGATGGGGCACCCACCCCCTCTCTGGGCAGCCTGTTCCAGCCCCTCACCACTCTCTCTGTAAAAAACTTCCCCCTAGTATCTAATTTAAACCTTCCTTCCTTTAGCTTTAATCCATTCCCCTTGTCCTTCCATTGTCTACCCTGTATCTGGAACTGCAGCATAAATCTTGTCCAGGCCCTGCAGGTGCAACACACAGTAAAACCAATATTAAAGTATTATTCTCTAGCAAATTTGATCCTCTTCTTCATTCCTCTTCATCGTCCTGCTATTGCAACCTTTTTTCCTCCACCAGCTCCTTCAACATATTCTGACTAAACAGCATAGAGAACCAGGCCACGAAGCCAGGAGAGGAATGGGAGGTAGGCAGCACGTTAGCCAGAAGCAGGACAGATCCATAACCAGGAATAGTGGAATTTCTACACCTGAGGGATTAGAACATTGTCCTTCATTTTTGCCAATACTAAGATAGTGACAACAAATTTCCTAATTTCTTTTTAAATTGACACCTTGTGCAAACCAAGCACACCTCATCTATCCGTTAATGAAAGCTTTGCTACAGCGACTGTCAATAGTCTCAAGTTGCAGGTGTAGAATACTCCCCCAGCAGTAGCACTACTTAGGAATCCTGCTTTTCATTCAAGCCCCTCAACTTGTATTACACAGGCAGGTAAACATCATTATCCCACTTCAGACAGACAGTGAAGGAGACAAATCGCTGCAGAGTAAGTCAATGGCAAACCTGAAGCAGAACAGTTCTCTGCACCACGGCCTCCTCTGAAGGCAGGAGTCAGCTCCCTGCAGTAAAGGCAACTTGCACAAGAGAGAGTTTGCAGGATCAAGCCCACTAAGTAAGTCCCTCCCAGTAATTAAAGTCATATGGGAATAATTGCTTGAAAATTCCTGTTTCCCTAAGAAACACTTCCAGGATAGATTGAAGATGCAGGAAAAGACGCAGATTATCTACATTGGATCTATACATTTTAAAACCTCACCTATAGTTTCATGTGTACTTTGATAAAACTTACATATACGTAAGCCAAATGAAGTAGAAAGACACCTCTGCACCATAAATTTCATTGCTACTTCCTTCCACTGCACAAGTTGGGTTGAGGCCCTTGAAAAACACTATCAGAAACACCACTACACTGGTGTGCAGTGAATTATTTGCATCTCTTAGATTCACACTCTGCTGAAGTCATTTGACTCACGAGCAGAAAAATAAACGAGGAAAAAGAAGCGTATTTGCAAGTGGCAGAAAGAGTAGTAGCAAGGATAGAGCCTTGAAAAGTCCCTCTGCGATCTCAGATGCCCCAGGACACCACTAACCACTGGTCAGGTCTCACTTTCAAGCCTTGCTCTTGTAAATGAAAAACAACTCAAGCTCTCATTCACTTCGGCCCTGATCCAGAAAGGCACTCAAGCGAGTATCTAACCTCAACACAGAACTAGACCCATTTAAATCAACTGGACATCTCAACTGTTTACAGTTACAATATATGTTTAAGTGCTTTGCTGGATTGGGGCCTTTAGCAGAGACTGTTATTTAACACTTTCTTCAAGATATCTTGCCAGTGGTTTGTGCCTCAACAAGCTTTATCTATTTCCCATCCACCACATCTCCTGTTGTTTCTGGAACAAACACAGGCATCCCCAGTGTGAGCACTTCAGATCCTGCCACCACAGTAACCTAGGCACTGGCAGACACTAAATTAAAAGGCAAGTTACTAATTTCAAAGTTTTCCTCAAGACAAGAATAAATAAGCAACATTCGCTGTCAATAGAGGAAAAAAGGCAGACACAGGCAGTGGTGCCTACACTGTGGGGCAAAGGGAGATAGGAAAGGGGAAAGCAAAGCAGCCCTGCAGAGGAGGTAACAGCTTGAGGCGTTTTTCCTCACCACAGTAAGAAGATTAGCAGGAGGAGTTCTCACCTCCCACTGTAGCTGATAAAGCACCAGAACTTGCCATAGGACTTGCCTGCTGAGAAAGATCAGAGACATCTGCAGCAACGTCGTCACAGCTTTTTCAACAGAAGCAGAGCGTTTCCAGCACCACTTTGCCCAGAATGGCTTCTCCACCAGCCTCCCCTTGCACTATTTGATGCAAAGACTCCTTAACAAAGTCCCCAGCCTAGGGTGATGAACTAGGGATGCACAAAGATGCATGCCAGTTGGATGAGACATCATCACTGCAGATGGACCAAAAGCACTGGCAGGTCTTTGGCCTCTTTCCCCTCTGGACTCTTCCACTGCAAAGCAACTAAGCACACAGACAGCAATGGAATTGCTTAAGTAATCAAAGGGAACAACTTTTAAATCAGAGCTGAAGAAACTGCTTAGACAGACCTCAAAATAGTCAGCAGGGGATCACTTTGAAAAAACAAGGCTCCCAAGGACCGTGAAAAAACACTGGAGAACAGAGATTAGAGAAGAGGAAAGAAACAGCATGAGGAGGAAAGAAGTATCATGTGCTCTGCCAACTGCACCTCTTAATTAAAAGAATACAACTCTGGCTCAGTGAATTACTGTTACTGCACATCCTTGGTATAACACACATTTTTTAAAGGGATACATTCCTGTTCTTCAAAATGCTGAAGGATTTACATTCATCTGGCTACAGTATGGTACAGAGCTAAAGACATTACAAAAAGATAATCTCTAGAAAGCCTGTGCTGTTATTCATATATTGAAACATAAGTAAGATATTATAGGTTTGGAAGCTGTCAAGACACTTCTTTTTGTGTGCTGCCACAGAAGTCAGGAGGAGATGTTATCCAGCCTCTCCGCAAGGCTTCCATTGGACGCTGAAAAAATCAAAGGCCTGAAATCCTTTGGGGTGTTGACATTACTTTTCTAAACTAAATCATTACAAGTATAGTTCCCCATTCACATAAAGCTAATTTTATTTGAGATATAAAGCTTCTAATATAAACAAGGTTTTTGGAAGAAAAATAGGTCGATCGCTTTAGCTGCCCCCACCAAGCAGCATCACTCACAGCTCTGTTGATGGTTTGCTAATACCATCACAGGGTTTGGGCATGTGGGCATCTGTAATTTGGATCCCCAGTACACTCTCCCCTGAAGAAGTAAATTGGTGCAAATGGACCTTGGCCACTAAAAACTGGAAATTAAGGAAAAGCACTGGAGAGGGCACTGTCATTGGTGTGCCTGTATTGTATTAGGCCAGACATCTCTCTGCTTGGAAACAAAATTGATTGAATCTCTTGGTAAATCAGTCATACCATGGACAATCATTCCCTAGATTAAACAATAAGCATCTGCTTATAAACACAAAACAACTGATGAGCTGTCACGGTGTGTAATTTCATGGTGTGTTGGATTTCTCTGGTGTTTATCACGTGCGCTGAGAGTTGAACCATAGCACATAGAATCATAGACTGGTCTGGGTTGGGAGGGACCCCAAGGATCACAGAGTTCCAATCCCCTGCCACAGGTAGGGCCACCAACCTTCAGGCCTGCAGCTACACAAGGTTGCCCAGGGCCACATTCAACCTGGCCCTGAACACCTCCAGGGACGGGGCACCCACCCCCTCTCTGGGCAGCCTGTTCCAGCCCCTCACCACTCTCTCTGTAACGAACTTCCCCACATTCCAACACCAGATTGGGCTGTTTGTTCAAAACTATAGCTGCCTTTGGCATGTGTACCAAAAATGCATTTTAATAGTCCTTTCTAAAGACACATACAAAGGTTGCCATGCAGCACTTCTCTGTTACCTTTCCTTCCATTTCATTTTCATTAAGTAGCTCAGATGAGCAGGGAAGCCTCGCAGCATGCTTGGAAAGGGAAGAACTTTGGAGTCTTACTAAACCAAAGGAGCTGGAAACTTTCAAATCACAGATTCTTCAACAAAGGCAATTTATTAACAGCATTGGTCACAGTATGCATTTATTCTGCATTTACATTCATGTAAGGAAGAACAGGTTTAGTCAAAATATCTTCCTGTGACTTCAAAGCTGGAATTAGGCAAAGCATATCCCAAAATTAAAGGGATGTTAATAGAAAACATCTAAGCAGATGTTGGCTGGCACAAAAACATGCTCAAATCCAAACAAAACCCCAGGATTTTGAATTGTCAATAGAAATGATTCATCAGAGTAGTTCAATATTGTGGCCCTCAAATTGTGCTCTGCTCCTCGTAAAAGAATGTGAGGGGAAATGCAGCTGCGCTCTGGAGCACATGAGGCTTCCAAATACTCCTGGCATCTTTGAATAAGCTTTCTACCAAAGACAATATAAATCACAAAGTTCAGTCTACGCCATTTCACCTCCAAATCTCAACAAAAGAGAAGAGTTTCACAGAGGGCAAGTTCATCACTAAAAAACACAATCCAAAAATTAACAAAAATCCCACCCTGGAAGGCAGGCAGCAACACTGAATTTCCAAACTTCCAGTGTTTGTACTCTCCAAGGCTTAACCCTCCTGTACATCCTATCTTCAGACATACCACTATCCAGATACAAGGGAGATGGAAGCCCTAGAAACACCTCGGATTAAAACTGGCCCAGGAACAGAACATGTTGGTGCAGGCCAGAAAAGGGCTGCCAGAACCTCGCCTGCCAGGTGCACCCCTTTTCCAGCACATTTTCACCTGGGCTTCTATCCAAAATAAACCACTGAAGTCCCAAATCCCAAACATCAAAGATGAATGAACATAAAATATCCAAAATGTTTCCTAGTTTGGCTCAAACTAGTAAATTCTGCAGAACTCAAGCAAGGATCAAATCTTGTGCAACAGGAAAAAGACACTTTAAGCTGTCTTCCCTTTCACTTCGTCTAAACAAACATTTGATCAATTCAGGAAAAACAGAAAAATCCTGAAGATTACAAAATCCTTTTTCTACATACACAAAAATTGCTCATTTCAGAACTCTGTGAAGCAATGAGAAAACTAATAAAAGCCAAAGAAACCACATAGGAGCCTAAAACCAAGAGTTATTTCCCAATCAGGAGAGCTAATTTAAATGCACAGCATTGAACATTTCCTTTTGTGTGTCTTTATACTCCTCCAAAATGTGAAAAGCATGTTCATACTCAGAGAACTCCTATTACTCTCCTTGAGCTGCACATGCAATTACTAAATACGGGCTCCAAGAGAAAAAAATATTGCCTCAAGTAGCAACAGCTTTCATCAAACACTGTAATCGCTTTCCTGACATACAAATGGATTTAAAATTTGGAAATTTTAAAACCACTTACTTTGAGTCATTCCTTCAGTCTGAGAAATACTTCCAGTAGAAATAAATCTTTTCAATAGGATTTGACTGAATTCTATGTCATTTATTACTAGGCAAATGAGATGCCTTTTAATTTCCTAGTATATATTTCTTTAAGAAAAAAGACAGGATATTAGGGTTAAGGTTGGTAGAGGGCATGAGAACATATATGGAACAAGAAGGGGTGCTGCTTCCATTTGGCTGTTCATTTTAAGTCCATTATGATAGGAAAGTCACGCAAAGGAGGCTGCATAATATTTTGTTTAGTGAAATCAAATACCCCCCGAGCAGCTATTTTCCTGTATGCAAAGCATTTGCTTCCTCCCTTCCCCCAAACAGCTATGCAAGGACAGCCACTGTTTTTCTCATATGGCAAGCACTTTAAGTGACAGTCATCTTTCATCCCTGAAAGCTGAGACAGCTCCACATCACAGTCCGGACAGCACAGATCAAAACTATCCTTTCTCCCAGGGCATTTGGGGCAGGAAGCAAGAGCAACACTATATTCTGCTTAAAGACAAAACCCAAAGTATTCAGATTTCACACGTTCTTCAGCGGACACTTAACGTCCATGGGAAAAGGGGCACCGGCACAACTCCAGACTATTTGTCAATTAGCTTCCTTCACCACACAAACCTCCAGAAGAATAACCAGCTCAGTGGTACCACTGTACATCCGAACAAAGCTGATCTCGATGGGAAATACCCTGGAATTGTACCTGTGCAACACAGCAACGTGGCAAAGCAAAGCGAAACACAGAATCATAGGGATTGGAAGGGACCTCCAGAGCCCATCAGGTCCAACCCCCTGCCAAAGCAGGGTCCCTAGGACAGGGCACACAGGTCGGCGTCCAGACAGGGCTGGAATATCTCCAGAGAAGGAGCCTCCACACCCCCTGGGCAGCCTGTCCCAGGGCTCCCTTACCCTCACTGGGAAGAAGTTCTTCCCCACATTGGGGTGGAACTTCCTATGCCCTAACTTGCAGCCATTGCCCCTTGTCCTGTCTCCACAGACCACTGAAAAGGGGCTGGCCATTTCCCCCTGCATCCCATACTTAAGATATTGATAAACATTAATAAGGTCCCCCATTAGTCTTCTTTTCTCCAGGCTGAAACCCAAACACCTCTCCCATTTCTTTAAAGCAACGAAGTCACTGAGAACAGGGCTTTTCTCTTCCCTGGGATAAGGCATTCTAGGGCACTCAGCACTGAAATTGCTTTCTGGGAATATCCCTGCTTGATGATGTGTGCCTGGAAATAAAGTAGCACAATTATTTTCTATGAAAAAATATTTTAAAAAGAAAGGAAAGCATATCAAAGTAACTTTTCCATTTACTTTCTGTGTCTACTGGTAGACAAGTCCCATCATTAAGAGGAACGAGTTCAAGCTAACTTGTTTCAAGAGACATCTTTCAGAGCAATCACAACACACTGGTGGGGTGAGCACGTCATCGCCTTCACCATGAAAGCAGCTCTATGTTACCAAGAGGTCCCAAGAAAAGCTTAGGGAGTGATTCCACCAAGGCCAAAATTTAGACACATAAATCTTTTTTTTTGAGCATTATACAATTAACTTTTTACCCCTCATTTAAATAAAACTGATACCTGGAATAGCTTCAGACATCTCTATCACTTAATATGCCTCCAGTTCAGAAGAAACCACTTAGAACCCAGGAATACCACAGTACAAATGCAATTCTAGTGCTCTTTAATATTATTTCTAAGAAAACCACTGATCATTAGAGAAAACACATCTGCAAGAGGAAGATGCAGTGAATCCAGCCTGTTATTTCTGACACAACATTCTTTTATATGGGAAATGTTTTGACTGACTGAAAGCGATTGCTCACTAAATTTCCTAGAAGATGCACTACATGTATTCTTCAAAGGACTCCAGCAGAAAATCTGTCAGGCTCTGTTGCTCAGATGGGCTATTTTAATCAGCATAATTATCATAACCACTTGTAGGACCTTTAAGACAGCCAAGGAAGTAGAGATCAAAACCCAGTATTTCCTTCCTGCACCTCAGGCATCTTCACCGTAATCACCATCTCTGGTGTCAGTAATTTAGAGTAGAAGTACAGTAACAAATAGCAGGATAATATTTAGCCTTGATACCTGATGAAATGAAAGCTAAATTAGCACAATAATCCTTCAAGAACATAAGTGCCTCTTCAAGGAGCCTGACACGAGCTTATACAGGCAAGGGGAGGGGAAAAAAAGTGGCTAAAATTAGCTTCAATGGGATAATGCAACAAAAGCAGAAGAAAGTTGAGCCTCTGTATCACCACAGATCCATCCCCTGCAATATTTCAAAGGATTTTTACAGTTCTCCTGACATCTGTACATAGACACCTCTCAGCAAACCATGCTGGCTATATACACACTTAATCCCCTACTCGCAACACCGAGACAGAATTCTTCCCCTTAGGCCTTTTCAGTTATTACAATTAGTCCATGTGAAGTTACCCTCGATAATCTCAGGAGATAATAACTGGCAGGGGGAATAGTGTAACAGAAAATCTGACAATTACAGGGTTTGGGATGAGGATTTCTGTAGAGCCGACCAGAAAAAAAAGAAACCAAACCAAAACAAACCCTTGCCATCCCTACACACTGCAGTTTCCCAAACCCAAGGCAGGAGGGGTAGCATTCCTCCCTGCTCTGACCCTTGCTGGATGGTCTGTGGTGCCTGAGGCAACAGCTTCACTCATTTACTGACACAACAGGAAGAACCATGCTGGTTAAGACATCTTTACTGAACATATTCACTGAAAATTAACTTTATCTGCTCTCCACACTGAGAAGACCTTTTTCTCCTCCCCCCCCTGCTACCAACTATCAACCTTTTAAATTTTCAAGACTGATCAAAGAACTTCCCAGAACTATTAGGACCTTAACAGATAAACAGATTTTTGAAAGCAGAGAGATAAGTATGACCAAGCCAAATCTGGCTCCCCATGAAACCCAGTTCAGGAAGAAAGGACTGGGACAGTTAGCTTAATGCCCAACCTGATCTGTCGCACAACCAACAAAATAAGACAAGAACAAATCAGTCTGACCTTCCCTGTAGATTTTCAGCCTGAAACTAAAAGGGTTGATCACAGAGCTCCTCATATCTAGGTCATATTTGCTGCTATGAAATGTAGGAGACCAAAGATCTTAAGAGGAACCCTTATGGAATGCCATATTTCTGCATATAAAATCGTCTCAAGTTTGGTGAGCTTTTTACTACTGTTCACTACACAACCAGTTGTAAGAGTCAGAAACAATCATTAGGATTTAAAAGAAGACTGTGTGTTAAAAAACCAAATAAATCACAAAACCAGACTATGAGAACATAAATCATATCCTACAGACTGTCAAAGGAAAAATGGCAAATCAGATAGCATCTCCCCCTACATAACAGAACAAAATCAGGAGAGCATCTCCTTTTGATCCCTGATGAATTAGGATTTTGCTCATGACAAAGATTCCTCTATGGCAAGAGGATGCCTTTACAGCTTCTTCCCTTGCCTGGGCCTCTTTTTGGAGAATTTATGTAGCAGCAGGGGCTAGAAGAAGCAAAAACCCTTCACCAGTCATTTTTAGCTGGGCACCTGAAGGCCTTCCTAAAAGGTCTTTGCTGTAGTAAAAGCCTGGTTTGTACACATGTAAAATACTAATGTTGTGAAGAACATGTGTTCTTCAACATACAGCAATGTTTCATACATGGGAATAATAAAGGGAGAGGATAAATAATCACAGCACCCAATTTACAGCCAGGCAGTGGAATGACCCAGAACTTATGAGAAACAGAGTGTGGAGCTGTGATGGGCCTCCACTCGCTCTGCCAGGGAAGGCTCCACTACTGCACACGCTGAAATGCATTCTGTTAGCCCACACCAGGTTTCAATTATTCATCTCTTACTCAACTTCAGATTTACTTATTTAAAAGGATACAACTTTAACAATAAATCTCATGGGCAGTGTTAATTAAAAGCTAAATCTTGCCCTGAGCTGGACTTCCAAAGTCGATGAGAATGTTCACAGCCCATTTATTTATTCCAGCATTGTGTCAGTTATTAAATGACAGTAAATTAAAAACACAGTGACAGACCAATAGCTAAAATAAGTGAGGCTTGTTGCATCTCACTTACAAAGGTTGCCAGACTTGGGCTCTGACAGACTGCCAAGAAAAGTGAATTTCAAAGCAAGGGGCCCTCTGCTCAGAAACATCCTATCAGGAACGTGGAGTGTTTCACCCTCAGAGATGCCAGCAGCCCGGCACTCCCAAGTTAATTACTGCTTCATGCAGTACCAAGGCAAAGGGACCATGCTTTCAAACCACAGCTCTGGACCAAGCTGGAGAAAGCATCAGCAACACTATTAAGTCGCCCCAGATATTAAAAGGAAATCGATGCTAAAGCCTCATGAGCATCTGTGCTGGCTAGAAAGGGGCCAGCTTTGCACCAGCCCCAGTTTTGGGGAGGATGTCTGACATACTGCTGATTAGAGGAAATGTAACTCTCCTGCCCAGCAGCAGGAAAATGCACCAAATGCCCAGACAGCCTGAACAAAAGAAGAACCCACATGGAATTTCAGATTTAATCCTTGGCTGATAGTTACTGCTCAACTAACTACCACACTTTCACTCCTAATTACCAGCTTTCATCTTTCTGCCAGCTTCTCAGCTGTGGGACATCGCTCCCCCCCCAACCCCCAGGGCTGCTCAGCTCTCAGGGGGGGCTCTGTGCTTCTGCACTTCATAAAAAAGCAGAGGGCACACAAATCAAAACTGGGAACCTTCCTCTTGTTTCATTTGGAGAAGAGCTTTAATCGTAGGGAGAGAAAATGACTCAAGACAGGAGAACAGTACGTCGATGGTCAGAAGCAAAGAGCCACCCAGTGCTATTCTGTGACCTTCTGAAAGCATTTAATGACAGAAATCCATTTCCCTGACAATCAACTGGGAATTAAATGACCTCCTGTCATTCTGGGTGAAAGGCACTGAAAGCTCAACGTGGTGCTGTCTATACTCAGCTTGTTCAGGAGAAAAAGAGGTGTCTCCATCATGCTACAAACGTTCACTAAATTCAGAGAGAGATGTAATAATATATATAATAATCAAAACACATGAAATGAATAGTTAACATATAAAACCCGAAGAGTACAGACGCCTTGTTACTTATACAGCACATCAAATCTTTCAGAGTAAACAAAACAAAGATGTTTCCTTTTATTTGAAGCCAAGTTAATTTTGGAGAAGAGATGTTCAACCATGATAACTGACCTCTTACAGGAAAAACTGGGAGAGGCGAAACCTGCTGTAAATAGAGTGCAGACTCCACAGAGCTGAGCTATACAATAACTCTATAAAGGCATCACAGAGGGGAATGATATTCACTGTACAATGAAGATGACACCTCTCCAGGAAGAGAAAGGTGAGATATCAGAAGTTTTGCAAAGAGGGCTTCTCTTGATCAAAACCAGATCTAATCTTAGTTCTAACACTGAATTTGTTTGTCGTTCTTCCTAGAGAAGACAGCCCTGTGTACACAATCACACTTATCTTTGCAGACAGAATTGCTGAAACTGATTTAAACAGAAAGAAAACGAAACCCTTCTCCAAGTTTCCAAGTTATGTATTCCACAGATGCTCAGAGGTGTGGATGCTGAAGTGGCAAATTCAGCTGCAGCTATAAACCTCACAGCAGCTTTATGACACAGCAGCTCTCCTCCTGCAACCAAGGCAGGAAGGTGACTTTGCAGCTCCAGAGCAATGATGACCACAAGCAGAGGTAATTTTTTATGCAACTGGGACAAAAACTTAAAAGCTTCACCAACTGCATGAATCATCTGAAAACATTCAAACTTGGTAGTGAGAGAAAGACAGGAATACGCCCACCTGATCTCACTGGGGGTACCGAGTCTGGATTAATCCTTTCTGGTTCTTCCCAGATGTCAAACTATCTCGAGGACTGCAACTGCTGTTCCATAACATGTTTGTATGTGCAACAAAACGTCTCTGTCAAGCTGGTTTGCATTATCCAAACATACCCAGTGTATAATGTTGGGTAACAAAAGCTGGTAGCAAGTCAAAGAATAAAGGGAAGTGCTCACTACAATCAACAGACTCACCTTGGAGAACATCAAGACTCCTATGACCAGATTATATGTGCTTTGGACTTTTTGGGATGCACATCAGCCCACCCTTGACACCATACTCTGCGATTCATTCCAATATCCAGATGGTTTCTTGCTACCCAAGAATCTTCACACATATGTTACCACCTTTGCATCCCTGCTTTTTTAAACCAAAGCCTTCAGGGAGAGTGATCCTACCATCAGACACTCACCTTCTGTTCAAAATCAGACAAAAGCTCTCTGGTAGATGGTGGAAAAGACACTTTAATTGAAAACACTTTAACACACTTTCTACATGCTAGCACTAAAGGAAATGCTTAGGTGGAAACAAACCAGAATACTAATCTGCAGGCTCCACTTAGCACCAATTAATCTATGTACTAGCAGAAGCATCACCATGATTTTTCAAACAATGGTAGCTACACAGTTGTAGCAATTTCAAGTAACAAGGAAAGGTGGTGGTGTAATCATTAGGCCTTATTAGGGTGTCTTGGTCTCAGGTCTAAGCCCACATTCTGCACTCAAAAGCTTGTTAGCTGGGCTAAGGAAAGAGGGTGCTTGCTTTTCCCTACAAATGCCATTCCTGCCTTTTACCTAGATGCAGACTAGAGACTGAAACACAAAGACAGGTTCTTCTCAAAGCAGTATTAGACCAACAAGAAGAGATGAAACACCCAACATGATTTGGAAAAGGCTCTGGTGAAACTTCTCACTCACCACATCATCTCAAGGAGCTTCGTTTCTCCTGACGAGGCTCCTGAAGCCTTTGGGCTGATCTGGACCCTACGCCCTTTCTGTGAGGGGTGAGAAACACTCAGCTCAGCACTGCAGTGGTGAAGTGCTCAGCCTGGCAGAGCATAAAATCCCTCCTTCTCCAGTACCTGAGACACACGGTTTCTCTGAAGGAATAGCCATTCTGCTCTGGATCAACCAGCCACAACGTGGACAACTCTCAGGCAGCACATGATGCTGGCACCATTGCTCCTTTAAAGCATGGCTTAGCATCTTCAGGAGGGACTGTGCCCCCTCCTTCAAAGGGGGGGACAGAATAGCTGACTCCGAAGAGGAGTGCTCACGCTGTGTATCTGGAAGAGTGCATATCCTTCCAAAGATAATCTCAAGTTCTAAGGGTAAGAAAAGCATACCCTCAGACACTTCCAGTCTCTGGAGGGAATGTGCAATGAGGTTATAAAGTTGCTGAGCATTTTTTCCTTGCTTATCTCTGATCTTTCAATTTCCCATGGCCTGCTGCTGTGCTCCAACACAGAGCTTCACCACCCCGACTCTTTCCCAGCTCTGCGTGGAGCAGATGTTCAGGCCTCTGCTGCAGATGGAGCAGAGCATCTGGGAACGGGACAGGAGTAGGCACAACTGACACCCCTTGGAGGGAAGGAGCAGAAGGTCACAGGAAGCCATTGTGAAGTATCAATTTCAACATATGACCTGACCAGTTTGAAAAAAAACCTTTTAATAAAATGCAGGCTTCCACTGGGGCCTCCACTAACTGTTTTCACAAGAACTCATCTACTTATGAAACCTTACCACTGCACATTGGGATGGCTGAGCCTTGACGTAAACCTAAGTCCCAAATACTTGTCACAGAGTGAAAGCATGTCTTTGTCCAAGGCAATGCAGACCAGGGCATCAGCAGCAGTTATAAAGCACACCAACATCTGCACAAAGTTACCAGCTCAAACTCTTCAGGAGGAGAGTGTTGCCTCTACATACAGAGACTTCCCTCCATTTATTTTTCTCTTTAAACCTCCCCTGACACCAAGGCCAGACAGATCTCCTCCTTCAACGTTCCCAAAGGCCATGAGCATGCCCAGGCCCTGGTGAGTTAAGCCTTGTCTGGAGCAGCACTACTGAATTGTCCTGATCCAGGCAACAGGGAGATGCTGCCCAGACCCTGCCACCATCAAGGACATAGGGGAACACTTCCCACAAGAGACAATTTTTCACTGTTCTTCAATCTCCTGTGAAGATGCTGTGTAGCACCTCATTGATCCAACACAGCCAGCACCTCCATGAAGCTCTCAGAAGGGATTTTGTTAGAGATGTGGCATCCATTACCCCATGGAACTCAGTAGAAGTAACAGAGAGTCTTTTCCTAGGCTTTCTTCTGCTTTAGAGCCTATTGCATGCCTCCAGCATGAACTCCATCTCACGACTTGTTGAAATACATCAGAAAAAGCCCAGCATTGTGCACAGCATTGCTGAAACAGGGTACTGGCCCCACAGTTAATTTACACCTCTCAGCTCCTCCTTGACAGGAGCAACGTGGCTTGCTGTTCCTGTTGGTGACCATTCTGCACTATTTTTTCAGGAATCATATCTAACTAATCATCCTCCAAATTTATGTCCATCCCAGCAATATGCACCACAGGATTCTTTTCACAAGTCACCAGCCATTTCCTTTCATATGCTGCTCTGCAGATTTCCCTGGAAACAGTGGCACTCAATGTCTCCACTTCAGGAGGAGATCCTGGAAAGCAATCTTCCTCACTACAGGATGCTGGCATGGACGCCTGCATTACTGCTTTCCCTTGCTAAAGGGTTCCTTTCCAAATCTACTTTTTCCCCAAGCTGTCTGGCTTTGGCAGAGCACCATTCCCAATATCACACTGCATTAGATTCCAAATATACGTGAGTTATTTTACATTATATTCCCAAGAGGCCCTAAAAGAACTTTACTATGAACTAATGGCAATATTTAGAGCTTTATTATTACGTAAAGTGGTATATATTTAAGCTTAAATTACTCTATTTTTTTCACAGTAGCAAACTTCACAGCCTTTCTGTCATTTCAGCCCAATTAAGGGCCATTAAACATGACCAAGCCTCCCACATGCCTCACTCCTTGGTGAGGGCAGCCACTCTGCTTGTGAACAGACAGAAAAAAATACCTCCTTCTGCAGCACACAACCCAATGAAATCTTTGCACCAAATATAAAAACTTCAGGAATTTGAGAGCTCTTTTTGTTCATCACAACGTATGCAAACCTGCAGGTCCCAAGCCTACAGAAGCATCCTTCAGCTAGCACCAGTATTTTGTTACTATTCCCAAAGTACCATAGACAATTGCTCTCATTTATTCATTTCACCAGTGTTTCATTTATAAATCAGCAGATTCACTGGCTTTCAGTATCTTCACAATTAGAATGATAAAGCAACCAGGATAGAAGATGTCCTACAGCATCACTTAACTCTTCAACTGCTGCCCCAGCCCAAATCAGCCCAAAATTTCTTTAAGCTCTGCTTTAGGGAGTAGGTTCTACAGCCCTCCTGGTGAGGCACTACCCTTACCCCTAGAAACTGCTTCCTACCTGATTCCACATCAGCTTTCCCTTTGCTTTCAACTGCAAGAGAATACTGTAAGACAACAGCGCCCGACTGTAGAGAGGTGGGCGATGGTCTCTGCAGCCAGGGGACAGGAGATGGGACAAGGGGCAATGGGCTCAAGCTGCCCCAGGGCAGGGTCAGCTCAGCTGGGAGGGAAAAGTTCTTCCCTGGCAGAGCTGTGGGGCTGTGGCACAGGCTGCCCAGGGAGGGGGCTGAGTCCCCAGCCCTGGGGGTGTTTAACAGCCGGGGAGATGAGGTGCTCAGGGATCTGGTTTAGCTTAGGACGGGAATGGTTGGACTTGATGATCTTTAAAGGTCTTTTCCAACCTGGGGATTCTGTGTCTGCTGATTTTTAAAAGCAGAAGCCTGGATCAAAGACAGCACCTTAACAATAAAGTGACTGCCTTTCATATCCATATTAATTTGATATTTCAGTGTTTCAGTACACAGGAATCACTCTCAAAATGTAAGCTGCAGTATCACTGTCAGCCCCTGCCTGTGCAGGCTGGGTGTGAGGCTTTGCAGCATTGCCAAGACCAACCCCAGCACAGGCTGCGATCCCTCTGGTTGAGGGAGCAACTTCACCCATGGGTACCTACAACCTGGGTGCCTACAGTGAGAGGAGAACATCCCACTGAAACACTAGATAAAACACACAACTCTGCAGCCCACAGTCTATGGTATTACTAAAAACTCTTTCTCAAGCTGTAACATTTCAAAAGCAGGCACAATTGTGTGAAGATAAAGTCTGCAGCTGAGGATGACTGTGGTGGGTTTTTTGCAGGGCTTGGGGAGGAAAAGGTTTATGCTTTTCAATATTTAGTATTAGTTAACTTTCTAGATATTTCTGGCATGCAAGACAATCGCTGTGCAGAAAGCAGCTGCATTTAGTTAGAGGCTTCTTAAAAGAGTTTTCAACTCTGAGGTGCTCCTTTGAGTCTCAGAAGGCTGCTGTATTTCGACATGTGTTTCCAAAGAGAGGTATCCAGTGTCACACCTCAGGGAAGCCTCCCCCTGCTTTGCCCAGATTTAGGAATTTGTATTTTAAAAAAAAATCTATCCCTAAGCTTTAAAATGCTCCCCTACCCAAGCTCATTTGCAAAGCCTTAACCTAAAGTTCCCGTGTGTACATCATCAACAGCAATTTCAGTAGATCTTAATTAGAGAAACAAAGAAACGATGCCCTGAAGATAATTTTGCTGAACTTTTGGTCAAGAAATGGGAGACTAAGAATCAGGGTCAGTGACATCTATGCTCATCCTCTTATAAGGTTATGGCAACAAAAGCATTTTGTTTGTTTGTTTGTAAACTTCTAAGTGGATACTGGCTGAAATAGCAGCCTGCTGACCCACCGACCAAACAATTAACCACTGGGGTATTAACAGGAGTAATTAAGAAGTGCTGAGCTTTATCTCAGAAGAGGCAACTTTCAAGGAAATCAGCAGTACCCCCTATAATCTGAAACATAATCTAGAGATCTGGGGGGTTACTGTAGGAGGACTGTTCAGCCTGGAGAAAAGAAGGCTAAGGGGAGACCTTATTAATGTTTATAAATATCTTAAGTGTGGGATGCAGGGGGAAATAACCAGCCCCTTTTCAGTGTCTGTGGAGACAGGACAAGGGGAAATGGCTGCAAGTGAGAGTATAGGAAGAACTTTTACACAGTGAGGGTGATGGAGCCCTGGGACAGGCTGCCCAGGGGGTGTGGAGTCTCCTTCTCTGGAGAGATTCCAGACCGTCTGGACGCCGACCTGTGTGCCCTGTCCTAGGGACCCTGCTTTGGCAGGGGGCTGGACCCCATGAGCTCTGGAGGGCCCTTCCAACCCCTATGATTCTGTGATTTTTTTAATGCTTCCATACTGTTCCCGCTTCTTCCATCGTGAACCCCTCACAAAGTTACATGACACAGACCAACAGTAAAGCTGGAGTCTTAATATATGCAGTCAGATACTGCAAGGAGTGAAAAAAACTACCCAAGTTAGAGACTTCCCATTTCCTATATTCATGTTAAGCTGGTGGTTTTATTTGTAACACTTGGGCCAGCTCTTGAGCACCCTTGGGGAGAGCCCACACTAAAGGCAGCATGAATGTACAAAGGAAAATGTGCTTTTTGTTTTGTTTTGCTCTCTACAAGGAAAGGTCACTGACAGAAAAAAGGGAGCAGCAGGAGACAGGGGGGAAAGTGAAGGGGAAAAGGCAAAGAAGAGCTTTTTGGAAGGCAAAACAGCAAAACCGTTTTGGTCACTTGACAATATCTCAGCTAAATGAAGGATTTGGTAATAATTCCCCCCCAAAAGAGATGTGACAATAACAGCACAGGTTCCTGGCCTCCAAGCAGACATGCATCTGACTTGTCCTACTGAGCTGCATCAGCCTACTCACGTGAGGCTGCCTGTGCACATCTGCATGTGTTTACTGGATCAGAGTGTCAAACTGGGAAATCTCTGGAGTGGGAGTCATGTCTTCGCAGATGTTTGGACCAAGCACAGCACAATGAGGCTCTGATCCTTCTGCACCTCAGGGAGCTAACAGCCCAAACTACTCTTCAATATTTTCATCATGTTAGACCGTCAGATCTTGGACTCCCAGCCCATCTTAACTGGTAGAAGTTAGGCTACTACCAGAGATGGACTTTCACTGCAGTCCTTATTTGACATGCCTAGGGAAAAAAAAAAGGTCTTTTCTATTCAGTGTCCATGTTCTATCTTTCTGAAAAATGTGAGGGTAAAAGGGGAGGGACTGAAGGGCTCTATCGTTGGCTGCATTTCTGATGGAGCAAAATCTATATGCACTCAGCCACTACACTTACCCCTAAAACACTTTAAAATAGTTGTTTGTTTGCTATTTAATTAGAGTGTTAGATGGTCAGGTTCCCTTATTCTTCTGCAGAACCCAGACGGTAAGCCAGTTTGGGGGAAAAATGTGGTAGGTGGTTGTAATGTATGTGATAGACATCTATCTATAAAATAAATAAATAACAACTTGATCTGCCCATGAGTCAACACTAAGTTTTTGCCAAAGATACTAGTTAAAATACAGGAAATATTTCACTGTGGAGAGTAATTCTGCATAATCACTGTATTAGTAGTCAGATGTAAAGGTGAATTCAAGTAATGAAAGATACTCCCCAGCAGAATTCACAGTAAATAAAAAACCAGCCAGTTTTGGATCCAATGTGATCCACCACTTTATGTTCAGGGAGCAGGGGTGTCCCTCCAGGCTCTCAGAAACTCACAATATTTCATATTATAACCCTAAAGTTTTGAAATTAACTGAAAAAGAGGAAAAAAAAAAAAACCACTGCCTGTCTTACCCCCTTCCCCCCCCCGCTGCCTTTAAAAAATACAGCTATTTGCTATGCACACACAGCATTCCCTGGAGACACTAGAAAACATTTGAAAATGTTCCCACTGAGATGTCATGGAGAATTCCTCCCCTAAGCTAGAACATCATCCAGCCATTGAATCTGCACCAGGGGACTCCGGCGTCCAACAGAGTCACGCTGCGCTTATCTGGAAGTCATTCAAACAGATCCACTGCCTAACACACAGTTCCCAGGTAATGGCATCATTAGGGGCACAGTGAAACAGGGAGAGAAATTCAGGCACCAGCATACAATAAGACCGTTGAATCTGTTGGCTGCGACTGAGTTTTTACAGGCAGGGTTATCCTACAGCATCTGTAGTTTGGCTTAGAGGTTTTATAACCGCAGTTCTGAACTGCTAAGCGTTTAAACTCACTCAGCTTTATCTCTTTAGCGTTCACTTTTCCCCCCGCCCCACTTCTTTAAATACTAAGTATGGCAGCGTTACCAACTCGGACTGTTCAGAAGTGGCTTGTGATTTAAGTACCCCCCATAAAACACCGTCAGGGAGTTGATGAATATCCACCTCTCACTGAAAATTCTCATTCAGGAGTCCAAAGGAACTGCTCAGTTTTTAACTGGCTTGGCCTCAGGAATCGCTCCTTGCCGGATTCCATCCAGGTCCCTTTATACACGGTGCTGCGCTCTAAGCATGAGAGGCCGAAATCAGAACCCCAATAAAAAGAGGAGGATCGCAAAATAAACATCAGCCGTTGGAGCTAAACCAGAGCGGAATTCTTTAAGGTTACAGAACCACCGAAAATTACCGTTTAAATTTTTTAAAAATTAGGAAAAAAAAAAAGGAAAAAAACCTCCCCAACTTCGTGGAAGGCTACGAGGGCGATGAGACGGCAAAGCATCCCCCAAAGCTGGGGCTAAAGGACAACTCATCGTTGGTACCGCCACCTATCCAAAGCGGGGCTGCCCGGGCACGGTCACACTCCGCTAACAACTCGGCCGAGCACTTGGAAGGGCTTTTTACGAAGCGATTAAACGCAGACCGCGTAGAAAACTCGGAGTTCGTCACCGGGGGCGGGAGCAGCGCCGGAGCCGCCGGCTCTCTCCGCAGCCCCTCTCGGCAGGGCGGCGTCCCGTCGGCGGGCAGCGCTGCGGCCGCTCGCCCCCACAGCCCGGGCCGGGCTCCTCGGGGCCGGCCCCGCCGCTACGGACGCGGCACCGGGGGCTCGGTCCCGGCCGCGCGTGTCCCCGGCGTCACCCACCTCCCGTCCCCGTCCCGCCGCGGGCGAGGGGCCCCTCCCGCGGGACAAAAGCCGCGACGCGGCCCCGCACGCCCCCTTACCTTGCGTGGCGTCCCCCGGCTCCGCCCGGCTGCCCGCTCGCAGCAGCAGGAGCAGCGGGAGCAGCAAGAGGCTCCCGTCCCCGCCGCCCGGCTGCTGCATTCCTGAGCCGGCGCCGCGCTACTCCCACATCCACACCGCAGCGCCGGCGTCCCGGGCCGAGCCCGCGCACCACCGCGGGGCCGCGTCTCCTCCCGCGCCGCCGACCCGTCCCACGCCGCGCCCTCGGGGCTGAGCTCTCCCGGCGGGCGGGGAAGCGAGGGCGGGCGGCCGCCGCCTCTGCCGCCCTCGGCCCCTCACTTGTCACTTTCAGCGAGCTCCGCTCACAGACCGACCCGGCCCCGACCGAGACCCCCCCCCACCCCGGCGCCGCCACAGCCCGGCCGAGCAGCGCCCCCTACTGCCCCGCCTCCCGCCGTCATCCCCCCCACGCTCCGGCCCGGCTGCCGCGGCCCGCGCGGGGGCGCTCGCCGCACCTCTCCCCGCCGGGCGCCATCTTGCCCCGCTCCGCGGATGGGTCTCCGTCCGGGCTGGCGCCTCTCACCCGAGCGGCCTCACGGCCCGGCCCTGCGAAAGGCAGGCGCCGTGCCCACATGGCTGAGGTGGCCTTCCTCACAGTCCCCTGCGTGCTTTCCCTTTCAGGGCTGGTGGCTTTCTGAAGGCGCCAGTTGGGGCTTCCCATCCCTTATGCTCCCTGCTCATTTTCCAGGGCTCTGCCTCTCATATAGTGCACCCTGTCCATGGGATTATCCCACATCGGGGGGAGACACTTTTGCAGGCAGAGTCTAGGTTACTTGCTGCCGCCATTCCTGTCTTTCCCAGGTCTCTTCCTGGCCTGCCCCTACCATAATAGTCCCATCATAATACCTCAACAGCAAGCTTCACAGTGGAAGCTCCCCAGTCAGGAAGGAAAGAATGCCATATCAGGAAGAGATGGTGAAATCACCATCTTGCCAGACTCACAACTGCAAGCACAGGTTGGCCTGTAGCGATGGGAGCTGACAGTGCTCAGGGGCCACCAGCGCATTCCTGAGCCACCATGAAGCCACATGGCTGATCCCAGCCACCTTCTGTCTCTGGGAAGGGCATCGCTCACTGACCAGATGCAGCATGGCCACAGGGCAGTTTGTCCCACTGAGCTCTGTAGTCATAGCATTCTACTTCTTGGACTATTTCTTTTGAAACAAAGCAAAGGAGCTGAGAACTAGCAGTGTGGAAAAGTGATTTCTCAACTGTCCTTCTCATGTGGGTTGGTAAGTCAGGAGCCTCTAATTTTCTCCTCACATTTCCAGTTCACTGGATCTCTCCTCCTGGCAGCCAGGAAGTCAGGTTTGCATCTTAGGAATCATTTTCAAGCCTCTCTGCCTTAGTGGAATCAGCATTTAACAGATTTGTTTCTCCTAGTTTAGCTTTTATACCAAAAAGCCTATCTGAAAAGGAGTCAGGCATAGCTACTGCCTGAGGTCATAAGTGCCAAGAGCAGCATTTTACTCCTGTTCTCGTTCCCCAGCATGTCTTAGGCCAGGCTGGGGACTATCCCATGACTCCTCCTCAGCTGCGGCCTCAAATCAGCCCACAACATGGTGCCTATGCCAGACCCCAAACACGCTTCTCTCTCTGGCAGGCGATAGGAAGCTGAGATTTGTGGGCAGCAGGGCTGCAGTTACCCTTCTGTAACCATATATCGTAAAATGTATGCAACCAAATATTATATATTGCAGCTGTAACTGTGGTCAGGCAAATTCAATGGCGGATAGCGCTGTTTTGCTGGAGTAAAGGGCACTGCCAGAGCTGGCTGAAGCTACTAGAAGTGATATCTACTCATTCAGGAGAACAGTCACATTCCTGAGATGCTTAGATTAGGTTTAAGATTGCAAAAGACAGCAACTGTTTAATAAAAAGATCATAAGCAGAGTGGAAACAAGGACAAGATTAAAGGAATTTCCTCCTCGCTTCCTGCTAGAGCTGATCCCACCCTTCTTAGGCTTGCCTTCTGCCATATGAATCTTGTATTTCTTGTCAGACACTAACAGAGTTTCAAGAGGAGGAACAAACCCAGATAAGCATCTGGCCACATGTTAGAGAAGGAGATTGAGGTCTGAAACCATCTCCTCTTCACACAGACATGCACATATTCCACCTCAGACAGTGGAGGACAATGACAAGAGATGGCCCACTTCCTAGGGAAGAAAGCCCAATATACAAAGAGGGATTAAATAGCAGAGGCAAAGGAAGCTTGATACTGCCAGAGCTGTCACAGAAAGGGACCATCTCCTGCTGGGACCTGGGTGCCTCTGTCTGCAGCCCCAGTGGGGGTTAATTTCTGCAGCACCAGATAAAGTAGCTCCTTATTTGAGGACCATTTTTGCCACCTTGCTCCTGATACTCCTTAAGCTGCAGTTTCAGAGCTGGCTGAAGGCAGCCATACTGCCACCTCCTCCCTCTTTCAGTCATGCATTCCAATACATCCTTTGGGTCAGCCACAGAGGACCTGCCCTTTCAGCAGCTGTATGAGCTTTAGGCTAGTTTACACCAACCACAAAGCAAAGCCCCTCCAAACCAGCCAGAGCCAATTCAAATCAGGGTTCAGAAGGACCCACACCACTGGCTTCCATAGGAAGCTGCAGAGTCTCCCCAGCACTGCATGTTGTTTCTGACACAAAGAACCAGGATCTGAGAAGGTTCAAGAGCAAAGTTACCTTTTCAGAGCAGAGGTGTTTCTGCCAGTTTAGGTCCTTGACCCATCTGGTTCCCAGGGTATAGCAAATGCTCTTTGGTCCTTAAGGGACAGGGAATTGAAGAGGTGCCACAGGCAGCAGACAAGAAACCTCACTAGCCGGAACTTGTCCCACTAACTCTAAGTAAGGTTACCAAGGCAGGCCAAGGTCTAACCAAGAGCCTGGATCATCTGGCAAGTTCACAGTGATGAGGCAGGTCCGAAATCAAGCTGAGAAATCAGCCACAGGTCAGAGTCCATTCCAGCAACACTCACTGGGAGACAGCTCAGTGATTGCTAGGCAGGTCCAGAGTGATAAGGCAGGTCTGAGGTCAAGCAGGCTCTACAACCCAGCACAGGGACACTGGAATCACAGACCACCAGCCCTCCAAGATAGCTCAGGCAAGAGCTATGGGGAGGACAGGGCTGCATTTAAATAGAGCCCCTGGGCAAGGGTGGGGTTGGAGGGCCCAGATGGGGCTGGTCAGCCATTAAGAGATACCAGTGCCCTCAGGGTCCTGGCACTTGACATCTAGATACAGAAATATTAGAGCTAATGCCAGTGAGAAGGTCGGGCTGTACATCCAGGGAGGATTTCTGCAGCACTGGGCCAGGTTTGCTTGCCCTGACCCTCTAAGGTGACATTTCAAGTTACTTCTAAGCTGATGTAACAGCGAGCTGCCCACAAAAAAAATTACATAATTAATAATTTGTTTCCTGTGTGGTCATCCAGGCAAGTCCATTCAGCCAACTGGTCCTGGGGAAAACTAACCCTCTGATGAGAGCAAAGCAGAGCAATGTTCCTGCAGCTCAGCCAGCTGGGTCAGCTCCCCCACAGCTGCTGGGCTGTTAGGTCCAGCAAAGGCAAGCAGGACCCTTGCTCAGGGGTGGGGTGGGAGCAGTCGAACCGCTGCTTTTGGCAGCAACCTGCTGTTAGGCTTGTTTAGCTGTAACACAGAATTGTTCCCTTAATCTCCCTGTTTGTTGTGTCATGCAGCAAGATGTCCATGAGGTCTGCCAAGATGTCCGTGAGGTCCAGCAGGATGTCCGTAGGTCCAGATACCTCTGAGCCAGGCACAGGGATAACACCCAGCCAGCGCCTAAGGATACAAAAGCAGTTTGTGACAGATGAGGAAACTAAACACAGATTCCCCAAGCCTTCAGTTAGCTTCGAAGTGTTGGATACTTGCAGTGTGAAAGGATAAATCGTTGATCATTTCAAAACAAGCCACTTATTTTTAGCTGCAAATCTACCAAAGTGAATGCAATTAGCAAATATAAATCCCTTCCTGGCTGGAAGACTGATCAGCATAGCACATAAATGAAGGTTAAAACATACATTTGGGGAATACGTGGTACATCTGCTCTCAATCTGCAGCATTTTGAAATCAATACAAATATTCTCCCTACTTTTCCTTTCTCGTGCTGCAGTCTGCCCATAGCACAGTGGAAGAACTGAAAATATATTGAACAAAGGAACTAGGCTGGACACAGCCCTAAATGCTGCAAAATGAATAGCATGGATTATTCATAACAATCCAAGGGCAAAAAGTAGTTGAGGTAAGGCTAAACTCTGGCTCAGGAGGACAAATTAGAGGGAGTTTCTCCTGCAATGGTCTGCAGGATGCTCTGGAGATGGAAAGCATAGATAAAGCTGGAGAAGGTGACTCTGGGGAGAAAAAAATCAACGCTGTGATGCATGTCTACATATTTTAAAACAACGAAAGGCTTGTAGTTACTATCTTTGTGGAATTAGTTCCAGCAGGGAAAATATATTGCACACAAAAGTTTTTTCTTCTTCTTTTTCTTTTTTTTTTTTTTAATGAAAAGATAGCAAAGAAGGTGCCTGTCTGGGAATGATTTCTAAGTACAATAAACCTCACAAGAGGATGATAAGCAAAATATTGTAAGGGAAGAGTGTCAGAAGTACAGCAAAATAAGAGAGGAACAGTATGCATTTGTAGTTACTGACAATGTGTGTTCTTAAGTATCATGTCACATTACAAAAGGATCCTTGTTTTCCTTCCCACCTTCTACTAATACTCCTATTAATCCACACCAGACTTTTTTCAATCAACCAGTTGAGGCTGCATCAATCCTCCTTTGCTCATTGGAAATTCAACTAGAATTATGCCAATGAGTTGAGGCTGGAACTGTCTGTGGATTCCTAGAAACTCTGGAGAGGTCACATCTATATCTGATTTTTCAATGCTGTGGCATAAAATGGAAAACAACAACTCCTGGTACTTTCTCAAGATTGGAGATGTACATACAACTTTTCTCCACTGACAGAATAGAAATTCTGTCTTTAGACTAGAAATTCTGTCTAACTTACATGGAGAGGTTGTCTCACTTGATGTATCCTTTGTTTCCTGGCTGGGTTTTCAGGAGGGAGCGTGGTAGAAATAGCAGCATGTTTCTTTAAAAGGACTGGGAGGTAGGAGTGTAAATTTTATTTTAGAAAAAAAATCAGCCAGTCTATAGAGAATAGGCATGCACAACAAAGACATATACCTTTAGGTTAGTTATCAGGAAGAATTTCTTTACTGAGAGGGTTGTCAGGCACTGGAACAAGCTGCCCAGGGAGGTGGTGGAGTCACCATCCCTGGAGAGATTTAAAAGGCGTCTGGATGAAGCACTTAAGGACATGATCTAGAGAAGGACTGGGCAAGGTTAGGCTATGGTTGGACTCCATCTAAAGGGTCTCTTCCAACCCAGGTGACTCCATGATTCCATTCTATGATCTTCCTAGGTGATTTTTTTCCCCAGCAAGTGAGATTTCTTGCAAAAGGCTGTTGGAGACAGTTTAAAAAATACAGAATTTGGCCAACATGCATGTGAAAAATTACACTTTACATGATCATGCAGCAAAAGCTTTCCCTTTTATTCATCATTGCCTGAGAAAACAGTTGATAGACCTGGTGGTGGTGACAGCAATTAAGGCTGGTTTCAGCAGGAGTGAGAAAAGACACCGAAGACAGGGAGGGAATAGATTGCACTTGTCTCCTTGCTTTAGTTAAGAGTTAAACTCAGCACTGATCCTTGTCAGGATGGTTCCTGAGCAGGTGCTCAGCTACAAAGATCATGTTGTGGAGTAGCTCAGGATATGTCCTTTGTCACTGTTGGGATACACATCCCCTGCCCCATGGGGACCTCTTTTTATTCTGGAGGCGACAGGTTTGGCCAATGAGTAGATAGGTTTGTGCCAGTCTTTGCAACAGCTCTGTCTCCTTCTGCTCAGGTGGATTTTTTTTCCTTTGCCTTAAGGAAAAAGCAAAGGGCTGGCTAGCTGTTGGGAATGGTGAGAGGGAGTGCTGCCAGGGCTCAGAGGACAGCCCTGATGGAGGGAGCATCGGGAGGTGTGGTACAATCTTGTTTGGATAATTGAGTTCAGCCTGTGATCTGGGAGTACTTGGAAAATTGGCAGGAGACTGTGGAAAAGATAAAAGGAAAAGCCTTGAAATAGACCACCAGTCTCTCCCTTCCGTATGCCTGTTACACCAGTGTTTCATAGATGTAGCAGGACTCTGGTCTTTATCCCCGTGGATTACTTACCTCAGTAACATGTAACATCACCCTCCTGGAGGAAGGAGTGTGACAGAATGGGCCACAAACACTCACAACTACTTAATCACCTATGCAAATATCAGCATGCATATTATGCACTATTTCTGTTGTTGTTTGTACTTTGTATGTGTTGGCACCTCTGCGCTTCATCACATTTGGTACCCATTGGGATGGGCACTTTGAAGCATTAATAACAAGGAGACAGGGTTTGGAAATGGGATGGGCAGTGGGAGAAGTGTGTAACAGTGATGCTTCCAAACAGCCACACTGGGCAGTTCATTTACACTTCAGATGCTGAGCTTTGTAGTTGTCCTTCAGGAGGAAAGAGTTGCAGTTTGGTTTGTCGCTGACTCTCTCCTTAGCCCCAGAAGTGAGACTTAAAAAGAAGCTGATGGATTTACCACTTAGGCCAGGCCTGACCAGGCTGTACTTTTGCAAGATGTCTCAGGTAATTTCAGGTGAAATTACCCCTCTCTAACTCCAAAGGGGCCACGATTCCTCCTGCAGAGATTATGTTTTCTAAAAGGAATGACCCAGTCCTCAAAAACCTGGTTCAGGGAGAAGGTTATTAAGGCAATAGTTGGGAAAACCACTGATATGAAACTCCACTGAGTTAATCCTAACCCTTCACACCATTTGTAGGTGTGAAGACCAACCTGTAGTAAGTAGACCTGTAAGGACAGGCCACGGCAGTCATCAGCAGGAACAAGGGAGACTTTCCCACTTCCTCAACAGTTTCATCTCTGTTGCCAGGCGTATAAAGCCATAAAATCCTTCAGTCAATAGAGGAAGAAGGATGTCACGATGCCAGAGAAAAAGAGATTCCTGAGTTCATGGCTTGACAGGTTAATAAGAAGTCCTGTACATTTGCCTTTACCATTTATTTACATCTAAGTCTACACAGGGATTTTGTTAGGGATTTGGCATCTTAAACAGGTCTTTATTCCAAGAGCATTTCAATTCACCTTTAAGACTTTCAGCTAAGACAAACTGACCTGGAGATCCACCAGTGGAATTTACATGGAAGTTGGCAGGGGGTTGCCAAAGCCAGTGATAACAGGTTTTAGGTACCAAGTTTATAGACTCATACTATCTAACATCTCCTATTTTCCACTCATTTTGGATGTAAAACTTTTATTGATACCAGCGTGAGTTGAGCACACCACTAAAATGGAGACTATGCCCCTAGGACCCCAAATGATGTAAGGTACCCCCGTTCAGTTAGAACAATTTGGCTCCACTAAATCTTCATGTTGAATGTTTGGTTTAGTTCCCCCATAAACTTTGTCTGCTGGATTTATATATTTTGGCTCCTTTTATTTTGACTCTGGTGGCTCAGTTTGCAGTGGGCTTCAGCGAGCGCAGCTCCGCTCGCGCCAGCCGCAGGGCTGCAGCACAGTGGGTATTTCTGGTTATATAAATAAAGGGCCTCATCTGGCACGATGCTGAGCAGACTGACTCCTCCTTCAGCTTTCTGTGACACCCAAGAGTGCTCAGCACCTCGAGGGACAAATCCCAGACCTTGGAGTGACTGAATCTCCCTCCACACAGCGTGTCTGTGGTCATTCCCTACAGCCTTTGTCCGAGCCAGAGGGCACAATACACTCACTTATCATCTGTCTAATCACAAATACAAAAGTTAAAATATTTCTTTTCCTGGCTCTCATAAAAGCACACCTCTATCTGCAACAAAGAATCACAGAAATTACAAGGATGAGGGAGGGTTTTGAGGGTTTTTTTCCCCTTTAGCTCTGTGAAATTTAGCTTTCACTCACATGGGTGTGGGTTTTTTTAAAAATAAAGCAGTATTTCAATAATGGCTTCAGTGGGATTTTTTAATTCTTTCACTCTACTTAGAGGGGTTTTTTTTTAAATCCATTTCAATTCCAGTGAAAATGTCCCTGATCTGATAAAGGAGATGAAGTCACCACATAGGCTTACTATTTTATTTCCATAAGGTTTGAAAGTTTTGTTCCCTGCAGTGTTTTGGAGCCCAGGAGTATTCATCTGTTTTGTAAAAGGCAAGTTCTTCGGAGCAACATTTGGTCACTGTTGTCTGAATTTCATTACTCCCTTCTCCAGACTAGCAGAGGGGAAAAGTGCAAGTTAGCTGGGTCACAGTCTGAAATGTGAGAGCAGTCAACTTTTTCTGAAGTTTATGGGAATGAAAGGAAATTTAATACTGTTCAAAAGAGAGATTTAAAGTTGCATCATGTGAAAACAATTGGAGAAGTTTAATCCCAAGGTCTGGGGTTATTTGGTAACGTACATGGCCATTTGTCAGCCTGCAAAAGCTGAAGTTGGCTTTGCCTCTCGTAGTGGTTGGCTGCTGTTTTGGAGTGGTGTTGTGATGCCAGAGGTACAAATACAGGTTATTTTGGGTTTATAGACTGCTGCTACTTCTGTTCTTTACCCAGCAGTGTCTGCTGGTTCCTCTGGGTTCCTCTGAGATCTCCCACCAGCCTCAGCCACGCGTGCTGACAGGCCTCTCATGTGAAAGGGGTGACAGAGCTCGATGGCTGCTCAGGCTTCTAAAATGCTGCTGGTGTCGAGGAAGGGCGGAGCTCCCAGCGCTGCCGTTCCTCAGCAAAGGTCTCACCAGGGTTTTTCTCTCTCTCTCTCTGCCATTCTGCTGCAAATCGAACCAACAGCACTGAACATCTCTGCTAGCACTGTGCCTACCCCCAGTGGGACACACATCAACAGATTTCCTGGTGTCACCTCAAAGAGACACACAAAGAGGAGGTGATTCCTTAGGAAACCCTGCTAAGAAATTCCCAGCAGCGATGTGTGGGCAGGTGTCACGTCCTCACTGTGCCCATCAGGAAGTTAAACTCAGGGAAAGAAAGTCCCAGGGGATCTCTGATGATGGGGATTTTGGCTGAGCACTGGAAACCAGAATGTTTTAAGAATGCTTAACAGAATGGTTTTCATTTTTAATAAGCTTGGCTAGTTGGTTACATCCCACAGGCTGAGTGCTGCCAGCCTGCATTAGGAAACCTGTCCCCAAGGTGTTAAAATGTCAAGACTCCCCCACTTCCCATATAACCTGGTGTTTCACCTTCCACACAGTTTTATCAGGAGGACACAGAGGTGAAAACCTCATGGAACTGCTGGGAGGTGAACAGGGCAGTTAGGGCCTGGCTGGCCATGTCCATTTCAGCATCAACTCCAGTTTAGCTATTTAAAATATTAATTAACTTCTCAGCCTAAGCTGTGCAGCACTGATGCTTTTATGTTGCTTCACCCTGGAACAGGCACAGATACACTCGGTTCAGGGAGGAGCCACTTTTGTGACCAGAGGAGGAACATGCTGGCACAGTTTACTCTGGAAAGGACCTTGAGGATCATCATGTCCAGCCACCAAGCCAGCACTGCCAAGCCCACCACTAAACCACCTCCTTATATGCCACATCCACATGTCTTTTAAACCCCCCCAGGGATGGGGGCTCCCCGCTGCCCTGGGCAGCCCGGTCCAGTGCTCAGCAACCCTTTCAGCAAAGGCATTCTTCCTGACATCCAATCTAACCTTACAGACACAGTTGCCTTGAAACACCTCAGGAAAGCCTCTCTCAGTAAGGATCCTTGCAGGCAGATGACCCCAAAGGAGGAGGCAAAGGCCCATGGGCTGCTCCCTCTTGTCAGTGCTGCCACACGTGGGGGATTGCCTGCCCAGGGCAGGGCTTCACCTTCTGCTGCCTTGATGCTGGATCGTGTGCCTTCCTCCCAGCATGGCATCCCTCAGCAAAAGAAAAGCTGTTTCCCATTTCAGCAGTGGCCATCTCCAACGTTTTAACCCGCACAGATCAGATCTGTTCTGCATAACTGGGTCCTGCCCCATCTTGCCTGTGGCTCCTACCAGCAGTCCAAGCTGTGCTGCTGCCAGGAACATCTGCCCAAGTCCTCCTTCGTGGAAGTGGTGGAGCTGATCATTCTTGAAGGTCGCCTGGCCTCTCCATGGGAGGTCAATGGCACTGTGAAGGGACACACATGACTGGTAATTTCATGCCAGAAACAACACCAGTGCTCTGCTTGCAAACTTCCTCACCTCCTCCGCTTCCCTCCAGCTCCCCCCTGTCTCCCAGGAGCGGTGGATAAACACGGAGTCAGATGATTCAAAGCTTCGTGCTCTTGCTCCTGTGACACAGGACTTGGCCCTTTTATTTCCTCTACCTTTTCTTTTTTACCTTCCTTTCTGCCATGGCTGTGAGGAGATGTGCTGGGACCTGGGAGAGCAAAGGAAACACCCTGAGGACTCCTCGGAGAAGGACTTTTGCTGGGGAAGAGCCACAGTGTTGCTGCTTTGTCCAGTAGCTGCTGGGATGCTGGGAGACGTTACCAGTGCCCAGCCCCTGCGCACAGAGGGATGTTGTGCTGGGGTTCCTTTACTAAAATGATGCAAATTATAACCTGTGTCATGGGGAACAGAAGGATTGATATTTAATAACCACTTCAGGTGCCATCAGAATCCATCCAAAGGCTGCAGCTTTGGCTCCTCTTGTGCCATCACACAAACCTGGGGGACTTTCAGATCTGGACTTCTAGTCATTACTAAGATCTGTCTTCCTAATTAAAACTTGTTCCCTGTAATCAAGCTGTGTGTGAGTGTACCCAACTGTTTAGCCACAGAGGAAAATCTGGGATCACAGTATTGAAAAGCAGTGGGATGCTGCAGGCAGCAGGTTCCACTCTGGCACTAAAGCCATTCCCCATAAGGAGGAAGAGGGCCACTCTGACCTTTCATCCTGCCTTGTAACCCAGCCTTTGAAAACAACTGCAGTAAAGCCAAACCCATCACCAGCTTTTATCCCTTCCAGTGTCCACAGGCACCACCCTCACCTCCCCACCAGTGCCAGGCCCTGCTCCCATCTTCTCACCCCACCCCAGCGCTGCTCCTCGCTGGTCTCAGCTCACAGTTTCCAGGACCCTCCCAGAGCCAGGGAGTGTGAGGGAATACGAAGAGATGAGAAGAAACTGATGACAAAAGTGGACAGAGACACCAGGATGGGTGGGTGGTCCCACGTGCCTGGATAGTGTATGAAAACATTGGAAGGGGAGGGGGGAGCAGTTACTTGGCTTATTTATTTGATTTGGGCAGTGGCTTATTTCATTTGCAGCCACTTCCCTCGCCAGAGCCTGGGCACAGCTGTCAGTGCCGGGGTAAGAACATGCTGAGTAACACGTGCTCCTCACGGCAAAGCTGAAGGAACAGATTCTTCTCAGTGGAAATTTCACTCCCAGCTCTGTGTGTGGAAGGTCTGGGGATTAGACTTTGGCTTTATCGCATGGAAATACCCCACAGGAGCCAGCACTGTGCAGTTAGCCCAGGTAACCTCTGCTTTACTGGGCTCAGAGTCAGCTTTGTGCCAATACTTACACCCAGGAGCTGCTCTTTGGGGACACCTTGGCACTCCCTGTACTCACTGAGGACGTCAGCAGTGCCGTGAGCCTGAACTGTGAACAGATGTCTGGATGGGAGATGAAATCCCGCTGAAGCGAGGTGTAGCTGGGTCCATCGGCTCCTACCCTGGGACTCCTTCCCAATGCTGCCATCTAGAGAGGAACATCCACCTTCCACACGTGGAGCATCAGCCCGTCCTACACAACAGGACTGCAGAGCTTTTCAGCCTCTAGCACAAGCGTTCACCCTTAAAACCATCACCCCTAAAACCATCACCCCATGTGCTGGGAACCACCGCGACCGCCGCTGCCTTTCTGCAGGCAGTGGCAGCTCCACCAGAGCCACCACCCTGGGATGAGAAACCACCGAGCAAGAGCTCAGCCATGGGGCTGATTCCTGCCCCACGTGTGGCTGCATTTGCTTTTGTGGGTGAGCTCTTGGGCTGTGATTTCACTGTTGTGCCATGGAAACAGCGTGCAGAAATCAGATCTCACGTGACGTAAACTCGGGGTGAAGATTAAAACTCAATCGAATAGTGAGACATCTGGATCTAATCAGGTTCCTCAGGGACAGGAGCCTACAGCTTTACTCTGAAGAGAAGCAAAGAGCGAGCAGGAGTGACTTGTCATGCCAACACCCGTTGTGTGGAGGGGCTGAGTCTCTCACACACCTCTGTGGCTGAGGGAGCCCAGTCACTGCCATCCTACATGCTGACAAAGTTACACCTAACGGCCCCATGGCGCGTAGGATGGAAACCTCCCACATTCAGAGCCGTGCCAGTTACCCCTCACCAGCCACCTTCCCTCCTGGTGGATTCAGAGGCTCACTGGCACTCAGGCAGCTGCCCAGAGCTGCATCCTGCTCAGCCGACCAGTGGGCAAAGCTGCTTGGGCTGCACCGAGAGCTGAGCTGTCTCCTCCCTCCGGGTGCCACAAGGCTGACTGGGCAAGGGCCACACTGTGTTTGTCACAGGGGACAGGGAGGGAACAGTTCAGACTCAGCTCTGCAGCACTTGTAGGTGCAGCAGAAATGAACAGCCAGAGGAACTGGAGCTGGGATAAAGCCATGAGAGCGCAGGGAGATTGGAACTGGAGCTGGGATAAAGCCACAAGAGCGCAGGGAGATTGGAACTGGAGCTGGGATAAAGCCACGAGAGCACAGGGAGATTGGAACTGGAGCTGGGATAAAGCCACAAGAGCACAGGGAGATTGGCGTCTCACACTGAAGATGCTGAAGTAGGTCTGGAGCCCGAGGAGGGGAGAGCTGGGTGCTGCCATTGGGCCCTTTGCACTGTCACAGGCAAGGGAGCGGAGTGAATGCACAGGGTTTGACTGAAACGCACCCGCGGGTTCATCAGGAGGAACTCAGGGCTGACCTGCTTTAAAAAGAGGCCAACCATAAACTACGAGGTCACCCCTTCAATGCAACAAGTAAGAGGCAAATTAGTGCAGCCAAATTGTTTTACCTTCATTAATCCTGCTTTCTGCTTTAGTGCTTTGCAGCAGTGGGGAAAAACCTCCAAGACCTGACCCTGCCAAGCAAAGCACCAGGCTCCTGGGCACGGATAACGTGGCTCTCCTAAACTTGGGCACAGAAAACACAGCTCTCCCAAACTCAGGCACGAGCTATCCCCGTGCCAGCAGCTGCCATGCCACTGGGTAACAATACCCTACCCACACACATGCACTCACACTTGCACACTCAGCCTGCAGGTCCTGCAGCAGCTTGGCCTGGGGGCAGTAGCATGTCCTACCCCAGCTTTCAGCATTCATCAGCATCTCCTTTTCCTCTAAGATGACTCTAGACCATTTTATTGAGCAGCTGCTAATGTGCTGACCCAATTTACAGATGAGGTATTTGCAGTTCTGGGTTTTTTTTACAATCAAATCAGACTGAAGCTCTACGGTGCAAACATAAAATCATCATTTCTCTCTCAGTGTATTTTCTAATCACCAGTTTACATTGTTTTCAAGTTTGGTATTAGCTGACTGAGAGATCAAACGTTTCTGTGCCATATGTGGCCCTAGAGAAGCTGTCAAGTAGATTTAGACTTGGTCTTTCAAGCACTCAGAAGAAAGGAGGCTCCCCAGATTAATCTGGGAGCTTCCTGGCTGACTGCATCTGCCCTTTCCCGTCTGGGCAGCTCACGCTTCCAGACTGCTTCATTGGGCAGAAAGTCAGAGCAGCATCAGCACTAATGATGTGGACTTGGAGTGTGGAAGGGGCGTCCTTCATTACAGCCCCACTCTCCCCACATTTGCTCCACTAAAGCGATGGCAAACCTCCTCTGCAGCTTAAAGAGGAGGAAGAGCCGACTCCACACTGCAGCAGAGGTGGTTGTGGTGCTGAATCACCCCCCAAGACATCGCACAGGGTGTGTGTGGCTGACAGCACCTGGAGAAAGGCTGGAAACAAGGATTTCCAGGTGAGAGGCTCCAGGTTTCCCGAGCATCAAAGCTCCTCTCCCCAGCCACATACCAGGGTGGGACCTCTGGTCAGTCTCAGGGCAGACAGGATGTTTGGGTTGGGTTTTGCCTTCTGGCTTGGAGTGGAAGAAACCCACGTGCCAGCTCTGTTTTTCAGTTTAAACAGGAATCCTTGTTGCTACAGGTGTTGGCCAGACCCTGAACACAAGCATCTCTTTCTCAGACAGATGCCATAGGGTTTATTCAGGTTATCTGGTGTTCTTCTGTGTTGCTGACCTGGATCCATCCAAGACAGAGAACACAGCTGATCCAAAACCGGAGCCCAGGGTGGTCAGGGCTGTGGGGGAAATGGTGCAGCTGCAGCTCCCTCCTCACATCCCCAGGAGTAGGGCTGGCCAGTGAGGATGGGCTGTGGCAGCAAGCAGGGCCAGGAGCTCCACACCACCGATGTCCCGCAGCAGGGCCGCGACCAGTGATGATGGGCAATGTGGTGCTCAGCATGTCCCACCCCAAAGCAGCTCTGCCAGCAAAACTTACTGTGGAGGGAGCAGAGAAGTCTGTCTGCCCCCAGAGACACCTCTGCGAGGAATAGGAGATAAAGAGCCTTTGTCAGCACATCTGCATCTACCTCAGAAGCTGTGCTGGCAGCACCTGGTTAGGGTGAGGGTGGAATGTCTCACATTCCTGGAAAACAGAGCTGCTCCCTCAACCCCAGCCTGAATCCCAGCAGCACCATGGGCTGGCCCTGCATGGCAGAGCCCAGCCAGGGCAGAGGGTGAGACCAGGCCTGAGTGCTGCAGGGAGCAGGGAAAGGGGGAAGGCACCAACGCTCACACCCACTAATGCTGTTACTTAATTTATTAACACAGCTTAAGCTGTAACAGTCTGGAAACAGAGGGAATAAACCAATGGGGGCTCATGGATTTACCTGGGGTTATTTTCCAGCATCCCTCCAGCAAAGTGTCACCTCCAGGGATGAGTGGCACTAAGTCAGGGATATGAGCACGTCTCCATCCTTGCCAGGGCAAAGTCAGCAGGGCTGGAGCACAAACACGGCTCAGCTCCACGGTGGTTTCCTGCAGGGAGGTGCTGCTGCAGGGCATCCAACAGCTACTGCTGCTGCCAAAGCAACCCTCTCCGTGCCCTTGGATAAGATTTGGAACATTAATACCTGCAAATCTGATTACTACGAGGATCCTCCATCCACATTCAACCAAACAAGCTCATCAGAACAATCATTTATTGTGCTGAAGGCAGCCTATCACGATGTAAGGAAATAAACGAGCACTGAACAGTTAATTGTAGCTCATATTACTTTAATATCCTGCAACTCTTGTTACTGCTCATTCTGTGAGGAGGGTTTGTTGTGGGGTTTTTCTTTACAGAGATCAATTTACATAATTTATTTTTGAAAGGGAAAAATCCATGTAAGCCAGAAATACTCAGCCTCAATACACAACCCTCGCTCACTCAGAGACATCTCCTTTAAAAGACTATGTATTAAAGCACTTGCACTTCTTTTCCAGGAAAGTTTCCATGGCAGAAACTCCCCCTGGATTACTGAACAACTTTGTGTCTCTCTGTTATTTCTAGAGCCTTTTGTTTAAGGAGGAGGGGGGAAAAATACATATGCTACACCCAAAGTGCTGTTCTACCAGGCACCACGCACCGATTGGCAGCAGTGCTGCATGAGGCAGAGAAGCAGCACAGCAACGTGTCGGTGGGGCCAGGGTTTATCATCTATCCTTAGCAGTTCCACAGTGTTCCTAAATACAGGGGTAGAATTAATATTCCTCTTTTACAGACAGATTTGCCATGGAAAGGGGAGCCAGGCTGAGTTCCTTCACGCAGTGTGTGCTCCAGCACGGTGCCTCATCAAGCCTTTATGTTATGACGGTGGGGCCGGTGCGGCCGGTTCGTTCATGAAGCTGGGAGAGTTTCAGTGCAATAGAAATGAGAGGAGCCAACATCACCTGCAGAAAGGAAGGAGATGGCTCAGAAGGGCAGCAAGGAGCACACACAGCCTGCGGACACCGCGTCCTCCCCTCACTCACAGGTCTCTGGTGTCAGCCCAGGACACCCAGAGCTCTGAACTGCTGCTCATGGGGAGCTGTGGCTCCAGTGAGAGGAACAGCGTGCTGAGGGGTGCCGTGTTACAACCGCACACAGGTTCGGAGAGGAAACCCAGGCACAGCTCTGGCATTGCTGCCACCACCCTCACTGTGCTGTACAACAAACCCTGTTGCCCCAGCAGTGCAGGGCAGTTAAATCCAAAGTTTAGCCTGTGCCTCTTGGGGTTTGGGGGGTTCTAATCCTTTGTCAACAGCGGCACAGTGAGTTACACAGAAAAAGTTTGAAGACTTTTTGCTGGGGGAATATAAAATGAGGACTCTTCCATCCAGGGCCCACATGAGAAGTCAACAGCATTTTCAAATGATGCTGTAAATAACACGTATTAAACCCAGTGCAGAACAGGTGAGTGTCACCTTACACATGACAGCAGCGTTTTACTCCCATTTATTTGTTTTGAGCGAGTATATCCCAAATTTGGTACAGGAATGAACTCATTCTATCCCTAGCCATGCAACATTTCAATTCAAAGGTCAGTTGGAGCCTGAAACAGTGTCCTCCCACACCTGCAACCCACCACAGATGGAACAGAGCAGCAGGAAAAGCAGTGTGCGATTGCAGGAGCAGCCGTGAGGGATTCTGAGTAAGTAACACTTGTTTTACATAGAGCTTTGTCTTTCTGAATCTATTTAGACTGGGATTAGTGATACCAAACCACCTGCTTCCCATCCAACACAGCCAGCACCTCCACACAACCCCAAAGCAAGCAGTGCTCAGCAGAGTTAAGCATTTTAGGATGGTTGGGAGCCAGCGGTGCCACGACTGGGACGCAACACTTACCTGGGGGTCTCCATGTATCTTCTGAGCATCCTTCTCATAGCTGTCGATGTACAGGCGCACGGTTGCTCCAGCGCTCCCAGTGCCGCTTAGTCTGAAGATGATGCGGGAGCCATCGGAGAAGATGAGCCGCAAGCCCTGGCCAGAGAGAAGGGGAGGAGAAAAGCCTCTCAGCTATGCGCCTCTTGGGTCCCCAAGGTCTTTTCCATGAGACCCAGTGTGGCCACGGCTGGCCAGCACAATCCCAGAGCTCCCACTCCTCAGGCAGCTGCAGAGGGCTCCTCTGTGATCCTCTCCCCACACCCGGGGAGCTCGTGTCCCTCCCACCCCACGCTGGAGAACACACTAGAGCTCTGGCACACAAAGCACATTGCTGCTGTAAGGTCCTTCATCCCAGCACCTGCTCGGAAACAAGAGCCAGGGACAGATTCTCTGCCAGGCACAGCACTACAAACCCACTGCTCTTCCACAACCATTCCTGTCATCCTACAGCAAGGCAATCATTCCTGCAGGATTCCTCTGTTACTCCTTCCCACACTGTGCTGTCAAAGCAGTCCAGCTACAGGTCAGTTTCATTTTAATCCCCTCTGGGGACAGGTTACTCATCTCACATGTACATCATACCCCAGGACTTGTGGAGCCTGGAACTCAGTCCCCCCTTTTCACTGCTCAGCACAGCTGGGAGCCCTCCTGGGGACAAGTGCACAAGGAGTGCTGGCAGCTCAGGCACACACCAGCACATCCAAGGAGGATTTGCTGGAGACAAGATGAGACAGCCTCCAGACCCTTCCCTCTCCAAGGCAGCGACTTCCCTCACACAGGGCAGGATCCCACCAGCAAACACAGGGCAGAATTTATTTTTTTCCCAAGGGACAACTGGAATATTTGGCTTCAAAGCAGGTGCAAGCACAGGGGACAAAGATTAAGCCCAAAATACAGAGCACAGCACCCCTCCTGAGGTCACGTTCAGCCTGGGTGAGGCTGTGCCCACCTGGTTTCTGGAGACACTTCCATCCACAGGATCATTGTACTCAAAATTATCAGCTTTCTCCACCGTATAGACTTTGTCACCAGATGATAACTGCTTCCCCACAAAGGAGCGGTCAAACATCACAGTCTCCAAATCCTTCATCATTTTGTTGGCTGCATCTGCATCCACCTCTTCATAGTCATATCTACAACCAGCCACCATAAAACAAAGATTAGGAAGGGAAAGGGTTTGGGATGCCCTTGTTTAAACACCATGGCCTGCCCCATCTGTGTTATCTACTCCCTTCCTGGAGAAGAGGACAGGAAGAAAAGGGGAGAGTCTGTGCAGCACCACAGCTAGCATCTAACAGAAATCCCTGGGACACACTGCAACTTATAACCAGCATTTGGTGTCAGCAGAGATGAAAGCACAAGCTGGGCTGCCTTGCTCCAGGCATAACGAAGACAGGGCTAGAATCCAGCAATGCTGACTGCAAGGGATTCATTCTAATTCTGTGATGGGATCTCAGCAGGTTCCTCATGATAACCTGTCTGCTGTCACACTCAGCTTGCTACACAGCCATACCTCTGGTGCCACAAGTCTGCCTTTTTATTCTAGGCTTTGGCTTTTTTCCAGGGGTTTCAGTGCCTCAGGTGGGTGGATGGGTGCTGGCTTTGTGGTGGGGGAGGAAGGGGAGGTGGAAAAAGAAAGGGCAAAATAAAAAAGGAGGAAAACTCAAAATCTTTCATTTGGCAATTTGAGAGAGAGTTTTCATGTAGGTCTTCCAAGCTGAAAGATTGCTGCCTAGTGCTTTCACTCCAGACAGCATTCTCACCTCTGCTGTAAGCAGGTCAGTTCTCAGTCCTTCCCTTTTCATCCTCCACATCTACTGCAGTTTAAATTAAATTTGGGGACTGGACAGAAACACAGCCAGGTAAATAACAGCCCAGGAGCTGGGCATCCATTCATCAAGACACTGAAGATATTATAAGTTAACATGTGATTTGTGGTCTCAAGCAATGTGCTGTTCTGGTGGCAAAAGACTCTTGTAGGAAGGAAAACATATCTCCCTTTGAAGAAAAGGAGACACCTTGCATATTCTACAGGCACTCTGCAGACTCTGATACTTACTAGATTTGTGTTCAGAGTAAATCCTGAACTGAAAGGTTCAGGTGAACACCCACTGTGTTCGAAAAAAGGGTAGATGAGGTACTTAGAGATATGGTTTAGTTTAGGATGAGAATGGTTGGACTTGATGATCTTCAAAGGTCTTTTCCAACCTTGTGATTCTGTGATTATTTAACCTAGATATGTTGTGCACTGCCCCAAAGGGCTCAGGGAGTTTTAGATTACCACAACAGGACAGAACAGCAAATGTAGCACAGGCTGGTGCCCGTCAGCGCTTGGGGCTCTGACCTTGGAGGGTGGAACACAGGGCAGAGGTAAGTGTGAGGCATCAGGAGCGCATTCCCCACCTGGTGAAGAAGTTCCTGCCGTATTTCTGCCAGTGATCCTTCATGATGTCCTCCACGCTCTGCTTGCAGGTGGCCAGGATGGACAGCCAAGCCAGGACAGCCCACAGCCCGTCCTTCTCACGGATGTGGTCGGAGCCTGCAGAGAGCCACAGGAGAAACACGTTTCCCACCTCCTTTCACAGGAGAGTCTGTGTCCAGCCCTACCTTGTCTTGCCTCCTCCAGCCAGCTGGCAGCTGTACAAGCTCACAAATGGAAGGCATTGCACGAGCTTCATCCCCGCTGTATCATTAAAACGGTTCAAGATATCATCTGCTTTTAGCTACAGCCCAAAGAAACCACTCGGCCCCTTTTAACACACACACAACTCATTGTTCACAGATCCCTAATTCCGTTCCCAAGGAGGTAACAGGGAATGTGCAGTAAGAAGGTCATTAAAAAAAAGGCAGAGGCAAAGGAGCAGCTCAGGAAGGACTAACATCAACCTCTTCAAAGCAGCTGTCACACGCCGCCTGCCAAATCTGCATACTCAGATCAGCACATATTCTGGCTGAGCACCAAGAAAAATGTCAGCCCTCCCTGAGGAAGCCAAACCCTCCCAGCTCTGAAATGACGCTGCAGCAGCGAGAGGAACAGCTTCTTGGATGGCAAACGGCAGCGTGAGGAGGGACACAGAATCACTGAATCACAGGGGCTGGAAGGGCCCTCCAGAGCCCATGGGGTCCAACCCCCTGCCAAAGCAGGGTCCCTAGGACAGGGCACACAGGTCGGCGTCCAGACGGGGCTGGAATCTCTCCAGAGAAGGAGACTCCACACCCCCTGGGCAGCCTGTCCCAGGGCTCCCTCACCCTCACCGGGAAGTTCTTTCCCAGATTGGGGTGGAACTCCCTGTGCTCCAACTTGAGGCCATCAGCCCTTGTCCTGTCCCCACAGACACTGAGCAGAGGCTGCCCATGTCCCCTGTGTCCCACCCTTCAGCTATTGATAAACACTGATCAGATCCCCTCTCAGTCTCTTCTCTCCAGGCTGAACAGCCCCAGCTCACTCAGCCTTTCCTCACAGGGGAGATGCTCCAGGCCCTTCAGCATCTCCGTAGCCTCCTCTGGACTCTCTCCAGGAGATCCCTGGCTTTTTTATCCCAGGGAGCCCAGAACTGGACACAACACTCCAGGTGGGGCCTGACCAGGGCAGAGCAGAGGGGGAGGATCCCCTCCTGTGACCTGCTGGCCACACTCCTCTTGATGCCCCCCAGGATCCCACTGGCTCTCTCAGCCCCCAGTGCACACTGCTGGCTCAAGGCCACCCTGTCACCCACCAGGACCCCCAGGTCCTTCTCCACAGAGCCCCATGTGCAGAAACCAGAAAAGGCCTCATGCCTGCTCTTACTCTCACATGCTGGGCACTCAAAGGCCAGGACAGGCCACACTTTGGCTACCAGAGGATTCCTGCAAAGCGAGCGCTGCGGAATCAGAAGCCATCAGGGGCCAGCCCAGCCTTGCCCCAGGAGCCGGCCGGAGAGGGGCTGCCAGCAGCATGGTGGGACTGCACAGCACCCAAGCCCTTGGGAAACCCAAGAGGGTTTTGCAACTTGGACAGCACCCTGAACACCTAAATTAAAACGAGGGATCAAGTGGCAGCCCAGAATACATCCCAGCCCAGCCTGTGCCCCAGCTGCACAGCTTTGGAGTTTTATCCTTTGAGCTCCAAGAAACCTCCCAACAGGTCCTAATGAAATCCCAGGGAGGCAGGGTATGCCTGCTAATGCAGGGAATACTCCAGAGCTGCCATTTTCCCCCTCTCAAGAGCTGCCAGAGCAGGCAGTCGCCTGGGGAAGAAGGCTGGGGGCTGGGGCAGGGGCTGTGTGGTGCTTTACACAAATCCCACCATTGTGGACGCAGCGATAAATTATCCTCATGGTCCTTTACGGTGGAGAGAGCTGTACAGAGGTGATGGAGAGGAATGCTAAACAAACAGAAGTCCCATGTGATGTATCAACTTATTGCTGGAATAAAATACCCAAGAAAGCAAAGCAGGAATTCTGTCATGTCACATTACTCTAATTGCTCCTGGACTCCAGTCCCACCGGGTCACAGTTTGTTTCAATTTTTACTGGGTCTATTTGGCTGCTCCTTCATCTCTCTCCCCTTCAGCACTCACATTCTGTCCAGCTCCAAACAACTCATTAACTTACTATCAAACAACTTTCCTTACCCCTTTTCAGTCCCTAAAGCGTGTTTGCCAGATGGGCAAACCCCCTTTTGCATTGCAGGGTGGGGGGACACGGGTGTCCAACATTCCCGGGCCCTTTCTTAATCAGTCCCCCTCCCAAAACTCCCTCAGTTCCTGGCCACTGGGACATGATGCTGTGTGGCCAAAATCCCCAAACTCTCCCTTGGCCCCTGCTGCAAATGGAATCAGTCACTTTTATTTGTGATGTAGAGTCATTTACCTATTGGGGGCTGGAGAGTAACTATGAGCTCATTCCTCATACAATAAAAGATGGAAACAATTTGGGAGAGCTGCTCATTAGAGACCATCTCCTATCAGCAGTTCCATGAATCATTTGCTGCTTTTTGTTTTTATTTATTTACTGAAATGCTGGTGCCCCCTTCTCAGCCAAACTCCAGAACATAAACTTCACACACACTGAAATGATTCAGGGCAAAACTCCAAAATCTTTCTTTACTCATGATTTACTTCAAGATTTCATTGCAGAGTTACCACTTTTATTCCAGGCTTTCCCCTTTCCTGCCTCCCCAGGCCAAATCCTGTGTGGAACAGCATCTGAATGCAAAATATTGCTGCTGAAGCCTGCTTCAGGCCCAAAGCAATCTGCTTTCAGCCAGTCTGCAATGCCATTCCTTCAGCTACAGAAGTGCTGGAGTAATCCTCCTGTGCCAGTCTGTATCCCAGCTCCACAAAGCCTTTTGGGATTTAAAGCCATCCCTGCTCCATGAGATGCCCAAGCACAGGCTAAAATGTTTTGCTCAAATGTGGGGTGGTGGAATGAAAACACCCAAGGTTTGAGCCTGAAATCATCCAACCTCACTTCACATGGTGCCTCATGTATTGTATCAACCACCCCCAGGCTTCAAAAGTCTTTGGAGAATGGGGAAAACAAGGAAAAACATCATCTCAGGGAGAATTCAGACCAAATAAAACTCAGCCTCTGGGTATCAATTAGGTGCTGACCTCCTGCATGGAGGGAAGGTCCCATTTCCACAGTCAGGATGTTAAAACCACATTGGAGATGCCTTGGGAGAGCTCAAAGTGCCAAGGCCTCCTGGGAACACAGTGTGTTTTGAGGGTGCTGCCCTGACACAGGGGGAAATCTGCTCACTTTAACTTCCCTCCACAAATAATAGTCATGTGTCACGTGCACACCCCTAGTAAATTCCTTAAGATGTTCACTTTGTTTCTCAGTAACCTAATAACTTGCTTAGGCTGTTCAAAGGCAAGTGTTAATTTAAACTTTATAAATCATACCTTGTTTTCAGAACAGGAAAATGAGGGCCCTATTAAGCTCAGAGATTTAATAGTGACCTGAAACCTTCCCTAATAAAACTGCATGCTCCAAACCATATTTCTTGCCAGAAATGAAAACATTTAGAAGGTTTTCCTGGCCACCAAGAGTTGAAAAATACATTTAACACTGCACTTAATCCCCATAGACTCAATGACCGGGCTAGTAAAGAGGCCCTTAAACTTCCTGCATATCTACATATTCCTAAATAACTGAAAGGAGAACTACCTCTTGCCTGACAAAACTTTTAGCATTGTGCCCATTTCCACCAGTGATTCTTGAAAGCTTTTATTTTAATCATTATTTTAAAGCAATAACAGCTCCATAGGAAGGATAAATCCCAAGCTACCCGGCTCAGTAAAGAACTAAGAGGAGGAATAATACAATCAGGAATGCTGACTTACCAGTACCAAAACTTTCCTCTCCACACAGAGACAGTTTGTTTGCATCCATCAGGTTTCCAAAGAACTTCCAGCCAGTTGGAGTTTCATACAGAGCAATCTTTGTAGCCTGGGCCACCCTTCAAAGGTAAGAAGGCTAAGTCACATCACAGCTGGAGTCTCAGTGCTCCCATGTGAACTACTGCAGTCAGAGCCTTGGTTGCTACCAAGCATCTCTTTGGGGGTAACACTGAAGGCAGGTCATGCCTTGGGTGTTTTTACAATGAAGAATTTGGTGTACAGCAGTCCTCTGTTTTATCCCAGTGTGAAGCTTGGGAAATGGGTGGGATGTGCAACTAAAGAACAAATCCAAGCATTTAACAAATAAGGTATCACTAAAGTTGGGGAGGTTCATTTGTTTGGGCTTATCTGTAGAGAAGAGAAAGAGCCAAGAGCAGAGCCCAGCTCAGCCATGTCCCCAAACTGGATTTAATTCATTAAACTTCTCTGCCTGGCCTGGCAGCCAGTCCATGGCAGCCCTGGCACTGCTTCACCCTTCAGGCACACCACACACTCGCTCCCCACTACAGACATGTGTTAAATCACAAAAAAAAGGATGGTCCCTCTCCATGGAGAGGCTCCCCTCCACCACCATGCACAGAGGTAGATGCTACCTATCAAGAGCCCCACTGGTGGGCATGCTCCTGGCAAAGCCACGGACTCCAGTCTGCTGGAAATAAGGGATACTGAAGATGTTGGCAGCGATGACGGCGACAGAGTCAGAGGGGTTCACAAAGAAGCCGTGTTTCCCAAGAATCATGTTGCGATCCTGGGGAAGAGAAGAGAGAAACAGCACTCATCCCAGCTCAGCACAAAAAGGCTGTGGTGGCAAAGGCTGTTCCACTTGGCAGGCACAGCCTATAAACCCAACAACTCACAGAGAGATTTATTTTTTTTTTTGACCTCACTGAAATAAATACAGAGGTTTGGAAAAGTTAAATAGCAACACCTATATAATATTCCACCTTCCTGCTGATTTTTCACAGCCTTTACAGCTATTTAAATAGAGTTTGGACTTGATTATTAACACAGTAGCTAACTTGCTGCAGTGGCAAAGTGCAGTGGCAAAGTGCAGCGAGTGGTTCGCTTTCATTCACAATTATAGAAGGGAGAAGGGGAGAAAAAAACCCCAACTCTTCACTTTTCTCCTCCTCTGCTTGAAAGCAGCTGAGCAGTCAGGCCCCCACAGCTGACCAGAACAGCCTATTTACCCCATCTCCATCAAAGGCAGCTCCAAAGTCATACTCTCCTGTCTTCATGGTCTGGACCAGGTCAGCAGCGTAGGTTAAGTTGGGGTCAGGATGGTGGCCACCGAAGTCCTCTAACGGGGTGCAGTTCACAGCTGAATTTGCTGGGGCTCCAAGCTCCTCACACAGGATCTTTTTTACATAAGGGCCCACAACTATGGTGGCAAAACATGGAGAGGAAACGAGTCAGTGTCTGTCCTCAGGCAGCTCTGCACCAGCCTCCAGTCTGCTCTGTTTGGGTCACTGATGGTGCTAAAGCGCAAGTGCCCACATCAAAAGCCCCCAAGCAGCACATAGGTGTGCTCAAGCCTGATCCATCCAGGCACCTGAGCTCTTGCCAAAGCAAGATTTCCAGCCGAAGGGCTGGCCCACTAAATAGAAGTGAAACCATTTGTGGGTTTAAAAGGGAGGATGAGCCCATGCCAGGGGCTCAGCACGTGAGCCAGGACCCCGCTGCGAAGGGTTTGTGCGCCGAGGTGTTCGCACGGCAGCCCCAAACACGTGTGTGATTCACAGACACCCAGCAGCACAACAGGATTTACTGCTCTCAAACACCACAGATCTAGGCAATAAAAAATAAGCATGTATAGGAATGGTCTGGAGACAAGAGAAACAAAATGCTAGGAAAGTTAGTGTGCTCCTGAAAACATCAAGTGAGAGATACTCATAAGCTTGGCTTATATATTAATCTGTATTAATCTAATGGTCCCACAATTTTGTATTCAAATATCTATGAGCAGATCTTTGCTTAACTGCTGTGACCTCTTATGGGACACTGATGGGTATAAAGGCTACCAGGGCATCAGCACAAACCTCTGCCTGTCAATGTGGATTGACATGTGAGCCATACACCCCCCCACTGAGCCCCACTGATATCTCTGCTCTAGGTCAATTCCCAAATCAAAACCTTTGGCAAAAGAAAACAGTGTAAAGCCATAATAAGTTTGCCTGACAGAAAAGTGTGACATGTAACAAAACAAATAACAAATTTACAGGTGATGGACATCAATCCCAGAAAAAAGCTTCCTCTGAAGTAGGTGGCAAATCCCTGTGGACACCCAGCCCCTCACAACACCCCAAACCCAAGCCCAGGGTACCTCCATGCATGGCATCGATGCGAATCTTGAGGTGGTTCTTCCCTGAAAGTAGTTCCTTCAGTGCATTGAAGTCAAAGATGTTCCTCAGCATGTTTGCATAAGCTTCTACAGAGTCCACAATTTCCACTGGAATAAAGAAAGTACATAGAGACCCACTCTCAGGGTCGGAAATGTTTTAGAGAAGTAATGTTGCTACACACAGCGCTATGCTGACAGTCCTTAGTGCAAAGGGCCAGGGCTCTGTGTGCAGCATCCCACAGAATCAGTTCATAAAGCCAGTAATAATGACCCTATTTTAAGAGGTTTATTACAGGCTGTCACTGCTAATTGGGTTACAGACAAAGAAAACCCTTAAGACAAACGCTGTTCCCAGTTACAGCTCCCTGGACTTGAGGGCTCTGTCCCCCTCTGCTTACCTAGAGAGTGGGAAACAAGGAAAAGGGAGAAAAAAAAATAGATATATAAAAGCAGATCTCAAATTTCCACCAAGGTCAGTGGGAAACACACCCCTAATAGTTCAAAAAAGTTGCACTTCTGGCAATATAAAAAACAGAGTCATGAAAACCCCATTAACAAAAAATCCCACCATGCAAAAACAGGGGCAGAAATACCAGTTTTTATAATATTTTATAATTTTTTAATTATAAGCACAGGTCTGCAGGAGGTGGTAAAAAAAATACTTGGAGCAAGTGTTTTTCAGAAGTCTTTTGGTTAAGACTGACAAAGTCATGTGTGAAATGTAATGGCTTTCCCACTCAGAGACAGCTTTCATACATGAAACCCTGGGGAAAAAAAATCAGTTACAAAGATTAAACACTATCTTTTTAATCAGTCTGTATCACCTGTTAATGGCAGCCTTATGGACAAAATAATCTCTGATTTTGTGAGGTTTGATGGATCAGATTTACCTCCTGAAGTACCACTTTTTGTAGGATAGAAACAAAGGTGTTATTAAAGGATCTGCACAAGGAAAGATGTAGACCAAAAGCAAAGAAATATAAACACCAGGATGACCAGATCTTTGTTTGGCTAATCCAAGAGATAAGGAGGAGAGGTTGGAACAGCCATCTCTGTCCTTCAGAAACCCCCAATGTCCTTGCCTGGTCCCACACAAACTCCACCCCAAAGGAAACTTTGCCTGAGGAAGAACAGTCATTTACCTGTAAATGGTTTAAATTTGTTCTCCAGGTCGAACTGCTGCTTCCCAATGGTGCTCAGGTCCACCTGGAGGTCTGGGCAGATTGCATACTCTTCGATTTTCTTGCTGATTTGGAAAATTTTATCTGTGATACCTTCAGGAGCAGGACCTGCAAGATAAAATGGGCAAGGGGGAAGAGGCTAAAGAATGAGGCTGCAAGAGAGGTGTACTTCAGCTTTTCAGCAAAAGGCCTGGGAATACCTCCCTTGGAGGGGAGCATCAGGGTATGAGGGGAGCAGATGTATCACCTGCTCTCTTTAGGGAAACCCACTGAATCTCTGTGATATGAGGACAGTTAAATTTGATTCCTTGGGGTCAACACAAGAAGCAGCCAAATAGAAATAAAGGAAATCAAAATGAGCCAAGTGACCTCACCTCCATTAGCAGTATTGAATTTAATGCCAAAATCTCCATTGGGCCCACCAGGGTTGTGGCTGGCTGTCAGAATGATGCCACCAATGGCTTTGATTTTCCTGATGATGCAGGACACTGCTGGGGTGGAGAGAATGCCGTTCTGCCCGATGACCAAGCGGCCGATCTGAACATTAAAGAGCAAAACAAACCTCTGTGAGTCCCAAATCCTCAAACCAGCAAAACCAGCAAACTTCCAAACACTGGTGATGGGTAAACCAGAGCCTCCAGGAGAGGTGCTGCTTCTCTGCAAGCAAGCTGCTGCTTCCTGGGATGCTGAAGCTCTCTGCTGTGTGGAGCGAAGGTCAGAATCTGACCCCGCTCTGTTGTGCCTCTTTAGCGTTGTCCTTTGTGGCAGCTTGCACCCAAGAGCTGAGCTTTCCAGGGGCATCTAAACAGCCACCAAAACAAAAAGAGCAAAACACAAACCCAGGACCCCTTTGGCTACAGTCTTGAACTTTGCTTTCAGAAGACACAATGGGACCGAGAGAAGCCAAAACAAAACAAGAAGTGGAACATTATCACTACTCCCATGGAACCAGCTGCAGATTCTTACTCACAGCGGGTAACTCACCTCCTTCCCGTGTATTTAGTAATATCACCAAGATTAAATCCAGACCAATGTGCTGAGCAATACAAGGCAATCAGGATCCAGTTGCTGGAGTTCATGTAATAAACCAGAAGATGAATATTTTTTTCTGGAAGAACACACTCCTTACCACAGCCCCAAATGAGGTGCCAGAGATTTAAAAGAATACCAGACTACTCTCCATCAACCCAGGAGATTAGACCTTGTATAGGACTGAGAAAAGAGGAGGGATTTTATTCAAACACAAGATAAACCAGAAAACAAAAGGCAGAGTTCCCAATCTGAAGATCCACCGTCAGTGCTAAGCCAAGGGCACTGGATGACTGCAATTCCTCTCCTGCAGCACTGCTTGGTGCTAAGCCCTGGCTTTGCTGCTGATGGGGTATTGGGTGCTACAGCTGTCATGGTTTTAAGTGTGGCACCACTGGAAGAACTATACCTGGAGCAAACAAGCTCTAGCAAGCATAAATGCAAACCAGCAGGTTATAAACCCACAGTGGATGCCCCTCTTCCAGCTGAGCATAGCAGCCAGTGTTAAAACCCTCACAGTGCCAGTGTAGCAGGCTGATGACACTAGCTTATTACACACCATACACACTGAAGTAACCCACCCTACAGGGATTTTGCTTTTTTCCTCATTCTCAGACCAAGCCAGCACACTGTCTCGTGCTTTATTCCAGCCTCCAGGTCTTGCTCCTTCCCTTTCACCAAGAATTAACACAGCCTCCAGGAAGCTGCTCTCTAAAGCTTCATCTTTTGATTCCCAGCTCCCCTATGAGTGTCACAGCCAGCCACAATGCCCCTCTGCACCGCTGCTCTGCCAGGCCTCATGTGCAGCTCAAGGGATGCTGCAGAGGGATGGCAAAGCAAGGGAGTTTCTCACCCAAACCCTGCAGTGGCTGCTGGAGAGCTGGGTGAACACATCAAATCCTTACCCAGCTTGTCCTCACCACACACCTCAGCTGGGGCTTTTGCACATGCATTGCTGGTCCCCACCCAGACAATGCTAAATCCTTGATGGGAACCACTGGAAAAGGTTGCCCAGTGTGCTGAGCAAATTATTCTTAATCTTTTTTCATTTTCTGGAATTTCTTACAGGAAAAATCTCAGGATGTAACGATGCAGAAATGCCAGTCACAGAACACTCCAAACACAGCCACTTTGTGCAGCAATTTTGGGCTTACAGCACTTCAGAGTAATCCAGGCAACACTTCCACTACCTAAAGCCCCACGGAGATGCACACAGGGAGACCTTCTCCCAGTAACACAGGCTGATCATTCACAACAAAAACATGTTTTCCAGGCCAAGTCAGGTTAAGCAGACAAACTCCCTTGGTCATTTCCTTTAACAAAAAAACCCCCATCATTTAAAACATACAGTGTGATGCTACTGACACAGCAAGCATGCTTGGTACAATTTGGAAATCCTGCTGATATATTAAAGTAGCAGCACCTGCCTCCACCACACACAGAGAGAGATTTTGCACGTTCAAAACAGAAGATGCATGCCCTCCTCTTGGGTTTTTCTGTATTTGAAAACATCCTTGGACTCATCCCTTCTATTCCATAAAGCAAGCAAGCACAATGCTGATAGCCACAGGTATAAGCCAGGTTGTATGAAAACCATCAATGAAAACTAGCAAAACCAGCAGTGGAAGGAGATGTTAGCCAGACAGGGGCCACATGCTGGAATGAAACACATGAGGAAACTCTCAGCTCGTGAAGAAGTGTCTCATCTCACTACTACCAGCAGAAAATCCCCCTTAGTATCAAGCACTCCAAGCAGCAGGCCTCTTTTTCCCCCACCCTGCAGCTCTCCTGCTCAGCCCATGCACTCACTTAACAGGAATATAGTGATTTGCACTGCCAAAAGATTTAATTCTTTTTTCCCAAAACTGAAAATATGTAGATTTAATAAATAAATAAGTAAATCTCACTCCCCACCCCCGTTCATTACAGATTACCCTGTTGTCATCAGGGAAGTTCTCCTGTCAACTTCCTACAAGCCAGGTCTCTCAGCATAAAGAGACTAGGATCTCTTAGCCCTGCACTAAGAGATCCAGGACAGAAAGCAGAGTTTCTTTTTCTTAAAAATCAAAAGGAAAACTGGAGTCCTGTAGCACATGAACCACACAAGCCTTGGTTTCTGCTTCCAAAACACAGATTCCCAGCTCAATCAGAGGTTACTGCAACAGCTGCCACTCACTTGCTAACTCCCATCTTATTTCAATTTTCAAATGCTCCCAAAGTACTTATCCCACAGCCACAACTTTTGCCTGTTGAGGAAAAAATCCACCCTGTGTTTTGCCTTGTTATTTGCTGAGCAGCTCAGAGCAAAGCTGACAGAGCTTCACCCTGGAACAGCGAGCCACAGCTCTTCCAGTTACTTCACTTCTTAACAATATTGGGGTTTTAGGATCTGAGGGAGAGACCAGGAAACCCACAGGTGCCAACAGCTTGTGGCATGCCAAAACACAAAACCAGAACACACAAAAAACAGGCAATATTTATTTTCTCTGCTGCTTGTGTATTCCCACATACTTCTAACCCAACTGCACCACTTAAAAGTGAAAAAACCCAGCAATTTCTCTACTACCAAACTGATTTTCCCTTAAAAAGTTAACTATTAGCAGTTGAATAACATCTTTGGGGAAATTAAATCTCAGTAGTGCCTAGTTTATTACGGTTTTCTGCATTTATCAGCTACACAGCTACAGGAATTTAGTCATTTAACGTTTACCAACCCCGTTGGCAGCAGCCATTTGGACTATCAGTTCCACTGCAGACTTATTAAAGTATCTCCCATCGCCTCCAACTACCATAGAAGATCCTTGTCGATCTCTTAAGTCTATGGAAAAAAATATACTCTGGATAAAGTTCTGCAAATAGTTCATCTTGGATTCAAAATAAAAGGTCTTCTTCCGTAATCCACTGGTGCCTGGTTTCTGGTCGTTGTAAGGAGCCGTTGGCACGGTCAGGAGAGGCAGAGGAGCATCTTCCATTGGCTTTTTTCACACAAATGCATTTAAAAAGTAAGTTATACCACAGTACAAAAATCAATCTTGATACCAGCAATGGCCCACCTAGAAGCCAGAAGTTCAGTGAAGTTGCTGAGCACCCAAAATAGCTCCTTGAACCTCGAGCCTCCTGTAACTGAAGAAGTTTCCTTGCACTTGTTGTGGAGGATCAATGTCAGGGAGAATGCACAATTCCACACCGCTGTCCCTCACTGAAAAGACTGGGAAAAAGGGATTTTTGCCATCTTTGCCATCTTCTGTTCTCCACCAGCACAGCTCCTTGCCATTCTGTGCTGTCACCCACTGGAGCCCAGCACCAGCAATTGATCCAGCTCTCCCTCAGGGCAGAGTCAGGGAGGGAGGCAGCGAGCAGCTCAGCCCCTCTGCTTGGATGCAAAACGTGCTTCCCCAGCACAGAGCCCAGTGTTTTTGCCAGCCAAGCAGATCCTCACGCAGTGCTAGGCTGCTGGCCAGCCATCACGCCGCTCCCCAGGTCCCCAGGAGGTGAGTGAGGCTTCCGCAGTCATGGACATTTTGCAAAGTCTGGTGAGTTAAAGGTCACTCTTAAAATGGAAAGTAACAGATCTGTTACCTACAGTTTGCTTGCAGGACTCCTGCTCTGACAACCCGACTGCTCCACAGGGCCCCCCTCAAGCACAGGGATGTTATCCATGATAAACAGTGGGTCACAGACCCACAGAATCGTAGGGGTTGGAAGGGACCCCCAGAGCTCATCGGGTCCAACCCCCTGCCAAAGCAGGGTCCCTAGGACAGGTCACACAGGTCGGCATCCAGATGGGGCTGGAATCTCTCCAGAGAAGGAGACTCCAACAGATTTTCTTCCAAGTGGTTCACCAGGACATTAAAATCAAGCTGGATAATTCGTATGAGACTGAGGGGAAACCTCATGACTGAGGGCAGAGAAACACCTTTGCAGAAGGTCAAGTGGAGCCTTTGTCTCCGAAGGCATCATCCAGGTTCCCCAGGAAGCCAAAGAGCCTGGTGAGTTCTCATGTCTGCTCCCTAAGGAGGGAATTTAATTCCCTAGGAATTAAATCACTGTTCTCAGTGCCCCAGAAACAATTTATTTTGTATGGGCTCCAAATTTGATCCCTTAATTCCCTTCTTCTCCCCACCAAACTGCACTGACCCATGGGTGCTGCAGAACTGGGACAGCAGGTGTGTTACACCAACTGCAAGACTTCCTGGGATATGCAGCTGGAAACAACTGGTTTGCATGTTATATATCTATGCTATGTCAGCATCCTGCTGCTGAGACACCTTCTGTTTTCATGCAAAGGTGCAGGTTTCCCTCTAGTGGCACAGAAATCAAAACCCAGCTCTCAAAAATCACCTACCAGAAGTTCATCCTGGACATTTCCCTGGCAAGAAAAGACCTAAGCAAGCTCTTTCCCTTCTTATCCTGGGTGAGATAAACTTACTGCGCTGAGAAATGCCACAGCATTAAGTGACAAGAGGATGGCTGCATGGAGGAGATGCACATGGGCTTCCTGGCAGGGAAAAGGCCTATGGAAGCTTAGGAATTTGTGCTTATAATTAAGTGCACATGCCCTGGACAGAGGAATCGGGCTAAATTAAGCTGGGGAGAAAGGTGTTGGTTATTAGTGCCATGCTCACTTATATCAAATGAAATATGCTTTATCAAACAAAATATAAGATTCAGTGATGAGCTGGTGCATGTAAAGCACAGGGACAGGAACAGCACATCATAGAATCATGGAATGGTCTGGGTTGGAAGGGACCCCAAGGATCACAGAGCTCCAACCCCCTGCCACAGGCAGGGCCACCAACCTCCAGGCCTGGAGCTACACAAGGTTGCCCAGGGCCCCATCCAACCTGGCCCTGAACACCCCCAGGGATGGGGCATCCACTCCCTCTCTGGGCAGCCTGTTCCAGCCCCTCACCACTCTCTCTGCGAAGAACTTCCCCCTAATATCTAATCTAAACCTTCCTTCCTTTAGCTTTAATCCATTCCCCCTTGTCCTGCCATCAACCCCACCTTTGGGGCCCTGGTCCTGGGGCTTTATGCAACACGTGTATTTCTGTTTGGGTAAACTCCATCACCAGGAACTGGGAACCAGGACTGGTATAGGTGTTGGTGATCACACATTTGCCAGAAGATTGAGGGGTGGGAAAAAAAAGCTCACCAAAGGTGGATCCTATCTGCCTTAAGGACTGAAGCAGAGACTGGGAAGGAGTATTTGATCCTTGACCTGTGAGGTTTTGTTTAAATGGCTGTGATCATTACAGATCACTTATGTCCTGGAAATTAATTCAGCAGGTCATCTGCTAGAACTGGGTGCAGGATCAAATACACTTAGGGCACCCTCCAGAAAACTGAGGGAATTTGGCCTTGAAACCTTTTTCTCCAGGTAAGCCAGGCCTGGGCACAATCAGCCTTGCAGTTAGAAGTGGTGTCCTTGCTGTAGCTTAAGTCCTCCTGAGCTGACACAGAAAACAAATTGATCATAATCCTTTTCCTGACAACTTCTCACAAATTTTAAAAAAACCCTTTACCATATAGACTCTGAGTGCCCTCTCCTTGCTACAGTAAGCATCCCCCCTCTCCTTAACTCTTCCTTCTTGTTGTATTTCCCAGCTCTCATTCCTCACAGCAGTCAGAGGCTGGTGAGGGTGTTTCCCCCTCCAACCAGTGGATCTGCTGCACAGGGACATTTGCTAAGCTTCAGTCCTCTTTGCTGTCTTGCACTTCAGACATACATGAACAGAGTTAAAGACTATGAACTGTTGACTTTGGTTAATGATAAAAAGATAAACAAGGCTAGTTTGAGAGAACTGAAAAGCACACAGTTCCTCCTCCCTTGGCTTGATACCATCGGTCCCTGACCCATCTCTGCACCTTCCCTCCTGCCACCCACTCGGGGCCAAGGCTGTCTGGAGCCTGGGACCAGGCAGCCAGGCTCTCCCAGCCTCCCACTCCAACACTGACCCACCCTCAGCACAGGCCTCTTCCTAGCTACAATCTTATACTTTGACATTCAGGAAAGCAAAACAGTTTGGGGACAGAAAACCCACCATGCAAAGGCCAGACTGAACAGTTACCCTCTCTTCTCATCCCCTGTGAACACCTTTGGTTCTGGCTTCTCCAAGGTCCAGGATTCTCTCTGCTGTGAGCAGGATCTCTCAGCTTCTTCCCATTCCTGTGCCTCACACTCCTCTCACCATTCAGGGGGCATTGCACTTTTTCTGTTATTAGTAAAAAAAGCTTCACTGCACAAAACCCCAGGGAACAAAGTCAAATCAGGCATTTTGCACTTACTTTGTGACTTCCCTTTAAGACAGAAATTACATTTCCTTAACTCCAGCCCACAGAAAAGTTCTAGTCCCCACACTGCTGCCTGCACACTGACCATAAGAGGGTGCCAAGAGCCCTGAACAAGCCCACTGTCCAGCTGCCAAAACTGTGCACTTTCTTCCCCAAGCACAGCTCCAGTCCAGGCAGCAGGGGCTCTGTGTGACATTTGGCAATGCCAAGACAAACAGAGCCAAAGTGAACTAAACAGACCAACTGCCATCCTGTTAGTCACACAAGGAGTGTTGCTCCAACTGCAAAACTCTTTGTTTCCCTAAGAATTAATTAAAATCCTAGGTTTTGAAGCTGCTGTATAGATTCCAGAGAGGCAAACTATCTGGCACTGTCTTGACAGCGTGAGTGTGAATAGATGCAACCACACACATACAAGTTGCTCCATTAAGACACATTGTTCTGCACTTACACTGCACCCTGGTTAAAATTAAGAGAGAAGCTAGATGGGTGGCACAGAAAGGGCTCTGCAGGATGAGGGATGAAACCACCCTCTGCACGGTGCTACAGATGGGCTCCAGGTTAGTCACCCTGCTGACCTTCCCTTTGCCAGGAGAGAAGTACACACCAGCAACCACGATTGAGAGTCTCTGTTCAAAGGTCAGCTCTTCAATGCACACCCAAATCTGCATATTACCTTGGAGCACCCTGCTGTTTGCTGGCCTGCCCCTGCAGCAGGGAATGGGAGAGGGATTCCAGCTGATTTGCCTCCAGTAAACCTGGGAATGCTTTGGGATTTCTGGCCCCAGCCTGCTGAGAGATGGCCCCTTCCCTGGATCCTTTTAGAAACCAGCACCTGAGCCCAAGAAATGCAGAATTATAAAATGCAGGCAAGGTTGTGGAGCAGAGGGAGGGCACTGGCTGGCTCAGCCAGGTACTAGCATGAGGAGCAGAGACATATCTGGTTCAACCTTGCAGGCTCAGGGACAGAAGCTCTGGTCCAAGGTATACAGAGGCAAGCTCCTGTATGGAGACATGACAGTGAGGTGGCTATACAGAGCAGGGAATAGCAGGGACAGACATATGACCATTTCTTGCAGAGTTGCTAGGACATGCTAGAAAAGCTCTGTCTGCAGGCCCAGGGGTAAAAAGCTGCTGAAAGACAGAAGGAAATAGGCTGGAAGGGCTGTGGAGAGGTCACCTACCTACCCAAGCCATTCTCACTGCAGCTTTCCCAAGCAGGCAATGCACTCCTTTCATCAGCCTCAAGCTTCCAGAACGCTTTCTAACATCTAAACTGAATCTCCACTGCTGCAACTTTAATTCTTGCCCCATCCCCAGCAGGACAAAGAACAACTTGTTACCTTCCCTCCTGCAGCATCATTGCAGACATTTGCAGACTGCCAGCACGTTTCCTCATCTCTAGCTCAAGTTCATTCTTTCTTCACTGGCCCCATCTGCCCAAGCTCAGGTCATTCCTTGGGGAAAATTCCCCCCAAGCAGCCTGCATCCCCTCTGAGGGGTGGTCCCCCAATAATCAGGCTTCCTGGGGGGATTTTATTTCCAGGTTTCACTTACAGCCACCTTATGAAAAAAATCAAGGAATTACATTTGTTTTTCTGGGTAACTAAATGATGCTGCCAACAGTCTGTGGTCTACACATCAGATCCACTGCAACTTGTGCTATGATTATAATGTACATATTGCATTCATATTTTATTACTTCTGCCTGTGCATCCTTCTTTCACTTCTTACAGATACCCTAGTTTATTTCTGTTTATTTCTAAGATATGTTCCTGTTCAGCATTTGAAACTTTAATCACTATGTTGGCTACCTCAGAGAGCGCCGTGACAGGATGGCAGGGCTCCACTTGATCCTGGTGCAGCCAGTCTTGGCACAAAACATACCAGTAGCAGCTACACAGCCCAGCTCACCTATCCCAAACTTTGCCATGACAAAGAGAAGGCATTAGACTCCATCCTGCTGCCCTACCAGCACAGCCAGAGCTGTGCTTTCTGGTTATATGGACTCATTGTCCTAGGAGATTACAGTTAAACCCCTGCTAGTATGAATTTCAACTCTGCCTGCTGGACTTGCAGAGATTAACTGCAAAGCACCTTAGCTCTTCCTTTGAGCTGAAGTTTCTTTACTGTAGAGTTTAAAATTCCAAAAAGGCACTGAAACTGGATCACCTGACTACTGCCTTAATAACCTGCAACTGAAAACTGACCTAAGTCAATTAACTTCACAGGCAAAAAGAAGCTAAGCCAGTGTAAAAGCAAGCTCTGAGCTCTAAGAGCTGCTGCATGCACAGTTGTCCTTTAAACCCCACCATAACCCGAAGCCAGGACATACCAAATGTGCCATGAGCATTCCCATGCAGGTATCTTATTCCTTTACTTCAAATATCATATCTCAATTTCCTCTTCTGCTTCTGAGAAAAGCAGTAACATAAGAACCAAAAGAGAAATTGAGGTTTTTCCTTAACAGCCTTGCAAGATCTAGCATCACTGCATCTAGTTGTGATACACAGGAACTGCTTTTTAGAATTACTTTCTTTATGGTTTCTTCAGTTTGATGTTTTCAATACCTGAAGCTTTTACTTGAAGGAAGGATCTGCCTAAGGACTGAGGGAGTCTATTCTTCAGGATAACAATGCCAATTGCTGAATGGATGAAGGTAAATAAAGAAGGCTAAGGCTGCTTGCAAGGTGCTATGCAGAGACAGGAACAGAGAGAAGAGATGCTGGTAACAGGTCTCTTAAAAACTAGGTAAGAAAAACAAGTTAGGCTGAGAGAAAGGTGAGCAATAACCAATACCTCCCATCAGCAGGGCCAAAGCAGATGACAAACAGGCTGGTCCCACTGTGCCCCTTCCACAGCAGGGATGGTGAGGCTGGGAACATGAGCACACTCTAGCTGGGGTCACGCTGTGGATCTCCAAGCTCGCACTGCAGCGTGCTGCTTACTCTGGGCTCACCCACATGGTCTCAGGGTTATGGCAGCACAAAGAAAAGAGGAGCAGAGCTACAAAAGTAGATCCATGGCAAATAAATTGCTGCTGAGCAGTGCAACAGAGCTCCAACACTTGTTTTTCCTGGGATAACTGAGTGAGGAAATAGGTTAACAGCAGCCAAGCCAAGAAACCAAACTTTGTAGGGTAGAGAGTGGTATTTCTAACAAAAGCACTGTTTGTCCTGCAGCAGTAAAACACAACCAGGCTACTATTTAACATGCAAAGCACTGCCTGGCATTCAAAACACCTTCAAGCTGTTTGCTTCAGCACAGCTACTTTGCAGCACTTTGAAATCTGTGTATTAAAGAAGGAACCAGTGGCACAGAAAGTTTAATAGCAGGTGGCAGTGTTAGTGAATCAACCTGGTGAGAGATACAGATTACAGATACAGATTTATGTCTCCAATTCTGAAATTTTGGCATGTTTTTGATATAAAGCTATCTATCTTCACAATCCTACTCTGACAGGTGATGCTGTGACAGGAGCTTTTAAAGCTTTTATTCACATCATTCAAGAGTCAGGCTCAGGAACTATGTGGGAATAACATCAAGGAAGCCTGGCACTACAGACTGAAACGAGCAGGTAGGCTACACTGGGTGCCAACTGAGAATGGAAAAAACCCAAAACAATCTGTATTTTAGTTTACTTGTATAAATGCAAAGTTACAAATAGGATAAACACTCCTTAATCATACACTACAAATTGAGTTGTTACTAGGCATATATGATTACTTAGTTATATATTAATCATTCTAGATGGAGACACAATTAAAACTCACTTTAGCATCCTTTCCTCTTACACTGTAAAACCAGCAATCACAAACTGTGGCCTTCAGGTTTCTCCTGTGGCTTAAGGGAGCAAGTCAGCCAGACCTTCTCATCACAAGATTTAAATTACTAATCCAAACACCTCTTGTTCCATAGGACCAGAAATACAGTTTTCCAGTATTGCTTCAGGACAAGCAGCAGCAAATCCAGCCTGCTATAACATACCTTGACAACCAAGCAAGTCGCTTTCTATGCCTAGACACCAGTGGTCCTTATGTGTGCTGTAATCATAATTTTTCCACTGACAAAACAGCCCTGCCAGTTCAGGTGTCCAGAGAGGGCAGTGCTGCAGCCACCTCTGGAGTTTTCTCTGCATTACTCAGTATTTCTCAGCATGAAATGACCAAGTCTTTTTCTACAACCTGGCTGCTGGAACCTGGAGACCCCCCCACAAAGAGCCCCTGCACTCAGACAAAACCCAGGAAGGAGTCACCACATGTTCCCTGTTCCATGGCAGACTTTCCTACCAGTTAACAGAAGTAGCTCATTCTTCTCTTTGAGGGGTAGGCAACTTCCAGTTACTTCACTTTAATTCTGAAGAAACAGGATTTTCAGAGGCTCTTACTCAACCACACTGTGATAACTACCAAGGAACTAATACTTGCAGTTACAGAGGAAAAACATGAAGCAAGATCCCCTGACTGTTTGAAAAGGAAAGCAAAATACACATAATTGTATTAAAAACCAGCATTTTGCATTTGCTAAAGAAACTTCCTATTTTTAGTAGCCCCATCTCTTGGGCCCAGGTGGTTTTGCCATTTTTCAGTCTGGCCTCACAACACTGGCACCGTTTTATTTAGGCCAGTGCCACCCAGACTCAGCCAGCAGACCCATATCAAGCTTTCAGCAGTCTTGTATTCTGCACCTCCTTCTGGTTCCTTATTCAGGCTTTTACCTGCTGTTTATTTATTAAAGAATTTGGGCAAGATTTTGCTATTCTCCTCATGCTCCCTTATGCTTTCCTCCTCTTTTTTAAATGGGTTGCTTAGATCTGTGATTTTGCAGTACTTTTGACTTGTCAGTTCTCTTTGAATCTCAGGAGGGTTGAGGGGTGGGAGTGGAACTGGGGTAATTTCCTGACACTTTACAGCACTCTGGCAAGCCTATACCACTACCTCTGCTCTGCTATGACAAAGGTAAAGAGAACCTGGGTTGGCAGGTGACTGATAATGCTGTATATTGCCAATGTTTTCTTGAAATAGTCTAACACTATATCAGGTCATGGTCATTATCTTGTTTTAGAAGTTAATGATTTAGAATGAAAAGCTTTTAAAGTAAAAAGCCTCACTTTGTATTCTAGCTTCTTGGCTCTTAACCCATCTACTCTCCCATCTGTTTCTATCCTCTACCTCCTGTTTCCATTTCTTGCCTTTCCAAAACAGGTTTCTGAGTTGAAAGCCACTTCTACCCAGCACTCTGAGTTCACGTGGACAAAACACTACCAGATGAATGCCCGTTAGCAAACGTGACCCTTGGGACCTGCTTGTGTAACCCTGGCAGAAAGCTCAGCACTGGAATGCTGCACTTACACAAGTGTCTGCATGGTCAGGGTGGAGGATTTGAGCAGTGACTGGCCCTCAAACCCCCTCCCAAGACAACACCTAATCACCCTAGCATGGTTTTTCACCTTCAGGCCCTTGCTTACAGCTGGGGTTGAGCTGAGGTGCAGATGACAGAAGGCCTTGGTGCCTGGAAGGCTGACACATCCCACCAGGGCCCAGGTGCACATCCAAGAACCTGCACAAATTAAGGCTTTATCCCAGGGAACAAATTTCCCAGTCTGTTTATCCACAGGGATCCAGGGAGCTGTCTGTGTGTGCAGCCAGGCATGAACACTGCACAAGCCAACTCCAACCCCTTCTTAGAAGAAATAAACAAACCAGTGTTTGCTGCTTTTCCCATCAGGCAAGGCTGCACTATCCATCACTTCCACAGGAGCACACAGCAAGGCCAGTGCTGTTAAGGGATGCTGAGACATGAACTAAAATCTGAACAGCTACCACAGATCTTGAAAGAGACATTTCTACTTGGCTTAAAATTATTTGCTTCTTTATGCCTTAAGAAGGCAATTTTATTATTATTTTTCTTAAGAAAGCAGGCATTTAAAGCATCGAGGCACATGATTGCCATTAGGAGGCTAAAACAGGCAGCTAAGGCTTTACCCTAAGGTGTGACCCTGCCTGTCAAGCATCCTCAGCTCCCCCTCTGGGTGAGGCAGAAGGCTTGCTGCTGACAAAGAGTCAGGTGTCCCAGGAGGAGATGGTTTTCATTTGGAAAAGACTGAATGTAGGGAATACCCTCCCTTTGCCAACTCAGATTCAGCTCAGCTGTCCCTACTGGCCTTCTCTTGGGTTGTCTATGTGACAGGACCAAAACGAATCAACAGGGATGAAGCCTTTCAGCAATGAGATGCCCTGTGTGGAATGAAATATTGCTCCCCAGCCCAGCACACCCCACCACGAGCACACCGTGCCACTGTTTTGTGCTGTTAGCTGGCAAAACGAACTGCACCCAAAGCAGGTAAAAGCAGTAACAGGAAAGCTGCACTTCCCCGCCGCCGCGCAGGCAATCGCCCTGCATGTTATCAAGGGGATGTAAAGCCACCGAGAAATCTGCACTGCCGAGCCTCCTCAGCTCATGTGTCATCCACCGATTTACTTCCACACCACGGAAACGCAAAGCGCCAGCGATTTCCTGCAGCCACCATTAGCTCACACCCCTCCCCGCCGCCTCGGCCCGGCCCGGGGCGGTACGATCTGCCCCCTCGCCCCGAAAGGAGAAGGTAAATGCCAAGGAGCCCTACCCCGTTGGCGGCGGCGATGCGGACGATGAGCTGGATGGCGTCCCTCATGTAGAAGCGGCCGTCTCCCCCCACCACCAGCGTAGCCGCTTGCCGCTCGTCCGGCGGCACGGTGGCCAGGATGCTCTGGATGAAGTTCTCGGTGTAGTTGGCATTGCTCTGGAAGACCGTGACCCGCTTGCGCAGCCCGCTGGTACCGGGTTTCTGGTCGCCGTACGGCTTAGTCTTCACCGTCACGATCTGCACCATGGCCGGCCGCCGCTGCGAGTTCCGGGCGGCCGGGGCGGGGGGACCCGGAGCCGGAGCCGGCCCCGCCACCGCTCCGCCGCCCGCCCCTTAAAGGCGCCGGCAGACCCGGAGACAGGAGGGATCCCGCTCGCCATCCCTTCCCAAGCTCTTACCGGCGGGAAGGTGGAGGCGATCCGCTGATGTCCGCGCCAGGAGCTGTGGGATGCTGCGGCTGCTGCGGCACTGCGGTGGGAGAGGATGGAGTGGCTCAGTCCTGGCGCGGTGAGCGCCGAGCACCGCCACAGCCTGGCACTTGGCAGGAGGCCGGGCCCCGTGTCCCTAGGGACACCAGCAGGATGGCACCACGGGCCCTCCCAGGCCTCAAGTGCCGGCCCCACACAAGCAGGAAGCCCTGCCGATGGCCCCAATAGGGAGGTCGGGGAAGGGTAGTGCTGGAAAGGCTGTGAAGAAGCTGCATTTCGTTATTAGAGCTCTAGTTCTCAACAGAAAAGATGTAATTCCAGAAATTCAGATTACAGCTGTCACCAACACTCTGTCTCCCACTGAAGAAGAGCATCTCGTAGCCAACACCTGTGTTCAGCCATAAGAGGAGCTGCAATGTTTTTGCCCCTTGGTGGTACATGGCCTTAGAGAAAAGACTCTGCAGATACAACTGAGATCTCTGTCCTCATCTCCTCCTGGGCAGGAAAAATAGAACCTACCATGGGGTGCTAGCTGATGTCCTCACCTAAAAAGTTAGGTAATGAACCTCTTCCTTGTAGGAGGAGGATCAGAGAAAGAAGTGGTTCTGCTCTGTGGTGTTTAACTAGACCCTACCTGCAGCAAATCCAAGTCTTTTCAAGTGCAAATGACTTCTCAGCTAAATACTTCTTTCAGTTTTAACCATTTTAACCATTCCTTTCCAAAAAGGCAGAGTACCATATGGATTCCTGCCACGTCTTGGAGTTTATACAAGAGAAACACAAATAACAGAGCACTCACTCGGTACTGTCTCCTGTACATGTAAGAGCATCTCATAGCAACTTCTGATGGACCCACACAGTGTCAGAGGTCACTCTTGTTTGCTAGAAACTACCACTATTTGTGGGGCCCCTTAACACAACTTCCACTTCTTTTAGAGCACTCCAAGAGTGAAAAAAAACCAGTATCTGCTGTACTTGCTAAGGGGGGGGGGGGGGGGGGGGGGGGGGAGAAAAGGAAAACAAGGATCACCAGAAACCTGCCTGAGCACTGATTACTAAAGTGTGTAAATCCCAGCCAGCCTCTAGCTGAGCTCTCATTTTGTAACTGACATTTACTTGCCCAGTGTACGATTACAGCAGAGTAACAGTGGAGTACAAGAGTTGCTGGCAGATAAATATAGCTTTTCAAGACTACTTGCTGCCCTTGCAGATGAGGTCACATACATTTAATGTCTATTTTAAACTCAAGGCACTTTTCAAGCATCTAGCAGTCACAGTCATCGTTTTCCCCCACATTAACAGATATTTAGAGGAACCAGAAAAACATAATAGCCCAAATATACCTTGAAGCTGGATTTCATTGCTATTGCAGCCTAAGCTTGGTGGGCTTCAGTCTCTGTATTTCAGCTACCCTGGAAATAATTAAGTGCTATTAATGGTTAAGAGCCCAAGGCAAACTTTCATTTTCCTCAAGTAATCTTATTTACCACACACGAAAAGGTAGAATTTATTTTATATAAAATAGTACAAAATCAGTCAGTAATTACTCAGAACAAGTATTATTATCAAGTGACTAAAAAATGCCAAAAAACAAACCAAATCCTTTATGAGGTGGCAAAGTAAAATCATGAAGCTGGCCCCTTTAGACTTCTCACATAAAACCACAGGAATATTTAATTATGAATCCATTTAACCAAGTACATTTTTCCTTGGTGAAGCAGTTCCAGCATATTATGGAACCATGTTACATGTTCTAGAAAACAAGAGTATGTTTAGGGAAACTAGCTTTTATAAAGCACAACTACATTCTGACTGCCAACCATAGTACCAAACAGCACTAATTTTTATTGTGTCTCAAAGTTTTTGTGCTGCTGTATTTCATTAGTCCATATGTGATGGATACTCAACTCTGTCAGAGGATTTTACATACTCACAGTTACTCCATTCCGAAGCAATCCCTACTTAAAAGCCATTAATAGAAGCGTGATACCCAAAGTACCTACTCAGGTGATTCACTGGCTTGAACAAATCCAACTCTGAAAGTATAAATGCATGCCAGCTTTTTGAGAACGACAAAACTACAAATAAATTGTCTGCAAGCTGCCAAAAAAAGTTCCTGGTTTAGTCTGGATGCTACCAAGAAACAGCTCTCTTGCTACAGCACTTAGCGTAGGACGGAATGCACGCAGTTATAAAGCCATTCTTCCTGCTCGTTCAGTGGCATCACATGCTGAGAAACCTGTGCACAAGAGAGAAAAGAGAGGTAAAATAGTTGTTTATTGGAGAACTGTGTGTATGTTGCCTAAAGTGCTGCATAAGCAAGATGAATTGTTTCACTAACATCAAATGACAAACATTCAGCGTCTATGACAACAGCCAGCATTCAAAAATGTACTATTAAATAGAGTAAAATAGCCACAAGGGGCACTGAGCCTTCAGTTTTTACTGAATAAGGCTGAAATTAAAATTAATTAACACCTTATGGGATTGAGCTATAGATAGTTAAAGTGTCAGCAGCAATATTAGAATAGGCCCCAACCCTGCCCAGGTCACGGGACTGTATCTGCTTACAATGGGTTTGAATGCATCCAGGCTGGAAAGCTGCAGGATATAAAATAGTTCAGCTGCTTCTTTTAAAGAAAGAGACCACAGAATAGTAAAAACTGGATTTTCTTCCTAGATGAATGAAGACAAATATCATCTGCATCTGTAACGCCTTTTCAGCCTCGTTGTATCCCTGAGAGCCCTCAGAGTTTTCACAAAAGCCTGCCCAGCTCTGGAATAGGGATATGGCTGAAATTGTTCTGTGGCTACACATGATCCATAAGCCAACTTTCACAGCAATTAGCCAACTGCAAATCACACTGTCCATAAAGAGTGCAAGACACAGATTTTTGTTTCTAACTAGCACATGCTTGGTCTGTTTCACACAGACATCTATGTATCTGATTGAAATTTGCTAAGTAAAAAACAAAACAAAACAACTACAGCCTTAGAAAAGAATATTAAAAACATGAGTAAATGGTACATGTATTAGATGGACAGCAAACAGGCACACAGGTGAAAAGCTGATCAGTTAGGGACTTTTACAGCAATCTGCACAGGGAAATGTGGACATATCAAGTACTATCAAGAGTAAATCTGATCTCAGATACCAAAAACTGTATCTGATCTGCACTGGTGATGAAGATACCACTATCCACACACCCATTATCATGATAAAAGACCTGCAAAAAGAAACTGTAAAGATAGCAAATGATTTTTACTCCTTCTTGCTTAGTTTTTAAGGTGGCTAAAGAGTAAAAATCTTACCATCGTGGATTTTGGTGCCACTTCCACAGCAAAAACATTAAGTCCCCTATTACTTAGGCAGTTCTTACTGTGCTCATTGTTCACATGAATAATCACTTTGTTTTCAGACTGCAAGGGAAAGAAAAACATGAAGGGACCCATTAGTTTTCATGGTTAAGTGGCTGCAAGTGGTTAAGTTCTCTGACAGTTGCACATAAGAGGTTAAAACCACCCGTTTTGTACTTCCAAGATTCCCTACAGACCATTTCTGAAGGCTTCCTGAAGAGATTTTTTAAAAAATATTTGACAAAATTAATGTAGGAACAGGTGTTCTTGCTAAAGCTACACAAGAAAGATCCAACATATAGAACTGAAAGGTTGAGTAACAGAAAATCCTTTAACCACCAGTTTATCCCAGGCAATATTCAGACACAAGCCCAACAGACATGGTACTATACCTATTCAGCTGTCTCTAGATAAATCTCAGTTTGACAGAGATGCTACAAAATGTTTCATTCTTAGGCAATGCAACCCAACAAACTCTCTGTACTGAGAAATGGAATAGAAACACAGTGACTTTACACAATTAGTGCTATGAGGCAAAACTCCTAATTAAAAAAAATAAAGATAATTTTTAAAAATGAGCTCTCTCAAGTATTCACACTGCAAAGGGTTTGTGGAGAGGAGGGTGTAAATATACTAACTCTTGACATACAGTATCATTACAGAAATGTAAGCACAATCTATTATTAAGGTGCTTATTCCTTTGATCTAACTACTCTGGCACCACTTTGGTGAATCCTCATTTACACAGGGCAGTGAGATAAAGGCAAACAAAAGAATTATCTGTACAGGAAGATACTTATGGCAACAGGAACAAGGTCACAGCCAATTCACCTAGCACAGAGGGTACATTATAGTAAGTGTGTGCTTTGGATGACAGGAAACGCCTCATTAACTATTTTTCTTGGCAGACAATAGTCTTAGTACTTAGGGAAATTTGAGAGTCTGTATATGCAAGGTCTTTTCATCTCCCCAGCTCACACCCTGCCTAGGGAGGGTTAGGCTGACACCTTTCTCTACTCACTGATTAAATACAGATGCCAGATTAAAATGGAATCCCTCAGGAACTAACATATTACTTTAATTAAATTACAGAAATAAAGAAACAATTATTTCCATTGAAATCACCAGTACAATGACAGAAGATATAATCAGACTGCTTGCACTGTGGGAAGCTTAGAACATGACAGAAGAATAAAACTGCTTTTTTATTACTTCTTTCCAGACATTCCCAATACCAAAAAGCCTCCAGTCTACAAATTCTAATGAGATTTTCAGGGAAGTGCAACTATTTGCTTCAAGGCAGAACGGAGGTATTTATGGAACCCAAATGGTATAAATGGCAGTGGTCAGTGATTGTGATCAGACAGCATCCAGTTGCCTCAGTAGAGACCTCATCTTCCTCTCTGACATATCCCCATACACATAAATAACTCCTGTGTATCTACCCTAAAGGGCGAAGTGCAGATCTAAACCTGTAGTTCCAAGGAGCCTCAGCATTCAGTCCTAATATTAGTCCAGCAACCCACCCCCTTTTGCATGTTTGTCCATTTAAAAATAAACTTCTTGCTGTGATCTTTAAAGTTTTAAAGCATCTTAAATTCAGCCTCTTACTGCACTGTATTTATTTACTCCCATTCCTGATATAAATTAAAGGAGAATGAAGGGAATGAAGAGCACATTCATTAGGATCTGTGCAAAAGGGTTTAAAATCTCTGCACCTCACTAATCACTTTTTGCTTGGATTTACAATTCTTAGCTTGAATTAGTAACAAAGCCAACCTGTAAGACTAAGCAGTTAACAATTCAACCAAAATGAGCTTCTAAAAACACAATCAGTGCAAATCACTCTTCTACTTTCCTATGCTCACTGGAAATATTAAATAGTGTAAACACTGTAGTCTTTGCTCTTTCTGTCATTTTATTTCCTGTTCTTAGTATTTGTTGGTATTACAAGCATATTATGTCTCCAATAATAATAAAAAGAAAAAAATTGAATGTGAACACAAATACTCGGATTCTATGTGATATTAAGAACTGCTGCCCTTGTTATAATAAGTTGTCCCTTCCAAGAACACTGAGCCAGACTCCTTTGAAGTCTGAGTTGTGTCAAAATGAGATTTGCACCAGGCACTTTTTAAAAGTTATTTTAAACAAACTAGATCTAGAAATTTGATATCAGGAATATCAAACATTTATTTTTCAAAAATAACACAAGGAGAAAAAAAAGAACAATAATAATAGACATTAAAACAGAGTACCTCACAGAAGTCTCATGCCATACCTTATTTTCAATCACAGAAGTGATTCTCCTCCCTGCTTTGTAGGTATAGATGATGATGTTTTCACAGCCATCCATTACTCTGGCCTCTCCTTTATTAACCACAGACTTGCAAATAGCCCTGTTGAGTTGCCAGCTGCCTGCCTCTAGATATACAGCTTTAATTCTGGGTTTGCATTTTTCTGCATAGATGTCAATGACAAAGGGACATGCCTGCAATGGAGCAAAGGAGTTTTATAATCACTTTGTCTGTAGCTTTTCCCGTCAGATTTTCATCTACAGCTCTAAGTATTTTCATATCTGCTCTGAAGTAGAATCATCCACACACAAGTATGCCACTGAATATTAAATATGCAAAACCTGAGGGTTCTGGCAATCTTTTAAACCAAATAAAAACTCAGGATAAACGAACATTTTCATAACAGTCACAGCACACTTGGATTTGCAGTTTGGTGTGTTTGGCTCCAACACAGCAAACCCTCCCTTGGATAGCAAACATACAGGAATTAAGGGGAAGTATGAATGTATTCCAGTGCCTGAAGTGAACCTCTCTCCTTTACCTGCCACACTCTTGCTATTTGTACCACTTGACACAGATTCAAAGTATCTGCAGTGTTGCATTTAGCACTCTGCTCTTACAGTATCTTGGCTTAGTACATGTAACAACCAGGAGTTCATATTTTCTTAAACTCAGTAACAACACCTTAGTTTCTTTCAAATGGCTATTGGAATCCACTGGGATTTCTCAGTTCTGTCTTTCATTTGTTAGAGGCTCAATGCTTCTGAAATATCAATCTCTTAAATCACCTGAAATTGGGGAATTAGAGTTACAAGTTCAGTAGTTATACATTTGGGTTTGTGTGGCAAGGTTTTGGTTTTAGATGAACAACTAAAGCATTTGGAGAGCTGTGTTGTCCTTCAGAAAGCAAGGCTGTAGCCACAAACCACAGCTAGTATAAGGCACAAAATTCCTCTACAAAAAATTGTCTTGACAAAAATTTCCCCTAACTCTTCTTTCTTAGAGGATGGCTCCCTCTCACGTCTGAACCGCAGAAAGACAGTTTTGTAGTTTCTCTGCTAGGAAAAGGAGAAAGTGCTGCTCAAAGAAGTCATTCACCATGACTGAAATTGAAATTCTCTCTACCCTAATGAGTATTTTTGGTTCTCTTTATATTTTTTTCCCCACACACATATATTTTTATATTATGATTACACTGACTCAATTTAATTTAATAAAAGTTGAAGAAATAATGTTACCAGATTATAACCAAAAATTTGGTTTTTTAAAATCAGCTTTTTGGGGGAATGAAAGTTAAATTAAGAAATTATCTAAATATTTAATATATTCAATGTTTTCTTTATTTTTTCATAATTTCTTTTCTATTCCTTAAATATATTATCTTTCTTTACTGAGAACTTATTACCAACACCAAAACTGCTTCTAAAAAAAAAAATAAATTAAAATCTTTAAAATATCTATAAGCACATCAGAGCACAGAAACATCAGAGAAATTATCCCTGGTCCTGTGCCACCAGAAGTCCTTTCATTAAGATTTTACGTTGAACACCTGCACACACTGTTCAGAAAGGAAACAGTAACAGCAATAGCTATGTCTGAAAGTTATTAATTCTGAATTATGTAGAAAAAAGTTAACTTCTCCTTATCCACTTCTGTTGCACCAGGAAAGTGACTTTGTTAAGCAGAGCAAGTCTTGCATTTTGTAGGTTTGCTGAGAGGTCACAGTCATCACTGTCATCATTTCCAACATGAATTCCTTCAATGGGTATAATGCAAGAGTCCTTCCTCTACAACCCCACAAAATACTGGTGTTCTCTAAAGCAAAAGACAGATTCCTTCCTTTAGCAAAGACAGTGTTATCCTAAGAAACAGGATACCATAATGCCTGAAAAGTCATAGTGTAAACCCTGTATTAAGTGTGTCTGGACTGGATCACTGACCTACTGAAATCAATTTATGACAGAAACAATTCTGCAATTAAACACGTGCAGCAAGCTGTATGTGAAGCAGTTATTTTTGCTATGCAGCTATCCTACCTCTGTCATTTCTAAGGCTTTATTGTAGCCCAGAGACAATAAAGTGACCCAAAGGTCACTAGGATCCCCTTCACGGTCATTGGCTTCCATGAGGTTCAAATCCATAAAGCCTTGTCTTGTGAGTTCATTCTTCTTCATATCAAAATTCTCTGTTTAAAAAGAAATATAAGGTAGAACTTCAGTGTCTGTTCTCTCTACAAACACCTTTTATCCTTCCAAAGCCAAACTCCCACTTATGTTAACGAGGTTTAAAAGATGGAGTCATCTTGCAGCCTTTGGTTCTCTAAAAGAATGACCTTGAGCAGGTATGAGCTCTTTCTGGAGCTTCCCTGTGGATTTGAGATAGAGACTAGAAACAGCTGGCCCCTTGAATAACCCAAAAGAGGGTGAGATTTCAAAACAAAACGAGTCCATATTGATCCATTTTTCTTCTTTTTCCTAGCAGCATTTTTTACAGTTGAGATTTGCACTGTGGGGTATATTAAGAATGGGAAATGAAAGTCTGCTGGGGCCAGCACCCTTAGTGCTTGAGGTCCTTGATATAGAAGTGATTTACTTAGTTCCAAAAAAGCAATAAAATGCCACTAATCCTAACCCCCTTCTTTTGATAGAATACCACAGATTGGCCATTTTAATGTCAGCAAACACATAATTGAAATGTCCTTGTGTCAGAGATTTTTAAAAATGGTTTTCTCATCTTCATAACAATGCTAAATCTTTATTATATATTATTAAAAAGGGATTACCAATTTAATAAATCTATCCAAGGGTACAGGTGCTGTAACAAATGGCTTGAACTTTGGTGTCAAGATTTATGGTATTCGTCTGGACCCTTCAACTGATTAATGACCTGGTAAAACATTCACCACATTCTCTTCTTTCCTCTTACCCGCTTCACACACACACACACACACACACACACACACCCCCCTCTCCTACTCATGCTGACACTATTGCACAGAAGCATAACACTGGTGGAGTCATCAAGTGTGGAATAGCATGTACAAGGCAGGAAAGGGACAAGAAACTCATATATAGATGAGTATTTTTGTATGAGCTTTCCATCATTTAGGAAAATGTCCAGTATCTTAGAGTGTTTTGGGGAGAAATAATTAGCAGGTCTTGCCAGATCTAAAGCACTTTGGCCCAAATTAAACAGTGTGTCATAGCCTACACAGGAATTACATCAAACATGACACGGGCTGGTATAGAATGATATGCCATGCTGGCATGAGCTGCTAATAAACTGTATTTCCTATATAAACCACTAATTTTCATACAATGACTTCTAGATTTCCAGTTTGTTCACTCACTGCAGCTAAACTGCCAATGCTCTGAAACTACTGTGTTCATGCACTAATTTATCAGAGCAGCCTGCAGTCACTTGTGTTCCCCTAGCCCTGTAATCAGGTCACTATGTGCATTCTCAGGGCCTTTGCAAGCTTAAAGCTGTGCCACAGAATTCCTTTTGTCTTCAAAATTGATATTTGTGGCCCAACACTCCTCCTGCAAGCTGGCAAGATGTCCTGTAACATTGAGAGATGCATCAGCAGACCAGAGTAACCATAGTTAAGACTTTCAGCAGTGCTTTCTGTCAGCTTCCTTGTCTCACTCAGGGAAGTCTCAGGATCTCACAGCTGTCATATAGCAGAGTATGGACAAACTGACACACCATACATGAACCTTCCAAAGAACACTTCCAAAGTGTAATGAAAACATGATTATATCTGAAGAAAATATATAGGTACAGTAGGTGTTCTCTAAACAATCACAGTAAGCTCTAAATGCCATTTTTAAAGCATCTCATACATGCTAATTAAATGCCCCTCTCAACAGTTTGTGAGATCTGAAAGCATTATTGGCTTAACCTGCAGAAAGGAGACTGATTAAACAAATACCTGTTACAGCTTAATTCACCATATGATCCATGATTAGAAAACCTGCAAGCTTTGGCAGCTACAAAGTCTTTCCCCTACAAAACATTGCAATTAGCAATGTGAAGAATTTTCCCAGCCAAAAGTCAGTGGTACACAAACCAGAATGGAGCAAAGTAAAGGACAGGAGACTAGAAAAGGAAGAAAAAAGGACAAAGGGAGAAGAGAACACTAACTACAAGTGTTCTTGGTACAAGCTACAAAATACTCTGTTCTTCTATACCATATAGATAGTAGGATGCTGCAAACAGCAGCTTGCAAGTAAGACTGATAGCCCTAATTAGTTCTATCAAGCACAGCAGTAAACTTACCCTTACATACAGTCCAGGCTTCCTCATCACATTTTTCACCACTAGTTCTCAGTTCAAAGAAATTGTATTCTTCCAAACTCAGAAGGCCATTTCCATCCAAATCAATCACTTCAAATATATCCAACAAAGCAGCTCTAAGAGAGGAAAAAGGCAGAACTTTCCTGATACTTCTCATTCCTTTACTGTCTTGTGATATTGTCAATAATTATTCAGTCCATTCGAGACTGTTCCATGCAAAGTTGTTTAGTAACATACAGCTCTGAAGAAACTAGAAGTTATTTGGAGCACATACTTTTGCAACAGATACCATGTGCATTTGGGAATATGACTCACTGGAACTCCTTGGTCAGAGCCAGTTCTCCATCTTCATCTCTATACACCAGTTTTGCTTCTCCAGTAATTTGTGGTTTTACTTTCTTCAACCGACAGCCTGTTGTGAATGGGAGCAGCCAGTACACTCCTGATCCAAGCTCCCCTTTCCATCCAAACATCTACTCTTAAAGGAAAACAGACAAGCCTGTAAGTTACTTCTCAAATGACCTTTCTTTATTACAAGTAATATCACTACAGAAGTGATTAATTATTTAAAAACACTGGCAATACTGGGTTCTTCCCTTAAGGAAAACATGTCTACAGCAACATGCTGTGTGATGCCATTTTAAGGACACAAAAACTAGTGAATCTCTTTGTTATAATAAAAGTCAGGAAAACATACAGGACCAGAGATGTGGGGAGAATAGTCATCACTGGAAATGTATAACAACAGTTCTATCATTTTTCAGATTTCTAACACACTAACTGTTAAATGTTAAAACAAAAGCAGGCTGACAAAACCCAGAGGTTTTTTATTTCCTCCCCAATTTATCAACTTTGTTCAAACTAGCAACAAAAGCTTCTTATATAGAAAGTTACAAGTGAATTAGGGTTTAAGAAGCAAGCCAAGTTCCCTGAGGCTTGGAAAGTAACTTGATGCTGCCACGTCTCCTCCCTTAATTCTGCAATAGGATAAGAACATTCTGTGCACTATGAAGTTCAAACTCCTATTATAGCAAGGAGAAAGAATATTAAAGGAAATTTTAACAAATATTAACTTTGGATTCTTGTTTTTAAGGTGCAGGTATACAAGTGACTTTTCACAGAGCACACATAGAGGTAACCAGCAACTGAGCAATAGTTGCCAACACACCACCTGGTAGTATGGTCCTCACAGGAATTGAATTGAACTTCCATTGGGTGGGCTGATTTGCAAGCCACCTGAAAGGGCGTAGCTAATACTGTATGACACCTTACCTTGCACATGTTCTGTTGATTTTGAAAGGGAACATGCACAGAACAAGTGTTACTTCTCTCCTTTAATCAGATCAGGTGCAGCTTAAATTCCTTCCAAAGACATGGGAACTCACCCATGTGGCATTAACACATACTCTAAAGATTTAACAATTAAAATAGGGATGCAACAGAAATATCAAACCTCTTTGTTTTGGTGTTCAGTAAAGCTCACAAGCTGTAGATTATCCTGGGTTTCATTTTCCTTCAGGATATACAAAGCTGTATCCACGGACAACCAATTACAAGATTTTCCTAAAGAGAAAAATATGCCCAAGAGAAATACTTAATAATGGCACATAATTTCTTTTCTTTGAACCCCAAAGTAGATATTTCTATGGTACTTTTCAAATTGTTCCCCATTAATGTAAGATGGAAAAGAAGATTCTATGATATGCAATCAGGATTTAGGTCGATATCCCATTTAGGTTGATAAATTGTTTCAAGTCTTGTGATTATCTTACAAATAATGATTACTATTAATAGTTCTAATATTAAAATCTTTGGTAGTTAAGGAAGCTATTTCCATTGTTTTCTACCATTAGAATAACATTAGTATTCATTACTTTTCTTTACACTAAGGCTCCCAGATGTTGCAATTAAGGGCATTAGCAAAATCATATCATAGTCTCATCTAAGGAGCTGGAGGGTGCCTCGTGGGTGGGTGCAGGAGGACAGCGCAGGGCCAGGCGTGGGGCAGATTGTCAAATAGGGCACTGGCTTCAGGGGGTGTGGGCTGGAGCTGTTTCCCTTGGGTTGTAGGGAGGTGTACACAGGGGTTTTTTGGATGCTGTGGTGGTTTGGCCCTGGCTGGAGGCCAGATGCCCACCAAAGCTGCTCTGTCACTTTTCTCCTCAGCTGGACAGGGGAGAAAAAAGATACTGAGAGGCTCAGGAGTCGAGATAAGAGTGGTGAGGGGCTGGAACAGGCTGCCCAGAGAGGGGTTGGGCGCCTCATCCCTGGATGTTCATGGCCAGCTTGGCTGGGGCCCTGGGCAACCTTGTGTAGATCCAGGCCTAGAGGTTGGCGGCCCTGCCTGTGAGAGGGGGTTGGAGCTCTGTGATCATTGGGGTCACTTCCAACCCAGACCAGTCTGGGATTCTGTGATCTGATGTTCTGTAAAATATTGTTAAGCTCATCTTGACTGGAAACCCCGACGATGTGCAAAATCTAGGGATACCAAAGGATATAAATCTCAGAAGTTTAAGTTTCAATCATTTCTAAGATTCAAACAGCAAGATCCTCCTACATGGCATCAAGTACAATATGTTTGTCTGATCACAAGTGATTTATCTTAGGTAGGACCAGAATGGAGGCCTGGTCTTACATATTGTGACTAGATGCCACTTCAATCTCTTTGATTTCTTGTAGCTGCTCAGTTCTTGAGGGCAATCAATCAATCAAAGAGCTATTAATTGATCTTCAAGTTAATCAAGCCACAGTCAAACATTGAATACAGGGGCTTAGTTTTTCTACATTTAGGAGTAAAAATACTGAAGAGTGGCTACACACCACACATCTTTGTCAGAAATTTGAAGATACTTTGGATTTCTCATAGAAAGGTAATTAAATAAAGCTCCTTGGTAAACCACTGGAGAGAACAAAGCCAACAGCATTTGGCAAAAAAGGGGCACAAAGCGGGACTAATCTCAGGTGGCTCTAATGCTGGGATTTACACTTTTAAGATGAAGATTACAATAGGCAAACTAAGCTATAAATCCCTCAGACAAAATTCATAACCAAAACGCCAGGATACCATACTGCCATAAAAAGCCACATCCTATTTTAAGTATTTATAAAAGTATTTGAGGTGGAGACTACAATATTCACTAAGTTTTCTATTCTCTTTTCCCACAAAGTTCATCAACATTTTAAAGAGAGGTTCTGCAAACAGTGTTAACATTTGAATTTTCAAAGAAGAAACATCACAAATCTACAGCCAACAATAATCTAAGAGATTGGCTGACTAAAGAAAGATAATGGATTTGGTTGAGTGTCACTGCCCAGGCAGTCAGCACAAAATGACTAAGCAGAAAATATGGTGTGACAAATTAAGTTGTGGTTTTAACAGGACTCTGACAACAGAGAAGAATTGCAGAGTATTGCAAGTGAGAAAGGGAGAGATGTATCAGCAGGAGAAAAGGAAGTATTTTCAATAGAGGAAAATTCTCCAAAGAAATACAAATACACTTACCTTCTCCCTGACGAACGCTGAAAGGCTTGATGGTAACACACACTGTAGACCTCTGAGGTAAGTGCAACCTGTACTTATGACTAATGATTTCACCATCTTCTTCTAAGTAGAAGCATCCTTTGGATTGTGCACATTGCCATTCCTGGAAACCAAGCAAATATTGGAAGTTGCCTTAATTTTTGATCGAGATAAAAGCATGTTCTCTGAAATACATTTATTTGATGATTTAATAAATCCTGCATAAAATACACCAGAAGATACAGCACCCATTTTCTACTTTTTTTTAAATTAATTTTTTCAGTCTTAAAAGAGACTAGTCAATTTTTGCAGAGCAGTTGGTAACATTGCTTCACTAGTCAAAATTCCTGAAAAACATACAGATTATCCCAATGCTTAAGTGGTTGAAATGAAATATGAATTACCATGAAGAATCAAACTGAATTAATTAAAGTTTCTGAACTGTGCGAATTCCTCTGAAACATTGGAATTTTCCTACATTAATTCTATCAGGCCAATCAAGCAAAGAACCTAATCAATTAGCTGAACATTGAGCAGTTATTTGCTGGGACAAATTACAAACACAAGTGCTGATCAAACTAAGTGATTCTTCTTGACTTCTGCCAAAGCTGTTGGAAAGTCATAAACTGAAAACTGTTGTGTTTGTAATTAAGATGGTTTCTAGAGAAGCCATGATTTTGCTGAGATGCTAAACTGCTACATGCTTAATTATTTTTTTTAGCCAGCAGTTCCCACTTTTCAATTTCAAGTATCATTTGAAAGATACTTCTTTAGCAAAAGAAAAATAAAGTCCTTCTAGAAATTTTGTATGCCTTCAGGATGGGAAGATATTCCTGACTTGAGTGCTACATTTCATTTCACCTCTTAAAAGAAGTAGCTCTCATTACAACAAATTCATGCTCAGCTGATGGTATTTTACAGTCAGTGACCTAAAGGTGTCAGGCAAGAACTGGACTTTGCTAGCACATATACACCCTGGATGCCAAGTAACACACTTGGTAATACACACAGCTCTGAACCTGATAATACTGTCTCTCTGCCTCTGAATCACTCTCATTTTATCAGTTTCACCTGGATAGCACAAAGTCAGCTATAAAAAGAATCTTCATGCTAATGGAACAAAAATATATACTATCCTCAAAACAGTAATGTGGATAAATACTGAGAATTCCAAATTTTGCAACCTATCTTCTCTGGCATCAGAAATGCAGAGGAATCAGCAAGCTGTTAGAGGAACAGCAATCTCATCTCACCCAGTACATCTACACCACGAAATAAAGGGCAGCAAGAATCAAGGTGAAGCATTCAACATCCCATCACCCATACCATTTAGCCATTAGCTCACTCCATTTCAGGGGACTACAACTAGTGATCCTCAAGAAAATGTGCACACAGTTCAAAGGATTTTTCACTTCAGCCACCACTTTCAAAAAGGAACATCAATATAACTACACCTGATTTGGCTTTCTGTGACCTGCACGGTCAACATCATCCCATCAGGTTTTACAGCCTTGCACACCCCATGCCATGACCTATCCCACAGCTTGTAACATGTATTCTTAGTTGTGATGAAGAGACATAAGACTATGAGTAGCCAACCTATGTTACCAAGTAGGTTCTAGGAAAAAAAAAAAAAAATCAAGCCAAGTGCCACTTAAAGAGGACACAATCTGCCTGAGAAGGTGCTAGGCCTATACTATGTGAGTGTGAAGCTGCCTATGAAACTTGGTCTCCAGAAACAGAGATCAATCCCCAGCTACCTTTTCCGTAGTGGTATAGAAAGGCCACCTAAAAAATGTATACTCATACCCAGGAGACTAGATTTCTAGTGACAGGATAAGCAAACAAGGCTCCAGTCACAAAGAATATCAGCAAAGAAGTCAAACACAAAAGTTACTGGGCTTTAACAGTGAGAATGAAATCCTCAGCAACAGAGAGGGCACTGTAACTCAAACAAATGGGTAACAGGAGTTGATATTAATATTAGAGTCAAATGAATTCAGTGCTAGGATTCAAGTATGTAGTTTAATCTGTTAAATCATTCTAATTCCATTCTCAGTGAACTGTGTATTCCAACACTTGCATGACTCTCATCTTCATCTAAAGTCCACATGTAGTAAGCTGAGAGTGAGCTGAGGTAACTGGTTGTTAGCTCACTTAGTGTCTAAGCTTAATACCTTACAGAACTGTTTGAAAAACTAAGGATATTTCAAAGAGCTCAAAGTCAAAAGGTCTGCTAGGAAAGTAACATAGCTGTTCCTTGAGACATAAAGGTGCATAATGTAAGTCTAAGCAGCAGTCCAACTGTGCTGTAACTATTCAAAGAGATCCTGCAACAATTTTAATGTACAAAAACTACTCCAACAACTACATCCTATTCCTCCTTTCTCACTATGGCAGCGGTGTTCAAACCATCATCTCACAGATGGCAAGTAGCTCTGTCCTGGTTGTTTCCCTTCCATTTTTCTGGCTGTTATTTCATATGAAAAACTACAGTTTTGCATTCAGAGAGACATTGTTCCAACAGGGACAGCAAACAATCCACAAAAGCAGGGAAAATCTCTCAAGAAACAATGTGCAAGTTAAGATGTGAGCAACTGTAAGCAAAGGTTTGATCATGCCTTCGGAATCCAATACTAAACTGTTATTCTTGCTGAGGGTGTAAGGTGGTGCTACATTCTCTAACTTATCCATGTCAAATTACAGACAGGTAGGTAAATTTGGGAAGCTAAAAGATGATTTTCTGGTTTGAGTTTAGGATGTCACTTCAAGGCATAACAAAAGTTGTCAAGTAACAGCTAACATAGTGGGAAATGTTTGTATTAGAAATGTTAATCACAGAGAAATGTTAGGGACTACCTGCTGCTGCCAGTGATGGCCACTGCCCAAATAATACATTCCACTGTTACAGTTTCCTATTGACATTTTCCACATGCTCATGCATAATTCCAAATAAAAAGCAATGTCTGAGAGAAATTGTTCCTATGATTTTAAAGCAAAGCACTTCAGTTCAAGGCTTTGTCTTGTACAAACCAGTTCTACATGCACAGAAAAAAGCTTGCTAGTTCAACTGCATGAGGCTACTTCATGGTCACGAGTGAGACCATACAACTGGGGTTTTTTTCAGGAAAAAGGACTTATCTCAAGTATTTCTTTTCCTACCTGCTGTGTGAACAGATCTTCCAATGACTTCAGTAGAGCGGAACGCAAAGGAGAGAATCTGCAGCATCATCCTTAGGGATAATTTAACTACCCCATGCAGAGAGATTTGAGAACATGATACACTGCCTCCTTTTTTTGGTTAATGACCTTCAATCTTGACTAAAACCAACAAGAAGAATATTTTGCAGAAATTTAAGACCTCCATTAGCCATGTTTTAATTGTGATTCAACTACAGTTGAAGCCCAACAAGTCAGCATGTTAATGCACGTCTGTAACAACCTAATTTTATCTCCATAAAGGTATTTACATGGCTTGGAACACATCACAAAACCCCACAGACAAAAATAAAACACATGGAAGAATGTCCTATGAATACATGCCATGTTTTACTTGGGTATTTTAATTCATTTGTTCACCATGGTTTGACTTCCACAGTTTTCTCATCAGAAATTTAAGTTGCCATTGGTCCAACTTCATGATAGCAATGTGTTCTTACTGTCCCAAAAAGACAGGTGAAAAGCAGAAAAAAAGTTAAAATACCAAATAGAAGATAAACAAGAAAAATTGTGGTGTGCTACATTCTGATCCACAGCCCAAATGAATCACTCTCTATTTATTCATTAATTTTGACAGAGTTTGCATTGTGCCCTCAATAATTAGGGTTTAAAAAGGAATCAGTAGTTCTACTTATATCTTCTCAGGTTTATTGATAGATTTCAGTTTCTACATGATGATAACCAACAGTAATCAATATCTGCAGCTGCTTTTTTTTTTCAGTCAGTTCTTACTGGCTTGTACAAAGAAAGAAGAATCCAATATTGGGAAACTCTGCAATGGTTTTATATACTACATATCATGTTTGAACAAGGTGAAATTGCAGGTTAAATTGCATGGAGGTCCAGATACCTAAACAGACTGCAAAAAATTCCTTGGAGATTCTGTTTTTAAATTTTAATATAGAACAAATGTCACTGTATAGCAATGTCGAAGATATAAAGGACTTCAGAGTTCAATAACAAATACAGAGTTGTTATTTGAAACAAAAATGTAACTCATGAGAACAATCAGTTCAGTTTTCTAGCAGCAGTTACACTATGTGGTCATAACCATTTTTTCCCTTTTATACAGGAGTCTCCAGGTGCACATTTTTAATGTATCCTAGCAGTTTCCAGTTAATGTTTTATATTTCTACAGCTATTATTTTCTGTTGAAAGAAAACTAGTAAAGGTTCAGTCAAGAAAGGGAAAACAAAGGAAAAAGATCAATATTAACACTCTACAAATATTGACTTAGCAAAGTGACTTTGTTGTCTTTCTCCCACAGGAATTTATATTGAATGAGTGATTTATTTAAAAGAAAATACTGATAGAATGTATTAATCTAACAATGATAATAAAAACAGTGTTTTCAGGCTATAGCATATATTTACAAATTAATGCCCAACAAACTGAATCTGCTTATAGATCTGTTATTTATTTCCAATTACCTTTCATATAAAGGTTTATGATACACAATCTTTCAGACCACTTAAGCATTTAAAGTTCTTCCCAAGCTAATAAATTATTAAATTTTAAATTCCTCAAAAAGTCATTAACCATTTTATCCAACAGTAGTTTCACTTATGAAAAAAAAACACACACTTTGTTCTATTAAACCTTCACACCTGAAAAATTATTTTCAATAACTAGATGCCAGCAAAACCAACAGTATATAAAAATGTTAATAGTAACACGTATGAAGAAACCTCTCTAGTTTATATCCACCCTTGACAAACTATTAATAAAATATAAGCTAAAAAAAAAAATTAATGGTTTCTTATTTAAAATGTGATTAACATATGTGTCTAGAGGAAAACAGCATAATTTCAATAGGACTAGCTTACAGGATACCTTCATTGAGTCTGGCTCAATTAGCTGTGTGGTTCTGTCGCTACTGGCACCCATGCTGATAGTGGTAGAAATGGATGCTTTGCAGCTTTGAGCTGATGGAGGGCGTGAAGGAGTTCTGCTATCACCTGTAAATGTAGATATTTAGTTACAATTACAGTATTTCAACCCACTCTTAATGCTATTTATCATGAAGCCTTACATTTACAGGCACACAGAAAAAAATGGATGACAAGAGCTTCAAACAAATAAGATTACTTCCCTTATAATTAACAGTTATTTATTCATTAATTCATTAATTATTAATTCATCATCTCTACTTCCCTGACTGTACATCCCAAGTGAACAGACACACGAGTGGCAGAACCTTGGAACCAAAATCTGCCCAAAGGACAAGAAATTGTTACTACATTATTCCATTTACCAGGGAATCAGGGTCAGACTCTACCAAGTGGATAGGTTTAACCTGCTTCTAATTTCAAGTTATTTCTTTCCAGGACAACATAGTTTCCCTACCAAAAGCACATTATATGCACAGCTGCCCAATGCAATTCCTTCTACCCTCTTACTTTCTAGTTCCTTAAATTGGGGCAACTCTGCTGTTACAGTTATTGATTTAGCTACACAAACTGTCTTCATCCCTGTTCTGTCATTTCTGCTCCTCTTCAGCACTGCCCAGAAGTAAAACAACTTAAAGCAAAGAGTGCACACTACATGCAAGCATTTCATACATGGTGCTTCTGTTAGCCTGTGGTCTGTCCAGTTCAGGAAGGGTCCTAAGTATCTTTGTAACTTCAGGATGAACATTAAACTCTCATATTGATTGTGCTTCAAAAGTCATCTCAATAACTGAAACAAACAAACTGCTTATTGACAAATGCTTAAGGTTTCCTCTCTGGAAATAAATAATTCGCCTGTGTTGCAACATCTGAACATTCGTTTTTCTCTCTTCCCTCTGGGCTGTGTCATATAAGAGTCAATGAAATTCACCCTTAAGAATCTGAGTTTCAGATCATAGATGCTGCCAAAATCCATTTGAAAATGGAGGTCAGATATTCTACTGAGACATTTATGTGATCACCACATTAGAACTTAGTACCAGTCAATACCACCCTCATTAATCTGAGCAAAATTAAACAAATACTCAACTGTTCATTGACCCAGAGCAGGATCTCCAAAAGAATGAAGAGTCCCAATATGAAATACAAATACCTTTTGTCGGGGCTAGTTTGTGATCAGTTTTCCTGGAGATTCTTGGTGATGGTTTTGACACTGGCAGTGTGATGCCTTCAGAGGAAGTTTCAGCTTGACTTCCAAACTGCTGTTGCCTCAATCGACTATCAACCTCCAGTTTGTCTCGTGCAGCCTTGCAGCACTGCTCACTGGTGGTTATGTATAAGTCACAAAACTTTAGAGAAAGAAAAGCAACATGTTAAGTGAAACATTCTCACTCACAGCTCCAGGGATTAAAGTGTAACATTAGTAAGGAAAGGGCAGTCAGTAGATGTAAACATATCCCAGCCCATGTTCCAGTACACAGGCAGTCAGGGAGGGCTGGGGTAAGGTCACCAACAGTCCAACACGTGCAGGTGCTATGTACTGCATCTGGTAACACTAATACCATCCATGACATCAAGCCAGTAACACAAGAACAAGTAACACCACTGTCATACCTTGCTGTAGTCAAGTTTGCCACTGCTGTTAAAATCAGCTTGTCTAGTAATGGCACTCACTTCATCCCAAGTCATTTTTTCACCTCTCTGAAATGAAAAAGCAACTCCATTTGGGTTCCTGATCAAGAATGCTGTTCACCCACAGTGAATGTTTAATAAAACACAACAAAAGATTCTTCTCTCATCCTTTCAGGGAATCTTACCTTGCAACCCATTGAAATGGATTTGATTTGAAACATCAAAACAGAGGTCAACATTGTAAAAAATTCTGTCCTTACAATGCTACTAAATCCTGAACAGATGAATTGCATCAGTTTATGGAATTTTGTGGTGTCTTGGAAACCTACTGAGAGACACATACATTTCAGAAAATCTTCCATAAACTGGGGAATCCCAGGTCTCAGTCATTCCTACTTACACTGTAGCAGGCTAACAACCAAGACCTCACTTCATAATAGTTAGCTTCACCTATTTACTTCAGCTATCCTATTATACCTACAGCAGGCCACTCTGCATCCACAATTTAGTTCACTAGAAGGGTTATTCCCAGAATGAATCTGCCTTGCACCTATCTCTACCTGGAATCATTACAGTGAAGCTTAAGTAATTTCTCTCCTTTTGGAGCCAAGTCTGAAGTTGCATGTCAGATTACCACCTCAAGTGCCCCAATTTGCAGTGTGGACACAAGGTGCATCTCTCAGGAAGAAAGCACGTCTTCCACAAGGTCCTCCAGCCATTTCCTCCAGACAGATTCACAGGGCTGTTAGCAATGCCACAGCAACTGCTGCACAGCAATCCACTTTCACTTCTCAGCTATAGATGAACTTCATCAATTGCATGTGATGGGGACATGTGGTCCCAGAGCCACAGTGGGTTGTGACAAATCAAACCCTGATCCTCCCATCTTTGAACAGCATCAGTTGCTACTGCAGGCACATCTAGCAAGTTCTTCAGCCTGGGTCTACATAAAGCAATGCCCTGACTTCATGTAACAATAGAGAGTTTATAGCTCTTCACGGTCTAACTACAGTAGCACTCACCATCTGTTACTTCTATCTTCTGTTATAGAAAGAATATTTCCTTACTGTTGCAAATATGTTTTTGTTCATGCAAAATGAGGACAGCCACAATGTTTGAAGTGGATAAATAATTTTGGTTTATTGGGTCAACCACACCAAATATAGTATGTAAATCTTGTTCCTTCTGTCCAAGCTTGCTCTCCTGTACATTTCCTTAAATCTTTTTGTTCTCTGTTTTAAGCCCTCTACTAGAATTCTATTACTAGTCCATTTTTAATTGTTAGTGCTCCCTAGTGTTTGTAAGATGATTGGCTTTTATGACAAAGGGGTGGTTTTTTTGGCTGTACAGAGCAAAAAACCTGACTGAACAGAAAATCATTGTAATTATCTGTGATGTAGGTAGAGCATCAGCTCTACACCAACTTGGGAGACTGTTCTGTTTCAAAGGGTTTGTCTGCTTTGCAGATCCTCAGAGGACCTGGATTTTAATCATGTTGACACTTGTCATACTAACATATTCTTGCTAATGTCATCTTTAAAGTTCTATTTCCTAAAATCACATATCATCATAAAAATCTCAACCCTATTTTTTAAAAATTCTTCTCTATCCTTTCAGATTATACCCAGAAATCTAAAAATACAGTGGCAGTTCAGCAGCTAAATAAGAAATTCCAAGTATTTAATGTCATTATTTTAAGCCATATTAGTAATATGCACAGGTAAGCCTTATGACATTTGCATAATTTGGGTTGATAAAGCATAATCTTGACCAAAGTATTGATTTAGTTATTAATTCTTTTGATCAGGACTACATGTTTACACATTCAGAATAGTTTTACCATCTGATTTCCAAAATCTCTACTCATGGCTAAAGACAGATAGTTTTCTACTGATACTTACTGTTGTAAGGATTTTATAGAGTTCATCATGTAACATATATCCAGTGTTATCTGTGTCTATTTTTCCAAATGCTTCGAGCAGCTCAGGTTTTGTAGCTGGTTTTTCTTTTTTTAAAATAGTACAAAAATCATCAAAATTCAGTGTAGTCGTTTGTGAAGTCCAGTATTTATTAACTGTCTTCTGAGATGGATTTCTTCCAGCCTGTTGAAGTACTGAACAGCAAAACACAATGTTAACTGTATATTCCAGCTGTCAGTAAAGCAGTTTTCTCAAAACATTCTTTAATCACTTTCCATGTTCATGTTTCAGCTTAGCCAAATCAACCCTAAGGCAAAGTAGGTCTGAAGGACAGTTTTGCTTATAGTCTCCATCCTGTGCTCTGCTGATACAGACTGACTGTGGCTTTCCCTGGCCTTGAATTTTGTGGTTTGTACCAGAGAAGTGCAAGCAGCCTGAGGGGAAGATGAGCTCACACACACTCTTTTGAAAGGAGTCATCAAACAGGCAGTGCCTGGTATCTTAGATCATCCCTCCTGAACTACGATTCAGCAGGGAGATGACATATGCCACACTGGTGAGAATCACACCTACTTTTTTCTACAGACAAGGAAGAAACTGGAGAGCAGCTTGTGACTTTTTATAAAACAACAATATCACATGAATTACTTTGCTTAAAGGCTCTGATCTGCAGCTTCCACTTACCCATGTTCTGCTAAACTCAATGGGATATCGTCCTTAAATCAGTAAATGGGTTCAAACCATTAATTAATCAAAACACCCCTGAATTCATAGACATTTTCCTCAAGTGGTAAGTGTAAAATTCAGCCCAGAGGCTACATCTCCTTTTTTAATATCAAGAACCTATTATTTTAAAGTTTGCACATTATTAGTTTCTAGTGAGGTCCACATTAAGTCTTTCCACTGAGATCTAGTGTAGAATTTATACACTATTTCATGTCACATCTATACATTTGAACTTTCAATTCCAATTATGCAACATGAAATTCAAATATAAAGGAAAAAATTATACCAACAGACATACAATGTTAAGACCAACAGCCAATACCACACACACAACCAGTCTCACTGCTCCTGCACCTGGCATTCTTCAAAATAGATTTGCTGAATCTAGTTGTAATCTTAAAAGTTCTTACTGAAATCATCCTTTCACCATTTTCCAGTGTTCAGAAGGTATTATGTTAAATTGAAATTAAATTCTGATGCAGAGGCTACCAGAAACTGGAGGGATGCTTTTATATCTTCCCATATAATCATGTTTTTTATGGAAACAGGAGATCTTTCATCACTACCTAGCCTGGCAGTTTGATTTTTAGCCAGCTGACCAATAATCAAGTCTACACCGGCGGAGAGCAGTTCAGAAGCATCTGTGAAATGAGGTGGTGGCATCATTACAATTCTCAGAAGGCAACTGTGTCACCGTAAAACCAAACAAAACCAGACACCTTTGTTGCTAATCTCAGATTGAATGCCAAGGACTAAATAAAGATTTCTGCCCTGTCACCTCTGGAAGCAGAGTCAGGAGAATACTGCAAAGCTTACATCTTCATGCAACGCTTGAGCACATAGCAATTGTTTAAGGATTTCAATGTCAAGGTCAGCCAAGGAAGGGGAGTTACTCTGTGTGTTTTTACATGGCTAGCTGTGTACCCTAGAATATCAATATAGCCCAGTATTCACATATATTTAACAAAGTAGCCTTGAAATACACAGCCATTCTGTATTTCTATAGATCCTGGGAGACCAGCACCTGCCATACCCTATATGCCTCCCAAGTTTGTATTTTTGAAAGTTCAATTAGACTGCACCTTTTATTTATACTGCTTTACAGATCCTGCTAAATGCCTTAAGTTATATTACACCACAGGAAATGAAGCTCCTATCCATGAGTAAGTAAAACTCCTACAATTAAAATTGTGCAGGGCCAATCTCTAAGTGAATATTTCACAGTTTAGAATATTAGCCAAACATCATGTAGCAAAAGATGCTCAAACCCTGGCACCGCTCATTTGATTAATGCCAGAATTTAATTAAGATGCAAAATAAGTCTGTAACAATTCTGAATTTTAAAATAACTCCTTATAAATATATATCTCTCTGAAATGATTGGGAGCTTGAGCCATTAATTGCCCTTTCCTAGTTGACCTTGAAACCAGAAGGCCCAAACACTTGCTATGTAGCAAAGTGGCATATGGACAGAGATGAAAGCCAAACCACACATAAAAGAGATGACATTTGTTCACACCACTCCTATCTTAAAATCCAGATTATCTCATAATGACCAGGTAGCTGTCCTGGTATAACTACCATCAGGATGTTACAAAGGCACTTTTATTACTACTGAGAAAGGCTGGTTAACACTAAGTCAGATGCCAGAAGAACATGCTTGCTGGTGGGTAGGATTTCATGTACTGGTATAGGGAAAGAAGGTACCATCAGTGCAACAGAGAAGTACACTCAGATTTTACAGCAGTGGATTCCACGTGAAGATCTCATTTATTTCCTCACACATGCAGAAAAAAATAAGGTCACTAGAATTATAACTAAATTATTTGCTAACACAGCATGGTTCTGCTGTTGTTTGGGTTTTTTATTCCCAACAATAAATAAATTTTGCTGTTGTTTGGGTTTTTTATTCCCAACAAGTGCAATGCCACAATACACACACCTTTCACCAGCATCATAATCTACAAGGAGAACTTAAAGTAACCTGTACTACCACCAATCCCAAGTGCATTCTGAGCTGTACCCCAAAACCTACAAAATAAAAGTCATCATTTTTTAACAATACATTTCAGTTCACAGAATCACAAGGTTGGAAGAGACCTTTGAAGATCATCAAGTCCAACCATTCTCATCCTAAACTGTCCCTAAGTACCTCATCCACCCTTTGTTTGAACACATTTTGAACTGTTTTGAGAACAGTTTTCTTTATCTAACTGAAGGTTTATGTTCTCCTGCTTTCTTTGTAAACCATGTGAGCTAGAAACATTTTTTCTAATAGAGAAAGCTATCATGGAACTCTAGGTAGAATACAGGACCAAAAGACACTTTCAGGAGCTTCCTAACACAATTCCATGCCATTACATACAACTACAAATAAACTTTTATTTTCATAAAAGGACAAAAATGCTCTGTGAAAGAAAAAAACCTGAAACAGTAAGACATAGTAAACAATCCTACAACTCCAAGAGGCAGCAAATAGGGTACTATATTTGCTTAAGAAATATTACCTGAGATAGTGATACCTATTTCACACCTCAAACAAGTTATTACTCAATCTTATCTTACTCCTTCCTTGTCTTAGTCACTAAGATATACTATGAAAAAAATCAATTTCCAATACACAGCCCTAACTACCATATTTCAAGTAACTCTCCTATTAATTCCATGCAAGAAACTTTGAAATCCCATCATTTTTCAAAACAAATGTTGCTAAGCTCCACAGCTTTCAGTATCTACTGACACCTTTATTTAGTACAGCTGAAGCATTCAGAGATATTTTCTTCCTGTTGAACCCTGACAGCAACACCACTTATACACAAATGTAACATGGATGAAAAAATTTTAGTCTGTGGGAACACTGCAATGGTGTAGGTGTTAAATAAGAATTCCTATGAAACACCAGTGTCCAAAACAGATCAAAAACAACTTGATCACAGAGAGCTGGTAGAGGAAAGGCAGTTTTTTCATATATTAGACAAAGTAGCTTAGAACTGATCTGTGAGATTATCTTTAGGGGCAAATTACTATATCAAAACCGACCTCTCCTATAAATCTGCAAACCTGTGTGCCAATTAAAGCCAGTTTTGGTAACTTTCTGTGCCAGGGCAATTGCCCACTATAAACTGAACTTAATCATTTCCCAGAGATGGGAAAAGTTTATTGTAGAAATATCACAACCAAAAAGCAGTACCTAGGCCCACTTGGAGCAAGCAACACTGCCACCATCAAATTGGTGGTGTTAAACAACCCACTTAGGTCCCTTGCAAGCCGTCAGCTAGTATTGACTTTTGCCCATTCATAGTGGTGATTTACAGACAAAAAGCTCTGTATACTATTCCCACTTCCACAAGCCATCCAACACCTAGCAACAAAGATTAAGGATTTGAGGAAAATGAAAAACTTTGAGGAATGGTAGTTTCTAGAAACTTTGAAATATCACTATGTGACATATTTTATAACAGGTAAATGATGAAAAAGTCTTCAAAAACACAGCCACCAGCACTTGAAACCTGAACTCTGTCTAAAACTACTGTAAATTCCTTAAAACAGTTACTGAGTTTGTGCGTTGGGATACTCTCACTACTGAATTGCTGACTGCTGTTTGTAAACTACCCACTGTAATCATCAGACACAATAGTTATGGGGAAGAAAGTACCTAATCATTACCTAAACTGAGTTGTTCTTTTGATTTAATATTCTCTAAACTGCTTTTTAAGACAGTCAGATAAGCTGCTCGGCAGTTCATGTAAAAGATTGCATCTTCAGCATGCTGAGACATCTTCGTTTGGAAACTTTCTGAGCGGGTGGCTTTCTGAACGGAGAGGGACACGTTATTCTCAGGACTGCTGGCCATTCTGTGAAGAATACAAATACAGTTAGAACTGGTTACTGTCTTGCCTGTTTACTAATGTCTCTGCTTTGCCCTCTGAAACACAGACTAGCACAAATTATCCCTACATCTAGGTCATGTGTTTTCCATTCTCTAAATCTGGGATGGGAATACTTATCTACGCTAAGCACAATGAGGTCCACAAACAAAAATAGCTTGAGCTCTACTTCTTATTCATAATTTATTCTTTATTAGCAGCAAACCCTTTCATTTTATTGTATTTTATTTTAATTTCAGACATTTGGTCTCACAATGATTATCTAATCATTGTATTTGAAAGCACAAAACCAAGTTCAAGTTACCTGTGATACAAACCTTTGCCACCCACATTTAGAAATATACAACTAGGACTCATCCTTACTACACATTTCCACTAGAATTTCTACTCTTGGCATCTTAGCTATATCCCCTTAACAACAGAAACAATGGCAGAATTTGTACAGAAGTTGGCTCTGATGACTTTACTACCACTGTCTGTGCCTAGCATGATCTGTCACAGTGGTAAATTAATGAGCACACCACGCCTACCGCTGTTTTCCTCCCAGTACCACTCTCATTGTTGCTACAGTTCACAAGCAGTAGCAGAGGTAGAGTGTTTTTAGGAAAAGAAAATGCCAATTTAAGCATGGTCACAGGTATGAGAGGCACAGAATTATTTTGACTTTTTCACCAAGCCACAATTACAAAGTAATTATTATCAAGAATGGATGCTGCTGTTATCTCATCTGAGAGAGGTCTGTGGCTGCATGATCACAACTAATTCATTTATTCCAGATTCTCCATTATATTTCTTGGTGTTAACAGCAGAGTAAAAGGTCCCTTTGCCCTCCAGTAAAAACTACATGTGAGCTGTTTATGTTAAACTGCGTGTTGGTCTGGATTTCCTCCCTCACTCACAAGTTGACTTTCATATTTCCAAGACTGATCTACTGGAAAATTGGGTAGCTTTACACACCTTCAGCAGAGACACTGTGTAATATCATAAACACCATATAATATTCAGTATTAAAAAAGCAATACAATAATTTTTTAATGGATTACATGCTTTTTTTCCTAGTGCCAACACATACCAGAATGAGCTTTAGTTTTCTGTTTTTACAGTTATAAGTCAATAAAACATGGCTAATAATAAAATTGGTCAAAACTGTAACTCCTAATCCTTCAAGTATGTGAAGTTAAGCACATAACTACTTTCAAAAGTCATCTAAATATTATTAAAAAATAAGTCTGAAACTAAGAATGCACATAAAACTTTGTGCAGCTTAAGCTATATAATGGTAAAGGAATAGAAAAAAAAAAAATGAAGTGCACTTCTAAATTATTAAAACAATTCAAAGCAATAACTAAATCCTATTTACTCACCAACGACCAGTAAACTTGAACAGCAGCTTTCTGCCTTCACCAAGGGTGATTAAGGCTTTTAGAAGGCCATCACAGAGGGACACTAAATCGTGTTGTACTGTTGGTCTAACAGCCTCTCATATTATTTTACCCAATGTTGACTTCAGAAAATATATTCCAGTATAATAAATTGAATATCTCAAGTTCAGCAACAAGACAACGACATCATAGGGTCCCCTTCAGGACTCATTGGATTTTTACTCAGGAGGCCTAAATCACTCGCACCTTGTTGAGTTATATAGGTCTTTTACACTTGGGAAAGAAAGATAATAATCGCTTATCATGGATGAAGTACCCTATTTATAATATACAGACCGCCTGCCTGACACTTTAATATTACACTGGCATTAGAAGGACCCCATAGGGACATTGTGATACAGTCTGGTTGCTGCAAACAGGTGTCACTATAATTAAGCACCAGTGTTACACACACAAAATGGAAGTGGGTTAAAGTCAAGGAGGAAAAGAAGAATAAATGTTAATTTTCCAGTAACTAGTTTATAAAATGTGAACTCTCCCTTATACTCCTTAGACTTCCCCTCACCAAGATATTTCTTACATGGGCCACCGTTCTGCCAAGAAGTGCTGCCAATACGCTGCTCAGAAACCCAGCGAGCAATAGCACAGGGACAGCACTGCCAGCAGCCCATGGCTGAGGCTGTTACGTTTTTACTGGACAAATGACACTTTAGATAAAACATACACAGTGAAAGAAGCAATCTGGCCATGGCTGAGGCAGGAGGACACCCCCACCTAACTATTACTGTCCATTTGAGTTGCCATGATTCCAACAAACAAAAAACATCTTCCAAACAGGAATTAAGTTACTTGCTTCTTGGCAATACTGACCTTTCCAGCCGCAGGTCCGAGGTTCACCTCCATCCACAGCAAACGCACTCTGGAAAGAAGCTTCGTGCTGCTGCTTCAGCTCTGCTTCCTCGGCTCCAAAGCCCGAGCGCTCAGGCCTCGCTCATCTGGAATGAGGAAACTCTTTTATCCCAGAAATCACTTTTACCGCCTTATCTCCCTTTGCAGTGCGCGCAAGGCTCTTCTTGAGCAAAATTTACCCTCCACCCTCACTCAAAGACATTACAATCCCCTTCCGCGAGCCGGTCAGAGGGGCATCAACTCTCCCACCCTGCCCGGCATCCCCAGCAGCTCTGAGGGGCTGGGCTGACCACAACTCACCTCCCGCCCAAGCTGGCCTCGCACAAAGCTTCCCCAGGGGCCCGGCTCCTACCGCTGCGCAGCACCGAGCGCGGGGGCAGCGGGGCCCGATAAGCCGGTCTCAGCTCCGCAGGCCTGAGGAGAACGGCCTCCACCGCCTCCGCCCTCGACCCGCCCTGCCGAGACCGCGTCCCGCCCTCTCAGAGCCGTTTCCAGCCGGAGGCGTTTGGCCGCTGCACGGCGGCGGCGGGAGATCTGCAAAGGCGGCGGGAGAGGCTTCAGCCGTCGCGATGTCGTAGGTATCGGGTATAGGCGGCGGAGAGCGAAATCTGGGCTCTCGGTACGGCTCACCCGCGTCTTCCCCGCGGCACCGGGAGCCGTCGGAGTGGGGCGGGAAGCCGCAGGAGAGAGGGCCCGCGTGGGACGCTGTGAGTGGAAGCTCTTCTTCCCAGCGGCCTGCGGGCTTCCTATACGGCAGCGAGCTCGTTCCCTGAGGAGAAATGCGCTGCCTGGGTTATCCCGCAGAGGGGATGAGCACGCCGGTGCGTGGGGAAGGGCGGGTTTTGTTTCGAGCTCGGTCTCCCAGGTGTTGGATGGGGCCGGGAAATACCCAAAATGGTGGCTCCTTGAGGCAGAGCCTTTATCCGGACGGAGTTTGGGTGGGTGATGCCCGTTGGTATGGGTAGTAACGCGTCCTGTATCATACATATCTCTGTCTCCAGCTTCCCCAGCCGAGGGGGAGTTCATTTGTCCCTGCAGCCCCCACAGATGAAGCCTGTGAGGCTGTGTGGTGGGAGTGGAGTGACAGGAGGAATGGCTTGAGTGGGCTCTGTTGACCTGGGCACCTGGCTGCCATGGGAAGGTGTTGCAGGCCTGCAGTGAAAAGGGCATGACATCTTCTCTGTCAGCTTTCCATCGGGCTGTATCTGTTCATATTGGCTCCACTAGGAATAAATCCTGTTCATACCTCTCCAAGAGCTATCAAAGAATAGTCATGTAAGCCCAATGCTATTCTTCTGTGTCTCTGCTGATCACGGGCTACTGGAGAACAATACAGAAAATGTGTAGGATGTGCCTAACTGGAACATCATTGAGGTGAGGCCATAAAACTTGTGCTGCCTATATATAAGCACGATACTGTCCCAGTTTACAGATCCTTTTGTGAATTCAAAGGTAACTTATATTACAGCTACCATAGGTTCCAACTTCTACCAGGCTTTCTCTTGACTAGTGGAAGTTGGAGTAACTGTGCCACAGTAGTAATTCAAAGGAAACATTACAACAAGGAAATTACACAAGCTTTGATATTTTTGGTGTTTAGGTCTGTTTCTCACTGGCTGCACACTGAGTTTAACTACCATATAAACTGAACATAGAAAATGATCATATATTCCTTCTGCTTTTCAAACTAACAAGATGTTCACTGGCAGGTTTTGAAGATGAAGGAACTTGTGAATAACATAGAAGTATTTGGGTTAACTTTCCTAGTGAAAGCAGAGACTTAAGAGGAAACTAACTGAATTGGCATCAAAATACACTACAGTAACCTCTAGGGTATTTTTTAAATGAAATAACATAATCAAGTCCCTGATTCTGTATGTTCTTTTTGGTGCATTAAGTCTCTATGCAATTTTTACCATTGCATTCATTCATGTATGAATGACAAAGGAAAGTGTATGTGGAATTAAAAGCAATATGTAAATAAAATCTATTTATTGAAAGCTAAATTGTATACCCAGACTGCTAAGCAGCTCTTGATTATCAGATAAGTGGTTTCATCAAAGCACTGTTGAAGTGAATAAAGGTCTCCTGGTATTAGCAAGGAACTGACAATGTGACAGAAGTAATACATAGTTCTTTAACCTGATAAATATTATGGGCAAAATAGTCATTGCAGGTTGTACAGCTTAGCTATAAATATGTGCCATCATATTCTGTATAGTTATGAAAATAAAATAAGCCTTGTCAGGGAATTTTGAACCTGTTCAAGGGTAGGAAACTCGTAAAGAAGTTGTTGTGTACAGTCATCCCTCTGCCTCATCTCTCTCCTGTTCTTTTTCACACTCTGATGATACTCTGTAGCCACAGCAAGGTTTGTCCAGCCATACAAAAAACAATAAACCAAATTAAAGCTGGTGCTGTTCCTCTAAATCCTTTAGGGATTTTGTTTGCACACACGTAATGGCTTGTCTTTGTGTTCATCTTTCTTTGTGTAGACTGAGAGCACAAACTGTACTTCATTCTGAGTGAACCACAGTCAGTTGCCAGAGGTTTACATTCTCATATTATGGTATCAGAAAGATAATGACTAAAAAACCCACAAGCAATCCAGGCTGCTGGGTAGGATGAACTATGAAAAGCGAGGCAAAGTTGACCTTCTGAAGCCAAAATTGTGTCCATGGAACTCCTACCAGCACTGAAGTGCTTGCCTGGAATGAAGCTGCCTCTTTGCCACCAAGGGCAAAGGGTGCCACCTTTGCAAAGGGTGCTCACAGGGGTTTTGCAGGCCAGCAGAGAGAAATTTGGGCTGTCTGCAACTCTACTGCTGTGCACAGTACTTGACAGACTTTAAAGAACATAGTCATGACCAGCCCACAACTTTCTCTCTAAGAAATTTTCTAAATGTTTATAATTTAGTGGGATTTTCATGTAGTTTCTCATTTATCTTCATCCTCCAGCTATGCTGAGTCCAGATTCTGCTTTACTTTGGCTTCCAGCTTCTTTTGAAGTCTATCATAAAAACTTCCATCATAACATGCCTTAGTATAACATGCAAATGCATTGCCCCCTAGAGCATCCTTTCAGAGTAGATGTATTAATAAATATAACGTTTCTCTGCTGCCACTGGGGTGGAAGATGTAATGGAGTCTGCATTCCTTAAGCGATATGGGTTTCTATTTAAAAAAGAAATACATTGTAAAGAATTCCATCAAACTGTTACAGCTTTGACTGCCCTGTGGCAAGAAGTTCACAGGCTTTTTTAATTTAAATGTTACCTGTTTACTTGGCTTTTTTAAGATAGAATACTTCTCTTCCCCTTTTTCTAATAGAGATAGTTGTAAAACAGTATTCATGTAAGCCTTTTCCCTGAGCTATATTTCAAAGATGTGTTTTCATTCTATTTTCCCAATACTTTAATTTACAGTTTTGGAATAGTAATATAAATGTTAAAAGGATATGTTTGGAATGAGGTCATCTTAATTCCTTACAAGTCAAAACATTCTTTTCCTAGATGAAAACTGTGACCTATGTTCTTGAAATATGTTATATTTGCTAAATCTTGTTTAATTTGATATAATGGATGTGTTTCTTGGGCACCATTCTTATGAAGATTTAATTTTTTTTATTCCTCATCGTTTTATATAATGCCTTAAAACTATTGTTAAGATTTAGGAACGTGCTTTAAAAAGTTTCAGTTGTCTCTGGGAAAAATAGTCTTAATTTATGTTGACCTTTCTTTCCTTTGAGCATTTAGTCTGCATTCAATAAAATTTTGATGACTGCTCTTTAGAAGACAGCTGTACGATATAAAGTATTATAAATATTCAGCTTTCCTCTTCTAGCGTTGCCATTAACAGCTGGGCATCCAGTTCAGCAGAGCAGATTTTGCAGAGAGCTTGGCATGTTCCTGAATCAGTATAGTGAAGAAGACTAGAAAATAGTTTCTTATGGTTTGGGGACCTGTAAAGACATAGAGCATCTGTTCCCCAGTTAAGTCATAGTCTGGTAGCACTAAATCATGTTAAGAGCTAAAATGATGGGAAGAACTACTTTTTTCACCTTGGCTGTACCTGTGTTTTAAATGCCTAATACATTATTTCTACTAATGGCAAAATAATTTCAACCCTTGCTCAGAAGGTATGTAAATGGGAATGCTTCTCCATTTTTTCATTGTTTATAGTCTTTGAGGAAGAGACAAACATACATTTCACTTCAGTGTCTGGATTTTTATCTCTGGTATAAAATGGAGAATTGGATTTCCTTATGCAAACACTTTATCCTTCTAAACAAGCAATGTTTTTGTTACACAGTATTTTAATCAGTTGATGTATTTGCTTTGGATGAGATTGGGGGGGTTATGCTGTATAAAAAAATATGAAACAAGACTGTCTTTAAAATTACAGATTGTAGACCTTAATACCAGAAATCTTTGTGTCTAAATGACCATAAAACTTCCATATTTTTCTTTTGTAGAGTTAAGAGAGCATTACAGTTGGACACTGTTAAAAAAGATGATGTAAGTATTTTTGGGTTTATGGAATCATGTGGGCTGTATATACATATGTCTGTGTGCACAGGTGCATATAGAAAGATGATATTTCATTAGAGTTGCATTTATATTGTTACAAATTGGATGTTGTCTAGCAAAACCTTAACAAGGCACAAAATTACTGCTGAAAAAATCAGTATAAAATTTATTGTTTTCTGTTTGTCATAGAACTGCCTATAAGTAATGTGCATTTGCATGAATCACTTGAAAATAATAGAGAAATATGCATATTTTTATCACCACCACTATTTACCCAAGATCTGAATGAGTTAAGATCCTTGGTGAAATCATGTATTAGAAATTAGCTCCATTACCCTGGAAGCAAATGTTCTGCCATGTAATTGTACATGTAACAATATGGAATTATGATAATGCTGTAATCTGCATATTATAAACTGCAAAATTGAAATGAAAACATTAAAGGCATTTTCATGTCAAGGATATAATTACCTCCCTCAGCTAATCTGGCATAATGAAACAATAAAGTACTAACACTGCAATAAATTTCACCACAGTTATCACAATAAAAATAAAATTGTACTGTTGCTATTATTTTTTGTAAATGTAGCTATAGTATACTCCCAGTACCAGCATGTCATGACATATGTCAGTTTATTATCTGCTCCTACCAACAGTGGGTGTTGCTGCAGACATCAGTACAGAGGAGCTTGTGAGGATGGCAGTGTTCAAAGGCAGGAAAATTTTGGAAAAGTAGAGAGAAATAGCTACTTAGCAAGTGAGCTCCAAATAAATCTCCACATCTGTGTTATCATGCAGTGATTTGTTTATATGTGACACATATTTGGAGGTCTCACTGGTGTTTAGCAAAATAGAAATTTGCAATTTGAAATATTTTCAAGATACTTTTTTTTCCTCCCCTCTTCATTTAAACAAAGGTGGCAAAATACCGCAGTGGCACTAAAAAAAATCATTAGCAATTTAATTAGCAGCTCAGTGTACCATTACCCAACTTGTTCTGCTCAGAATGCAGCTGTGACTGTAATTTTGCATCTGTTTCTTGGGCTCTAGTAATGTTTTTGTAGATGAGTGGTCCAGCTGAAATTCCACAGGATTGGTTTTCTGCCTCAAAGCCATTCCTTCCCTGCCCCCTCCTGTAAGATAGTTACCTGTGCAGCAAAAAAACTTAAAAGCCCATCTGAAGGATAAAAACTTCTCCTGGAATCTCAGAAATGTAGGTTTACACTGTGATTTTTAGTTCTTATGATGCCCCTGACAGTTCCATGACAAAGACTTGAAGTGTACCATAATTAAATAACATTCTAGAAGGTAAGGGGGGGAATGTAAGGTAATAAAGGCACATGGTTTGTGTGAAGTGTCTGTTCTAGCTCTGGTGCATCCATTGCTGTTTCTGCAATTATTTCCCATTATTCAGGAGGGCCTCATTCCACCAGCTGGTCAGGCTACCCAAAGCATGTCTGAACTAACCAGATCAGAAAGGAGTCATTTTAGATTTTGTAGTGTTATTCTGGTATCATAACTGGACTAAGACTCTTTTTCCTGGAAAAGAAATTCTTTCTGCCAAATAAACACTGTCCTTCTAAGTACAACAGTAACTTTTTCCAGGTTGCTGCTCAAAGAAGCCTTTGTCCATACCCAGAAAAATGATGGGTGAGGTGGCTGCTGTTCAAGCAGGGAAAAATATCCTGACAATGTGAGCAGGTTGGAAATTCTCCCTGTTACAAAAGAGATTTGATGACATTTAAATGCCTAAAGTGGCATTGATACTTCACTGTAATATTTCATTGAAAAATTCTTTGGAATATTTCTTTAACCTGTTTAAATGTTGCAAAACACTAATGACAACAGACTGGAGATTTCCAACAGCTATTGTTTAAATACTGATTGACTGCAAGAGGAGTATAAACAGTTCATGCAAAATTATTTAGGGTATTCAAGACTAAAACAAGACAGTAATTTCCAGGAACTAAGGAAGCTAGGTAAGTGGGCAGCAAATTAAACCTTTTGAAATACAGTGTAAGTCATGTTACTGATGACCAATACTAACACTGTCAGGCTTTAAACTAAGGGTAATCACTGAAGGCAGAGTATGAAAAGGAAAACATCGTAACTGCAGCTTTGTGTGTAGGTGCAATAAGATATATCAGGAATAGAAGAGCATACAATTATACTTGAAGCCTAATGCTGTTACACAGATGGGTGTTTTGGCTTCACTCAAATTAGGATTGAATGTACTGTCACCTTGCCTTAAAGTATAATTGCAGAAATTATACTTTGAATCTATATAATTCTGTGAAAGAAAATGAGTGTGAACATAAGCTGTGGAGCAAGTGGCACAAGAGATACCTTCAAACAGAGGAGATTAAAAGAGCAGGATGTTTTAATAGGAGCCTGCTGGCTTTACCTCCTTGAAACAGAAGGTAGGCAAGAATGAGGAAGCTGTCACTGGAAAGCTGTGTTTCCCAGCTTGCCATGTGGTGTACCTTCCAGTCTTTTGTTTAGTTAGTGGATCAGCTGGTTACCTGACAGCAAATATCATAGGTCTGGTAATATGCCTATTGCTTAATGTTCCTGTTACCTGGAAAATCTGGTAGCCACTAGATCAGTGGTTTCTAAGAGTGTAAGACAACATTAAGATGCTGCTGGTGCCAGTGGGGTCTCCTTTGAGTGCTAAATGTCTATGTGTATTTCTCTGTATGTCTCCTTTTTGACAGTCATCAGTGGTGGTATTTAAAGCTGCTAGACTTCATAGTTGGAGTCAAGTTGTTAGTAGAGCTGAAGCCCTTTATGTGCAGAGTGTGGGTTTGGTTTGTCTTCTGTATAGTAGTGCAGTGAAATCCCTGTTCAGAGTTGTTACTCAGTATCCAATCTAGGGAGTGATTTGTGTCCTGGACAATCCCAGTTACTATTTCTCCTGGTGTCCAGCTGGAATAGAGTTAATTTTCACAAGAAGCTGGGAGGGGATGCAGCCAGGACACTGAGCCAAACTGGACAAAGGGATATTCCATACCATAGAATGTCATGTTCTGGATACAGGAGGGAACTGGCTGGGCAGGGGTCACTTCTCAGAGACAGGCTGAGCATTTGGTTCAGGGCAGTGAGCAAACTGCATTGTGTATCACTCACTTTTTGTTAGTACTGTTATTACCCTCTCCCTTTACTGTCCCACTAAACTGTCCTCATCCCAACCCATGAGTTTTACCTTTTCCTTCCAGTTCTCTCTGCCCCAGCAGGATAGGAAGGTGTGGGTGAGCAGCCACATGGTGCTCAACTGCCGTCTGCAGCTAAACCTTGACCATACTTCAGATTTGCAGACTAGTTCTTCTGAAAACATCTCTGCATAATTCCTTTAACATCATTAAATAGCTCTTTTGATATCATTAGACATATTGAAATCCTAAGCCAAAGACAAAATTTTGGATTTAAGGGACTCACTTAAATCCCTTAATTCACATTTGTTTAGAAAATTGTTAGAAATAACTCTCATTTGATAGAATTAAAATTTAAAAATACCTGATTGTAGTTTGTGTGTCTTATTCTCAATATTGTAAGAAAAATACTAGATTTTGACTGCTTATAGAAAGAAAAATAAACAGAAACACTCCCAATGTTAATGCTAAAATACCTAAATGTTTCCAAACCGCATACTTTTTGTTATGAAAACTGGGATACCTGTGGGGTGGGGGTTTTTGTGAGGGAAGTAAAACTAATATTAACAAGAGGGAGTGATAGAGAAGCTTTGTGGGCACCTGACAGCCAGCAAAGACCAACCAACATATAACATGGGCTTTCCACAAAAGGGAGTAAATAAAGTTAGGAATTACTTAGAAAAATCTATCCCCAGAAAGTAAATGTTTGGAGAATATTTGCCTGTAACTCCACTGATGGGAAAGCTAGAGGCCAGTATTTAATTGGTTTTCAGTAGGGAATTTTACAACTGTTGTAGGTTTAGATGGACATAGGTACTTCTTTAGCCAATATTCACCTACATTTTTTGTCTTTTCCTACATTTTAGCCAGCTGATGCAACACCTGTGAAGACCAAAAAGAAAAATCTGGACTCTTACTCACCAACAACAGGAACATGCCAAATTAGTCCCGTGTCATCTCCCCTGAGTCATAATGCACAAAATCTCAAAAATCATCCATCAAATGGTTAGTTTTACATTCTGTCTTTCTTACTGCAACGTTTTTCTGGTTATTGGCTTGATTTAGTATCTTGTGCCTCCTGTAGTATGTTTGATTTTTTTTCCCCTTAGAGAATTTTCATCTCTTAGAAAAGTTGATGTTGATTTTTAAAGCTTGAATTTTTTTTCAACATAAGGGGATGTTTATGAAACATGTTTATGAATAATATTTGCTATGGATTGATATTAAAAATGTTTGGCTTTGGCTCAGAAAAAAGGTGCAGTGACATTTTTTCAATAATCCCATTAATTCCACTGATTAGGCATGTTTATGCTACCAGTGTCCTTTGTTGGCTTTCTTTTACAGTCTAACTCTTTCTAAGAGTTAGTTTAACTCTTCTGCTTTGCATTTCTACATTACTTTTTACTCTGTTTTTTCATAGTAAAGCATTTCAAGGCAATTTTTAATTTGTGTAACACTGAGTATCACTTGCTCTCAGAAAATATGCCTTCTTATATTCACTTTAGGATATATGTCCACATAGTTATGCAGTCATAGGTTTTGATGCAGAGAAATTATGACTACTCAAGAAGTCTATTCAGCATACTAGCCTGCTTTTATGGCTACATAGGTTGTGGCCTTTTTAATTGTTAAGGAAACACTAGGTCACCTGGTGTGACTTTATATTTAAAAAAACAAGATACTTTGTCATCTTTCCCATATAGAGCCCAAAAGCTTCCATTTCCTTGCAGTACAACTTCTAGAAATATGTTTAAGTCTTGATGACTCCAAAGTATTTAAAAAATAGCAATGGAAATCCATCATTTCCCATATTAGCAAGTTCCTTGTTCAATTACATTTGCTATTAAAAAATAAAGCTCTTCTCTGATTTTGATTTTGTCTGGCTTTAATTTTCAGCCATCAGTTCTTGTTATGCCTTTTTGTTGGGTTAAAGAGCTTTTTATGCCCCATATATTTTGGAATTTATGTGCAGTAATTGAGGCCTCACTAACATTCATGAATTATGATGAGTAGAAATATTCTGAGCAGGATAGAATAACCACTGATTGAAATTTATCTAGATGTCTGCAGATTTTTGCACTAGCTATTGCACCATATGCTGTCATTATGGATCTGAAAAAGTGGATTTTTCCTCCAGGAATAAAGGGAATTTTGCAATTATTTTTTACTTTAAAGGAATTTGAGCATGAAATTTTTGGTATTTCAGCTCAAAATTGGCTGAACTAAAAATTAAAATTGCCTAATTATAAAATTACCTAATTACTGAAAACCTTCAAGCTGAAAATGCTACAAACTCTGAGCTTAACATCTCTTTTCTTGTTAAAAATAGTAGAGTACTAGAGGAAGCATGGAAATATCAGGTGTTTTGGTGCCAGTACAGCTATTCAGAGTTAGAGTTTTGTTGGGATTTTTGTTCTAATTAGATGTCATGCAAGGAAACTAAACAGAAGCAGCTACTCCCTCACTCTATGACCTGGTTTTGTGGCCTTATTATCTATTTGTCAAATAACGTTAATGCAGCTGAGTTTTTCCATGAGCACTCATTGACAGTTGGAAGATTCACAACTTTTCTACCAAGTTCCCTGCTGATTCCAGTTGTCCTCAGAATTGCTGCTCTTCTCCATCAGTGCTGTGATTTTGATTTGACCCTGAAACTAGTGCAAAACTGATTGTTTCAACTATTGATATTCCAATAAATCTTTGGAGGAGGAATTAGCCTAATTAGACTTTTTACCCATTCTTTCTGTGATATCACATCTTAACTGACTGTACAAACCTGCTATCATGAAAGGACATGTAGAACAGCCTTACCTTCACAAAGCTTAAGCTATGTACAGTTGACATGTTTAGTTTTGAGAACTATATTGATTTTTGCAATAAGAGGCCAGGTTTATGAACATCCTGGTTTAGAATAGAGACAGTAAACCTGTGTTTACCAGAAAGTAACAATCTTTGCCTACCCTGTCTTGTAGGCAGATCCTCCTCTCAAAACTAACAGCAGCTTCTTGATTCTTAAAACATTGGTTATTTGGCACAGTTGAATATTTTCATATTCCCACTTACTTCACATCAAGAAATCTTCAGTAAGATTTAATCAGCCCTTTAAAGTACTGACCCCTGCATTGTTAAAAGGCTACAGTTTCCCTTTGGGATTCCTTTCCCCTTCAGAGAGGATTGTCTTAAGTATTCCTACAGATAACCCTGGCTATGTGTTGATTTTATTTCCCTTGGAGTTTAAAGCAAGTTAGATAGTAACCTAACCCTGCTGGTTTCCAGCTTCCTTCTTGTGAAGAGTGACTCTTCCAGTGAGCTGCATTCTGACTTAAGTTGTTAGGGAACTTATGTCTTTGACATTGTGGTGGTTCAGCCCCAACCAGTGGCTGAGCACCACACACTCCCAGAGAAACAGAGCCTCTGGGGGTTGGGATAAAGACAGTTTACTGACAAAATCCCTGTGAAAGTAGAACAGTAACAACCAATTACACTCACACCCAGTGATAACACAGAGTTAGAAGATTACACACCTTGCCAGCCCAACAATTACAGAGCACTGCATGACACAAGGACCAGCCTTACACCCCAGCTGCACTCACACTGCTCTGGAGGCACCCAGGAGCACCTTGTCCCAACCAGCCCCTTTTATGGGGCAGTGATGTCAGGTGGTGTGGAAACAGCCTGGGCTAACTCAGCTCACCTGTACTGACTGCTTGGGGAGGTTAACTCTGATGTACTCTGTTATCTACTCTATTTTTCTACAGAAAGAAAGGCATTTTCAAAGTATTCCTAGGTCAGATTTCTGGGGCAGTCTCTGCTTTCATCACTAAGAAGGAAATTTGCTGTTTGTATCTTTTAACTCCTATACCAGCCTCAGGATTTGATGGTACTTCCTGGGTGAAACAAAGAACCAATGTGCCATTTGTTTATTTCCCTTGTAGTAAATATGAAGTATTTTATCCTGTACAAAGAAACCTGCAGTGAGAAGAGCTGCCAGTAGCTGTTCTCCACCAGATCAGAGATGGGGCTGCTGTTAGTGCAATCAGTTGCTATGCCTGTACTGGCATCTGTCACGTCATGGAAAGGTCAGCTCATACCCTAGGACAATTAATTGTTTTCTCATGATGTGGCATCCTACATTCTCACCCAGGGTGGAGCACTCAGCATGCAGATTCAAGCAGAGTGACTGCATGTTGTACCAAGCCACTGATAATCACTGAATTCAGATTGTATCCTGAGGGATGAATCGAATTAGAATGACCTGTCCCCCCAGTGCCTGCAGTCTGAGGCACTGGAAGCAGTAAGCTTTCTGTTAGTGTTGCCACATCACAAAAGCATCTCTGGAAAAAAACCAAACCACAACTACTTTTTTTTAATAGATAAATGCAGATTTTAGTGGCTGTCTGCAGAATAGGAAATTGTCCCTCAGCCTGGACAGAGATCCACCTGCATGGTAACACTTACCTTTGCAAAAGCCTTTGAAAATTGTATATAATGATAGCTGTCACATCCAAAATTAAAAATCCTATGGCTGTTTAAATATGTTCTCTTGAATATCACAGAATCACAGAATTATAAGGCTTGGAAGGGACCTCAAGAGATCACCGAGTCCAACTCCCTACATGTTTCTAATTACCTGCTTTAATGACCCCTTTACTTTTAGACAATGCCTTTTTGGTGGCAGAACACATAATAATACACAAACATTTAAATCTGCTACAAGTTTTAAAACTTTTCCAGCATCTCTGCATTTGCTTTACATGCCTGAGCACTTAGGTGAAGGAAAAAAAGGGACAAATTGTCCTGTATTAAAATGCCTGTATATTGGGATGTCAATGGGAAAGGTGAACATGTACTGTATTTCCATACTGATATTAAGTGTGGACATAGGGGAACGTTCTTTTGCCTATAAAAAGACTGGTCACATGACCATAGCTGACATTTAGATAGATAATTATTCAGTAATGTAGTACAGGCCATCTTTTTTTTTCCCTGTGTTCATGTAGCTACAAGATGGGGTATATAATGCTTCCTCTTATATCACAGGTTTCAGGTTGTCCTTTAAAACCCACCATTTCTTTCTCCTTCCAAAAAGACCCTTTTATTTTAAGTGTTGTAGTGTTTTGATAGATTATGCACATCACCTGTAAGTTAGATATTAGAGTGTAATCTATATTCTGTTTTCCTGTGACCAATATGTAAGAAAAATGAAAATTATATGCAAAATCAATGCCTTTACCTATGCAAACTTACTTTGTATTGTGTGAGGCACACAGGGTAGCATGCATCTAACTGAGGAGGCAGAGACACAGCCTCAAAAAAAGACTAAATACCTACAGAATGCTAAGATTGTTGAAAGGTAACATTTCTTTTAGGAGAAGACATGAACTAAGCCCATTATAAGATAGTGTGCCTTTATGGTGGTGTGCTGTTGGGCTGCCTGATAATCCATATATTGCCCAAGTACCCAAAATCTCACAGCACATTAGTGCATTTCGGAAATAACAGAATACTAAATGTGCACTAATTCCTCATCATTGTTGGCTACTCTGTTTGTGTGATTTGTTTATTTATCAACCCAGGGTTCTGCCATTCTGTAGTAGTGGTCTAAAAGTAGTATCTGTTTGACAATTGATGACTGATTTAAGTGCAAGTTCTACCAGTTTTACTAGTAGAAGTAGTTCTGCTGGCTTTAAAATGAACTCTTTTGGTGTCTTCATGTCAAGCTACTGTAGTGGAACAGCTTAAGCTTTTATAGCATCTTGTCATTCTGAAGTATTCCTAAGTGTTTTACAAAATATTAAAATTAAAAGTTAATCTATCCTTGAGTGCTGATACTTGTGTGTAATAATTTAGATCTAGCAAGAAGAAACCAAAGTGTTTAATGTGGTGTGGCCTTTCTTTTCTAGTCTGATGTCAGAAAGAGATGTATTACAGTGAAATGTGAAAAGCACCTCATTCCAGAGGGTCTGTTCTAGGATCAATGCCTTTGTTATGGCCATGGTAAAGACTTGTAGTTTTCTTTAAAGGTGAATTTCACCCTACAGTAACAGTGTTTGTAAGAATGTGTGTGCATCTGTTGGAGGCACAGTAGATAAGAACTAATGTAAACCACTTTGTGACCTTCTGTGATATCAGAAAAAAAGATCTTTCTTGGGTTTTGGATAGATGAGTATAGTCTGATCAGCTGCAAGCACAGCAAACTCTAAAGCTGAATTACTCCTATACAATTCAAAGTATTTAATTCTTAAATGCACTAATGATCTCATTGTTTAAGGGGGAAAATAAGGAATGAATGCATGATTATGCCTCTCCCCTTCATATGTATGCATACACCTCTACTGTTTTGTCCTTAATAAGTGTCAGACCCAAGTTCTTCAGGTGGGAGTTACATCATATCTTCAATTTCAGCCACAACTAACCAGAAATCATTTCTGCTGTTCAGATCTGACCTCTTTCTTGCTGGAACCTAGACAGATCTAAAAATTTGGGTGTTGAAAGGTGACCATATAGACTGTGTGGAGCACAATGAATAGCTATGGCCTCTCCAGTTCCAGTAGATTATTCACCAGAGATTATTGTACTGTGGGATCCTATCAAATGTGACAGTATATACTATTTTTTAAGTATTAGGAGGGATACAGTGCTTTTTGTCTGGTAGTCCAACACCTTCCTGATATGCTAGCCGGAGGGCAAAGAGAACTGACAACTCATGTTATGACTTTACAAACAGTAGGAATTGATACACAAGATAAAATTTCAATCTGTTTTTGTCCTAATGTGGCTTCTGTCTAAATTGTATAGGTTGTGATAAGTTGCCTAAAGAGATGTAAATTCGGAAAGTACTTTGTGATCAGAGGAGTGTTGTTGTACCTGAGGATACACATAATGAGGCCCTTTGTAAGTGGCTGTTGAAGAGTCTCAAGAGGATAGCAGCCAGCCACCTAAAGATGTTATTTTAGTGCAGCACTAACTCTTATTCAGCATCACTGAAACCTTGTCCCCCTGCTTTGAGGAAGCAATCTGGGTTAGATGCTTCTCTTAGAACTTGCTCATTTAATAACACCCACCCTACAGTGACAGAAAGCCAGTGCACCCAGTGCCAGCACCACCCGTGAGCCTGGGTTTTATTAACAAATCCATGTTAACAACCACAAATCCATTGTGGTCATCATACCTGTCCTGTTTCCTCACAGAACCATGTGGCTGCTCCAAACATCAGTGCCCTGGGAAAGGAGAAATACGACTCACCCTGCAAAATAATGGCAACTGGCCTATGATTTATCATGCCCCCATCATATGATGGGCTAGAATATGATATTGTCAATATAGCATGTTAGGGCCTTTGGCAGTAATTTGCAGTATCTCTTTGTAGTTGTTTACAAGGTGGAGTTGGGGGCCAGGCAGTTTTTATGAAAGGAAAATGGAGGTTTCATTGCTTGGTCGTTACAGCATTTTCATGGTAATGCTCAGTGCTCATATGCTGTATTTTGGCACTTAATAAGATAAAAAGCTTCTGAATAGAAGACAGTAGCTATATGTCAGTATTATATGAACTTCCAGTTACTAATACTATCATCCCAAGGTTTCCACAAATACAAATGTAATGTGACTTGATGAGAGGTTAAATTATAGCAAACTTAGTGTTTCATTACAAAGGAATCTGTCCTGCTTCAAAAGTGAGTTTGGGGTATTTTTTTCTCTTCCTAAAAGATCATTGAGCAGTCAGAGTTCTTAATAACCTCTTTGTTATCTGCTTCAAATACTCGATGTCTTATTTTCATCTTTATTGTTTCTTTTTCTTTCTTGTGAACCTCCCAGGCAATGGACCTGAGCAGATCGCTCCAGAAAGCAGATTACCCAGAAGAGGGCAGCCTCGAACAGAGGAGGATGTGTAAGTGTCTTAAGAGCCTGTGGGTTCAGAGCTGAGATTTTTCCTTCGGAAAGGTTACTGTTTCCTACGGAATTAAATGAATAGTGATTGGGTTTTAATATTTAGAGGTGTTGAATGGGAAGCTGACAGTTACAGGTATAGATTAACACAAGGTTTGCAATGCAACTGTCCCCCAGTTGTGTCTTTCACTGGTAGTGTGGGGCACGTGACTGCCAGTTACAGGAGCCACACTCATAGTACTACACAGTGAGGCCTTGTAACTAAACTACTGAAAGGAGGGTATGTTTTGCCTTTCTGAAAGTGTGCATTCTTTTTAGAAGCATTAACTGCTGAAGACACAGAGCCAGTAATGCAGAGACACTTTTTGATTAAAAACTAGCCACAAGTGATCTTGGTGAAACTTCAGGATTGCTTTGCAAATTCTAAGACCCTTGTGTTTTCTGCCACAATATTAGTGTAAGCTACCAGCTTCCTGACATTCATGGACTATGGGCATTCCACTTCTCCATTAATAATGCAATGGCAGTCCACAGTTAGTAAAGCACTTAAATAACTGTTAGAGGTGAAATACCTGATAAACTGCTTTCCTGCACTTGATAGATGTGAGGAAGCAGAAGTGGTAAAATTTGCTACAAGTATGGCTGGCAGTGTCTCATGTTGTTAGTATCACTTGATCTTTTCTCTTATGAAAAACATGTTCAATTGTCTATAATGTTTCCAAATCTCAGCTGAAAAGTGAACTGAAATTTTCTGTCCCAACAGTGAGGTGTCAGGCTACTTCATCTTGCAGTACACAACTTGAGGGAGTTCTTCTTGGTTACATTCCTGCTTTTAGGAAAAAAAGTAGTCAAATTCCTGGTTTTACTCTTGTCTTCCTATATGATAATAAGAAAACTCTCTAATATTGCTGAACCCAAGTTCCTGTCCTTAAAATTAGGATATATATTTTTCTACCAATTCCCTTACAAATCCTAACCAAAAGCAAGTTATCTTTGGTGTTACATGACTCAGTCAGGTTGCACAGCCCTTCTGTTCACAGCTTATCTAGATCCCTATTGATTACAATACAAAGAAACCCTGGAAAACACCATAAACACTGATTTTCAGCAAGAGGTGAAGTGGCTCATTGTAACTGATTTGTTTTAACTTTTTATGCAGGTTCATGGAATTGCAGTTCAAAGTGAAAAATTCATTGGTTAGAATTCAGAAAATAAGAGCAAATCTGACAAGCCTACAGGTTTGGTTTATACTGATTTATTTAATTTTTTTTTAATCTACTTTTATAGGATTTGAACTAAGTTTAAATGTTATATGCAACATTTGAATTTTAAGAAATAGAAATGCAAACAAGATTCCTGAAACCAGGCAGGTTTGGCTTGGCAATCCAGAAAAATGCCCAACCCAACCACCCCAGAATTTAGTAGCCTGGGTTTCTTTAAACTAGAGGAGTTGCCTTTCCACAAACACCATTTTTAATTTGTATCCCTCCTCATTTTGCACATGAACAAAAGCATATGAAGTGGTTATCAACTATTACTTGTAACTTGAACTATGAATTATTAGCACATAGATTTTTATGTCCTTGAGGATTAAATATCTCTTTGTGTTGAAGTGATTGTATTGTTTCATTTACCACTCAGGTATCATCATTTAATAGTCTAATACATGCTAAAATGCAAATCACTTGCCTGTTTAATTCACATGTTGTTTCCTGAATAAACTTAACACAAGGATCCTTGCTGTATATCAATATCTGAGAAATAATTCTGTGTACTCAAAGTACTCTATTGATTTCTTTTAGTCTCCTGTGTGGTCTGACAATGTTTTCTTTACAAAAAAACGCTGGCACTCATTTAAAAAAATTTAATTAAAATGTTTATTTAGAAAACCCTGATGAAGAATCCTCTGTGTTCTCCTGAGATTGATAGTGTATGGTTTTGGGTCTACACTGAAATGTTGAGGATCATGGTGAATAGAAAGTGAAATGCTTGTAGATCTCCACTTTGCTAACATATTCCAGCAAGCTTGTACATGTGCCAGGACTGCTTTTCTGGAGATCAAGTGTTAATCTGTTTAAACAGCTGAAGACTTATGAACGATGCCTAAATAACAGGAGATTTTTAAGTAACACTTTAAATGGACCATTTCAAAAGCAGTATATGCTCCTACACCCTTAACTTCTTACTCCTGTGACTTTCTGTGAGCTGCAGTCTCAGGCGTCAATTATAGCTTATGAAAAGTGTCCAAAAATTCATTCTTTCAGATGTTTTTACTAAACTGTAGACGTCTACATAGGTGGTTTGGGAGTGAGATTTAACAGTGACGTGAATTAAGCCGTTTTGTTTGTTGTTGGGTTTTTTTCCAGGCTTTAGAGGGCAGTAAAGAGCTTGAAAATATCATCAGTGCCTCAGATTTGTCTTGCATCTTGAGTGCTGAACTGCAGAAAACCCAAGTGCTAAGTAAGGAGGAGCTTCAATAATATTTATCCCCTCTATACCAATTTAACAGTCATCACTCCAGAACTTTCTTAGAGTCATTCCCCACTCTGTGTTACACCCCAGGCCTCTGGCCTGTGAGTTCTGGTCAGGACAAAGGCACCCAAAATGTTCCTGTGCATCCCACCGAGGACATAAAAGAGAGGCAACCCCAACTGGCCGCTCTGCTAACCCCCAGTCACAGATGGGGAGCAAAAACTTGCAAGAGCAACACCTTTTCTTATGTAAATAGTTAGCTACTTAGTGGGTAGTTAGCTAGTGATTAGGATAAACCTTGGCACTTTGATTGCATTGCCTTTCTTCTCCTTTTGCAAGGAAGTTGTTTTGTTTGTTTGCCTTTTAGGAGGATTAGGCTGAATCTGGGGTTTCCAGGCTTTAAAAAATCGCTATTCATGTCTCTTTAAATGATGGACATACCAGATGCGGATTGTGTTGGGACAAGGGCACTTCACAGGTGGCACATCTGCAATACCTCTCCAAAGGATCCCACAAAAACAAAGATTTTCATTTTTAGGTCTCCATTTTAAGGAAACTTTTTATCTTTACTCCAAGTCGGAGGTTCCTGGGGCATGTGAATGCTCAGCAGTGAAAGGTGCATTCATGCTTCTCCTCCCCAGCTCCTCTGTAACTAGAACAGTGTGATGGACAAATATTCTAATGCACTAAACTTGCATTATGGATAATTACAGGAAAAAAAAGCCCAACCTATTGGCATTAAGGGAGAAGAAATAAAGATCTCCCTTACCTTTAAGAGTTAAAAGTAGTGAAAAGTAGCTGTAAGCACCCAAGAGGCCCCAATCTTTACACCTCAGAACAGTTTGTTCATTTGTTTTCACGAAACCTACAGCTTTTATCAGTATTCACACTACACTTTGTGGTAGAGAGATGTGTTTAAGGCTTCATTTACCTATCCCTACTTGCATATTTAGCATTGCTCTTACAGGCTTCCCATACCAACCTCTGGTAATCCAGTTTCCAGTTTACCAGGGAATATGAATTATATTCTTGTGTCCAGACTTTGGACAATGCAAAGAAGATAAAACACTTTCTTAACCCGCAGCAGATGTGATGCTTTGCCTACACACATTATTCTACACCCTGCCTGCTTCCTCTGTTCTCTGCAGCCTGTATAAACACTGGAACTACCTATAGGAGAGCAGAACCTAGGGTAACTGGGACTGCTGCTTTCCTCCCAGTTGGAAACAGTTGGACAGTAAAGCCACAGGTGCTGGTTTTTCTTACCAAAGAGCTCAGTGACTCTGCTAATGCATCAGGTTCCTGGGCCCCAGCAGTGGGACTCATGCACCACACAGTTCCAGCAGCTACTATCGGTTCAATTACCATGTCTTCCCACCTGTATTCCAGTGCTCATTGGGTTTCCTTTTTGCATGCCTATACACTGTACTAGTTCCCACTGTAATGCATAGAACCAGATGCTTTCTTACACAAAGTGAAGCTTTCTGAAAACAGGCCGTGTTTACATTACTACCCTACACTGTGGATAGGGCAGCAAGACTGTCTATCCAGGAGAAGGCTGCAAATGAGATATCAGGCCTATTGCTGACATTTTCTGTACAGCCACTCTTTCTGTTAGCTTCTTGTTACTTTCAAAATGGGAAATAATCATCTTTTTGCCCCATCTCTACATTGGGAACAAAGTACCTGTCAGTGCTACAAGACAAAGTGGGAACAAAACGTGGTGGGAGGTTTGTAAGCACAGATTGTTAAATGTTTTGTGATTTTTTTTTTGAGCATGAGGCATAGTTAAGGGGTCTTTTTAATCATCACTTGAAGAAAAATATAATTTGAAAGTCAAAAGGGTGAATAGTTTGGGGTTTTTTAAATCTCTGGGGCAACATTTATTGATTTCAGACATATTTATTTGACTTAGTGAGTCAAGCAGAACACCTGCAGCTGTTGAAAAGAAACCATGGAAAACTTCCTGCCCAAGGTAAGGACCTTTTTATAACTCCTGTGTAACAGCTGTTCTGATGGTTCCTTTGAGTTGATTCCTTCTCAGTTCTTTCCACTTCAAATAAGTTGGGTAACCTTTAGTATGGGAAAATGATGATAATCAAATTCAAATGTGTTTCTTTTGAAAACTTCTGCACTGTTCACATGTGGAAGGAGAAAAAAATTCTCAAATGGTCTTGCACTTGAGGCACGGTCTAGAAATAGGTGTAGTCATAGAATCATAGAATCCCAGACTGGGCTGGGTTGGAAGGGACCCCAACGGTCACAGAGCTCCAACCCCCCTGCCACAGGCAGGGCCACCAACCTCAGGCCTGGAGCTACACAAGGTTGCCCAGGGCCCCAGCCAACCTGGCCTTGAACACCCCCAGGGATGGGGCACCCACCCCCTCTCTGGGCAGCCTGTTCCAGCCCCTCACCACTCTCCCTGCAAAGAACTTCCCCCCAATCTCTCCTCTAACCCTTACCTCCTGCAGCTTCACTCCATCCCCCTTGTCCTGCCAGTCTCTGCCCTTTAACAAGCTGATTCCCCTCCTGTTCCTCTGCTCCCTTCAGGGACTGGAAGGCTGCAATGAGGTCCCCCCCCAGCCTTCTCTTCTCCAGGCTGACCCAGCCCAGCTCCCTCAGCCTCTCTCCATGGGGAGCTGCTCCAGCCCTCTGAGCATCTCTGTGGCTCCTCTGACCCCTCTCCACCAGTCCCACATCTTTCCTGTACTGGCGCCCAGCTCTGGACACAGGACTCCAGCTGGGGCCTCCCAAGGGCAGAGCAGAGAGGGACAATCCCCTCCCTGTCCGTGCTGCCACCCCTCATGGAGCCCAAAGTCAGGTCCTAAAGAGCTTCCATACATTTTATATATACCATTTATCCCCATTCTTCCTCACTCTCCTCCCTCCCCTTGCATTTCAGTGTGTAAGCCAAGTAGCCAACAGTCTTTGCAGCAAAACCTTTTTCACCTTAAATGTATTGTGAGGTATTTAGCACACTCCAGGGGACTGTGAAATCCTAACTATTAGGTTTCTTCATAACTAGTGCTGTGAAAATATTTGAAGTTGGTGGCATTTAATATAGTGTGGCCCACACAGCCACTTTAGAGCCTCATCCAGCTGGGAAGGTAGTGGGGGGATACACACAAGATTGATTTTCCTTTCTCCCACACCCAGTAAAACCAAGTAACACCCAGCACTGATCTTGTGGTATTTCTGTGATCTTCTCACATTCTGTCTTAAAATAGAGCAAAACCAGAATCCAAGTTGGTGATGACATCTCTACTGCTTTGTCTGCCAGCTGTCCCAACCAGTTCATGTCACAGGTGGTCCCTATGATTTTGGTTCCACAAGCCTATTTTTTTTCTGCTGTGGGGAATTCTGTTAAGGAAAAGAAAACTGATCAAACTGAAGTCTCCTCAGCTCCAGCAGATTACCACAACATGGAGTGGCATGACTTTTTTAAGGAACTTGGCTCATTTGGGCAATCTGCTGTTTCTGATTTACAGCTCCCTATGGCCTCCTGTTGAAATGATCACAGGTCCTGTCTGGTACTGATGATGGTGAGCATCATGGCAGATTTTCACAGTCATTGCTTCCTTTGGGCACAGTTTAAACCCATGGTTTGGGTGGGAAGGGACCTCAAAGCCCATCTAGTTCCAACCCCCTGGCATGGGCAGGGACACCCCCCACCAGCCCAGGGTGCCCAAAGCCCCATCCAACCAAGCCTTGAACCCTGCCAGGGATCCAGGGGCAGCCCCAGCTTCTCTGGGCACCCTGTGCCAGGGCCTCAATGGGGTGACCTTAATGGTCACTAAGATAGACATTTATAGTTCCATCTTCACTCTAGAAACTAGTCCCTCACACTAAACATACATCCAGTCTTGTTAGATGAGATATTTTGTGAAAGTAGGATGGAAAATAGAATTATGAGTCTAAGTTGGCCAATTTTGATGAAGTTTCAGTGTCAGATTTGCTTTAAGAAAGAATAAATGCAATTTTGCAGTCTTGAAAATACAGTAGTAGGAGAAGCAGAGCAGTAGCTGATAAAAGAAAAGCATTTGGAGCTGCTTTACTTTGCCTTTTAGTTTTGGATGTGGTTTTTCATAATTATTTTTAATTAGTTATGCTCAAGACTCAAAACTTATGACTGTTCTGTGGCTTGATACAGCTGGAATGTCACATTATCATCACATGGTGAGGCATGAAATTTATTTACTTTACATAAACAACCTCTACTTAAAACAACTTAATTCAAAACATTCCTTCCTCAATGGGCAGCATTATTTAGAACTCAGTATATCATTTTGTGTGACCAGCATAAAAAATGCCAGCATTGTTTGTCCCTGACTAGCATTTGCAGTAAACAAAATATTTTTTAATAGAATGTAAGCAAACTGTAAAGCAGCTGCCAAGAGATGAAATCTAGTCAGGATGTTGCACTCCAAAAACATGCTTTATGTGTGTTGAGAAGAGCTGTGTAGGTTGTGTTATGCATATTTTAAAGGAAAATTTAATAGGGTTGGAGTTTCAAGGACTGAAGAGGACATTCTGAACAGGAAAGCTGCTTAAGCTGGTTGTTAAAAATTACACTAATACTTTGCTTCCCAAAAAGAAAAGCCCTGACATAAATCATGCTCATGACACTGTCTGCTGTCCAAGTAAAGAAACAACAAGAGAATATTATAGAAGATCACAGACTTGCACTGTTAAGGAAACCTATTTTCAGGCTGTATCATGTAGCAAAAGACAAAATACTTTATTTTCTGTGGTGCTGTTCACCCTGCCAAGCCCAGAGGCAAATATGATCACCCCTGTGAAGTTTAGTTCTAAACATTCCTCACTTTCATGTTGTTCTTAATACGAATGACTGAGGTTTGCACTCTGCAACAGTAGTGGTGGCTTTCCAAGAGACTAGATCAGGGTTAACTAGATGGATTTCATTTAACACCACTTGAAATTACTAATGAAAGCAAAGCTGGAGGGATCAGGGACCAGGTAATACTGAGTTCCCACTCCCCAATCCAGGATTTTATATACAATATATACGGCAAAACATAAAATCCCACTGCAAAATACAGGTTCCTCCTTAATAAGCAAGGTTGCATCTCAAAACAGATAAAATGTTAAGAGTAGAATATTCCAGAGTTTATCCCAATTCATGTAAATTTGAGTCTGGACTTTGTACTGCATCTTTGTGTACAAGGAGCTAAATAGTTTGGGCCTGACCAGCTGCTGTGAGTGAGGGTGAGTCAAGTTTACAACATATTTCCACCTCATTCTGAAAGAAAGTAGAAAAGATTTGTTGCGCTTCAGATATACTTGGGTGTCTGTCTCCCATCTATCCCTCCTCCTCCTTTGGGATCTCCTAGGGAAAAAGGGGAATACATCAGGCATCAGATGTATGTTTTCAGGAACACACCTGTGGATTATTCTGACTGTAAAAACCTCATCCTAAAAAAAATTGGGTTTTTTTTCCCCAGCCCAACTTTGTATTCACTTGCAGGGAAAAGCAAGTCTGGTTGAAATGGCTAAGCAGAAATTTATTAACCAAATTGAGTTCACAGGGAAACTTACTCAGAAACTGAGTTTCTTTCCAGTGTTTCCAGTCCTTGAGAGCAAATGGAACAAGTGCTGTGACTGCCTTTCCTACTGCTCACTGTCAGGGAGGAGATGAGAAAGAACCAGTCCATGAGCTGTGAGGATGAACCATCTGTGCAAGCCCTGCTTTGAGGCGTTTGTGACAGAGGCTTTTCTGAAGTTCAGTTCTTCCATGTTTTAAATCTGTTTGGGAAGAACAGTAATGCTGACACAAACAGCAGTTCCTTAGTTCCACCAAGGTCTTTTCAGTTAAATCCTAGGCTTCATTCCAGCAAAAGTCTGACAAGATCTCTCCAGCAGCCCTTTTGTGGTGTGTATTCTCTCTAAAAGCCACAAAAATGATGTGTAAAGACTTCTGGATTTTGTTTTTTTCAAATAGATGATGATTACCTGGAGTTTTGGAGGTTGCATTTGCAAACAAGATGCTTAGTTCAGTTCCTAACACTAAAGGCCTGCTTTGGTGTTTTGCCAGACAGCAGAAACGCCTGCTCTGAGTTCATGTCCCAGCACAGCGTTTGGAAGAGAGATGATGGTCATTCTTTCATTTAAGTTCTGCATCCAGCCAAGATACACGTTGCCCTCTTGGCCTGCTCAGCGAGGCTGTGGAGCTAAGACAGAAATTCCATTAGGAATTAATATTTTCTGAAGGTCTGAAAATCCGCTCTGAAGCCTGGTGTTCGTGTTCAGTCAACCTAGTCCCAGAGAGCCGGGCTGCCCCGGGCTGTGTGGGCCAGAACTGGCTCTGTAACACAGCTGCAGTATGGAGCCGTGCCTGCCTTCACCGCAGGACACAGAGCCCTGGGCCAAGAGTCTTGTGGCCAGAAGTGGAAGGAAGGAGCCACAGGCAGGCAGCACTTTGCAGGATGTCCTGTGGAACAGGTCACGGTGACAGGCCCGACTGCGGCCCTGACGTGCAGGTTGAGGAGAGATTGTGCACAGACCCTGTGTGCACCCCTGACAGGGAGATGATCCCTTGGAGCTGAAACCAGCCCATGGGAATGAGCGTCACCCTTTGAGTGCCCCAGGGCAGGGTCAGCTCAGGTGGGAGGGCAAAGTTCTTCCCTGGCAGAGTTGTGGGGCTGTGGCACAGGCTGCCCAGGGAGGGGGCTGAGTCCCCACCCCTGGGGGTGTTTAACAGCCGGGGAGATGAGGTGCTCAGGGTTTAGCACAGGACAGGGACTGTTGGACTCATGATCTCAAAGGTCTTTTCCAACCTTGTAACATTGTAATTCTGTGGCTCTGTGACTGTGTTGTGATCTAATTTGTGGATTAAAAGCTGTCTCACTTAGGCTAAACTTGACAGCACATCTTCTTTCATTCTGTGTGGGCAGGTTTGGGGTTTTTCTTCCATTTTTAACCATGCAAAGTCCTTCACAGCCCAGAAGAGGCAAGGCAAGCCCAGATCTGCACTGCCAGTGCTTTTCCTGGGACAGGTGAGTGATCTGGCCTGCTGAAAGAACACTACTGAAAGGGGAGAGTTTCTGCTTGAGCCCCGACCGCTGTGTGCTTTCCCAGCAGGTTACTGTACCTGCACCCTGAGAGCCACCTGCTTTAAGATGCAACCTGAGATTTGAGAAGTGTCTGGGGCTGAGGTCACTGCCACAATCAGCTTTTTGGATGGAAAGGAGGAAGGAAGGGGGCAAATTACAAACCTCTCCAATGATTTAACATCCTCTGCTATGTAGATGAAATATTAAGCTATTAACTTCTGTGGCAGATACAGAAATGCACGAGACATACAAGCACAAGCCTCAGATGTATATACATATAGAACTGTCAACCTGCATTTTATATTTAGGTGTCAGCCACATTTATTCATGAATTTCACACTTGTGTTTAAACTCTATTTTCCTATATACCTTTTCACAGGGGCAACAGCTATTAATTTTTAATTCCAGTGGATCTAGGCTTTGGAGTATTAAGTTTAATGAAAAATTAAAAAGAATTGTAGTTCTTTCAACAGCTACATGGTAGCAACTCCTAGGTGGGGATAAATACCTCTCTCTCCCATGAATATAATTATTTTAAACAAAATAGAAAAGAAACATTAGTTTGGACTCACTTAGTAGCAATTATATGTTTAAGAGGTGTAAATAACTTGCGATCCAGACATTACAAATATCCAGGTGCTCTGTATGTGCTGATGACAACAAAATTGAAAAGAAAGACTGTAATAATTCTGACTGGTTTTCTCTGCAGAAGATATTGATTATTTGTGTGTGGTGAGAGATTTGGAAAATTCAATTAAAGGAGTTGTGCAAAGGTTTCATAAATTTTCCTTGTACAGCGTGTACACAGACATTGTTGCGTATTAAATCAATGCAGCACTTCACAATATATTTTCTTTGAAACATAAAAATAAATAACATTTAAACAGTTCTGCTTACTACAGAAACAAATTTTATTTTCTGTGAAGCATTTAGTCATGTGCTATCACTGACTCATACACATTTGCCAGCTGTAACAAATTTTATAGACGTTTTCTCCAGAGACATAGCTCATATACTATGAATTTTTAAATGAGCAAATGGTGAAGAAGGGATGTCAGCAATATAAAAATTGATCAGTTAAAAGATAAAAGCATAAGTAAAGAGATTTGTATGGTAGTCTTAATAGGTTTTATTAAATAAAAATACTATAAAAAGACAGTAATGAATAGACTGAAGGTTTTAACTGTGGTTGAGGTGGAGAAAAATTATTCTGGCACATTTAGTAGAAGATTGGTTTTATATCACCTGACAGGTGAACATTTTTTTCCCTCTGCTTTTTAAATCTCTACATGTTTTAGAGTGCTCAAACTTGGGCAAGAATGGCAGTGGAAGTAGGAGGGGAAAAGAAACTTGGGAAGATTCTGCCCTTGTCAGGTTTCTGCAGGCCAGGCACAGGAGACCCCATGGCAAAGGGCAGCAAAGCTCCCACCAGCCCATCTGTGTGGGGGTGAGATTCTGGTGACTCTCCAGCTGCTGCCTTACCCCATGCAACCCTAAATCACTGACCTGACGTGGGGAGAGCAAGGGCAGCCTGGTCCCACACCCAGCTCCTGCTTCTTGTGCAGGAGGACATCTTTCTGTCCACCTCTGCAGACTCCTCCTTGCCCAGCTCCTCTGGCCTCAGCAGGCTTTCATCCCAGTGGTTTCCTAAGGTTCTCTTGGCTTTTATGGAGCTTAACATACTTAGGAGTTCTGCATGTGAAAATATCAAGAGAGAAAAGGGTTGTCAGGGTTTTTGTTGGTTTTTAAGAGCAATTTGTGACCTTCATTAGCTCAAGCACCAACAAACTCAAAAGGCACAAAAAAGCTAGACTAAAATTTAAAAAATTAAAGCTCTATGATGAGCATTGTACACTATGAGTAGTAAATCATATAATTTGCTTGTTTTATTATCTAAATCTTAATGCTCTCTGCATAAATACTACTATAAATAGGGCTGTTTTCTCAAAATGTGCTGTCATGGTATGTATTTGGAAAGGGAGCTGAGTTAATTATGTTTTACATGAATCTGGGCAACTTACATTTTTAAGAGAGCCTCTCAGAGTGACACAGAGATCCCAGCGTGGCTGCGTTGGTGTGGGAGGGTCCTTTCAGGACCACCCAGTGAAGGGGTTCCTCAGGACCGAGTTAGGAAGTGGTGCTTACACAAAGAACAGCAGCTTGTAGTTACATCCCTGTCCTCCTGTGTCACTTGGAATACAAAACCAGACAGTTCCTACTCCAAGCAATAGTTGGTGGTGGGTTTTGGTGATAATTTGTGGTTATTAGGTGCAAGGCTGAACACTTGTACCTGAGGCAAAGATGAACCAGATGCCTTTTTAATGGAGTAATCTCATGAGACCCAGCTTAGGGCAGGATTTCTGCCTTGGTCTGGGTCAGCTCTGGGTAAGGGCACTGGCACCTTGTGTCCCATCCAGAGGCAGGTCTCCTGCATGTGACACAGCACAGCACATCTGAGAACTGAGAAACAGAGGAGAATCTTCCCCAGCACCACCCAGGTTTTCAGTGGCTTTGGTGCCTTTCACTGTCCAGGTTTACGTGCAGCCCCTCTCTTCCCAGCAGGAGCCTCTTTTGCTGCAAGAACACAAAAAAATCTCTTGTTTGTTGTTCTCTGTGTGGTTAATACAAAGCAGTAATTCTGACGTCTCTTCACCCTTCTGTGGTCGTGGACCCAAAACTGAACCACCAGCAGACACTGAGGGTGCTGAGATTGGAGCTGATCAGAAAGCCATTTGGCAGCCTTGGCATGCAGATGTACCCCCTTCCAGACCACTTCCCTGCATGATCTCATTCCCAGAGTTCCTCTGCCCTTGCACACTTCTCCTCTGTTCTTCCAGCCACCTGCACTGTGGCCCTGCCAGCCCTGAGGAAGGGGCTCAGGTGTGGCTGCCTCCCTTTTTGCCAGCCCCCCCAGAGGATCCAGGGGATGGATGGTCCTTCACTGGAGTCTGCTGAATCCAGTGACACACTCCTTAGGGATTTTTATTCATTCTTTTGTTATTAATAGCAAAAGACAAGAACCAGCTTCTAAGACCCCTAACGTGTTCTGTTCCGCTTTGTCCTTGCTGGCAACGATGGAGCACGTGTGCATACACTCACAAGTAATTAAAACAATCTCCTAAATGACTGTTGAGGCACAGTAACTCTATCATGTGAAAGAGGGTCTGTTAACCACCACAGTGACTGACTTAACTCAGGGATTTTCACAGCTCTGTAGTAACATTGCCACTCAAAGTTGTTTTCCTCCTCCACAGAGTACGTTCAGACTGCCAGCAGCTCTGTGTTCCTCCGGTCACTCCTTGACTGAGGTAAGTTGCTCCTTGGTGGCTCTGTGGCTTCTCCAGCTCCCATGTACAGGTCGAACCATCCTCAGGGACATGAACTTCAAACATCTGCAGAGTGACCTAGCACGCAGCCTGCAGTTGGGACAGGAGCAGCCTGATGGGAAAACAGTTGTTACTCTGCACATGGTATTTCTTGTTACTGGTTTGTTAAGCAAAATGACAAGTTGGATCTGCAGAAACCCCGTTCTACTCTCAAACATCCAACAGCCTTTCTCCTCCCAGGCCCTGTCAGTTTCTAACTGGCTGGTTTCTTTCAGGAATGGAAATTCAGCTGCGATACCCCTAATGACAGCAAGAAGATTTGTGCACTCCAGATGATGCCACCTTCAGTGCTCCAGCACAGCTGATGGAGGCTGCCTGCTGCAGCCCTGCTGCGCTGCGCTGCTTGCAGCAGGGCCCTTTGCCGCCCAGGCTCCAGCCTTGCTTTCTGCAGAGCTGCTGTGTGCACCCTTCACAGACCCCTCAGCTCACCTGGGACAGCTCAGCCAGCCGAGGGCCTCTGCACGGAGCTCTTCTCCAGGAGAGGACACTGAGCTGCGGGGCAGATGGTCTGGTTGAAGCAGCAATCTTCCACCCAGCCCCTTCCCAGGAGCATCTCGCCCTCCAGCTCCACCTCAACACGTGCACCTCAGGCCGGGCTTGCTGCTGCTCCATCCACCGCACTCCCAGAGCAGAAGCACGAAGCACAATACGAACAGACACCTCACAATGTGCTCTATGAGTTTTTAAATTCTTCCTCCTTTGGCTGCTTGTCTCTGATCCAGTGTTGTAAGGAAAAGCCCAGTTACCACTGGCCTTGTCTGTCGTTGTGTTACCTGTGTGTGGGACAACAGGTTGCTCCTGTGTTTCATACAGTCTCTGAAGCTGAGAGCATCTGCAGGTTGTATCAATTCCCCATGTAGCCTGAGAACATCTCTCCTTTGGAAAGCTGATGTATTGTAATTCTTGTAATTGAGACATGGAAAAGCAGATCCATGGGTTTTAACAAGCTGCGTGGCTGAGTTAGTGCAGGGGTGAGCGCAGAACCATGCATTTTGCTTCTCAGGGAAGGCTACATTTTATTTTGTAATCAGAAGTAACCTGGTAGCAAAAAAAAAAGCTTCAAAAGCTAGTTTGTTCACAAGCTCTTGTCCCCTTAATGCTCCACAGCTGCCTATGCCAGAGCTCTTCCTGCTCCCTACTCCCACCACACCAAAGGCAGAGTGATGGGGGACAGAAAGCAGTGCGGGAGCGCAGAGCTCTGTCTGTGTTAGCAGCTCAGCATCGTTTCTGAGTTCTCAGAATGCAGTGTGACAACCAAAGCCTTACGCCTGCTTGTTAGCTTGAACTAAACTCATGCTGACAACTGGAAGGCTTCAACTTGTCGTTAGCTCGGAGACCACTCATGTCTCTACTATTAGTTTACATCCATGGGCACCAGTCTAAATGGTGAGCGCTGGGTTGCACTTCTGTCCAAAAAAAAGGCACATTTCTTTCTCTGGCAATCCCCACCCGGGTGCAACCAAAGCCCCCTGCTTTTGTTGGTTAAAGGCTGGGCTGTGACAGCCACAGGATCTTTTTTTCATTTTGCAATTATTTCCCAACTTTTTCTAGGGATAAAACCTACAGCATCACCTTAAACCAGCCTAAAGCACTCCTGCCACTTGAGGAGCCCCCAGTTCTCTGCATGGCCTTAGGACATTGGGGTGTGTTTTTAATACAGTGAGGTCAGCACCAGGCATTCTCAACAGATCCCAGGAACGATGATGCTGGTGGCTAATTGCTATTTATTTGAGTTATTCCTTAGCTCCCCACAGGCATTATGTGCAAAACGCATTCCACATCACCCCCAAGTGCTACATCTGCTTGACTGTACTTAAAAGGAGCGAAGAAATGACTGTAAACCAATCTCCCCAGCAAATACCAGTTGGGGAGCGCGCACTGTGCTGGGCAGGTGCACATCTAGATAAAATTTCTGGCATCTATTTAAACTGACAATGTGCACAGCCAGATAATCCCAATGTAAATAATACATCACGGGGGGTTTGTGCAGCGTGCGTAGGAAACGCGGGTTTGGGTTTGCTGCAGCTGAGCTGTATCTTCTGTATGTCCTTGCTGCAAATACATAATGAACTAGAACAAGCCACGGCCGTGTAATTAAGGGCAGAGCAGCCCTCCCCTCAAGAACCAGGGGGAGAAGAAACTACATTGAAAGATGAACTGCCTCCAGTAGGAACTGGTTGCCTCCTGCCATGGTGGGGTGGGGGGGATACACGTATTCACCCGTTCCATCAGTTCATCCCCCCACAAGCAGCAGAACTGAGCGGACTGAATGCAGGCAGCTGTAACGCTTCCCAGTGATGCTGGGGCTGAAGAGCTGGAGGAAGCTCTGTTGGGTGAGGAACTATACTGAGCGCTCAACACGGTGAAGGTGTTCACAGACAACCCCCTGTCCGTGTGTGGGTGCCACAGGGAGGGACATCTGTGTCATCTACAAGGACATTTCCTCTAACACCAACCCAAGACACACTGTACCACAGCCCTAAAACACCTCCAGGAACTTTTGCTTTTTAGGTCAACATTTTAACTTAGTTTTGCTATTTAATGATGTTATGAACCAGTCTGTTCTCTTTCTTCTCACCCACAAAGCCACCTTTCCAGTGTAGCCAGGAGTCCCACAGGGCCAAGTAGGACACCTGTTCTCACATGAGCAGTAGAACAAATTTTTTTCCCCAAAACACAGTTTAAGGTATCCACACACAGCTGAACATCCTCTCTACCCCTGCAGAGTTCTGCTGCTCAGATAAACTGACACAACTGCAGTTCTGAGAACTGAGGTGATAAATGCAGCCAGGGGTGGTTAAACACATCCACACACAAGCTCTGGGAGATTCTAGTTAATAAAAATGGTTTTGCACTTTCATACCTGAGCAGTGGCAGTAGAAGAGATGCTGGTGACTGTTTAAGGGCAGAGTGTTGGTTACTCTGTTCACCACCCACTCATTCTCATTCACTTTCTGTGCCGCCAGGCTGCGTGGCACACCAAGATTCACCGCTGCAGGGTAAGGGGAGGTGAGCCTGACCCAGGCAGCATTCATGTAACACACCTGGCACCTTGGCAGCTACAGATCTGACAAGGGGCCGTGCTGAGCTGTGGGCTGGGATGGAGCAAACCATTCCACCAAGCCTGAAAAACATGAAACTTGTGCTTCTCATTACATAGATGAGGTGCTCAGGGATAGGGATTAGCATAGGACAGGAAGAGTTGGGCTCGATGAGCTTAAAGGGCTTTTCCAACCTGGTGATTCTGTGAGAGAAACAGTAAAGACAATAGCAGCTGGCAGCATGTTACAGCCACACCCTGCACCATGGCAGTTACAGTGTACCCTGATGTTAGGCCTTTCAGCAGGGGTTAGGGAAACACAAAGTGATAGACCAAGTTTTCCTCCTGTGCCTTCCTACATAACTAGTTACTGGCTTTTGCCCTCCAGCAGCAGCTGGGCCTGCTAAGCCCCACATCCAGTTCCACACCAGGACTCCCCCTTTGTCCCCCCAGGAGCCCATCTCAAGGCCAGAGCTAAGAGCCACCCAGAACTGATGTCTTTACGCAGGGGAGGCTGCCCCAGACCTCAGACAGACACAGGAGAACAGCCCTGTTACAATCTGAAGCCATTTTTCTTCCTTCTCTCCAACGTAGCTGTTCCAGTAGCAGTAGCTGCTCTCCAGGCTGCCAGAGCGCTTGGTGGTGTTCCACCCAGCTGTGCTTGGGGAAAACACTGAGAGGGTTCAGCTGTAGCAGCCTCTGGAGACAAAGATCCCTATTTACACATCCCGATACGAATCGAGGGCACTCTGCCTACACGTCTAAAAGGAAAGGGCAGGCTGTGGGCAGAGCTCCTGCATGCTCACCCTCAGAAAAATTCTAAATACTTGAGAAAATATTTGAGTTTTGGTGCTTCACGTGAACTGTGAGAGTGTTGGTAAACCAGGAAACTGCTCTCACCTGTGACACCATTACAATTCCTGTTGGAGCACCCTCCTGCACTTCGGCTTGGCTGCTGTGGGCACAGAGGTGGCTGCAGTTACTTTTTCCACACCAAATAAAGCTGGAAAAACCACACAAACACACTGAGCTTGCGGGGGTTGTGGTTACAGAAGTTGTAACTCACACTGTTGGAAGTTCCCAGAAAGGCTGATTCACATATTCACAAGCGACACGGCAGAGACAGCCCCAGAACACGGTGATGTTGATGCCAGGTGGGTATGTGACAGCACACTGAGGGCAGGGGAGGAGCCTTTAAACAAGGAGTTTGCTTTTCATTTTATATATACACACAGAGGCAGTGTCAGAGCAGAATGAAGAGACAGACTGACTCTTAATTAAACAATACCCCCAGGAACTGCTTTATGATTTATTTTCTTACCACAAACCTTGTTACATATATAATTATTCCATCAATTTGTATTCTCTCAACTATTGGCAGCAGAGGCCGTACTGTGCAGAGGGGGAAATCACAGAGTTTAGTTCAGTTTATGTCTGCAAATTGCTGTGCAATAAGGGGTGGGCTCCCCCAGCTCTTCCCCCCCTCCCCAAAATGCCTAGCCCCTGCTTTCCACCTGCATGACCATACCTTGACTGCTCTTTCCGAGCCACTGAGGTGTTTAGACTTTTCAGTCCTGTTAGAAAGGGTTGTTGAGAGTCAGGAGACTACACCGGGGTTAAAACCAACTCAGGGCTGCAGATGTACAGCAGAAAAAGAAACACATTCTGAGCCACCTCACAGGCAGGACCCTTCCCCTTCCCACACAGCCTCTACCTTCACCCAGCACTAACTTCAGTGCAACTCCCTGGCTTAGAGCACTCTGAACATGGGGGATGCATAGAAAATAACCCTGCAGGCAAAAGCGTATAGATTCCAGGCCATGACACCACTGGAAGGTTGACTCTTCTTCCCTACAGTATTAGCTCAAGAACTACAGTGCTTTGCTCAGATCACGCCATCAGGAGCACACCTCACACTGACACACAGAGCACCAGAGGAGGACAGGGGCTGACAGCACGAGACAGTTTGTCATCAAACAATTCAGCAAGACAAGAGCTACCGGTCACGAGTTCCCACTGAACCCAACTGACTTTAGTGCTACAGGAACAGGTTGCCACTCTGCTAACACAACCAGGGTATTTCAGCACACGTTCCAAATCCAGACCTTTATTGGGTATTTTAAGCTTACAAATGGTAACAAAAAGTATTACACTCACATTTCCAAGGGCTCTTCAACATACTTCTCCTTTAAAACAGTCTTTAATTATTTTCTGGTTAAATACACATCACCCGTTTCCTGGTTTATTACAGGAATTTTATTATGATAGACAGGTTTACCTGCAACGCCAGACACCATTCACTGAAAATACTCCATCCTTTCACAGTTTAGTCTTTGATCAACTGATTTTCTTCTGACCTTTGCTATTCTTTGAGTCCCAGAGTATAACAACGTTAAAATACACAAAAAACAATAAAAAGTGGAAGCAAGAAAGAACAGACACGGCCAAGGGGAATAAATCTGGTAACCTCTGGGGAGGGTGCACAGCAGCACTCATCAGGGACAGGGCGCCCATCAGGGTTATGGAAAGAAGGAACTGCAAGATAAGGAATGATGTATTAGCTCACAGCAATTGAACGCCTTAGAAGCTGGTGGTTTCGTTCCTGGTGTGCTCTGTGTTCCCCAATCTATACACAGGTGACACTGTAGAAAATTACAGCACACCTTGATGCAGAGAGAGCGTGGCTCTCCCCATTCTGGGCTTTATGCACGGTTACAGACATAAAACTGCTTTATGCAAGTACTTCAGTACCACGATGAGCTGCAAGTAAGAGTTATAGGAATGAAAACTGCTTACCAGACTCCTGACAATCTTTGGAAATGCCTTAAACCAAGAAACATAGCCCTTCAGGGAAAGGGAGAAGGGTTTCAGCTGCAGGTCCTCTGCCGAAGTCTTCTCAAATATGGAAAAGGAAGCCACGCAGACGGACAGGAACGCCAGTGTTGTCACGGCGTAGGCCAGCAGCAGCCCGTCTTTCAGCAGAAGAGGCAACATACTGTTAAAAACAGAAGTACCAGCAGAAGTGGGTGCATGCTTGAGTAACACAAAAAGAGGAGGAAAAAGACTACATTTATACTTAGTAGAAGTGGGGAAGAATGTGGCTTTGAAATAATGTTAATAGTGTCCAACTCACCTGAATGTTGATACAAGTAAAAACCATGTAGCCATAAATGGGATTTCATTGATGATTAAGCAGACTGGCCTGGAAGGAACAGAGGAAAGAGAGACATGCAAACACCGAGGTAACAGCAGTTCAACCTTTCACGTTCCCACTCCTCTGGGAGCCACTGGCACAGGCTCCAAAAATCTAGGAGTGGGCAGCACCCAGAGCTGCATCCTCTGCTGAGGCACCCTGCTGCCCCCTACACCCCAAAGAACCCCAGCGGGGTCTGCAGAAGGACAGTCACTCAGCGGAATGCTTACGGCAGGTACTGTGGCACAGCCAGCCAGGTTAGCTGCCCACACTGTGAGGCTTCTGGCTGGCTCTGAGGAGCACTGCAACTTCCAGACAGCTGCCGAAGGGAGAACGGAGCTCTCCAGCCACCGGGTCGCCTTCCCAGCAGGTGTGAGCGAGCAGCACGAAGGAGGCTGCCTCACCAAACCTTCCTTCATCAGGCATTACGTTCAGGTACACGAGGATGCCAGGCAGAGGAGCAAAGCTGCTGACTATCCCTGCTGCTCTCAGCTCCTCTTGAGGCAGAGCATGGGAAAGGGCCCCGTTCCCATCACTGTTAGGGAGGTATCAATCCCCCAGTTTGATCTGCTCCAGCATCACCGTGTCCCTGCTGCCTTGGGCAGCCCCACATCCCTGCCCTGTGCCACACCACACTCTGGGAAGCACACTCAGAACTCTCATTCACAAGTCATTCAGCAAAGCAAGGGCCCAGCCTGTGAAACATCAGATCTATTCGAAAGCAGCACACAGTAACAAGATGAGCAGAAGGAGATCAAAATATATCCAACAGAAAAATAATTTACTCACACTGACACCAGAAGAATGGATTTCTCATGGACTTGGAAGGAGAACAGGAAGAATGACAATGCACTACTAACCTTAGAGAAGGAAATGGGAGGTGTGTTAGTATGTGACTGCAGTGCACAGCACCCTTCTGGTTTCTCTGCTGGCACAGACTTTGCACAAAGGCATGAACTAAATGATCTGCCTTTTCTAATTAACTGCTGCATTTACTCCAGTGCAAGTTACAAGAACACAGAGCTGCTTCTGTGACCACACACAGAAAAACACAGTTTCAAAGTTTACTCAAAATTAGCAGGAAAATGCTGCAGGTAAAGAGCCCTCACTCTTGCTTAGCTTTACTGTGCACACCCAGTGTGCACAATACTCATGTATGTAAGCACTGGCAAAGTTCAGGCATGCTGAAGAACTTTCCTGACAAAGTTTTGCTCATCGTCATGAGCAATGAATGAGAAGGAAACAAACTGTCTTCTTTCCCACCCACCAAATAAAAACACACTGTGAACCAAAGCAGTTCTAAGGATAAATGGTAGGTTTAGCAAAAGGATATCTAAACATACTGTTAAATAGTATGTTTAACAGTAAACCAAATTACGTTTAACAGTTAAATCAAACACCATTATCTAAAGGATAAATGGTAGGTTTAGCAATGTTGCAATAAACTCTCACACAGCACTCACAAGATAATTTCTGTTTTAAGTTTTAACTGATGAAACTTTAGGACCAGCTCCAAATAATTTTGATTTCAAGGGAAAGTGATTTGTGCATGAGAGTCATGTTAACATGCTTAAATTCAAGCATATAATGTCACTAAGAAAGGCAAACATTTGGGGAAAAAAAAACATCTTTTTTTCCCCAAGCCACTAACGGGCTTACAACATCCACCTTGGGACTTTTGGCTGAATTTTGCAGCCAATCCAGTCAGAAAAAGTAGCACTTTGAAAGGTAAACACAAAAAAAAGGAGAAATTCCAACTCTAGCTGAGGCTTTGATGTGTGCAGAATCTTTCAAAAACTCTTCAGAGGATTATAGTAAAAACCCAGTGTTAAAGAAAGAAAATGAAGGTTCAGGAAAAAAGCTGGGATTTAGAAGACTGCTCACACACCAGTGCTGGATATAAAACAAGGAGCAACTAAAAAGATACACTTACCAGGGCGAATTTAAATCCTCGGAGAGAAGGCTGGACAAGTAGTTTTACACAAGTAGGAAGCAGGCTTGCAACTGTTACAGCTAAACTAAAGAATTGTGGAAGAAAAACAGTTTTAACATGTGAGGAAGTACAGCCATGCTTTTTTGACTCTGAAGAGCAAAGTATGTAATTTTTAACTCTGTTTTAACCAAGTAGCTTAAATCACTACATAAAACAAATAGGGAATTTTTCAGCCATAAATATTCCTAACAGTGTTTGGGGAAATCTTATCACATGGGAGAAAAGCACAGTAGAGGAAACATTTTTGCCATGATTTTCAACACCACTTCTGGTAATTCTTTGACAAAAATGACTTATTTTGTAAAAAATAATGCAAACACCTAAACAAAACTGCTATCTGAAGCGCTTCAGTTATGTCTTACCTGAGTTTTAGTTGAACTTCAGGTGACAGTATTTCCTTTATCTTTATAAGGACACTTAGACTGCACCAAATATTGGCTACTTTATCCTGGAAGAGAAGGAAAAAAAGAAAGGTAATTGGTGATAATTCCATGAAAGTTGTATTTGTGAGAACAATGGGGCTCAGGAGGCGATTGATTGATACTGCAGAAAGACCCTTGCAGATATACATCATATTCTGAGATGCACTTCAAATTATTCAGATCTTCAAAACCGGAATGTTTCAAGAGACTCAATTAACACATGTTCTAAAATAACTGAGAAATACTTCAGCACAAGAGCCTACTTCTTAACTCCTGAGATGCCACATTTTCTGAAAATAAGGCTGTGAAACAATCTGTCCCTGATTAAACAGGAGCATAGATGAATCTTCTTTTCAAACGTGAAGACATTCTGTACACTGTCACATTTCATTACATACCTGAAAGTATTTAGCTGTGCTTGCTGCTTGCTAGCAATGACAGAGTTAACCTCTAATAAATCAAGAAGTCTAAAGACATTAGCAGTTGTGCTAGGATCACTTTCAAAATTAAATTTGTAACTCCAGCTCTCATGCTCGTGAAACTCATCCCTAAACAGCTGCTTGAGTCACAGCTGTGTAGACATAACAGCAAGAGAGCTACCAGCACCAACAACTGAGCCATCTTCCTCAGATGCTCAGCAGCAACACAGAATATGCACTGCAAATCTGCTGAGGATTACGAGGGAACAGAGGGGTTGGCAGCCCCAGCACACACACGGGACGCCTACTTAATAGCCAATAGGATTTTACAACCAGCAGCATTTGTTACTGCTTCTGTAAATGGGAACCGATTCAAAGAACCTGTTCCACTCACCCCAGTATAAATTTACTGTGCATTGCTTACGTGGGCAATTTCTCATTTTATTTAGATTAGCATCCAGCAAGTCACTCCCCTGATCAACTCAGAAAATACTTGGGCTAATATTAGACTAAAATCCTCAAGCTCTTTCCGACTCACTGGTTATTGTCATTTACAGATTTCATTTTTCAACTTTGTACTGGATAAAAAGTGACCAAAACTAGTTATCTATTTCTTTACAAAGTCCAAACAATTCTCAAGGTTGTTGCTTGGGGTTTTGGGGTCTTTTGCAGGGAGGGACAGTGTTTGTTTTTTGTTTGGTAGGGAGGTTTGGGAGACTTTTCATTGGGTGTTTTGAGGAGGGGGTTAATAAACTAGCAGACAACAAACTAAGAACACTTCGATACTGCTGCCTTGATAAAATCTTGCCTTTGGTATATTAACTTCTAAAGAAAAAGTCATGCTATTTTTTATATCTAAAGAAGATTTAAAGATCAATCAAATCAAAGATTAAAAAGATGAATCAAACCATGGAAGCGTTTGCTTAAATCCCTGTGACACCAACAGCCAAAAATTCAAAGCTTCATTTTACTGGTTAGACTTGAAGCTGAGAATCTGCTTTTAGCAGTGTAATTCTGAGGCTCCTGCTCTAATGAAGCAAAGCAAGAAGTAGTCACTGTGACCTGGGAAATGGGTTCCCTTTCTTTTATCAGCAAGACTCCCGTTAGCATTAGGTCAACGAGTTATCGCTTTACTGGAGTGAAGCTGTGGTACCATAGCCTGAGGAGAAGTAAAAGCAGAACTGGCCTAAAACTTCTGGAAAATACAAGAAGGGTGGAAAAGAAAGGTGTAGGTTGCACCCAAAACACTTTTTTGTTGTTTTTAACTAATGAATCCTGTTGAAAATAGCTGAGCAGAATGAAGAGCGAGACTGAAGCTGTTAACTTTTAAAGTTACATCTTCTGACACTGTCAATTACTGTGGAATCTATTTCAGTGGAAAAATGTATGGATTGAAGTATGGGTTTGATGATGGGATAAGTGTTGTCTACTCATATAAAGTCCTGGAAGAAGCCAGCTGAGCTGGGGTTAAATACTGGATGAAATAACTGGCAAGAAATGACTGCTGAAGAAGCCATCTCAGATTACTAGTTCTGTGGCGTGTCTCCCACACGAAATCCCTAAAGGTCAGCATGAAGGTTTCTCAAGGGATCTAAGAATACAGGACATGGACAGTGGGGTGGGGGAGAAGAAAACATGCATGCCTCAAACAAGCCTCGGTCAACGGGAAAGAGTCTTCTGAGTACTTGCATGATTTGTTCCATGTCGGTACAGAACGGGAGCCAGCAGACAGCAAAGGAAACCAGCACCACCCCAGCTATTTTAGTTAATAGCACTAATCTGCAATCAAAAGACAAACATTAGAAAAGGTAAATCCAGCTACCAGTAAAAGTCAGTTAATTTATACCATAAAACTTTATAAAAAAAGGGGGGGGGGGTGGGGGGGGGCACAGACCTAAATGTAACAAATCTACACAAAATCAACTGAGAAAGTTGAGCATCCCCAGACTAGTGAGAACAGCTCCAGGAGAAGCACAGACCTACCCCATCAATCTAACCTGGTTGCCCCCTGCAGCCCATATTTAATTCAGCTTACAGAATGAAGAGTGCTAAGATAGATTACACTCAGTGGAAATACTTAATGTAGTTCTCAACTGGAAATATTTGTTTGGAAGGAGAGGAATTCCTTACAACAAGCTAAGTATCTTCCACCACAAGTTAATTCAGAAATGCCCACGTGCCAACAAGCAGAATCACTCTCAGTGCCAGGCTGCTTGGGTGTATCTCTGAGAAAGATAAACCAGTCCAAAGTCACTTACCCCTTTCCTCTAATTCCCTTCTTGAAGCATTTTCCAAGTAAATAGCAAAAAAAGGGCAGAGAGTGGTAGAGCTCCATTTGCTTATAATTTAAGGCCAAGCAAAATGCCACTGACCCCAAAAGGTCCCAGTCATAGGACAAACATAGTACACCCCACAAGGCAAAGCCAAGGCTCACTGAGTTGTATATGATTTTTTATGTCAAGGACAAGATACACATCTTAGTAGTGGAAGTAAAGAACACCCTGAGGAACAAGGACAAAACAGCATGCAAAACAAGTTTTTCCAAGTTAGTTTTAAAAGCATATTGCCAGTTGTGACTATGTTGTTCACAGGCAGAAATAATGTTACTTCTATTTGAAGTGTAATTTTTATATTTCCAAGGCTTGACTTAAAGCTCACACAGGTAAAGATGAGAACAAATTGTGTGTGTGTGTGTTACTTGTAATGTACATTCAGTCAGCTGAGCTTTTGGCAACAGTGACAGTTCTCTAAGGTTCAGGATCAGGGTAAACACTTTTTGGTATTTACAGAATTAAGGATAAAGCTTTCAGGAGCCTCTCCTCCCAGTTCTCAAGAGACACATCCAGAATATTCCATATTTAAATTATATATTATTGAGTTCAAGGGCTCCTGGGGTTTTTCTGATGTTATGTTTGCAATGCACCCTGAACAGTCCCCTTAGCTGCTAATCCTGTCCAAACAATAAGGAACAGTTGCTAAAAGCAATGTTACCTCCTGACGACTTTGAGAACAGGTTCTCAGGCTCAGTATTTGAAGAGACTAAGCTACACTTAATCACAACAAAAGATTGGCTTTGTCATTACCTGTTATTTTTACACAGTGAGAGAAACCAAAGAAGGGATACTTGTATTGTCAGAAGTTTCACCATATTTTGCTTTCCCTTTGTCAATATAAACAGCTGTGGCAACACACTCAGATTGTCTAGCTCTTTTTCAGCCCAAATTCGCTATGTAGATTTGAGATGGCACCAATTTCACATCAACAAATTGTTGTATCAAACAGCTGCGACCTCACAGAGCCAGGTGGCAGCAGTTAAGGTTCAGTTAAATCTATCGATGCCTTGGGAGCTGGTCACAGAGAGCTGAGTTTTACATGTAAGAGTCACAGGGCTGGAAGAGACCACAGGAGACCACCCAGTACATCGGTCTGCTTAGCAGTGTCTGCTACACCTATGTCACCTCTGACATCAGGTTTGCTGAACCTTTTCAAAAGATCTTGATGCTGTAGGTTCCACAACCTCCACAGACAGTCCACCCCAGCAATTCACTCTGAGGTTCAAAAGATTTTTTTCAGTGTATTTAAAAAAACCCCAAATACTCCCTAATGATACCTTAGGGCCATTAATTCTTGTCCTAACATAAACCACAGAGATTATTGCCTTCCTCTTTGTACATCTTCTACTTATCAGAAAACTGTAACCCTGCGCCGCCTTCTGACCACCAGCTTCTCTCACCTAAGATGAATTACATTCATTCCCATCCCCATCACTGTAAGTGATGCCTCCAGATGATCTACATCCTTAAAGAGTCAGGTCAAAAAAAGAATGTCAGAATTCTGGAAGTGTAATTCAAATATTCGATAGCATTAGGATTTTTTTTCCCTTCAAAATCTGCTAAGATATATTATCTTCCAAGTTCACCATGCACTTCTCTTGGAAGAACACCACAAATTAGCAAACTATTCAATTGTCAAAACGTGATTTAGTAGTAGATGCTGAGATGCAATATCTCCTTGGGATATTTAAAGATCTACATATATCACAAGGCTGGTATTGCATCCCTCTGGCTTGACGGCACTGAGCAGCACAGCCTGGAGTAGTCAACTAAGAGCATTTGCTTGTAGGTGTGCAAAACGAGTATCAGAGCAGAAACCTCACTTAAAGGCACCAACCTGTGAAGGTGTCTGCCACCAGCACTGACTAATCAGCTCTGATGGTCTAACTCTAATTAGAGTTACTACATGGTGAGGCATAAAGTGAATCCAAGCTCAAGTAATTGTCCCAGTATCAACTATTTACCTCAAATGTATCTCAGAATTGCTGTTTTCTTTACATCTGTGCTTTGGGGTAGGCAGAAGCCTCTCAAATGACTATGTAAAACAAACCATCTGCCTTAGCTAAAGATTAGTACTAAAAACACAATGTTACTTTGTAAAGGGAAATTCATTTCACTGCAGAACAAGGATACTGGAAGTGTCCGTGGTCAATAAGAATGAGGCCTGGATAAAGCAGTATGCAGAGAGCACTGGAAACCTGGAAAAAGGATAAAAAAGGGAGAGATAATAATTTTTAAGGTAGACAGACAGAAGAACATATACCTCTTCTTCAGTAAAAAAAAAAAATCTGCACCCTGTATGTAGGTATCTTATTCTATTTTGAGGAATAAAAAAAAGGATGAGGATTTTCCACAAATAAGAAAATATTAAATGGAGACCAGCATACTCATTGCAACCAGCTCAGAGATCACCCACTACCCATCTTAAACCTTGGAACCACTCCAAACCCCAGAAGACTTATTATTCCAAAATGTATTGGTTCCACCATACTGAGGTGCAAGACAAAACAGTTCGTAGGTTCCTCCATGTCACCATACAAATCTTGTTTTACTACCCAAGTAGTAAATTCAGAAAGAAATCTAATTCAAGAGTCCATGACTACTAAACTTCAGAGCATCTTATTATTGCTATTAAAAGCATTAAAATAATTCCTGTAAGATAAGGGCACTTTAAAAAAATCTTTTTAACTGAAAAGCCTTTAATATGAAATGTACTTACTGCTATCAGTTTGGCATCAGTTGAAGCCATCACAGTGGCTTTGATACATTAACTCTCATCGTGTTACATTTCTACCCTGTTTTAATGAGGTTTTCCTCTGTTCTTTAATTTCCACACTCACCACCCAGATACTTGCCTTCTTCTTAGTAGATGTTTCTTTCAAGGAAAAACAATACAAAATAACAGCAGGAATATAAACCAGCAAATCAGCAACAAACACTGAAAAATAAAGATTAACTTCAAGTTAGAATCCTCCCACATGCTTTATCTTAATACTATACATGTTGTGTACTTTCATCTGGATTGTGAATTATTGACACCACTTAGAGTTTTAACTTTTCAATGTTCCACATCTTGGCTATATTTGGTGTGAAAAACTTCAGGTAGGTAACAACTACAGTGTTAGAGTGAGATAGTTACCCACCTTTTGAATGTGGGAGGGGTTTGCCTCTGTACCCTCACTGAAAACTTCACGTTACTCCTTCCATTCACAGGACAATAGAAAAGCATATAGAGCTGAAGCTATGGTCTTCCACTGCATTACAGTACATCCCATTGTTTTAAAGATAGCTCAGGTTTAGCAGTTACAAAGCTAATCTTTTTTCCCAATTGTTTTGAGGAAGACAAGGAAAAAAAACCAGGCAAATAAATATTGAAATACCAGAAAGTTCTTCATTAGAATCAACTGGGTAGTTCCACTTCAAAGGACCAAAAAAAAAAAAAAAAATAGGTCCACAGAATTTGATCTTGTTAATGTTTCTATTGCTATCATTTCTGATGTCCAAAAGCTGCTGCTTCCATGTGGTTCAGCTGTTTTGGCTTCTGGCACAGCCTCAGTCAAGAAGGGAACACACTCTAGTTCCTCACATGCCGAAATGAGAGAAGGCATTCTTGATTCTCAAAAGAAATCAACCACGACTAGACCCAGTCAAATCGTTTGATGGAACTGATATTCTGAAGACACAAATAATTAAGAAGCTCTAGACTATAACAAATCTCCACTGTACCTGTGTGAATTATTAGTGAAGTGGGTAAATAGGCTAAAACCAGCATCATATGCCTACAGCAGATACATGTAAGAGAGCCAACAAGGTAACAGAACCAGCAGGTTCACCTGCCCAGAATTGGGTCAACACCTGCTCATGCTTAAGCCACCACAGAAATTCTTTCTGAGCATTGCCCTAAGAGCCTAAGAAAAATACCAGATTATTTCTATAAACCAGTTTCAGAAAACAAAACTTCTCTTCCAAAAGGGAAGTATACTTCACCTCTTTTTAGTGCCAGGCTTTGGAAGAAAACGATTAAAGCTATCAGTTATTCAATGATGAATTGTTCTGCAGACATAAAGCATAATTAAACAAGTATACCCAAGGTGTTAGCAAAACAAATACTCTGACACTGAAAATAAAGGTGTAACACCAACATTGACCATTCTGAATTATTTTAATGCATTCCTCTAATGGGTATTGTTAAAAAGGGTTATCACTTCTCCTAGATCCATCAGTGGGTTGTCAAGTGAGTTGATTTCAAAATTAATAAAGACCATTTCAAGGGTAATTAAGTTCTAGTGATTTTTATTTTTTTTTCAATTCAATCAATTACTACAGACCAGATGTATAGAAATGCTACTGATGAACAGCAAGTTCAGCTGTGGAACTCTGTTGCACAAAGCAAAAGGTAGATTTAAAATGAAAGACAATAGTAACAGGATAATACGGTGCCTGCAGTTGCTTAGAGAACAAGAGCTCACGACCACACTGTTTGCTATCCTATTGGTTACTGAATTAAGTCATCTCTAATATTTTCTGCACTTGTTTTATCCTTTTCCTTGGAGAAGCAGATCAAAATAATTACATGGTCAGAAGAGTGACTGTGGGAAAATGAAATTTAGGATAAAAGTGGTGAAATGTCTTTTTACTTTTTTGCTAACAGAACTTTAGAAAGCAGCGACCATTTGAAAGAAAAGGGATGTCTTTAAAAATATCAACTCTCCCTTTCAGATACAGAACAGTAGCTTGTAATAACAGTCACTGAGATCTCAAGAGGCTCTTAAGTCAGTGAATGGCAGTCTACATGCAAAGCAAGTCTATAATACAAAGCAAGTTAAGCTGAAAGTGTATTTCTTAGAATGGAAGGGAAAACAATACTATTTTTAAAATTTAAAAATGGGTCTATGCTTTGTTTCAAAGTTTTTACTGAATTAATTTGATTGAAAAACTGTTTGTATATATTTTATATTAATCAGCTTCACAAATGATGGTAGAAAAGAACACAAGAGTTTGGTTCATAAATGGACCTGCAAAGCCCCCCAAGTCAAAGAACTGAGAATAACCTGGTGAAGACAGAGAAGCCACATGATATTAAACATGCTAAATTAGTAAGCAAGACAAACCTGTATGATCATCCTAAGGAAATATAATTTTCCTACCTGTTGTACGCATAAATAACTTATGTGGCTGACTCTCATACCCCCGAGATGTGTGCAGAGCAATCCAATCAGGATTTATTAACTTTGCACTGTAAAACAAAGTACAGACACATCAAAACGTAGACAGTTCTCATTTCCCTTTACACTCCTTTCAGCAATAAAGATGACAGGCACAGGAGCATATTCCAAGAATTAAGATGAATGAGAAGAAATATTTCAAAGAGCAATAGTGATCAATGAAAGATTTTCCTCACCTCTAGAACAGCTCACACTGCAGGCTTTAGCTGCTCTTTCACAATTAAAAAAACCCAAAATAATATTTGAAAACACTAAAAATGGAATACAGTATTTATTAGGTCAAGATAACCACCTTGAGTCTAGTTCCACTGACTTAAAAAAAACAATTGTAAATACCTTTCATACTTAAGTATTAAATATAAACCATTTACAGTTCACATAGATGCCCCACATAACTGTGCCTGTGCACTTTAACCTACATTCTTATTCCATAAGTCTCATTCCAACAGCAGTAAAGCCCTTGTGGAAAAAGTATTCTAATAACAGAATTCTCTTTACATGATATCCAGTCATCAAATGTCACTGGGGCTCTCAATACAAGAGAGGTTTCCCATGCAAGGAACCCAATTCCAAACAGGACGTTTCTCTGGGAAGCCAACAGCAGTTTATGTGGAAAGCTAAGCATCTCAGTCCCATCTAAACCTGCTAAAATTGAAGGACCTGACAAAAAGAAGAATGTCACACTTCAGCCCGTCCCCTTCTGATAATTACAAGTCAGAAAAAAGAACAATGTTAGTTTTAAGTGATAGGGTTACATATAAAAATCTATTTCCTTAGCTTTCAAGTAGCAGACAATACTTTCCATTTTTCAGCTGCTCAGAATGGTAGTTTAGCTACTGGCTTCTCTCCTCCAGAGAAGGGAAGGGGAAAAAACCAACAAAATAACAAAACAAAGCCAAACAAACAAAAAAATGGGAGGGGGGAGAAGATATGTAAACTTGGCATTTTGTATTCTTCACAAAAATATCTCAAAATAATGAACTTACACATAAGCACAGAGAAAACTGTGATAGGCAGTAAGAGGTGGATAATCAAGGCCCCAGTACTGTAGGTTGTTATCACTTGTGTTGAAATACCTAAAAAAAATAAGTCAAATTAAAGAAGGGTCGATATTTCTAGCTTTGTTTCAGTCCTGGACAGAATACTAAACTAAATATTTTTATCAACATATTCAAAATCCAAAAGGAAGTAACTTCTACACCTGTTTTATTTTACAGAAAAAAATCTCAGGGAATGAACCAACAGCAAAAAGTGATTCAGAGTACACTCACTTGTGTTTGCAAGCCAGAAGATTCAGAAAAGGCTTACTTATCTGGAGAGGGGAAAGATACAGTGTGAACAGAACTAAACAAAAATCCAGAGACTAAGACAAAGCCTGTACAAAACTCAGTGTGCACATCCACTGTAGCTCTGGATTTATTTACATGTTAGGATTTGTAGATCCTCACCTCCATCTACAAACCCAACCAGAAGACAGCAGTCAATTTGCCAAAAAGGAAAGGAAAACAATGCAGTTAAAAGGGAATTTCAAAACAAATTATTTTCCTTATATTAATCCTACATTTCCTTTTTTCCTGGACATGGACAGCACATTTAATACGTGACAATGACTTCTGAACTGCTTCTACTCAGCCGAATTTAATATGAAAACTCTGACAATCCATCAGTTGAAGTTAAACTGAACAAAAACAACTGAACAGAAGCAGAAAAGTGTGGCCTAAAATCATGACACAGGCAAACAAGCTGCAGCACAGGTCTGGAAGAAGAACACTGCCACAGCAAGGGCACCTGGGCAATTGTGTCAGCACAACAGTAGGGGCTAAAGAGCAACTCAGAAGTCAACACCACATTAACAGAGTACCACCTCCTCAATAGCCAACACACAGTCATGAACCTCCATGTGATGTGTTGGCCACAACCACTTTATCTGAGTGAACCTCAAAACTCAGGCAGGTCACGTGAAAGGAATGGGTTTTCCCATTTGTAATTCCATTGCATTGGTATTTCTATGGAAGGCTGGCAGCAGTTAATTAACTCACCTCTTCCAGATGAGAAAGAGAGGTTTTATCCAAGAAAAAACAAGTAAGGCATCAGCCCCTATATATCTCACAGTGAAACAGACCGACTAGTCTACTCTAACTGCCAGGGGGCAACCTCTTGGCTTTTCCAGTTTCTCTCTTCAACTGCAGCCAATTTTTGACATTTATTATAGTAAATGGTATTTCTTGAATTCCTTATGAGCTGCCTGAAGTATCTTATGAACTGATGATAAATCATATTTCTTCAAGGTGCACCTCAGTTTCTTATCCTACAATTCAAGATCACTAAGGCAGAGCAGATTCTTCATGCTGATTGTAACACTCTACAACTTTGTGGTAAACTTTCCAGAGTTTATTCATTTTACCTTCCATAAATTCATAGTTTCAACAGAAAAAAACCCAATCCCTATACCAAATAATATTTGGGGGGGGGAGGGGGGAAGCCTTTACAGCTCTTAATTAGCAGTATAATAACAAAGGATGTTCTTAAAGTAGCCTTTAATAAATGATGTCAAGGCTCTAGAATAATATAAAGAAACAGAAATTCTGGCCTCTGGCTCAGAGAAATGGTACGTAGAGAAATTAAGTACAACCCATCCTGTAGTTTATTGTAGAGCTTTTAAAAATAAATCTTTGGTTTGGATCAAAGAAAATAAGCATGGAACATGCAGCTGCATAATTATATATGCCTGTTTAACAGTAAATGTGACAAGTCTGAAAAGATCAAGAGATTTTACAGGACCATGTCCTCACAAGAGGGCTCCTCTCTAAATTTGCCTGGACAGAAAGGCACATGCATGTTGCATACAGCTTTTCTGAAGACTAAAGGAACAGCAACACCAAAAGTGATTACAACCTCAACTTCAAATTTGAACACTGTTTTTACATACTGATGTGCAGCATCTTTTCACACTGCACATTTCTGTAGTACAGGAAGGGAAAGACAGCTTAGTAGCCCAGAATGTAATCCCTTGCATGTCAGCTGAGATGTTCTTTTCCATACACCCAAGACCAAATATTACTTCACTGTTCTAGGGACTGAATTCTCAGAGCTGATCCAATCCAAAGAACTTTTGTTATGAATAAAATGAAGAGCAGATATGACAAGACAGAGATGCCCACATGGAAGCCCATGGGCTAAACTCAGCCTGCAATAGAGTTTCATTTGGCCCCTGGAAACGCCTACAAATAACAACTCTTCAAGTATGTATAGTTTCACATAGCAGAGTGGATCAAAGCTGCCAACTCTATTACTATGCCAGCTCTCCATCATCCCATATCTCCATTATCTGGCATAATCAGGGGTTTGGCTATGCCAGGAAACTGTAAAAGAGAAATGATAATATAGATACAAGGGGTTGATCCTAAACAACTTCAGTCATCTGCTGAGCTGCACAGAATGCCATACCAGCAGAATCAGCCCCACATCTATTGACAGAAATACAATTGAATTAATATTCTATTCTGTTGCATCAGTCTGTTCCCCAACAGAGAGCTGAGAAAAAAATTTACTCCTAAGAAAAAGAATGCAACTATCTCTGCTGGAAGATGACCTGGAGTTTCAATTTATTCCAACTTGTGTTGTAGCATATACATGGGACTAAATAATTTTACTGTTCTGTGCAAGCTCTAAGGAATATTAGAAATAATGTAAAAATAAGTATTATTTGGAATAATTTTCCTACTGTTTGAAATTATCTGTACAAATTAAGTTCATTATCCTTAGATCTAGATTCCAGACACCCACATTTTTTTATCTATATTAAGAACCTGGGTGTGAAAAATGAACTTGCAGGTGCAATAAACTGCCCATGCCAATAAACTGCCAATTCCAGCAGAAGAATTGTCCATGCAGGAGATGTTTTGTGTGTTAGAGAACTGGAACTCAAGAAGCTGAATTGATTTATTTTTTTCCCTACAATAACAAGCTTCTCCATGATCTCTCATGTAACCCTACTTTTTTTTCCCCTTTTGACCTTTCCAATCAATTGAAAACCAAACTGGAGCTTCACAACAGAGACACCTACCAGTTTACTTTGTTACATAGACTCATAGCTAGCAAGTCAAAGTTCCAAATTTTAGCTTTTTTCTTTTTTTGTGAAGAAAATGGTACCTTTTCTATGGTCTAAGAACAGGGTGATATTCTATTACTACAAAACATTTTTTAAGACTAGTTTAGAGAACAATACAAGACATTGCAGAGATCTTGAGTATATTAAAGTAAGATTAAGGATTAAGAAACAAAGCTTCACTCCATTTACCCTGTTGTAACCTGAACTACAATAGCACTACATACCACTGCCTGATGGGTAAATTGTAAGTAACTTCTTGCCAGTGTCGCTGAGCTTCATAGTCTCCATACATAGGTGGTTTTCCTGCACCTAAAAAGAAATGACACAGCGTTCATGAATTTATTCTGTTTATGCAGATTGCTTTCCCTCCAGATATGTATTTGCATATTAATATATCAGTAATTTTATTCTCCATTCCTCCCTGATATTTAAGAAGAAAATAGAGATCTCATCTGCTATGCAGTCTAACAGGCTGGGAAAAAAAAATGAAAGAAAAGTTATGTGTTCTTTTGGCTTTCTGGATATTTCTGCAATAAGCATTTATCAAGATATTCCAGTGTGAAGAATTGCTTCCTCATCTGACAAAAAAAAAATCATTTCCAAGTGCAGATGAAAAATGTGGCACTTGCTCTGAAATAAAACACACATAACAGGCATCCTACACTGATTTTTGGGTGAACTACTTTGCTTTCTTAGTATATAGCAATGCTCTTACTTGTGGTTCAGCCGTGTCGTGGTACCTTGCTATTAAAAGGTAACAACTAGCCGTATTTACTTACAACTAGGACCTGGTGCAGGTCCCCTAGTTCCTATCCCTCCCCTCTGCTGCCTGCTTTGCAACGCCAGCAAAAACACTGCATCTGTCCCTCTCCCCACAATTCTTAATAGAGTCAAGATGAACCATTTACTAAACCGGGTCAATTCAGTACACAGAATAGATTTAGAAGATGTTTTTTTCTTAAAATCTCCAAAGCTTTCTAAATAATAACTGCTCCATTTTGTTTTACAGGAATTCTCCCAGGCACTTCTCAACCGAGCGACTGCTACGCAGCAAATCTGCAAAGTGAATTACATTAAAGGACACTTTGCACACACACACACATAAGTTTCCTGAGAAACAAAGATTTTCCACAGAGAAAAAAAGCTTTATTGATGTAAATAGTTCAGATTTCTACTCAAAAGCAATTCCCTCAACGTAAGCCTAACTCTGATAATGGCAGTACGTTAAGCATCTTCATCACAGAGTTTATTTACTTCTATTAACCTGTGCTTATTGAGAACAGAAACTGGGCTGATAGCACTTCCAGTAAAATATTGACACTAGCCAGACAGAGATTTAAGAGTTTCTTTTAAAATATAGGAAACCCATCTATATTTCTTTCACATGATCTATGTTTGTGGGAGTCACACGAGCTCAGATATGTACTATTTATTCCAGGGTACTGGAGAGAACAGATTACCTCCACTAATTTATTCCTGGGTAGTAAAGAAAGTAGATTATCACCACTGTATGATGCATTCAGCTAAAAGCTTCCCAAATAAGTGAGGTCACTGGAGAATAGGAGTTTTATCAGTGTCCATTCTCCAGCTATTAATCTAGTGGAACAAAGAACCTGTCATATGATTACTGAAATACAAAAATAGGCTTTATCCAAATTTTAGTGTCTGTATATGTGTGTGCTTGTATGTATATAGACATACACAAAAACACATTTTATTTCAGCTTCTCCCTCCTCAAAAAGATATTAATTGGCACCAGAATGATCAAAAGAGATCTTGACCCAAAGATTCAATTAAAAAAAGCAAATACAGATTAATCACACATCAGAGTTTGAGAATGCAGATATAGCTTCAGTTTACTAGTAATAGCAAGCATCAAGTATAGAGCCAAACAGAATTCAGAACTAATAGAAATGCAGTATTTTATTTTGAAAGGGTCACAAATATTTTAGAGTGGTCTTACTCAGTTTTACAGTTACTCAAAAATAGACATTTTAAGGGTCTGAAGCTGCATTTCAACATAAGTATTTAGTTTCTATTTGTTTGGTAATGCATTTAAAAACAATAAATTATGCATTAATCTACAAAGCCAAATTTGTCCCTGATAATTATCCAAGGCCAACTAATCTAAGGTGATTGTAACCTTTCAGAACTAGGTATTAGTGATCTGCTTTCTCACCATCACGACCCTAGTTCCAAATGCTGATCCAAAAGCGTGCTAGATGGCAAGCAACAACAGAAGTGATATGGAATCCAAGACTACACAGTAAGTGAGGGCAGAATTAACCTCCCTACTTCTGGCCATCTATGCCACGTGTGGTCTCAGACTATGCTGAATCAGCATTTCTACCAGAATCTGCTTCAGAGAATAATAACTACTTTTAATCCTTTGCTCAATTTCACTGCACTGAGCAGCAGTGACACAAAACAGGACCACATCAGTTTAAACATTACCCTAAAAAAAAAAAAATCCAGTGTACTTATGCATTTGATAGCTCTTTCTAACATTCAGGTTTGTGTTTTTTCATCTTAAAGCCTTTTCTCCGTGCTTTAAGTGATGGATCAAACTCAGCTTTTCCTATTCCAAAAGAAGTTATGTGATCATTGTGTATGAAGCAAGATTTTTTAAAAATGGTATTTTAGTTCAGGCATTATTTTAAGACTTTCAGAATCTCGATTGGCTTGAAATTAAATCAACTTCAAAAATTCTAGTTAGCAATGTAATTGGTAATAGCCTAAGGATCAGTTAAAGATAGCCTCAGTTAGCCACAGAACAGATCTCTTATGAAGACATCTTCAAATTCAAAATAAAACAGCTGTGTAAGAAAGCCATGCATGCAACTTATTTTCAAAGCAAATGAAACCTAGGAGTTACCAGTTCAAAAATCACTTGAATGCTACTGAACAGCTTTGATGACAGAGGGGATGAGACTCCCGATTGCCTTATCAGAAAACCAGAGTTGATTTTGACTGAGCTTGTGATCTTTTCAGTTGAAGGGGATTGAAAGCAATGGTCCATTCAAAAAGTGGCATAAGCTTGCTCTCCAGACAAGAGTAGGAATGGCACTGAGAGGTTGGGAAAAAAACTTGCTAGTTCCTGGTAAGCATTATGAGAAAGGGAGGAGAAAACCCCATCTATTAAAGATTATAGCTCTAGTTCATGCTGTAAACAATCATAAGGAAGTATCGCTACAAGGCAGAGTATAATCACTCACTTCACATCACGCTTACACCATCTTCATTATAACCAGAGCAGTTTTATCTAAATATAAATTAAGACTGGATCAGTTATAGAACTTACAGGACAAGAGTAAGCAAAGGTGCAATTGTACTGCAATAACATTCTGCAGCTACTGAAACAGAGGCATGGGGCAAACAGCCAGCTATTCCTTGGCTCCTCCTAAAACATTACCAACCATCATCCTCCCAATGACCCCCCCAAAAAATTGTGGGGTATTTTCCAGCAGTTTTTTTCTGAGCAGCTGTGATGTTAATGATTTCACATTCAGAAAAATAAGAACAAACTATTACATGATCCTTTGGGAAACAGACACTAAAATATGACAATACTTGGAATGATGTTGCTTCCTATTCATGATTTTACATGCAAGTTTATTTTAATTTATCACAAGCTCCATAATTCACCTTCACATTGTTTGCTTTACAGACTGTGAACATGTATTACCTGAATAAGAGCCAAGAGACACAGTCCAGCGTACAGTAAGTCCTAGTAAAACAGTAATGGTCATTAAGCTCCACTTCTCCATAGCTGGTCTTTGTGAAAGGCCAAAAGGTACCTGAAAAAAACACCACAAATATTGATGCTCATGGTTTCACTCCTTAGGCAATCAGTAGCACTGCTGATAGTCCTGGTTTTCTCCCCACCCAAAAGTATTCTGTTACAATCTTGTGTCTGGAGGCAGGCTGCAATCAGGAGGCATTTGTAATACTGGAGAATTTCTCACCGTGAACCCAAATACTGCCCAGAAACAATTTCTTCCCCTTTGGAGCAAAAAGCCAAAAAGGCACCTCTGACAAAACGCTGGCAAGAAGTAGGGTAAAAGATTTCAAGCCACACAGGAGAACTCAAATACCAAATCAACACTATACTGCACATACACATACATACTTAAGCATCATCTTAATAACCTCTACACAATGTGTTATGCAAACATGTAACTTGTTTTACCTGCAAGTGGCAAGAAAAGATTCCATGAGAAACCAGTAGAAAAGATTGTATAGGTAGTCAAAATACTCACACCTACCATGATGTTAAGTAGCATGAAAGCTAATATTTGCCACTGAACAAGATAAGTCTATTAAAAAAACCCTAGATTAATAGCTCATCAGGAAAAACATGTATTGTTAACAAGCACACAGTTTTAAAAGCAGCTGTCCCAGTGTTAAGTTAATGCAACTTATTTTATTAAGACAACCATGACCAAATTACACAAAGTGCAGATCTGGTATAGGCTCCTCTGTTGGTTTTAGCATATTAAAAATTATTTAAAAGTTAACTGTACAGGTCTTATGCTGGATGAGGTATTGTCTGTTCTCCTGCAGCCATTATAAAAGGCCATCATGAACTCTGTACCACGTGTTCTACCTAATTCCACAGAAAGACAATCATGAGCCAGTACCTAACTAAATGTGTACCACTGACCTAGGAATGCAAAGATCTGGCGTTACTGATCAAAAATCCCTCATCTGAAGCCTACTTTGGTCTCCCCAGTATTCCAAAAGGAGCTGGAAATTCTGCTTCACCCTTTCCAAGCATCAACTGCCTCTCCCTAGAGCACACACCAGATGAAGCCAACCAGGCTTCATCCATCCTTCTACCCAAAGAGGTAGAAGGACTGATATACCACCAAGCTTACTTAATGATACTGAGGACCCCCTAACAGTAAGAAACATTGCTAAATCTGTCAAATTAAAAGCAAGAGGCATCAGACTCAAAAATTAAGTGATGTTGCCCTATGCAAAAAAACCCCAAACCATCCACTAACTACAGAATACACAAACTTTGACCCAGAGAATCAAAAATATTTTAGCCAGAGTTAGGAAAAATATGAAGAATAAACTACTCCAGTCTTGACAGTGAGAAACAGCAGTAAATCCAAAGGCTGTACTCCTACCAAAGCAACAGCAGTAGCACTGTTCTTCCCCCTCCACCCCTCAGTCAGCAACAGATACATTACAGAAGAGTGGATGAGCCTGGGCACAACTGCCAAAGAATTTCCTTGCAGAAGAAGCATCATCCAGTTTAAGTGAGTTTAATACACTTACCAGTGCCAAAAAGAAAAAACCCTGCAAAAAAATATCCCACACAGCAGCAGCACTGGACTGCTGTTTTAGTAACACACAAGCAACATCCAAGACACACTTAGGTTATTCTTCTCACACTAAACCCATATTTATTTACTATTAACAGAAAGGTACAAGCCAACACCACCACCAAGGGGGAAAAAAATGTTACTTTAGCCAGCAGTAGATCACCATCTATGGGTAATGTGAGCACTGATATTCAGATGCTTTCAATGCTACACCTGTGCCTAAACCACAGACAGGCAGGTTTCTCTAAAGGAAGCATACTGAGGTCATCTTTGTAGATCATTTTATCCTAAGTGAACCCTTGTGCTTCCTCAAATTGGGTTAAATAAGCCTAGAGTCCTATAGGACTTCCAAAAATCAAGTGTCACAAGCCTGGCCTTTCCCCCCTATAAAATACATCTTACCTTCCTATCTCCAGTGAGAACAATTATTAATTACCTACACCTTCATTCCTAAGGGTCACCAGTCTCACCCACAGGCAGACTCCCCCATCTCCATTTCTCTCCTTTACTTCTGTTATTCCCTACCTCTGGAGCACCTATTATTTTCTGGGGTACTGAGCTGCTTCTTTCTCTCCTCTCAAAAATGGTTCTTAAAATCATTCCCACCTACTTCTTTTTCATCTTTAATAGCTATCCCTACATAAGCCTCCTAAAACAAGCCATAGTTTTGTTCGGAATCTCCAATTCCTGCTACCCCACAGATAACAATGTGACAACATCTCCAGGAGATGATGAAGCCGGTTTGGTCACTCAAACTTTTCATCTCCTGCTCCGGATGAGTGATGCTAGAGGGTCTCAAGTGAAACACCACCTAAAGTGTAGCTCCATAAACACTCTCCTTCCACGCTGCCTACGTGGCAGGTGCAAATACACCGATACAACCCAGGCGCTCCCTGCCCAAGGGAGCTCGCACACCTCAGGCGCGGGTGCACGACCCTTAATGTCAGCTCCTAGTTCTGAGAGAGACCTCAGCGCCCTTTCCCGCCTCACAAACGCAAACACTGAGGCAAGAGCTCCGCGGGCTGAGGCGATACCTACTCCACGAGCCTGCCGCCTCCCCGCACCCTGCCAGGAGGGGTATTTATGTCCCGTTTTCCCCAGGCAGCCGCTCCATCCCCGGCTCAGCCACACACGCCCGGGCTGAGCTGCTGCAGAGCCACTGGCGCTCGGGCCTCCCCGTTAACACCGCGAGGCACAACCGAGCCGAGCAGCCCTCGCCGGCCAGCGGGCACCGCGCCTCCCCTCAGCCGGCTCCCGCTCCGCTCTGGGCTGACCGCCTCCCCTCAGCCCTCCAAACCGCCGCACACACTCCGGGAAAGCGGCAGAAGGGCGCGGTACGGCCGCCCCGGCTCCCCTAGGGGCCCGCTGAAGCCTGAGGGGCGGGGAACGGGCAGCCCCCTGTTCCCTCTCCCGCCCGGCCCGTTCCCGCCGCTCCTTACTGGACACAACGGCCGCTTCCGCGTTCGAAGCGGCTTCCGGCCTCCGCCGGCCGCAGCTCCCGCCCGTTAAGGCGGTGGCGGCGCAACGCGCACGCGTGGGGAAGGCCCGCGCATGCGCAGCTCCGCCCGCGCCGGAGCCGCTCGGCAGCTGCCGCCCTCGGGTGGCGGCGGCGATGGCGGGGTTGAGGTGTTTCTCGCTCGGGGAGTGGCCCTGCCGCGGGGGGACCGGCTTTCCGGACCCCTCCGAGGCGGTAGGAGGCAGGTAGCGCGGAATTGGACAGCGGCGGCTCGGCAAGCCGCGTCCTCAGGGGACGCGGCAGCGCTGCCTGATGCTCGGCCCCCGCACGGGCTTGGCCGGAGCCGGGCACCCCTCCCGGGGCCGCCTTACCCCGCCTGGGGCTGCCAAACGTGGGTGCTCCGCCTTGTTTTTACTCTTTTTATCCTTTTTCACCCCACTCACAAGCGGCCCGGCAGTGCTTCCATCCCTACTGCAGCGATACCTCCCAAGTACCTCATCTACCCATCCTTTAACCCCACCCCTGGGGGTGTTTAACAGCCGGGGAGATGAGGTGCTCAGGGATCTGGTTTAGCACAGGACAGGGACGGTTGGACTCGATGAGTTCAAAGGGCTTTTCCAACCTGGGGATTCTGTGGTTACAGGGCATGGGATGTGGCGGGTGCTATTGGTGGGAAGCACCCTTGGCACAGGGCAAGGCTGGCGTTTCATCAGGCCACGAACCTAAGAGTGTGTTTGTTGTTGCAGGAGGAAAGGAGCAGCTGGAAGGCTCCTTCTTCAGCCACGCCAGAGAGCGGGGAGCAGCTCTGCAGCTTTTGTGTCAGGGAGGCCAAGCCTAGGAACCAGTGTGGAGAGCAAAGATCTTGAGCACCATAGGCTTCTCTTTTGCAGCCTTTCAGCTTCTCTCTTGCAGCCTTCAGCTTCTCTCTTTTGCAACCTTACACCTTTACCTTCCATGATTCTCTTCTGATTTAGTCTGGGTGATCCTGCTCTGGCAGAGAGGTTGGACTAGATGATCTTTTGAGGTCCCTTCCAACTCCTAACACTCTGTGACTTAAGGTCCTGACAAAATGCATAAACGGTCCCAGATCATCTTTATTACAACCCTTACCAATATTTAAAAGCACAGTCTCTGTTTTTCTTTAGGTGGCTGTGTTTTTCTTCTGGTTCTGTGTCATCTAACCGGTTGGGATACAAAATTTATTAGGAAACTGCTTATCATTTTTAACACTGATGCTGCATACTTCAGTATATCATGGCCAAACCTTCCCAGATGAACTGCCAGCAGTGGCAGTGGATGGAATCCCAGCACTGTAAGCTGTAAAGGATCTAAACCCAACTGCTACAAAATGGAAATACAGTCAAGAAATATCTGATCACCTGCAATAGAAACGTTCAAGTAACCAGAGGTGAGGGGAAACCAAAACTTTTCATAGATTTTTTTTCACATGTGCAGGTTCCTTTCAAAATACATAAATATTAAATATTACATGCCACCATTGAAGGCTTTTCTTCCTTGAAGTCCTTCCAGTGCAGTGCCATCTAGAATACTAATTTCTACTATCCCAAACATTTGTCAGCTGAGTGCAAATTACTTTGGTCCCTCTCTCACTCGCTGTAAGTTCACCAGTCTCAGCAGCTGTCGCTTGTGTTGCCTCAGGTGGGATGGTGTGAGGAGACTGGGGATTTGTGCTCTTACATAGATAAAAGTAAAAATCACACTGGTCTGATGGCCTGTCAGGGTGCTTGGATCATAGAATCATAGACTGGTCTGGGTTGGAAGGGACCTCAAGGATCACAGAGCATCAACACCTCTGCCACAGGCAGGGCCACCAACCTCCAGGCCTGGAGCTACACAAGGTTGCCCAGGGCCCCATCCAACCTGGCCTTGAACACCCCCAGGGTGTTCCTACTGAAACAGTAGGTGATCCTACTGAAAACAGTGGATTGTGGTCATCAAATCCTACATTTCTTACCTAACTCCGCTGGGATGGATCCCTTTTACTGCTGCTAAAGGGAATGCTCCTATTTTAGGATATTAATGGAATCCTAAGGGATGTCTGGAGATGACAAATCTATAAAATAATCATAGTTCTAGACATCTGTTGACCTCAAAGTAAGTCAGAAGATAGGAAGAGTCTCCTGAACCCTACCGCAGCTTTGGCATGGTAAATGACACTGAAAATGTGCATTGCAAAGTGAGCTCCCAGCCTCAGCCCGGGCTGGAATCCCCACAGCAGTTCCCGGGTTTATTTTCTCATCTCCCAGACCCTTTCTCCTTTCCTCCTGCTCTTCTCTCCAGGATTTTCCATGTCCAGAATTCCCTATAGTCATCTCCTGAACCACGAGGCTGGGGAACACAGCACAGCAGTAGTACCACCCGCAAGACCATGAGGATCACCTGTGGGGTCCTACTACTAGTTATAATTTTTTAAAAAAGAGGGTTTTAGGTTTTTACCTTGCAAGTTATTGATAATTTGGTCCTGGAGCCGGTCTGGGCGGGCAGGAACGCGCACGGCTGCACATCCAAGTGCATTATTTCAATTAGCTGAGCTCTCTTTGTTGCAAGGTGAAATGATTCACTCCCCGGGAAAGCTTTTTTATTGAATGCTTCCTAAATACTTGCATTGGTCACGTCGCCTGGAATTGAGTCTCTGTCACTAGTATTTCTGCGGTGACTTTGACCAGATCAATGACTGGAAAAGGCATTAAAGGACACATTGATACCGCGGGGTTGCAGACGAGCCGGGCTTGGTTTTGGTGCTCGGGAGTAAAGAGAAGCCAATAATGAGCAGATAAACGGCTTTTCTTAACCCTTGGCGTTCTCGGGAGGCTTCGGCAGGTCTGCTGGCTCTGCTCCTCCACCCCGGCTCGTAGGGTTGATGTGAAGCAAATATCTCTCGGGTTTTCCATAAACCTGGAGTGAAATGCGGTCAGAAAGTCTTTCCTAGGGCAGGCGGGAGGAAAGGGAGTCCTGGTAGGGGCTGCGGCTGTAAAAAGTTGCTTCCCAACCCATCGAGGATTTCGTTTGAGCTGAGCCGTGATGCGGGAGCGAGCGGGGAAACAAACTCTAGAGACGTTTGCGGTGGCAAATTCACGATCTGACCTTTCCCCGGCTTCCCGGCACTAGAACATCGCCCAGTGTCAGTTAGCGGGCACGTCTGTGGGGGCTGGAGGGACAGACAGCCGGGCTGCGAGAGCCCTTCACTCACGGGCTGCTGTAGCCACGGCTCCTTCGCATCTTCATTTCCCCAGCAAGAGAAGGAAACGTGCGGGGAGGCTGATTTTTTTTCACCTCTCCCCCCGAAATACCAGCACTTAATAAAGTCAGTAGAAAGGCTTGAGGTTGTGTGTGTATGTGTTTATTTTTGTTTTCTTCTAGGGGACCGCGGAGCTTCCCCCGCCCGGCCCGGGGATGCCTCCCGGGGAGGCTCCTGCCTCCGCGCCCGGAGGATGCTCCGAGTCCTCCGTAAAAGAGGGCGAGACGTTTCATCCCTCAATGGCGAGGAGAAGCTGAGCGGTTTTTTGCGTATCCCGGCTCTTTCCATTTTGCTGAAGCTGAAGGAAACGGGGATTTTATTAAACCTGGAGTTCAAGGACGCTCCCTCTCAGGTTTTAATAAAGTTGCCAAGTGCCTACTTTCTCAGCTTGCTTACCAAATCCCGAATTAATAAAGTTTACTTAGTTATTTAAATAGATTAAATGTCACATTTTAAATGGAAGGGGAAGGTTCTACCTTGCTGACCTATTTTTCATTTCTGATTTAGAAAAAGGCAAGATTAGCATGGATATTGCATTTTCAAGGACCTCGCCACTATTAAATAGACTGTTAAGTGCATTTTATGGCTGAAGAGTCTGTTCCCAGTTCAGTCTGGAAGACGTGCAAAGTTCATCTCTACCTGCTACATTGAACATTCACTGCCTAAAATACTTTCTGTGGATGTAATACCTATGCTCTGTATCTTTTAAGTACATAACGCTTAATGTTTTAGGACTAGTAAAACGTAATTCAGTAAAAGTCCCTGCAATAGAAGCGTTGTCTCTCCAGAAAACTGGATCGCGAGTGTTTGGGCCAATCGCACGAATACCCGGTTCGGCGAGGAGGTGAGATCAAGGGAAGGGAGGCTGCGGGGATGATAGGGATGCGCACGGCTCCGGGCGGAGTCTTAAGCTCCGCGGAGGTTTAAGCGGGTGCGGATCAAACGCAGCCCCGGGGGGATGCGCTAAATGACAGCGCCCTGTCCTAGCTGAGCCTTGTCTGCAGCCGCGGACCCGTGGGGTCGGGCGGCGTAACTTCTGCGCGGTACTCGCTGTGTTTCCTGTACCGCTGCCCTTTAAAATCGCTTGGAAGTGCACCCCCAAAATGGCGAGGGTGCTTTTCCGCCTTCCCGGGCCGTGCTGACCTCCCCTGAACTGGAGAGAAAGGGCCCCGAAGCACGTCTCGGACACCAGAGACCTTCTGCGAAACTGCCCCGGGAGCCAAATATCGGATTGAACTCCCCGGTCCCCCGGGAACTGCCCCCTGGATCCGGACCAGGACCCGCGGGGGGAAGAAAAACCCCCACACCCTTAAAGCAAGCCTCCGTGGCATTCTCCCCAGAATGGGAGACCCCCCTAAGGTCCCACGAAGGACGAGGGATGGCGCCTGCCAAACAGAAATGCTCGCCCTCCTTCCTTTGCTCCTCGCCCAGGACACGGAGGCCCGGCCCGGACACGGGTGGGGACCGGGTCGAGCTGCATCCCCAGAGCCGGGGCGGGAGCGGCCGTGGAGCGAGAGCGCTCGGAGCGCCCCCGCGCCCATCGCTTGGAGCGGCCCGTCCCCGGGGACCAGGCTTCGGGCAGCGCCGGGGATTTGCGGGGTGGTGCGCAGTTACCGGGGGGAAATCCCCCCGGTATCGCCGGCGCGGACGCAAGCCCGTATCCCACCGGGCAAACGTGGAGGCTCAGACATCCTCGGGGCAAGAGCCGTCCTCAAACGCTGCCCGTGTGCCTAAGGTTTGTGGTGTCACCAGCGGATGCTTTCCCCCGGCCACCACTCCGCGGGACAGACCGTGTCGGAACACCGGGAGGGAAAGGTCTCTGACGGCCACCTCCCCACTCCTGACGCCCCCGGGACGCTCCCGGCGGTGCCCCCTCCACGGGCACCTGCGAACTCCCAGCTCTTCCCTTCCTCAGCACGGAAGCGGGGTCTCCCATCGCTCCCCCCGCGGGACACGGCCGCCGGCCTCGGTGCTGCCCCCGGATCCCGGCCGTACTGGCCGTACGGCGCTCGGGGCTGGAGGCTGGAGCGGGGATAGCCCGAAGGCTGGGGCTCCGTCCTGAGAAACATCATCCCCGCGATATAAAGCCACATTTCTAAATAACCGCAAAAGATCTTTTCCTGCCTTTTCAAATGCTCGCCGCAGCCTTACAACACCCATTAGCCTGTAACTTTCAGCCCCGCTCTGTGCCCGGGGAGGGATCAATTATGCTATAAATAGGCGGCGTTGAGAGCAGTTAGTGCGGGTAAGGGGAGCGCAACTCCCGCGGCCGCGGAGCTCCCGTCCCCGCCGGCTGCGAGGGCGAGAGGGTTCCCCGGGAGAGCCGCATCAGCCGAGGAAATGGCCCTGATGAGCCCATCTCGTCTGTTTTTCAAGCAGCGTGGCGGGTTGGGGGATTAGGGCCAGATCCTATCGCCAGCCTATTGTACATCCGCCGGCACCTTCCCCGGGCGCGGAGAGCGGCGGGTCCGCAATTGTAATAAATAATGGGGGGTAGGGGAATGGATCAGGGGGGTGGGGGTGGTAGAGATGGCTCTGGGTAAACTCTCCGGGCTGCGAGGATGGTCATTTTCCCGGTGCTTAGGATCTAGTTACTTTCAATACACCCCAGGGACCGACATGACACGGCTTATACTAATAGGCATCTGTCACCGACCTTGTCAAGTTTTTGCCGTACGCGTCGGGCAAGTTTGTAGAAGGAAAAAGAAGAGAAAGAATAAGAAAAAGACTTTCTGATATCTGCCTGAAGCGAGCGGCTGCGGAAACTTCGCTGGGAGATGATGGCCCCGGCTGTCCCCGGCCCGGCCCGGCCTGGAGCTGTGTCCCTCTCCGCTGGGCAGCTCTGTGCGCCGAAAGCTGCTCGCCGGCGCGGCTGCAAACCCTCCTCCCCGTTTGGGGACCGACTTCTCGCTCACCCCCCGGCGCTCCCGAACACCGCCGGTAGCTTTAAGCCACCCGCCGGGACGCCCCGTCATTGTCGCCCGCTGCAAGAGCGCGTCCGTCCCGTCCTGTCCCGTCCCGTCCCGTCGCGGGCGACTCGGGGCACCGGGTGCTCCCGGCCCCGGGGGGGCGCGCCCGGTCCTCGCGGGTGCAGCGGGAGCCGCCGCGCCCCCTACAGGCCCCGGTGCGCCACTGCAGCCCCGCCGCCGCCACCGGGAGCCCTCACCTGCCCGCGGGGCCTTCCCCCCCTCACCGCTCCCGGCCCGGCCCCGCGGCTGCGGGGGATCCAGCGGCTCCCGCGGGGAGCTTCGCCACCGCGGCCATTCCCGAGTCCCGCGCCCTCCCGGTGCTGCCCGGACCCAAGAACCGTCGCCCCTTCCCCGGGAAAGGCTTCTCCGGCGCCGCGGGATCCCGCTGGCCGCTTTCCTCGGCGATCGGTGTGTGTGTTGGGGGGGTGGGGAGTGGAACCGGGGAAGAGAAGGAGAGGACGGAGGTAACCGAGGGGGAAGCGCCTCCCGGGGCCGCGTCTGAGGGAGGCGGCGGGGAGGAAAGTTGCCGGTTCCGCTGCCGCCGGCGCGCAGATGCCGAGCCCGAGGTATTGCTGCTATGTGGGGAAATATGAGCGAGTAATTTTATAAGTAACAAAGGCCGGGGAATGGAATGAGCCCCTGTTATCCGGTGTCCTCTGGAAGCCCTGGATCAGCAGCTTCTTGAGCCTAAAAGTGAATTCAAGAAGAGGTTCCTTTCCCTTTTCCCAGGGGTATCCGCTAAATATAGAAATAACCTCCGCGCGCGTTGCACAAATCACCTACCATTTGCTGTTTGTGTAAAACCGATTAGCCAGACACAACTGTGAAACGACTTGTTACTTTTATAGCCGCCACGCACAAACAAATTTAGATCCGGGGGGTTTCGGCGGGGAGAGGAGCCGGGAGGGTGCCCATGTAGGGCCCTGCCTGACACCGAACCCCCGGCTCGCTTCAGGTGCCTCTTCTCCCTTTTCGTGTCAGATGATTAGCGAGTCCTTATTTATAAAGTTCAAACTATCTCATCCCCGAGCTGCTTGTTTTATTTTGGTCCATGTATGCGGAGGTATAAATATTTACTTAGGAAGAAATAATATTTACCGCTTACCAGGAAAGCAAGGACACTTTCCCCCCCCCCCCCCCCCCTCCACCTTTTCTTTTTCTTTTCCTTTTTTTTTTTTCTTTTTGTCTTTTTAATTCCGCGGTTCCCAGCGGGAGTCAGCGGTGAAATAAGCGCCTGGTCCATCTCCTCCCGCAGCGAACCCCGGTTCCCGCTGCATCCCCGCCCGCATTAAACGCCGCCGGTTTTCCTAACAAAGACAGCGCAGGATTTGGGCGGAAAAAAAAAAAAAAAAAAGAGCAAAATCCACCAAGGTTTTCCAAAGGCTACAAAAATGCAACGTTTTGTGAGGAAGAAGAGAACAAAGTACCACACGCTGTCGGTGCACTGGAGCGGCAGGGTGCCCGAGACCTCCAAAAGCGATCTTTGAAATATTGTAATGCGCTACCATTATTATTTTTTAATAATCCTTTTTTTTCCCCTTGACTCTCCTTTAGCTGAGCTCCGAAAACACACGCAAATATATATATGTATATTTTTTTTTTCCACATCTGCCCTTAAAACTTAGTTACTAGGAATTAGCTGGGAAAGGCTGTTCCCTTTCCGTGGGGAAGCAGAGCCGATTAACACCAATTATTTCCCTGATCTAAACGAAAGATCCGCGCTTTCCCACCGCACGGATACCTCTATAATTTCCTACACCCCCCATCCCGCGCTCTCCCCGGCAAAATAAATAGCAAACGTTGCTTAGATGGCCCCAGCATGTTTTATTTAACACAATTTCTCTCGGAATTAGCCACGAAAGCCAACCCAAAGCGTACCTACTCCGGCCGGGAAGGGGCAGGAAGGAACCCGCAGCGCCGGGCTGCAGAGCCGGAGTCAGGATGGGGAAAATTCATATATATATATTTTTTTGGAAAAAAAATATAATTACGGTCGAGGGACTCTCGGATCTGTCGGGGAAGGTTTAATTTTGAAGGAATCGGTGTGATGCTGGACCAGCCGCGGCGGCCGATCCGACAACGAGCGGGGTGTCCGGTCGCTGTCGTTGCGCGGCCGCGGACGGCGCATCTCGAAACGGCGAAAGATACCTGCGGCGCCGTGGGAAACCCGTCCGCACCGCACTGAGACCGGCGAAACTCAAACCTCCTCGGGAAGAAGAGGCACGGCGTTCCGCGGCCGCGGGCGCTCCGCTCGCCCGCTCCGTTTTCCAACCTCCGCGGTCGCCGGAGCTCGTCTTTCGGGTGGGTGCTCAAAGATACGCCTCTCACACAGACACGGGCAGAGCGTTTTAAAAATTTATTTACAAAGTTGTGTACAACACGAAGGGATAACATTTAGAATACATATATTCATTCATATATAAACAGACTTCTATAATAGAATGACAGCGTTTTCCTCCTTTGTTTTTTTTTTCTTCTCCAAAATTCTGATTTCGTTGTTTTTCGTTTAATATTTAAAATTTTCCCCGCTTATTTTTTTTTTTATACATTTTTTTTTCTCGTTTGTACGTTTATTTCGGATAAAACCGCTCCGGAGCGCCGGAACCTTCAAAAAAAGTGAAAGTTCGCAGCTCCTAATCGCGACCGTCATTTCGCCTCTTTAGAAAAATAAAAACCCCGAAAGCAACGTCAGTGATTTTTGATACAAATATGTACAAGCGGCGGCGGCGGCGGCGGGTGGCCGGTGCCCGCTGCTCGGAGGCCGGGCAAGGGCGGCTGCGGAGCCCCGAGGGGGCGGCCGGCGGCGGGGCTGCGGGAACACCCCGGGGCTACTGCGCCGGCCACTTGGCCTGCACGGCGGCGGCGGGGGCTGCTGGCTGCAGGAACTGCCCGGCGATGATGTTGGTAGGCACGCTGAGGATGGGGGCGATGGCGGCGGTGGTTCTGGCCAGCGCCAGCGGCTGGTGGGCCATCAGGGCCGACTGCACGGTGACGGGCGGCCGCAGGAAAGTCTGGGCGCTGGCGGCCGAGCTGGCGGCCGGGACGCCGATGATGTTCTCGATGCTGAAGGAGGGGCGGCTGCTGGGCTCCGACTTGACGATGGAGCCGGCGGCTCCCAGGCTGTTGAGCTGCAGCTGGAGGCTGGGGCTGAGCTGGGAGTTGAAGGCTTTGCGGCTCAGCTCACTGGACGGCAGCAGCGGCACGGCCGGCGGCAGCATGGGCCCCACGGGAGGGATGTAGGGGTACTGCAGCGCGGCGGCGGCGGCCGCGGGGTGCGTGTAGGCGCCTGGGTGCAGCCCGTAGGGGCGGCCGTAGGGGCCGGCGAGGCCGTAGGCGCCGAAGCCCTGCATCATCAGCGCCGTCTGGTCCCGCAGGTGCTCCTGCTGGTGCCGCTTGAAGCGCTTCCTGCGGCGGAGGAAGCTCCCGTTGTCGAACATGTCCTCGGACTGCGGGTCCAGCGTCCAGTAGTTGCCCTTGCCCGGGTTGCCGGGCTCCCGGGGGATCTTGACGAAGCAGTCGTTGAGGGAGAGGTTGTGGCGGATGCTGTTCTGCCAGGCGGGGAACTTCTCCCGGTAGTAGGGGAAGCGGTTGCTGATGAACTCGCAGATGCCGCTGAGCGTCAGCTTCTTCTGCGGGCTCTGCAGGATGGCCATGGTGATCAGGGCGATGTACGAGTAGGGCGGCTTCACCAGGCTGCTCTTGGGCTTGCTCTGCCCCGCCGCCGCCGCGCCGCCGCCGCTCGCCCCCTCCTCGCCGCCCCCCTTGCCGCCCTCGGTCGCACCGCCCGGGGCCACCTCGGCCGGGCTGCCGCTGCCGCTGCTGCCGCTCTCCGCGCCCGCCTCCGCGGGCAGCGCCAGCTCCGCTGCCTCGTCCAGCGGCAGGCGCGGCAGGGCGGCGGGGCTGCCGGCCTCGCCGTCGCTGTCCTTGCCCAGCCCGTCGTCGCCCTCGCCCACCACGTCGATATCCACATCCTCGGCCGCCGGGACGGTAGGGCCGGACATGTCGCTGGCGCTGCCGCCGCCCGACAGGGTCATCCCCGCTCGGCGGACGGGGCGCGGCGGCGGGGCCTCCCGCCCGCACCCGGCGGCGCGGCGGGCTCCCCCCGCGCCCCCCTCCCGCCGCTCCTCCGACCGGCCCCTGGGGCTAGACCCGAGCGGCCCGGCTGCCCCTCGCGGCGCCGTCCCCGCGGGGCATGGGGCGGCCGCGCCCGCTCCTCTCCCGTCTGCGGCGTCCCGCGGCGCGGGGCTGCCCTGGCCGCCCGGTCACCTCCGGCTGCGCGCCCCGCTCCCGCCGCCGGGCATCGGGGATCAGGCGGCGACGCTGGATCCCGCCCGCCGCGATGAGCGCCCGCGGGCGCCGGGCATGGGGCCGCCGCCGCGGCTCCGCGGGCACCCGCCGCTCCACCGCTCTGCTCCGCGGCCGCGGCCTCGCCGCGCACCGCTCCGCCGCCCTCGGCTTTGCTTTGCTTTGGTTATTTTTCCTCCTCTTTCCTGGGGTTTTTTTTTTCCCCCCCTTGGCGGAGGGAGGGGACGGAGCTCCCGGCGGCCGGGCGGGGCGGGGGCAGGAGGCCGGGGCGTCGCGGGGCCTCTCTCGCCACTTTGGAAGCGCGGCGGTCCGGACTGCCTGATAGATTACTTTCCCGTTAAAGATATACTCGGAGGCGGCGCCACGTGACCGCGTGACGTCAGGCGCCCCGCTGTGAAGTCATGCAAAACTCGAGTTGTTTCATGGACTGTCAACAAAGAGCAGCACCGGCTCCGCTCGGCCCGCCCGCCCCGTCGGGCCGCCCGCCCCGCCGGGACCCCGCCGCCCGGCAAGCCCAGCCGGGACCCTCGGGGCACCGGGACCCGCCGCCCCCCGTGGCCTGACGCGGAAAAGTTCCCGCTGCTGCCGCCGCCGCTGTCGGTGCGGAGGGCCCGGAGGCCGCCGCGGTGCGCTCGGCAAGCGGCCGCCCCGGCCGAGCGCAGGCTTAGCGGATGCGGGGCCCTGATAGCGCTTAAAACCACCGAGTTTGGGCTCTGAAGTCACTTTGCCGTGCGTTTCTTTGTTTTTTTTTTCTGTTTTCCTTTTTTTTTTTTCCTCTTTCCAACAGCAGCACCAGCTGGGAGCGGAAGATCAGAGAATGGCTATTGATTAATCTATTAGGTTAGTTGCAGAGAGAAATAAAAAGACGTAAAATAACAAAGGGAAACGATAAATAAAGAAGCTTTTAGCCGGTCTTTTTTTTTCTCTTTTTTTTTTCTTCTCTTTTTTCTTTTTTGTTTTTCTTTTTTTTTTTTTTTTTCTTTATTTTTCCTCCTTCCAGAGGTGTTAACGACTTAATCGTTGCGGGCGTTAGCATATGAAAAAGTAGGAAATGAGGGAGTGTGTGTGAATGTGAGGACCGTATTGACTCGGCCCCAGGTAAGCCCCGGCCCGGGGAGAGGCGCCCGGCGGGGCGGGAGGGGGTCCGACCGCCCACCCCTGCCCCGTTGCGCGCAGAAGGAACCCCCCTCCCGGGACCTCGGCCGTGGGTGGCTCATGGGACTTCGCTTTTCAATTCGTATCGCCGATGCCCTTGTCGTTGTACGTGTTGCCGGGTTTCGGTAAATAACAATTAAATTAGGGATATGCCCTCGTAGCCAACGATTTCCCACGAGCGGTTCTGCTCTAGGAAAGGCAAATAGTTCCCTGCCCCCTCCCCTAAAGTCCAGCGGAGCCTCGGAAATGTCGGTGTCCCGGCCTCCCGGAGAGACTCTGCCCGGCCCCGACGGGCCGCTCCGGCCGCGGAGCGTTTGCGGGGACGGGCCCGGCACCCCGCGGGGTGTCCCATCCGTGTCTTCCCCCCCATTTTGTGTCGTGTCCTCCCGCCGTTCCGTTTTTACGCTTTTCCCGGAGGTTGTCCGCGCCCCACGGACCGTGACCCCGGCGTCCGCACCCGCGCACCGCTCGCACCTGTACTCACACTCACATACCTCCGTGAGCACTCCCACTCCCGCTGCATCCCAAAGGCTCATCCCGGGAAAAGGGAGGGGTGAGGGTGGGGGGTAAAAAAAAAGACCATCTCCGCAGCCCCTGTTTCATTTGTTGCGCTTTTCTTCGACACAATAAAAGTCAAATTAATTGATTCATGACATTAATTACGGTGCTTAGCGTGAAAAGAAACGTTTCCCCTCGATTAGGGCTCTATTGTGTTAATCCCGTGTTCAATCACGGCTGCCGGCTGAGCGGCCCGGCCCGGCGGGGCTGTTCCCCTCCGCGCCCCTCCGCACCCCTCCGCGGGCCGGGGGCGCTGCTGCGGCTCCCAGGGCTTTGAGGTGACGAACTTTAGGAAAGTATTTAGGAGCTCAACCCCACGGAAAGTATTTAACAGCCACCCGGGCACAGTGGGGAGAGAAAAAAGCTTTCCTAAAAAAAAATAATAAATAAAAAAAACCCAGGAAACTTTCCCCAAAATATCCCGGGAGTCCCCGATCCCACCGAAGTTCAAGAGCTGGACGTGAGCAGGAGTAGGGGCTGCGCCCTGCAAAGCGATAAAATAATTAAAGCGGCCTATGCGGAGGTGGAAACCCCCAATAATGACACCGCCAGAAAGAGAAAGTGGGCGCCCATATAGACAGATAGATTTAGCAACAGGAGAAAAACAAACTCTATCGTCCGGATCGATACGGAGTCAAATAGAGACACGGCAAGCACCGGGGAAAGGGAGGATGGAGTAAGTTATGATAGAGAGGGAGAAATTAATTACAGCTCAATTTGATTCTAATATGGCAAAGCAAGATCCAGGCTGCGAAGCGAGTTAAAAATAAATCCAGAGGCTGAGCCTCGGGGGTGGGGGGGGATTGAGGGGGAAAGGCAGGGCTGGGGCAATTTCTGCTTCTGTAATCGTTTTAAAGGAAGGAGAAACCGAAGGTGTCCCCTTTCATCTCCTTAAACCTATTACTTTCACTAATGAGTTATATAAATCGTTGACCTGACCTGGATTAAACCAGCATTGTGGTTCGTTTTAAACGTGCGGGGGGAAAGGGGGTCGCAGGAGAGGGGCTGCGGGTGAGAAATCCCTGTAAAATAAACACACCCAAGGAGGGGGGACACACACACAAACATCCCTCGGCCGTGGCCGGAGCGGGGCGAGCCGGGGCCGGACCTGCGGGGCGGCGGGGGCCGGGCACACCCGCCGGTACCGGGGCCTGGACCCCGCCGGGCCCGGCCTGTCTTTTCGTTAAAAATGCAGATTTTCAAATATATCTCCTATTTATCCTTATTTCTTTATTTTTTTTCTCTGTAAGGCCTCCATTTCCACGTGGGTTTTTTGTTTTCTTTTTCTTTCTTTTTCTTTTTCTTTCTTTATTTTTTTTTTCTTTTGAATTGCAATAAATCGCCTGTAAAGCCGGCAGACCTCAGTGTAAAACGAAATTGGTCGTGTTTCCAAAACGGTTTCGGATTTATTTGTATTGGAAATGTATAAACATCCATTCTGTAAAAGGCAACACGTTTAATTAACGATGAGAGAGCAGTTAGGGGCAGAAAGCTAGTAAAATTGTGTGATAAATTTATGGCATTGTTAGCGTGCTTTTAATTATGGCTATTATGTTAATTATTTCACATTAGCATGGAGTTATCAGCAGCATGTCAGATTTAATCAAAACGAGCCTTTCTCTCGAAAATTGTGCTTTTCATTCGCCGCAAGGAGAACGGGGGGTCCCGAGCCGAAACCGCTTCCCCCCCCCCCCCAACTCTTCTTTATTTATTTAAAAATAAATAAATGAAGGCTCTTAAAAAGAGGACTTCCCATTGAAAAGAGTGGCTGGACGTGATCCGGGCTGGTGCAGGCGGCAGATCCCTTTAGGCTACTGCGAGCAGCGCAGGGAGGCAGAGGAGAGAAGCGACGCTCTTGTTTTTTAGGAATTCACCATTTTCACCCCCTCCGGAGAAGGCACTTTATCATTTTGGATCATTCTGTCAAACAATATGATGTTGCTCATTTTTATCTGTCCCGTTTTACAAAGCCCCCGTTCGCACTGCCGGCCAGGACAACACGCCTGAGTACAAAAGAATAAAAGAGACAAGCCGGGAGAATATAGGATCGCTGCCTGGATCAAAAAAGGAGGAAAGAGGAGGAGGTGTGTGTGAGTGTGTGAGTGTGAGTGCGTGTGTGCGCGGTGGGGGCTCGCAGCGGGCCGGGGACGGCTCCCTGCCCGGCGCTGCCCCGCAGGAGCGCGGCGGGGGTTCCCGCACACGCTCCGCAGCACACCACCCCCCCGGGGTGGGGGGTCCTCTACCTCCCGGGGTTCCCCCCGCCGGGTTGATGATGCCGGGGAGGCGAACCACCGGTTCCCGAAACGCTTTCGGTGTTTCCGAGCAAACAATAATAAAAATAAATAAAATTTTAAAAATTAATTTAGAAAATAAAATAAATAAATATCGCCGGGATGGGAACACTCGGCAGCGGGGCAGGCGGCGAAGTTTTGGGGAGCTCTGTCCGCGCCGAGGTGCGGAGCGGTCCCCACCCCACAGGCAGACCCGCTCCCCGCCACCGCGCCCGCGGAGGAGCGCGGCAAACGCCCCGCCAGCCGCCGCGCAGCCCTCGTAAATCGGGTTCTGCCCTCTCGGCGCTGCACCCCGGCCTGCCTGCGCCGTCTCCTGACGCTTGGCCGCTCCGCGCAGCTCCGCGGAGCCCGCCCGGCTCTGCCCGCGGAATGACGAGCCCCCTCCTCGGGCCGGCCCCGCTCCCCCTTCCCCACGGGAGCGCGGGGCTGCGACCACGGCAGCTGCTGGCTTATTTTTAGAGCATTTCCATTCCTCCGGTTAATTTTAGATCGATTCATTATTTAGCCCCAGTTCACCTTTAGGGAAATCCAAGCTGGATCGACCAGCGCTCCGCGGCCGCGGGACTTTCCCCCGTGCGGATTGCGCGGCCGCGCAGGAGAAGGCAACTTCGGGATCCCCCCTCCCACCCCCCGGGGCTGTTGCCGGGGAGGGGGGCCGGCCGCTCTCCGCGGAACCTGCGCATTCCCCAGCGGGGCAGAGCGCAGGAGCAGAGAGGGGCCGGACACCCCGCGGTGTTTGCGCGCTGTAGGCGCTGCGTTTCCCTCCGAGCCGTGTGCGGGTGTCGGCGGCCGGTTGGGTTTCACCGAGGCGCAGATTTTCCATGTTCCTTTTTCCCCTTGGAGAGACACCCCCAAACTTCCCCTCACCCTTAACCGAGTGGAGGCGGCTGGGCTGCCCCGCGATCCCGGTCCCGCTCCCGACCCGGCCACGGGGGACCGCGGGCGGGCGGAGACACCCCTCCCTCCCCACCGAGGGAGGTGTTTTGTGTATCCATGTATATACATGTGCGGGCATATGCTTCCCCCGGCAGCCCCCCGCCCAGTCTGGGCCGGGGGCAGCCCTGCACCGTGTCCATCCTCCCACCACACCCTGCGAACACACCGAGCTCTCTCTGCTCCATCCAAACACCAGGTGTTTACACCAAAACATCCGTTCAATGTTCATTCTCCTTTAGGTGAGTGTTTGCCTTGGCTCCTCTCTGCCTGCCCATCCCGCCGGACCTGAGCTGTGCACTGCGGGGATGCTGGTGGAGGGGGATCCAGCGGTGCTGGTCCTACTCAGCTTGCAGGGGGATATCCCCGTACTGGACACAGGCAGGAACGTCTGGGGACCTGGGAAAAGCAGGGAGCAGCACTCAGGTGTCCCCGTACTGCAACCTCTTGGGATTCACATAATAAAACCAAAATCATCAGGAGAGTGGAGCCCGGCACAGCTTAGACATTCAGGAGCGTTGCAAAGCAGGGAGAGAGCAAAATTAGTCTAATGAGTTAAAATACAGAATTATTATTGAGCAAACTGGGCTGTGTGAGGAGAGAACCTCTGCTGCCTTTTGTGCACAACACTGAAACCAGTTGGCTTTCAATCAAAATCTGTTTATTCTTCATATTTTCATTTTACAAGACCTCACTCTAAGCAAATGGGTAAGTGTCCAGGTTTGTGCCTGCAAGCACCCAGCACCCACTCTGCAGTCCCACACAGCCCCTGGGGCCCAAGGGCAGCAGTTCCTGGAAGGGCCCTGCTCATGTCCCCATCTGCCTCCAATAAAATGGCTAAAACTCATCCTCCAAACACCCTGCAAAATCCCCATCCCTGGAGGAGGCTCCTGGACTGTGAGGCATAATAAATACAAGAGGGGGAAAAAAGCGGGCTCAAAAAAATCCTTCAAAGTTGCTTTATTTGGCTTTATCAAGGGAATGGCTGGGTGGGAAGGGGTGACCCTGGCCCAGCTCCTGGGTGATGCAAAGGAAGACCCATGGCAGCCCCTGGCCTGGCTCCACAGTGATGCCGGAGTACAACACCCCAGTTTTCCCCATCTCTGGGGAATGGCTGGTCAGTAAAGGGATGTGCTTGGGACATCATTGCTCCTTCGAAACATAGGGATTTCTTGTGCATGGAGGGAGAAGTGAGGCTTAATGGGCTTGGGTGGGGAGATCTGTTTTATATGGAGATATATGGGGAAGGGGAGTAAATCACCATGACAGAATATTCTTCCCTCCATCTATGCATGGACCAAAGGAGTGGTGCAAATGGTACCAATCTGGTAGCAAACATGGGGACATACCTCAAAAAGAAGGGCTGCAACTCAAACTGAGGGGCTGGAGGGAAAGAGCAGTGAAAGGTCTTCTCAAGCCACTGCCTGGCTGTGCTTTGAGACTGACTTTGGAGGTAAAGAGAAGGTGTGAGGATGGCACAGCAGTTTGTTTGTTGGTTTTTTTCCCAGTTGTTCCCCTTGCCAGTGAGATGCAAATGGCTGAGAAGAAGCTAAGAGGATTTCCAGGGATGTGAGGAGGAAATCCTTTGGTCGAAAGCAGCATTGCCAGGAGCCCTCCATGGGCTGTCCCAGTCTTTCCAGCATGGAGCTAACATGCGCTTAACTCAGAGACACTCCTGCCTGATTTTGCATGTCCTGAGAGTCCCCAAGGAACACCATGAGCTGATTCAGGATTTATTTTTGTTAATCAGCACAGCCATGACATTGGTGGGACCCAGCTTCCCCTCCACGTGCTTCCCAGGGCTTCGTTTGTTTATTTTCTTTCCAGGATAGCTTTGTAAGCCGTTCCTCTGGCTCGTGTATAACACCCTCGATTCCCTTTATTAAGCATGGAAAGACACGTGGTGAATTATTGCTGTTGTTAATAAAATTACTCTGCTAATATTTTTCCCCAACACATTGAATATTATTGATAGACAACGGGTGAAACCCCTCCTGACAGAGGCGGCCGGCACAGGGCCTATGCATCACTGAAGCTCCATGTACACCATCCAAATGGTGCCTTGGTGGGGCGTAAGAGGTGCGCAGGCCTTTTATGGGCCTTCTGCAGAACAGTGAATTTTACCCAAAATGCAGGTTAAAGCCCATGCTAGGTATTAAAGTAATCAGGTCCATAATCTCTCTATCAAAATCTCCCCAAGCACCTCTTCACCTGCTAAACCAGGTAGCTCCTCATCAGGAGAGCGCTGTAGCGGATTTTAGGGGACTCTCTGCTTTCTTTTTTCTGTGAAGGAAAGACACATCGCTAAGCCTCTGCAAATCCTGGCTTAGTGGCAGAGCAAGGGGAGTCACTGAGGGGCCGTCCGGGCTTTGCAAAGGTCCAACATTTTCCTCCTCCACCTTCTACACACAGAATAGAGTTACTGTAGTTTTTCTATGACAAGTGGGTGCCCTCCACAAACTTCTTGGAAACAGAACTGTCAGCTTCAGGAAGAAAAAAGTCTGCTTTCTTCCTTCAAAGCTCATTTTTTTTGGCCAAAATATTTCTTTTTCCTTATTTTTTTGGGGCAACGTGGACCATTTCCAGCAGAGCTGCTTCCTGCTGTTGCCCTCAAAGCTTCTTTACTGGTTTGACCGTTAGACAACTTCATGTGAATTCGATTTAGGTCCTTCACCTTATCAGAGGAGTCTTTATTAAACATTTTATTTAAGTATTTTAGTGCCTTGCATGGCGTGTTGTAGAACCCTAATGATTTCAGAATCTTCTCTGAGGGATCACAGGCAGCACAGAGACGGGGTGAGCACTCCAACGCTTGTTGGCAACTTAGCTCATGTCTAGGACAGGATGGATAAAACCAGGTAGGGTTTTAATTTTGACAAAAATCATTAAAGGGTGGTTTTTCCAATTGAAAAGGGAGGACGTGAAGAATTAGTGTTTATTCCTTAAACCAAATCAACATTATTTTTGTTGGATTTCCTGGTTTTGCTCAAGAAAAAGGGTTTCCAAGAGGAGGTCCAGTTAAGGAGGTGGTGAAACAGTGGATTGAGCTTGTCAGGCCATATGTACAGTCTGTAAATAAAGCTTATTTAGGGGCTCTTGTTAAAATATTGCATGATAGAGGAGTTCAACAGGCCCGTTTAAATGGATTCTGAGCAACTGGGCAGAGAGAAAATATGTCTGTGGGACCATGAAACATTTATCTGTCCAGAAGGAGAGGGGAAAAAAAAAAAGCCAGGAGTGATCTATCATAAGGCAGGAAATCTGCACCTCAGCATTTGCCAAAATGTCTTAATTGCTTTGTAAACTCATCTAAATAAATAAAATGTGGAGGGCTGTCGCAGTTTTCTGCTATGAACAAGCATGGTCTATGCAGCAGGGGATAAAAGGTCTAATTCTGCCCAGGGCTGGGCTCATTCCTGGCTCAAGGATGCTGAGGGGTTTATCGCAGCTGTGGCTGCCAGTGTGAGAGGGTAGGAAGGTTTCACAGCTCTGGGCTTGGAGGGGTCGTGGGGGTGTGCAGGGGCTGTGATCCCATCAGCCGGGCAGTGCAGAGCGATGCCCTGTGCCAGACTTTGGCCATGGACAGGAGCCACTCGGGTGGCTTTCGGCCCCACTGGGCACTCACAGCCAGTGCTGCTCCCCTTTATGCAGGTATCTTACTGCTGCTTGTAAGTTTTAGTGGTGAAAACAGCTCTGTGTGATACTTGGAGTCCATTTACTTGGAGGACTCACACAGGACAGGTGTAAGAGGGCTCCTTCTGTTTCTTTGGGTTTATTTAAAACTTCCCAATTTGTGGGTTTTTTTACCTCCCCTACTTCCCTTGGGAAAATATTCCACTGCCTATGAGACACTTCTCCTTGTAGTTGGTCTACACAGGCCATTTATTAATTTTACCTCATTACTGCTTGTTACACCTCTTAGCACCGATGCAGAGTTAACGTTCATTCATAATAAGAAGACATTTGTGCTGACATAAAGCTTTCAAGCCAGTGATCTCAAAACACTGAACAGAAATGAATGAATTTAACTTGTGCAACTCATTTAGCTATGGGAAAGTGTTATTGTTCCCCAGTGTTGAGAGGGGAGATACTGGGATTAACAGGGAACAACCCCAGTTAGTGCTCAACACTCAGGTCTGTTCTCATGGGACTACACCTTCTGCAGGCTTCTCCTTATCCTCTGCTTTTACTCTCTGCCCTGCTCCAAATAAGTGGGAAGATGGCTTTCCTCCTCAAAATCCAGAAGAGATGGTTTCTCGGGGTGTGAGGACATGCTACATTTCACCCCAAGAGCATTGGGCCCCCAGAGCACAGGTAACCACGCTGCAGCATGAAAAAGGACTTGCCAGATTCACTTCCAATAAGCTCTTATTTGGTCCCTGGTGGCTCCAGGTTTGGAGGTCACTGATGGGTGCCACTCTCCAGACTTTCACTGAACTACCTAGAAATAGGAAAGGACTGCAGTTTTACAGAGGTGAGTACAGTCACTAGGTCCCCATGGTCATTGAGTCCTGTCTCTGTGTGTATGGTATCTGTGGCCTGGGAGTGAAATTTAAACAATTGCATGGGTTTTGGGATGGGGTTAGGACTCATGGGACATCAGGTCAGATCCTGGTGCTGTTTCAGGATGGAGTAAAGCTTGCATGGGGTTGGTAGGTAAGGAGCTGGCTCCTCTTTTGCACGTTTGCTTTGTTTCTGGAGTATAACTGGTTTCCATCTACTCCTACAGCCCACGGCTACAGGTCTGGCTCTAGCAGATCTGTCAGGGTCTTCAGGCAAAGGGATGAACCTCCCAAGTATTCTTCCAGCCCTACAGATTGTATTTCCAGAATTACGTGGCATAGCACTTAAACCATGTGAATTAATGGGATTAACGTGCTAGTTGTATTCTGAATCTGAATTAGACCTTCATTTTCCAGGTAAGTCTTGGTAAAGCTTGTAAGGTAAAGTTTCATCTTCATAGATGTGAACTGTAGTAGTTGCTCCTTCCTTGCTTTCTCCTGACAGGTTTCACTGTTTTATTGTCATTCCTTAGTAAACCTCAACCTGGAGCAATGGTCATTCCTGTATTGAAGCTGTGGTGAATGCAGCTCCTGAGTAACTTCAGTGGTAACGCGTGCAGCTCATGGAGAGATGATGACCAGAGGAGGCACACGGCTGAGATTTTGTCACGGTATCCTGCCAGTTTGGCTTCTCTCAACTACTAACGGATGGCTTGGTCTGGTATCCCTTATGTGGACAAAGAAGGACGTTTTATCAGGAAGCTCATGTGGTTGCTTCTGTTGCAGTAATTATTTGCATGAACAGAGGGGTGGGTCCTCAAGTTGGTAAGAATATTTGGGGGCTGTCTTTCTGGGAAGGACATATGTCTAGCATAGCTTTAGCTAACATGTCCTGCATGTTTTACATGTTTCTTATGTGTGTGAAATGTAATATATATTTGGAGCCATGTATTTAGATATGATCTCACATAAGTTTGGCAGATACATATGTTCATATCATATAGCACAGACATACTTACCTTCACTTAGGACTCCTTGTATTCAAGGACTTCTTTCTGTGCTTGGTAAAGTCCAGAGGAGTCTTCTTGTTGGCTTAGCTGGAACATAATTAAGTCCAAATTTTCCCTTCAAATTGCAGCCATCCATCTGAAAGAAAAACCAGCAGTGTGACGTAACCATTATGTTTAAGTCAAACATAAATGCTAGGTATGGATCCATCCTGTCAATGGCAAGAAGATTTATGCCTGTCTGCATGAGGCTAGATAATCCCTTGAAACTGGAACGATGTTTTATTTTCTATCTGCTCGTGACATTTCAGTGATTGGTCTCAGGGGTCTTATTCCTTCAAAGAACGACATGAAATGTGTTAAGGTGAAGCTCTTGCCCAAGTCAATGATACTTTTGCAAACAGCTCGATGCAACTTGCTGGCAGAATTGCCTGGACAGAAATCTCTCCTTAAATTTACCTTTCTCCCATGTTACTTGCCTGAATTCATGAGGCTGAGGAGGAGGAGGAAGAGGAGGAACATTATGATGAGGAAGAAGCTGCAAATTGGATGAAGTTCTGAAGACGAAGAGGTTGAAAAAGAAAAAAATTCAAGAGGAGAAATTAACTAAAGAGATGTTAGGTGTAAGAGTCAAACACACACTGCCTGACCCGATGGGAGGGCATCGCTTTAATGGCATAATTAGCAAACAGCCTCGCTGAAAGGTCTCTGTGCTCACTGCCCCTTGCTACCTTCCTGCCTTTGTGGTGCAATATTTGTTCCCAGTTTCTTCTGGTAAAGTTTATAGACACAACTTTTAAAAAAAGGGGGGGGGGGAGTATTTTCTGTAATTACTTGTTAACCAACCTACTGCAGTAAATGAAGCCCCAGCCCTGTGCTTTTCTGTTTAACGCCAATCAGACGAGAGCTTCGTATTTGGTTTAATAAACTGTAATTTCTGACAAAGGTAACTGTCACCTTTTGTTTCATTCTGCACGTTTATTTTTCAAGCACCAGAGCTGACCTCCGAACTCAATCTGCACTTGCCTATTGATGCATAAATATCTGTAATATCACAGTAAATTAAATTCGGTTTTAAAGGGTTTCTACTTAACAATCTGTCAGAACTTTCACAGCATTTGATTTCTAGTTTCCTCTGTCCACTGACAGGTTTATCTCAATATGGCTTGATTAATGAAACCTTTTATTTGGAGTAAGCATACCTATTATTACCGTAATCTCTTAATGCTTGCTTAGGCAACATTGTACTCTGACAGCAGGGCTCCAAAAACTTCCAGCCCCTTCAACTGCTTAGTGGAGCAGGCAGTGAGGTTTGGAGGCTGGGGAAGGGACAGCATTGTCCTGCCTTGCACTTTTTTTGGGGGGGAGGTATTTACAAAATCAAGTAGTGTCCCAGTTTAGTGGGTTTGCAAATGGTTTTTTTTTTTCATGGTAGTTGGTGTTAAATGTGTCTTATTGCAAAGTATTTTTAGTTAAGATTAGCAAATGTACATTTTATTTGTGATTAATCTTATCCCAGGAATGCAATGGATGTTTTCTATAGGTGATTTATTGAATTTAGGGAAAAATATTATAGCATAGCTGAGAGAAGTTTGTATAGATTTGGACATCAGAGTTGTTGATTTCTGATGCTTGGTTTTCCCACCATATGTCCTGGGGTAAATCACTTCATCTCTCTGTCCTCTAGTCTCATTCTCTAATCTCTGTCCTCTAATCCCATGTCACTAATAGTGTAACAGAGTAAATAGAGTTGCTCTGTGTGAGTGGCAGATTAAAGCTGCTCCAGATGAGAGAAGAGTTAAGGCAAAACGTTTCTGTTTGTCTCTGTGGCATGGGAATAATACTACTTACTGCACAGGAGGGTTTGGAAGTTGAATTTCTGACTCCACTGTGCCTTCAGCACGCAGGGATGCTGTTGCCACTACCAATTGCTCTGCGACAGTGATTTGGATGAAAGACGAGGTGCGTTGATACCCTTAACAAGACAGAAGCAAGGAAGAAACCAGGAAGTTGCACCCCTGCATTAGGAAAAGGTAAGGGCTGTGCTTTTCATCCCTAAGAGATCTTTTCATTTAGGCATGTTAATGAGAACTGCACCTTTCCCTGGGCTCCCCAAGGGTTATGCTACTTCCCAATGAGCCAACCTGAGCCCCACAGAGCAATGGGAGCTCTGACACAAGAGGGAATGGATTAAAGCTAAAGGAAGGAAGGTTTAAATTAGATATTAGGGGGAAGTTCTTTACAGAAAGAGTGGTGAGGGGCTGGAACAGGCTGCCCAGAGAGGTGTTGGATGTCCCATCCCTGGGGGTGTTCAAGGCCAGGTTGGATGGGGCCTTGGGCAACCTTGTGTAGCTCCAGGCCTGGAGGTTGGTGGCCCTGCCTGTGGCAGGGGGGTTGGAGCTGTGTGACCCTTGGGGTCCCTTCCAACCCAGACCAGTCTCTGATTCTATGATTCTATGACACTGACCTTGGCAGGGCCAAGATTCACCAGGAGTTTGATCCCGTTCTTGCTTTTGTCTACAGCTGGGGTTTGGGCTTTTTCCAAGCTGCTCCTCCCTGGGGCTTCTTTATTTAACAGCTGATCGTCAGACCCTGACAGATTCTGCTGAGTCCAGCGTGTCTGAAAATGAAGGGCCCCATTCCCCCCCCACTCCCGGCTTGACCACTGATAAAGAGATTGAAGTCTCTAGGTGGGCTCTGACAGCTGTGTTATCACCAGCTTTCCAGTGACATCCATTGCTTTTAGCTCTCCAATGTCTCCAAGAGACTCTAATTGAAGTCCACGTCCCACTGGAGTCAGGGACAAAGTTTCCTGCAGTGTCAGTAAGGATTTGATTGCTGTGCATGCCAACGTGAGGATCACACGTGTAAAATGTCACACGTGGTATGTCACTCTAAACAGCCACAAATCCCTTCTGTGCAGAAATAAAAAGAACTACCATGTCAGTATCATGTACCTCTCAAAGGTGAGAATAATTCTAAGGGTGATTGGCGTGCTTGTTCCTCCAGAAGGAAAATATTTCATGGGGTTTATTTCATTAAGACATTAATCAGCATCAGGAAACACATTCCCAGACCTGCATTGAGAACCAGAGAGGCACTGTTGCTCCTGTATAAATAACTCATGGTGGGGGTTAGGTTTATCTATCAACCTGCACATACAAAGGGCACACACAAAAGCAGGTGTGGTGCTTCATACACACATATACACAGAATATTTCCACTGTCTAAAAAGTTGGAGAAACTCATTAGAAGCAAAATTGTGTATTTCTAATCAATAAATGCAGTATGGTTCAATGGCACTGCATACAGCGTGTGCCTCTGTGGTACCAGCAGCAATGCTCTCAACAGACCCACGCTTTTGATTGTCATAAAACCCCCTGTTTATTTACAAGGAAGTGCAGAGTCCTGCTCACACAATCCTCCTGGTAGAATTATTACAATTCTCCAACATGTTGCAGCCTTTTTGGGTTGTTGCACGCTCTGCTTTTTAACCTTCAACAACAAATATTGTTGTATCACGAAGACAGCAAATCCAAACAATTACATATGTAGTCCAAAGGCATACACAAGAAAATCAATATTTGACATCTTTGCAACTCCCTCTTTGGAGCAGCGCTCAATAGCTCTTATTCATTATACACTTATATCTCTTTCAGATTCGCCTTTGTCACCAGAAACCCCTTTTTTTTTCTCCTTTGACTTCCACATAACTTCTTTGCCCTGTACTTTTACAGATGCCTTCTGGCTATAAATACTAATGAAATCTCTTTGCTTAATTCAATTTTGCTGGTACACTTACAGTTATGACCTAACTTTCCCACGAGAGAGACTGATTGAACATTCCAATACCTTATGGATGGGAGCAAACACTCCACAGAACTGGACTGACAATTTCCATAATTATAGAATTCACAGCCTAATGACCTTAAAAAACAATAAAAAGATCTCTTGTTAATTCCATTTCTGTTACTGACATTCAAGATATTTCATTTTTCACAGGACAACAAATTTACTTTTTATTTTCAAAAGAGCAGTCTATCCTTTTACCCTAGATTAAATTTTCTGAATATTGAAGGATTTCATTGAATATTTAGCATTTCTTTGTCTTTTAAAAGTTAGAATATTTATGATCCTTAGAATGCCTCTGACTGATTTATAGCAATCAATTATAAGAGTGCGTTTTCAAATAGCCCTTTTAAAAATGAAGAATAGAATAATTAAAAAGATCAGAAGTCCTCCCTTGCATATAATTATTTCATTATTTCATTACAGTGCAGAAATTGTTTTTGCTGACTGTGAACAATTTTAATTGAGCAAAATCTGTATTAATATATGATAGCAAGCAGTTCTTCCTAAGAAATAAGATCGCTAATTGCCTAAATTTTTATTCAGCACAGTGAGCCTTAAAAGCCACATTGTAATATAAAGCTAATCGCTAGGTACAGCAGATACTTTTGCCATAGTGGAGACATTCTCCAAGCATAACCTTGCTGAACAGCTAATTTATTCCTTCAACAGGTTTATTGCTGCATGAAACGTTTGTTTGGGTGCTGGTTTGTCGCAGGCTGAGTGCAGAGAGCTTTGCTGCCAGCCTGCCCATCCCTGCCCAAGCAAGGCAGCCCATGCCACACAGCCTGAAAGATGGCTCGTGCCACATACGGCCACCTTGTCCCCATGGGTTGGTTGGGACACTGTCATGGGTGGCTGTGTGGCTCACCCACACCGTTCCTGTTCCTTGCTTACCATCATCCAGCTCCTCTCTGCAACTGCCCAATGGAGAGAAAGACAAACACCACCAGAGAGAAATAGCCAGCCTCTTTTCAATGGTCTGTGGGGACAGGAAAAGAGGCAATGGCTTCAAGTTGGAGCACAGGGAGTTCTGCACGAATGTGCGGAAGAACTTATTCAGTGAGGGTGAGGGAGCCCTGGGACAGGCTGCCCAGGGGGTGTGGAGTCTCCTTCTCTGGAGATATTCCAGCCCCGTCTGGACACTGAGCTGTGTGACCTGTCCTAGGGACCCTGCTTTGGCAGGGGATTGGACCTGATGATCTCTTGGAGGTCCCTTCGAACCCCTACAATGCTGTGATTCTGTGATTCTGTGAAAGTGGGAGCCTGACTTTGATGTCTTGAAGCACCATGTGGATGAGGTCTCCTCTCACTGTGAGGATCTGGGGAGCTTCTGCTGTTGGGGAAAGGTCTAAACAGTACATACCCCACCCTGGAGCACCCACTGGGAAGGTAGTGGTGGTTGCTGCAGGCTAGGCTTTGGGTGGGCTTACTTTGACCAGAAGACCAGCTCTCAATCCGTTCACGCTGCTGTTATGTCTGGGTTGGGTGCTGCAGTTGGGTGGACATCCTCATGTTGGTGTCCACCTAGCAAACCCCAGTCAACTCCAGGCATTGGGAGGAAGCTCCAGAGGAACATAAGGGAGCTATGCACTTAAATTGGGATACTAATACGTGTCTCGCTGTCACTGGTGCCTCTTCTCCACATTGAGGGGTCTGGCTTGGCCATCATGGTCCTTCCTGGAGTTTGCCACAAGGGAAGATGGAACTTACAGGAAGGGTGAGCTTAGGCTGCCCCCAGTAGTGTGGGCACATCCAGGGGCTGTATAGGAGGCCATGGGTGCAAGGCTATGGGTGCAAGGCTATGGGGGAAAGGGCACCCACCAGCTGTTGCTTGCTCCCAAACCTTCCACAACCCCTGTGCTGTAATATTATTGTGTGCCAAGCAGAGGCAATCCGTTCTAGTGTTCAGCTCCCAAGCTGAACTCTACATCCCAGTTGATTTAACGATGTTGACCAAGAAATACTGGTGAGGTTGGCTCTCAGTCCTTTAACTTCATTTGAGATGCTTTTATGGAATGAAACAAAGTCTTTTTAATAAATATTTACACCTTAGCCAGCTCAGACGGATTGTGATAGCTTCTGCCTAAGGTCTCTGAGCTTGACTAGAGGAGCATGTGAGTCTGCATCAGAGGCAGCACCATCCCTGGAAGTGCAGATGTGGTGTTATTGGGAAATGGTTGCTGCAGGGGGAATCTGGAGTTTGTCTGATGTGCAAGTTTCTCCTGTCACAGCATAGTTGCTTCCGGGGTGCCGGGGGAAGTTACAAATTGGGCTGCTGCTGGTGTGTGAATAAGGTCCTTTGTGGATGCTCAGCTACGACCCCCCTCCTCTCAAGGACTGGCTGAAGCCCATGCAAAGAAGAAAAGTGGAAATGAAAGATAAAACTCTGGGCTGATGCAGCAGCCTTAATATAGTGCTTGAATGGGAGAGAAAAGATTTATAATTGCCTCAATGTGAGGCTGGAATTTTCCTCTTGAGCTCATTGCTTTCCAGTCCCACTGCGAAGTCTTAAATGCAGTTTTGGTGCCAAATTAACATTGTCACGTTAAAGTAAGAACAGTAGAAGTCCCAGTACCAATAACACCCGGCAGCAATCAAACACAGCCACATTAAGGATTGCCTGGCAGCTGATGTGATGTATCCCTCTGCTATTCTGTAGTGGCAGCCCTCAGGTACATAGTTATAATTCCTGAGAGAGGCAGGCTCTGGAGATGACAGACTGAATAGTTACAATCTATCATGAAAAATTTTCAAGGATGAGTTAATGATTTTGTGCAATTTCCAGACCAGTTAGCAGAAGACTGGGAGCCTGGAAGCCGGAGTTTCCCTGGGCTGCAGCTCTCCAGGAACAAGTAATTGTTTTTTTCCTCGTGCCTCAGTTTCCACATTGATAAAATGAGTAAAGATTCTGCCTTTTCTGTGAAATAATTTGAATCTATTTCAGAAAAGTGCCATATAGGAAATACCCTAGAGCAGGAAAGGGGGGTTATAATCAATGCAACCTTTCTTGCAGTAAAATCAGTGCTAAAACTAGTCCTAGGTTAATGCTTTTGTTATTGCTGAACAGTTATATCCCATGCTTGCCTGAAGAAGGTAGACAGTATAAACCAGGGAATGTGTCTTTCTTTCTTTGATGTCTGATATCTATGTCCAAGTGGGTACATGGGCATTTGCATTTCAAGCATCCCATTACAGATGCTCGTAACTCAGCCCTGCTCTCTGCAGTGCAGGCTGCAGCTAAAATTCATTTTTGGCATCCAAAGCAGATATGTGCAGTAACCCAAGCTATCCATGCTGTCAAACAGGCCACACTGTGTCCACTGTGCACAGGCCATGGTCACACTCACCGTCCCAATGGGGAAATGACGAGTGTAGGACTGAGCTGGGGCAAGTTTACTATCTTCCTCTGCAGGTGCAGGTGGGAAATACTGGAAGCTCCTTTTGTATGTGCTTGTTCCTAGCTGGGGTCTGCTGTTGAATGTGTGGTTTTCGTGCATGTGAGCAAATCTTGCAGCTTCCCAGGTGAACTCTGCTCTGCTGTGGGCTTCCTTGGCGATGGTCATTACAAAGAACAACCCCACAAATCCTGACACTGGCTCAGTTTCCTTCCCAGTCCTCACTGGGAAGAGCTCTGAAGCTTAGTTTCCCAGACTGTAATGAACTGCTAAAGGTCTCCTTTTCTAGATGTTGTCTGAAAAGCTAAAAAGTCAGGAAAAATTCTCAATACCTCCACAGTCCATCCCTTCCTGGGTATTCACTGGAGCTGCTGGCGCCCTGTACCCTGCTCTCTGGGCACCAGCCCTGCGTGGCTGGTCCTTGCAGTGTTGCAAGACTCTGGCAAGGAAAGGAGGCTCCAGCTGTGCCCAGACACATTTCTGCAGCTCTGATCTTCATCTCACAGCTTCATCCTTCGAAAACTTTGGTACTTTTACTCCTGTGAGCCCTCTTGGTTGTTCCTCAGTGCCCAGGGTCATCTGTAACAGGTCCGTTCCCTTGCAGTCCCAGGACAGCTGTGGTGGCAGTGTGTGCTACAAAGGATTTGAACTGCCATCTGTGTCCTTTGTGCCTGCTCATGGCTTGTCCCCTGGTGCCCGGGAAGATGAAGAAGGTTATTTGTCTTAAGAACATTTTCTGCTTCTCCCTCTTTGTTGTGCAGCAGTGTCAACAAGCAATTTGCTCTCTCTAGCATAATTTATTTCTGTTGGGCCCTAATTGTCCCTCCCTGTACGTGGCTGGCTGCTTGCCTAGCTATTCCCAGGCTCTCTCTGGGGTGCTTCACAGAGCTTACTCTCCCTCCATCGAAGCAGGGTCAGCCCTATGCTGCCAAGTGATGGTTGCTGCGCTGCTTGTATCCTCTGTGTGGAACAGGGGGTGGTCCAAGGGGGTCCTGTGGTGCTTGATGTGAGTTGGGATGGGGACAGCTCCAAGCAAACACTTTGGGGCAATTTAAGGTGTTACTGCCTCCAAGAAAGCTGTTGTGCTGGGAGGTTGCTACTACCCGATTGCCAAGCCTCCTTTGGAGCCCTGTTCAGAAGAGGGCAGCTTTAACAAGTTACACACTGACAAGTTATATACTGAGCAATCATTAAAAAAAAAGAAGAAAAACCCCTTCTCTCTTTCACTGGGATGGTATAAGCCTTGATTAATTAGCACTTTAACATGTTTGGATAGTCTGTTGATGGAAAATCATAGCTTATTCATTCACTTTCCTCTCCAGGTGGTCAGAAAAGAGTTGGCATTTCATTCTTGGAGATGCCTCCACTGCAGTGAAAATTTTGCAGGGGAAAGAAGACTCTGAAGAGGGCTCTTGCTTCCTGAAAGTGACTCCAATGGCAGGAATTGTTTAATGGCATGGAAAACCATGCCCTAGGGTAAAGGACTCCACTGAGGTCAACTTGGAGCATGTTAAGGAAGACTTGATGATAACCCAGAAGTTTCTACAAGGACAATAGAATTTTGATCATGATCTTTTTGGTCAGTATCAGGCAAGACAACAGCAGCTAGGCAAATTCAGAATATAAAGCAGTGTATGTTTTTGAAGTGTGGGGAACAATTCCACAAGAGGCTCACTGACTTGGGGTCTTTTTTGTTGGCCATTTTAAAGTGAGGGTTGTTCATGGCTCTGAAAGTGATGCTGGAGTTTAAATAAGAATAAAGGCAGGATTGTGCCTGTGATGTGAGAAGAGACTGAGGAATCCTCACAGTCCTCCTTGACTTTATATTACATAGAGACTAAATTCCTGGTCCTGCCCTGATGTCCATCCCTGCAGTGGAGCTATTAGGAAGGGGCTATATTCCTCATTACTGCCAAATTAGCAGAGTTGCCTGGCCTGGGTCTCCTGGGAAGATTTTGGGCTTCTGGGTGGTGCAGAATATGGCAGGGTTGTTTTCCCTTCCTCTGAGCATGAGTGCATGGATGCACCGTGCCCTGCCCTGTCACCTTCCTCTCTTTGATGCCCAAGAAATGACAGGAATGTTTAACCCCCAGGATTTCCCTAGAGGGGTTCAGTGATCCACCCTGAGCTTCTCATGCAGTTGGTCAGTGGTGCAAAGTCACTTCAGCACGGACCTCCTCACCAGCACCACACACGCAGACACACGCTGCACCTCCAGTGGCACAAGCCAGAACGTATCTCTTAGAAAGGCTCCAAAAAAAATTCCACTTTTCTTTTACAATAATATTTCCACAGGCCAAGCAATTGATGGCTGGGCTAGGGGAAAACATACATCTTTGCTACCAAGTAATAGGCTGCAGATTTGCAAGACTAAATCCTTTTAGAAACCCTGAATCACATCCATTCAGTCTGTAAAAGAAAAGGAAGTCTAATTTGATAACATTATACATAAAGCGTTTCCTCGACTTAGATATATTCTAGGCGTGCCGGTTATATAATATGGAACAAGCTGGGGGAAAGGACTTGATCACATTCAGATGATACTAAATTATCTTATGACACAGGCTGTATCTTTTTTACAACAGAAAATGGAAACAACTGTGTCCTTGACCTTCAAAAAGGAATTGACTTCCCTAGCTTAACTATTCAAACAAACAACTGTGTACTCTCTTCAATTCCTGTGATAATTTTGATTTACTGTAAATGACTGAATTTAATGAACTAAATTATGCTATTTAAATGCATTTTGTGAATGGTATTGTAGTTTGTTACTAAGCATTATGTCTATGCTAAAGTGTGCTGTAAATGATATGATATGGAACATATGTGCTGTATTCATAATTTAACTGTTGCTATGGAGTGCCTTCTTCAATAGGCTTCTTTGAAAAACGAGTTCTTTATTTACCTGGTGAAACGAAGGTGATTTCTCAGCAAATCTCTAGGTCTCACTGACCTTGACAGAATTACAGTGCTAATATTTTCACATGGATGAACTGTTCTTCAATAATTTTTCCAAAATAGATGGCACAAATAGGTTTTCCATTAATGCTGGGGCATATTGCATGTTTTCTAATCTCATTTTTCTTTTTGTTTGAACAAATGTTTATTACAGCTATAGCAAAATGACTCCTGTTCTCATTAGCGATAACAGGTTTCTGAGTTCAGAGCTGGATCTCAGGGTCTTGGACATGATTTCCACGAAAGCCTCAAGCCTGATGGTGCAGAGACAGACAGTGCCCAGCTCCGTCTCCGGCCGTGCGATGCACCGTGTGAAACACTCTTGTAGAAGCTGTTGCTGAAGCACTTTGTATATTTGAGTTTCTGAGTTTACACTGATTTTTTTAGGTTGAACTAAACTGTTCAGCCTGATATTGTTATTACAAAAATGCGACTTCTGGCTCTGTGGTTTTTATTTATCATGGTGGTTGTGCTGTGGGGAACGGGGATGCGAGACTGCCTGTTCCCCATCTTCTGCAATCTGCGTCCCAGTGTCCCCCAAAAAGCAATAAATTCAGCCTTGTGGGGGGCATCAGGACCATACTCAGGTCTGCACAGAAGACAGTCTGTGAGTTTTCTGGAGATCCAAGCTGTTCTTCTGCAGAGGCTCTGAAATGTGTGCTCCTGGGCAGACAAATCTCTCTAGTAAGTCCTCATTTGACTGCTGCTTTTGCAGCTTGGTTATGAGATGGCAAAAACACCCCTGTATTTTGGTAAAGCACACTATCAGCGATTTGAGCCTTACCTTCAGAAAGATCAGCAATCAGTGTCCAAGCTGTGCCAGGGCAGGTTTAGATTGGATGTTAGGAAAAAAATTTTTACTGAAAGAGTTGTCAGGGCTGGAACAGGCTGCCCAGGGAGGTGGTCGAGTCACCTTCCCTGGATGTGTTCAAAAAAAGGGTAGATGAAGTACTTAGGGATATGGTTTAGTTTAGGATGTGAATGGTTGGACTTGATGATCTTAAAGGTCTTTTCCAACCTTGTGATTCTGTGATATCTGGTATTAATTAGAGAGGATATACCACTAATAAAACACCAAATCCTGATTCCAGCAAAATCATGCAGGTTAAATAGCAATTGGAAGTGGTAGGAACACATTTATTTAGCTAACTAAATTTACAGGACAAGGTGTGAAGTTGGGTTAAAATTTTAAACAAACTGCACAAGCATTCAGATATAGCAGCACATTGGCAAGGTGCATTTTCTTCTGTAAGAGATGGATGTGTCTTTTAAGTCCAGAAATCCAACTTGGGCAAGTTGGTCCTATGTATAATGAAAATGTTACATGTAGTAATATGTTATGTCTAAAGGGAAAAGGCTACTTAAACACAGAGTTTTGATACTGAAAGCCACAAATTTGACTCTGTTTTACTGGTATTGTTAATTTTTTGCACTTAAAGAATTCTGTTTGCCAGAGCTAAATCCAACGGTTATAACTTGTCCTGCAACTGTTTGCAAATTCCTGTTAGCCACACACATTTTTTTCCTTTAATGCTTTTGTGCTAGTCAGAGCTATATAGCTAGTGGTCACAAATTAAAGATGTTATATATAAAAGGGTGCATAAAAAATAATTATAATGTTTGCAGAAAATGATAGCCTCTGGAAATTCAATTGCTGCTTTTAAATTTGGAGCCTCATTTCAAATCTTTCTCATTCTCTTCTTCTTTCCAGAGGGAAAATGGTAACATACTTTCTGAGAGCAAATAACAAGAAAATTCTGGCAACAAGAGGGAAGGATTTTTACAATATCTTGGAACATATCAGTCTTCATACAATGTGCATTTAATGGGTCAAATAAGGACACTCTTTAAAGTACTGATGAAACATTGATCCATATATAATACCACTCTTTAACTAATTTGAACATTCACAATAAATTATGGCTGGATTTCATAGCTGTTCATCAACCATCAGCTCCCAAGGAGAACAGCTGAATTTTCTGAATATTGATTCCTTTGGAAAACCTGACTTGTTTCAACTATATTTTGTGTGCTACCATCACAAACAAATGTAGCAAATATTGTAAAGGGTTTTTTTTTTAATAGCCATATTTCCAACAGCATATATCACTGTTGGCATTTTTATATGTACAAAGGCTCCTCCTGGAGGTCAGCTGTGTTGCTAGATGCCCTGCTCCAGAGTTTAGCATGCTCAGGTGGATATTTTTGCCGACCAGGCCTGAGTTCCTGTGTATGTCAGAGAATGTACTTGAAAAACAAACTGCCAAAGCCATAAAATCAGACATGTGTGGGGTGCTTAAGAAACTCCTGCTGAAAAGCCCATTCCTAAATGCTCACTAACCAAGCAGTAGCAGATCTGACAGTTTGGATGTGTATACAGAGGAAGAAAAACCTGAAGACGACTTCCTATTCTCACTTTCTCTTGGAAAAAAATGAAATAGAAGGACCTGCTGAAGGAACTGTGCCCCTGCACAGCGCACAGGCAGAGAGGCTGGCTCTGGGAGTGGATAACACTTCCAAAGACCTGCCTGTAAGCCCCAGCACCTCCTGCTGCGGGGAGCTCGAGTGCATAGCCAGCATGTCCAGGAGGACAAACAAACTTCGGGCCTGAGCTGAAGTTCATCTTATCATCCCCCTGAAAGGCTGCGAGGCCACGGCTGAGGATGCTGCTTCAGCAAGGGTGGTGCTGGGAGCAGGCTGGGACCCCTGCCTACCATCCCCGCTGGCACCGCTCCATGGGTTTGCTCTCTAGCACCTTGTCTCAGCCCTGTTTTTATTTTGGGTTAATCAACTGCAAACCAAAATGATGTGCAGAAAGTGGATAAGGCCTCCTGGGTCAGGAATTACCATGGCATGAGCAGTCTCCCCTGGGTACCTGCTCTGCATTGTGTACCGTAATTGTGCAAGAGAGAAGGAGCTATTTTTCACCAAGTGGCTATTGGATACTTCCTGTGCTGCATATCAACAACCAGATCTTGACCCAGAAATGTCAGTCCCCGCTCAGAGCAGACAAGGAAGCATAATTAGAGATGCTCTGGCAACGTATTTTAGCACTGACGGTGACAATGTTTAAATTTTTAATCAGGCATGTAACATAAAAAGCACATAACATGAAATGTGAAAAGAAAATTGGCAAATACCGACGTGCTGTTTGACACTTTATTTCACTGAAGGAAGTGAACATCAATAAACATTATTTATCATAAATGACAGAGAGGAAGGCGTGTTTCTAATAAAAAGCTTCACATTGGAAAGGGTGAATCTCATAAAAGCACCCTTATAGTACCGTAAAAGCCACGCTGGTCCAGACCAGAAAAGGAAAAGCAGACCTTTCTTATGAAGCTGTAATGTTCACCCAGATGTCTTCTCCCATGACAGCTGGCTCTGGGGGACTGAGAGGTACCCCCAAGGGGCAAGGACCCTCCTTCTTTATCTGCCCTCTCCTGATGTGGCACAGCTCTGAGCCCTGTGGTGGATGACACACAAGTACCTCCATGTGTGATACAGCAAACATCCTCTCAGGTCTGAGGATCAACCCTTCAAGAACCAAATATCCTGTGGCAAGTTTTGCTCAGTGCTGGCAAACATTGAGCTCACTAGTCAGATATTTCTAGCTAGAATATTAGAGACAAACTTAAGAGATGGGGTGGGGTGCAGCTGAATCCGATGTACTGATCTGAGGTGCGTTGGGGAGCTGTTGTGTGACACTCTCACACCAAAGCTCTTACATTATTATCCTGTTTTTGCGAAGCCTTTCAACACCAATGGCTCCATAAACTGTTTGTCACTTTCTCCTGAGTAAATCCTTTCCCACCCACCATGTTTCTTGGATCTGGACTCTGCTGAGCGAGACCCTGTGGTGTTCTCAGCCTGGAGAAGCACTGAGCTCGCTTTACCGGGCTAGATGAATGCACCCAAAAATTACTTGAGGGAAGTGCTAAGGTGCCAATCCAAGTGTGCCAAAGTTAGAAAAGGCCTGATTTAGGGCTATTCTTGTCCCTTTAATTTGTCTCTGTCGTATGCCCGAATAGAGAGACTCCAACTCTATGAGTCCAGCTTCTGCAACAAAAGAAGTACAGACTTGGAGACAACAACCCATTCGTGCAGTGCACCTGTGTGCTTGCTTCCGAAGCCCATGTGAACACGTATGCATGCTCTGCTCAGTTCACAGAATTAGGTTGAGATCGTTTCGGCCCCAAGACCTCTAATCATTCGCTTTACCGGGTAAAACTGCCCCGCTGCCGAGCGCCAGCTATCCTGAGGGAAACTTCGGAGGGAACCAGCTACTAGATGGTTCGATTAGTCTTTTGCCCCTAGACCCGGGTCGGACGACCGATTTGCACGTCAGGACCGCTACGGACCTCCACCAGAGTTTCCTCTGGCTTCGCCCTGCCCAGGCATAGTTCACCATCTTTCGGGTCCTAGCACAGTGCCTAGAGCTCCTCTCTGCCTTCTCTCACTCCAGTTCTCCCTCTATTCTCATTGGAAAAGCCCCTTTTCTTCCAGTCCTAGTCCCTGACATCTGCCTCTCTCTTCCAGGTTCCTGTGTTTGCCTCCTTACTGCCAGGCTGACTCTTGTCTCCTCTGCACCAGGGTTATGTTTACCAGGGCTGTGCTGTTGGGAAGTTGTCAAGGAAGAGCTGAGATCGTGGCAGGGAGAGTGACCTGGAGAAGGAGGGAGCCAGGGAAGTCCTCCTCAAGTGCCAAAGCTGTGAGCTGCTTTCTTGCTTGCTCTGATGGGATCCTGGCTGCCTGGTTGATGGGGGAGCTGTCTGAAGAAGCAGTGTGCTATGTGCAGAAGATAGAATCTTCAGAGGATGGAGCTGGCAAAGCTTAAAACCTCTGGTGAGTTTTTTAAAATTATTTTTTTAAAACTTAACCAGATCCAGACAGTTTTTGTGGGAAGAGTCAAGAGTTCATTCCCGTAAGCAACAGAAGCCTTGCAGCCAAGTTTTAAGTACAAACCATACTGAAGTGAGATCTCCTCAATGAGATGATAGTGAGATTCCTTTTAATGTGGGCAAAATAAAAATGTTTGCCTTGTCCTTGTTTTAAGTGAGACATGAATCTGCTCTTTTTAAAATTTATTTTCTTCTTAAAAGTAGCAAGATAATCCAGCTTGAGGCAGACAGTCATCATGGGATGTTTCACCTCAAATGGGTAAAGGCTGGCAAAGATAAGGGCAATTGAAAGCAGATTTATACAACGAGAAGTGTCAGACAGGCTTAACTGTGGGCACCGATCTGCCCCACTTTTCATGGTATTCATAATAAAGCTTTTCATGGGAGCTTGCCTGGGTTAACTCCTGGACGATCACAAGCCGGCATGTTGCTAATAATAGCAGCACTGGCTAAAATATCTCCATATTTACTGAGTTTCATATTCCAATTTTGTGTCTCTGTTCTGTCCTGCTTTTTTCTCTTTTGTTTTCCATTCCCGTCATGCTGCTACACTAATATTTTCCATCTTGGTTCCAAAGGCTGCCATCATTAGCTCCTGCACCACGTGAACATTTGTGTCTCTCCCTCAGATTTGTGAGGAGGCTGCTATGGCATGGCCAGCTCTCATGGCAGTGTTTCCAGAGAGCAGATGGTGACAGCTCAGTGTTGTCACCCGAGGCAGCCGGGGTGAGTTCCCTCTCTTGGAAGCACACGCCGTGGCTGGTGCATGTGTTCAGGCCAGGGCATGGCTAGAACTGTTCAGAGAGTCTGGAGTATTTGGGCAAAGAAAGGGGATAGGAATTATTTTTTTCCTAAAGACATGTAGTTTTGCATTTATTTCAAACTGGTTGTGTTGTTGTCAGCCCTCACTGCTCAGCAGGAGTAGCTGTTTCTATTACCTAGAGACATTACTGCACAGTACCCCAAATCAAGTTCCTTCACACAGTGCTTGGAGTTATGATGAAGGCCAAATTTGTGTCATGGGAGGAAATAAGAGTTTGTGACTGGGCTGTTGGTCCTTCTTAAGACTCTATGGACTTGGTCAAGCACAAGACAGTTTATGCTGGACTGAAATACCACCTGAAAACCAGGAATTAATGTTCCCTACCAACTTTTGGGTCACTGGACAAGCATTTTCAGACCATTTTTTCCTTACGTTTGATTCCACTGGGATTTAGATACTGAAGGATTTGGGTCTTAATCTCTGCTCTGGCTTCCCAGCTGAAAGTAGTAATATTTCTCTGCCATACAGCAGACTTGCAGTGAGTAATTATTTTGTATTTGTGGACTACTTTGGAAAGAATGTGCTCTGTATTGCTGACATTATTAACTTTTGGAGCCTAAGACAGAGCTATAGAAGTGCTTCTGTGCTATGTGGTCCTTGTTGTTCTCGAAAGCCAAAGAATATTTAGGGGTTTCAACAAGGAAAGCTCTTGGCAAGTAGAAGAAATCCTTCAACACAGCAAGCATTTGGGGAAATACCAGGAAACTATCAGTACACAGCCTGTCTCCTTGTTGCAAAGTGAGTGTGTTTCCAGCCCACATAAAAAGCCCCATTTACTTAACTTGTCAGATGATTTTGTGAGTGTGTTGCAGAGGGTTGGAGCATGCCAGGGTAACTGAATTGACTTGCAGAGAGCACTTACTCCGGCTGCAGACATTGTAAGTAGAGGTCAAGGTTAGCATGGACAGGGCACAGGGTCTGGTGAGTGGATGAGATACGCAGAACAACAAATAAGTAACGTGGGACAAATCTCAGTCTCAGAGCTCACACCTCCCTCTACCCCAGTCATGCATGTCAATGCATGTTACGTCAGTACCTACATATTTTCCTCAACAGGAATGAACTTTCAGAGAGCTTCCATCAAGTCCCCAGTGTACTATTTTAGAAATGAGAGGCATGTCCTGGCCTGATCACTGAATCCTCTGAACGTGTGGTGACAAAATTTCTTACTAAATAAAACATCCCTCTCTCTGTATGTATGTCTGTACGTGTGTCTGTGCATGTGTGCACGCGTGCATCTGTGTGCAGCCGTTCAAAGTTCTATTCATTTGATGTGTGCTGTGCAGGAATGTGAAGAAACAAACCCACAACTTTTCATACAATGCAAAGAAGCCTTAGGCAACCCGTACAGAACTGTCTTCTCAAAGCGTTATCCACTTCAGCATGCATCCACTCTAGCCAGGCTGTTTAACATTTCAGTTGGTTCCTGTTCCTTTTCCTGTTCCTGTTGGGAAACCATTAGGCATCGAGGCACTGAATTTGAAATTTTGATTTCTGTTGTTGGCAATGGAAATCGTGACCTGGCTCACTTTGAGGCATTCAAACTGAAGGTTGGGGGTTTTTTTTCCCTTTTCTTGTTTTTATATAATTTCCGATAATTTCCTCTTGCCTTGTGCTATTTTAAGACGTTTAACTAAGTAGCTCCAGAAGAACCATTCGCAAATAGTGTTGATCTGTGTTTTGAAAGTTTAACATACACTATCCAATGCACATTTACATACACCATCGAAATCCGGCATTTGGGAAATTAAAACAACAAAACTTGATTGCATATCATGATTTCATATTTTGCAGATGTTAATATTTAATCATATGCAGAGCCATTTAGGTTTAAGTGCATTAATGTAACTCATTTAAAAGAGGCCAGTAATTGTCCTATTAACTCCCAGCCTGGATGTTATCCATGCTGCCCTGCTGGTAAGGCCAGAGGGAGAGTCTCCTATTGGCACCCACAGAGATTGCTCTGATCTGTTGAAAATCCTGTTAAAATCTAATTACTTAGGAGAATAGGCCAGGGAATATCTAATGAGCTTCAGGAAACCCACTGAAAGAAATTCTCTTTTAATACAGGCTGAAACATCTTCTGTGTTTCAATTACAGTGGAACCGCACGAACATAATTACACTTGTATAGAATGGGACGCTTTTTTGTTATTTTAATTACATATCACTAGATTTTTCTTAGTCATTGAAAAAAATAATTTGATTCCCCATAAAGGTTAAATGTTGATGAAGAGCAGCTTAGTGTTTAAATAAATGTAATCTTTGTTTATGATGGTATCTTCTTTATTTGGTGAGAAAATGTTAGTAAAACCAGGTCACCATGGGAAGCTGACCAACCAAACACATACTGGCAAAGCCAGGAAAGCAAAAACGTTCTACCTATACCAAAGATTTCAGAGAAGGTCCCTCACTTCTTTGCCCACATGAAATTCGACCTTACTTCTTTGTTATGGTAATTTAAGGTATCTCATAGCAGCAACAACAAAACAGTCTCCTCCTTCCAACAGGGGGGACTATTTACAATTTCTTCCACTTGCAATCTCTTAGTTTTGTTCATTTGAAAATTCCCCTGCTGACATGACCAAAATTATCAGTGACACAAAGAGCGCTGCTTCTGCCCATGTCAGTGGACCTGCGCTGCTTCACGCCATCAGGAAGCACAGAGCATGGGACTGCAACTCTTGTGGCTTTGACTTGTTTGTTGTGGCCACTGAAACCCCACCAGAGCCGGAGCAGCTGATTCAGATGGCCCGGAGCATTGCTGTAGTGACAACAACAGTGCTCTTCGTGAGGGAGGAGTGCAGCCCCAATGGCATAGAGCCTTGAGGAAATGGCGTAGGACCAGATGAGGTGGGACGCCATGTTTGTCTGCTTGAAGGGGCAAGCTGGGCAGCCAAGGTCCCATCCCAAGGAAGGTTAACTGAAATTATTTCTGCCTCAGCACACAGTAGGACTTGTTGCAGGACGGGGATGGTGCAGGAGTGAGTTACAGAGGGGGTGTTGGATGACCCTGTCCTCATTCCGCTGTCCCCATTTCCAACCCCTGATCCTCAGCCCCGTGCCCCAGGTCCCTCATGCTGTTGTGAAAGGCAGCAGGGAGGCGGGAAAAGCAGCCAATCACAGACTGCCATCTGTCTGCTCCTGACCAAACACGTGAGGAGACCTGTGTTCCTGACCAATGGGGTGCTTCCATGCAGCCTGTTTGCGCCTAAGGGGAGGTGGCAGTCTGAGGTGGGGCTGGTGCCATTTTGGGTGCTGGAGGGCATGTGTGGGGAGAGCCTGCTGTGGTCTGCTTTTTCCAGGATGGTTCAGCCATTGCTGAAGGAGGTGTAAATGGAGCTTGGTTGTACAGGTAGGTTCATACAATGACTGGCAGAAGTGTCTCAGGTATCCAACTTCCCTGTGCTGGTAAGGATGGCTGACTTCCTGGTGTCTATACAGTGTGAGGCACAAGGGTGTGAGGGAAGATCCTTCTTCCTCCTCAGAAATGATCCAAACTTGTTACCGACTAAGGTCCGCTGTCCACCACTTCCAACTCCTGCCCAGGGCTTTATGCTGTGAAAAAGATATTGCAGGCTAGTTTCATGGAGAGTGAAGTCTGTAGAATGGCTTGTAAAAAATTTGGAAGAGGTTGCTATGAGCGGGAGCAGCATTTGGGGCTATTTTGGCTTCAGAGGAAGTTGGTCTAATGTTTGTGGAGCCTGGGACTGAGGTAAAAAGGCCTTAACTCTGTTTTTCTTGTTTCAGGTGGTGCACAGCCTCAAATTTCTGCTCACATTTTTGCTTTGGTGCGCATCCTAGTGTCTTCCTTTCAAGTCCTTTTGATATCAGAAGTGTTTGAATGGCAGACCAAGGAAGCTGACAACACAGGTAATGTGTGCATTACATTCCTGTCTGATATAGATATCTATATTGTAGTTTCCTTAGCTTTTTTTTTTTTAAATCACTGAATTAATTTTACATGCATGACTCTCTTGCTCTGAAAATAATCTAATACTGCAGTGCAACTACAGACATGTGGACTGATGGAAAATATCAGAAAACTGCATTTTTGATTAATTTAGTAGAAGTCCTAAAGAAGACAGTAGTATTTTCTTAAGATGTTTGGGGCTGAATATGTGGGGTCAGAGAATAATTTGTAGAGCTACAGGTTTGTAAATGACAACCTCTTTAAAAGGTTTTTCTTAGATGTTTAAGTGACAAATCTTTGCCCAGCACTTTGTAAACCTATTTACTGTGTTTGTTCCAGCTATCAAATTCAGCTGAGTGGGATTGCATCCATTATACTTGGTATTCCTGGAAGTTATATTTAACCATTATATTTGGTTATTCGTGAAGTACTGAATAGTACTTCATTTGACTGTATCCAGGAAAAAAATGCGCTCCTTTAAGCTGAACTGCCACTCATCTGCCTAGAGTTTGAAGACCAAAGGCCTTAGAAGTCCCATATAAAATCTATCTGTAACATTACTAAGTACATCCATTTCAGTTCTTTTTATAGGAAACAAGGTCAGGAAAAATACTAAAATTTGGCTGAAATGTGAACCCTATATCAGGAATTGATCCAAACTTTGATTTTGCCCTTTTTAAACTGGATCTAGATTCAGAACGAATCATTCTCAAATTCTGGTGCTCAGTTTGATGTTGGAACTCCTGAGTTCTCAAAAATCTAACCCAGGCCCTTGGGTAGGAAAGCCCTTGAAGGCAATACTGGCAGAGCTTGAGCTAGTGTGAGTCCTGAAGAACCAGAGGGACCTCCAAGGCACTGCAGTCTTATTCACTGAGTGATTATTGTTTGAACTTCTGTAGTCTCTTTACTGAATCTTATTCATAAAAGATATTTCTTAAAAATGGGGTATTCTACCTATAGAACGAGCAAAGGACTTTGGAGACTATAGGGACTTATGGGAAGATGAAACTCAGTGACAGAGGGAAAAAACCCCAAGAAGAGTCAAAAGTGGAAGGGAGGGAGGAAAATGGCTACTGTGAAAGACAATTTAAACCACTTGAAATGTTCCCACCCCCACCCAGCAGCCTGGCACCAGCTCTGTGTCAAATTGTTTCTTTGGAAAAAGAGCCAGTCAGAGTACATTCCTCCTCAAGCCGGAACGGGACGTTATAAAAATGGAGAGTAGCATGTAAATCATTCATGGAGAAAAGGAAATAAATAACCCTTTATGCCCATATAAATACTGATCAGATGTTCATAAGGGGAATTTACATGGAGTTTTATTCAGTACTGTCAGCCATTCCTCTGTCTTCCATCATTCCTGCCGTGAAGACAATTCAAAATATGGCGGTGGAGAGAGCAGGCTCTCCACCAATTGATCCACAGCACATCATGTAGAAAGCTCTGAACTTGCCCTCAGTACCACTGTTATTTTTATTATGGCTCTTAGCCGAGTGAGATCATTCTTCCTGGTTTGCCTCCCAAGAAATAATGGGAAGCAGTATGTTTAGTCAGTGGATTGATTCAGTGATCTATTAGTCTAATCCTGACTCTGCCAATCATCTACTAGGTGACTGCAGGCAAATCACGTCACTTCTTTGTGCCTCTGTTTCCTCTCTGACCTCCTGTCTGTCTTGTTTACTTGGACTGTAAGTTATTGAGGGCAAGGGCTACCTCTTGCTGTTTGTATGTATGTACCATGTCTAGTGCACTGGGACCTTTGTGATGGCTTAATCTCCAAGTGGTGATGCATGTAAATAATAACATTCAGCTCCTCCTCTAAGAAGTCACAGAAAGAGAATGAGTTGGCAGACAGTTGTATAAACTGGTGGCAAGCTAGAAAGAAGCAAGGAAGAGCCTCTAATGTGAGCTTATGCTCAGTGCTCAACAAGCACAGGGCAGGAAAGTAGTCCCTGCCCCACAGATGACAATGTAAGGCCACTTTGGCCATCACAACCTGCCCTGAGCTCTCAGCACCTTGATTCACGGTTTGCAGTCACTTAACTGAGCATCAGGGCCTGAGCTGTATGCAGTCATGAGGCAGATCCATACCGTGTAGCAAAACCAAACTTACTTGGCCCAAATTAGGCTAAATTATCTGGTTTTATACTGCATCTATGGTGAACAAGCAATGCAGCTGAGTAGCTCCCACAGGCCAGCTGGAAAGCTGTGCTAACTGAGCCTTGGCTTGTTCAGCTGAACCCTCAGATTATGGCTATTCTTTCTAGAAGGATTATGTTGACATTTCCTGTGTTTTTGGGAACTCCATGCTGTTCCTCATGAATGCTGTTGAATACTTGTTCCTTTATTTACATATGGCTTTTTTGATAGGCTTGATGATTTTTCAAAGACATTTCAGACATCAGATTCTGGAAATACCTGAAAATTTTTCTGTTCTGTTCTGGTGGAAATCAGGCATGGAGATTGGGCAGTGAGTTCATTTGTTGTCAGCCTAGGATGTTGTTTGCTACTGTGCTTATGTCTGGCAGATTGCTCTTTAGTCCCTGGAAAAGGCAGTCTAAAATATGAAAAGAAAGAGGATGATCCTGCATTATGCTCTACAGCTTCTAAAATTAAAGTCAGCATGTTGCTTTGTTTATGTACTCAGCTTCATGTTTCAGTGTCCTTTTAATTTCAAGTGTAATGTAATAGTTAAGATAAATTTTCTTTTTTGATTCATCTAATTTAATCACCAGTTACTGGTGATTCTGAAAACAAAATTTGACCCATTAGATGCAAATAAGTAACAACTTCTGTCCCTTTGTTAAAAAGGAAATAATAACATAGAAATTATAGATGTTGTATGATATTTTCCTAATGGGATGATGCGTTGAAGTTGGAGCTAGGGATGTCTAGAGGTAAAGGAAATAGCTACCTAGTTCTAGGCTGATAAATTTATTTCTCTGTGGGGTGGTGAAGGTGTTTTGTAACATACAGAGAACAGAGATGTATTTACCCTACCACAGGTGATGTTATCCTCAAAATACAGTGTAGAAGTTTGAATAAAACCTGATGTTTTAGGTGGATCCTGTGCATCCATGTTGACAGTCATTTGAAGAGGCCTCAAAACACCCAACCAAGGATATATCCAGTTTTGCTATTCAAAATGTATCCTCAGAAATGCCTTCTAATGGTGCAAACAGCAATAATTTTTGTAACTACTGATAAAGACCACAGTAATCACAATTTTGGATTCTTCAATAGCCCTTTCTACCAGATACCCTCACTGCTGTGAGGTGACCTTCTGAAATCGTAGGGTACAAATGTACTATAGAGCAATAATTTGGATAATATTGTAATCTCGGTAAATGGGAATTCATGGAAGAAGTTCCTATGATCTTAATGGGACTAACATGCATAAACCCTGTGCATCCGGAAGATGAAACTCAACTCTTCAGTTGTAATTATTGGTTATATCACTCATTTATTTGTCATGTACTGGGTACTCGGTAAGGGAGCCTTGATGCAACTGCTGGCCCACTCTTCAGGCAGGCTGGTGGTTGAGTTCTTGTGAGAACAGCTACTGCATCTTTGAGGGGCAGATCAACTGACTGTGTACGTTTTGATAGCTGTCTCCAAAGTGCGTGTGCAAATTTCAGATGTCTCCTCTGTGAGTCTTGCCTGATGCCAATATTTATCATATTCAAAAAAATACTGCAAAATTAGAACGTGCTCTGTGCTGAAGCTTTAGTGAGCCGACCTGTCAGTACAAAGTATGTTGTTGCCTATTGCTGCAGGGTCTGGAGTCATATAAAAGGCAGTACCAGCTCACACAGGTATTGCCCAGACTGGGCAGACAGAATGAGACAACCCAGATGGTAAACATAGGCTACTTCTCTTTTCTGTGGTAGAAAATAACATAGGGAAACATCTCAGCTTGCATAAATCAGAAATGTTCCATTGGAAAACTTCATCTTATTAATTCACTTGAATTTTATGGTGCTTTGCTTCTTTGTGCTAGGTGACAGTCTGCCCCATCACTTCAATTCAATTGCTGAAGAGTGACAATAGTTAAAAACTAACACATATGTACTACATGTACTGTAAAGCAGACATACAGTAAACACTTGGAAAGAAATTAGTTGAAAGTTAAGGCAAATCTAAGCCTGAAATCCAACTTCTGATTAAACTTTAAAAGCTTTGATAAATAGCTTTTAAATTAATTGTGTGTGTATTTTATTTCTTGATATGTTTTCTTATACTTTGCTTAATATCTGAAATAATTCTTGCCTTTTTTTCTGAATTCTGTGTATTTTCCATTTTAGTTTAGATCTTGCAGAAAAGTAAATCAGAAAGAAACATAAACATAAAATACAGTAGTTAAATATAAAAATTTAAGTACCTTGAATCAAAAATAATAAGATCATTGCTATGAAATTAGAAGAGACTCATCAAAGTAAAAGTAACTGTGACTAAGGACTATGAAAATATAAAGGGATTAACATATGTGGTAATAGGGCAATTAAATCCTTAGCTTTTTCACTGTGATGATTTTATAGCATCTTCTTACTGTTGCCAGTTTGGAAGCTGCCAGCAAATATTTTCTTAATTACAAAAGGAGACAATATGTGTCCCACTGTTTCATTCATAACATTCGATTAAGTTAAAGAGGCTGCACTTCTGTTTGAGAGAACAAAGAGTTTGAGATGGAAATAGCAAAGACACATTGTGCGTTTGAAAAAAGATCCCGGGAACAAATGATTAACCAGAAATTTTACAGGAAAAAAAAAAAAAGGTCTACTTGTCTTGACAGAATAGCCTGATCCTGTAATAAACCCTCCCAAAGTCAACAGTTCATAAAGTCTTTTGTTCTAGTAAAAGGGTCTTTAATTTTTAACACAAACTCACACTTTGGTATGCATGAGCTTAAGTAAAATTAGAAGACATGTATATAATAGGATTTAATGGATTATCATCTGCATTTTCCAAAGATGTCAGCTTCTCTCGGCTCTGATGGAGTAGCACTTAATGTAAATTTAATTTGAAGTGATGTATGGAGGGCTTGAGGTGGTACTCTGTGATTCCCTAACTGCCTGGAGAGGCTCTGTGGGTAGCATCTGGATTTGGCTGCTCCACATGCCCAGCAGCATCTACTAACTAGGATTAATGAGGTGGCCTGTTCACCAGTGATCCAAAGGAGGTATGCTACATTTACTCCCAACAATATGAATAGGAGGGCCAGTTTCCTTTGGGGGCACACTGTTTGATGAAACTTAATGATGGTCTCGATATTAGATGTAATAAATATACTGTATAGAAAGCACTTTTGCTTTGTCAGATTTAAATGTTATTTAATCATAAAATGGTGTTTGGCTTAGCAGGGCTGAGTTAAAGATCATAATGACCTCAGATGACATCTTTAAAGCTAATATTTTGCCTAAGTTGGGAAATAAAGTACAACTTAAAAGATCTAGTATTTACCTTTGAGTCAATTTAAATTTTTTTTTCCAGTTTGGGGAAGAGAGGGGGGGTAATCTCGGCTTGCTTGCAAAGTTATGTGACAGTCCTGAAAAATATCTTTGTACTTACCTCAATGTGTTTATGTAGAAATCAACAGCTATTAACTTAAGAAAAACTTCTCCGTGTGGTCTCAGCCTCATTTAGGCATCAGAATTGTATTTTGCCTTTGTGTCTAACTGAGCATTGAATGAAATCTCAGCTAATTTCAAATTCCCTTTGTCATCATGGTTTTCAGCCAAAAGTCTATAATAAATGGTCAGAAGATGAGCTGAGACTGAATGAATAGTGAGTGGTATTCATCAGCCAAACATAGAGTCCAGATCCAATTATATGTATTCATTAAGTGATAATGATATCATGGTCTTTAACTAGGAAGAAAAGAGTGTAATTGAATAATAACAGTTGTACAATCCCAGCGGAACACACTTTCCATCCCAGCACAGCGACCCTCGGGGATGATGCAGAATTGATGGAATTCTATTACTCTTTGATAGATTTATTATGAAGGGCTGAGTGGACTTGCTACTCCACTTTGTCACTCACACTAATCAGTATCGTAAGGCCCCGAGCGTGCAGGCTTTTGTATCCCTTTGACAAAGACAAGGTTAGGGGAGGATGACAGACACCCAGACCTTTACAAACCCATACCGCAAGATGAAATGGGCCAGCTGAGCTCTGAGCTGGGACAGAATTTTAATTTGTTTATCAATGGCTCACATGTGCAACACCATAAGGATATTTGTCAGAGGAGTAACACTGAAGCTAAACTCTTTTGTTTGGCAAGTGGAGCTTGGAAAAATATTTATTGAACTGTAAAAAACAGGGTAAATGAAAGGAAGGTGAAAAGTCTAAATGGAGTGGAAAATAACTTGCATTACTGTGCATAAAGTATAAGGAGGATGGTTATCGTTGTCTATTTTTGTTTGTTTCAGTTGAAAGAAATTTACTCACAAACTACAGTCTGATCTCTCCTTGATTTAGATTCTGGGGGGGACTCAGACAAAACAGAAGTGGGCAAAATGAATTTCATATGTTGTTTTTTATTGTTGTTTATTTATAAGAAGCTTCCAGTTCAGACAGATGGATTGCTCTCATGCTGCTTTGCCATTGAAAAAATAGCAAAGTAAATAAAATACCTTGGCCTTAAAAGCTGGAACTTGTAAATACAGTCTTGGATTTATAAAAACAATCTTGTATGTGTTCAAGTGTGGCTGTTTCTGCTATTCATCGTTCCCATTCAAATGCAGGCAATAGGCTCTGTCAGCGTGGTCACTAGCTATCAGAGTCTGCTGGATTCAGAGAAAAAGACAATTTGTTGTGCTTCTGATCCGAACAGGAGCTGCAACCAACATTGGCATAAACAAGGCATTGCATAGGAGGCTGCTGCCAGGGTTTGTTTTTTGTCAGTGTTGCTGAATGATAGATATTTCCATCCTTTTCTTCTCTCTGAATTGCTTTTCTTTTTCTTTTTTTAGTGTAGCATTCTGCATTCTAAGAGGGATTTGACAATTCAGAGTCTGGGTTCAGTGTCCCTGTCCATAAAAACAAATAACTTGAGCAATGTTGCTGTCCTGTGTGGATTTGCCATGCCAGCGCCTCTGTCTCTGGTTGGGATTTGTGTCAGAGGCAGCACAGTGAGCTGTGACTGCAGCAGCAATTGGCTTCACTGGCTCTGGGCTCAATGTGCACTGTGGACAACAGCAAAGCAGAAGCAGGGATACCAGTGACCAGAACGGAAAGCATTTAGGAGAACATTAGTTTCCCACATTTTGTGCTGTGGATTCTCTCTTGGGCATTTATCCCACAGAAGCTTTTTTCCCTTTTTTTTCTTTTTTTTTTCCTTTCAGCCAAAGGCATATTTGTATGCATGTGTCTGTGAAGCTTGGTGGCCCTGCTGGGTCCATCTAAACAGCAAACTGAAGGTGCATCTGGAGCATGGGTAGACATGCCCGTGCTGATTATTATCTTGCCAACAAAATCAGTGAAGGGAAGATGACCCAGGTTTTACCATATGTAGCCACCACAGCACAGAGTTGCTGGCTGGCTTGTGCTTGGGTCTGGAGCCCAGGCAGAAGCCTGATATCACATTAGCATGAGTACTATGTGGTTTTTATTTTGTCTGTCTTGTTCACCCTACCGAAGTAATTTTGAGGTCTGGCAGTAGACTCTGTTCTCTTCCAGGATCAGACACATCTGTAAAGTGTGCTTACTGGGGTTCAGTAAAGTACATTGATTAGGTTGAGGTGCCAGGGAGTGTCTGAATAGTTCAGAATTGAAAACTGTTCTCTGCACTATAATAAAGACCCACCATGACAGTGACCCTTCTGCATGACTTCCTTTGTATGGTTCAACTCTGTGTCTCCCTTCGGGTTAGATGGAGACTGCTTGTCCATGCAGGCATTTTTTTCACTTGTTTGCATCTTGCACAGTCATGGAAGCAATGAGCAGATGGTAGCATTTTGCATCTGATTTGCAAGAGGATGCCCAGAAAATCACTTTTTCTAGATGGAGTACAAGAAGGGCAGTCCTTTGCAGTGCTGCGCATTGTGGGATTTCACAAGCCTCTCTTGCTTTCTTGCCTCTCCCAGGGCCCGGCACAAGTGCCTGTGAACAGCCACTTCCTGCCCTGCTCCAGTTTGCTTCTCTGCTTTGACACATGGTGATCAACAGGTGTAATCAAGTGGAAGGGGGTGTGCCACACCATGGGTCCCACAAAGGATGACTTCCTGCAGAACAGATGTCATTTGCAGCGTTATGCTGCCTGCCCATCTAAACCCCTCAGTGTCTGGCCAAGACCTGACCAACTTGCAGGCAGGCACAGTGCCTCCCAAACAGATGGGCATGAGAATAGGCAGGCCAAGGACCACATGTGAACATGAAATATGTTGGAGGCGGGCAGGATGAGCAGCCAGGAACGTCACAGTATCTTTCATTTCTAACACCTTCACAACAGTGGCAAGATCAGGTCCAGCTTAGAGGCAAGTTAACTCTCAGAAGCAGAGAGGGGAAGCAAGGAGGAGAGAGGGTACAGAGCCAGGCAGATGGGTTATCTGGAAGAAGTGTTAAAACAATGCCATCACTCCTGTTTCAGCTAAGGCAGAGGAGTATGTATGGAAGCATGAATCCCATTTCTGTGAGTTGCTCAGCAAAGTTACTGTAATGAGAGAAGATGTTGTACATACCTAACCAGACTTTGATAGAGGACAAGAGGAGAATAATTGGAATAGAAAATCCAGCATTGAAGCTGTTGCCAGTTCACAGCTGTCACAAGGTTTGGAATAAGAAAGCACAACTTATGGTCAATAAAAAAGGCCAAGAATGCCATAAAAACGTTTTAAATGAAATCTGCAGGACATCGACTTCAAGAGGAAGATGTTCCAAGAAGAAACTATCGTGAGCTGTTTTCTCAATAGGTTTCACTTTGAAATGGAATATTATCCGTGAAAAAACACTGTACATATGCTTGTCATATTTTGATTAACTGTGTTGGCAGAGAACAGATAATTGCTTAAAACTTATTATATGAGTAGGATCTTTGTATTGCAGGGTGGGAATCCCAAGCCAGAATGCTAACTGATGTCCTATCTGGCACAGGTTGAATGTATTGGCACTTATATCCCCTGAGATCAGCGGAGTGGCTCTGATATTCCCCCCTGTAACTGAAGGCAGAATCAGCCTCCTGGCAGGTTTAAGTCAAGGCAGAATTCACCTCTGGATGTATGTGTGGTTAACAAGCATACAAACAGGAGCAGTGTTGGGGTCGTTCAACTGGATGTTCTTTCATAGGAGGTATCAAAATAGTGATTTTACGTTGACTGGATATTTTGTTATAGATAACATCAAGCTCCTTTGGAAACAAGAATTCCCATTCTTAGGAGAGTATGGCTGTAGGTAACAATCTGTTCCTTTGGGATCTCCACATCACTGTAACCGAGGAGCCCTAGCCCTATGGGCATGGCTGGTCCAGAGGACATATGCTGCAGCTGAGTGAGGTGAACATCTGCAGTTCTGCCAGTAAAATGGTATGGAACCTGTTCCTGTGTGTGTCCTGGGATTTACTTCCCACAAGACAGTATAGTGTACACTAGCTGACTTATCTGTGAACCATGGAAACATTTTGAAAAGGTAAAGCAGACAGTACACTGAAGAATCATTTGTCACAAGTAATTGCAGGCAGTCAGAAAGAGCAGAGAGAGTATATGAATCATGACGTAAAAACAGTGAAGGGCAGGCATTTAGTCTGGTCTGTGGCTATAAGTGCAGTGACACAGGTTAGTCCTGGCATGATATACAAATGTTATGTGCAGAGGGACAAGTACAATGAATAAAGAATTCCCGTTTTCTCATTATCTCATGCAGCAGAGAGGTTTTTTACTTCACACATAACTCATAACTTTTAGTAGGCAGAAGATGGCTACATTGAATTAGTGGGAACATTTTGTTTCCTGAATTTAAATATTCTCCCTGTGACAATTTATTTCCAGTGTAAAATCCTGGTAGGATGCACAGAGGCCGGAAAATTAGCCCAACCAGCCATTTCAGCTGTCCAAACCTGGTACTGGCTAGGACAGAGCCACCACCACCACCGAAGAACCAAACACAGAGAGAGTCTGGCAATTAGACCTTTGCTAATGCTGATAGACTATCAGGCATCAGTGAGCAGTTTAGATTAGGTTTGGCGACTTCCTGGACTATAAGCAGGACAAGAGTTCTCAACAAGGATCATTAGAAAAATAATCATTAGAAGGAAATAAATTTTTTTAAAAAAACTTTTCCTTCACAAATCAGTGTTTCCATTCTGAAATATTAAAAAGAAATAAAATCTGTGTAACCTAGATAAGGAAAGAGTAGATTTGGATCTAGAGTGAAACCTATCATTCAAAAAGGAACAGCTGAGAAATCTTGTTCAATGCTATTGCTTATGAATTTGTTATAAAGGTAGGCGATAGTGGGAACTTATGTTCTTATGTCTGCTTCAGGAATTTATTATTTATGGGCAAACACATGCATGATACATAATAACTTATAGTTGTTCTGTAATTCTCTTCACTCGACACCTCAAAATGATCTGTAAATGTGGGTAGAATTATTAGCTCTGTTTTAGAGGAAGAGGAATTGAGGCCATGCCATTGGCTAGCAGTTGTCCATGAGCCATGGCTGGATTGAGATAATGAAGTAGCACCTCAGAGTTCCAGTGCAGAACTGGACAAAAGATCTTTGAGTATAGGATAAATTGATTTCTCTCACTCCAGTTTTGTATCAGGGTAACTCCATGGGTTGAGAGAGTCCCATTTGGATTTAGTCAAAGCAGTTGAAAAGCTTATATCACTGCTATTTTGCCCTCATCAAGAGCAGACTGAATCAAATTTCAGCCTAAAATACATGCATGATCATGTGAACAGAAGTATCTTTAAAGTAAACTGTTTGAACTGTTCCAGCATGATTCAGCAGAATCACAAGGCTTCACTCTCAGTTACTGGCACCTAAAATGTGAAGAGCTCTGCAACACGTGCAAGCCATGTCACCCAACATTTAACATGTGCCTGTTTCAGACTGGCTCAGTGTAAGTAAGCTCTAAAGAATGTAGCTTGCTTGCAGCATAGGGCAGAAGTTTCTTACAATCACAGTGTTCCGAGGACATGAAACACTGGAGGCAGCACCAAATGGCTGATTATTATCTTTGATGGAAGTACAGAAGATGCTGAAATCTCTACTTGGTTTCTTGTGCAAGTATTTTCTTGGGCCACTTCATAGACTTCACAACAGCTAATGGTATAGATTGCCTGTGCCTCTGTAACAAAGTAATTAGGTAAGAAATGCAACCCAGCCAACTGTCTTCTTCCTTCACAGGGAGGAAGCATCTTCTTAATTAAAAAATGAACTGTATTGGGTAGTAGCAACAAAAAATAAATGGCTGGGCTCGATACTGCAGGTCATAGTTTAGTCCACCAGCTTTCCCTTTTCTGCTCACAGCCCAGTGAGTCATGTAAATGAGTAGCTCAAACTGAAAGTTCTTATTTTCAAGTGAAAATGGGAGGGGAAAAAGTTCCCAGAAAGTTGAAATATCCCGTTTTGACATTTTCAGAGCAAAAAGTGGAAATTTCAAATGTTGAAATTACTTTTCATTTCAAATATTCAAATTCTGTATTATATTTAAACGTTGTTAAGAGATAAAAAGGTCAAATTCTAAAAGGCCACATTAGAATTATTGTTTCAATTTTGCACTGAAACTATTTCCCATGTTGTACAAATTTTCCTTCATTGAAAATTTCAGGTTTCATTTCTGATCATAACCAAGACAAATGTTCAAACTTCAAAATCATTTGCTCAGCTCTAGCGTGAGTCTTTTCTCTCCCTTTCCTCAGAATGGCTCACACCCTGAGTCATGAGAAGCCCAGTGGAAGCAGTTAGGAATTTTTAGGAACCAAACAGTGTTCTTAAACCAAGCTGTGAGTTAGTTTTCTTGGAATTCACAAACCAAAGCAATGAAGCAAATTATTGTATTGATGGATATAATAAGGGAGAACTCCTAATCTTCTTTAAAACAGACAGAAAAAAAACCCTCTCCATTTTTATCAACTCTTTTTGTGCACCTGTATATAAAGCTAAAAAAAAATCAAGGGACAAGGATCTTCATAGATGTGTTTGTATATGTTTATTTTCTAAATCTTGCATTTGCTCTAATTACCAGGCTTCCATTTCCAGTCTTGAGATTATAGTCATCAGTTCTCATAGTTTCACTTCCTTTTCATTTTGTCTGGAATTGGCTGTCATCTCATCTGTCTTCTTTTTCTGAAAAGTGTATTTTTCTGGCTGTGATCTTTGCTGTAATTGGGTTATTCTCTAGCTATTTCTATATTGGCTTATGGAGGTGGGTTAAATCTTGCTTCCTGCAAAAGACCAAAACAGTGGAACTGAAATTTCACCCTCACCTGGGTCTGCATTCTGTATAACATTTTGTAATCCATTCGATTTTTTTCTTCTCATCCATCTCATGTTTCTCCTTTGTTAAGCAGTTGCAGTAGCTACCTTTGAAGTGAAGGATCAAGCTCAAAATCTTACTGTTTTACAAGTGAAAAGAGAGATTTGGAATGTAATGTCTTTTTCAGCCTTAACAATAACATCACTGCCAGCAACTCTGTAACAAGGAGTGTTATACTCCCACTCCTACTTAGTGGCAGAAATTGGTCTGTTTTATGTTCCTGCTCAGACATTTCCATTCATCTCTGCCTTGCTTTTTAATGGCCCAATCTGTACCACTCTCATTAGTCAGTGTTTACATTCATGGTCCATTTGGGTGGAACGATTTCTCACCTGAGAATTGCACAGCCATTGTTCCGCTTAGGTTTTGTGCGATGATTGGATTTTACGCTGAATCTGGCTATGGGTGGCCTTGTGTTTTAAGATATCTCTATGTCTAAGAGTTGAGTGCTGTTGTGACAAACACCAGCTTGGTTGGCACATGAAAAATGGTATAGGCAGATCCTGTAGCACATTACTCTGTTACTCTGTCCTGCTTATGGAAGGGTCCCTATCGCCTGTCTAGTACCATACACAGAGAGTAGACTGGTGCACTTTTCCCTCCAGGGCTGCTTTTGGAAGAGTTTTGTGGGTAATCTAGACAGTCCTACTCCATATAAATAGATGAAGGTTATTTTGGGTATCACAGTGCCCCATTTTTACAGGACTGTTAGAGAAGGTTGAGAAAATAGGTGGAATAAAAAAAAGGATGAGGCTGCCAAGCACCCACTGGAGTTTTCCAGTTTCAGATGAAGGTGATTAAATTATCTTTTTATTGCTAAAAAATAGCCCATCAAAGATGGTTTCTGAAGACAGTCAAAATGTAGTGAATTACATATTCATATAAGGGTGGCTGAGTCAGGTACCTGCAACATCCAAGAACCCTGATAACTGTACCAACAGAGCAACCAAAACCATTTTATTTCAAACTCTTAGTGAACAGCTGTTAATTCAAAGTGATTTGGTTTTGGATTTTGTTTGAGTGTTGTGGGTTTTTTTTTAGTTGGGCTGGTTTTTCATTTCAGTTGGTTTAAATTATGCATCTCAGCTGCTGATTTGATTTAAATTTAATAAGAGTTATTATGGGATAATTAGATACCAAAGGACTATTAAGAATGTTTTTAAATTTAAGTGATACTACACATCGATAAACATATTCTTAATAATCAATTGATGTTTAATCACACAATTTTCTTGTGAAACATGTTAAATCTTATTCAGATATAGTTTAAACTGAATCAAACAGAGGCTAAAATATCTATTACTGCAAAACATCAATTTGTCTTGCCTAACCACGGCTTACATGAATAGCTTTTTGGTCTGAGCAATACAATGGTCTGGCAGGAACTAGGACGAGTATTGTTTGGCAGATGTGATACAACTGAAAGGGTGGGAAAAATAGGAAAATTGGGTGGAAAGATGGAACTTGCTGGTGAAGCTACTTTTGCTTTCACATTGCTGACACTTTTCTAGTCGTGGATATTGAATAGCATTAGCATATTGATGGTGAGTAATGCAGACTGGAGAATGTTGTGCTGTCTGTCATATTTTATAGGTTACTTGCAATTTGGGAGGAAGGGTGAGGAGTGATAAGACCTACCTTTACTTACTAAGGACCTGAGCTTCAAAGGTTATAGCTCCTGTTCAACGTCTGTGAGGAAATATCAAGGGTGTTTATTTGATTTATTACTGTTTGACATATGCAAGGGTAGATAGAGCAAACTGTTCTACATGGCAAAGACAGTAGGTCTTAAGAAGATGTGTATCAGATGAGATGGTAAAAAACAGATCTGAAAGAAACGAGGGAAGAGGAGAAATGGGAAGAGCGAAGCACAAAAAGCAAGTGGTCACTTGAATGAAAAAAAGACCTACCTCAATGTATATGTGGTTTATCTATCATGGGACCCCCAGTAGGGTGAACACTCATGACCTAGCAGACATGCAGCCAACCAAGTAAGGTTAAGTCTAGTCAGACTGACCTTCTTTCTGAGTGCTGCCCCCTTTCAGTGTGCTACCAAGGAAATCCATAGTAATGGGATTAATTAAATTCATTCCCACTCCACCCCACAAACTCTTTTTCCTCATTCTGAAGGCTCTTGTCATGTAAACAGTTTGGAAAAAAAAAAAGAGAAAGAATTGTCAGATTCCAGCTTAGCTATGGAAAAGCAGCCTCCTAAAACCATACATTGTATCATATGTACAGGTGTTTGGGTACCTAGGCATATTTGGGTGTAGTAACTGTGTTCCAGGGACTAGAAATAGAAAGGAATCTACTGTAGCAGCAGTATATCAGGTGATGTTTTCAATGCAATGCAGAGGATGCTGGTGCTTGGTTGGTGCTGATTTTGGTCTCTCCTTACACACACACTTTTTAAACAAAACCATTCTGGTTTATTTAATGTGCTGTTGATATAATTCATTCCTGGCATCAGAATATCACAGATAGGCAGGAACATTTGCCAAGCATTTTCTGAAGCACAGGACTGTATGTCCCCTTCCTACAGTTACCAAATTCACAGTCTGAATGTTTTTTCAGTACAGTAATGGGGAAGTGGGCCACCACTTAATTAGCTGGTTTAAAAAGGGAAGAGAAATCACTAATCTGCAAGATATAGAAGTCGTCACTGGCAGGAGTGACAAATGCATTGTTTGTTTGTTTACATCTTGGCTTCTAGAGCAGTCATGAGCATAGTGGTGGATTTGGCAGTGCTGGATTAACTGTTGGACTTGGCGATCTTAAAGGTCTTTTCCAGCCTAAATGAATTTATGGTCCTGCGATTGTATGTTTTGTTCCACCATTTCCTTTCACAAGCATCCTCTGGACAGCTGATCACGTGCATGGGCACGATACAGCTTGCAGCCTTGCTAGGAGGACATCCTCCAGCTGAACTCAGGCTCTGCCTTTAGATCTTGTGTGCAAGCTGTGCACCTTCATTTGCCCTCTGTTGGCTCCACGAATGATATCAGGGAAAAACCCATGTATTTCACATTTCAGTTGCCTACTTTGGTTCTGAACCCTGGCGGACAGACGAACAGACTGATGCTACCTTTATGTTCAGCACTTTCCATGCTCTTTGCTCTGCCATGTCCTCTAAGTGGCTGTATAATGCAGTAAATAATTATACTACCAAGAGACTAAGGGCCAAGCCCATTTCTGGCTTTTTTCCTATATTGTCAGTCTGGAGTCAGCTGTGCCATCATCTTTTTTGTGGTGTGGTTCTTTTCTAGTAAAATTATAGGTTGAAACTGCAGTGGATTTATGTATTTTATTTGATCTCTGCAAGTGATCTATTAAAGTAAAAGTCCCGTGAAGAGGAGCAAAACCAAGCTCAGCGTTGTTGTTGATCTACCTCTCTGAGATTTGGTATTATTTTTTCCATTAAGGTTCTCAGTATGAAATGTCAGCTTGTAAACCATCTGTAGCTCCAAACGTGAAGTCCATGAATGAAGTCCTACTGACTTCAGTAAAGAACTTGGAGAATAGACCCCAGTTATTAGGGAGCTATTGTCATATTTGTGGGAGGCAACAAGGTACAGTACAGAATTTCTGAGCCACCAAAAGGGTCACAAAAGACAATCAAGGAGATCCAAAAACTGAAAATGTTATAATCTGAGGCAAAAACTTTTCTTAGCCTTCTGTTCTCTCATCCTTCATGCTTAAGTATTCCCTGTCAGCTTTGTACAATACATGCACAAGTACTTTACATTCACTTACTGTTGTTACCCTTGGTACAGGAGTAGTGTCTTACTGTTACTTTATGGTAATGTTTTTTATGTAGCATAAACCTCACCAAGCCAGAGTAGGTGTAAATGACTAATCATGTCTAGTTGCCCCTCTAATACTAACTTAACCTTGTAGCCAGAACCACTGTTTGTGTTAGAATCTCTTGGGATAGATTCAAGGCTTTGGTATATTTTTGAGAATCACTGGATCTGAATTTATATGAATCTGTACAAGTCATCTCAGGGTCAGAAGGGCTGCTACAAATGCACGAAGTCTGCTTCCTCTGCACGTTATCAGCCTTCAGCTATGACAGCACAACTGCTGGTGTAATGAGTCATTAACCCAGCTCAGTCAGAATGATCCTGCTTCAAAGAACCTTGTACTAAAACTCTTTAAGCTAAGCCAAATCATTTGACAGATCTGGACTAATGGCTACCTGAACAGTTGTGTTGGTCACTCTGAGGGGGGAGAGTAGGGAAATGCAGCTGCTACCTAGACCAGCTACAGCATTGTTGGTACTGTGCTAAGCTGCCCTTTTAACTAACATACTTACTCTTTCCTTCTGTACAACACAAAGAAAATGACCTGGTCTCAGGATGTTGCAAGGACTGTCTGGTTAGTATTTATACCGCTCATACATTGCTGCCTGAGGGCTAGATTTGTTCCAAAGCAAATGTGTTGTGATTCCATATGCTGGACTGTTCTTGAAGTGAAGGAATAGCTCGTGACCGGTAAGATGAACTGTCAGACATTATGAGAGGGAGTATTAGAGACAACAGAGTATTTGTTGCTCTAAAACTGGGGATTATTGAAATGCAGCAAAGGAAATTTGGAAGGTTTTAGCCTGTTTTAAGAATGAATTTATACATGGCAAATGGTAACATTTATAAATTGTTGGGAGAGGACCCTAAAATAAAGAGAATGGAGGTTGAAAATATGAAGACCAGACTGGAAGGAGATCAGGAGGAAAGATATTAATAGCAACCCCCTCCCTGAAATGCAGAGAAGTAATAAAAGAACTCCAGGAACATTCTCATTGGTGGATTTTTTTTGCTATGACCCTTTTTGGAAGATTTAATTTAGTTCTGCTGCTTTACAAAAAGCTGTTGTTGCACAGACAAATTGTGCACAACTACAAGAAAAGGGGCAAAGCTCTAGAGCAAAGCCTCAGGCTCAAGGTAAAGTCCCTCTGCTGTCAGAGGTGTTTCTTTGGGGCACACGTAGCACGACACTTCAGCTTTGTATCTAGAGCTCGTACAGACTCAGCACGTTTCCTCCACAGCTCTGCAAGACCATAAATATGGAGGCTAATCAAAGCAAGGCACAGAGTGTGGCTCTGGTCTTAAGAAATTACTGTGGACAACAATGGTTTCACCCTGTGCATCTGGCATAAATCTGTGGCCTTGAATAAACACATCAGCCAGCAGTGTAGTACACAAGAAGGAAGTCTTAAAAGAAATAAATTGGATTCCCTGCCTCCTTCAGCACCTTTAAGAGGAGTATTTACTAAATAATCATTAGGAAGACTGTTGGTTTTATGTACATACATATACATATATGTGTGTATACACATATATATATTTATATATAAATAAATATATATAAAACCCCGTTCGTACCTGTAATACAATTCTTTAATGAGGAAGAAAAGGAGTACTGGTCAGAAAGGATGCACAGGAAGATGAAACTCCAGTTTACCTTCATAAACAGAATTTGTAGATGTTATGTTGTTGGTTTTTCTACCTTGTTAAGCCTTTGATTTGAAAGGCACCAACAGCCCATAAACATTATTGACAGAATAACTTTTCAGGAGGGAATCACAAAAATTGCATTGACATACAGACATTGTGAACAGTTATTTAGTATAAAAATATAGTAATTTTATTTTTACTTAAACAGAAGCATTTCAGATATAATTGAAAATCTCCAACTCTGTGATTGGAGAAGGGGCATTACAGACTCTGAGGTAGTCAGTACCTTCCTTTCTGAAACCATAGTGCCCTCATGTCCTATAGTAACACAAACAGATGCTGTCCAAGTAGCATGTGCTAGCTTGAAATGTGAAACCAAGGTCTTGAAAACCAGAGGCACTATCTTTTAATTTTATTTTAGATAGCCCTGGCATCTTGGCTACAACTGGATTATTGCATTTATTCTTCCTGCATTTTTTTGAGGTCTCTGAAATACATTTTTCACTTCCCCTTCTGAGTGGCTGACACTATTGTGGTATCACAGTATGCTGCTAAATAGCCAATTCCTGCTGCTCTGTATGTGGCTGTGTTTCTGATGGATCCCAAATAAATCTTCAAATAGAAAATGCTGCATAATGTCAAATTATCATTATTATTACAGATCTGGAGATTCGACTAACGATATAATAAACCATCAGTAATATGCCTGAGATTCTTTAAGGTATAAAATAAGTCCTTTTGCAAGGGGAAGTCATTCTCTGGCATATGAACTGGCTGTGGAAAGAGAACCATACCCCAAAGTATTTTGTTGTTCCCAAGAGAATCCTATTTCCTTTGAGATTTGAATGTGGTTTAAATGGTGATTTTCTGTAGTTTCCAAGACCTATAACAATTTCTTCTCCCATTTTATTTTAACAACTCTAATAAATCATAATCTGGTGTGACTGGGGAGCCTTACAGCTATGGGGTTTATAAGCACCGTAAAACTTTCTTCACTGCTGGTTAGCACAGACGGGAGCAGAAGCAATCCAGAGCATGTCAAGAATCTCTCTCTCTCTCTCTTGCATGGATAAGCTTAATAAGGCAAACTTGTTGTCGAGGGAAGGCACTCAACTGATTCAAGAAACAATTAGGAAATACAGCAAACAAATAAGCCTTGGTGATTTGAATGACTCAGGTGATCCACCCGATTCATATGCTAAAACACACTTTTTCCTTAGTTACAGACTTGCATTTATCTCACTGAATTGGAGCAAAAGCTTTCAGAAAATCACTGCCATTCCCTCATTTTAAAAAGGGTTACAGGAGAACGTCATAACTACAGTGAGACTTTTAGGTGATGTGGGCCAGCTTTATCAAAATGACTAGAGTTTGGAGGTCCCATCAGAGCAGTCCTAAATGGAGCCAGATTTTTTCCATTAAGCGCCAAGTTCTCATCTTCTGAAAAGTAGGAATTTTAAAGGTGTGTGCTGATACTGTGAGAGCATTTTCAAAATGTTGGCCATGTGATTGGCTGTTAGCCAAACAAGCTACTAACTACTTTTTATTTTATTATAATGAAAAGGCAAGCGGGACTCCCATTGTCTGGCCAACAGAATGCTCTGCTGCCAATTCTGTGAGTATTGCTTGAGTAACCAGAGACCTAAAATGATATTACGTAGCCATAATTCAAGATTAATCTACTTTAAGGGAACAAGCCACTTGATTTTATATTACAGCCAAAATAACCCCCAACCCTACATTAAAAGGATATTAAGAGCTCTTGCAGTGAGAGAGTCCTGCAGAAAAAAAGGGGAGACAATTATGTTAATTGTATTATCTCTAAATGCTATGCTGTAATATAAAAAAGAGCTAAATTAAGAGCTGTTTGAAGCAAACTTAATTCTGGTATTCCTGAATGGGAATATTGGAGTTTATTATTTTGAATTATATCTGATTATATCTGTGTTGATTATATCTGTGTGATTTCCTGGGTTGTTACAATAGCAAACTGGGTCTGGTGGGAAAAATCTTGTATGAAACATCATAGAGCTACTGCTCCAGTTTGTCTGAAGAGCTGGTACCTTTAGATTCACCACTGTGACTTGAGTTTTGAATTAATGGATGGATGGATGGATTGATTGATTGATAACAAAAGGTGCCACTCTGACGTGTGAACCAGCACAGTATTGGAACGAGACATGCTTTGCCGCTAGATTTCACAGATAGTTGCTGAGAATAGAGGAATTTTGACATGCAAGAAGCCTGGGTTCCACTCCCATTTCAAGATTTCTTTTCCCCTGAGTCATTTCTGTCCTGTATACTTCTCTACTTTCTCTTCTTTTCTTGGATTAGTCCTGCCTCTCCACAAATATTTCTTACTTCTCAACCATTACTCCCTCCTTCCTCACTCTCCTTTTTCTCAGCTCTTTGTGCTTTCACGGAGAATTTCCACTCTTTTAATCTCAGTTTCTCTCAACCTCATGATCTCAGCTAATAAAGTTCTTCATCTAGTATCAGTCACTCCCTAATTTCCCACCTGCTAGTTTCTTCCAGTTCTGCATTCCCTGGTCCAGTTCCTCTTTCTGCCAGCCGTTATGCCAGGACTTTCACCAGTTCTTTGTGTTCTGGTCTTTACTGGTTGTGCTGCCCTCTCTGGAAGGCACGTCTCTTGTCTCCTGGGTGTCTCACTGTTTTTTGCTGAGTGCTAGGAAGGAAATAACTGATGGTAGTGGAAGGAGAGACAGACATTTCAACTGGAGAGAGAAATTTCAACTTGTATCTACCGGATCTGTGAAATTCTTGCCAACATCTGCCTTTCTATTTCTATGTTTCTGAAGTCTAGACGTTCATTAGGAGAGGGTAAAACCATGACCGTGTAAACTGCCACTGGGGAGAAGACGGCGTGGGATGCTTCCTCCGGCCGTAGCTGTCATCTGGGCGCTAACCAGGAGGGGGGGATGTTCCATGGGAGGACGGCACAGGTACAGCTGCTCAGCACAGCTGCTGGGCTGCATCCTGCAACGGCGGGGACGGTGGGGGTAGGGGGGGACGACGCGGACAGAGGACAGAGTTGGCAAGAAGTCGAGAAGATCCCCAGCCTGTTGAGGTTTTGTTTGTTTGTTTGTTTAGCCAGCTTCTGGCCTAGCACTTGAAACCGCTGGGCAATGAATAATTAAGTAATTTTGTATCTCTGCAAAAGCATCTGTAAAAGGGACATTCACTGCCTGAGAGCTCTAGTAGTCGACAGTCTCACCAATATTAGGATTTACCAAGGCTTGAGGGCTTCTGTCACCATTTCAGTGTCTGTCATAGTGCTGATCACTATGGAAAACCTTCCTGGAGAGCCACATCCATAGCTTTGGGTTCCATTAGTGAGCAAACTACTCTGCATTGTAGTCCTTTTCCTGAGTTGAGAGGATCTAGAACTGCACCCTTAATGTTGTACTTTCTTTCACATGGGCGGTCTTCATAGATCAAACCATCATTGAGCAACCTCATGGCACAGCCCTTACCCAGCTGAGCACTGACGAGGCGTAGCGGGGCACAGGATGAGGCTAGGTGTGCTGTGGAGGCTGGATGCCCTGGTGTAGGTTAGATCCTGCCCTCGAGTGATAATAAAATATGCATGAGATTGCTTCAGTGAAGCATGGTGTGTCCAAGAGCGCACTCAGTGGAAACAGTGATTTCAAACCATTCGTGACAGGACCCAGAATGCAAAGTACCCCGTTGGTCCTACTATTTCTTTACCGATCAAATACATTAAAGACAAATATAATCCAATTACAAAGTGGATAACCCACAGTAACAATTCAGATAGCACATGGGATGAAAAAATAATGTAGTTAAAAGTCATAAAAATGAATACTATTTGATTAGATCCAAACCAGTGGTATCAACTGATTTTGCTCATTTAACCTGTCTCCTGATCGCAGTACAGCCGTCATTTAGCTGCAGGGTGGATGTGTTCATACCGAACTATTAATCTGTTTCAAAATGCCATAACATTTCCATGAAGAACTTCCTAATTTTTTTTTCAGAAATTAAATGTCTGTTTAAAGTTCATTCCCTCCTGCTGCAACTAATTGAAATGAGATTTGGTTTATCTTTATGACATGAAAATGAGATTGAGTTTCATAATAATAACAATAATGATAACTCTATAGATTTTAGGACTAGTAGTTAATAATTGTAGTAACATGTGGAGATTAGAAAAGAGTAATGCAGCATAAACAGTCAATTGTTATTTGTTGAGATGTGGGATTGGGTATCAGTTTCTTATTTTGCATCTGTTTTCTGTTCTCACTGAATTTTAGTGAAGTGCATTAATTAATTTTGCGCCAGCATATGATAGTTTAAGTAGCCTTTTTTGAATTAGTGAACAATTTAACACATAAAAAATGGATTTAAAAAAGGAAAATTCTTGAAAAGCAAAATGCTAGGGAATATATAAACATTCATCAGCCATTTATCGTCTTCACCTCTTCGGGGGGTCTATGATCAAGAGGTGGCCCTGCAGGCCACTGTAGCAGCTTTTGCTGCAATCTGAAGGTCAACATGAAGGTCCTTTGTTCCAGCTGATGCACTTAAGTTAAGAAGGAAGTTTCTGAGGGACACAAAGGATCTGTGCTTTGCCCAGTCTAGCCCAGTGGCTTGCATACCTGGGCAGAAATCCTGGGGCTGTTTCCTATTTCTGTTTGAGGATAGTCTCTTAAATCACCTAGTGCCCAAACCTGTACCAGTTACTGGTAGAAAGAGCTCCAGGTAGAAGTGTTGTGAGGCTGGCTGTTGTGCCAAAACCATCTCCTAGAAAAGGGCAGATTGCTTTGGGAATCTTGACTATGTCTTTCCATATATATATATATATATATATATATATGTATGTATATGTTCATATGCTATGTCTCTATGTCTATATGTGTATATAGATATCTACATAGAAAAAATATATATGTATTTTAATGATTACGCAAAAATGTGTTTGTAATCTTTTGAACAATCCTAGGAGTTGGGTAACTGTACAATTTTTGATATTTCAAAGCTAATGCTGCTTATTAAAAGGATAATGATTTGAGGAAGAAAAGCAGGAAGATACCCTAGCAAAATGAAAGGATATATTCCAGAGGAGCTCTGCATGTCCATTTTTTTCTCATGGAATTTTTCTTCTTTTGTTTTAACTTCTTTGGATGTTCTTAGTCACTGAAGTTGAAAGTCATACAACCCTCCATATGTGGAAAAATCTAACTGGCTCTGATTGTATTGCCTTTAACTATGCTGAGATTTACCTTGCAGTATAAATAACTCCTGATTGCAATGGGCTTCTTGGGCAGTAAGGCAGTGTTTAATGTCAGTTGAGAAGAATCTGGTCTTTAGTGCTTTAGATTGTAATGTTTTCTTTCTCATGATAGGAGTCAAAGAAAATAAACGTAAAGCGTTCATTGTATAGGAAGGCAGATCTCATGGCTGGCTCTGTAATATGGCAGTATGCTGCCATGAGCAGATCAGTGAGATCAGCGGGAAAGGTGATATATTTTATTTAAATGATTTATGTCTAGCCAGTAGATTTGAGACTCCTGACACTTTATGAAGTTCAGATTTCTCAACCAAAACATGAAGAAAAAAAATAATTTTATGGCTCTCCATCCAGGGTAGGTTCAGATCAGAACAATGACCATAAAGGCTTTTAGCACACTTAGATGTAGGACCTTTTTACCTAAGGACATATACTAGCCCCTCTGTGTGCCTCAGAGTAGGAAAGCAGAGGGTGAAGATTTGATCAGGTTGGAAGAGGGCTGGCCAGGAGGGAAGCTGCCCATGTGGTGGAGGCTTGATGGTTTGAGGAGGAAGGGAATTGTTGTTATTGGAAGTAGGGTCTCCAAGGGGGACTCAGCTGAGCCCTTTTGGGAGGGAATGGAAGGAATTAGTTGACACAAATGACAGTTGGCTGTAATGGCTCTTTCAGATGGTTATGTTTTATTGTGTAAATGTATGTTTATAGGCTTTTTTAAAATGCAGATTGAACACGTAACACTGCATTTAGATGTTTGGAAGAAAGCATGTCATTTACTCAGCAAACCACTGCCCCTTCTTTTAAGCTGCTATGTTGCCTCATGCTAAAATGTGTTTGGGCAATGTTTAATCAAAGTAGTATCAATCACAGTATCAAACGCATAATCAAAGTAGTCAGTGATGCTGCTGGCAGAGAGCTAAGGCGTTAAGAGGAGATACACAGATAAACAGCATCTGTGAAGTGTCTTAGAAGATACAGACCTAAAGATTGCCCTTAGAGTGCACACGGTTATAAGATGGAAATGAATGCACTGCATTTGAGTTGGAAGCTGATATACTGTTTAATTTTAAGTGCTGCCTTACAAAGTATGGTTTAGATTTTGTCTGTGCAAGTTCCTTGACTTTAGTGGGACTGAGTAACTTTGGCAGGGTCAGGTTTTGAGAGCCTTTTTCACATCCTGTTCTGCTTCCAGAACTGTCATCTGCTTTTGCTTTTACTGCTGACTCATGTCAGGTTCATTGAGGAAGAACATGGGACTCTGTTTTTTACTACCCCTATGATTAGTTTATAGTATGGACAGGTTGGTTTGAATCATCTCTCATGGCAGTACAAATCAGAAATAGTTCCCCTAACGTGATTGGATGGACAAACACTTCACACTGTATCTCTCTTTAAACCATTTAACACCATCATCCCAGGAAGTTTTGCAGAAGATAAGGTTCCAAAGCATATTTTAATCTTTGGATGGACTGGATGGCTTCTGTGGGAGCACATGGGGACACCCCATCCCTTCAGAGCAGCCTGTCTGTCGTGCCAGCCCTCTCACTTGAACCCAGGTCTCACACGAAGCAAGAGTACAATCAATAGCCCACAAGGGCAACCCCAGAATAAATTTTCAAGGACATGTTCATAACTGTCTTCATAGTAGGAAATATAATGACAGTGCTGATGTGGAATGGCAATGAAAGACTTCTGTAATAGGGCCGGTCAATATTTTTTCTGTGTTTAAATGAAAATTAGGTTTTCTACTATGACTATTTTTCATGATAGGTAGCCACTTGCCTCTAAGCATGACCGTGTCTCATTAAAAAACAACACTTCCAAAGTGATGTATTTAATTTGAAAAGGAATGCTTTTCATTTTTCTACCTGACAAGAAGTAGGAATTTTGCCAGGAGAAAACACTGATGCAGATAGAAAAAAAGACATAATTTTCTTAGGAAATGAATTACTGTTTTTTGTTTAGCTCTGCCTTGTACCTACACCTGTAGACAACTAGTTAGATCATGAGCATCATCTGTTTTTAAATTATGCCATATGTTAGGGACACTGTATGTATAAAAATATATTAAGCACAGGTATTGCATAGGGGAGCTCCTAGGACATAATAGGAAAGGGACAGAACAAAAACCCGATATTCATAACGTGAATTAAAATTCTGTCAAGAAAGATGGCAAATTAGCCCACTCTGAGCTCCTTGGTCTCATGGGGGTTCCAGAGTTCTCTCCACAACCAGTTGACTCAGGATCTCTGTGAGACTGTAGCACGCTCATATCTTGTATTACAGAGATCAGAGCAGAATCTGCAATAAGACCAGTTCTATCCCCACTGGTTTGAATATGTTTGTTGGTGTTTTTTAGCAGCCGCCTCAGGTATGTCTGAGAATCAGTGGCATATCTGTTCATTGCACAGGAGGTGTGAATGAGTCCTGGAGGATAGCCTGATGAGATAATGGATGATGTCACTTGTGACTTCCATCTCTTGGTTTGCATCATCCTGAGCTACTTTAGCTGTAGTTGCCTCGTTAAGTATTTCTGGTATCTTCTGAAGAGAGAAAAGTTGCTAGGTAAGGGACAAATCCAGCCATAAGAATAATTTCTGTGCTCTGTAGGTGGTGCACAGGTTTGGTATTGACAGAAATGTTTGTTGAAATGGTGGATTCAAACTACATGGTAAATCTTTCAAATGATGTTGAACACAGGAAATGTTAATCTTCATTATCCAAGGAGCCTGCCTTGTTCACGTAGCATGGTTTCTTCTATCACATTTTAAATAGATTTCGACATGTTAAAGCTGTAGGAGCTTACACAAAGAAAGAAATCTCTTTAACGGCATTGCAAATGTTCACCCAGTAAACCACTACATTTGGCATGTATTTAAAAAGACTTTGAGCAACATTCCCTGGAATCACTTAGAATTTCCTAAAGGACAAGGATCTTATTATACTCTTAACTTTTTAGGGTTGAGCTCCCCATGCTTACTGAGATAAACATGTGGTATTCTTTTAACACATAGTTGGATTATCATAAATGTTTGTAAAGGATGACCCTTCAGATGGTTCATCAGATTTTGATTTCTCTTGTTACACTTCACAGAAAAGGAGGTCTTTGTTTTCCCTGTGAACGAGTGCAAGCAGAATGATTTCTTAGAACTACCTCAGGAGGCATTATAGCGTCAGTTAAATGTATAAGGTAGCCCTTGGGGATGAATACAACACTTACTTGTACCCAGTAAACCATGTCCTGGTTGGTAGCAGCTACTGCTAAATGACAGACAAGGAGAAGCTTTTGATGTGTCAGCTGAAGGTAGTCTTGGTAGGCTTATTGTTTTGCTATCTGTGCAACCCTCTCCTCCACAGTATGGGGTAATGTCCAGAGGAGTCGCAGCGTCCACACCAAACCCCTTGCTATGGCAGCAGCCACTTCAAACATAGTTTCATGAATAGGAGCTCATTTGACCCTTGACCACAACCAGCCTCTAAATTGGCAGACAGAGAATCAGAGTAATTTGTATCATTTCAATTAGTTACTAGCTGCATAACAAGGAGGTCATGACTTTTTTTGGGATGATTATTGCCCATGGCAACCAAACTTCAATGTACCATCAGTTTCCAAATACTTTCACTTAATAAATGTAAGTTCATAAACAAGGCCCAATTGTTGGGGACACAACAAAGCTAATTATCTGCGCTGCTACCAAGTGAGCGGAAGATGACATAACTTTGTCGGCAAAATCCTTTTTATTAGCAACAAAAAAAAAAAAGTCACTGATAAATGGCTTTAATAATGTTGGCTGAATGAACAGTATTGATCTTTGACTATGTAAAATGGCAAGGAAAGGCAAGTTTATATAAGAGCACTGTTGTTGTACTATTGAGAGCAGGCCGGTTTTGTTTCACAGTTTGTTCTATGCACCAAAATTCTGAAATTCTAAAATCAATGTTGCCATTGTTGGGCCAAAACAGCACACCCTTACCACAGACAATGCAAAGAATTTCAAAATATAGATAGCTCCCTGATACATACAGATCGGATTGTAAGAAACATTGGGTTGTTTTTCCTTCTTGAAGAAAGGGCAGCTTGTTCCAGGGTGTAGACAATGGTGTGTCTACATGCCTGTGAAACTTCATGAACCCAGTGCAATAATTCAAGCCTTTGATTTGAAAAATGTTTTGTATGTCTTCCTCCACATCTGCAAATACCTCCACTTTCCCTTGATGCCAGCCAAGAGTTGTTAGCAGGCGAATGTTTTCCACTTGAGGAAGAAAAAAAAAAGTTAGGCACGTACATAAGTTTTGGTATTTGGCTTTTGTTTTTTGAATTAAAATAAAGGTTTCCTTCTTTCATGTCACAATCTATTAGCCACTGGGATACCTGGTATCACAGTTCTTTCCCCTTCACCCCTGCATTTGTAGCAGATTTGACGGTGTGTGGAAACCAACACAGGCACTGCGCTGTGACTGCGTCACCTGCAATCAGCCGGAGATGCTGCTAAGATTAATCATGACAGTAGGCAATATTTCCAACATTATTAGAAGAGAAACCTAATATTTTGGGACATCAGGGATCTCTGAGCTGTTGTCCATCAAACTGAGAACCTTCATTTTCTACTCCTTGGATGGGTAACCTTAAGTTTTAACCATTTCACAGACAGAAGATTCACACACATAAACACACAGGCACACTCAATATACTGTGCCAGATACATGAAGTGAATCCTGGGTGCTGTTTGTAGTTGCTCTCAAATAGTTGTACGAATTGTGCTCAGACCAAGTCTCTGTCTCCCCTTTAGGTTTTAGTGAGACACAGTTCACTGCCTTAACTCCTCACCCTTTTGATAATGTGTTTGTAAATAGGTGGGCATTTACAAGACATAAAGCCAGATACTGGTGTTTAGCTAACATCTGTCCATTCTACTGCATAGACTGTGAAGGGGAATTAATTTACCTGGCTGTTGGTCTCTCATGTACAATTTTAATGCATCATATTTAAAGCATGCTTAAATTTCAAGGCCTTAGGTTGTACAGAAAATCCACTATGTTTAATGAGTCCAGTTGAGCTGTTTGCACTGCATCACTTTTAAAGGATAGAGTTAATGCACCTTTTGTCTGAAGCTGAAGCAGTGCAATATCCACGTTAATAGGCTGGGAATTTTCAGCACAGTTTTACTTTTTTTCTTGCAGCTGTTGGTTGTAGGTCAGTGACATAAATTTTATTTAAGGCTTCATCCTGAAAAACTTTATTATGGATGGTAGAGATTATTGTCAGTGGTACTGGGCACAGCAGTAAGTGCAACCTTTCATGCTAAGGACTTGCAGGGTCAAGCTATGCTCTATTTGCAGGAGTAAGCAGTGCTTCAGGTTAGAAGATATGGGGGCCCTGGTTCTTCACTTCAGGAAAATTGCTAAGATCATGTACAACATTAAGCACGTTTAGTCCCTCATGAATGCAGTGGGAGTTGAAGGCACTCAGCACCATCTGGGATTTGGCCCAGAATAATTGTTTTCAAATTTTATTTTCAAAACAACTGGAGTCCTTACTCAGAAAGGAAGGCTGGCATTGTTATGAAAAAAAAATCAGGGATTTTGTCCTCACTCAGCTGAGAGCCTGAACAATTGCCCTTTGATTGCTCAGTGCACAAGTGATCTGGACACTGCAGATCTGAGATAGATTTGTGTGTTTACTTTCAAGCTGTGCTTGAGAAGCTAGCAAGAAAGGGTCTTTTTTAAAATCACTGTGGCACCTTTGGTGGAACTGCTCTGCAGAAAGTTTTGGGACCTCCTCATTGCATTTGAATATGTTGCTCTGAACGCACACACAACAGATAACCAGAACTTTGATAAGGTGCTGTGAAGATGTAGAACTAGCAATTTCCTTCCATTCTCATTTGAAAATTGTTCTGAGAGAGTCTGAGCTGTCTTGGTCTCCCCAGATTCAGTGGGTCCAGTGCTGAGAGACTGGTTTACATGCCATTTTCTTCACAGTTCAATTCCTCTGGATTTCAGTGGCATTCAGCCTCCCTACAGTCCCTGAAGCACCTCAGAAATGCTTTCAAGTTTGGCCCACTATGGAGCTCAGTGCCCCTGCAAGAACTGCAGATATGTCTGTAGCCATGAGAGTCAAAGAAACAGTGCACCTCATCTGGGATGAGGCCCATAATATTCTCTTAGCATTCACATTTAATAACATTATACAAAGTCATTAACAAACTCCATAAAGCAAAATGGCTATTGAGACAGCAAATAAAATCCAATTGCTTGTGTTCCACAGTACCTTTCAAGTAAACCAGCAACTCCTTCCCATACCCTGTCTTCCCCCCTCCCCTCCATGATGCATTTCTGAATATTTCTAGAACCTTTTCACACTCCTTTGGCAGCTGATCCTATCCCACCTTATCCATCATCATTGCTGCCTTGAGAGCTGATTCATTTATCTCATTGCTTTAACGCTGTCACCTAGAGCTTTGGATACATAGACCCAATTTCTTGGATTTGGTCTTTCATGTGGCCTCTTCCCTGCTGGCATCCACTCAATCATTCCCTCTGCCAGCTGATCTTCTAAGCTCCTCATATGTCATACACATCTCAACCACCTGGTGGTTGCACACAGTATCTACTTTTAGATCTTTCTTCCCCCCACATTCTTTGTTTACTATCATATAATGTGGGATTCATCTGTTGTGTCTTTGCATATTTGCAAGGCTGCTTTTTCTTAAATACAGACAGAGCACAGCAGCACAGATAAATGATGGTTCTGTGTCCTTTCTTCTTTATGTTCAGAATACTTCTTCCCCTCTGGAAAATAATTTCTGATGCCAATGAATTTGGTTTTTATTCTACACCTCCTTTTCCTTGTAATTTCTCTCTTGCCATCTTGGCCCTAAATAAGTTACTTACTTACACTAAAAGATCATGTATGTACTCACCTCCCCACCATCTCCATCACATCTTCCCTGCCTGCATAGACTAGGATGTTACCTTGTAATCATGTTTGTTTTTCACATGCCACAAACTCTGACTTTGTTAGATGAGACCCTGCCATTCAAAGTTCCTTTCTTTTTGTCTGCTCGCCTTTCCACCGCCACCAACACAATTAATATTCTTTGCTGCAGGTAGCATCTTTTGCATATTCCAGCACCTTTTGCTCTCTGAACATAATTCTTATATAACTCTTGATATGATAAGTCATACTGGCCAGAGTTAACCTTATTACTAGAGATGTACTGAGCAATCTTGCAGTCATGAGATACCAGGGATATTTCAGTAATGGGAAATCTGCTTCCCATACAAGATTGATTTTACTTATGACCTTTAGCTGGAATGATACCTGTAAATTCTTATCTGCATTAATTTCTTGTTTTCTCTTGTCACATGCTGTCAGCATATGTGTATCTTACAGATATGAAGTATTAAGGAAGGGCCAGGTAACGGTCTCTGTGAGGACCTGAAGTTATTGAAATGCATTCAACTTTATTGGTCTAAAGTATCTGGACTTCTCTACTGCCTTTAGGAGGTAGTGGTAAAGAAAGATACGAATCCTAGTGCTGACCTTTCTGTTACTTGCAGACTGAGGATTATTTCAGTGCATCTGCTTAATATTTTCTTAGTGTGAGTTAGTAAGAGATACATGGCCACAGTACTCACTTTGCTAAAAATCGGGTTTGAAGAAATGAGATTAATTTTTAAGATTATAAAAAAGGATTTAATTTTCTGATGTCATCTTTTCTTCCAACATCCTTTTTGTGACATCGCAGTCACACAGATTATTTGGGATGTTGTTTTTCTCCTTCTGAGATAGTTTGTTATTGCTTGTAAGTTTGAGGTCATCAAACTGTAAAAGTGAGTCATGAATTAAGGTTGAATATTCCCCTTAAAGATGGATTACAGCTCACACAGTAAGGTATGCTTGTTAGAGAAAACAGTGTGGAGGTCCTGTGGCCATTGTTATGCAAGAGGACAGTCCCCTTTGACCTTAAAATATGTGTGTGTATCTAGATGAGAGGACCCTTACTGTGTCTTACAGAATCTTTCCACCATTAATTAATTTTGGAGACCTTATGTGCAAATCAGCTTCTTAGTGCTTCTTTCTTCCTGTTGCAGACCGTATTTGTATGATACTTCCTTAAACAAATTAACTTCTTTAAACTTCTAATACTTTATGGGCTGTGTACATTTGAGTGTCTTATTGCCTAATAAATAAGAGATGAAATGCATTACAGATCATTTAGTAAAGCAGACATCCCATTTCCTTATTGCTGAAATGATTGCAAAGGAATCTTTCTATTAGGTAAGATAAAGGCAGCTGTCGACAAAGAAATCTGTCCCTTCTATCTTTTAAACTCTCTTTATGCTGGTCACAAGACCCATTAACTATTTTCTTACTGCTCTTTGCAATATTCAAGTTGCTTTTGAATATTCTGAATTTAGTTCTGGAGTTAGGAATAAATTAGTTCAAAGTAATATCCTGAATCGCCCTCCAATAACTTATCAACTTCTGGAAGGAAGACATAGCTTCTCAGTTCAAATGGCATAATACTGAATTTAAGCTGTCAGCTGCATTAGTCAAATCATGTTGTACATGGGGTTCCTAACACAAATTAAAGACAACTTCCTCACAGCTAAGGCAACCTCTGCCATGGCTGGGCTGAATTTTCCTCACAAGATCTCTAGCCAGATTGCAGAAACACTCCTGTGCATTGCAAAGGAGGATTGAAATCTGTATATCAAGATGAGTCAGTAGCACACTGCTTAGGAGACTGGAGCTGTGGAACTTGATTGGACTTTACATTTTCATTTTGATACTAGTCTCCTTTTCCAGTGCAAAATGGATCAGGGTCCATTCTTTATAATGCATCTAACAGTTTTCTCTTGCTTCATGAGAAAAGTGCTCACAAAGAAGACTTAAGTAATAGTGTGGGTGTGCTGTAGTAAAAATGTTTTCTCACTGCCTAAGACTGGATAAAAACCTCAACCTTTTAGAAAGGAATGGAGAATCATCCTCAACCTTACATCAGTGCTAGGTGCTCTTCTTGTCTTTGACCTTCTGGTCAGTTCTAGTTGCTGTGTTTTGAAAAAAATGTAGCAGAAATATCAGTGATCTCCAAAAGATCAATAAATATTGTTGGAAGCTTGAAAAGCTTCTATGCTGCAGGAGCCAAAGTGTGGCTTCTGTACTTAGTTCAACAAGAAGGTTGGTGTTATTTTTTGGGCCAAATATATACAGTAGAAAAAAAAGCTTGGTTTAACTTTTGTTCCAGGACCCAAGCTGTTGCATGGATGTAACACTACTAAAAGCAAAAAGCATTTTGAAAACACACTATATTAGGTTATGGAGTTTCCTATCACTAGACAGTGAGGCAGAAAAGCAGAAAAATAAAAGATTAGGCCATGGTATGAAGAGTAAGAACATTTGCAGATATATTAGATAAGAAAGAAACATATAAGCCCTCTTACTTCAGAATAAAATCACCTGGTATTAGGAATTTCCCCATTGGGTATCTCATTGCATAACTGTCCGTTATAGGGATTTTATATCTAGTACTAGATGGACCATTGGTCTGATTTAGTATTGAAACTCCTCTCTTTCTTCCATCATTTTCTCTTAGGGATACTTCCCATCAAAGTCTGCAATGTCATTTGAGTTAATTCATTAATTTTCATTGGCTTCTTCACTGTCTTAAGCTGGGTGCACTGACAAATCAATTAAGGTATCATACAACAGCTGAACCTCATTTTGGATCCTCACTCAGGGCTGCATGGTGCTGATCTACCTGCCAACAGCTACCTGATCATTTGGGTTGAGGAATCAAAGATGGCCATGGAGGGGACCAGTCACTTTCCTCACTCTTGTGCTGGTGCCTGTAGAAGTTAAGCTGCATTCCCCACCTGATTCTGGTTGGGTTTAACCTTATTGTCCTTCTGTTTATTCCTCCAGTACTCCTCAAAGAATTTAGTTCCTACTTTTCTGTTTATCCTTATATAAGGTCAATCAGAGAGTTTTCATTATCTCTCATCTGCTTCATTTCTTTCTCCTAATTTCACCAGCTATATGAAATCCATTTTTCTACTGACTGATTTTAACAGACCATAGAGTGAATATCACACACATTTTGTTCTGGGAAAACTATTTGGGCCCAGTGTGAACTGCCCAAATGACACCAAAATACATGACTTTGCCCTTATGTATTCTGTTGTATTTAATTTTTGAGATTGTGTGTTTCATGCACCTGACATATCAACTCAGTAGGGGCAATAGGTACTACAGCAAAACTACAGTGAGGATAAATTATTGTCGTCTGTTCTAGTGAAAAAATTCCTGTCACCTTTTTTTCTAAGTCTACCAAATACAACTTTCTCATTTAATGTTAACAGAATCATAAGAAGGGAGAGTAAAAGTAGAAGCTGAAGGAAAGGAGGTACAGACTGGGGTGTGGAACTGGAAGAATGGGGTTTATGGCCAAAAGAGAATGTGAGAACATCATTACCTAAGACCAGCTCTGTGCATGCCAATGGAGGAAGGGAAAATGCCAAGGATTTTTCTTCTAGAATTTCTAAATGCCTGTCTTCTACCCTACACAGCGTTTCTTCTATACATCAGGATTGCTTGATTTCTTGTAAGGCAGCCAGTTGTAGATACAGTTGGAGTTTTAGGAATGGCAAGAGTGGCATGACCACCAGTACAAGCTTATGGCAACTCCAGGTCTTCCTTAGTCTCCTGGGTTCTTGAGAGCCTTGTGATACAAACGGATCCAGGGCTTCAGCATAGTGGAAAGCATCTTCATAAACTGCTCAGAACATGGTAAGGGACGCAGTTTTGCTTAATGTCTTTAATATATTCTCTCCTGGCGACAATGGTGACTAGTCTGATGCATCCTTTCATCAGACAGCCTGCATGTGATGTCATGAGAACATGCTGATTTGAAGTGTTGACCCCCAAAGCATAAATCTTATTGGTGTCACAGCACAACCATGAGTAAGGAGCTGAAGGGTAAGGCTCAGGTCATGTAGCCAGGTCACATAGCCACAGGCTATGAAGAAAGGTCTCACCCCTAGATACTATTTGCTTACCCAGCTACAGTGAAGCTATAGAAAACACAGGTGCAGGCAGTTTCATACTAAGGCAAAGCTCCCATGTCAAAATGTGATAATTATGCCTTAAAAGGTTATCTCTGATTGGCTGGCAAAAAGAGAGGGTCCTCCAAAGTGCCATCAGAGGGTAATTTGGGAAAGCATGGAAGATCACAGTACTCTTGGGACTTCTGTGGTATTCTTAAGAAGCTTTCACCTGCATCCTGTCCCCGTCCCCCCATTCCTGTCCCCCCTGACTTGCCCCATTGAGCACAAATCCTATCTTGGGTTGAATTGTTCTGTAGTTTGAGTACAGTCAGGACAGTAGTAGCACTCATACCACACCCTAATGTGACAGCGCAGCGAAAACAAGGCCCTGCTTTTCTCAGACTGTTTTCAGTTAATAATGGAAACTGAAGCACTGTGAGGAGTCCAGTGTATCCCAGAAAACTGTAGGTACAGACAACTCCAGTTTCAGTGTCAGACCTATGGGCACGAGACCTACTAATACTCCTTGGTATTAAGATGGCAATACATGCGATATTACCTCCTGCACAGTACATCCTCTCTTTCTTTTCCTGTTCTTCTTGGAGGCTCTAGCTTGAGTACTTCCAGTTCATCAGCCTTTAAGATAGGTTTTGTATTCTTGGATTACTAGAGAACCCGGCTGAATCCTTTCTGTGCCATCCTATCGTCTTTTTTACTAGCCAGTATTTAAGCAAAAGAAAGAAAAACCAAAACAATGGGCAAAGCATTTCTGTGAACAGTTTTTTTACCTCTCTGAATGTTTTAGGCTTTCTTCACACTGCTTTTGCTTAATCACTCCCGCCAGCTTCATTTGGAGCCAACAAGATGATGGTCAGATCCAATTTAACATCTCTGGAAGACTCTTTGTTTTGTACAGTGATGCTAGGGATCCCTCCTTACTATCACACAATCAGTTAGAGCATTCATTTCGCAAAACAGGGAGGAGGTTGTACAGTATTTTCTGCCTTCAAATGTGTAATTCACAAAGGTGCAGGACGGTGGCTGCCCAGGTGCTGCAGGCTCCATCACCCCAGTACTGCGATTAATAGTTTGCTGCTCTTGCAGCAAAATTGTGGCTCAGGGCTTTGTTCTATTTTTACACTCATCCTATATGCATCTGTTCTCACTTTATTCTACATCCTGTTGCCATCCTCCTGCTCATCTGTCTCTGCCATCTTTAGACATCTTCCACTATCAGGTTGACACCACTGCAAATTCAGTGCCATCAAAGGAATTACTTCGGAGTTACATCAGTAAGTAAAGACTTGAGGCCTTTGTTTTTTCTCTCGCACCCACCTTTCTTTTCTTGCCACATGCAATTGGACCTTCTCAAGTTTGGATGTACACAGGTCATCAAAATTCTTTGCCATCAAATGCCACTGTAAAGTCATTAATGTCCTCATCACTCTCTTTCTGGGCATTCCTTGTACCAAGTGTCAGTGCAGTACGGAATGGAGAGCATGACCTGATGTGAATGCTGACAGCATGCTACACAGCTCACCTGCCCAAAAAGGTATTTTGTTTGAGGCAGTGTAGTGAGTTCTGGGCTCTGTCAGTGTGTAACACGTGCTGTCTTCCATACCGTGTTTCTGGACAGTGTGACACTGTCAGCTGTACTAGTCAGCACAGGTTACTGCTTGGAAACAGTGCAAAAATGTTAGGGGACTCAAGTTATTTTCAGAGAGATGTGGGTTGTTAGGGGCCCAGGTCTCATGGAAAGGCAGGAGTATTTTGATTCACTGAGTAGAATTCTAAATAATTTCAGAAGTTGAATTTAAGGTGCATTTTCAAAAGCCTAATGTGCCTTCCTAAGTCACAGACACTTTTGACATTTCAAGTTTGGATTTGTATTACTTGAATATCTACACTGGATTAACTAAAATCATGCATTGTGCATGCAATTATGATTACATAAGAATAAATTTACAGACATCGTTACAGAAGGATTACATAAGAAAAGTAAGACACAAGTTGTTTTCAGGACCAGACTCAGAGGTGCCAAACCTGCAAAGTCTCTGGTTGTTGAGTGCTCTTTTGCAAGCGCCGGCTTCCACCCAGGGGTAAGTGCTAGTTGGTCCTGACCATGGCCCTCAGACAGCTGAAGCAAACGGTATCACTCCCACAAAATTCAGGGAGGCAGGGTCTGTCCATGGTCCATTCTGTCATGCTTGTCCTACCCTTATTGGCTTTGTGTAAAACTTGGGTAAAATAATAAAAATGTTCTACTTACATAAATGCTTGATAAATCCATAGTTCTTAAAGTGATATTTCCTTGTTCCTGCTATGAGTTTATGATGTAGGCTCATGAAAAAAAAGAAACAGAATATAAAATATGAAAACTCTGTCTGAAGAAGGTCCAATCTGTCATCACAGGACACACTAAAATTTCCTTAACTCTTGCCACGATCACAAAATCTACTATCTAAAATTCTGACATTTTCTCTCTAACAGAAAACAAAGGAGAGCAATATGCACAAGAAGGCAGTAGGAAGCCTGAAGCTATTAGCATGTCATTGTCAAAGGCAGAAATAAAAAACACAAAAGTTAAAGGATTCTGGAATATAGCAGAAATCTCCAGACATGAGTCAGACACTAAAAATGCCCAAACTCATTAAAAAAGCTCTTTGTCACAGTCCAAAAAAACAACATTTTCAGTGTTTTTCCTTTTACTTTACATCCCGCTATTGCAAGTACATGGCTAATTATGATCTGAATGATATCTATTATTCCTGTGTCCTTCTAGATCAAGCCGGATGTGTTCCAAATATGGCCACAAACATATTACAGTGTCCAGTAAAATCAAAAGAATAAGATAATTCTGTTTTAAGGGTTAATGGTATTCACTCCCACTCAGTTTGACTCACTGGACAAAAGCTCTAGTGTGCCTATTCTAGGCAGCTGTGCCGAACAGTAAAGATTTGGAGTCCTTTGTAGGCTGGAGAAAAAGAAAGTCTTTGTAAACTTTTTATTTAGTATATTCTACCAAACACCCATGTGTAACAGTTAAAACATTTGGAGTTGCAACAGGCTAAGGAAAGTTTGCACAGATAAACAGAGTTATTCTAAATTTTGTGCCTACTAAGGTCTGAATCACAAAGTCTCATTGCATTTCATTTAAAATGGATGTGCACAAAATAATTTTTCTTACCAGGGCCATTGTGTTCTTTGGGCTTTGTTTAATCATGTTAAAAATGTTAATACAAAATAGAAAAATTATGTATGGTTTGAATCACTCCATGTTTACAGTAATCTGCGAGGGATCATGCTTCACAAGAGCATTGTTTTTTATGCTGGTTTAGTTCTCTTTGCTTCATTGATGTTGTTCTTGGTTTATACTGATGGAGAGTCTGGCCCAAATCCACAAAGAAGCAAATACACCCAGGCATATTCTTTCATTATCTGGATATATCCCTTTGGAAAAAAAAATCAGCTTTTGCAATATTCTCCCAGTCTTTGCATGCTTCAGCACTTCCCCAGTACCCCGGCTAAGAAGGCACTGAAGCACTTCAGAGAGTAAAGCAGTACAGAGAGCACAGCAGAACTGCCAGGAATCTGGCTCTACTGGGCTCCTCCTCATGTTAATACAGGGGCTTGTAAACCCCTCTGGATTGATTCCGGCTTTGCTTCCTCCATCATAATCTCAAGTACCTAGAGCCAGGACCATGGCCATGTTGTAAAGCCAATAAAAATGGATACAGCTGTTTTTATCACCCAGACAACAATCATAAAAGAATAGGGGAGACACACAAGGATGGGGGGAACTGGCAAAGGGCATTTCAGCCCACTATAACCTTTACCTCCTTCAGTGATCTTGCAGATGTCTGCTCTGAACATGAACATCTGAGGCTGGCTGAGATGACTCTGAGACTGTGTCAGGTGTTAAGTCAGTCTCTTCATTTCTCTATCTAGTTACTCAGTATTTCACAGCCCATTTTATGAGGTGTAGTATTACTTCTATTGCAAAATGTTTCCTTTTCCAGCAGCTGTCTGCTGCATTGAGTACTGATTGGTGGCTTTTTCTGTCCCAGGGCAGGCTGCATTTCACTGGCATCCTGTGTTTATTTTCCACTTTTTAAAATGTGCTGTGGAGTAAAGATGTCACAGAAGTGGTTTCCCCAGGAATGAAAAGCAGTGAGGAAATCACCTGTGTGCTGGGCTGATGACCTTCCTCTGTTTTCAGCCAGTACAATTCCTTTTAACTCAAATAGTTTATTTCACTAGGACTGCCAAAATTTTGTTCAGAATTCATGATGCAGGCCATAACTGAAGTGCTTCAGCACATGCATACACCCCACAGAGTTCAGAGACTCAGGATTAATGCAGGTATTTTGCTTTAACTTAAATACATACAGAAACTACATCCCTGACCACCACAACCTGTTGTTATTTGTGCATTTCTCAAGTGCATCAGAACTGAAATGCTGATACAACACTTAAATCTGAGGTTTTGAAGTAAAGCTGTGTTTTTAACCAGGTGCCAAAATCTTTGCTGAGTTTTGAAGGAAAAACCCTAGTATTTTCTCCAGGTATCAAATCTATTTTTGTTTCTATTTCCCATCTATTTCAGTCTATTCTGTACTGTGTTTATTAAGAACACAAAAGATGAAGGCACTTACTTAAAAAAAAAATGTTAAAAGTATATGTAATGTTATTTTAGTTGCAATTATCTCAGAGGAAGGGTTGTGCTTCTTTTTCAAACTCATTTTGATGTACAGATTTGCCAAACTATTTGAAAGCTGTAGACGCTTTAGCATTCATGACACTATTATTCACTACCATAAATCTAGATCAGATATGTGCTGTCTGAATTGATAGTGGGTATTCTGTCTGAGAAAAATGTGTTCCCCTTTAACTTTTAGCAGTGACATTGCTTATGTTACATCACTTTTCATGTTACTATGCATCATATTGGTCAAAGATGTCATTATTTATAGCACAGAGATTGTGTCACTATAATTAAGGTTATGTTAGGGTTTATATTACCTTATAAAAGCTCTATTTTCAGGAGCTTGTAACTCCATTACCAAATTAATTTTGGCTGCAAAGCTTTATTTGGGGAGTGTAAGAAATAAAACACACTCTTGCAGTCTAGAGTGGGTGATGGCCTCTTGTCTTCCAGTTTGATCTTTGCTAGTGTGACTTCCAGTTACTGCCATGCTTTGGGTGGTTTTGCTTCAATCCAACACACACTGAAAGGTAAAAAGGTTCTTGCTTCTTTCTGTTTTTAAACTGACATAGAACAGGAACAAAGAATGGGTATACTTTGTGGCTCTGAGAAATACCTGTTCTTGTAGTTGGTACCTCTGCAAGTTGCTTAGTGCCAGCAGGTTGAGCTGATCTAAATCACTAGGGCTGTGTGTCAGTATGGACACCCAACCACAGAGAGCAGGTTGCAGTGGAAGAGCCACAGGCGATGAACACTTTGTGTCAGGGTCTTGTGCTGGAATCTCCCAGGTTCTCTGGGTGCTGCCACCACCACCACAGTGCAAATAAAAATACAGGGTGAAAGAGAGTGTGCTGCCCTTCCTAAGTACTGAATGTCACCGCCAGGCCACATCCAGGTTTTGTTCATGGGTACAGCTCTTCTACAACAATGAATGTCTCTGCTGTTTGTAATGTGAGTGTCTTATTATAGGGTTATAAAAAGTTTCTTCTAAACAGAACCACTAACACTCTGTCTGTGGACAGTCTCAGCCGGTGCAAGTCAATGCAACTTCCTTGAACTACTCAAATGTGTACCAAGGAAAGCTGCAGACCCACTGTTTGTTTTGGGGTACTTTAAGTAGTAAGGATGTAACTACTGTGTATTTAGAGCAACCCCAAAGTTTGGAGTGATTCATCACAAAATGGACTTACTTAAAGTCATAAATGTGTCAACTAAAAAGCCCAGGTATTTTCTTTATAGCCTAAGTGCAGAGCCAATGTTTGAGTAATCCCTTTTATTGGACTAACTGTACACTATTGACAAACCACCTTTCTGGGTATAGGAATCCATTCTTTAGAGTCAGCCCCTGCCTGACCTGCAGGGGAGTTTTGTATCTCCCTAAAGCCTGACTGTCAATATTGCTGCATTAGTCCAATAAAAGGGATTACTTGAAACTTGACTCTAAATTCTGTCTCACTAGTAAAGGCAAGTAATTAAAAATATTGAGTTGTGTAACAAGACACAGTGTGTATTGTGACGTGCTAATAACCAAATCCTTCCAAAAGGATTTGCTGTATTGCTTCCAATGTACACAGTGAATAAAAACAAGTAGGAAATTAAAAAAAACCCAAACAAACCCAACATGTGACAGCCCATTTCTGATTTCCATATGTGATTAGCCAGGCTGAATATGCAGATATGCAACAAGAGCAAAGAGTTAAACATCTTTTCTCCTTCTGGGAATGGATAGGTCAGATGACATTTTCTACAAGGCTTTCAGGCAAAAGTCTGACTCACATACTCATGCCACATAGTGGATTGCTATCTGAGCATTCCCTCTGCAATTTTCAAAACTACTCACATAGGAGGAGGCTACTCAATAGAAAGAAAGGTATCAAAGCTCATGGCCCTTAAACATTATGGACTTGATTAGGACTCAGTTGTAAACAAGACTGAGTTAGTACTAAGCATAGAAACTACTATTGTATTATGAGCCCTCCAGCACAGAGCCTGTCCTTTTGTTCTTTTGTATGTAATACCCCAGACTGCTGTATCAGGAGCTGAAAGACCTTTACACTGCCCTTGTTTCTTATGGACACTTGTAAAACCGGGGAGAACCTACTCTTCTCTTTAACAGAGAACTTGTAGCTTGAACCGTTTACTTTGTAGTATGTTACAGCAGGCCCACAGCTGCCTGGTGTGAACTGGATCATGCACTCTGTGTTCCACCTGAACACAAGCCTGGACTCTCAGAGGAAGTCAGAGGAGTTTTTGCTTTCCACTGGCCCCAAATCCCTCTGCAGTGCTGTCAGCTGATGTCCTGTGAGGTAGTGCAGTCCTTTTGGAATGATGGCCAAGCAATGCCTGGGATGTGTCATTCCACCCTGGAGTTCCTCCTTATGTTCTTATAGAGGAGGCTGTTGCCATCACAGGATCCATGGATTTACCAGTTTGGTTTGGCCTGATAAGAGCACAGGAGGACTCAGCTCTCTGTTAAAACAGGGAATGCACACTCTGAGGGTCTTGTGCACAGTGCCTTGACATTGGCAATGACCTGGCCCTGCCTGAGGATGCAAGCTTCCCACTATGCCAGGGAGTCCTGCCCTGGCTCTTTGTTGAAAACTGCACGTTGGAACTCCCTGAAACCAGAACCTGGAAACTAAAAGCTGCCAAATTTGGGGAAAGCTGGATTAGAGCTTTACTACTTAGGCCATTTGCTTCCAAACCACCAAAGAAAAACTCAACCTTGTTTCTGCCACTTGTTTTTGCTCACTGTAGAGCAGTACTTCTCTTTAAAATGGACTCACCAACTGCCAAGTTTTGGCACCCTATTTTTTGGCAGTGGTGCAGGAAAGGGAGAGTAGTAGTGGGCTCCACTGCAGTGCCTTGTGATTAAAGTAGAGCAAAATGCTTAGAATCACTCTCTTGTTTTATTACATATGACTTAATCTGTTTTCTTCCATTCTCATTTCCTTCCCATTTCTCATAGAAAGTGAGGAAAATGTGCTTTTTTTTTTTTTTTACTAGCTTTATTTACTTGGGTGCTTCAGGATACTAAGTTATGACAAATTCTTCTCTGCAGTAGCTTTTGGCTTCCTTCTTCTCTGAGCTCTTTAGACCTTTGAACTGCTGCCATTACAGCTGCCTCTGAGCCTGTCATGTGGCTGTTGAATTGAGCTTTTGAGTATGCCTCTGCAATGCTCTCATTCCTAACTGTTGTACTTTTAACAGTATCATTGTTTTGAATGAAATAGCACTTCTGTGCCAAAAATGGAGGCTATTTCTCTGCAGTACATTCTGGGCAGGCAAGCATTCAGTCTGCCTGCTCTCCAAGCCAGTCAAGAGCCCTGCAACCACATTAACACGGTATTGTGCCTGACTGAATAAACTGGATAGGCATGTGGGCAAGAGTTGTCTTGAAGCTCTTGGCTGACTCACAGCATAGTCAGAGGCAGCCTGTGTCTTCTGAGAATGTGCAGGATAGATGTATTTTAACCAGTGGGATATAATTGAATGGTGATATTATTATTTATATTATAGACATCATCATCATAATTACCATTATTATTATTATTATTGCTGCTATTATTATTATTATTACAGCTACAGCTACAACTACTACATCTATCCCATTAGTGACTCTGATGGAATAAGCATTTTGCTGGGATAGACATCAATTGGGGAACCACAATGTTAACAGACATTAATCTTGTAGGTATTTACATGTATTTTTAACTATTTACAAAAAGCAATCAGCTGACTGTGTATCTTAATCAGATGTGTGACTGTTTTCTAGGCATGGACATTTAGGATTCACCAAGGTTGGTCTTTGTTTCCAGCATACATATATATATATTTAGGCAGTAAGCTAGAGTCTGAATTAATGCAATAGTAGCATTATCTAGAGCCAAAAATACTCATAAAAGATCATTTGGTTGCAAAAGCCTATTAACCAATTGTCGTATTGTTTAGGTAGGGACTCTCATCATTATAACTAGAGGAAATAACCTTGGGAGAAAAAGCCAAAGTGTGTCCTGAGCGCAGTGAGTTAAATACACAGACAGTGCTGCAGCCAACTATCAGTAGGACAAATTTCAGAGATGGAGCTGGGGGAAACAATTACTACCTGATGTTTTCTACAAATGCCACTTCAGGGATGAATGTGGTGACCTACTAGATTTTGCTTTTTTATTCTCTTTGAAGTCAAAGCATTAAATTAAAACTGAAGCAACGGAACACTTAGCACTCAAGCTGGAGAACCCATGATGAGATTTAAAATCATATTGAGGAAAAGACAACAAGGAATAGAAGAGGCTTTGTATCATGTTAGACTTAGTTTTCAAGCAAAACTAAACACCCAAATATTAGAACACAAGCACAAAACCTCATTGTCAGTAAAACTAATTAGTGTTCTGCTGCTTAATGCAAAAGCCTACATGATGTCTTGACCTTTTTTACACATTGTGTCTAAGGTTGTGCAATAAAACAGAGGGAAGCACAGAATGCCTCCGGTTAGCCTCAGAGGTTTTCTTCCTTACCGAGTTCAATTGATCACAACAATACAGGCTATGTATGGAGCCCTTTTTTAAAGCTCTACTATTTCTTAGAGCTTGAGCCAGTGAATTAAAGCAGTCACGCTAGCAAATAGTTTTCACTAGAATGATTGCCATTCCATTTGTGTGTAATCTTGCATTTTTAACAGTATACACATAACAATGATTAAAAGATCTTAGAGAAGTAATTGCTTATGAGATGTTCCCACAAACCCTCCCTTCCTTGAGTTTTTATGCAATTTTCTGAAAGTGGTAGCCAAATCTCTTTCATACTGGCCAGATCTTGCAGAAATACTGTGCTTGGAAACACTCTGATACAGGCTAACATGGTATCTTCTCAGATCATAAAAGGTGCTAAAAAACCCTGTCAGAATTTGGGAAACTCATTTTACTGCATTCTTCTCTTTAAAACAAAGTTTTAAGTCAGTCACAAGTCACTCTTAAAGCAAAATGAAGACCCTGGGCCCCTTGCTGGTGGCACAGAATCCTTAACTTCCATTCAGTCACCATTGGATGTGCAGATCCCTGAACTCTGGAGATTTCCATTAAAAACACCCAGAAAGATTTAAGTAACCTTAGGTTAAAATGTCCATTAATATTTGGTATTGACTCGACTGGGCCTCTCTTGAAATAATTGGTAAAATTCTCAACCAAGTGCAAAACAACCATTACTCCACCTCCATTTCCAAAAAATGTTACTCTTAGTGTGTGAAACACAAAACAAGTAAATGTGACTCAACTAAAAGTAATGCCTAGAAGTGATTTTGAAAGAAAGGAAAGAAGGAAGGCAAAGAAAATATGAAAATTACTTATTTTTACTCATAAGCTTGAAGAGAGATTGGAAACCTTTTATAGAAGCGAGAATGTCTTTCTTGTACTAATACAAAATTTGTTCCAAGGTTTTTGCTGGTACAAGAAATCAGAAATGTTCTACAGAGACCAACTTTTCAAAATGGAGCTAGCAAATTGCCCATTTATTTGAGTAAAACACCTTAGAAAAACTGCCAGAAAGACTGTAAGTCAGTCTGGGAAAGGCATATGGATTTCTCCTTGCTTGGGCTACTGAAACACTCCAGCTAATCTGTTTGCTGAGGTGTGTCTCTATGCCTGGTAGAAAGATGAGGTAGAAAGAAGACTGTTCTGTAAACTGTAAAGATGCAAAAAAAGTCATGTTTGGGTCACAATCCAAGGGAAGTTTGGAATTTTGTCATTCATGCTTAGCTGCCAGATATTGCTAAAATCAGGCAGAGTGAAGGACTGCAGCAGGATCCTGTCATCAAGAAAAGGAGAAACCCGTTCTCAGTGTGTACAGGCTGTCTTTGTGAATGAGGGGCATGGAGTATTTCCTAAGGTATGAGTCAACAGCAGTTGTGATGGTTCATTATACGAACTCCACGTATTTTGAAACACAAACACTTCATTCTGGTGTCCAAAGCCTTCAGCAAGGTGCTCGAGTTGCAGTTACACTCCCAAGGGCTGCAGGATGAAATATCACAGATGATACTGCAGTATCAGAAAGGGCTTGTGGGGTGGTTAACATTGAGAGACTGTTGTGTGAGTTACAGAACATGCAGCATCCCGGAATGCCTACTGTCACACACACACACATCCTACCCAAATTCCTGGGAGTCTATCTACCATAGCACAAAATGAGGGACATGTGGGGAAGTATGAGCCATTGATACAGCCAGAACATGAAGTGGGAGCTGGAGAAGGGCTTTTGTGTGACTGTCTAGAAAAAATACGGCTGTCCAATTACCAGTTAGACTTACTAATTCTAGGCTGACATAAAATACTCATTCTTCTCACCCGTTTACTATTGCTGTTACTAAACCCTTTCGTTTTGGCTTTCCTTGCATGTGATCATACAGAGGTGGGATTTGGATGTCAAACTGAAGCATCCAGATTTGAGAAGAGGGCTGGAGCTGTTGTTTTATTAACTGACAACCACAACCACAGGCTTTTCCTTTCTCAGAATTAATCTCCCAGGTCAGAGAGTCTGAACTGACCTCCACAGAAGATAATATTTGCAATTTGGTGATGTGGTAGGTTGAAATTAAACATTTGCTAATTACAAAGGTACTACAAGCCATGCCAAAACCCCTTCTTGTTGTCTGGAGAGTTATAACAATCCTTTTCTGGCAGTTAGTTTTAAGATCATTAAATGATCCTCATTTGCAATATATTTGCAGAAGATTACAGCCCATCTAAATTGACCCTGAAGGAAGACTTATTTCATTAATGGGCTGTCCTGTGCTAATGCATAAAGCTAGAAAAATATATCTATTAAATTCTTAATGTGTAAATGATGTTTCTGGCTTTCTTCTTAATTACAAAGCAAAATGAGCCTGAAGTGCACTCTGTCTAGGAAAAAATTATCAATTTAATCCATCTTCCAAGAGAAAACTTTTTTCAGTGAGTTCCAAAATTCCAGCTATTCTCAGCTGAGGCTGGAGCCTTATTGCTTTGTTCAGAAACACAATAAAATGTGCCAACACAATTTATTTTTTCCCTAGATTCCAATGAACAGAGCTTTTTCACATCAGTTTAGTTTACTCTCTATCTTTTAAGTTTTTGGGGAAAAAGCTAATGCAAAACCTGGATGAGCGGTGCTTTAGAAATGAATAATGCCAGGAGATTATGGGTTGATAGGGTATATGCAGAATATTAATACAGCCCATAGAAAGAGATTTACAGTACATACAGATTTGCAATGTATTCTCCATACAGAACCACCTAACTATGCTCTGACTATCATCACAATATCATTCCCAGACAAAAAAATAACATATTAAGGTGAAGGTAAGGCTGCAAATATGTATCAACAATTTAGATGGGGAAAGGAAGGTAATAGAAAGGTGCAGTTTGGAGATCCAAGTGAAAGTCAGGAAATTAATTCTAAGTTAGTGTTATACTTACAACAACCAAACAATGGAAAGTGTGGAAATGAGGGAAAGCACTGCAGGCAGCCTCCTGTCACTCTGAGCACCCCGGGGTCTGCACGGGAGATACGCTTTCAATGACAAGTATCCTAGCTAGCTGACATGTTTAATCTAAGACATGTCTGGTTTGGCCACAGCCCTTGATGGCTGAGGACCTTTTAAATCCTGTGTACTTTGGCATTTCACTTTCAGCTGATGACATTTTAAACTGTGTCCAGTTTACACAGCAGAGTAACCGTATCATAATGAGGGGTTTCAAATGTCTGCAGATGCAAGTAAATGGCAATAAAATTTTCCAGTGCGTGTCCTGAAAGAAGTTGATTCCACCTTCTTTAGATTCTTAAGATATTCCTGTAGTTGACCACTGTACAATGTGGGAAAGAATGATCCTCTGTAAGGAAATTTCTGCTGTGCCCATCTAGGTATGCTCAGGAACCAGGGAAAAATGGCAAGCATCTTCCAAATGTACTGGTGCTTCTTGGAGAAGGCGCTGTTGGTGGCTCCCTCTTGTTTGTGTCAAGCTGAATGTGGCTGCAGAGAGAGCTGAAACTTCTGATCCCAGGGGTTCAGCCATCAGGAGTGAATACCCCACATCTCCCCTGGTGTCAAAGAACAGAGAATCAGAGCGCACCAGTCAGTACAGATACTGTGAAGGCAAAGGGGGCAATCAGAGTAGCTGGGCTCAGATTTAAACTGGGGACCTAGTATTAGTTAATGCGTTCAATATCGAGCACAGAGCATGATTCTTCCTTCCCAATAGATGGCTGACCTTCTGCACTAGCTGATGGCTCCAAGCTGTCCTACAGAGTTCATCTGTAAGGAAGAGTTCCTGCCCCTTGGACCTAAGCTTTCCTTCCTCTACATCAGTTCTTTCCCTTCACAATATGGTGTCTCCTCATTGTATTTCTTCCTTCCAAGCTCCTTGTGTCTGCCAAGTATTTCTTGAGGCTGCTACCAACATGGACGAGAAGCAGCAACAATTATGGCAGCATCCATAATGCCAGATATCATTTTCCTCTTCTTTTATACTGCTTTTCCCACAGTTCTGGCACTGCAGAGCAACTGCACCACTTGAACATCAAAGCAACAAAGTGGAGTGTGTTTTGTGCACAAAAATGTCTCAGGAGAACCTGTTCAGCATTGCTTTCAGTTAGCAAGTGAATGAGCTGGTCTCAGAGATTTGTTAATATCTACATTGGGTTGCAACTCAGCGCTGGTTGAACACTCAGTGTGTTGTAGGAAAACTGCTGTAGATGTGGTGGACATATGCTGCCCTCTTCCCTTGTGGGCAATGCCTGGTGGAACTGCATCCTTGAGAATATTAGGGATCTATGGGTCATAGATCTGCCAGGCTTTAATCCTTGCCATAAAAGCAGATATTTGAGGAATGGCTTCCTTCAGTTGAGTATTTATGTGAAATTCAGCACCTTCAAAATATAATTATAAACCAAAACCAAAATTCTATCATTTTAGAGAGCAAAATCTACTCCTGCTTTGAATTCAAGCCTCCTGGAGTCTCAGTTTTATTTCCAATTTATTCCCACTTATTATTGCTACCATTCCACTTAATGAATTTGATATTTAATACTTTATTCACACATTTTATTTTTGCACCAATTACAGGGAAGACAGGTACATTGTTCTTACAGTCTTCTGTAATCTTCAAGGCATTTTTTTTCTCTTGCATTTTTTATTTCTTTAAAAATAACAATCTTCTTGGTGTTTGAAGAGAGTAACAGCGGGACCAACATTCTTCTAATACTTAGGGTGTATTTAAATGAATCTTTTCACTGCTATCTGCTAGGAAAACAAAAATGGTGAGAGAGTATCTTCGGAGTTTATGCCCTTGATAGGTCAAATGAAGTGTGTCTGAAACTAAAGAAGTCCTACTATAACCATGCCAGCGGAAATGAAAATTATACCACTCATACTAACAAGTATATTTCCAAAGGGGTCGGAGGTATTAGAAGACTCTAAACAGATGCCTCTGAACTTAAAATATACTTAATTCCAAAGGCTTGTCTTGTAATTAATTTAGCCAGCATAGAACCTATGAAGAGAATGCAGGGCATAGCACAGCATTACTCAGCATTCACAAACTTCAAGGAGCATTCAGACAAGTAATTTAATTTTAAAAAACCCCCAACATTCAGATTCATTTTTCACATTCATTTCCGTCAGGACCGTAGTGGCAAACGTCAAGGAAAACATTCTCCAATTTATAGCTTAATCTCCTACAAGAAAAATATCCATCTGCTATAAAAGGAAAGTGCACACATAAGCCACATCAAAAGGATATCACTCATACTTTAGTTTCAGTTTTTATTCACATTAACTTGGACTTGCGGTATGTAAGTCTGTAAACAGCCTATCGAGCAAGTGAAGCTTCTACCGACTGTTTTAGTAACACATATTTGAACCAACAGTTTTAACATGCCTTGTGTTAACGCTGCTTGAATTTCATTAAGAACTACCAAATCTCAGCTGTTACGTGAGAATTGACAGCTGTATTTTTCTAACATTAACTAATGTGCAAGGGGAGAGCAGCACAGGGACCCTAATGTGCGCTGGAGAATGCTGAACTTTCTTGAACCTCTGGTGCAAGTTGCTTTGCAATCCTGTTGCTTTGAAAGAGGGAATGGTACAGCGAAGTGGCCACTGCATGTTGAGCTGATGGAATGCTTCTTCCTCTCTCCAAATGTTCTTTGGTGTTGGAGTGTGATGAGTCAACTCCTCTCTTCCCCACCTTTGACTTTCTCCTAGATGATGTTTAGCCTGATGTTACGAAGCCTGTTACAGGTTTGTGGTGCTTGTGCATAAAGCTTTGTGGCAGAAATGACAGCTGCAGATAGAGAAGGTTACAGATTAGGCCTGTCATTTGTAAAAATAATTAAACGTTCTTAGGTGTAGAAGATATAAAGGCCTCATCAAAGATTGGCATGTTATATAAAAAGTCTTATAAAAAGAATTGTTGATGGAGATACAGTTCACAGTTTTAGCATGAGTGTGCCTAAAAGTATTTCAAGGCAGTGGAAAGATCTTATGCTGGGATTTCCAACTCTCCTTTCCCACCCGCCTGAGCTGCTCGCTGTCTTTGGAGGCTTTGGCTGTGCTCCAGGGACAGCCCAGCTGATGGCAAAACAGCTTCTGGACCGCTGTAGTTTACAGCCTTGCATATTAGAATAAATCAGCGCATATTTCTATTGGTTTGGTTTATAAGTTGAAGCACTTGAAAAGTTGCTCCTGAAGCAGCTGAACTGTTGGGACAATCAGTTATTTGTGAGATGAGAGTACAGGTGGCAGCGTGGGACAGGTCATTCTTCTGCCTTAGGACTTTCAAAGGACATCACCTGAGCACCGGCTTTCCATGGAAATTGCCCTCTTCTAGTTGATAAATTCTTCCTTAATAATTTGTTTTAAATCTAACAATTCAATATTTATGACTTGAAGAACTCCTGTTTTAGAAGTGCTAGTGTCTCAGCAGACTTCTTCAATGGGACAGTCATTGGGGAACCTGGTCTTCACGTGCAGTAAGAATGCAGCCCCTCTGATCTGATGCCTCTGAGAATATCCCCAGTTGTGAAGCCAAATCTCCTTGCTGCTCCTAGTGTAATCCTGTTCAGGTTAGTGCAGTTAATTTAACATAGTTTGATCTAAAATCCAATGAATGTTACTCTCAAATTTTTTGTCTGTCATAATTTTATAAGGAAATAAAAACATTCTGGAAGCTTCCAGGAAACATGGCAGTTTTGTTGGTAGTGAGAAGCAATGGGGAAGAAGATTGGTAACCGTGAGGCGGTTGAGACTAATCATTAGGAAGGAAGTAAATCTAGGAGCAAACAAATATGGACAGGAAGGTCTGAGTTTCTGCTGTGGGACATTGTGGTGAGAACCTGGAGCTGTACTGTGTCCTGGGTCAGCACATATGGAAAGAATAATTTTCTCTCTTTGCTCTTTCTGTAATGTGGTAACAATGAATCATTAGCAGTTTCTGTGCATAATCATTTGGTTTTGATGTTATTAACCTACTAAGGTAAGTAGGAGATCAACCTGGTTCTAAAACAGTTCCTTATATCAGGCTCTCTTTGCACTTAGGTAGACTTCTTTTTGTGGCTTTCTTTAATCTTTCTCATGTTTTCTTCATTTGCTTTTTTAGTGAAAATTTAGATTTTTTTTTAAAGCATTTTTTCCCCTGCCAACTAGGATAACAGATAATTACAGGAGACTTTCCAGTGCAGTTAGCTGTGATTGTTTCTCTTCCACAATTTGAGGTTAACCTGTACAAGTTATGCCACAAGAAAACTACTGGGCCTTCTCTTTGCTTATATTGTAACATCAAGAGAGCTATCAATGCAAAGCCACAGTGAAAGAGTGTTTTGCAGTGAAGACATAACTTTAGACAGCCATGTAATTTCCTTTTCATGTTGGTCCCTGAGAAGAGACAATATGTTATAGTTCCAGGAATGGATAACAGGAGGAAGAGGGGAAAGTACAATAGCTTTATTTTAAAGTCTGTATTATCCTGCTTTGTTTTTACAAATAGCTTTTTGGAGTTGGGTTGGTACTGTGCTCAGTAAATTATACTGTTCTTTCCAGATTTGCTATCGGGTAAGTGACTAGTTGAGGGTGTTTCCAAACATCTGGTCTGGTTTCCTGGAGGATTTCAATTAATAAATACTAGCATACAAAAGCAGTTAAGCCTTGTGCTTTACCTTCCCTATAATTTCATATTTAAGACACATATTTGGGAAATCTTAGAAATTCTCTACAGATGATCACATGCCTTAGTGGTATTTGGATACAACATTGGCTGACAAGTATTGGCAGGAAAATTTCCTCATAGGGACCCTGTGTGAGGGTTATTCCCTTCTCTCCATTTCATAGGTGAAATTGTTCCCTCTGATGTCAGATATTTCTAAAGTTCATTAGGTAACCCAGCATCCCATCTTCTCTCCAGATTAAGACTTAACTCTGTTCAGGTGTTTAAGACGACACCATCTGAATTGCACTTTTGCCATCTTGGCAAGTGTTCGAGTACAGTAAGCAGCCTAAATATGATACATGAGCCAGCAGTACATCAGATCATTTAGATTCTACCTCACTGTAGCCAGAAATAGGAAATAAAACTTGCAATCTGACTGTTTTCATAGTATTATTATAACAGAACAACTGTGAAATATGTGTTTCATGCCTTTAGTAATATTATGAGGAGTATTACCGCTATGTAGATCTCTAGTAAATCCTGCAGAGCTCCAAATCGTTGAGTTTTAAAGGAATCTCTCATAATCACACCAAAATTCAATAGAACGTTTGTGAATTAGATTGGTGTATGTGCCTGTATATGTGTGTGCATGTAAATCTTTAATATTTTATCCCTAATGTGCATATAATAGTGTGTAAGAGAGAATTTTCTCTTCTGAGCAAGACAATTTCACTGAGATGAGAATAGGATTTTTACTGTATTGGTATTCATGTGATAAATCATCTTATATTGCTGCACTCTTGAAATTAGCAGATGAAATCATATTCCACATTGAAAGGTACAGTATTGGGAAATTATATTTATTGATAAACATGGTTTTGGTTATTATTTTATATTTCCTAACCAGGTATTTTGCAGGAAAATATACGTCTTGTGTTTATTTCTGTTTGTTAATGCTTTGATAAATCAGACATTTTTAGTATTCTATCAATGGCAAAAGTCTAATTGCCTTATTGTATTCTGATTTATTTCTTTCCTTACTTTCTTTGCATCTGCAGCCCAACAAATGAGTCTCTGAAGAGATATATGTTATGATACAGTGTCAGTGAAATTAATCCTGATCAATTTTAAAGTTCACATTTTTATTTGATGACTTCCCTGGGAATCACTAAAACCGAGATTGACTTGGTCTCTTTTTGTTGGTTAAATATTGTTGTTTGAGAACACTGGATACAGCAGCAGAAATCTGACTGTGATTCTAACAGCTCTGTGGCTGTGGAAGGAAAAAACAATATAGGCAATGATGTTTTACTAATTAATAGCTACCAAACCCTGCTCGTTGCTGACTCCAGCTAAAGGTTCTCCATACAGGTCTGATGGTGAAGAGTGTTGCTTGTCTGAGAACTCCTTGCCCATACGAGGGGTTGATGTATAGCCAAAGGTCCCTGTGTGTACATAATGTAGCAAGATAAATACATATTGCTCTTTAAAATGTGTTTGGAAAGCAAGGCTCTCTGTTTCCTTTAGGATTCCAGTCCTGCAGCTCTTGTGAACACACGATCTCTAGAAGAAATTGGAGTTTTAGGTTATTAAGGAAAAACAGAGATGGGGTAGTGCTGCTCAGTTTTTCCCTCCTCTCTTTTTCTGTTTTGTTTAGGTTTTGTTTTGGTTTTGTTTTTTTTAAAATAGTTTGTTTCTCAATTTGTAAATGTTTCCATATCACCTGAAAGAAACACCTAGATTAACATTAGAAAATGTTTCTATACAATAACCATCCAGCAGCATAAATCAGACTGCTTGTGTTTCAGGTGATGTTATTTGCTTATTTATGTATGTGATTTGTCAACAGAACTCGTTTTTTCCAGGGACTTGTGGTAGGTGATGCTTTTGACCCAAAGGAAACAAAAGACTTACTGTTTTGGTTTTGTGATTCCTGCCTCCTCTAAATCAAGGAAGATGGGAACGTGGAAGAGTTATTGCTATCAAAAGGAAATAATTATATTGTCTGAAGTGCACAACAAATCACTCCCCCACGTTCTCCCCACTCTACCCCTACCTTGCTGAGGTTTAAATAGCATAACCAGTTTCTGGGAGTAAACCAGATTTTGATTTTTTTTTTATCGTTAATGTCAAACAAACATTTATTTCAGGTGCAAAGCCTCGGGATATGTTAGTGAAAACAGTGGCACTGCTGTTCTATTGCTTACTGCCCACTAAGTGGGTGGGAAAAGGGTACTGTGACCCTTTTACCCTTCCCACCAGTCTCCCTAACAGCTTTGGCCTTCAGGTCAGCTCAATTTCCCCTCCACTGAGTGGCCATTACTGCGCGGGGCTGTGATAAATGCTTTTTGTAAGGGGCTGCATTGCCGGCAGCAAGCGCTAGGGAAGGAGGTAGCCTGGACCAGACAGACTAAGCCGAGAGACAGATAGACTCACATGCCTGCACGCTAAGTGCCTGTTACCTAGCAACGTGACGGAGATCACAAAAAAATGAATAGACCCACAAACAAAAATGAAAAGGAGATAAAAAAGAGTAAAAGTCTATGGGGCTCAAAGGTTAATATTCCTCTATCTAATAACTTAGTTTCAGAAAATTGCATTTTAACCTTTTCGAAGCATTTGGGAGAGAGATTTCTTTGAAATTAAATTAGATCACATTTGTATGAAATGGGGGGAGAGAAATTAAATGCAGAATTTATTATTTTTTCCATCTTCCTGCCCAGTATTTCTGTGATTCTCTGTATTTTCTGTTGACTACCACTGCTCCACTCCCCTTCCTGATTGCATGTAGCTAGCAGCCTGCCGTAGACCCGCCGATGGCTCCAGAGGGCTGGCCGATGTGAAGTACTGTGGTACCATTTGGCATTTTTGTAGAATTTTCTCTTAAGGAAACATCTTCAGCATGAAAATATTAGACCTCGTATCTCCTTTGTAGTCCCCATCCATCTCAGACCTCTTGGAGGGAAGGAGTAGTGAGTGACACATTGAAAGTCACAAAGCAAAGGCCTGACACAGGCAGGAAGGAGACCTGGGGTGTGCTGTTTCTGGCTTGGGGGTCTTGCTGCTTCCTGTGCTGTTCCCATTCTCCCCATGCATTGATCATTATGCCAGACCTGCAGCTTGTGGTGTGCCAGCCCTCTTCCCACAGCGACCAGCCTCCACCCCAGGTAGAAGTGCTTTGAAAGCTGGAATGCAACTGGAATTGACTGAAAATGAAGAAGCCTGTAGTTCAGTAGGATTGTACTCCCAGGAGTAGCTAAATAGTAGCTTACTCTGGTCTGTTTTCACTAAAAAAACCAGAAGTCTTTCAGATGAAATAACTTGTGGTGGGGAGCTGACGTCCATTTCTGTTAGCGGTTTCTGATACAAGCAGATGGAGCTTTCACCTTGCTCCAGCTCCGCAGGGAACCATTATAAATTCCTCTTTATTACATAAGCCTTATTTAAACCTCTGGATCCATATTCCTTGTCTGGCTACAGTGGTGTAAATCTGGAGTAACTTCATATGTTCCTGTGGGGTTATTTTGGGTCTGAAGCAGCATGCTGGGGGCAGGATCCAGCCTATGAATTCCTTAGCTGCCAGGGAAATCCGGGTAAAGCGATTGTTCTATTTGTGTCATGGCCGTTATATTTAACTTCACAACAGAATGCCTTTAAACTTTACTGCCATCTTTAAACCAATGAGCTGTATGGTTAACTAATTTTCTTGTGCACTGTATAATACAGGATCGATAATGCTGTTTCCTCACATAATATATATGCTCTCTTTCACTCACTCTGTTCATATATATCGTATAATTACAAATACTGAAATTTATGAAGCATGTAAACCCCTGTTTTAAATACAGGAGATCACTACAGTTGGGATGGTTGCTGTTATTTAACATATTCCAATCAACACCTTTCATGGGAGTCACAGAATCTGTCAGTACATAGTGTCACTACATAGAAAGTGAAATGGTCCCATGCAGGGCATTCTGCTGGCTGAGGCTCACCAACGCCTCTGTGAGCAGCCCTACATCTCCTGAGCTGGTGGGAGAGGCTCAGAGATGGTGGGAACCACTGGAGGCTTTCCTGGTGGCAGGAAAATAAAATCTTCATCAGTAGCTTTTTGCAACCCTGGCACAGGATCCAGAAGACATTTCCAGGTTTTCCTTTTTTTTTTTTTTCCTTTTTTTTCCCCCTAAACAAAGTTTGCTGTAATGTCCATCATTTTAAATGACACTATGCTAATACCTTATTACTAGCTGCAGAAGGGGCAATCAGCTACTTTATTTGAGCTGTTTCCCTATTTCTTTCTCTGCAATGATACAGATAGTAATGAAAGGGCTAGAGCTAATTAAAAGACAATAATTTCATGAAGGGGTGGTGATGATGATGAGGCAATAAACTGTGAGAACAAAGCTTCAGGCGTTTTAATGACTCATCAACCCCTTGATGGGAATTTAGCCTTACAATCACTATCCATTTATAACGATCAGTGATATACCTTCCTTAAGAGCAGGAAAAACACTGCTAATGGTTCCTGTCACACACTGGTATGGATGCAAGTGGCCCTTGTTCTTGCCCTGGCCCCAGCTACTTCCAGGTTGCAGCGCTCAGAGTGCTCAATATATCCCAAGTTAAGTTATGGTGCTGTGAACTCTCACTGTGTCAGAGCCTCGAGACACGCAAGTGACAGTGTTATATCAGTGGTGTCTGGATGTGACTGACAATTGATAAAAGGATGAGGAGCCAGATCAGTGGCAAGGATATAATTATGAAGGCGGAGGGGGTTGTGCTATATATACACACGCAGAGGATATCAGTCTGCTAAGAGAGTCTTGGGGGACCTTGCTGAACCCTACTGCAGGATGTGGTTAAAGAGCCACAAGGTTAATTATGTTAAATTAATTTATATAGTAGGTTCCATCTTCCTATCTTGTGTGGTATTGCACCCAGGCAGATGTCTGGGCAGTGGGACTCAGGGCTGTGCTGCAGCTTTGGTAGCAGCTTTGCAGGAAAAGGAAGAGCTGGGGTTCTGCTTGGGTAGGGGCTATGTGTCAGAACCAGAGCTCTGATGTGTCTACCTGTTCAGGGTGAATTGAAAGCAGCAGGGAGAGGAAGGGAAAAAGGCCAGTGGTAAAGGTTGCAATCTTATTTTTCCAAGGTGAGATGATCCCAAAAATCTGAAGAAAAAACCCCAAGCAACTGGTGAAGAAAAAAAATATATCACGTTTAAAGATCTTTTTTCTTTTGCAAGCTCTGTTTGATTCTTTCTTACTCCTGAATTCCCTGATGCCTCAAAGACACATTTGTACAAGGGAAGGAGTATTTCTTTGACCTTGCCATCTCTAAACTGAAAACACAACAACATGTATATTAAGAAAGAAGAAAAGGAATCTGTCCGTACCCACTGAACACACACATCTTTCCCTAGAGAAATGACCAGAGACAAATAACACATACTTCATGTGCCATTGGAGGCACCCAGATAGTAATGATTAATAGAATAGAATAGGTTACGTTACTGTCTACAGCAAATCCACCTAACTGTAATTAACAGCTGCTTTTTCTGGCATCGGGCTTCTTCCATCTCTCCTTCCTCTATCATTCTTCCCTGGTTTTTAGCCTTTCTCTTGTTCCTTATATTTTCATTCTCTCCCTGTTACCTCAGTGTCTAGTTATCCGCTTTCACCTAATGGCCAACTATTTTTCCACTTACAAGTCCCTACTGGCTCTTTTGTCTTTTTTTTTTTGCATTTTCATTTTTTCCCCCAACATTTGGCTGTCCTTCTCTTCTCCTTTTCCCATCACATTATCACCTTCATCTTTTCCTTTATTCTTGCACCTTGAACAGTGAGTTTATTTCTCTGTAATTTTTATAGACATCAGATGTATCTATACTGTGTATTTTGATAGATAGCGAGAGACTTACATCTTTCTGGAACTGTGTTGTAGCTTGCACCATATATAATGGCTCTTCAATGCCTTGGAGTCCTCTGATACTGACCCAGGCTCTGTTAGCCAATTCTATTTACCACTCTTTGTACTGGCTTTCTCAGCAAGCATCATGGGCAGCCTGGCATGGTGCTTGCTTGGCTCCTTTGGCTGTTAGCCCTTGTGAGATGGTGAGGTCTGGAGAAGCAAGAATCCAAAGCAGAGTATTATAGTAAAGAAATGTCCTAATGGTGATTTAGGCAGATTTGGGATGACTGCCTTTACAGAAATTTTCTAAAAGGATCCCTCCATACCCATCAGGTCGGATACGTGGAGAAAAGGTAGGAGCATCCTGGTAAGTCATTGTAGTTATTTGTATTCTGTTCTGAAAATGAGTTCCCAAATATAGAGCATACTTCACATATAGAAATGCTTCCAATCCTAATATTTGCACCCAAGCAATGTCCTTATGTTCAGTCTTACTTTGTGATACTAAAATCCAGAAAGGATCCAAACAGCCCAGGGGTTCAGAGAGCTGGGATGGTCCAGCACAGGTTGTGAAACACAGCGCAGCAACTCAAATGAGAAACTATTGCAAATGGCAACTGAATTTGTTCTGTGTGTCTGGATTTGGAAGGTAGGGTTGTTTAAGTTCTTTCAAAGAAGTCTAGTTTCCTTAATGTATCTTAAGGTTTTTACTAATAGCCAAGCTGGTTTAGGTGGTTGTGTTTAAAAAACTGGTGCAAATGAACCTATATCTGTCTTGCACATACAAAGAGGGCATGAGAGTAAATTATTGTTTGTCCTTGATTATTTCATTAAAGTGTGTTCTCCTATGTTATGAGAGGAAAAAAGCACACAGCGAATGATTCCAAGTGAGTTATTCTGTCTCTCATTATCATTCATAATTTGTCTTTGCTATAATTCACATCCCTTCACAAAATAGCAACATATTAGTTAGAGCTTTTAATTAAAACCCCAACACCTGCAGGTGAGAAAACACAGATGGATTCGCTCCTCCATGGAAACACTCAGTTACATGTGAACTGGCCACAGAGCTGAAGAGAGAATAGGTGTTAAAAAAACACTCTGCTCCTCACAGTGACTCTATTCATTCCTACAGAAACAAACATACCTTGAGTGTGTACACAGCTTGCTCCACGGCTTAACCCTTCGCTTCTCACTTTGTCAGCTGTAACATCTACCTCCATCAGACACAGGTTTGGTTCTCAAATGGCATAGAAAAAGCACAGTTGTGGGTTAGGTGTGAGCTTTGGATTCCTAACCTTGCCTAAAAGGAGGTTCTTATGGTTCCTAAATTTGCTACTCTGATATATCTCTGATTGGCTTTTCCCTTTTCTCCCCCTGCTCTTCTGGAACCATGAGTCCAATTAAAATTCAAAACTTGCCAATCCCTTTCTGAGCACTGCAGAATGACATGGGGCTGCATGCAGTAAGGCTGCCCACCACCAAGTGCACATATATCCATACCTGTATAAACCATCTCTATTTGTATTTCTGCACCTGACATGACACACAAATAAATTCTGATGACCAGCATCACTATTGAGTAGTCTAGTTCTCTAGCATACTGGTACCTAGCCCCAGCAAGCTCCCAGTTAGGAGTACTGGGCTTATGCATTACTATCTGGTTGTATTAACTGTTTTTCCATGACTACTACCAGTTGCAATTAGGAACTAAAATTAATGGGTGTATTACTGAGCAGTTTGGGAGAGCAGATGAGAACAAAGTTTATATTTGGCAAACGAAGCTGGTAAAATGCTATTTGTCCATGTTGGATGCCATAACATTCTGGCTTGTTTAAGTTGACATTACTTACTTTTCTGTTTAAAATATTTTAATGGATATATCAAAGGATGATGAATATGGAAAAGGGCATTTTTTGGTGCTCCATAAGAAAATATTGTTAACAGAGCATTGTTTGAGGTGCAAACTCAAGCACCTGAGACTGAAGAATAACATATTAAAGTAGCAGAGGTTACTTGAATTTGCTGGGAGCTTTTCTATGTAGTCTAACAAGATTTAGATCAAGACCAGTATATTTCACATGTCATGTTATATGCCACGGAGAGTGTAGTGCATTCTAAATATTAGCTTATTGATCTCAGAAACCCCTAAAAGATCAGCCACACCACATGAAAAATCTAATTATCTCTTAAACTGTCTGAGAGAGATCCCCCAAATTCACCAGTGCTTTCATATCACTAACCTAAACCTCAACATAATATTTGAAGAGATTATACACTTTATACTTCTCAAGGCACTGCACTCTGCTGTATAAAACACTTGTAGCAAGCAGGGCTTCTGTGATACAGTTAGCCCTGAAACACAGCCTTGCTCAATACCAATCTCCCCACACTCATGTCTTGTTATTTCCAATGCCATCCTCTTCCCAAGACACCTGAACAGAGCGGCACAGTCCAAGCTGTCTCAGGAACTGGTACATTGGCCAACAGAACAGCCAGCACACATACCATAGAAAATTTACCTTTTTTAAAGACTATTTCAGAAATTTCTGTGCAGCACAGTGCGGTGTTATGTCGGTGTTGGGGAGTGTCAGCTCTCGGCCAGCACCCATCTGCTGTCCTGTTTGAGTTTCTGCCAGACTTCCTTCAGCTCCTGGTATATCTTAGAGTTTCACTTGCAATGGCACAGAAACATGAAGGTCTGCTAGTCTTTAAAGATACTTACTGTTACTTTCATTGGATGAATGCTCCTTGCTTGTTTACCTGTGATAAATAATTACTTGAATTAATGAGGTGATTTGAAAGCGATTAGATGCCAAAGGTATCAGGCCTCATCTGAACAGATAACGCCAACAGAAAATATTTCTATCAGTATCTTCATTAAAAAACAGGTATTTTTTAAAATTCAGCTGTGATAATGTTTTACACTTGATAATCCTTTCTCTGTGACAGACAACGTGTAATAGTTGGAATGAAAGCTGCTGAGTTTCAATGTGAAAACCCAGTCCCTCCTATAGTCTGTAACTGTCAGCTCTAATCTAAACTCTTTCAGGCAAACAAAGGAGTCAAAACATTTGCAGAAATTTTATAGGTGGACTTTCAATTTGGTGTATAACAAAAGGCCAATTAAAAGATTTTTAGTACACTCAGAAAACAGCTTCTCTGTTTCCATATACTCTTGCAACTCACTTATAGGTTGTTTGAATTATAGCTCACATATTTTTATAGTAATTTTTAATGTAAAAATTATTTTTAAAATTGTAGTGTTACCATTCCTGCATGTTGCAAAAGAGAAGTGAGTGGAGTGATACATGCTTTGAGGCTTAGGAGGAAGAGGATATGGGAGGAAGGAGGTCAGGCCTGGTGGATCAAAGGACCAGTGACTCCGAGCAAGGTGCAGAACAGCTGTGATTCATGTGTTTGGGCAAAGGTACAGGGCCCAGCTGGAGCTGAAGAGCTGAGGTTTATGTCCAGTGTTTTTATACTGTGAAAGGCTGATGGAAAGTGAGGGACTTTGGGCAACTGAGCAAACCTCAACAGTATCTGCCAGGGTCTAGGCTTAGAGAAAGTGCATCCTTCCACCTAAGATTCAGAACCCCAAATCATCCCCTACCAGTAGAAGCCTACAAGTATTCTTTGAAAGAAGAGGAATTTCACTCTTTTAAAAAGTAGAGCATTACACGACAACAGAGTGGTCAGATTTCCCTGCTCAAGGAGTTGAACTTAGTCCCTCTTCACTCTCTTTGGGTTCTGCCCTGAACATCTACCTTGACACAACTTTCCCATTCTGGGGCTCAAACTGCAGAGTTTCTCATACTCATCAATACAGATGTGAAGGTGACCACGTGGAGGGAATCAAATTAGTGTTCCAGATAAGGTGGCGTGGGTGCAGTGCATGACCAGCACCTAAAGCTGTCTCTGACATTTAGGTTATAATGTTATTTATTTGTGTGAGAGCATTGCACAGGGGAAGCTGTGGGACCTGGCCCAAATGATTCACAGAACTGTGATACTTTGACTTAAAATCTCAGTAGGCTTTTCTGTAAACTCAGGCTTAGCATATATTTTAGTACTATTAGTAGTAATAATTTATAATCTGTACAAGTTGTACCTCCACATTGATTTTGTTTTCATGAGGAAGCATGAAAGGTATGTGAAAGTATGAAATCTTGTGCTGCTCTTGAGATACTGATGTATAGATAAATATATATACAATATATATACAAACAAACCTGAGAAGATAATTTTAACTTTGTCTAATAACAAATAGAAGAACACCATTATGGGATTCCATGCTATATATAAAATATTTGGCCTCTATAGTTCTTGAAGAAGATTCTGATGGAGTCACTGGTAGTTCTTATTTCTAATCCCAATTATAAGAATATTATGTCTACACATGGCCTATAAAAGCATTCCACATCCTTTCTTACCAGGCCAGATAAGGAGTGATACTTCAGGTGTGTATGTTATGTATGTAATTTATTTCCACACATAAATGCAAGCACTGAAACACTTGGTTTAACATGACCAGGCAGAGGAGCTTGAAAAGTTTGGACAGATAGCAAAAAAAGATAAAATTTATTTAAAATAGTCTGTTAAAATGTGGATTAAAAAAAATCTATTAGAGATTGAACATAATGGTATTGGATGTCTTGTAAATACTGTGAGAGGATTGCTAAAATACAGGGAAGTGATCCTTGGCTCCTCTGGCAATTCAGATTCTCTCTTTAATTTACACCACTGGACTATGGCTGTACCAAAGTCCTCTGGAGTTTCTGGTTTGGGAGAATTGCTGGTCACATCCTAACTCCTGACCTGGATGAGGCTAACACATACACCAGTCCCTTCTTTTCTCCCTTTCTCTCTGGATTTCTGTGAAGGGTAGCCCTGGATGCACAGGCTGCAGCTGATCTCTGACACTCTCCAGGTGATCCACAGCACAAGATCCTGGGGCATGCTCATGCATCAGTACATCTTGAGACAGTCTTCAGGTGCTCCAAACCAGCGCAGCTCCCTCCAAGCTTTTTTGATGACATCAGTTCATATTTCACCCTTATCATCTCCCCTTTGAAAATCTTTTACTTATACCCCAATTTACCCACAGCGTGCTAGTAGCTGTTCATTAAGTAACTGAAATTGGCACTCCTCTCTCTACCCTATCATGAACTTGTTTTTCCCTGTGTCTTGGGTTCCACCACAACCTTTTTTATTAGGTGGTGAGACAGGTCGTTTGGTGTCTGGAAATGTTAGTGAGATGGAGTGAGCACCTTCAAGCAGGTGCATGCAGAAGGGTGAAATGAGGTGTGAATCCATGTTGAAATTTAGTCTGCTGTAGCTGGGAACCAAGAAATCCAGTACATAGTTACTAACAAAAGAGAGGGGAAAAAATAGTTTTCCAAGCATTGACCTGTCATTCTATCTAATTACAAAAGATTCTGTAGGAAAGACTTCCAGGAAAGGCTGAGAGTGTTCCATCTGTGTGAGGCACTCTGAAAAAGCAGTGTTAAGAGTGAACTCTCCGGCCTGTTCAGTCTATTTAGCAAGCTCTGAGATGTGTAAGTACATTATCTGCAAGGCTGGTAAAGAGCGCTCAGGGAGGATTTGTGGGTCTGTGGGAAGGACAAAGAAAAATGTTTTCTAATAAATTATTCACAATCTCACAATCCCTTTTGGGCAGATTGTTGCTCTGTTTGCCCCAGTGCTTCACGTCTTTTCTCTCTGCATTCACATGCACATAGTTTCTCACCTCCAGAGAGCAGCAGAGATCTCAAGCAGGCTGCTGCAGCTAATGGTGGCAATTAATAACTTGTCATAATCCTAAGGATGAAAGGGAGGGCTCACCATCAGCAGTCAGGTCATGGCGCTTGTGTAAAGCAAATGAGGTGCAGGTGTTGTCCAGATTTAAGAGCTTTGCTAGACTGTCAGCACACTGCAGTGCCAAGCCATAGACAGAGCATCACCCTACAGGTACATAACTTACTGTACTAGTTTTCATGCTCCAGGTGCACACACATTATACAGCCTCCCCCCCCCCCCCCACCCCGCTGTTCATTAGTGCTGAAGAGGAATCCTCAGAACATTTCAATAAATCATACCACAGCACAGTTAATTCCAAACATGTAATTGCAGCGTGCCTATATATTTGCATATACGAGGCAGACCAGTGAAGCTTTATTTTGCATTTGTAAACAGAAATGTGTTTGGAAGCAAATGTGTTGTCTTTTTCTTTTAATTGAACATTGTAGATAAATAGCAGCTTGGCTACCTAATAGCATTTTAGGTCCATGTTCTCTATTCAAGTCTGAGAAAATGAAACCTCATTATGCCTTCCGTTAAACAACAAACTACAGAATCACTTATTTCTAGACAGCTCAGTTGGCTTTTCCCTTTTCCATTCCTGTGGGTCAGTTCTGCTTGAAATGAACCAAGTTTACAAATCTCTACTGGTTTGTACACTCCTATTATGCATACTAGTATATGCATTTGTAACTGTCACACGAGTCAGGGTGATACAGCATTCTCATCTGACCCTATTCATTTAAATGGGAGCGTCTTGTTGACATTGATTCATGTTATAAGTTATATCGATGCATTATAATCCCTTTGTGTCACCCCACTGGTTATTTCTACTAAAATGTTGTGAATAAAAGCTGGCAATAATGGTCAGTTGGATTTGAAGCTGTTTTAAGGGATGTGGAGTCCATCTGAAGTCCTGGGTCAGTGCCTGACACTTGCTTTTTCTCTGAAAGACAATTAACATGCAAAGTATCTTGTTCTTATGCATTTACATGGCAAATCATCTACTGGCTTATTAATAATTTGGGGCTGTGCATTCCAAATGTATATTGCACTCAACTAAAGGGATAAGTAAACACGATTATGCATGCATGTAGGTCTTTATCAAGGTGTGGTTGATAATGTTTTAAAGCAGAACTATTTCTCATGAAAATAGCTCCTCTTAATAGCCTCTGTCTCTTTATTGTGCTTCTTAGTGAAACATAAATCACTAATATGTTTTCAGCTGCAAACTACTCTCTTTTTCCATTGTATTCACAGATTTAGTGGCATTTCAAATAGATAAACACAAGCAACATCTATCAACACTACAAAAAGGGGGCCTTAATCAAAGCTCCAGGTCCCAGGTCTCAGCATCTCCATTTACCTTGAGATAAATCCATTGGTGTGACCACCACTGCACAGGGTGACAAATCACCCTAGTCAGCTGAGCAGTGCAAGGGCTTATTGGCCTTTCTTTAAGTGGTCTTACCCTTCAATGAAAAGGATGGTGCTTGTCAAGCAGGGCCAGATTAAAGTTAGACAAAAAGAAATGATCTGTTATTAGAAAACTCCGATTGAGAATCACAAAACAGGAAAGAAATATGAATAAGAATTTACAGTGAGGATGCTCCCCCCACCTTTTCTCATCCTCCCCCAAGCAGAAATTAACTTTAATTACTTTCCCAGCTTAGCACATTATGAATGTCAAGACAACGAGGCATTAACATTAAATAAATATGTGGCTCCAGGAATGTGCCTGTTGGAGTGTGGGAAAAGGGGAGCCAGTACCTGGTGGGGCCTGGACTTATGAGCTTCTTGTGCATCACAGGAGTGCTTCCTTCAGGTATGGCAGGGTCATGGGCTGCTTCTGGTGCTGAACTGTGGGATACTCAGCATGGAACATCTTGAAAGAGATCCATGCCATCACCTGTTGGAAGGCAGCATGCTCTGTGCATGGATATCTGGAAATGAAGGGATTAGGGTTCAAAAGGAGGAGAGCAACAGATGTACGAGCAGAGTCTTAGCTGGGTTGGTCAAGTGCCTGTTGGTGCCAAAGGCAGATTGGAAAGGCTCTTGGTGCTTTCATGGCCACATTCTGACCTTATTTACAAGGATGCAACAACAAAAGCCTCAAAATCTCCTATCAAGTTTGGCCCTTAGTATTTTAGCTTACATAATTCCTAAAAAGAAACTCGAGGTTAAAAAAAATTATATGCAGATAAGCTAAAGCCCCCTAAAGGTCATTAAATTATCTCAATAATTGTGGGTAAATTCTTGCCTCTAAGAATACCCAAAGCCTCTGCCTTGTATCCTGGTGACCCACATAAATGTAAGATTGTGTTTTGAAGTTTCCCATAAAATCCTACTTTTAAAATCAGAATGACTCAACAAGCAGCAACTGAAAAAATTCAGACCAAACATACTTGGAAAACTGAGCAAATATTTACCCATCCAATGGGTTTGTTTGCTAAATAAATTCACATTCACTGTCTAGTGAGACAGTAAGAGGAAAAAGAAGGAAACAGTTCATGTTCAGGTTTTTTCCCAGGGCCAATGTAAATAGTCAGGTGGGTAGTTGTGGGGTTTTGTTTGGGGGGGTGGGTTTCCCTACCATTGAGATTCATGCATTTAAAATGCACTTGGTTTCTTGTGACTTGATAGACCACTATAGAAAGATTAATTTTCTGTAATCATTTGATTTGATAAATGTCTACACAGCCCAGCATAAGTTTATTTTCTATTTATACTGATCCTGAAATTAGTTGCCAAGGGTACTCAAGGGAAACACTTTGGTAATTGTAAATAGGTCCTGACAACAGACATTTAAAATTGTAATAATGTAAAAATGTTATATTTCACATCAGAGCATAAAATTGCACTGGGAGGGACACACAAAGGAAGTGCACACTGCTTTCTCATACATAGTTCTGTGCATAAATAGACATGGCATTTGCAGGCAAAAATTTCAATAGCATATGTTCATTATTTTACTTTTCCAAGGTGTAGACAGTAGGATATAGAGGAATTAAGGGACTTGCACAAGATCACAGCAGGAGCAAGTAGCAGAGGTAAAGAAAGGTGAAGATTTCCCAACTCTTTAAGTGGAGACAGCAAATGTACTATGCCAATTTATAAAGTAATGCAAAATTAATGTTTAGATTTGTTACCTTAAAAGCTGTATCCAAAGCCCAGTGAAACCACAGGGGATGAAAGACTTGGTTCATGATTACTTTATAGCAAAATTGCTTGTCCTCACATTCATCAGCAAAGTATGCTTGTACCACAGGAATAAAGAGAGAGCACTAGTAGCTGCATCACTGGGTGCTGAGACCTGCTGAGATATGTCAGCGTGGCTATGATATGTCCCTTCTGCAGCAGCACCATATTTAAGTCTTTAAGGTTGTTTTTTAGGTTTTTTAAGGTTGTTTCAAAGTGTTTTGAAGGTGCACAGTGTAACATAGAGGTGTTCCTTAGGGGAGGCCAAGATGGACTGAAGCTGGTTTTTCCTTCCTGGGCAAGCCAAATGCCTGATTGACCCAAGCATGTTGGGGCCCTGGCCAGGCTGCGTAGTCCTCAGCTGTACATGCAGTGCTGATGGTCAGGGGGAAGATGACCAGCTGCACAGGAATAATGCCTGGGGCTGCTGCACTGTTTATTGCTGGGAGTCTTTGCTGTTTTATGAGGCACCTACACCAAAAGGCACAGCATAGGCAATTAAAAGGTATCATCCTTTGAATGCCTTTTAAAGACAATGCAGTCACAGTGACTGTGATAGTCCAGATATAATAAAATACCTACTTAAACATACCAGTTGTGTAGTTATAAAATATCAAGTAATGCTCAAAAGTTAAGGGAACATAATAATTATCTGATAAAATGTCTAATATACATAGGCATAGCCTTAAACTGCCATGGTGATTGCACAGTAATTTAATATAAATTGATTAAGTACATTTTTACTGATGCTTAAAGACTAGTCATAGCATGGGAAATGATGTTTTGTTATCAGCTGTTACTAAATATACAGTATTTGCTGGAATAAATCCAAGGGAAAGCTTTAAGGCACATTATTTAAATGGTATGCAGCTGCTCTTCCTGCACTCCAGGTTGAACACAATTACCAAACACCTGATATTCATTGCAAAAAATGGGCATAACAACAACTTCTTTCTCCACTGACCAAAATGTTCTGTGCAATAGTGCTGTTACTGATAGGTCTCAATCGCCTGTGATGCTGGATCACATGTATCATCACAGTTCTCTTCCAAACAACAACTAACTGTGATAGATAACTTGTAGAATAATGCATGTTCCCTGGTGAGACTTTAATACAGTCTTTGTGGTTCGTCCCCATGGTGTGAGAGAAAAAACCCCTCAGTTTAGGAGCTCCAGGACTGAAACTCTGTTGGTGAATCGCAGCTTTAGACTGCAGCCAGGAGAACAAGTGAGCTTGTGTGTCCCCAGCCCTGCCATGGTCTCTTCCAGGGTTCTTGTTCCTCAGGTAAGCACTAGTTGTGCCAGGTAGCTGATGTGCTGCTCCCAGAGAGGTGAGTGCCTGGTGGCTAAGCTGCTCTTGCAATGCTAAGCTAATTCATGCAGGGAGTGGGTTGAGATTCAGTTCTGCATAAGCTCTGAGAAGAAGAATTCTCCTTGAAAACGTCTGTCTGTCCCTCTGACCCTAAATTTTGTGGGGGTGAGTCAGCAAGTGTTGCAGTGCAGTGGTTTGGGAACAACTGGCAAAAGGAAGGGGGAAAGTGAGAGGAGCTTTAAATCATTACCTTAAAAAAGTGAAGCTAAGAAGACAAAGACCAAATATATCCACGTGGCTTTCTAGGGACTGCCTGTTAGACTGTCTTTTGCTCAAACTGTAGAGTTCAGCCCACAGAGGCAAGTCTACAGCTTGTGTGATGGCAGCTTGTGGTTCTGGAGGTGTCCGAGTGCTTGTCCCACAGCTGTTTCAGAAAGCAGTGAGTTCTGTCAACTATAAGGGCTTAGCAGCCCAGGGTACAAAAGAAGAGCAGAGCTGTCCCTGCCTCTAAAAGAAAAACAATTGCTTTCACCAATATAAACACACTTTTTGCATTGTGGGGCGATTAAAGGCAGCGTTTCTTTTGAGGCAGAGATACTGAAATAAAGATCACTCCAATTTATATCTCCTAGTCTGTAATAAAATTCTTCCTGATCTGCAAATAAGTAACCCCTGGACTAGCATAAACTGCCAGATCATTAGGCTATTTTCTAGTATGAAAATGGCATGAATATTATTAAACTGTAACTAGAAATATTTATGCTGATAGAAAACCCACTATTGTTGTTATTATTTTTATTATAATACCTTAGAAGAGGTGCCAGGTAATTGCAAGATTCAATAGGTCACTGGAGGTAAAGAGGGGAATTTTTCTTGGCATTATAATTTCTGAATACAAACTGCAAGTGGAAGTATAAGGATTTTTTCCAACCTGAAAAGTCACTATGTCTCTTTTAGAAAAGAGAACTTACTCTCTTTTAAATCCTTAAAGTTGGTTTGTTCTGCAATGCCTGCAAATCATTACTGTTTCATACTGGTTTGCCAAGCAAAGAGTTCAGCTATTCATTTTTCTGCTGAACTCTTTCCATCTTAGCTCACACCTTCACCTTCTCTGCTTGTTTGTGGTGTTTCCTTGGTCCCTCTGCTGCCCTACTGTTTCCACCTGTGTATCCTGGACCAAGCATCAGTGCACTCAGGCAGCCAAAGTGAAGTCTTGAAGTACTAACATAAAGTCATAACAATTCCAAATCTTGTGTTCTGAAGGACAGTTTGATTCAGTGCCCTTTCTGAACTGAGTGTGAAGAGAGTAGAGATTTTTGCAGACATAATCCCCAGAAACAATCCCAGACACACACAAAATGTGGACACATGAAGAAATGCCATTTCTGAAAAAAAAAACCCAACTTTGGGTTTCTGAACTGTTGAAGTAACTATTGCTTCAAAGTCAGAGCCTTAGAAACTAGAATGCTGACTGGATGGAGTAAGTCAGGGGTTTTCAAGTTTATGGGTAAAATAAATGCTCATTCTTTATATAAATCCTGAGGAAGGCCAGTTTCTGTAAATGTTGACTCTTCAATTTCACTCAGCTGCTTTAAAATGGAATGAAGAGTTTTTAGGGGTTATAGTAGAAAACTTAGTCAACTTAGCTCAAACAATTAAAGCTTATTAGTATAGCCTCTGAGTCAAATCCATCATTATATAAATATATATATATATACAGGTACATGTATTGCAGTTGTATAGTTTAGGCACTGTGCAAATAAGAAAGGAGTAGGCAAAAGCACACTGATACACCCCCAGGGCTTGGAAAGTCTCTCTGGAAGAATGTGGGGCAGAAAAGCCCCCAGGATGAGAGGTGATTTGAGGTAAATAGATCTTCCATATATATCTGCTGTGGAATTCAGGAGAAGCAACATAGTGCAGCATTAAATGTCAGAGGGATAACTACCCACCATGAAAGAAAAGTCTAAACTACATTGGTTTTTCTAACTAAGCATCATGTAACAAAATTGTGTTGGAAAATTGTGCTGGCAGCCTTGATATGTGCATGATGCAAACAAGAAGGACTAGCCTGTAGGAAATGAGTGCACAGAAAAGGCAGTATGATGGGACTGACTCAGTGGGCTCCTGACTTAGTTGGGGTGTCTACAGCATGTGGTGAAGGTGTGAGTTGAGTTTGAATGCAAGGATGGGTTGGTGCATGTTTTTCCAAAAGGACAACAATTAAGACCTGTCTGTCTCTAAAGGTCTTCTGCTAAATAAACAAATCTGAGACTGGAGTGATAAATATCCACTTGGTATTGAACGCAAGTCACCTAAGTTAGGATTTTTAGATTCTTCTCTGTGAAAGGAAGGTTAATTTCTCACCTCTCTAACTATTGAGTCACTAATTCATGTTTGTAAAGTGCTGTGATCTGAAATGTCTTTTCCAACTGAAATGATTCTATGAAAATTAACACAGTCTTGGTCAGCAAAATGTTGTATTACAAATGGGAGCATTGAGAGCAGCTTCACAGTTAACCTATGTTTTTATTTAACCTGTAAAATTATTCTATTAAATCTGATTTTCAGTTTCTTCCAAATAGAGACAACTCCTGGTTTTCTTCACTCCTTAAGCACTTTGTTGCCTCACTTTGTGGTGGAATTTTACCAGCAGACTATTCCAACTGCTAATGAAAATTGTAGAGAAGTTGTCAGCAAACACTTGACTGCAGAATTTTTTATTCTTATGAGTTCTTTACTACCATATCCCATGCAAGACTGTTAACAGCTGCCCTACGTTCTGCCTAGCTGAGTCACTGCTTTTTAGTGAAGCTCTTTGCAAAGCAAGCAAGAGAAACTTCAGGGAAATCACTATGGCTTTCAACCCTGCCATCAAAAGTGTTGGAGATATTTAAATGGCAGGGGACACAAGTTAAAGCCAGGATCTCCCATCATTAGCCGTAAAGACGCTGCTTAGCTTTATGTGCTAAACCACACAATATATATAAACCAGAGAGGGGATTGCAGAGCTGTGCAAACCCGATTCAGCAAAATTCCTGCGAGGAGACAAAGTCAAAGAATGGCCAAATTTCTGTGATCTCAGTGCAAACTTGCTTTATTGAATTTTACTTCTATATGCCATATTAACATTTCATTTGCATACAGATTGCACTCCATCTTTACTCCCAAACCGCGCAGTCAGCAGTCCTTTCCTGCGGACAAGGTGTGGTACCGCAGCATTTTGAAGTACTCTTGTTAAATTTTAAAGCAAGGTGCATGAGATTTCGGTCAGTCTGCTTCAGCAGTTATCATACACATCTGTCTTCTTCTCCTCAACACAGTGATAGCTGGGGGGTTGATTTTCCTTACTTCTTTTAGGATTGAATGCTCACAAACGAGGCATGTGCATCTATATACCTCAGCTACTCCATGCATCGACTCCCTAGTAAATCCAATGCTCTTCACATCAGTTTTCCCTGCCTTGCTAATGCTCCTGCAATTCTAATTGTAAAAGCAACTACACAAGTAAAGCACTGCCAGTCCAGTGGCTTTGCCACAACATTATAGTTACTGAAGGAGGGAAACACTTAATTTCTTACTGTTGTTACTAGTGGTAGAATTGCATTAGAGTCAAAGAGAGAGAAAGCAGACAGTGCTGAGCAGAATAAAATGTTGATACATCCAGCAGAAGTACATATATGCACTGTAGTAGCTGTACCTGTGGTAGATTACTGTAACAGTTTTTTTTCTCCATGAACATAGATAACCCTCAGGTGTTCTAGCATATTTTTCACTATCCAACCCTTAATCTTTGAGTTCTAATAATTCTATTCTGATGTTAAACAAATAATACATCTACCAGACATTACAGAACATGACAGAAATTGCAGTGTTGTATTAACCGTTGATATCTTCCTTGCTAGAATAACAGAGATGATAGTGATAATACCTATAAACACACAGGGAATTATTTGGCTACTGTTGTTGGTGCAGCCATCCTTATGTATTTACACAGAAATGCTGTGTTTTGTGAAAACACTGGAATTTTTGGATGTCATAATTAGCCTTGGCAATTAGCAATGCAAGCCATCATGTCTTGTAATGTCAGTAAAAGGAAGAAATAAACACTATGAGCATGTTAAACAAAGATTGGAAGTTTCAGAGCTGTACCCCCAAAATCTGAGTCTCTGGAGCCTCACTTGGCATAACTATATACTACATGCTAAGTGCACCCAACACTTGGCTGCAAGCCCTGCTATTGTCCTCACAGTGTGGCTTCAGTGTTTCACATCCAGGGTAAGAAACCAACTGCTAATGGTAGTAATTAGGAGCCCTGGGGGGGATTTATACCCTTTGTCACTGTTCAAGCAGTGTAGGTGCTGAGGTTTGCAAAGATAACCATTATTGGTACAGGTGATGATCCTTGCATCAGCAGGCCTGACAGCAAGACAGATTCCTGATTTTTACCCATCAGAATTCAGAACTGGGTTTAGGAAAAACATCCTTATGAGGGGAACAAATGTGTCCCAATACCTGGTCTTAATTCAGCTTTGAAAACAAATATGTAGCCAACAAATGTGGTAAGATTGTAGAGATGAGGCAATTGTAGCTCTAAAATGCCGATTATTTACAGGTTCCTGAATGTATATGCTGTATTACTTATACACTATGTTACTGAGCTATCTTTCAGAGACAGAGTAGAAGTACAGCACTTAATAACGCTACTGCTTCTTCCCTGAGAATCTCAGGTATTAGTGAAGTAACTCGGTATTCTCACAACTGCCTGCGGTGTTAAGGGAAATGGGCTGACATAACTCTCCCCACAAGTCTCTACCCAAATTGTCCCTAATGTCACTGTAGTTCCTAGGACACCTTACATTCCCCTCAGCCCAGCCTTTGTTTAGTCCAGATCACACTTGTGCAGAGAGCAATTTGCTCCTTCCTTTAAACCTGCATTACTGAGAGCACCATCACTGTGCGGTTTTGACCCAACTAGGATTTGAATTCTCATGGGCTGACTTTTAACCTCATGGTTTTGTGGTCATGTGGAACCTTTCCTTTTTTCCTAAGATCTTAATTTTGTCACCTGATGCATGCAAGAGTCAATGTGTGTCCCCTGCTCTGCTGATTTCAGCTGTGGCTGGTGGGGTCTGGCTTGCATCTGCAGAGACAGATCAGAGCTGTGAGATACTCGCTGTGCTGAGCACTGCATGTGCTCCTGAGAAACATCTCATTCTAAAACACTTTCTGTAACAGTTGGAGAGAAGGAAAACAGTCAGATCCAAAGGTAAAAGATCTTCTAAGAATGTTTGCCTTCACAAAAAAGTGGAAAATTCTTTAAATGTAAGATTTCTTGGCTAATCTTGTTCTGTATGGTGTGCTTGTTTGTGTGCAAGCTTCATTCTGAGAAGAGGCAGAATGACCTCCAGGAAAGAGAGTGGTATGTTTTAGAAAAGAGAGGAAATGTGATAGTCTGGAAACTTGGAGTACAAGATCCAATCTCTCTCCATGGATGGCAAGAGCATGTCAGACATAATGGAATATTAAGAGAAGGAACCTATTGCGGGCTCAGGGGACTGCAGTAAGATAGCACTAAAAACTTTACTGCTATTAAATCTTGGGAAGCTGGAGATAATTTTGCTTTAGAAGAGCGTGGCTGCTGGTGTGGTTAAAAATGCTATCGAAAAATCCGCTCAGGAGGAATCCCTCAATAAAACAGAAACAATTGGGGCTACATTGGAAGTTCCTGCTAAGGAAAACATCATTTGGCAGAGAAGATTGGAGAGGCTGGAGAGTGACAGGAGCAGTGGAGTTTTAGAACTGCAAACGGGTGCTGAGGGAAATGGTGGAAAGACTATTGAGACTTTATTAACTGCTACATTGGGGATCAGAAATAATACTCCCCACAGAGAGAGAAAAAGCCTTTCACAGACCAGTGAAACATTCTGCATTAGCTGCTGTGCCAGGGAGAGGGAAGAAACCATTCTGTTTCTCAGAAATCCCTCAGACTGGAGTAGCAAAGTAGGTAGCCAACAGCAAAGAGAGATTTCTGCCAGCAAATGTTTTCATACAGGAGGTTTTATGCTCAGAGGAAATTATGACCTGTACAAGTAGCAGAGGAATAGAAAATTGGGTCATAGAGAGAGCAGTTAAAAGCTGCCTTCTCTTTTGATTCCTGGATAGCTAATGACACTGCATTCCCTGGCTCTCCCAGATGTCGGGCATTTAGTCACCAGCCCTAGTTTACTACCTCATCCAGTACATCTTTCACTAGCACAGGCAGATATAGGAATTGAGAGAAAAATATCTATTTATAATCTTTAGAAGAAGATTAACATATTTGGAGGTATTTGGATTATTTGTTTTACAATGGTAAGATGTCTGAAGAACCAAAAGACTGTCTTTTTATCCCTCAAAATGCACAGCGTGGATAAATACTTTTGCTAAAGGACAGCCTCAGAGATAGGACTGTGAAGCAGTGGTATTGCTCCTTCTATTTTTTTGCTTTTTTATTTTAACAAAATAAGTACTGTAATAACACTCAGGCTACAGCAGACCCCAAATTCATAGCACAGGGTGACTAAACAGGCTGAGCAGAGCATCCCTGTACCCAGGCAGGTACAACAGAAGTCACTGAGGAAAGAGAGTAGCTGTGATCATCTGGGACAAAATACATCTGTGCTTTGTACAGCTGGGAGTGAACACAACAGGACACAGTGCAGATGAGCTCAGAAGGAGAGTAGCAGCAAACTAGAGCAAAATGCTAGTGGTAGAGGAGGAATTGCCTTTGTTACTTCTAAGTACATTAATTTTCTTACCATTTGTGTATTGTGTAGAGAGGCTTTTGTCAGTACAGCCTTGTTTACCATATATCATCTCTTGCTTCATCACACTCCAAACAGAGAGAGTTACTCCAGCAGAAGAGTGTTGGCTGCTTTATCCCAGTGAGTAGCACTGACTGAATTCACTATAATCTTGCAAAATGTTTCTTGGAAGTTCTGATACTCTTGGTAGGAGGCAGAGGGGAGAGAAACACTCTGTGCTGGGAGATTGTGAGGGAGCTGGGAAGAAAAAACAGAGCTTTCTGAATTTTTTTAATGCTGTGCCTGATGTACCTGATGTATTCACTGTGAAAGAAGGAACTTCAAGCTGCTCTGGAGGAGAATTTCTGTGGTTTGCTCTCTGGTATATCTCTGTTCCTAGAGATCCAAATCTGTTCCATGGCTACATCTGTAAGTACTTAGGAGACTGTTCCCATAAACACAACAGTGTTAGAGGTACCAGGTAGGTCCCCAGGATCCTTAGAGGTTGGCCAACTGGGTAGGTGGGCCTTCTTTCCTTTGGGATAAAGCTATCCTAAATTCCAGCCCTTGGGGTCCTGCAAGACCTGTATGTACCTCCTGGAAGTCTCCTTTTGTGTCTCATCCAGTGAAGATTCACATTTCTTCTGCACTGGAAAAGCTGTATACAAGTTTTAAATTTTTAGGTTCTTTCAATCTTCACCTACTGTACTATTCTTAAAATCTTACTATGGGCAAGGGAAAAAAACCCTTCTCCTGTACCCCAAATAAAAGTGAAAGCACAGAAAAGGTTTATGTACATAAACATGTACTGTAGCTCAGAAAGTGAAACGGAAAATAGGAGGCAGAAAGTGAATGACAGTCACTAAAAGGTCATTTCAACTTTGAAGAACAGAATCGAGTTGTACAAGAGTCTAAGAGCATAAAACTGCCTGTTCCATCCTCTCCTGTTTGTGCCAGAGTTTTGTCTATCTGTCAGTGCTGAAATGTGTTTGATTCGCCTTCTGTTGGAGGGATATTTACAGGGAGCGAAAGAGATCCGGCGGTTATATAGCTTGAATATTCTCCACATACAAAGGACAGACTTTCCAAAGTTCCTCATAAGAATTGTAAGTGTTCAGCTACTGTTTACCAAAGCGTAGTGTAACCCATGCAAAACTGTCTTGTTCCAAGAGGGCTTTCCCTACCACATCACATATCCCCCTTGGCTGCATTGTACACTCGGGATCATTGCTTAGCTTTGCTGTCCTGTGTTGCCTGATGGACATCAGGAAGAAGAACCAAGAATCAGGTCTTTCAAAGCTATTTTCTTAGAATTTTAGTGAGTAGAATGATCTTCTGTTACCTGACACTGAAGACAAAGGTAAGGAAAAATCCAGCTTTTTACAGAAAATCTACTTCAAAGCAAATCTGCCCCTTTTCTACTACAGCTGTGAGACCCATAACATGAAGTACAAGCAAGGGACCCCATAACAGATATCACAAGATCAGCACTTGAAGACTTTTCCTTTCTCAGAAGAAATCTACTTAGGTATGGAAACAGAAAAAAACAACAGAAAGGCAATTTTAATGAAAACTATTTTAATGAATTGCAAATAGACTGTAAATGACTACAGAAAAAAACTGATGGTGTGAACAAAGTACATAAAAATCCTGTGTGCATACACTGTTTATAAATCAAGCTCTCACCCACCATACTTGGAATAGACATCTAAAGGAACATATCAAATTACATAAAAGGTCAGTGAATGTAAAATACTGAACAGACTGTTATGGGATCATTTTTAATCTTTTCCATCACCTAAAAACTTGTAGGGAGGGGTAAATTATATTAAATGAATTGAAGAAGCTAATGAGAATTTTTGGATTGTAATGCCAAAATCAGGAGACCTTTGTTTCATTCTAACGATCCAGTGCTGGCTGGAATTTCTGTCCAATTGCTGAAGACATTTGGGAAAATTAATTTTCTACTTAATTTTTTTTAATGCATTACTGGCTTTTAAGAAAAGAAACAATGTTTGAAAGTGTTTATAACATTATTAAAATACATAGAACTCTTCATCTCAACTCTTTTGAGATGGTTAGCACTATTTTACCAAGGGAAGCCAAGGTTATGGTCACAAGTCCCATGTTACACCCGCATTCTGCTTACTCCAGATAGCAGCTGAGGTGGGGAATTTTCAAAACAATCGAAGGTTGAATGAAGATAGCCCATTCTAGCTTGATATTTTAATTTTTAATGAAGTCTCACCTCTATGTTTAGACACAAAGAGCATTGTTTGGATTCCAGGACCACTGAGTACTCCGTGAGTACTTCTTCCCATAGGAAGGAGAGGAAGTTGATGTAGAGGAGGCTCCCTTTTTCACTCTGTTTTATTCTTTCTCTTTGTTTTATGACTTGCCATCACTGAGAGGAAGATGCCACTTTTTCTTGGCTAGGTGTGTGTAGATGTAACATTTCTTGAGTATTCTATCACTTTATAATCACTCAAATGAATAATGCCATAAAAATCATATAATCAAAAGCATCCAGTTGCAGTCTGATGCATCAGCCCCAGGGTTGGGACAAGGTGAGAGATGGTACTTGCATAATAGGAAATGGAAGTCCTTTAAAAAGCCACCCTCTTCTATTTGAAGTCTGGATAATCCAAGCCAGACTCCCGATGCATCCTCACTCTATGATGTTGCATACAGCAAAATCAAGACCTTAATCTAAGGTTTTATGTGATTTATCCTTTCACAGGATTTCTCCTCCTCCTTAGAAATCTCTTTCATTTGGCAGCTTGAATCTTCTTATTAAAAAAAAATTAACTTAAAGCTAACACAAAATGAAACTCTGCTTTGGTTCTGAGACCATATTGCAGTGCTACTTATAGTCTGGGTGAACATAGGCTATTCCCCCAAATTCCTCTGCAAAGCCTTCCTTCCCTCCACCTCCCATTCCTGTGCCAGACCCTCTATGCAGATTGCTGTAATGAGCTAGCCCAGACAGTAGCAGAGGTTTAAAAGGCATGTTCAGGACGAGACTGACTTGCCAAGCAGTCCTTCTTGAGTATGACCACCAACATTTTAATTTGGGCTTTTCCCAAGAAATCATTTGTTTGCAAATATTTTTTATTGAGGTGTGTATTGTTTTTGTAGGTGTGCTTTTACCTGGCATTTTCTGGGGGTGTTTGGATATGAATGCACATAGAAAGATGTGTTTGTCTGTATGTATGTCACACATTTTGCACTTACTGCTTCTAGCTTTTAATATTTTTTCTCTGGGAACATGCTGTGATAGCTTCAGTATTTCAAAGAGCATGCAATCCAAAATCTGCCAGGAGGAAATATTTCTTTAAGGAAGAAAATGTGGTTTTTGTTAACTTTCTCAATCTCTCATCCATTCAGCTCCGTGTTGAATATATGTGCTGTTGTGGGGCTCGGGGTGGGACTCCAATGACGTCTGTTTGTTTCACCCTTCTATAAACAGCAGTTAACAGGAGTGATGTTGAAGCTGTAAAGTTTGAATCTGTGTGTGAGGTTCCTGCCTGAAACCAGAGTTTTAAGTTACCATTCAGACTGACGAATTCTTTCTGTCCCTAATGAGTCACTACTCGCCTTGCAAGGAAACAACATATATCGTCTTGTCATATTAGTCTGAAGTGATTTTGCATGCCTACAGGAGGACATTTAGGGAGAAGAATCCATGCAATTTCTATAGCATCAAAGCCTTGTTGGGGTTTCCAGGTGGCTGAATTCAGATTTATTGTTGGTGAACTTGGTTCCCAGTGATCTATTTAATTCTGAATTAGCATCTCTATTGCAATGCACACCTCTTAAGGTGTGCTTTCCAAACATACACTAATTGGCTCTCACACAACCTCTCAAACAGGAAGCTGGGTAATGAGGTGTGGGATCTTTTTCCTTTTAACTGTCCTGTTATTAATGCCCAAACTATTCTGAAGTTATATAACAAAAGGAGACAAAGCCCATCAGTTTATTGGGAGAGGAAAGTGTGTGAGGCCAGCCCCATTTGAGCCTTCTGGAATTCAGCTGCTGACTTCTCTGTAATAACAATGCTAACTTCCTCAAAATCCCCCCATCTACCACAGTCACTAATGAACTACAGTGTGCTTCTCTCCTCACCAACTCTTTGGTGTTACTTTCCTTGAACTGACTTGTATACTCTTTGTAAAATCCCTGCTAGTGTTCATCCTGTAGTTTCTCATGTGAGCTTCAACCTTTGCTTTGCTGAAGCACAGATACATGAAATACATGCCTGTTTTATTTGTCTGAGGCAGTGCTTTGCAGACTCTCTGTAACTGACGCACTGAATTATTCTATGCATCTTAGATTCTGCGTCTGCTGCATGGTGAAGAGATGTTTATAGTGTTTTCAGATAAAAAATTGATCATTAGGGACAGATGTTGAACAGTGAGGAGTGTTAAAGGATGGATAGTTGCTTCCAGTTGAAGAGTTTTGGAACAACTGATTTTAAAATATCACTTACCTTACAAAAAATGTACCTTTCTGGTGTGTCCTAATCCCTTTGGTAAGTTCAAGGTATAATTTTTCCACGTCCTCCTTATCTTCATTCCTGTTTAAAACTTTGAATACCATTAAGGTCATACTTCAAATCCAGCAGTGGCATGGATCTCCATTTTGCTCTCTCTGACTTCTTACAAGAGCAGTAAGTACTATAAAATATTCTGTGCCATTCTAACTAATCACCCCTCTGGCATTCTGAGCAAATGCAGGTTAATGGTGAATCTTTTAATATTTCTATTAATTAAGTATATTATCCTAATAACTCTATTGTCAATTTTTCATTGCTAAGTAATGACTAGAGCTGGGTTAGCTATTCGTAATTACCAATGTATTTAAAGGAAAGTAGGGTTTTTTTTGTTTGTTTGTGAATTGCCTGCTGGAAAAGTCTGAGTTTATAAACACATTTGCTATTTGGAATTAATTTAGGGGTGCTGTGCAGGCATGATTGAGCAGAGGCACATTCATCAGAAGGTGTCACTTCTTTCTGGGTCAGACAGGGGCATTTGCACAGGTTATCGCTGGTGTGAGTCTTTATAAGAATTAATATTTGAGGTGGAGTTTTCACCCTAGCTGTTTTATTAAATATAAGAGGTGTGTATCTGGCAATGAGTGCATCGCTGGTGTATTGGTATTTTAGGTAGCTGCTATGACCCATGCATGTGCTTAAATCCATAACATGAAGTGAAGAGGAGGACCTATGGGAAGGTTTTAGGTTTAAGCACTACAGAGGGGAGGAGGGAGACAGAGTAATTCAATCAGTGACCGTAATTCTTATTCTAATAAAGTTTCTTGTTTGGGATTGAAAGAAAGGACTCCTGCTACAATTGTACATGTGTTACGGTGCCACCCACCATAATGAGGTGGAAACAGAAATGCAGCCAATTCAATAGGACTTTTGGTTTGATGAGCCCATAGAAAGATCTGAACATAAGGATTGTTTCACAGAATCTGAGCAGCAATGAAGCTGAAAATATCGATTCATAAATTTCCTAGGAAGATGAGAAAAACTCTGCAATCATTCCTGAAAAGTTGATGAACGCTTCCATCCAAAAATACACTAGTAGGTGTGTTTGTGCAAAAAGGTAAAGGGCTGCAGAATGTTTCACTGCACCAGCATATGAGTTAGGCAGGGGAAAACATCATTAAGGAAACACTGATACGAGGATTTTAAAGAAGGAATTCTAGGAGAAATCATGACAACTTGGTTTGACTTTCAAAAAGACAGTGCAGCCAGTCCAGGCAAATGAGAAGCTACCCCAAGAGTGTGCTGAAAGAGTGATGTAAGGAGATCTGCAGGAATTCCCCGGGGCCAAAGAAAGGCTGAATTCAAATCGCCTTTTTTCAGAATTGATTTTCTCAGTCGGAAATGTAACGGGTGGAGGAGGCAAAACAAAAGATATGAGGCTGGCTGAAGTCTGAGGCAGTTGTGCTGGAAGCTGAGAGTGTGGATGCTGTATTACTGCCATACTTAGATGCCCTAAGTGGGGGTCAGATGAGCCTGTACGAACAGCTCAGGCAGCTCTGCTGCTCCTCAGTCTGGAGACGTGAGCTTGGCACTGATGGGGAAGCAGTGAGGCAACAACAGCAGAGGGAATGATTTCTATTTTCTGCAATTTGTGGCCTATGGACAAGTGGTTTGGACTGACAGTATCTGCAGTGTAAGGAGGCAGTTGCAGTACGAGGCATGGCATTTCCTGGGTCTCATCCTGGCTCTCCCAGATACAAATAAGTCCACATGCATCCACCAGCCTGGGCATGCAGAGGGAAGGCGTAGGATGTGCTCAGGTCTTGTCACCCATCATGGAAACTGAGTTTGCCCCAGTAAATCCTTCACATCCCATCAATTGTCATGAAACATGGAGGGAAGCCTTCCTGTGCCAGGTGCTTTAGACTCACCAGACATGTCAGTTGTTTTCCTCACACACAAGAATTAGTTTTCCAGGATACCATGGGACCTGTTGGAGCTGTGGCTACTGGAAATCCCAAACAAATGTTAGGAGAAGCAGTAGGACAGTGGGCGAAGTGAAAAGGCAGCAGAAGAGGTAAGAATCACAGTACTTTCACGTTTAAAAATGATTCCAATATAGAAGGGGCTGTGATTTATAAACCTGAAGAAGGTTAGGCTTAATCTCTAGCTAGACATTTTCATTGCCTGAGTAAACTTTGAGCTCATACTACCTATAGAAGCAGGAATTTGGTATTAACAGAGACACTTGAGGCAGTTTTCTTAACTTAAACACCCACGGTGTCATGGGGCTTTTACAATGAAGCAGTCTGCCTAAAAGAAACGACTTAGATGCTTAGGAGACTCAGGACAGCTTAGGTCCGAAGGGACTGCCTTGCTGACAGTTTTGCTCTTCCCAAAATAAGAGTGCAGAAGAAAACTATAATAAACCAGAAAATTATAATAGGAAATGTGAATAAACAGAGTTGTGTACCCCACAGCATTTGCTGAAGGAAGGTATGGATACCAAAGACTTACATGGGGAAGCTTCCTATGCAGCCCACGTGCTGTGTAAAGCTCCCAGAGCCCATAGGTAGACAGAGACACAAATAAACAAGTATTTTTAATTCACTTTACAGGCGGGCCTGCAGAGGGTTTTGTGTTTTACAAAAGTATTGTGATCTAGGCTTTGAGGGAATTTTCCCACAAAACTATGTGTTTTTCTCAACTGCAACATCCTTGTAGATCCAAGTAGTGTAAATGACTTTAAAAAACCCAATTAAATGTATGATTGAATGTCAGCCTTTCTGATTGCAGCCTTCATTAAGAAACTGAAAATGTGAGGTATTTTTTTACCTAATATTGAACACAGTTAATTAAAAAGGTAAAGATTACATTTTGCTTCAGTTAATTTGAAATAAAGAACGACCATTTAAACAATAAATTTCAGATTTTAGTTATAGCAATTAATAGACCAAACTGTGTACTTAAGGTTTTATTATATTGATTCTGAAATAATTAGATTAGCAAACACATTGCAAATATATTATCTAAAACAAATAACATTATCACTACACTTTTTGTTATATAGCACAGCAATAAAACATATAGCAGTATAATCTAAAGCAATCTCATAAAAATAATAGTCATAGAGCATATATTACATTCTTGCCCGAAATGACAAAAGCCAGCACGACCATTGTGAGGACAGTTTCATACTGTGGGGCTGGTGAAGTGTTTTGGTGGAGAATTTGCAAAAGTTACAACATGTCTTTTAGGTTTAGCAGATAATTTGAGTCACATACGAGTTTACAGGAGTATCTCCAAGCAGCCCTGTTATTATACTGCCTGTGTAACCTCATTTTAACTGTCTCTCTCAGTCCCTCTCCCACCAAACTTCCACATTCTTCCTTGCGAAGCAAATTGTAAAGAGTGCTTCAGCAGTCGCTGGAGACATCAGTTTTAAAAGCCTTAAGGCTGTTTGAGAGGTCTTTTAAAAAGCATGACATTCAATCAAAGTTCAGTGAGGAAAGTTTTAATGAATAAACTTGGTAAATTAGAAAGCACCGCAGCAGAGTGATTAACTCTCATTTGTGCATTAGTGTTAAAATTAATTAAAATGTTTAAGCCGTAGGAGGCAGGTTACCTCCTCAAGACCTGGCTTTGCCCTCGGAGTCAGTCTGGATCCAGCAGTGATTCATCTTGCACAAGATGAGAGGAGGGGTAAAAGAAAAGAACAGCCAGGACAAATGTGTTTTCAATGGTGCTTAGCTGCAGGAAGGCCACAGAGACCTCAGTGCGGTGTCACTGGAGTGTGACATAATAATACAGTAGGTGCGTTAGAGGGGATACACAACCCTCTACCCTCCTTTCCCACGGATTTCATTTTGACTTGACGTGACAGAGCTAATTTCATTACCAGGAGGCATCTGGATTGTGCTGCAGCAGAGAACAGCCTGATGGAAATTAGCTCGTGTTTTCCAATGTGGTTAAACTGCTCCTGGTGAATAGAACTTTCTTTACCAAGTACCATGCAGTATATGACACAGCCATATAGTTTTACTCTCGTAGGTGTTGCCACCTTTCCCAACAGTCTTTCACTGCAACAATTAATTACACAAGAAGTTAGCTGAAGTATCTGATACACTAAGGAATAAGGATTTATTTTAGTGCTTTGATGGATGTACAAATTAGCAACAAATTTTTGTATGAAATCCTAGTGCTAAATTCCTATAAACTTATTTTCTTTTAAAAATCATTTTAGATTTGTTTCTTTCAAGAACCAGGAGCCTGTATTTCTTCCTATCCAGACCCATTATGATGTGGCTGTTTAACAAATCTGTGCTGGTTTGGAATTATAAATGACAGCCTATTTTATAAAGGGAAAAGTCTTCTTTGACAGCAGGACAATATCATACAAGTAACAAATGGAAAATTGTGTCATACAGCTGAACAGTTGTTTTCACATGTTCACCAAGGGCCAGTTATTAATTTTACATTGGTCAGAATTAAGGATTTTGGAGAAATTCATCTGGAACTGAAAGTATGAAAAATTTCTGCTCAATGAAAATTACCATTATTCGCTGTAGATCTATATTCATAACTTTAAAACCTGGCAGTCTTTCCTATTTTTTTTCTCTATAGATTTCTTGTCAACAAGGGTGTCAGAGGTCAATGTCAGAATGCCCCCTGGCACCCATTAACTATAACCAGAAAACTTGTTCACTATTGATCTACAATGTCTAAATATCTATTATGTTGGATATAAAAGGTGGTTTCACATCTTTCTAAAACAGATAATTCATAAAGGCCAAAGGGTCAGGTCTAGTGATATATTATTGTTTCACTGTATCAGTGACTACAAGTGCAGAAGGAGAACAGGCAAAGTGTCATTGAACTCTTGCAGGAGACAGTTGTGTGCCTCAGTGCACGCTGCCCTCCCATCCCTGCCACAGCCCCTTAATGCTACTTAATGCTGTTTGCTTGTGGGTTTGCTCCGTGTTTTACTCTGCTGCGTTGAAGGGAAGGGGCCTGAACGAGTCATGTTTAAAGTTTGTGTTCACATTGTTGTAGCCAGAGCTCAGATGAATCTGAAATCTAAATGAAAGTCAAGTCTCACTACCTAAACCTCCGTCTTCAGCAATTAAATGGGCTGCAGTCCAGCTTGCTGTCTGTAGATCACTTCACACCACGGTGGTCACGCAGCCAGGGCTCCATGTGTGGTACAATTTGATTATTACAAGAACTGGGCACAGAAGGGCAGAGCCCCCATGGGTATAAGTTGTCACTGCTCTGTTGACTTCAGTAGAGCGATGACACTTGATGTACACAGAGGATCTGCCCCAGAATACTTGTCAGACTGTGGCCACAGTTCCAAAATCATGTATTTTCTGAACAGACACTTGTGTAATACCATATGAGTGATTTTGTTTGCTCATATCAACCCATCAAATTTATTGAGGCTCTTTTAATCTCCTCATTATTTAACTATTGAGGTGCCTCTGCTCTGCTTAAGGCTCAAGCGCAGAGCAGAAGCGGCTGTGAATTTCTTTGTTCTGCTATTCCTACAGCAGAGCTCTGACACACTGTGAGGATGGAAGACTCGAGCCAGGGCTTAGTTCCCCCCTCCAGTCCTGTGAATTCAACCTTTGAGACTACATGGTATTTCCCAGAAGGCACCTATTCCTTTTGCAAGATGAGACCCATAACAAGCAAACCCTCTTTGCAAGGTAGCTGATACTATACTCTTTAATGGAGCTTATGGCCTTCTAGCAAGCCCCCAGAATTGTTCATATTCTTTGAGGCTACATTTTTGAAGAAAGTAAATTGAGATGAATCATGCTAAGATGAGATAGTTAAAATGTCAGGCTCCATAAGTTTCAATGCATCCTTATAGCATTGAACACTAAAATGCAACTGAACATTGGAAGAAGGGAAACAAAAGAGAATCAGATAACTAGTTCTTATAGAAGGGAAAAAAAGTCATTTCTGTCTGCACTGCTACACCATGGAAATTCACATAGTGAATTTTAGAGCTGTACCTTAAAAAAAACAATTGCAGTTTCTTTTTATCACTGGTCTTGGTTACACATCACTGCCCACTCTATGACACACTAGAATTGCAGAGTTTCTGAGGCAAACAGTACACCACCAGCTTTATTTCTGTTTACAAATGGTACCTGGGGGAAATGTGCCTGTACCTGTTGGATAAATTACAAATCATCAGCCCTAAATATGACCCACACAGTAACATAGAGGGGAAAAGGGAGTGCTGTCTGTATGTATTTGGTGGTAGAGAGGAGGAAAAGGCCTGCTCAGTGCAATGCTGGTTTAATCAGCTAATGAAATCATACTGCTGTCATGCTTAAACTAGAGCGGTCTACATGGTGCTTCCTCATGCATTTTCTTGACAACAGACGCATCTTCATTTATGCTTATAATAATATTGACAATTAGTTGCATTAACTATTATTGTTCTTTTAAGTGGCTCCCTGTAAGTGTTGAACCCAAGTCACGTTACCAGAAATGTAAAGTACAGGCAGATCTGTGTCCAGCTCCTTTACTGGGCTCGTATGGCAGTGGCACAGTGTGTGGAGAAGCATTGTGGTTAGTGGCATCTGAACTACCTCCTAGTCCAAGCCTCAGAGGTGATGTGCAGCTGGACTGACTGAAGGAAGCCTTTGATAAGAACCAAGAACAAGGCTTGAATTCCTATTTCTAAATCGGTGGCGAGCCACCACCTAAATCACTCTGCTACCAGGTTCCTTCTCCAAAGACCAGACAAGACAGTTTTTACCTGCCATGGCTGGTGAAGTTAAAATCAGTTATATGGACTTTGTACCATGCATCTAAACGAATCCATTTGGGGTACCTGACCACAATGTTGTTGACCTTGACCTGGTCACAAGACCATTAAAACCTGTTGCAGGGCTCAGGCCCAAGCCCCTTGTAACTAGATCACAGACCTGAGCCGGGAATGCCAAGGCTTTAGGTTTAGCTGCAAGGATAAAGCCAGACACCAAATAGGGTCAGGAGAAGCAACTGGTTTGTAACTGGATCTTCTCACACAGCTTTGGCTGCAACACAGATGGGCCAGAATGAAGGCTATCACTCCTAGTTTACAGCCATTAGCAATCATGATCTCCCTAATATGAAACAGAAATAATAGTATTATTAATAATAATATCAAACTGACACATTATTAGCCTCCACAGATGGCTCTATTCCTCCTAATAATTTTTATTTTTATTTAATGTTTGGAGATGCTGTAAAAAGTGACTAGTGCTTCAAAATGTGACCTCTGTGGGGTTTAAAACCTACTGAATCAGATGAGATATTAAAGCATTCAATGTAATGTATGACTTAAAGCTATGTTTTTAAAACTTTAATAGGAAATGTCTGATGCTTTAGATTACTATTTCTTGAAGTATAGTAGGCTGAAGAATTTGCTTCAGAGGGTCTCTTTATATCCGAGAAGAGCTACAGTGAGAATACACAGTATGTTCTTCCTTCACCATGCCTCTAAATAGATGTAAAAGAATTAGCGTGTATTAATAATACATCATGTTTCTACTTTGTTTTATACTATTGTACATATGTTCTTACACCACAATCAACATCACCATATTTAAATATCTCCAAGCAGTTCATTAAAGAATGTGATTAACATCTGTCATGTGTTTTTTTCCCTCCTCCTGTCTCCAAGGAGAGGAGGATGTTCAGTGGCAGACCCCATTTTGGTGAGGATTTATCATTTGTATGGGAGGCTTTTTTATTTTGCTGAGGTTTTATTTTATTACAGAAAACTACCTATTGGGATAAATGTTTGCAAAGGCAACTCCAAAAAAGTCTGCTTTGCAGATGAAGTGAGAGATGATGAGATTTAACTTCAGTGAACGTGTTGAGAGACTCGGGCTGGTGTGTGGTGGGAATCCTTCTACGTCCTCACCTGCCCACTAGGGAGACCTCCCATGGGGGTGTGAGTGAAGGTCACTAGAGAAGAGAAGGTTGCAGGGGGACCTCATTGCAGCCTTCCAATACCTGGAGGGAGCAGAGAAACAACTTTTTAAAAGGGTAGACAATGACAGGACAAGGGGGAATGGATTAAAACTAAAGGAAGGAAGGTTTAGATTAGATATTAGGGGGAAGTTTTTTACAGAGACAGTGGTGAGGGGCTGGAACAGGCTGCCCAGAGAGGTGCATGCCCCATCCCTGGGGGTGTTCAAGGCCAGGTTGGATGGGGCCCTGGGCAATCTTGTGTAGATCCAGGCCTGGAGGTTGGTGGCCCTGCCTGTGGCATGATCCTTGGGGTCCCTTCCAACCCAGACCAGTCTCTGATTCTATGAAGGTCTCATCTGTGGCTTGTGTCTTAGCACTTCAGACCCTCTTGGAAGCTGGATCTCAGGAAATCCTGTGTGATTCTGTGTTACTGTGAAAGCTGCGTGGCTTTGGGTTCTCCTAAGCTCATGATCGACTGGCCTTGTAGGGTTCTGCCATGCACCCAAGGCAACTGTGCTGAAGTTAAAGACTTCACCATGCCTTTCCCCCCTGCCTGCAAGCACCACCTCTGTGGAGCTCTGTTGTGGTGGGCGCTGTGACACCCACTGTGCCAAACAAGAGCAGAGGTTTCATGTGAATCTTGCTGTTTATTGAGTCCCTGTTGCCTGACTAAGCCCCTCCATTGTTAAATGTGGGTATGACCAAAAGGTGGGGAGAGACTGGTCCTTTGGGGAACCTTACATAAAAACCCTCAATGGAATGAAACAGTTTCTTGATGTTCCTCATTGTGTGTTTCCCTGCAGGAAGGATTCAAATAAATCACTGCCTGGATTTCTGACACTCCGTCAGAGACAGTAGCATCTCAGGACCATCTGTAACTAGTATTACTTGTTAGGTAGGATCCAGATGGATCAGTGTGCATATCCCTCCCCATTTACTGAGGAGGAAATAAAAACAGTCCTTATGGTAGCAACACTGTACCCTGAGAGACCTGGAAAGACCAGAAATCAGGTTAGTTATAGCACTTTGCATCATAGGATCTCCAAGGTTGGAATGACCGTGGTCTCCATTACAGTCATTTTGCATCATCAACTTTACTGAGTTAAATCTTCCTAATTTTTGCTTTCAGTTTTACTTACTCATCGTACTATCCATGAAAAGCAAATTTTCCAAATTTTGACATCATCTCTGCAAGCTTTCAGAGTAACTGTAAGTCCACTGGTAGTTCTTAGTAATAACTTTACCTCTTTCATAATATTTACTAATGCACCTGGCTCACATTAATTGTATTCTGATTGCTTTTCCAAAGATAATTTGATGGCTTCTCCGTGACAGTGTGGTTTTGTACCAGCTGGTTTCCAGTAGCAAATCAGTTGTTACTGTCTTCAGTGAATTTGCACCACCAGCTTCCATCAGGGGAGGGAATTTTGTTGCCAGTTCTGGTTCACACTGAAGGAAGATGGGAAGGTCTGATCCCTTCCTTGACTTTCCCAATGAACAAATCTGTGGACTGTGAAGAAGGGTTTTTGTTTTGGTACCTCTAAAATCTGAGTATGGGAGAGCACAGAGGAGACTGGGAAAATAAAGGACAGGGATAAGGTCTGTGTGTGCATACACAAGCCTGCAAATGAACACAACACACACACACTCACACACACACACACACTTACAAAGATCCCAGTGGGGAGCCCACACTAAAGGTTAATGCAGCCCCAGGCTGTAATTAGCCTTTTGCACAGAGTCTCCTTGTTGTGGAATCTCTATTTATGAGGGTTTTCAGGGGCAATGAACCACCAGTCCCCTCCCCCAGTGCCTCCAGTAAAGCCCACTGGCAGGAAGCTGGCAAGGATGCTGGGGTTTGGGAGGAATGTTGAGGAGCAGGGCTTCCCCTCTAGTGGCTCTGGGGGTCCAGCAGGTCCCTTTGAAATCTCATGGATTCTCAAAGATGATTTGCCCTGCTACATGTCTTTTTTTCACAGATCAAGGGCTAACCTGCCACCCTGATTTAGAAATTCATTGCTGGGTCAGTTGGTGACAACAAATTTGCCTGTCAATCGAATATGTCATCTCAGAGAAAATTTTCACTGCCCTGTTTAGTTCACACAAGGCTGTTCCTCTTCATTGAAGGGCAAGAAATTAAAGGAATTGGAGAGCTGCTAAATAGTAACTTTCTTACTCAATTTCATGCTGCTTATCCAAGTTCATCTTACAAAAACAGGCTGCTCTTGCTGTTTGGTGGTAGCTGGTGCAAGGTGCAGTGAGGATATATTGCAGTGATCAACTCTTTGGTGGCTGCTGGAGTCAACTCTAGGGTCATCCCTTCAGCAACTAGTGCATAAAATTACATCTAGATATTTTGTTATGATCTGGGTTTGCAAATCTTGCATGCGTTGAAGTCAATAACACTATTGAATTCTACCAAATTAATGCCATTTATTTTTAAAATTCAAACTAAATACCTCCTCTACTGAGTATGACCCGTTCAGGAATCTGCATAACATCAATGCAGCGCTAATGAGTTCCTGCAACAGCACGAAGAGGCCGGAATTTAGGGGAAAAAATCATGTCATGTGGTTGGTGCATGGAAGGAGATGAGGGAATACACCACACCCCGGCGTAGTTCAGGGTTCTGTTCTATTAGTGCTAAGTGGAATGACATTGGACTGATAAACTGAGATAACGTTTTCAAAAGCCAAATCCCACAATATATTGAAACCTCCAGGGACCCTGTGTAGGTGTTGTCAGCTCCACGGCAGGCACAAATGTGAACTCCCACCACTGGGATATGTAACAATTTGTAATGCAACAATTAACAGAAATATTGACATAAGTATGTACTCAGCAGGGAGCTGGTATCTCATAGACTCACTAGAGTGACTCTAATACAACATATACAGTACCACATCAATTCTTAATGCAGGCTAGTCCCCTATATAAATTACAATGAAAGCACGCACGTATGTATATTGTAGAAGGCTACTTGTAAGGTGTGGAGTGAAAAAATAAGCCTTCCTTTTCAGATCAGGTTCTTTTACATGGTTGTGAGGAAAGTATGTTATAAAAATGCATATTTTTTAACATGAAATACCCGTCAAATTGTATTATCGTCATTGCCAATTTCACAACTGGCAAACCGTGTTAAACATAAATCTGCAAAATTATAATTAGGAAAACATTTTGCAAACCATTCTCCTGGGGATTTTCAGGTTAGTGGCATTATAAGTGCTGTGGGTTTTATAGCGTGTGTGATTTCCATTCCCCCTCTTAAAGCACACACGCATGTGCCCCCTGCCCCACACACACACAGTCTCCCATCACTTTCCTCTTGTCCTCCATCTCAACTGAAGTAAATAAGATATCCACTCAGATAATGGAAACTCCACTAGCACTCTGTTAGTGCCTTTTCATGCCAATTAAACACATTTTATACAGTCATAGTAGATGCTCCAGTGCCTGCATACTAGACTCCAATAGAGCTCAACCAAACAGCACAGCAAATGTGATGTGGAATACTTCATGCAAGTTTCCCTTCTGGCTTTGTTTTTAACCACTTGAAAATTATTCCAATGGAGATCATTCATTCTGAAAGATAAGTGTTTATAAATATACAAGTGGAATTAACCAACTTATCTGTAGCTGATTACTTTGATAATAAAGATCTCACTCTGCCTAATTTAAATTAATACTTTCTGCTTTAATGAAAACCCAGCTAACAGCATAGAGAAATGTTGACAGATACAGTTAACACATGAATCTGCATTTATTTGCCTACAATAAGAGATTTTAGTTTGATCTCGTGCTCAGTCTTGGTTACAATTCTCTACAAAAAGAGGTTTATGGTTGCATTTTAGTTTTTACACTAGGATTTTTCTCATTTTCCTTTGGTTAATTTTGAAAGGGTTTCATAAGGGAAATCTTCTCTCCCCCTGCAATCTGCACACTGGCAAATTACATGTGGTTGTTACATCGGGGGACTTTTCTTCAAATCTCTTTTTCTTATCAGGTGATAAATTTGAATATACAACGTGGCCAAAATGCAACAGGATCAAACAGGGAGCCTTGAAAAGACTACACTGGGTTATCAATTAACCCCTGCGCTTGCGGTGAGCAAACACAAAAAGGCCGAGGTCCCTTTTTAGTTCCCAGTCCTGCCTCTTACGCCAGGCTGGGGCTCATCCCCGGCCCGGCTCTGGGCGCCAGCGACTCAGTGTCTGGAGGCCCCACTGAGTTGTGAAATGAGCCCGGCTCCAGCACCTGCTCAGGCCTATTAGAGCCCCGAGGCTCACCAAAGCTTGTATCTCCCTCTTCCTAAAGAGGTGACATATATCCTGCCTTAAAGACAAGACCACTATTACAAATCCCGGAATATAAATTACACTTTCATCTTTCTTTGGTTTTTCTTTCTTTTGCTTCAGTTTTCATTCCAGTATAAACTTTCCTGTCAAAAGGACATTTCTGATGTGTCAAATTCACCACTGTAATGAACAGGTTGACAAATGTGAAAGGTGAGCAGACATTTGGGTCTGCTGCAGCTGCCTGCAGCCAAGAGGAAACCATGACTTTCACAAGGATAACGAGGCTTTGAAAGATGGCTAAAATGTCACCATCAACCTGCCCTTCTGCTACTTAGTAATTAGATAATTAGTCAGGCCCTAATTATGGGATCAAGGTGCAGGAAAACAATTAGCTGAAAGAATTACTGCATAAAACCGAAACTCCAATTCTGGCAAACAATATTTAATTTTATGAGATTCGTGGTTTTAGAAACCATTTTGACTCTCAGGGAGGTAAACCACATCGCGTGTGTTTCCTTTGTTTATTGCATCTTATTGTCTCTCTGAGCAGCGCCTTTAGGTCAGAGAGGTAGTGAGGAAACAGAAGGTAAAACACAGCTAATTCACAGAGGTGCATGTGTATTTCATGCAGACACGTATGTAAAGGCATGTTTGCCCGTGTGTTAAACATCCCATTTGCTGTATCCCCCTGTCCATTCTCTAACCATCCCTCTTTATCTCG